>OX243784.1:6562500-7812500 GCA_945859555.1 Megachile ligniseca
CGTGTAAAACCACGTGTGGAAAATGAACCTAATGTGACGTGCGCGGGCGGACGGCCGGGCAAAACGGCCCGGCAGTCGCTCTGACGGGAGCAATATCACTTATTATAATCGAATAGATCGTTCCGACACTTTCTTGTGATTAGGGAGATCGGATTGCACCTTTCCTTCATTTTATCATCAATTGCGTTGTCAAATTTGTCTGTTCAGATATTTTATAATCAACTGTATTCTCAAATTTGTATATTTGGATCTTTTATGATCAAGCTTGTTCTTTCTGCCATTTTGTAAGCACTTGCATCACCAAACTTGCTTGATTCACTATTTTCTGATCAACCACGTCGTCAACCTTGTTCGTTCAGCCATTTTGTGATCAACAGCCTCAAACTTGCTCCATCCGCCATTTTGTGAACGTCATTGTAGAAGACTAACGATGTCTAAATTTTAATTGCTTGATTATATTTGATTATAGAAAATTATTGTTGTTACAAAGAAAAAAGGAAATCTATTGAAAAAAATGAAATAGTTTCACGAATAAATGAAAATGTACGGCCTATATACTTGTCGAGTAACTGACAAAGTATCAGCAAGGAGATGACATCATTGCAAGAAAGATATCAAAAATAGCAAACTGGTTGCAGTCCAACCTGTTCCCTCGGATCATTATAATTAATATTTTCTGCATACCGTGAGAGCACTTATCTTTGCGATTGAAACTCGTAAAAGTATCGAGAATTCCGTGGGACTTACCTTCGCGTGTTTATCTGGATCCTTGTTGAAATTAGCGCAATTATCTAACAATTTATCGTTCCGGCTAATTAAATTGTTGCAATGTATTTTGGAAATGAATGACGAATACGGGCTAAAGCTTTTACCGAGCGATTGCATTTATGAGTACTACCAACGGAAATACCCACTGCAGGATTTCATTTGCATACATACTTACTAAATCTGCAACGATCAAGCAACAGTATGATGTTGCGGGCTTCGGTAAAAAGCAATTTGCACATGTTCGGTTGGAAAATAGCTTGGAGTACCGGGTACAGACTGCGGTAAATGTAAATTCCTTAGGGAATGTGGGAGTTGGAGAGATCAGTAGGTCATTTGCTAATTTAGTATTTTAACAGGTTTGGGAAATTTTAGATGAGGAGTTTGGGGATTTGGGAAGTTCGGAATTTCGGGATTTGGGAAATTAGCAGGAAATTTGAAAATGTGGGAATTCAGGGATGGAGATGAAGGGGTTGGAGATACAGATATTTACAAATTTGGGGAATTATGAATTCGAGGGTATAGAAATTCTGGGGGTTAGGAATTGGGGGTATTAAAAATTTGACAATTTAAAAAATTACAAAACTTAGAAATTGGGAGAATTTGAGAAATTTTCCATTTAAAAAATTTGGAATAAAAACGAATTCCAAAATTTGAACTTAAGTAACTTGACAACCTGTAACCCTATAAATTCCCCAATCAAAAAATTGAAACGTGAATAATAAGGAAATTTGAAAGCATAAAAATGGGAGTTTGCATATCGATCCTAATTCAAAGGATCCGACAGAGGCCTGCTACGTGCATGATTCACCCGGATCGATGAAACGCGGTGATCCAATGGTTGCTCGTTTGATTGCGAGCATTTATTAAATCGCTGGTTGGAGAGGGAATCGTAAACGATTCTTCGTGGCAGCGGCGGTTTACGAGACTTTCTAAGAAAAGGTACGGGCATTAGAAACCGTCTGGCCGAGTTTACGAGCCCTTTACGAACGATCTGAGTTGCAAAAGATATCCATTCGCTTGTCTGATCCTCGATGGAGAACAAACGATTCCATGCGATTGTTGTGGTTGCAATCGTCTTTAAACTTGTCAAGGTTTCAATAAATCTTCGAGGCAAAATCTAATTTTTGATCTAACTATCAAAATATCCTTCGGTTTCTTAATTAACAGCTTCGGTAACAGGTGCAGTTCGATCGCGATAAAGCGAAAGTGTAAAAAGCAGTTTCGAGTCTATGTACACCTTTATACGACCCTGTATCTGTTAGATCTTTATCTATACTTTGTACTTCCATTTTTATGTTTAAACCATTTTACGACCACTGTGTAACAGAATTGGAGGGTGTTACATCAGATTTTATCTATGTTTTTATTTTATATCTTCGTCGATTAAAAATGAACTCGATGGATGTATCGACGTTTCGACAAAATATTTGATTAATGTTGAGTGAACTTGAGAATTTCGAGTTATAGTTTGAATTTGACTGTTAATTATTAGAGAATTAGTTCTTACATCTCCGATAAATTTACCTCGATTGCAATTTCTATTAAAGCTGCAACGAAGGATCGTATTCAACGACACCGATGAAAGTCTCGTCAGATCGTCAACGTCGTCTTAATTAACTGTTATCTAGGTGAACGACTTATTTAACGTTTTCTGTACTCACTGTCGACATGGACAATTTAGATAATTGATCAGCAATTATCAATATCGAGAAATCGCCATCTTTTAACGAAGCTCTCTGTATAGCGAATACACGAACGCGATTATTATTCAAAGATTTTCTTATCTTCTCTAATAATTAATAATTATTCGATCACGCTACGTTTGAAGTGTCCGTCACCTTCGTAGTGTCATATTCGCGTGATTAATTTTATCTTACTTTTATTCGCTTTGTACGCTAATTACAATATTTCGTATGATAATTACTCGGCGCGCATTATAAAAGCCCCGGGGCACTATTCTCTGAATAATTTTCTCCGATACAAAAACAGTTGTCGCAAGAAACGCGTTTTCTTGTCATAATATTGAACTTGCAGATTTATCATTTTTCTCGATCATCTCACTTCACCACTTCACGATTGATTTTCTTTAAACATTTCATGATTTACTTCACAAATTGTGAAGATGTCAAGTTCATAGATTGTGAAGATATCGATCTTATAAATAGTGGAAGTTATATTATAAATTGTCAAGGTTATTAAAGGTCATGTTAGCAATCTTAAAGAATCTTACAAATCGTAAAGTTTATGTTACAAGTCTTAAAGGTCATGTTAGCAAACTTAAAGGTTATGTTACAAATCTTAAAGCTCACGTTACAAGTCATGAAGGTTAGGTTACAAGCAGTAAAGGTCACGTTATAAACCTTTAGAGGTCATGTTAGAAATCGTAAAGGTTACAAATCGTAAAGGTAACCTCATAAATCGTGAAGGTGTCAGCAACCTCGGTTATTCTAACAAAGAGCGAGTGGCGGAAGTTGGCATCCCAAGTTAGGCCATTAAAACGCCATAAAGAATGTGTCGTGTAAAACTGGTTGGCCGAATCGTTCGCATTATCATTCCTCCCCAATAAAAAAAAAAAAGAAGAAGATTCGCGCTTTATTTCTGGCCGACAGACTCTCGGTAGACCGTTTTCTTCAGTTCCTGCATTAACCTCAATCGACTTTGGCGATTTGCAGCCGGTATTCCCGCACGACTTCCGCAAAACGCGGTTTTCCCTTTGGCTAGCAACGAGCCAGGTCGTTACCGAAAAGACGCATCAGGACTGCACGCCGTTTAATGACGATATAATGACACGCTCGAGTCAGCGTAATGGTCTCGACGCGTGCATCAGCGATGCCTCGCTCGTGTCTATTCCAGAACAACAAGTAGGAGAAGACGTTTACGGTTAAAGGAGTTTAAGGAAGACGTTTTTTCACCTGGTATCAACGATTATGGGCCAATTATCTAAATCGTCCATGTCGACAGCAACCGGCGGAACTGCTAGATGAGTTCTCTATCCAGATATTAACTGTTTGGTACTATTGCTTGTAGATGTTGCTGATTACGTTGGAAAGTTGAAGGTGGTTTTCCCGGTGACATTGATGGTTATTAATCGGTTATATAAGGCGTCGATATAGATTATGAAGTGAAAAATTATTATGCGCAACGCTTATGTAGATGCTGATAGATAGCGGATAATTGATATTGCCTCGTTGTCAGCCGGGAGCAATCTTGTAAGCTTCTGGTTTATGGAAGATCATTTTTTAGTATTATCTGAATTTGCTATTAATTATATTAATATTTCAATTTATGCGGAAGGAATGTTAACGAATGTTAAGGTATGTGAAGAAGCTATAATTTCCACTGCCAGAGTTATGCATATTTTCCACATATCCCAAAAGTACCATAGGTCCTAGAAATCTGACGTGTCTCAAAGTTCCACATATCCTGAGAGTCCCAAAATTCCACATATCTTAAAAGTACCATAAATCATAAAGATCCGAAGAGTCCTCAGGGTCCACATATCTCAAGAGTTCCAAAACTTCACATATCCTGAGAGTCCCAAAGCTCCACATATCCTGAGGGTCTCCACACGTCCAAAAGTACCTTAATCCTAAAGCTCCAAAGAGTCTTATTCCACATATCCCAAGAATACAAAAGAGGTACAAGAGTCCCAGAAGTCCCGAAAAGCAACAAAGTCCGAGTCGCAAACTGAGAAGGCAGGGAGAGAAACTCCTAGCGATTTCCATCAGTTTCCTCGTGCCGGTCGGCGTCCACGCTTTGACTTCTGTTAATTGCGCGTCCGTCGATCGAGGAGCGGCGAAATAACGTTCACCCGGTCGCCTTAATGAGAGGGAATGCTAAAACGGTCGGAGACCAGAGGCCATTTAGCGGCCAAAAATTGCGGAATGGCCCGTTCGGAAGAGGCAAGAGGACCTCCTCTCGCGCGAATCGGGCTCGAAAGATACCGTCGAACGCGTTAATGTTACCCGTTTCTTCTTTCGTTTTCTTTCTCTGCCAATGCTCCCCCTGTGCCGGCACTAAAGCAGGAAAAATGAAGACACGGAGTAGCGGTGATAAGCGTTTAAAGAAGTTCGAATCGTCGTATCTCCTCGGGAAGATATTAACGCGTATTGCTTGGCGCGGTACAATGTTGAGTTTCACCGTCGTCGAAGCTGTATGCGAAAGCATAGAGCGGCGTGAATATCGGTGCTTCGATGGTTATGGTTTTTCTTTGCTTCTCCGCTGATGGCTGTTCTCGGTAGTACCAGAAAAGACTCGCGCTAATAAAACGGCCGTTTATTGATGTAGGGTGTGCGGTACACGCTTGGATATCGTTTGTATTATACTTAAGTTAGCCATGTACGGATTCTGCGGTTTCAGATGCTCAATCGTCCTTAGATTGACCCCTTAAATTATCCCGTATCTACGCTTTGGATCTTTATTATTTCCTATGCTGAATTTCAACGACTTTCGAGTATATTTCAGATGCACTTAGAGAAAGATTCAGTTGCTTATAGTTACTCTGTACGATAATGGTTCTTTAGAGACATTTCAAGTCACTCGGTTTGGGTGTTAAATATTTTCTACGGTGCATGTGTGGGTGACTCAGAAGTAGTTTGACTTAAAATTAAGGTTTTGGAAACTTACAAATATCTCCATTGCCGTATAGGGATTATGGACATATCCTATGACTATGGACTTGTATGGTTATATCTATTAGATATATTATATGGCTATATTTTATGGACTTGTCTTATGGCTATATCTGTTAGACATGTCATGTGGGTATATTCTATGAACATGTCCTATGAGTACATCCTCTGTATTTTGTGCATACAGACATCTCGAATATCATCATTCTTTCTCATTTGCATCTTTGTCACATACATCTTTGTACCATTAAATATTCCTCCTGTTCTATTAAACTTCTTGCTCATATTAGACACATAAGAAATTATGCTGTTTTCTCGTTCAACCTTGTAACGTTTGGAAAATGTACGGGTACCAAGCTTGCAGCAGATGTTCCGCCGATGGTTTCTGTTTAATCAGGACCATCCAGGACACACGAGGGTATTTCTCGATGGTGTCGAGAGGTCCAAGCGGGTCCAGGTGCCGTTTAGAGCGCAGCGGAACTCCGAAATTCCCGTCAGCCTTCAGACGACGTTCAATAACCGGAAGTACATTACTCGACGCATCCGCCCAACCGTCTACGCGTCCCCCAATTCCGTCTCGGCTCTCGTTGCCGACGCAAATTCTCTCTTGCTCTCTCTCTCGCTCTCTCTCTGGACCGTGGGTGCTGTCGGTCACTGGGTTAGGCGTGCTAATGCTCGGTGACGATCATCTTCTTTCGTTTGTAGCGATGGGAACGTGCAAACTTGTTTTCGCAGAAATTGATTCGTTTAGGCTGAAAAATTCAGGAGGTTGCTCTTTTTGGACTTGGATGCAGGGTGGTATGAATTATTGGGTGGATTGTTGGGTGATGTGAGTTAGTGAATGTTATTTGCAAATGTTCGACGACTTCCTTCTATCAAATGTACATAAGCTGATGTGAATGATAGAATCAGAAAATTGTCAAATTTTGTGAGATTTGCAAGGGTGACTTTTATGGACTCTTCAGGTCTGAGGATGCTATGAGTTATTAAATTCAGTATGCAAGTGTTTAATGATCTTGCATCAAATGTACCCAAAATCTTTCTATAAAAGTAACTCTTCTTCAACTGCATGGATCTTTTATCGGAAACAATAAGAAACGAAATCGTGTTAATGATCTGAAAGGCTAGTTAGTAAATGAGATATATTGAGTAAGAAGGTATGGTAGTGCAACGCGAAACGTCGTTCTCCGAGGAACGTCGAGACGGCAATAAAGCGGCACTCGGTTTATCAAACCGAGTGTTTGCTCAATAATAAAAGCCACCGGCTGCGGTGCTGTAACGCGGCGGGCCCGAATTATCGGCGTGTCGTAACAATTGCTGCGGGCTGATCCCGTGGAATTTTACCGCGGTGCATCTATTGGCGAACCATAAAAGGGGGAACATGGGAAAAAACTATGTGTGCAAATGCAACGTTCCAATTGCATGCAGAATACGTTAATTCACTATGATGAAATAATTAAAACATGGAATGTTTAAATGGTATTGATGTAGTATATTGCAACATGACACACTAATTCCTCATAGAATGTTAAAAGAAAAATATATTAAATAGGATATTAAGAAAAGATATTTGTTAAAAGAAGAGGATCATTTGGTGAACTCCAGTCATTAAAATGATGATGATCAGAAACGTAAATTAGGTTAGGTTGTACATGAAGTTCGATCAGTGGCGTGTAAAAAGAAGCAAAGTAGGTAGGTTCTCGAATGTCTATTGAAGCATGTTCGAGGAACGAAAGCTCGTTAGGAATATTAGACGAGAAATAAGAGTGTCTCGCTCGGGCCATCTCGATAACAAATCGCGCACGGCAGCCTCGTTTGTCAAACGAACGCTTAAGAGCGTTTCCCGCGCTTTCGGCGACGATCTTTGCTCGCCTTTGCCGCGCGATTCGCTTCGTTTTCAGTAACGACCAATCGGCTTTTACATTCCCGCTGATGGACGACCGTTTTCCACGCGTTTGCACGCCGACAGAAGAGGCTGGCCGTCTCTTTCTCCTCGTTTGCGCTTTTTCCGCCCCGAGCGGAACGCAATTCGATTAAGAAGAAATGGACAAACGACGGAATTAAACCTTCTTCGGTTCGGCCTCCGTGATCCTCCGCGTCTTTAAACATTTATTGCATTTTAATATCATTTGTTGTCATAATTTATCGCGGTTCAATATTTTTTACTGGTTAATTTTATTCATTCGTCGTTTAATGTAGTCTTTATTGTTCGATAATATATTTTATTGACTGATTTTACTGCTTGATTAAATAATTAAATGTAATCGTATTTATTTGACGATGTTTCGAGCATTAATATACATAAAGTATTCTTCAGTGCTGAACAATAAATTAACAGAATAATTTGTCGATATTTATATAACAATTTGTACATATAATAATTGTCGGTGTTCGTATAATAATTATCAGGTGAAATGATAGAACGAGTTGCTGGAAGCCATTCCTGAAGCTGAAGTGAAATTCGCGGGCACGATGATAAAGCTTCGATTCCAGTTTGATGGAGAATGATTTATAGAAATTGGCGGTCGAGTTTGAAATCACCAGGGGTGATTTGATTTTCGAATAAATGTTTGATTAGAACGTGCTTTTGAAAAGTCTCGAGGGTGTCATATGTGGGTCTGTTTCGATCGATCAACCGGACTTTTCAACGACATTCGTTTCATTGACGTTATCTGTCTATCTGCACGCGCGTTATCGTCGATCATCTATTACGAGATACGTAACTTTATAGTTGATATTTCTATTTCGTTTGTGTTTGGATATGTACATAATGGAGGGTTGATAAATAAGGCAGTCGTTTGGCTTCAATTTGTTACGTTTCTTGATTGTACAGTTGTTGAAGAGGATTAATATCGATGAAACAATTTGTGTTCAAAAGCATTTGACATTCAGTTGTGGACATTTAATTGTCGTTGACATTCTAAAGAATATCAGTACTACGATAAGAAAATTGCCATTGTTTATTCTTAATGAATCAAATAATGTTCGTATATTAAATCAATGCAAATTTTCAATTTAAAAAATTGTCGTTGCTCTTGTTTATATTTAATGTTTTAATCAAATAGTAATGTATGTATCAATTCTATTAAATCAATACTAATTTGCATTAAGGAAGTCATCATTTTTGCATACACCTAATCGATGCAAATAGTACCAAGCAATTTTATCAAATACTAAATTCCAACGAAGAAAATTTATGCACATTCTTAATAATCGAGCAACATCAATTACATCCAATCAATATTAATTTTAAGAGCATCTAATTTTGCATATACCTAATACTTTATACAAATAGTCTGATTCTATAAAATTCCAATAAAAAATATGTCATTGCTTTAGCATACCCCTTTAATCATACGTATCAGTTGCATCCAATCAATATTAACTGGCAATAACAAGACGATCTAGCATGCACCTGATATTTTATGCAAATAGTAACAACCAGTTTGATCAAATCAGTTCCAATAAAAAAGTCATTTTGCATACCCTTTAATCAAATAGTACCGTATACATATCAAGATCAACATGTCAGTACTATAGAGATAGTACTTATATAGAGATATAAAAACGTAGCAGTTATTTTTGAAAGATAAAGTGTACGAAAGAAGCAGTAAAGAAAATGCACCATTCTCGAGAGAGTAAACGGAAAAGCGGTCGACGATCAAGGGTCAGGTGAAAACCCGCAATCTGTCGCTGCATGTATGTTTCTATAAAGGGAGAGGAATTAGAAAGCGTGTCGGCTTCGTCGCGTCCATGAATTTTGTCCCTCGCGTTTTCTCGCTAAAAACGGCGCCGGGTCTCGATCAGAAAGAAAATGGTCGAACGCGGAAACACGAGAGCGTATCTGGTCGGAAATCGAATTAACGCGCGGCAAGTAGTATGTACACAGCGTACACATGCACCTGTTAGCGGCGAACGATGTTTACCTGGTTTGTGGCTTTCCTGACGCCGCTTTCTCGCGCCCCGCTTCAAAAGATACGCAAACACGCGGCCCGTCGTAATAACAGCGTGCCGAAGCGTGTTGCGTGTTTTCAATGACGGATGTAAGGACAGGAGGCGAGCGAGAAAGCGGTCAACCCCGTTCGAGCACTCCCTATTTAAATGCGTTTCCTCTTCTGACGATCGCCTTCTGACGCGTGGCCGAACGTAGGTGGAAAAGAGGATTACAAGTTTCGAGGGTTCAATTGATAGGGTGACTGACGGACATACACATACGTTACTTTGTAATAAAAATTTGTTCGGGTACATCTACACATACTTGTGTCATTTACTTATTTGTTAGCTTTGATTGGTAGGAAATTTAGAGTGTGACTTCATCATCATTAACCCTTTGTACTAGGGTTACATATTTTTGTTGACACAGTAAAACTTAACTTTGAAAAGTTTTATGAACCTGTATAAAATTGTAAAAATTTGTATTGAACAATTGTGTCACTAAGAATTATTTAAGACAGGATCAATCTCCTAAAAAGCACCCCGAATGAAACACACCCTGAAGATCGTAAAAGATTGTGTAGTAAAACTTGACTTTAAAAAGTTTGATGAATCTGTATGAAATTGTACAAAAGTATTTAATAATTCTTGCGTCACTAAGGAAGATCTCCCAAAAAGTAGCTAAAACGCAGCTGAAGTAAAGATAATTGAAATTGAGGAATAGTAGATTTCAGCAAATCCGAGTGTAAATAACTAGGGAAATCTTGAGGATATTCTCACGAGGGGCAGAGCTGTTAACCATGGTCGTAGGAGAGCACGCTCTCAATTACCGAGACGAAACCGGAAGCAGCAACGGCCCTGTTATACGACGACGGTCCATTCATTCGTCCCGTTGCGACACGAACGAACGCGAAACCCTCGGCCGTTTGTGTTCTTCCTACAACGCTGCTCGCCTCGAGAACTCGACCGCTCAATTACGGCCTTTATTATTAGCGTGCTACTCCAGTCGCCGCTCATTATTCGCCGCTCTGCCGTGATAACGAAACGCATGGCCGGGCAATAATGACCGTTTATCTCGACACGCGGCCTGCCCCGACTTCTCTTTCGATCGACCTGGCTACGATCCTCGTTCATGGAAATGGTACGAGTCGCCAAATTAATTAGGATATTGCTCCCCACGATTGGACACTTTCGTTTGTTAATAGACTGTCTGCTTGATTGCTTCTATACGATATTTCAATTACTTATCTTTTTAATACGATTTTTGGTAGACTTCTTACGATGGTTGCTCTTTGTTTTGTGGACGTCTAATTTATTCTAGGTGGTGGATTTTGGGAAACTTTTGTGGTAATCAAATTTGAGGTGTTCAGATGTATTATATTTCGGTTGTTCAGAAACTAGGACGTAATGTTGGTATGCGTAGTCTCAACCACCAGACTGTTATGTGGATTACCCCAGATGATCAAGTCAGGTGATCAACCATAAGTCAGATTAACTTGAACCTAATAATCTAACAACTACATGTGTCGATTCTATTTTCATTTCTGCTGCGAGATTGATGGAACTAACTAGTTTCTTGTCAGACGATGTGAAGTCTTATGACATGTCTACATCCACAACTTCTGGCTCAACTTCACATATTTTCAGCATACGTCAACGTTCTCTAAACCTTTAATTTTGACTAGATAGTCAAGGACCTTTACATACAAAACAGTCATAACATTCCAACATGTGAACTTTCTTAACTTGTCTAAACAAACAATGGATAATTCTAAACCTAGAGCTGTAAAGAAGTCCAAAAACACCTACAAACGTTCCAAAAATACTCAACGTGAACAGAATTTTTCTTGAAAATGTCATGTCATTTCCTTTACAAAAACCGCGAGTTATGGCCGATATGTGGAGGCGTTTCCATCCAGGAAAGAGTAGTCTGAAAAAGTGTTCCCGCATGCAGCGAATCTATATTTGATCACTCGTGGGAGCCGAGTAAAACGATAGAAAGGCACACGGGCGACGTCGTTTCGCGAGGATGGACCGGGCGAACACGTCGTCTCGGTTCCCTTCGCTTTTCGGAAGACGCCAAGCGTCTGCCAGGCTTTCGTAACAATTTGCATCGCTGGCTTCTCGTTAAATATGGATGCATTTGACGCGGATCCATATTCCGAGGAAGGGGAGCACGTGACGCGGGTGTGGCAACCGGTGAATATCCCGGACGCGGACGAAACCGACTGACAGACGGCGAACCGCATGTCATGGCCTCTCTGGTCCGCCTTATCGCGCCTCTGTATCGGATACACCCTCGCTTAGGGGTTGCGGCTTCGCTCACGTCCTAACCGGCTCGACGTCGTATCGAGACTTCCACGGAAAATTCACGTTCAACGGGCTGCCTCGTTCTGGAACTGCGTTAGCGAAATTAATTTTGGGAAGTTCGACATTTTGGAGGTTTTTCAGATTTTGGGGTTTGGGGATTTGGAGATTTGGAGATTTTGGGGGTTTGGAGATTTGGGTATTTGTGGATTTGAGAATTTGAGGATTTAGGGATTTGGCAGTTTTCAGATTTTAGGATTTGGAGATTTTTAAGGTTTAGAGATTTGGGTACTTGAGGGTTTGATAATTTGAAGATTTAGGGATTTGGGAGTTTTCAGATTTTGGGATTTGGGGTTTGGGAACTTGAGGGTTTAAGGATTTGGAGATTTTGGGGGTTTCGAGAATTTTAGTCTTTGTGGATTTCAGAATCTGAAGATTTAGGGATTTGGGAGTTTGCAGATTTTAGGGTTTAGATATTTTGGTATTTGAGGATTTGCGAATCTGATGTAGGGATTTGACACTTTTCAGGTTAAGAGATTTAAGGATTGGGAGATCTAGAGACTTAGGAAGCAAATATAGGGAATTTCTATGTCGAAGATTTGGAGATTCAAAAATTCAAGAATTTCGAGATTTTCAGAATAGGAAATCTGGAAATTTGAAGTTTGTGAAACTGAAAACTTGCCAAACTTGAAGATATGAAAATTTAACGAATAATTTACAAATTGAAAGATTTAAGTATTTAAGAATTGAAATTTGGAGATATAGTGATTTTCAAGTTTGAACATTTGATGCATTTCTGGTAGTCAAATAAATGCACGGTTGCAAGCAACGTTTTTAGAACTCAACAGATTTTGGGACAGTTTCAGTATTTTCTTAAAGTGATCATGTGTTCACCGTATGCGTACAAGAGTATGTGTCACGCGCTGTCTGTATGAACGATGTTAACATATGTGGGTAGAGTGGTCGCTATCAAGGTTTCGTTCGTTCGGTTCTTCTCTCTTTTTCTCTCTCTCTCTTTCTGCTGATCAGTGGTTCTCACAAATGTCACTTTAAACGATGATTGGGTCATTGAATCTTCTACAATGAAACAGATGTCCGAACGACTGGAAAAACATATACTTGTTAACATTTTTACATGAACCTCAGAATTGCGTCTTTTATAAAAATTAGTACATGTGGATATTCGTATATTTTTTAATTATCAAGTTTTTGTATTCTTTAATTTCTATGTTCTTATATTTTTTAATTCTTAAATTCTTGAGTTCTCAAATATTTTATGTTAGCAAGTCTTAAAATTGGTGCATTTTTACATTCTGAAATTATAGAATTTTCAAATTTTTTAATTTTGAAATTTTGAAATTCCCAAATTTCTATATTTTCAAATTCCCTGTATTCTAAATCTCTAATCGACAGATACTCAATTTTCAAATTTCTAAATACCAAATTCCCAAATCCACAAATTTCTATATTTTCAAATTCCCTATATTCCAAATCCCAAATCTCCCAATACTCAATTCCCAAATTCCTAAATTCCAATTCCTTAAGTTTCCAAATCCCAAATTACCAAACCCCAATTTTCCAAATCCCAAATTACCAAACCCCAATTTTCCAAATCCTAAATTCCCAAATCCCTAAGTCTCTAAATCCCCAAATTACCAAATCCCAAATTTCCAAATCCTAAATTCCCAAATCCTAAATTTCCAAATCCCTAAGTCTCCAAATTCCTTAATCTCCAAATCCCAAATCCGAAATTCTTAAAACCCCAAATCCCCAAATCCCCAGATCTCCATATCTATCACCACTTTACCAAAGTTCCCTTGCACAACACAAATTCCCCATGTTCCCATGATCAAGCCAGGCGCTCCATCCACATTCTGTCTTTAACGACTCGAAACTATCACCTAGCTCGATTATTTTTCGCTAATGAACGTATATAATAGCGTCGGCGGTTAGGTGTCAGTGTCCACGGTTAATGCGATCGTAGTTCACGATAAGATGGTGCTCGGCTGTCGGTGATCGTTAGCAGTCCGCTCGTCTCGTACGCACGCGCCCAAGCGTTGTCGCGCGCGTGCGATAAAAATTCGCGGTCCCTCTCGTTCAAACTGTGATCTATCGATCCTCTTACCGTCGTTCGATGCTCAATTTGCATTGTAGATCCGTCAGTTTCTTCCTCGTTTGAGAAGAGATTGATATTGCCGTTAAAAGAACAACTTGTGTTAGGTAGACATTTTGTAAAACGCATCCTGCGACGTCTTCCGTGTTTAAAACTTTAGTAAGTTTAGTAAATAAATTTAAGTAAATTTAGTAAGGAAGTTTAAGCTTTTTTTTTCAAGTTTAGTAATTTTAGTAAAGATAAGGTTTAAAGGAAGAGTTTGAGAACGGAAAGGTTTAGATAAATTTAATTGGCGATTAAAAACGGATGAGATCATGGTTAATTTACTTAATGAATTCGTGCGTTAGTAACCTTAAAGAGAGTGCATTAATCTAAGGATGCATCTTTGGCAAGACTTCGTAATTTAAACAACAGACGATATAGATAAATGTAATTACAAATTAAAATGCATTGAAAGAACATCGCAGGTAGCTTATTCAGCGAATTACTCTTATCTCAACATTGTAGATACGCATTTCATTCAACACTGTGTTACTCGTTAGTACTTAGCACTCGTACGTCATGAAACAGCGCAGATAACTTAACAAGGTGGATAGCCGATCTGATAGTAAACCTATTAAACATAAAAAATAAGATGGTAATTAGTCCATTCGCATGATCGTCGATAGCATCGGAAGCCTGCGCAAATCTGCGTACTCGCAGATAACGTTCTCGATCGGTAGCACATTCCACAAAAAGGAACAGACGAAAGAAAAATATATTCGTACCGCGAATATCGCGATCATCGGACATGTTGCAGAAAATGATTCCGAAACGTCCTCATTATCGACATCGTGGCATTCGGTCGAGACGAGAAAACAGAGAATCGAAGTGGGCAAGGTTGGAATAGAAGAAGGTAGAAGGTAAAGGGAGGAATAAGGGGGTCGTCTTATCCCGAGGGAGACGAAGGCAACACGGGAAACCAATTAGCCGAGGAACGCCGCCACCGTGCCACTAGATACGAGACCGAGCTTCGTACCGTATTCGTTCGAGCTGCCGACCATGATGTTACCAACGATCTGGTTCTCCATATCGTTACCTGCAAAACCCCGTGGATACGTGTCGCTTAAAATCCTCCATTCTGACCCACTAGCTTCCCTATGGAGATACATGTACATTTCTTTCTTCGGCGTTTATCTCTCTTCCATTTACTTTTTGCAATTTTTCGAGAATCTTGAGAATCGGACTGGATCGTGTTGGAGGACTGTTCTAGGAGTCAAGGTGACAATTATGGAGGTTGGAAAAAGACATTTGGTGAGGTTTAGTGAATTTACTGAATTTCTTATCCTTCATGAAGGAACGTAATCATTTGGGAGTCTAATTTATACGGCGGCTAAATTAAAACGAATGCTTCGGATGGACGCATCTGCGAATCTGTCGGTTCGAAGCGGGAACCTCTCAGGCGAGAGGAAAAAGAGGAGAGACCGGTCAATTCCCGGGGAAAAGAGAGAAGGGAAGTATATTGTGATTAGGAAGGAATGTTGATTAGATCCATCAGCTGGTCGAGTGCTGGCCCTCCTTCCTTCGCTGAACCTTCTTGAAACTCTCGTCTGACCTAGAGACTCCTTCGTGTTTCTGAACCCTCCACTTCGACTTTCTTGTTTCTCTTGGGTATTAGCAACTATTTCTCTGTTGTTCAATTTCTCAGTTTGACCCTCAGTTTCACGGTGACTATGAACCATCGATGAATTATTTTTACTTTACTCATTCAGATGTGGACATCATTGTTTTGATGCAACACTTGTGTCATACTTTGACAAGTCTGCACAGTCTACATGTGACATATCTAGTGTGTTCACGGTCCACATATGACAAATCTTATTCGAATTTTCTATAAGCTTCATTTTGAACTTTAGGCTCAGTTTGCTATGTTGGTATAATTGCCATAAATAGAAACCCATATTTGAAACTGAATATTAACAACTTCTTCATAGTATTAATCATGTATTTGATATAATTAGTGTCATAGACTAATATGAACCCATATCGTACGTGAATTCCTTCTGAATCAAGAATGCATTGAAAATTTGATTAACGAAAATTAGCAGAGTTGTATCCGAAACATGCCACGTCGTCGACCCCACCATCGATTTATACCGTCGATCTCCATATCGATTCTGTATTCCATAGACGTAACGATTCGAAACACGACGTTTGCTGGCGAGCAAAGATTATGTACACGCTCGAACACGCGTCGACTGTCAATACGTAATTGCTCTGGCATTCGTAGCGCCCGTATCGTGTCTTTCTTTCTTTCTTTTTTATCATTCGATCGAGAACGATCGCGATCGTCAAGGAGTCGCTTTCCGCGCATTCGTTGCAAATTTTCAGACAGTAATTAGGACATTAATTGCTCGCGATAAACATCGACTCGATTTTCTACGTTACTTCGCATTTTTACTTTGTCTTCTATTCTTAGCGTAATGATCGTGCTATTCGATGATTTTTATTTTTCATTTCGGACATTAATCATGACACTAGCAGGCAATTAACTATTGTGCTTTTATTCGGTGCTGAATGGAAAAAGTAAGGAGTTTTTAATTATGCTGAAGTTTTGATTAGCTGTTGTGCAGAATTTTTAAAGTTAAATAAAGGATGGAAAGTGGAGAAAAATATGAAGGAAATATTGAGTTTTGAAGGATGTCAAAAAATTGAAAAATTGAAAGTATAGAAATTGCTACTTGCGAATTTAAAAAATTGTAAATATATAAATTGAATTTGAAAAATTAGAAATATACAAAAAATCAAAAACAGAAAAATGAAATAAAAAATACAGAAGTACCAAATTGAAAAATGATGAAACTTGGAATATTTCGAACCGCAAAAATTCAAGTACTCGATTCCCGTTCCTGAATCTGCAGATTTTCAAATTCTACAAATACTGAATCCATAGAACGCGTATAAAAAGGTTGAGCACCGCAGTAATGCAAAATCGAAAAGGGCGTCCGAGTATTCGAATTCTTATCATCAGTCACGGTACAAATTCCATTTCCTGCGACCTGCTTTAGCACCGGAAGGAAGCGGAGACCGTTCGAGACTTGCCGGCACCTCAGTCAGCTACCCTGAAAATTCCGCGTTCCGGGCAGGAAGTACGCCGCGAAGGCGGCCGGAATTCCATTACGCTGGAAAATGTAAATACCATTGCAACGTGCTGACATAACCGCGCGATAATCCGTCGAGCGGAGGCGCTGGCTGTGCAATAAATCGTAATTTATGATCGTTCTGGGCGGCCGGTATCGTGGAGAAATTCAAGAGCGTTCGACAGGGACCGGAACTCCTCCCGCTTGTCTCTGTTCCTCTAGAAACGATCTAGCTCGATCAGCTTCTTGACCACGCTTCTGTAATCTCGACTCTTTTCGTAGCTGCTCTCGCACTTCTTTTGTCCTCGTCGCTCCGAGTCGCGCGACTGTTCGCTTTTCCCCGGAACGAGCACCAATAAATTAATTGCGGAGATTTACGTATCTCGCCCGTAAACCAGTCAGCAAGACTAATGCTCGACCACTAATTACATAATTATACGGCATTATGTTACGACGACCAATTAATACGTGGGTACAATGACTCGAAGGCGCTCGCGCGAGCGGATCGAGCGCGTAAGTCATCGGCTCGCGATCTGCCGAGCCGATATCGCTGCCATCGTCGGCTTATAATTTATTGTCGCTGCTGCCCTCGAGATCGACACTGTATCTTTCGACTTAGCTTTTGTTTCCTTTCATTAATAACTCTGTATCTTATGAAGTACACTGTATCTCTTCTATAACTTGAACATCATATAAAGCTATATAGTACAAAATATGAAATATAACTACACATTCAATATTCTATAATCATTTAAATGTTAATTTATTGTTCTGTTTGGATATTTTTGTAATTCGATTTAAAGAAGTCTAGACAAAATTTGATTGAAGCTTATCAACACGAGTCACGATATTCTACTAGCAACTTGCTAGTAATAAATTTTGAAACTTATGAAATTTTATGTTTTAATAATTTTGTTTCTTGATGAACGTGTGAGTCCAAGTATAAACTTGCATCATAATTTACTTATTACATATTATATTAACTTATAGTATAAATTATTACCGGTACTGTAGTCAAATAATTTATCAGAGAAAAGTGTCCTGACAGAAATGTCTATTGAAATAAATTTACCTAAATTTATTATTAAATTTGAAATAAATACTGTTACAAGAATGTCTATTGAAACAAATTTATAATTAAACATAAATGTCATTTGCTTGGCAGTTCCGAAATCGTGAGAGCTTTGTGTGACGCGCAGCTATTTCTGTTTAAGTGAAATCAAACGTTTACGAGATTTGAAAGAATTTCAATCGAATGCAAAATTTGCGGCGGAATTTACAAACACTCGATGAGTGGACTGCTAAAAATAACCGCGGAATTATTCGTTTCGATGAGTTCATTATTCATGAGCAATTCGTCCGTTCTTTGCATGTTTCTGTCCCTGTTGCATAATATGTCTTTAATTCCTTTACGTTATCGTATGCGTTGCATATTTATTGTTATTACGTTGTAATTGTGTTTTCTAAAATATGTTTGTAAGGAGTGGGTGTAGTGCGAGGATTCTTTTTATAATTTTTCAATTTTTGGTTAATTAGTTTGCAAGATGGGGAATTTGGGGATTTGGGGACTAGGAAATTTAAGAATTTGGAGTTGGGGAATTGGGAATTTGGGAAATTGAAAATTTGAATATTTAGGCATTTGGGGATTTGGGGATTTGGGGAATTGAGAATTTAAATATTTAGAGATTTGGAAATTTGGGGAATTCGGGGAGTTGGGGAATGGAGATCTAGGGAATTTAGGGAATTTGGGGAGTTGGGGAATTTGGAAATTTAAGAATTTAGAGATTTGGGAATTTGGGAATTTGGG
Source organism: Megachile ligniseca (assembly GCA_945859555.1). Classification (NCBI taxonomy): domain Eukaryota; kingdom Metazoa; phylum Arthropoda; class Insecta; order Hymenoptera; family Megachilidae; genus Megachile; species Megachile ligniseca. The sequence goes on from OX243784.1 coordinate 6,581,179, forward strand.
ACGTTAGGGGATTTGGGGAATAGGGAGTTGGAGAATAGAGGAATTTGAGAGTTCAGAGGTTTGGAAATTTGAGAATTGAGAGTTGAAAAGTTGGGAAAAAAGAAATTGGATATTTGAGAATTTGGTAATTTAAGAATTTGGAGATTTGGGAATTTGGGGATTTGCGAATTTGGGACGTTAGAAAAATAGTAAATTGAAAAATTTCCAAATTCAGAATATTACTATTAAACATGCTAAACCACATACAAACAAAGATGCATTGCTACTTCCACAAGTTCTACAAAATCGTCATTCGCTAATGATCCAGTTCACATCACTAATTGTCAGATCATCGATCAACATCCTTGATCATCCCTCCACCTGACTGATTACTACGCAATACACAGAGGATGACGATGCATGATCGCGATCTTGCATAACCCACGACTCTTCTGCGTAATTGTAATCTTTTTATCCTTATTTTTTGCCACTTTGCATAGCATCCATTTCCTCCTCGCAAAACCTCTTCCAAACACAAACTGCGTATCTCAAACATTCTTCTTGTATCAATTTAAAAAACAATTCCTCACTTAACATGATACAAAAAACAATTCTTTTTAACATGATATAAAAAACAATTTTTTTCTCCTCTTGCAACAATTTAAAAACAAAATAGTCGCGATTCAAGAATAGTCCTCAAAGAAGGCAATCGATATAAAAGTAACCTAAATCAATTTTGTGCGATTAGACGTGGTCCGTTTAGGTATAAACTTGTCGAAAGAAGTCGCGGGGGTGGAATATGAGATGCGGGCAACTGATTTATTTAAGGGGCAGACCAGACATCCGGTTTGTCGAATTACGCTTTAAGAGCGCCTGTAGACGGAGTGGCAGATAAAAAGCGAGATGAGAGTAGAGAGACTGCGTCGACCCGTTAACCTAACCGTTTATCATTGCATCGACACGAGTCACGCAGCCAGGGACCCTTCGTGTCCATTTAAAAAAACGAAAAGGAGCGAATCGGGGCTCTTTAGTAGGAAGTGACGTCACTGGACGTCTAACGTGATACGCGAAATGTGGGTCATCCTCTAATTTTCCCTTTTTTTATCAATCAATATTTGATCAGTTTCATATTTTTCAAACTCAACACTTGATATTGCAAAATTCTTTGAAGGATGAAACAATTAAGTTCTTCAAGGATGTTTACACGATGAATGTTTACAGGTGGTTTTTTAAACTTAGTTCGTTTTTAATTTGCATTTTATTTTTACACTTGGTTTATCTGGTCACATATGGATATTACTATCATCTGTGCACATTATGAATTTTTTTAGAATTTACTTATAATGATATACCATTTCCTAACCTCAAAAAAATCATCCTTGAAGATGTTGATCAGTGTGTCAATATAATGACATGTATGGTAAATTATTTAGACAAAGTAACAATTTATAGTATTTTACAAATTTTTAAATTCAACTTAACCAATATATAACATTATATTATTGATACATAAATACGAATTTTAATAGAACACACATTTAAATTGAGATATACATTTTCATTCATCACTGCTATCATTTTAAGAAGATAATTACAATATAAGAACCTTGTATATATCTTCAAATTCAATCTCCGAAACAATAATCTAAAACATATAAAATAAACATAGATTCAGCTTCAACAGGAAATTTTTACAATTTGTGCAAATAGCGCAGAGAAATTTTCCCATTTGAGACCCGACGACATTGTCGCGTAACATAAAAATGCGTAATCGATTCATCGCCACGTTTAAGTCAGTCTCCCACGCGGTCGCCCGCTTCAAACGACAAGATGATCTTCGCTTCGAAGGTGACAATGACAAGCATCGCCCTTTGTTTCGTAGTTGCTGCCAGTAGGAAGCAATCCAGCGACAACCGATGCATTATTAATGTCTCCCCCTCGCTTGTTACCGCTCTCGTACTCGCTCGAGCGACGTGTGTATCCTCTGCGCGTGTTCGGACCCTCCTAATGAAAATTAAGACGTTCCATGCCATCGCTGTTATGGCAAATTAATTACCACGATTACATCGCTTTTGTTTGCTCAATTATTTATGATGATAGTCGGGCGTGTTCTTTTTTTATTCGTTTAGGCAGGTTTTTGTTCGTTTTTCGGCGAGTAGGAAGTGTATGAGGTGGATGGTGATAGTGGACTGACAGGGAAAATAGGGGAGAGGGAGAAGATTGTAAAAATTTTGGGAGATGGAGATTTGGGGAGGTGGAAAGTGGATTTGGGAAATTTTGAGTTTGAGGAGTTGGACATTTGAGGAATTTTAAATTTGAGGAGTTGGGAATTTAGAGAGTTGGACATTTGAGGAGTTGGAAATTTAGGGAGATGGGAATTTGGGAAGGTAGAAATTTTGGGAAATTTATATTTGAGGAGATGGAAATTTGGGAAATTTTGAATTTGAGGAGTTGGACATTTGGAGAATTTTAAATTTGAGGAGCTAGAAATTTGGGAAATTTTAAATTTGAGAAGTTTTAAATTTGAGGAGTTAGAAATTTGAGTAGTTTTAAATTTGAGGAGTTGGAAATTTGGGAAATTCTAAATTTGAGGAGTTGGAAATTTGAGGAGATGGGAATTTAGAAGGACAGAAATTTGTGAATTTAGAATTTTAGGAAATTGTAAAATTGTAAAATTAGAAATATGCGAAATTACGAATGTAAGAACATAAAAATCCAGAAACAAACTAAAATGCTTGATAATCAAATAAATATATACCCCTACAACTGTTTAAATCCACCCTAATTCAACGACCCAATCGAGAACAAAACTTTCCTGAAACTCGCACAAAAAAATATCCCCCAAAAAAACATTCACCTCATGACTATCTCCACTTGTTCATTTACCAAAAACTTTGTACAGAACTTACGATATCACGAATATTTTTCGGCCGATTGCGTGGTTGTTCTACTACATCACGAAATACGCTCGTTACCGAGTGTCTCCGTGCAGGAAGGTCCTATAGATTTGACCGTGTAACGATTTTAACCAGATACGAGAGTGGCCAATAGTGAGGGGGAGATCGAGCCGGTACATTATCGCGAAGATGACGCTTGTGACAGCATGTGGGAGTAGCTGTCACTCATTGTTGCTCCGGCAGACCTGATATATCCAGACATTCCGCTCCGTGATACCCGGCTGCCTGGAATTCTTATCCTACGACCTCGGGTCACGATCGATAACCATGCTTTTCGTGTAAATAAATGTTCTCCAAAGCGTGGGCACACAAAATGTCGCCATTGTCGATCCGTTCATTTATTCTCCTACTAAATCACGCGTTCGTAGAATACGTTTGCCGTGTTATAGCGTTTGGAATCTCTGCAATTCTATTATGACGACGGTATCGACTTTTATTCGCCATTGTTTACTTACGGGATAATGCTTTTCGATTGTGTTCATAAATTGATAGTTATTTTGGTAATGTTTATGAGAAGGATTCTATTTTACTTGTTTTCGTGGCATTTATACAACTTCACTGTTTTAGGCAAGCTTTAATGCTGTTTTAGTAGTTTGTCAAGTTACTTAGAGCAACATTCAAGTCGCTTAATTTTATTTGGGACTATTTTTAGTTTTTGTTCTGAACTCTCCAAATGTCCAGATCCTCAAGTTCTGAGGTCCCCAAATTTCCACCTCCTCTACTTTTGACCTCCTCAAATGTTCATCTCCCCAGATTTGCAAATTTTCCTAAGGAACCCTCCCCAAAGTAGTTCCACATAAGATTAGCAATCGGAAACGGAACAATTAGTATCGTTACAGTCCAGCACGGGCCAGTAGTGATGTATTCCTCTCACGCTAGCAAATGGCAATTTGTTGGACGTTTTTCTCGATGTGGACAGGTTTGTCCCGCGATTATCGACGCGACGACACCCGCGGAATAAGCGTCGATGCGCGTCGTATATACGTCGATTCGTAGGAGGTGCGCGTCGTCGAATCATTTATGCCAGCAGCATTTTCGAGCGTTGCTACGTGTGCTCCGCCTTTAATCGAGATCGAAATCGGCCTCGTCAATTGTATTCCGTGGAAGGCGCAACGGTACCGTGAACGCCACCTTAAAACAACCCTCCGTGAGAACGTGACGAGGATGATTCGAGTACGAACGATCGTGTCGTGCGATTCCTACGCGTGAAATCGAAAGTGCATTGCCGTTCGACGCGTCGTTTGAACGAACGTTGTTTGTTACAGAGGCCACCCTCCTCGTCGCTCTCGTACCCCGGCGCGGGCGGTAACGATGACGCCCGCAGCCCTGGGAGCGGGGGCACGCCAGGACCCCTTAGCCAACAAGCACCCACCAGTTTGGACTCGTCGGATCCCGGTAAGTCATTTTAACACTTTCTTATTTTTTCTCTTTTTTAATACTTAAGGACCACAACAGTCAAGATCTGATCAATCACCATGGTAATTGTAGTTCTCGTGCACCTCGCCTCTGAAATTCTTTCTTCATTGTTTTTAATAGTTTTCTTATGGAAAGGTAGAATTTTATGGATTTTTAGCAGTGATATTGAGTCATGTTAAATAGTTTTAACAATAGTATTACATAAAAGGACTCGAACTTAAAATTGTAGGTTAGCTTGTTACAATATATTAATAGAGTTCAAAAATTGGAAGTACAGTACGATGCACTCATATGTACAGTATGAACTCACGTGATAAATAAATTTGTTAGGTTAGTTTACATTAATGAATGTCTACAAATGGAGAGTATATACAATATGATGAACTTACGTGGTAATTGAAATCGTAGGTGAGGCTACAGTCATAATAACGTAGTGTTTGCAAATTCATTTGGATCTTATCTTCTAATCTTCAACAATCTCGTTTGTTGTAAAAGGCCGATTTACTAAGAACAGTTAATAGAATTTCATAAATCTTTATCAGTGAACGGTAATAACTGTTCAACAGTGGGTTGTAATAAACTCATGTTAATAAAATGCTCTAACTGAAAAATAGACAATGTGGACCGTAATAAGTGCATATTAAGAAACTATAAATGAAGATACATTTATGCGTTGATAAAAATTGTAGTCTAGATAAGATAGCTGTAATTTTATGTTAATATAAATCTAAACTTGATCATGAAGGATTCCCACGTTTAACGAGCGATCGTGAGAAGTTTTCGAAGGAATCGATCGACGAAAAGCAAAGTGGTTCGAGTGGACAGGGAATACAGATAAAGGTTCGATGGTGGACGCGTTAATGACAATATCACGCAATAAGCAACGGCTCGATGACAATCAAGACGCTACTCGGGACCCCACGGACCTTCTGTGCGCCCTTCAAATTTTACAAACACAGACACGAACGTTAACACTATCAAACCCACGGTAACGCCATCATCGAGGCTAATGAGCAGTTCACCATTGGCGTACTTCTCTATTTTTCATATTCGAATATCTCGAACCTTTTCTTTCTTCAATTAATTAATCGACTATATATACGTACATACATGAGTGCACACATATGTACATACATTCGTACGTACGTTCATAGATACATATATGTATACATACATACGTACATATATGTATACATTATTACATACATACGTTCATACATGCATACGTTTATGTTTACATATATGCACACACATGTACACACATACATATACAGATAAATACGTACATTCACACGTGTACCCATACATACATATATCAATGGCACAGTTTAATAGAATAATAAATATTTAACAGTGTAAATCATTCAAGTAGTTAATAAATGCAAAAAATTTTACTTCAAGGTTTCAAAAGTTAAACCGACTTTGGCTTGACATCTAGTTAATGAAGTTATAATTAAAATTCCAAAGAACTATACGCGTGTTATAATTTTAAAAGAGGTCATAAATATAAAATTGAAAAGCACTTTATTCTTAGCCCACCCCGACGAAGTTTCCCCGGTTTTCGTAAGAGTAAAAGGGGGTCATAGAACGAGGAGAAACGTTTCGCGCCAATGGTTAGCGGTCGGGTTCAGTCAGTCACCGGAGGGTACACAAGTTCACGACACCATCCCATAAAGATTCATTAAGGTCCGCCGTCTCTATATTCGTTCTGTCATGGTAGCGTTATAGAGCCGCGTGGCGTGCCAGTTCGCTTCAAAACGCTGCGCGTGTATCGCGTATAGGTGTGTTCCTCGTGCTTGTTCTCTCGCTTTTTCGACGCGACACAGTCGAAACGGTTGATCAATAACAATCAAAAGCGTGTGCTGCTCCGTTTGAAGTAGCAACGACGAACAAACAGCCCTGGAAAACTATGTCCCATCGTGTTTTCGACTATACTCACCATTTTCCATCTAGATTTCACATTCAACCTTGATAGCGCTTCGTCAAATGATCCGCCATTTTCTCTCATTTTCATATTGTTCCGATTTTTGAATCGAACAAGTTTTTATAGTAACATCACATTGTATTGCATGGCATTAACAATTTAATGTGTACTTGTAACTTGTATTTATGTAGATATGCAGTTTAATTATATCTTGCAGTTTAGCTCAAGTTTTTCAATCGACTCATGTATCATTGTGTAATTGAATAACTAGTATATATGTAACAAGGTATTGATTTACTTTGACTTGATTTAGTGCTACTTTAAGTACGTTCGATTACATTGAGATCATGAAATTTAAATTTGTTAAGTGATCAGTAAATAATACTAAACTGTTATATCCTCCCCTGGTATTTAATCATGGACAAATATGGTAACATATGATCAAACGAGCACATATCTAGATAAATATAATTGATCATTAGTATTCAATTTTACGAAGGTTATTAGAGGTAAGCAAGTATTGTAATGATTAGAGAAACAATAGTACAGCTACACATTTGCGTCGTTAATCACCGAGCGTTCGAATTAACGCGTCTCACGCTCGATCGTGGACGACAAAGTTGTCAGCAAGTAGTTCTAGCATCCCCGCCCGTATGACATCACGAGGATTCTTCTCGATCGAAACGTAGAACGTCTTGATTGCCGGTCGCGTATTTGTCGTCGCGTTTTAACATTCATCGCATGGGAAACGCTTCGTGACGAGATTTCGATCGGCTCCCGTAGCTCGCGACTTCTGCTCGCTCCGTATTAATTAAACCGCGTTTAAACGGTAACGCAACACCTCGGATCAAACGTCGTCGCGTTCGAGCGATCAGCACGGAACACCGTTGCCCGGCTACGCTTATCCGCGAGCGTATCTAAACGAGTCGCTCTCCGTCGTCGGGAAATAACGCGATCGTTATCTCATTAACCGAGCTCGGCTACAATGAAATCGCCGGGTACCAGCTTGGCCGTCTTCGATCACGAGCGAGCGGATACCGATCTCGCGGCGAGATCTGTCGTAGAAACCGGCGTAAATTCTGTCGCGTGGAAAACGAGAAGCACGCGAAGAAAATTCGCTGGACCTCTGAGGAAATTCCTTACGGGAACTCGCTAATTGACCATTTTACTGGAATAATTTCCGAAGCAGACTTTTGTACCAAACTACGTGTAGAATACTTTTCTGTGACAAACTTTGAACTAAGAAAACTACTTTAAGACTCTTGTATTCACCTTTTTCTAATATTTCCTTTAGCAGTCGAGTAAATCAGAAGGTAGAATTAACCTCAAGAGCCCAACATCTGTTGGTAAAGTTTATCGATGAGAAACGACGAAAAAGCTACGATAAATTAAAAATGGCTCGATCGTTGACAAATGTGCGCACGGGTGAAAGTGGCGCCGCTAGTGGAAAAAAGTTGCAGCCTCCTCGTCGAACTTCATTGTTTTCGAATCACTGTCGTTTGAGGGAAATGGCCGACGGTCTTTGAGAACCGCTGCTAAACGTTGTTCAACGAATCGATTTCTCTCGGTAAACGAGGCACCACTCTGCATGCTATTCTCTCGTTAATTCTCAATTATAGTATTGTTTATACTTTAAACGAGGCGAGTCGCGTTTCTGGAAGCGCTGTCTCAAATCGCCCGTGCGCTTTACCGAGACCCATCATTTGTCTCGTGATTGTCTTCATCGCTTACTAAATTTACCAAACTGTTATAATATTGTTCTCAAGTCTAAACTCTTGAAAAATATGAGGACCCGTGAATGAGGACTTCTAATAAAGATCATATTTATGTTACTCTATGCAGTCAGATGTTTCGAATGCTGAGTGCAAAGATGCAACCTTTGCTGCATTCAGGACACGAGTTCCAGGACTCGAGGTTAGCTAACGTGGTAGATAGTATCGTCCTCTCATCGAAGCTGTCACCGACGAACGAGGCATTTGCTCGACGCCCTTCGAGGCTTTCCACGGTCGTTTTCGACCCGTCTATCGGCCCTTTTCGTCGTTTCCCTCCGCCGGACCATGGGCTCGTTAACGTGCCGGCTTGTTTGCCGTCAGATATCATCTTCGACAGACGGGATCCACGCTGGCCTTGTCCGCGACCGTGAAACCTCGAGAGTTGGACCTAATTTCTGTCGTCGACGCAACGACCGATCGTCGATTGTCCCGTGCTCGTCGAACTCGTCCCTTTATCGTTTGTCTACCTAGAAATGGGACCTAAACTCTTCAACTCTGATTTAGAACTTTCTTCAACGCTGAGAACTTCTCGAGATTTAAGAGCACAGGGATTTAGAACCTCGTTGATTTAGAACCGAAATTGAACTGATTTAGGACTGAAATTGTCCACTGAATCTTTGAACACCTTTTACGAAAAATATGCAACCTTCGAATCTCGATAATCTGGAATTGTAGCGTATCGAATTGCGACAGAGGTAGAAATCGTTAATCAGAGGTAGAATGTTTCTTATCGTGGAATTTTTTCCGTCGCAGATCTTGATAATGTTTCGATTTAAAATCGCAGCGCTCCAATTGCAATAAAAGGTCGTAGGAAACGGTAATTGAGGATAGAAGATGTCTTATCGTGACCCAATTCGTTTCGAAGGAAATATGTCCCCATCTTTCGTGGCTGATCGATTTAAGAAAATTCCACGGTTAAAATCGTGCAGTTTTTTTTCGATCTTGATAGGGCATCGATTTAGAGCCGCAATAGAAGTCGTTGAAACGCGAATCGAGGATAGGAGATTTCTCATCGAGACAGTACGATTCTGGCTCATGAAGTATTAACGAGCTGTTTGATGCACGTGTTTTTACATATCCGATTCCGGTCGTTAGGGCGGAATATTTTTCCAGGACGCGCTGGAAACGCGTGTCAGCGTCACGTGGGAAGAGCACAGCCCCGGACATTAACATATCGTGTCGCAATCGCTCGCGCGGATAAACACGTTCGTTCTGCCCGTCGAGGCTTACAGGAGATTCTATCTTGTCGATTCTAGCCGGTCGATCGCGATACATCCTCCGAAGAAACTGCCATTCGATTCTCATCGTTGTTGTCGATGCTCGTGAGAACACGGCTCGATCTGCGGGACGTCAATCGATACTCTCAAAGTTCATCAGCTATATGCGTTTAAATAAGGATTGGTCACTTTTAAGTAGGTTACTAGTGATAGGCTTTTTAACAGACCTGAGGCAGATTTCTATTATTCTACGAGATAAGATTTAGTGAAATTTTTTTTGAATTTCGAAGACTAACATTTAAATTAAAATAAAAATTTCTTAATATCATTTGTAATGTAAAATAATAAATCTAAGATCCGTCATTTTGACGAGTTGAATCTCGAGTTAAAGTGCTATACGAAATTTGTTATATCCAAGAATGCTTATCAGTGGATGTCGAAAAATTTCTCCGATTCCCTTAGAGCGAACGGGGGTTCGTTAGTCGAACGAGAGATCGATCTACGATCTAAAAATGTTCCTCCTCGAAACAATCTTGGTCTCTATCGATCCCTCTATCTCTTGCCGGTGGAAAGGGGTTCGGTCGGATCCGCGGCGATCGTTTTTTCCTTCGATCCTGGGACTTTACAGAGTAGATCGACCCTCTCGATTCGGCAGGAACGAGTCCTGTCAACGAAGGGCCGTCGTCCACGTATCGTCCCTCTTTGTCCGTTCCTCTTCCTGCCGGTTCGTTCCCGTAACAACCTTCAAGTTGGCCAGAGTTTTCGTGCTTCTCGAGATCCTTAATCGACGGTTCGTCGACTCTGGTCCCCCTCCCCGCCGCCGGCGTCCGTGAAAAAGGAGGGAAAAAGCCTGGAGACCAGATATCCTCCGGTTTCTGACAACTATCTGGCCTGAACGGTTGAAGAGAACGGCCCCGGAGAGAAAGAAATAAATGAAGAGAGGATCGAGAGCGATACACGGGGCGGGAGCGGAGGGTTGAGAGCGTGTTAAAGCGTGTACGGGGACCAAAGATCACGGAGAATTCCTGGAAATCGGCTCACGTGGGAGAGGGAGGGAGATAGAAGTAATGAGGCTGATTCTCTGTTTTCTGTGTTTTCAGCGAGCGGCGGTATCGGTCGGTTATCGGGACGTGCCTTCTTTTTTTTCTTTCTCTTTCTCCTCTTCTCTTTCCGACTCTCTTGGTGCCGTCTTCCGCCCCCGTACGGAATCTTTCCCTTCTCGCGGCATAATGAGGCCTTCATGTCGTGAACTTCTGCGCCTTGTAACCCCTTTTTCTTGCCGGTCGAGCCCTCGCCTCGCTTGTCCCGCGTAAAACCTCGTCGAACACGGTACCCGTGCACTGTCCGGCTCCCTTTCCGCGCCTCTTTCTTATGCTTGTCGCTCGGAAACGCGCCGACCGAGCCACCGAAGAAATCTGCGAACTACCATATCCTTAAGAATTTTTAACCTTTCAGACGCTTTATCTTTTCGATGCAATCCGGACATGTCCTCTGCTGTCCTAACTTTTAATATCGTTTTTGCCCTTTCATTTTTATCATGGTTGAGTATTATGGTAATTGAAGTATTGCATGAGTTAGTCTTCAGTTAATATGATCAATCGTGAGAAATTATTAATGTATTTATTTTTCTTGAACAAAAATATTTGACCTCTCAGTGATTACATTCTTAAGATGTTTGTTTGTCAAACAAGTATCTTTGTTAAAAGTATCAAGCTACAATAATAAACTAACTAACCTATAATAATAATTTGACATGATTTTAACAAGGTTTACTCAGCACATTTACAATAGTATCCACATTAGAATTTATGACTCCACATACAATTTATGACTCACATTTGAGCAACCCTCTCGATAAATCAGAGTCGAGTAAATGTATAGAAAGTCGAGGAGAAGGCAAAATGTCGTAGGTGGCACCGCGACGACATTGAAGTTAATCTACGCGTTAATGAATAATAAACTTTGCGTCACTGGCATGCTATCGATTGCTCGCGCGGTTCGGTTCGATAGCCGGACATGACAGCCGGTGGAAGTCTCATTAATATTACTGTTTACTATGCCTTTAATCTCGGATGTTTCCCCCGTTCCTGCTGGCTGTCAGGGTTCATCGATTTGAATAATTCCCGTTTATCGCGCTTCCTCGGTCGGTTCTTGGTAAAACCGAGGTCCACCGTGCTGAAAAATTCGCTTATCGGCTACGCGAATCGCTAACCACGGATTCTTCGGTAAGTGGATTCGAGATTCCAGCCAGTTGGAACATTGGGAATCGAGAAATCGACGCTTTTGTCGTTTCGATATTCGATTCTTACCGAACGATGTAGATGCCTCGATGGATAGGTTAGCTTCTTTAGTTTTCTCTTTATTCTGTGATTTGTTCGACGTGTAACTAGACGCATATGGCAATCTTACTTTCTAACGATAATTTACTATTTTTTGCTTACGACAAAATTTCTTAATATTTTGGGGGTTTCTGAAGTCTATTCACGTTTTTAATTCTTAGATTTTCGAAATTTGTATTTTTAGCGTTTCAAGGTTTAGTTACTTTAAAGTTCAAATTCTTAGAGTTTCAAATATCAAATTTTTAGAGTTCAAACTTCAAATTGTTAGGGTTTTAAATTTTTAATTTCTATATTTTCAAGTCTTTTGCTACCTTAATTTAAAAATTTTAGAATTACTATATTTGTAAATTATTACTCAAATTTCCAAATTTTGAATTTTTATAATTTTCTACTTTTAGATCAGCTGATTTCTCAATTTTCAAATTATAATATTTCAAAGTCTTCAAATTCTTATCTTCCTAAATCCTCAATTTCTCAAATTCACATCTCGCCAAATTTTCAATTTTTCAAATTTGTATTGATTGAAGGCGATGAATTTCTATATCGATCTTACACCAAATACCATTACAAATAAAAATACTATACTTAAATTATATTAATGTTTACTTATTTATAAGTTTTATACATTCTTAAAATTGATCAAAAATGATCAAAAGATGACAGACTTCCAAATCGAGGTTCTATACCACTATTGGAGCCTATACCACCCGATCTCATAAATTGTCCCATTTTCTATGGGCAGAAGGTGTCAGTTGTATTCGAATACAATTACAAAGAGAAAAGTACGAGAAAAAAAATGAACGTTCCTTCTGTCAGCGCAAATTGCTCGGTTAGCACATTCGTATCTTTTTTCCGGCAACAAAAGTTTATTGCAGGACTCAAAATTCATGCTGCAGAGTAATTGCGGGTCTCGCGCACGCGTGCACGTATAACTGCGGCAATAATTAACAAAACTAAATACAACGGTCGCTGCATTATTTATCGCCGCGGGCTCGGCCGCTCGCAGCAAATTTCCGAATATTTACCTCCGCGCGGCCCGTTTCATCGGCATCCTAATAAACGTCCGTATATTCCGGCACGATTTAAAAATACTCGTAAATACGGCTCTCTCCCTCTCTGGCGAGCCAGCCAACCGGCCAGCCAGCCGGCGAGAGAAAAATCAATTAAGCCGCTTATGTGAAATATCGATGCAATTACGTGCGATTGCCAAATCTAGCCGGGGCTATCGATGGCCGCATTATCGAGCGTCCGGCCATCGCAGGTGAAACCGACGATCCCGATCGCGCCCTCTCGTCACTTTTTCATCCGTCGCTCTTTTTTTCTCCCTCTCTCTCGCCCCCTTTTTATCCGCGAATGTACTATCTCGCACGCCAAGCCGGACAATCCGGATCCATGGAACGAGCCGCGAGATTTATCGAAATCCGTGTGTCGAACGGTAACTTCTGTCGCTGCGTGCGCTCGATACGGCAAGGACCGATATCCATCGATATTTGCTTTTGAATTTTCAATGCGCTTTCGGTTGCTCGTTTATGCGAGTCGTTTGTCGGCAAGTTTCCGGTCTTGTGCGGAAATCGTGATTTATTACTGATTTAGGAAAAATTGTCAAAAATATCTGGCTATTTTGGGTACTTTCGACAGATGAGTCAAACTGGGAAACTATTTAAAATTAATATGGCACGAATACAACGTGAATGTGACATAAGTATAACATGAATATGATCATAGATATAACATAAATACAACATGAATATAACCATAAATATAACACGAATACAACATGAACATAACACAAATATAACTGGTATTTATTGTCAACACGTGACAAATGTGTCCATCACTCTATCACACTCGGTCCAAATCGATAGGTGATCGAAAATAGAATGCAGGGATAAGAATAGTAAGAAGAAACCTGTTGCCATGTAATTCATCAGTCTGCATGGTTTGATAATCTGAGAGAACACTTGCGTTCTCGTGACCGGTGATAGACCACTGGTGGATAAAAGCGATCTAAAAATACGAGTAATCTTGACGTCGATATGAAAGGAGAACGAAAGGGGAAAGGGTTTGAGCGATTGATTGTACGCAGTGTTTGTTCACCGCTGAAATTTCCGGTGTTTACATAGAATTTCACAATGGCGGTATATAAATGCATTTTTAATGCAAATAAGGGTTGCGTGTCTTCGTGTTCTAACTGCGATCGAGGGGTGTTATGGATGTGCCTTAGAGAAATTGAACCTAGTTTTGGGTGAATTGTACTGTTACCATAAGTTTGTTATACTGATTCTCGAGTCACTTGTATTTTTTGTTATAAATGTCATTAATCTGTAAATGATGTGGTTATAGGATTAAAACTGCTTGTGGAATTAATAGACTACCTATGATCGTAATAAGCTAGGATGATACTATGATCACTGTTCTTGAAGCACTATTCACTTATCGTAATGGTCTGCCTGTGATTAGAATAGTTCATCTAGAAACTTAATAATTTTTAATAATAATTGTTCCTATGATCGTAACAGTCGTATGTCCATTGCAATCTGTGACTACCAGTCTATGATTACATTAGTCTACCTATGATTCCATTAGTCTACCTATGATCACAATAGACTATCTACGGTCACAATAGACAACCTATGGTCACAATAGACTACTTAGAGCCACAATAGTCTACCTAGAACCATAATAATGTTCCTATGATCATAACAATCTACTTATGACCACCTCTATCCATGACCAGTCTACCCATGATTACATCTACCTATAATCACAATCTGCCAATAACAATAATCTGCCACGAACATTCCACAAAAAGTACTGGCATCATTTAACGACAACGAAACAACAGGAAACGGAGGGCTGAAATATCGAGCAAGGTCGCTCGTATTTCGTTCGTAGAACGCGGTCCAATTTGATCCCGCAATTTTTGTCCGCTTTGTTTGCTGAAGCTCGTGTTCCAAGAAAGGAAGAATCTCGCTGTCCCTTGGCGCGTGTTGCGTTGATTAACACACAATGCTGACAGCAGCGCGGGAAAAAGAGCGCAGATCACGCGCGTGTTATCGATTCGCTGGGAACATCCCAAGACGACGCTTGCACCTGTATCTGGATCCGCGACATAGTCGGACGCTTTGATCACCGATCAGCTTGTCTTGCTAGCTCGATCTTGCCGATCTCGATTCGTGTCGTTGGAAAGTATAATGCTACAGCAAAATGCTGCGAATAACGAAGCTGGCAGGCTTTTTCATACGCAACTTTTTCATTCGTGTCGAGGATGGTTTTATTCGTCGTCATTTTACTATTCTTTCTGGGGATCCAGTTGGGGATTTTGTTCAAGGCTCATTTACAAATTTTTAAAATGAAGTGTGTCAAGTTATTTATAAATTTATGTCTCGAGTTTGCCAATTTTTAGAGTTCTAGGTCCACAGTTCCTACATTTCCAAATTTCTAAGTCCCCAAATTCTCAAATGTCCAAATCTCTTAACCCAAATTCTCAACTTTCAAAATCTCTAAACCCAAATTCTCCTCTTTCCAAATCTCCACATCCCAAATCCTCAAACTTCCAAATTCCCAAATTCGAATGAATTCTAAAACTTCGATCCTCGATCCTTGGTGCGATTCATTAGCCGACGGTTGAGCACCTCTGACCGACAGCTGTTCGAAGCAACATAAGATAACCTAACTCGCCTCTGCTCGCGTGCGTATTGACGTAGTTTGTATTTTTTAAGTCGTCATGCCCAAATGGCCGGGCTACGCGGCCAGCCTAGCTCCCTTTGATTGTCTTCTCGGAAGCACCGGGATTCTTTCTTCCTGTCAGCCGGTTAGCAGATCGGTCACGAATTACCGTGAAGCTTTGCCTGGCCCTTCGTCGAGTTCTCCGAAAAGTCAGGCACGCGAGAGACCACAGAATGGTACCGCGATTCTCTTTTGAATGGACAAACGTCAGAACCCTGCCGGGGATACTCTAGCCATTAAACTAGAAAAATTCAAAAGGTAAAATCTGAATGTAATCGTTAACCTCCACGTTCAAATACCTAGGTGTTATTTGTTCCTTCATTTATTTTAATTTTTATGACTTTGTGTAGCTTGTTCTTGTTCAGAGGGTGTTCAGTATCTAGGTACCTTAGGTATCTCGCAGTTCACATGTGTGGAGTATAGTACATATGTACACTTGTACGACTATAAAATTTCATCATCATTGGTATAAAATTGAACGATTCGACAAATTGTGCAACAAAGAGCATATCTGCTATACAAGAATATACATTTCCTCAGCCTTATCCACATATGTGTAGTACATGTATGTATACTTATACGACTACAAAATGTCATCGGTGGTATAAAATTGAGTGAATCGACAAATCGTGCAACGAAGAACATATATGCAATATTTTATATCTAAATTTCCTCAGTCTTGTCCACACATATGTAGTACATATATGTATATACGACTATAAAAATCGATGGTGTAAAACGATAAGACAAATCGCGTAACAAAGAGCGTGTGTCGGGTCAAAAACGAGTCCAATGTTTGGCAAGCTCTTCGTCTAATTCCACGCGCCAAATATCGTGGTACGGTACGCCTCGCGATCGGCGTCGGAGATGTGTTTTGTCCATTTTATCGTATGCTAATGAGCACCAGTGACGCAGACGCGGTCGCTATTAATATAATTAGCATACCGCCGCTACCATCGTGGGGTTATGCAATATTTTTTTTCATAGGATCGTGGCGCGGAGGAAACCGAACGGTCTCTCGCATGCACGCGAGTTTTATATGGTAATTAGGGAATCGATTGCGAGCCCTCTCTCTTTCTCTCTCCCGAGGTATGATTGCAATCGCGACGGCGGCGGTCTCGAATCGGCCTCCTTGCGCTTAGCCGACTCTGTTCTACGCTAATTAGACTCGAAATCGGAAAATTGACCGTCGCCAATATCGATTCCCCGCTAACGGCTTCACGTTTCCAATCCACTTTCGGTTCCACGTTTCATCTGCCGAACAATGGAACCGATCTGAGGGATCGCTGTTAATTAATCGCCGACTCAAACATTAATGACTGAACTTTTCAGCATGTTGCAATGTTACTTTTCATTCGATCACTAGGAATTGTGTACAGAGTCGGCTACCAGAATAACTTTTTATCGCTGACTAACTTAACTATATAAATTTCGTTTGATTGCCTACCAGCAATAGCAGTCAACTCAGGTGGCCATTTTACCTCACCCTGTGTTAACACTCTTAAGAGCAAATGTGAAAAATGGTTAATTTTGTAGCTCATCGTCAATCACTCAACTTCTACGATTATCAATAACATCTCCACAGTTCCAATAGATAACGAATCCCCAGGTCCAAATAACTTCCCTCTAACAAGACCGTCGACAGCCAATCTCCGCCATTCTGTCGATTTGGCGCGCAAACCTACGCGCCTTGCAATGAGCGTATTGTCAGCGAATGAAAAGTGTGCGTCGTATTTTCGCGAGGAGATCGTTGTATTATCGAAGAAGTCTGTACCCGCAACGGGATAAGATTTTAGCGTCGGTATAAACTCCGCGAGAATACGTTTCGACGAGGTGTCGCGAGTCGTCCCTGGAGGACCAGCGCAGCGATTTATGAGCGGCCTCTTTAAGTATCCGTGACGATTTCTAGCGCACGTTCGCGAGCAGTTCACCGCAAGAAATCGTTAAATCAAAGTCGTGGCCGGCTTGTTCTGGCTTGTGTAACAAGACGGGAGAGCGTTGACACGGTCCGGTCGGGCCGTGGCGTTATCGTCGTGGCGCGGCAGTTGCAACAGCCTCCTCCATTGTCGATCGCGTTTCATCTCGTTTCGCGCCACGCCTGCATGTTTGTCCGCGAGGATATCGACAACCAGGCGTGTGAAAATGCGAGGGGAAAGGGGAGGCTAGATTGCGCGGAATGACTTGTTTATTCGACCAAGATACCGGACAACGCGCGTACTTGTGGTTCAAAGGTGACTTCTGGATCGGCTTCGCCGATGAGATCTATCACGATTTTTATCGTGTTGGGTTATTTGCGATATAATGGAAATTCCGATGAGTCGTTTAGGGCAGACAGAAGAGAATTTTTGTTATGTGATATAGATATTATATTACAGTTTTTAGTTTTAATACTAGCATTTATAACTAGGTCATTTCTTACAGGATGGAATTAGGGAATTGTGGAAGTTTGAAATTTAGGACTTCGACAATTTGCGGATTTGAGTTTTGTTTGTTTCCAA
The DNA here is from genome assembly GCA_945859555.1 of Megachile ligniseca. NCBI lineage: Eukaryota > Metazoa > Arthropoda > Insecta > Hymenoptera > Megachilidae > Megachile > Megachile ligniseca. The sequence continues at coordinate 6,599,010 of OX243784.1, forward strand.
AATCGAAACTCCGAAAACCCTCTTTATACAAAGAACGTCCTTCACGACAAAGAAACAGCTAACTTTTATCAAGCACGACAAAGACTGAAAAAATCGAGCGCATCGTCGTCGATTTCCAAAGGATAGTCCCTGAAGCGGCAAACAGCATTTTCCAAGAGAAGTCTGAGTCGGTGTAAGCTTTTCCGCAAGGATTCACCTTGGGCGGTTTCGGGTCGGCTCGAGTGGCCACCCCTTTTACCGTCGTTCTTTCTTCGCCGGTCCACCCTCTTTCTCTCGGGTGCAGCGTTCCCCAACAGGCGGGAACAGCCCTATCTATGCTTCCATCTTCTCCGCATTCCTTGGGGTATTACTCGGACGGGCGTTTTCCTCGAAGCTTCTTCGCGAAGTCGACGCTTCGCTCCCTTTCCTCGTCTTCCAGCGAGTCGCGGCCGGCCCGCAAACTCGTTCAAATCCCGATGCGGCCACGGGAACACCAGAAACCCATTACGGATTCATTGTGCGCCATTAGCTAATTCTTCCCTGCTTCTAACGTCTTCCTTTCCGCGCTCCCTTTTACCGCTGCGGTTTCCCTCGCGTCTTACCGCCGCTCTCTTCGATCCTATTTTCCGCTTTCTCTCCATCCCGAAGGAGCCTTCAGCTCCTAGCCCTTTCAGCGACCGCTCTTTGACTCTAGCGCGCAAAACGCGTAGGTAATTCGACGATTTCGCCTTCTTTTCGACGCTGCTTTTTTGGGGAAATTGAAATTTAGGGACCAAACTGTCCCGCGGGGATTTTCCTGGACGAGATTGAACACTGTTCTGATAAAAGAGTGGAGGAGGAAAATTGCTGAGATCGAAGACTTAGGGGTTGGGAAACTTCGGATTTGGGGAATTTGGCGAAGTCGAGATTTGGAATTTGGGGATTTAAGGGTCTGGACATTTTACGTCTGGGGAAATTAGGGGGTGGAAACTTGGGGAGGAGGAGATTTGCAAAATTGGGAATTTGAGAATTTAAAGAGTGACGAATTTGGGAATTCTGGATTTTGAGTAAATAATTGGGAGATTATACCGTCTCATAAATAGGTTAGAAATGTGACAATTTAACAATTTGTAAATTTGAGCATTTGACGATACACAGACATCAGAATTTTAGAATCAAGAAAAATTTGAGAGCTCTAAAAATTTGAGAGTTGGGAAATTTGTATATTCGAGTCTACTGATCCTCGTGACAGCAATCCTGTCCAATAAATCTTCGCAGTCCACAAAGTGGTTAACAACATTACTGACATCGAAATTCCTTCAATCCCCATATCCATGTAAACATTTCATCCTCGTTGTTCGACTCTGTATCACCGCTTCCGAGACGTCCATCAAGTTCCTAAATTGCGAGGAAAGCAGCCACCTGTAGCGATGTCGCCAAAAATCTTTCTGCACAGGAATATCGTGGAAGCACACGGTACAAGACTCGTAATCGAGCAGGGAAAATCGTGCGAAAATAAGCGAGAGGAGAAAAGAGCATCGGCTCGTAAAGATGCGCGGCGTGGCGCGAGTAAGCTCGACTCGTCTCGAGACGCACGCTTTAGCATTCTCCGGAACGAGCGAGAACGTGCCAGATTTTCCATCCTGTGTGTACGGCCATCGAACAAAATTGCTTGGCTGGAGGAAATATCGGAAGGGGCTCGGGGTGTGTAAGAAGAGAAACAGAGGGAGGAGAGAGGCAGACAACCCCGGTCGCGCGTTCACGATGGAACGAAAGTGCAGTCACCCGGAATAAACGAGGAGGAGACCCGAAGTTGTTGGTCGAAGTTCAGTCAGAGAGGGGTTGGGAATGAGTTTGCGTCGCGGCGGTGATGAAACTTTGCCGTGACGAGAAAGAGGGGTTGTCACGCCGTTCGCTTCTAAAACCCACCCCCGTAAGGCCGCTCCGCCATTCCGTTTCCGCGAGGCGTTTCTGCTTTTAAACGAACGACGCTCTTTTACTCTCGATTTTTACTCCTTATGACCAGATCGATCTACCTTTGCTATTTTACCTGTTTCTGGTCATTATGATACATTTCAACATTTTTTTAGTGTGGAAAACTATAAAATTTAGCGAGGTTGGGAATCGTTTACCCTTATGATATGGACACTCGTGACTCCATTAAGTATAACAAAAATCTTGTCTTGCAACTGAGTTTTGAGTTCAATAACAGTTTGCACAATGATTGCTTAATATTACAGTGATTTCTGACTGACTGTCGAAGAAATCTGACTCTGGTGATTCTACAGCAGCCAAATTCAATATGGTAGACTTCAGATTTATTTTTATCCGATAGACTGTATTCTTGTCGAAAATCTTTTGAGGTTTTGAATAAGTTATAAAATTACACTCATCAGTCAACAGTACTTCATCTTAACCAACACGACTCACAAAGAACATTTTAGTTGATCAACGAATAAACAATAACAAGTTCTAACATCGATAAACGATACCAAGTTCTTGAGTAATAAAGAAATAACAATAAAAATTGAATGGATTCATGTTCAGTAAATAAGTAAAAGGTTCGGAGTTAGGTAAAGTGTTAAATGGAGTCATTGTTCTTGGTCGTCGAAAAGAACGAAACAAGAATGGCGGCGAACGCGTTGTCACGGTTCGAACGATTCAGCCTGCACACGAAGGATCAGAGGTTCTTTCCCAACAATTTTCCCGAGCCGTGACGAGAGAAACGTGACGTTACTTTCGTGACTGGCTGTCTGAAATTCCTTCGGGTTGGTCTTCAAGAGCGTGGCACTACATCGGCTGTTGCGAACCTCGCGGCCAGCTGATCGCGAACTTCTCAGCCTGGCATCTCGAAGGACTTCTTTCGCGGACCACACATCGAGCAGTTCGGAATAAGGACGAAAGGGACACGTATCCCGGCGCGGCGATATAAAGACGGGTATGACATATTTTCGCGAGACGAGCCATCGCGCGAGCAGTCTCGAGCCGCGAGTAACGCGTCTACGAGCTTCTAAATATAGAGACTGACTCACGCGCGGAATCGAGAGGAGAGGAGTTGTGCAAAAATACAGAGACCAGAGTGTCGTCCTCTTCGCCTCGTCACGAGGAACTCGCGAGCGTAACCTCGACGCGTTCCCGCATTTTATACGATCACCTTCGCCATTGCTTTCCGCGTATTTCACAGTTTTCTGTTTTTTTTTTTATTAATCTTTATCCGAACATTTGATAGGTACTTTTGTGGATTTGCAATTTGTGAGGGAAATTTTGGGAGATTGACGATGCAAGTTTCAGCTGCTGCAAATTTGGGAATTGGGAGTAAGGGAGTGGAGAAATTTTGGAGAGAGCAATTTGATGATTTAGGAATTTTGAGTGATAGCAATTTGGAGATGTAGGAATTTTAGAAGGTGGCAAGTTAGGATTCTGAGAATTTGGAGAAGGTGGAAATGTGAAGATGTGATTCGCAAATGTGAGAACTTGGTGTATTTCAAATTTGAGATTTAGAAATTCAGAAAGCTAAGAATTGAAGATTTGGTAATTTTGTAAAATAAGAACGTAAGGATTAAAGAACTTATACAGCAAAGAATTCGTTAAAACTTGAAAGTCAAATTTAAAATTGCAAAACTGTCAAGAACAGTAAAAATTGTGAAAAATATAACGGAGTAGATTTGTATTGGTTCATCGTTCTTAAGAACGGCCCAAGGGCGCTAACGTTCTTCGGCATCGAATTTGTAACCCAATTCCCACAGTTAGGGCTGTTCTGTAGTCGATCCCGGGTTCTCGAACGACACTCTCGAAACGAGATCCACCGATAGGTCGGTGTATCGTATGGCAGGTTGTATCAGGATGCGCAACGAGGACAAAACGAGAGGATCGACACTCGAAACGTCGAGGAGGAACGGGTTCCCCGAGGGTTGTAGCGGCATCGAAACCGCAGAACGATTGAATTCTTTGCGATAGAACGCAACGTAACGCGAATCAAAGTTGAAAAATAAAGCAAAATGTCGGCGAAGGTAAACGCCGTTCGACGAGCGAGAAAGAGGAGGAACGGTCTTGGACGGAATCTTTTTTTCCCTCGCTGCCGAACAGACTTCATTCTTGGTTTACAAGCGTGCGGTCTACAAAGAGGTTGCCACGTTGTTAAAATAACCGCAGAACCCGCCGCTCGCAGGCGTGTGTTCGTTCTGTCCTCGACGTGTGCGTAAGCGAGTGATTGCGTTCTGCTCGCTGCGCGCAAAATAGACGCGCGCGTACAACACGCGACGCGTGCTTAAGCGCGCGACTGCAGGAAGAGGGTGGACACGCGAACCAACCCCTTCTTTAGCTCTTGCATTTTTATGCTGATTGTTTGCGGTTTTTGTGCTGGTCGTTCAAGCTCCCATTGTTCGGATTTCTGCGTCAGGTTTTAATTTTAATTATTTGATTTATTATTTGGGGATTTGGGGGGCTAGTTATTTTAGTGAGGGGAAATTGGATGGTTGAGAATTTGGAGACTTGGGAATTGGGGATCTAGGGATTTGGAAATTTGAGTAATAGAGAATTGCAAGAGTGAGAATCCCGGAATTTACGAATTTTAAAAGTTGAAATTTGAAGATTTAGTTTGAAAGAATAATAAATAAAACTGCAAATGATAGTCATGTACCAATTTAGGTAAGGTCTCTTTTCTGTACCAACACAACATTCTATATCAACACCTAAGATAACTTTGTTTATTACTACAAGCGTTAATAATTGAGTACCGACCGTTTTATTCGAGGGAAGAGACTTGAAATCTCGAAAGTTCATTTACTCGTCGAATTGCAGCGCCTCTCTCGAGGCACGCAGTCTTTCATTAACCTTAAGATAACGCGGCGATTACCCTACGAATATTAATAGCACACCAGTGTCGATTGTTTAAGAAACACGAAAGTAGTCTAGAATTTCAGCGGAGTGGAATTTTCAAGACGTTACAGAATTGTTAATAGCATAATTAGCTCACGCATCGACGCGACGAGTGTCGACGTTTTAAAAGCGAAACAGATAAGAAAGGGGTCATTTGCCGGAGGAACGTGCTCATCACGGGTCCGCGAAAACAAATTGCTCGGATTTCGAAATACGGAAGGCGGAATGATAACCGAAAGACAAAGTTCACGCGCCTCCTACTCGAGATAACGTCCAAGCATCGACCCAACGATAAGTCGAATTCTCCGACGAGACTCGACGTTCATTCAAGAGTATCGCTTGCATTTCTTCGACTATCAATTTTATGCACAGCTAATTCGCGTAGAAAAATGGAGATACGTTTGATGGAGTACCACGCCCTCGTTTGTTGTTGAGAAATTGTCGTTTTTAGAGAAATTTAGAAGATCCGTTTCGGGGAAGCGTTATCGGACAGATAAAAGATTCAATTACTCTTAAAACGTAGTCGTGGATTTGTAAATGATGCTTTATAGCTGTAAACAAATGCTCGAGTCACGACCGAGATAGCGTTCGAACGATGAACACTCGACTGTACTCGAGATTTCATAATCTGCTGTTTAGTCGAGGTTTCAATACGAATGTGAAACTGGATTCATTTCGTTCGTGGAAGATTTAGGGTGGAGACGATTTGGGGGTTTTAGGGGTTTGCAGATTTCAGATTTTGGGAATTTTGGGGATTTGGGGGATTTGGGGTTGTAGGCTTGACATGTGAAATTTTGGGGATTTGGGGTTGAAGGCTTGACATGTGGAATTATGTGAAAATGGCACTTTTGGATTTGGGATTTTGAGTGTTTGGGACTTTGGGGATGTAGGTTTTTAGGGATGTGGGACTTTGAGGATATGGGACTTTGAGGATGTGGGACATTGGGGATGTGACACCTTGTGGATGTGGAATTCTAGAAATTTGGTACTTTGGAGATTTGGTAGTTTGAGGATTTGGGACTTTAGGGTTCTGTGTATTTGGGATTTTGCAGACGTGAGACTTTGGGGATGTGGGACATTTAGCATGTGTGATTTTGCAGATGTGAGGCTCTGCAGATATGGGACATTTGGCATGTGTGATTTTGAGATCACGAGGCTTTGAGGATGAGGGACATTTGGAATGTGCGATTTTGAGGACATATGACGTTGTGGACGTAGGACTTCGTAGATTTGAGGATTTGTGATTTTTAGGAATTTAGAACTTTGTGGATTTGAGGATTTTCAAGATTTTATCTATCGAGTATTTTGTGTTTTAGGAGTATAAGGATTTTATAATCGATAGATGTTGAGGATTTTATGGTAGGTATTGAGTATTTGAGGCTCTAAGAAGGATTTTAGATGTAGGGTTTTAGGAATTGTTCATTTTAAAACTTTGCAACTTTGACAATTTCTGAATTTTGCGTGCCTGGCACTTTGGAAACTTACAAGTTTATTTTGGACATATGAAGTTTGGAACTTCAATACTTAGCTTTGAACTTTAGTACTTTGAACTTTGTCTGAGACCTCTATGCTTTTCGAACCTTTGCAATCATATAATTCTTGAACCACAGAACTTCAGAAATTCGAAACTTCTTCCCATATTCCAACATACCAAGTCATGACACCCTTGTCAAAACTATCAAAACTATATCCCAGCCCCCTAGAGAAACGTCCAACCACAAAATACATTTCAGAAAATTCCATTTTCAGACTCCACGAACACAGTGAAAATGTTTCGAGCGATTTGTAAAATCTTGTCAGAGACTGTCTACGCCATTCCAATTTGTGGCACAGCGCGAGAAAGTTGAAAAACCGCAAAGTACGATCGTAAAAGAGGGCCTCGTGCGCGTTTTCAGTAAGGGGCGAGAGCCATGGTCGTCCGCGCCGAATAAGAGACAGTACCGAAGCGTCGGATAGAAAAGGACGGTTTATCCAGGGTGTTCCCTGGTCGTGGGCTGATATTTTTTGCCGGTCGTCCCTCGTCGACGGTCGTGACTTTTATTGCGTGTACGGCGTAAACGCGGCGTCAAGAGGCGAGAGTAGCAACGTGGCTTTATCTCGTTAAATCCGTACGGCAGAAGCTAACGAGTCGATACACCATCTGGGCCCTGTTTCCGAAAGGAAATAGCCTGAACGGACCCTTTTGTCCTCGTACAAACCTTCCTTCTGATTTATTCGATCGCGACGCCTTCGTTGCGGTTTTCGACGTCGATGACGGCGTTCACGATATCCGGTAAACGATACCATCTCGATGAGTCCGTGGTAGCTTTGTTACAATTTCATGGAAATTATGGTCACCTTGCGGGACTGGTTACCGAAGTCGCGGTCACACGACTTTGTATACTTTGCGGTTTTAATGAATGGGGAACGAGAGATTTTTATTTCGAGTCGACAGGTATTCTCTTGCTTTTTGTACTCCGCTGCGGTTAATTTTGTATTATAATAATATGATTGCACACATTATGTTAAATTTTGTCACGATTTTATAGGTTATGTTAAATTTTGTTTACCTAGGTTTCATTGTAGTTTGTTACGTTTTTATTAGGTTTTATTAAGTTCTGTAACGATTTCATCAATTTTATTGAACCCTGTAGTGATGTTATAAATTATATTAAGTCCAGTAACAATTTTGTAATTTTTATTAAATCTTGTAGCTATTTTCTGAATGTTACAAGTTTTATTTTTCGCAACAACTGTACAAATATCAAAAGTCCATTATTAAATTTGTGAAAACTTCCTTAAAATCGTACATGCAAATCAGAATTCCTTCAAGCATGTTGCACAATTCTGCGATACATTTCCACTCGAAGGGTGGATGCCAATCGGTAGACGGTGTTTGGGCGAAAAATTTAGGGTGGCAAGGAAAAATGGCGCGATAAGCGTGGAAAAAACGCAATTACGTAACAGCATTACGGGGACGGTAATGGTGCGGTGGCTCGTTGTTCGCTCGACGTCGACCCTCCTCGTCGAGCCATTTCACCGTGTCCCCGGCGTTTTCAATCATACACATCGCTGACTTTCATTATTACCGAGTTTAGAGGCATTCTTCGACGCCTTCTCCGTTTTAGAGACACCGGTTCGTGGATCGCGAACTTCACGGGGGCAACAAGTCTCCGCGTAATCGATGAAACTCACCCCCTTATCGGCACAATTGATGTCCAAGTTAATTAAGGCCGTGTCATATCATCCACTTCGTCAGTGTACCTCTCGTTATTTTCTTCTCTTCTAAAGAACCCGATTTCGACAAGAAAATTCATGTTAGAACGTATAGTTCTGAATTGAAAGTTTTTGTTGCAGGTAGATGCTTTTTTTATTTCGACTCTTTTTGCAGACTTGGCTGACAGTGACATCACTTTTAAAAAGAGGGAATGAAATTCTGGTGTATAATCGGATTTTGCAACAAGGTTAGGTAGATTCACAATTAACTGAAAAGTTACTTTATCATTAAGGGTAATGTTAACAGTTTCCTTCTTCAAGAAAATAAAATTTAACCCAACCCATAAAATCGTACCAAAATTTAACATAACCTATAAAATGGAGTGAAGTCAAGATTCGATAAAAACGAGATTAAAAATATAATTGCGACTTGATACTCGTTTTATAGGAAATCCAGGATCCGAAGAGGTCTCCGTGTAATTAGTAGAGCAGAACCTTTCACGGAAGAGGTGAACGTTTGTTTCGATCGAAGAAAGAAATGAGAGTTCCCGCGCGGAAGAGAAATTTCATTAGTCACCGGGCTTTTTCGTCGGGCTTGTTTCGTCGGGCGATTTAACGCGAGGAAAAAAGCAGAAACGTCGGCGGTGGTCACGGCTCGTTTCCCTCGATTGATTCGTGACAAGGCGCGAACAAACGGACTGCTAAACGCCTTCTCTCGCGAGTCGCGCGGGTAAACGGTGTTTTACCACCTTTCGTCTCGGGGTATCAGCCATTTCGCACTTTTACACGCCATTTAATATTTCGTTGCTTTTTACCCGCCTTGTCCTTCCACGAACCTCCCTGTTCGCCTTTCTCCCAAAAATTACCTCAAAATTATACATCTCACGAGGGGTCACTTGTCTAATTTCATAGAAATTATGGTCACCTTGATGTTCGTGAAGGACCATTAGGTTACACTGCGGTTCTTGAATTCAGAATTTGAGGAAGAGGTTGCAGTCTTAGCAAGTTAGGTCATAGGTATGCGAAATAATCGGAATAAGGGATGATAATCGAATTATGAAGGTTAAACTGTCGACTGCTTAATGTCAAACAAGTTTTCTTAAATCATCAAGTTCACTAAATTTCATTATATTACTTCAGAATTGAGTCGAAGAGATCCCAGGTTCAAGACTGGAATGGTATCTCATTTCCTTCTGAGAGGGTTAATTACCGATTGGTATCTGCTGCACTAAATTACCAGATAGGACCATCTTCCAATGTACTCATATTTTAAATTTATAACAATTGTACAGAAAAGTTCTAACAAAACTAATATACAAGAAAGTGGTAATATCCATACCTTAGTTAATTTAAAAACATCTTACACATATACATATGTTGCACATGTTAATTATGCAAAATTTGATCTAAGTGTATGACATTAAAAATAGTAAGCATTTTTCTAGAGGTTGAATTATTAATTTGATCAAATCTCCATCAAGCTTGCGTATGAAATTGTCAAATGAGACATCAGATTTCAATACACCGCCATATCGTGGGTGGCAAGGGAAAAATAGCGAGAGTCCCGTTGACTCCTAAGGGAAGCCACCGTCACATGCAGATCTCATTTTGTGTTAGTGTCTCGCACAACGTCGATCTCGATACAATGAAAAGGGGGGAAGCACCACCCAGTCGGTTCTGGCCACGCATCAGCGCTCTCTTTAAAACGACCTGTGCTTCTTCTCTACGCTCTCTTGTCTGCCCCTTTTTTTTTAGTCGTTCTTTTCCTCCCTCTTTCTCTGCTCGAGCTGAATGGTTTCGACGGTCCACATTGGGGGACGGGTCTCAGCCGGAAAAGGGGGTTGGCGATACCCGGGTGCTAGGCTCTGTCTGGCTGCAAACGTTGCATTGTGTCACTTCTTCATTCATTTCTGATTTTGCGGTCGGCTTGCGTAGCGAATTCGCAAAAACTCGCTCGTCCCTTCGGTCCCTTCTGTCGCTCCGAAATTCGTCGCTGTTGTGGCCTCCATCCGGTGATCCTACTTTTCTACTCCTTTCGAACTACAAAATTCTTTCTGCCACTTGCATGATTTTCTTTCAGAAATTTTTTAGGTCGTTAGGGATATTCGACAGATCTGATTCTATATCAAAATTGTGTATAATTCAATTCTTCAATAAATACCATTCACTCCATACACAAACTGAGTTACAACATTTAAAATTTCTTTACACTTTGAACGAATTTTCTCATGAAAGTTACAATTATGTGTACGTTGTGTCAAACGAATAAAACTTTCATCACGATTAAATTTTATATTTGAAATTGAATATTTTGTGCAGTTCGAGGACGAAGTAACTTATGAAACAGATCTACTTGTATTGCAATTTCCAGCGCAATTTTTTCTCACAATTACGAAAGATACTCCTTTAAAGAAGATCGAGCCATAAATCAGCCGTATCAGCAGTTACATATTCAGTGGAAACTTGAACCGGACATTTATCAATTACGTAATTATCACCTGGAGGCTTGCATAAGTAAACGCGCGTGGTCGTTTTGGTCTCGATAATTCCAGGTGATCGAGTAAGTTCCGTTTCGTTGCTCTTTGTCGATCGAGTTGATCTTTCACCTGGTTCTCCGGCGGTGATGAAACGTTAAAATAGAAAGAGAGGGCAACGACGATGTTTGTTGTGTCGAGTAATCGAGCGTGGCTCTCGAGTGGATCTCGTCAGGTTTGCCTTTGCTGAGAAAACAAACCATGAATCTGGTTCTCTGGATCGGGGGAGAGGCTCCCTTCATTCCGAAGGGGACAACGTTGGATCACAACGGCCTGATTGGGTCCATTGAGGCTTTTCGAGTGCGTACAACATCCTCTCTCTTCTGATCGTGGGAGACTGCGATACCTCTCGAAATTCTTTCTCGACGCAGAAATTTTTCAGGGCACTGAGGTTTGGACTATAGCATATTAAGGTACTGGAGTCACAGGGTATGGGGTACTGAGATAGTAGAATGTTAAGACTATAGGATACTGGGACTATAGGGTACTGGATTTGTAGAATATTGGGTCTATAAGATATTGGGTCTATAAGACACTGGGTCTATAGAATACAGGGTCTATAAGATACTGGGTCTATAGGACACTAGGTCTATAGGATCTACTAGGTCTATCAGATCTACTAGGTTCATAGGATCTACAGAATAACAGAACTCGAGGACATCAGTACTTCCTAAAATTCGAGCTATAAGATATTAAAACTCCAACACATTAGTACTTTGAAATAACTTACCATTCTAAAACTCCCAAGATAGACCTTCAGAACAATATTTCGTTTCCACGAAACATTTACAAAAAATATGTAAAATTGCGTCTAGACGAACACCACACGAGATGTTCATATTTCCTGAAAAGAGACAGTGTTTTTTGTATAAAATAAAATAACTTGCACTTTACAAGATAATCTCTGAATAAATTTACCAAGCTAGCGTTATCGCGCGTTTTCTCACGTGTCCCATGCGAAACGCGCCGCTAATTGGGTCCTCAATGGAACCAGATTCCTCGTCTGGAATTGGATGCAATTTGAACTCCAGGTTCAAGAGCAAAGCGGAAATGACTCCAATTGTCTTTAGTTGAATTATGTAAAAATTGCAGTCTGAAATATTGCTCGATCATTGTTTTCATGTAACCTTGTAAATATGTGGTTACAAATCATCCTCGTGTGATTTCATCTTTGTACAAACAAGGGGGAGAATTGTCGAGGGATATCTTGGGGAAAAATTTGAGTAATTTTGATGATGATTAATAGTAACTAAAAATTCTGGAACTAACACTATTTTTGCATGATCTTCATAAGTGTTGTGTGTACACTTCGTGAACGACCTAGGCCAGATAATCTACTAATCTAGACCTAGACATATAAGTGTTTATATCTGAGAAAAATGGGAATTAACATCTCCAGTCTTCACAATTCCAGTAGCATACAAGCAGAAAATCCTCGAACTCGTCCAAGTTCCTGTTCGCATTTCGCTCTCATTCAGCTCGAAACAGGGTGGCCTCGCAACCCTCTCACCCTGAAACGGCCCGATAAGAATGAAACGGCGGGGCTCACAATGAAGGTGTCGTTGCAGGAAATTATACAGCAGTTAGACGAGAGGTCTTTCTCTCTCTCTCTCGGTTTCTCTGCTCGCGAGCAATTGTCTCTTAGACTGGCATTGTCTTCTACGGAATCATGTATCTCCCTCTCTTTCTCTTGTTCGCCCTCCCCGGGGGCCTAACGAACCCCGCTTGTCTGACACGATGCGGCACAATGAGAGATCTAATCGCGGGTAAAGTACTTAATATCTTAAGGTCGGACGAGAGGTACGCGACACGGGGGTGGTCCGAGGGGATGTCGATCTTCGGGGTTGTTTAAGCGTTTGTACCGTGACTGGGACCACGACGATTCGGTTACTGGGCTAAATACTCGGTGTCGGGCATTTGATGGAGAGGATATCTTTGCGTGACACCAGTCGCGAGATTCAATCCTTTGAGGGATGGTAGAGACAATTTTAGCTCCATTTTACACCCTATTTTGATTATATTTCTTTTCTGGATTTTAATCTCTTAGGTCTGGTCCACAGACCACCTGACCACCTGATCAGGTTAACATACGTATTTCATAGGTACCATATGTAGTTACTTTAACATAGGTACATAGATATGTAGGTTAAATGGATATATAGGTATTTATTTTTTACATGGATATTCATTTTTTTTTACATAAATATTTGCTTCTTTTTTCATAAGTATTTACATAGATACTTACGAGTGTGTAAAATATTTTATACAACTTGGCTACATTTAATTATTTTTAAGAGCAACAAAGATGTTTGAAGAGTTGACCCTGGGGTCAAGTAGAGAATCGAACATTACAAGTACATATCTTTAAAGATAATTATGTTGGACACACAAAGGTTTGAATGGTCTTACGATCTCAGTATCTGATTGCAAGAAACCTAAAATTTCACGGGGGCCTGAAACGGAATACGTTCATTTGCCTCGTCGAGATATAGAAAAAGAAAGGAGCTTCGTAATTAAGACGTCACAATGCGCGTAAAGAAACATCCAATCGAAATCGGAGCCACGACTTAGCGAGTCATCGAGCACGACCTCTGGCAAGAAGCTCGGCTAAAAAGGTGGCTCGGTTGATCCTTTGATTACCTTCCGCAGATTGCAATCACGGACCGCAAATTCATCGACAAAGACCGCTTAATGATCGCGCAATAAAAGTGTCCATTCTTTTTCTCTCGTACGGTTAATTGCTGCGGCTCTCTCCCATCGTTTGGGCGTCGAAGCTCGATTTCCGGAAAGCAGATGCGGCGTTATATCGCGGGGAACAAACGAGACGGGGAAAACGGTGACTGGTAATATCGTGCGGGAGCGAGATGGATCGAATAAAAAAAGAAACGGTTGAAACGGCGCGTACACCTGCCCGTCTGGCAAATGAACCCTTTGTCTTTACTCGGCCAAGTCATTAGGTGTACGCCGGAGGCACTTTAACTAGCTAAGCGAGCGTAATAAAATGCGAAATAGCGGGAGTAAAACAAATGATGCGCCGCGGTGTAACGATGATCCCGTTGCTGACGCGCGGACCTAATCGAAATCTGCTCCCTCGGGCTAGACATTAGCCCCGGGGTCACTCGGTAGCTACCGAACGCTCGTTTCGTTGGATTGCGAACATCATCTCGAAGAATCGATTACTCGATACTGCAACTGTACTTCGAGCTCCATCTCGGGTTCGTTCCTTGTTTGTTCAAGGAAATCGATCGAGATAGCCGGAGTCTAATAGGCTGGCTAGTGTAACAGGTGAAAGGAGATGATTGCTTGTACGAAATCTGAGTGTGCAATACCTGAGTATTGCACCTTGTTTTAGAGCGAATGAAGAGTGTCGGTGAAATACGAAGGTCTATAAACGCTTTTATACGTGACTGAAAATTGCGAGACATTTAAACAATAATTGAAGAGTCATTTTTTAAATTAAAAGGTTGGTCATGTGGTAGTCTGACAAGATGTATTATAATTTCATTTATGTCTCACTTAAGTCTTATGTCTGAATTATTTTCACGATGCAATAACGATATGGAATTTTAAGTAAACTTATAAAAACACCAATATTTGAAAGTGTTCTGCTCCCTAAATATGGTCCCCTGAAAAATTCGAGCGCTCTTCATTCTTATCATCACTCGAGGGAAGAAAGCGGTTTCCGGTAAGAACCGACTACGGGGTCGTTTCGATGGAATAACCGTTTGTAGTTTGCCTCGTATGCCTAATATCATAACCGTAACGATACGCCAGCGAGAGAGCTACGAGTTGCAGGAAGAGAAAAGGGGACAAAAAGACGACGCGTAGAGGCGTGTACGTTGACGTATGCAAAATCGTGTTGAAAAGGTGGCTAGGGTGTGACATGTGACGCGTACAAAGTTTTCCGTGTTCATTCGCGAAAGAATTTTTATATTGACACATGCTATATCGCTACAAGTTTCTATGGGTTAGATTTTTATGCGTTGAATTACTACGTGTTAGATTTCTTTACGTTAAATTCCTGCGCGATAAATCCCTACGCGTTAGATACCTACTCGTTAGATTCCTACGCATTGAATTCCTATAGACCGTATCACTATGCATTGTATCATCACGCATTATAGTACCATATATTCACATATTAATTCTTCACGTGACATGTCACTACCTATCATCACCACGAAGCGTTCCGAGTCTCGTTTCATCTCCTCGCATAAAATCACCACCCGTTCAACGTCCCCTCGTTAAATTCCTACTAATTACATCAACACTAAATCCCTATGCACATATCTGCACATTGAAAATAACGATCCTAAATTCAAATCGACCCAGTTGCCGATCAAGCTACGCCACTGCCAGTTCTTTTCACCGCGTCTCAGAAACCGGCGTTCGCGATACGCTCCCTTGTCTGTCGCGCGATTTGCAATTCAACGCCGCGCGAGTCGCACGCGTACGCTCCTCGCCGGTCCCTTTAGAGCTCTGTACGAGTCAGAACCGAGAGCTCGCATAATGAATAATAATCGGATATAATGTCGCTCGATGGTGGAAGGTGTTGGAGCACGGGGGATGCGACACTCCCATTGCGGTGCCCTCTTCGACGACCATCGTAATTTCTTTCGCGACGTCGGCCGCCCAGAGTTAACCGCCCTCACCTCTTCGTCTTCGACCGTTCCGCTTTTATTACGTTCTTTCTCTCTTTTTTTTCTTTCTTTTTTAATATGCGCCGAGACGGTCGCGAACACGCGCAGCCCACCCCGCGAAGGTATGAAATTGAAGCTTAAATATTCTATGGAGTGACGAGGCGGTGAACACCGGGGGCGCGGTCGCTCTCTTTGATACAGTTATATAAAGCATCGTTACCAGGACGAACGACGACTTTATATTGCCATCTTCGAGGCGAGTCATCCTCCCTACTGAGCGGGACAATTCTAACTTTATTAACGGCCGCGGTTGTCGGGGAAAGATGGTTGCTTTGCCTGTCAGGGGATGATCTTTTTTTAAGGAAGTTTGTTTCGCCAAAATATTGCCCTTTGAATCTCTTCATCTCGCCACTGAACTTTCCTGGGGTTCGATTCGAAAAATAAAACACCTTTGAAGACGCTAACCGGGTTATGGTTTAAGTACATGAGTACGTCTGAATGTTATGGTACTCCTGTCAACACTCTCATTTTCATCGGGATTGATAGATGACAGAATTAATAGAGTAGGGAAGATTTGAGTCACTTCGTAAATAGGGAAATAATTTTGGGGTTTTAATTTGAAACTTATTGGGAAGATATTGCTATGTGTTTTATTAAGGGGTGTGTTTGACTGTGATGTGACATACTGAGTAGTATAAAATTCAACTTATTTATTATAAAATCACATGATTATATTTTTGACTGTCACATGACATTTGAGGAATACATGAAATATATGTTGGCAAAGCCTTGTACTTGCCTTACCTACAACCCTCTTTTCAAGTGAAAGAAAGCGTACCTTCACGCTACAAAAAAATATACAATCCCCAATAATGTTCCAACTATCGAAATGCAAGTGATCTCTGACCAGAATCGAACGAGTCGATTAACAGGGTAAAAACAGCGGTGTTTCGTGAAAAGGCCCGAAGGGTTCGAAGAGCAGCAATTTCTCGCAGTACGATTAAAGTCTGCCAGGAGCAGAGGAAAAAATTCCCCTACAGGCGGTTCCTCTGCCATTCATCGGGTCTGTTTACACGGGGGCGCGGCACCGAGTAATTTCTTTATTTCTTTCTTCGGTGCAAGGGCGTGCGGAGTAAACCCTCTTCGTTCCGTCTTGCCTTCGCGCCACCATTTGTTTTTATCAGAGGTTCCCGTGGGACGTTAACAGCCACCTGCCGGTCTACTACTCCCGCGTACTTCTCTCTCCTTTTTTTTCACCCTCTCGGGGACCACGAAAGAGAGTGCGCGGTCTACCCGGCTCCTTGGGGGACCGAGACGTCGCGAAAGCTCCGGGAAAAGCCTTTCGCCGGGAGACGTGCCGACGAAAAATGGCACGCGTGTCACACGTCACGCTTTCCATGATTACGTTATTTTTTCGCGACACGCATTTATTATTCACTACCGCGACACCCTCGTATCCACGTGTCACGTTCGCTTCTTCGGGATGTTTTCTTTTTTTCGTGGGCTTCTTCCTGGTGTTTGGGACGTCAGGAAGTTTCTTCAATCGATACGTTTTGTCGAAAATTCGTAATCAGTTTCACTCCATTATGGCTTAAGTAGATTTTATTTCAATTTAATTCATTTTAATCAATTAGTTTGACTTAATTTTCCTTTAATTTTAGTAAAATTTAATTTCCTTTAAAAAATTTAATTTTTTAAAAAACATCTGTTTGAGAAAATGAATTGTGTTATAAAAATTGGAAAATGTGATGCATATTGTGTCAAGAACTCTTACATCATATCGTTTACTCATTCATTTATTAATCGAGTCAAAGCTTAATGTAAAAGATGCACATTATACGCGATACAGTAGTGATTATATTAAATTATGATCCATTAAATCAGACATTAATTACAGTCTCTAATAATGAAGTGTTGCCATGAAAAATATTAACATCCACATACAAGTTTATCAATTTATTTCTGTACATGATATTACGCAAATCCAAATCTTAATATTCATCAAACACGTACGTGATCATTTTCTTTAGACTACAAAAAGTTAATATGTATTGTGTCACATATTTTTTATATTGTGTTACAACCTTCCGACAAAATAAAGACCCTATTTCTGAATTTAATTCGAAGATTGCAAAGTATTAGTTAAAACGGAATGGTAAAATCTCCGAATAATTGATTCCCAAAGGACGTGGTTCAGAATCAGAGAATCCCAATCGCACAAGCTCGTAAACGCAACCCCTAATCGAGTGCTCATTAAGATCCCCAAATACTCCTTTATCGCTTCTTAATACAAGAAGTCGCTCGCGATTAAAAAGCGTTCCCGTTGCAAAACGCGTGCATTTAAAGGAGCAAAGAGCGCGTCGAGAGACAAAAGCGGGGGTGGAACCCCGGGCGGCTGAAAAAGAGGGTTGGTCGCTTTTACTTAATTTCCTTGGCGGACGAACTTCTTATTATTATCTCAGCTCGTGCGGAGTTTCTTTTTTCTTGTCCCCGTGAAACAAAAGGCAGCTCGCGCTAGGCAAAGTTCACGGGGTGGGAACGACGACCGAAATGAATTGGCAACTTTTAATTAAGATGGTATCGTCGCCGCTTTGTCCCGTCCCCCGTGCTCTCCTTTCCGGAAAATCGACAGAGAGACCCGGAACGGTTCTAGAAACGGGGGTGGTTTCGTCGGGCGAAGAGGGACGCGGTTAGCATTCTTTTTGTTCATGCCAACTATTCATCATGGGTGACACTTCTCAAGATAGAGGGTTCTTCCCTCTCTTTCCATAGAATCTTCGTTGCTCCGGGGCTGTTCCTAATGGACCTTGACTATGGCCCCTTTTCAACCCCCCCTATCGCCCTAGTCTTCGCAACGCATCGAGGGTCCTTTTAATTCGCCGATTTATAAGAACGCTTTCTGGCGATAATTCGAGTCGGGCGTCGTTCCAGTATGTAAATTCGCGAGGTGGAACCGCGATTTTGGCTCGGTCGCGAACAGTAAGCGCGATCGGTAGTTCGCTCAGTTGATCCTGGGCGCTGGCCAAATGCGTCCGCTTCGAGGTTTGCCTTCGATCATTTCGCTTGAAATGCTCGGAGATAAGCGGTTACCGGAGATGTCTTGTCGCCTTCGAGTAATCGCTAAATGAAATTTTATTCTATCTTTTTCAAATATAGCTCTTTCAATACCCTCACATACATATGTCCACATACGTTCATACATACATACATACGTCCATACGTCCTCAGACATACATACGTCCATACGTCCATCAGACGTACATCAAACATACGTCCATACATATGTTCATATAATACATATGTTTCAACGTACATACATATGTTTTTGAAAATAGAGGAATCACAGCAAGTTACATAGTAAGTTTAGAGATATTTGAAAACGATCTCCAGATTCACTCCTCTGTAACTGTTATCTGCGTACAATAAATTAAAGACTGGACTACGTTGTTACAACAGTTCCATTATTCGATAAAGCTTCGATAATAGTGTAGTACAATACGTAGAAATATAAATATCTGAGAAAGGGGTCGATAGCTTGCATCGCGAGGGGTGGCGACGGTACTTCAGATTTTCATCTGGACGAAGGAAAACGGGTGCAGGAAAGTTAATGCCTGCCGCGGTAATGGGGTGGCTCTGTAAGTAAAGCTCTCTCTCACCCCCCGTAACCACCCTCTCTTCTCCATTACAAGGTAGCAGAGACCGGCGGACTCCATACGTTAGCCGCGCAGACAGCCTCAAATTGCTTCATTAGCCGCGCGATATTTTATATAAATTGGCCTGTTAAATTACCCGGCGGCCGGCATCGTCGAAAAATTCGTAATTAGAGCAGGTAAAACGCGAGGACGCGAGCCGGGCGGAATTGGAAGTCGAGGAAAAAAGAGGAATAGGAATCTGGAGGCAACGGTGCAGTCGGGTCAGAGCTATTTCTTAATTATTTACGCGCCACCGTGCAACAGCATTGTTCGTTTCCGGCGTGTAGACCGTGCCGAATCGCGGCTGCCTTTTGCTACTCGCCGGTCATCGAGCTATCTGCTCGTCAATGAACTAATTAGTATTCGGTGGCATAACTCATCAGCGCACAAATATTGCACGTAAAAAAAATTCGCACGAAATCAAAACATCGGTTAGGAAAATAAAACAAGAATTATTTGGAGAATTTATTCAGTACATATTATAAAATCAATTTATAAAATACAAGTTACAGAAAAAAATTATACAGTAGATTCATAAAATAGAAACTATACAAAAGATGTATAGAATAATTAAGACAATTACAGAGTACTGTAACTGTCCATATAATTATATCTTAATAACCAATATCATTTAAAGTTGTAACAAATATTATCAAAAATTCTGTCACAATATTGAACGAAATACGATATGTAACCTCAGGGTATCTTTTCATCCAATTGACCCATTGCATAAAAAATCATATTTGTCAAATATACATGTTACAACATAATCGTGGTACATTAATTGCCCCAAAAAATATAAAAAATGACGATGTGTACGAATGAAAAAATTCTAGAAAAGCATATCACAATTTTCGACGCTCATTGTGGTCGTTTTTTTTCTCTCCACGTGCTTTGCTCGTCGCGTAGACGATGCGGATAACTTAATTGAGAGCGAAGCTCGCGTGCGCGTGACAGCGTGAATTATTTATGCACGCGCGAACCACGTGCCGTCATTGACGAGGCCGTCACGTCGACAGGGCGCGAAGAAGCCGTTCAAAACGACGAGAGGTACTCGGTGCCTCCTGTTCGTGACGTTTTCATACCCTAGAGTGCGGCAAATAAAAAAAAAATAGTAGTCTTATGGCGAAAATCCCGCGAACCCTGTCGGCTATTAGCGCTTCATTACGACCCATTCAAATATACGAGTGGTCCCTTTTATTCTACGCTTCGCTTAGACTGCCTTTACGCAAGTTTCGAAAATTTATTTAACAATTTTTGGACACTTACATATAAATAATTCTTTTCATTTATTGTATGCTTTTCACTTTGCTTACTAATCCATAATTTCAATAACAACAATTTTTATGACAACGCCAAGAATTTCTCTTAAAAATAATTCTTGCTACACAGAACCAAAAATGGTTCTTAACCACATAACCAAATGGTGAAGTTGGTGAAAATAGCAAGTTAATCACATCGAATTTATAATTACAATAAGAACAAAATAATTTTACTGAAGTATCCTGACACCATAGCCTTCAATAATGCCATAAACATGAAGTACCCATCTACAGAAACGGAAGAGTTTCGAAATACCTCACCATGGTCACCGCACCAACAGTATACGTGAACCCTGTGGAGTGGGTCGAAACGACCCGAAGGGTCGTTAGATCGTCGTCAAGACGTTCGGTGGCTGTCCGACTATCAAATCGAGATTAACGCCCCGAAGACACGGGTTATTTGTATACGATCGCTTAGGCCAATGGAGCGGTTATGGTCGCGACAACCCGCGAATAAATCGACAACGCGAGCCTCGGTGTCTAACGAGACAACGCTCATGGGTCGCGGTTTATACGGTGTTTCGCGAGTCCCGTCGCGACAGCACGTCGTTTACGACGCTACGTAATTCGTTATTTATAATCCTATCG
Organism: Megachile ligniseca; assembly: GCA_945859555.1. NCBI lineage: Eukaryota > Metazoa > Arthropoda > Insecta > Hymenoptera > Megachilidae > Megachile > Megachile ligniseca. Next base: position 6,619,817 of record OX243784.1, read on the forward strand.
CGTCCACGGGAACGACCAATTATCCCGTTGGACGAGGATCGAGCGAGCTGTTACGCGAATCCACCTGTCCGTCGCTAATTGTGACCCCTCGGTTTGGTAATCTTTATGGATTCCTCCGACATCCGACCAGAAATATTACCTTAATAATGCAACTGGGATACATGATTTTAAAGGAGAAATTGTACACGATGTTTCCAGTACTCGTTACACTGTCAACGATTTTGTTGCTCAATTTGACCCCTGTAGTTACGTGCTGCCACTGGGTGGGCGAACGTTTTTAAGTTCAGATTCTCAAATTGTCAGATCCTCAGATTCATAGATTCTCGAATTGTCAGTTTCTTAGATTCACAGATTCTTGTCATACTTAGATTCACATACTTACATTCTCAGATTCAGGGACTTTTACATTTTCAGACTCGGATTCACAGATTCTCAAATTATCAAACTCTCAGGGTCAGAGATTCTCAAATTGTCAGATTCTTAGATTCACAGATTCTCAAATTGTCAGACTATCAAGGTCAAAGATTCCCACATACTTAGACTCTCACATCCAGAGATCCTCACATTCCCAGACCCTTACATCCAGAGATCACATCCTCAAACTCTCAGATTCACAGATCCACAGAATCTCGAATTCTCAAGTTCCCAGACTGTCAGAGATCCTCAAATTCCCCGATTGTCAAAGCTACAAGTACCCTCTCGGCGTTAAAAGTTCAATTTCCCAGAATCGTAAATATTTTCGAAAAAGCGTTCCAGTGACCCACTTAGCCCGCAGAGAGCGACATTGTGTGGCACGCGAGAGCACGGTTCATAAAGCAGAGATCGTTCAGGGTCGCGCAGATATCGCAGGTGGCTCGTCGCGACGGCTAAAGCGTCCCACTCGTAAACTTGATCCCTGTATAATTTTCAATCGACCCACGGATTTGACGACCGAGCGTTCCGTCTCCCTTCATCGAGCCTCGGCTCGATCCACCGAAGATCTTAGCCACTTCTTCGTCTCTTTCCTGAGGGGGTCTCGAGATAAGGGAGGAATGACGAGGTCGCAACGACCGGTAAAAAGGTGATCTCGGCCGGATAATGTCGGAGGATCCCTCGGGTGTCGGGGGTCGTCTCTGTCCCCGCGAACGCCGTAAAAAGACAATACCGTTCTCGCGCCACAAAAGAACCTTGCCAGCGAGTACCATTACCGGAAGGGAAGCACGCGTTTCCGTGTCTACCAACAGGGGATGATTTTGCGTATGCGTGAACTTGCTTCTTTCTTCTATTTACTACTAGTCTCTTAATACTTTCATCGATCGTATTTTTCGGATTTTATGTTCTTGACAATTTTGTTATACTGATATTAATATTGTTATTATGTCATATGTCGTATATGATTATTGATTATTTACATATGCAGATGTATTCGTATATTTAATTCAACGTGTGTCTATACAGTTTCTTTAAACGGTCGATGATTATTAATAGCAATTATTATGGTGTATTATAATGAATTACTTACATATGCACATGTGTGTAAACGTACACACATGTAGATGTATATGAATCTTTTGAAATCTTTTCAAGTCTTATTTTAAAAATACACCAACGTAATAAATAGTAATTAGATATTCTTTCTTCAGCGTCCAGTAATTCTGACCATTTTGACCTTTTAACCTAACCCTCAAAGGCGTGACCGTAGATGTCGTGGGAAAAGTCGACTTTTCACCGATCAAGAGTCTCCGGCAAACAATTACGATTACCATTAAAAGAGGAAATAACAGGAATTGATAGATCGTAGATAGGGAAATTGTTGCGAGGCGAGGTTGCACGCTAATTAAATAAAGCCATGTCCGGTACGGTCAGATTAAATCTACCGTTTCGCGGGCAATGTATCTACTGATCGCGTAACTAACCGAGTAATTCTCTTTTGTTTCAGGTAAGTGTGAATGACTTTGTTCGGAACAAGCCGTGGCTCGTGACTCCTATGGATCGTGTGAGTAGCGGCGTTATTACAATTGAGCGTAACACGTTGATCGTCGTGTCCATTTTCCTGCGATCATCCTCGCGATCCTATCGTTAACCTAACATTATTATACAGTTCTCGGGTGTAATCGAATCAGCTCGTGTTTCCGTGCGTGTGATATGTTCTACTAGCATATTTAAATTTTCCTGCTCACTTGGGTAAAATTTGTAGATTTATTTAAATGCAATCGATTTCTAAATCAGAACCACAACAATATTCCGCGAGTCTTCGTCCGCTGACTAATAGCGAAGAGGGTTGAAATTCTTCGGCAGCGATCATAATTCTCCGTCGATGTTCAAAGAAACGACAGCGATCGACTTCCCGTCGAAGTCCTAATGGCAGTCGGAAATTAAAATGCGATTCCAGAAACGCGAGTTCTCACCCTCGGCGCGGGCACCCTCGTCTCTTAGGGGTGGTAGCCTCGTGATCGCATTTAACTTGGACGCTCATCCGAGCTGATTTCATTAACCGATAACCGGCGCGCAACTTTAAACCCGGTTCAGAATACGAACGTGTACGAAATCACGGGGTTTCGCAGGGGGTGCAAGGGAACGGGGGTTGGTCTCTCGAGCCGCGAAACGAGGGCGGTCTACGAGTACCACCAGACGCGCGATACATTAACGACCCGTAATGACGTTGGGCGAGGGGAGACCAGATAAAAAAGACATTAGTCATTCGGTGTCGTTGTAATTGCATCCAGCCTCGACTGGCAGCGATTTCGAATCGTGTACACGCGCCTTCGAGATTGTTCAGGAAACGGCCGAAAGAGAAACCTCTTTTTTCCCTATTTTTCAAAATTGATACGATCGCTTTAATACGGATCGCAATTTTTCTTCGTGAATTAGTGAAATCGCTCTTGAATTGACACCTGGTTATTATGATGATCGAACGTTGTACGATTTCTTTGGATATCGCAATTATTGTTGCATTTTGTGATTAATTGCGGGGATGATTAACTAAGAATTTTATAGGTCATGTGGATTGGGTATACACAATTATACAACATTATGTAAATAGCAGTTGATCTTTTACAAATTATGAAGATATATGAAAATTTATTAATCTGACAATTTTGGCTGCAAGTTCTGTCACGTTTAGGACTCTACACTCTTTGTTTTTACAAACAGAACCCATATCATGTTGCATTAAATTCAAAATCGAATCAAGAATTCTGTGCTATATTACAACAAAAATTGTCTGCTATATTATATAAAAAATTGTGCACCACATAAAAATAATGTGCTATACTACATAAAAAATGCTATGTAATATTTAACGAAATATTTGAAGGAATATGTAAAAATGAATACAGATATTGAGTAGTTTTTAGCGCAGCAACGTACAGCGTGTCGCCGTCTTCATTAGGGCAGAGAAGTTGCGCGGTAAACAGTTACGAGCGTTCGTAATTCGCCTCATTAATCAAAGGAAACAATGCATACCGATAAACCCGGCATCCCCCCGAGTATCTCGCCGGACTTGCACAATAATCGTGCGCACAGAAAGATCTATCGATCAAGCGAGCAAAGCGGCTGGCAAGCCTCCCCGTTTCGTCGTCTAACGACGTTGTTAGCGGTCCTGTTACCATTATTCCATCACAATTCCGCAAAGATTTATCGAATTTCGTCCCGTGCCGGATTGCCGCGTGGGCGGTTTAAACGTTAACGACGCCGACGGCATCGTCCAGGTGTCGTCGTCGTCGCGGTTCCCCCCGAGTAATTGATTCTACCCACACGGGGATTCTTACCCGCGTGAAATAAGAAGAAGCTACTCCCGCGACGCATTTTGTGTTCAGGTGTACCATCCGAGCAAATCGTCGATCTGTTCCCACGTTTCCTCGCCGGGTATCCATCTTTTCGCGAGCGGAGACGCGTGTGGGACGTGACACGTGCATCCACCGCGGGATGCTGATGGTGCATGCGTCGATTTTCAGACGGTAATTGAAGGTGCGGAAACATGTAAGGAGACGGGGAACATGAGAGTCGTTTAAACGGACCGTTTAACACTGCCGTCATATATTTGTTGCATAACTTTTTTCAGATATATCCATATTTTGCTCGACGGTGGATATACAAATGTCGGGATTTTTGAGGATAACGTTTATTAGGGACACTGTACATATAGAAATCTAGCTTAGATCTGGAGATGATAGAACGGATGAGAAGCTAGAGATGTAGATATAGTATTACGTAGAGATTAAATATGAAGAGATCTAAAAATATAAGAGATATATCTAGAGATGTAGCTATCCCGTAAAGTAGAGATTTATAGAGGTCTAGGATTATAATAATCTGGACATGTACATATTTCATAACGTGGAGCTGGGTATGTAGAGCTTTGGAAATATGGGAATCTGGACGTATGGAGATCCCAGAGATCTGTGTATATAGAGATCTGAGAATAAAAGGATTTAGAGTAGGTATCTCATAACGTAGAAATCTGGGTACATATCTAGGAATAAAAGAATCTGGAGACATAGATATCTCATAACCTGGGTATCATCTAAAATCACAGAGACCCGTAAATATACTGATCCCAGAACATAGATATGTGACAACACAAACATCTAAGAACCTAGGAATGCAAAAATCTAACAAATTTCACGAAATAACCCTCTATAACCTTCGAATCACATCAGCCAACCCCAGCATCCTCTGACCGTTCGAATCAGCATCCTGACAATTGATCATCAGAGAATTCTAATTAAACCAGAGGTTGAGTACCGTTGGTTCTTTCGTCTCCGAGAAAGTCGGCTAATAAATTATCGCCGGGTTGTGAATCGGTCTAGCCGTTGCCCCGAAGCTCCTCTTCTTGAAACGTGACTGCACCGTTCGACGATGTAACGGTGGCCGATGTTAATTTAATTGGACGCGCGATCCACGTAAATACTCGTCGATTTACAGCATCGCGTAGTTGACGGCTTCTACATGTGCATTCGCGCTTCGAGAAGCTACCTATGTCCCGGATTCTCGATAATGATTTATTAAGGATCGCGCTGCCGGCGAGTGATACGCTTCTGCCGTGAATTAGTTCGCTGGTCGAGTCGTTTGTCGGGTCAATTACGCCTGCTGATAAACCGCTCTGCTCGATTGAATCGAAACTAGTTGATGCGTGTCGCTTGTTACTTATTCTTGTTAGTTTGCTCGCGTGTTGCGTTTAATGTTTCAGCGCCAAGGAATATCTTTCATAGAGGCTATCAAAACCTCTATGGTTGATCAAGCATCTTCCCCTATAATAACCTTTCCATAGTTTTAATCAACTATTATTGTTTTTGCAATCTTGTTTGTTAATCTCTTGATGGTACTGAGAGGTCTGTTATCCGGAATAGAAAATCAGTATATCAGATAGTGAGATTTATTAGAAGTATAAGATGGTACAGTCAGTAGCAAGTTTGGAGTCCTGACTACTTTTCAGGTAATTATAGACCTGCAAAGTTGAAGTAAAACTTGACAAAGGAATTTTTTAACTTCTCAAATAATTATATCACAGTTAGCCTGAATATCTAAAGGTTCCACCAAAATCCAAGAGTTAAGATCGACCCAGGTCTGATAGGTTAGGTAAAACCTAGGTCCATCGAGATGATATGCACAGTACACAATCTCACGCTTCATTCTCACCTCGAGCTATCGTCGGCGTGTGTACAGGCTCGTGTCGCGGAAATATACACACGAGGAAGTCGTCGGCGACAACGAGCGTCGCCAACAAGCGACAAAAGCCAGCACCGGGCTAACAGGGCAAACAAGAAGCCAGTTAACCGATCAAATATTTGTACCTGCGCGGTTATCTCGGACGCAGCACGGGCTTCTACGAGTCGTCCCAAAACCGGGGGGTTGATTCACCCCCCTGGCGATTGCGAGTCGACTGCTATTAATGAAAGGCCTCCTTTTTCACGGGTCGAGGAGACCGGAGACAATAAAAACGCGGTCGTGGACGTTAGCCAGGGAAGCGACGATTTCCGCTTTCCTACGAGCGATAATCTAATCTACGTTTACGACGGAGGGACGTCATTGTTTTCGCTCGAATCGTCGCGCAGACGTAATCTAAAGCTTGCCTGGCTTCCCGTGAGAATCGTCTCGCCGTTGCGATACGACGGAAGACGTTTCGGGTGGTTAAACTTCCGTTACCGATCCTGCGACATTCCCATGCTTTTCGTGTAACGTTAAGCTCTGGAACACAATTTACTCGATGACATGTTCGATTATAATCGACAAGGAATTATTGAAACTGCGAATTAAGGGTTAGTTGAAAGGATTTGGACACTAGTCCGTGGCAAGCTATTGGTTTAACAAAAATCTTCTTTATACATCTTTACTTGGATTCAGTGTTGTGGATCTTGAATGTTGAGATGAATAATTGGATGTTACTGGATGTTCTATTATTTCACTTATTTATCCACTTGAATATAGGAGGAGTTAGGGTTATCCAACAATGTGAGGTTAGGTACAATACGTTCTCTGATCATATGATGTAGGTACATTAATAACACGAATGTGACGATATTGACTCGATTGGCCATTTTGATGTCGCACAGCTAAGTAGACTGAATGCTTCAGGTAGACCCCTCTACTGTCATCAATCGTTTTCATTTGAAGTAATCTAACACCAGTTAGCTGTAAATGTTACTTTCGGAATTATCAAGTGAAGACAAAGATGTAAGGTTCAACCATGAAGTTTGAGCATCCAGAAAATGATTTCCAGGGTGCGTAGCGTTTCTCTAATCGACGCTTCGATCAGCAGGGAACAGTGGAAGAATAAATCGCGGTTATTAGCACGAGATTACGCGGGTTTGCGCTCAGATTGGTTGACGGACCGGGGCTGAAATCCAAAATCTATACATCCCGTGGAGCTAACAGAGACTACGCCGGTGGCCGTAGTTCTCCTTCTCTCTGAAACTCTCTCTCTCTCTCGAAGAGAAATAAGGCTCTCTCCCTCTAGGAAGAGAAATAAGGCTCTCCCAGAGAGGAACACGAGCAGGGAACACAAGGGGAATGTAAGAAGATTCCGACGCGTGCACATTGTTAGGGGAATCAGATTAGCCGAGGAGCCTGATGTATGTGCTTTCGCTGGTAACGCACTGTGCCGAACTCGCACCACATCTCTCTCTCTCTCTCTGTACGTTCTCTTTATTTCGCCGGTCTATCCCACGAATGATGGAAGCTAATACCCCGATACACCGAAGCGGTAGCCTCGGTCGCTGGATTAAGATCGATCTGCCTCTAAGTAACTCCTAAGCACCGTCCATCGTCGTAATACTTCTTTTCACGGCGCCAGGCACGAAGTCTCGACCCTGCACCACCTGATTCCGCACGTACGTCCACCTACAAGGTAATTATGCCAAAGGATTATCCTGTGAACACCCGACTCAAACCACGAACCTCTTCAGAGTTGAGAGCAATGGGTAATGTTTTTATTGAGTCACATTTCTTATGAACAGTGTGCGAACAATTGTGAAACGGTGATAAAACGCAGTCGAAATATAAACCGAACAACACTTGGTCGAACAACGAACCGTCTGCTCGCGTTAGCCTAACTCAACAGCATCTCTGATGGCAAGTGCTCTTCAAAGCTGGTCTCTCGCACCTACATAGTAAAATGGGGACGTGACTTTCCATTTTGAGGATTCGAAAACTTGAAAATTTTCAGACTTTTAACATTTGAATACTTTAAATTTGACAATTTACAAATTCTTAAATTCTGAAACTTGAAGACTTACAAATTTACATCTTTGAACTTGAAAATTTACAAATTCCAAAATTCGAGAACATGGAAATGTGCAAACTTGAAGATTCTAACACGTGAAAAATTTACAAACATAAAATTCAAAAACCTTGACAAACTTGAAAAAATTCCCAAACTTGAAGTAGCAAAAATTCTTGAAACCTGAAGACCTACGAATCTGAAACAGCCGAAACTTAAAAATTTTCAAAATAAAAAAAAATCAAATTCTCGAAAATTACATATGGTTGATCCAAAGTAACGCAGGTTTAGTAATCCCGTGGTCGTGTGGTCCGTTTCGAGAAAAAGTACGAGGCAGCTTCCCAACACGGAAACGTACTCTCTCACGCGTTCCCGCGGCAGATTTAATCAAAACGCAAATGCCGTGTCCATGGCATACGGTGTACACACACGTCGTTCGAAGAGTGCGCCATCGAGCCGCATGCCTCGCCATCTCGTAGCTGTCTTCGAGCCACTCTCTCGAGGAGGAAGTCTCGTAAAGAGTCTCTCGCGACACTCGGCCTCTCCGTCTCTGGTTATCGCGCGTGCTACATTCTCGCGCGGCTCTCCTCGTCGCGGAACGACGATAATAATTAAGGATTCCCGGTGAACCGGGACGTGCATATGTACGAAGCTTACCGAGGCGAGAATAATTTTCGTCGGACTCGCGACACGAATTGCTCCTCTACCTTTTTCGCTCGCCAGCAGCGTAGCAACGTGGAAACCGCTTCCACTGTTTTCACCGACGCTTTGGCTCGTTTGTTTGCGCCGCCAGAACTTACGGCGTCTAGTTAGGAGGTCTTCGGGGTGATGAGCTCGGAATTTACTTGGGGGATTTGCACGGGGATAAGCTAGGACACTATTTTCTTCGTTTTGGCGAGAGTTACGGCCCGTATCGAACGGTTCTGCTGAAGTTACGACGGGGGAAGGAATTCGCTGTTCGACTCGTCGCTTTGTCTTGTACTTGGATATGTTCATGCAATTCGAAATGGCGGTGAATTTTTATGGTTGTCGATTCTAGGGTGATCAGAATTTGTTATACATTCTTGGTTATGTTTACGTGAGTTTTGTACCCTTGAAAATTTGAGAAGCTTGAGAATTTGAAAGTACAAAAATTTGATAACGTACAGATTTAAAAATTTAGAATTTTGTAAATGTATAGATTTCCAAGTTTGACAATTTTATATTATAAATTAAAAATGTAAAACCTAGCAAAATTTAGAAAATTTGAAAACTTGAGAAATTTGAAAATTAGTAAATTTATTCGAAATTTAAATCGAGAACTAAACGAAGAGCTACCTCCCCATATTTGTACTTGCCCGAAGGAAGCCTCCATTGCACCCAAGTGTACCTGCTAAGAGAAGAAACACATAAAGAGCAGTGAATCTTAATATAATCGAGTTTGGCGTTTACAACGTGCGATGAAAGGAAACGACTTTCGGTAGTTGTACGGGATTACGACTCCAGCGGCGTTCTTATGTTAGTTCATATATGCTCTAAGGAGAAACAAACGTTTAACATATTGTTTACTTTCAAAACTTTACATAGCTGAAACCGTGCTGAACTCCAGGTTCATTTTCGTCTAAAATTCGCGTATGAAACTTTCGTATTTTATGTATGTAAAACGGACTGATATTGAATACTCGTTATAAATAATTATAAACAAGTTATATACATAATTCAGTCGTATTAATTCATACTTTTTATTGTATTAGTTTATACTTTTTACCTAACTTTTCGTGATGAATTCATACATTTGTACTTTCAAAAGATAGGTAAACAGAATAAGATGTGGACTTTCCATAATTTTTACACTGAAATATCTTCAACTGAAAACATCTTCAAATTGACATACAAACAATTTTGAACCTGTCCACAAACTCTCAGTACATATTTCGTGTTATTTCTTCAAAACCTACTCAACTTGTTGCCAAGCACTCCGCGACAACTTTTGTTTATCAACGACCAGTGAACTTTACACTCACCAGTATACACTTAATTAATTCCCCTAAATAATCATTAATTACCATCGAAGATAAGTCTTGTTAGAAAATGTATCTACACATCGAGTGTCGTAAGGAACGTCTGAGCATGGTTTCACACCTTGGCACGTAAGACAACATCGGTTGATCCGTTGTCGAGGAGATCGAGGCGCAAAAGGTCTCCTCGGTTACGCCAGTGCAAAGAGTACGCATCGTCCTCTTACCGTTACGTTCACCTGGCCTTTCTGCAAAGGAGACGAAGAGCAAGAGAGGAAGAGATCGCACCCATGCTCCTGGTGCTCGTTATCGTTCGCAGGTTCATGCCAGCGGACAGTTAAGGTCCCTGGTCCGGTGGATGCTCGACGCTATAAATTCGACTGATATAAAGAGAGGACAAGCATCGGGCAGGGCAAAGAGGGGTTTCGGGCGCGAAACCATTCAAGCCGGTTAAACGGAGAGGTGTGCCTGAACCTGCCTACCTTTTAACGCTCTCCCGCATCCACCCCTGTGTGCTCTCTTTCGAAACACGCACGTCCATTACCGGGAAACACCTTGATTCGTCATCTACTTTCCCCAAATCTATCCCAATTTTTCCTTTCTATTTTTCTCACTATAATAGTATAATTCACAATTTTGTATTTTACGTTTTTATGTGAAATTTTTATCTTAAATTTAACTTAAATAAAATTGAACATCCGAATTGAGTATCCGGTCGAATCCATGCAATTCCCTCGAGTCGAAGAAGGCAAGGTTACCTGGTGACGTTATAGCATCAATACCGAGGGCTTGTAAATTCGGCAGGTTTCCGAGGCATACACGAAAACACAGAATACATTCTGACAGTTTTTGCGCGAGGACAAGCTGTTTCGATTCAGCTGGTATTTCGTTGGAGCGCGAAGAGGTGGGTCGACCACGGTGAATACGTTCCCTGGAGAGACAGGACCTTCCCACGTTTTTGGGGATACCGCTCATTGCCGCGTAAATCGACATTTCTTCCGTTGTCTTCAGCTACGATCTCTCGCGATCCTTGGATCCCATCCACCCACGCGAACCAGGACGAGTTCCAGTTCGGTGACACACTCGACCGTTATCGTTGTCCTTGTCTACGCCGCTCCTTTCTGGTTCACCACGATCCTTTCAAAATCGATCCACTTCGCTTTTGGAACCTTTGCTTGCAATTAAACTTTTGTTCGGTCGTAATTTCAAAATTTTATCGAAACTTTCATTTTGATTCAAACTTGATGCACAGTCAAACCTGATTTACCTTTAAACTTCATTGGAATTCAGACTTCATTGACATTCAAGCTTGATTGTAATCATAACTGGATGGAAATTCAGACTTCGTTGACATTCAAACCAGATCAGATTGGAACTCAGACTTGACTGCAGCTCAAACTTGATTGAAATCTATACGTTACTGAAGTCCAGATTTTATTAAAATTTAAACTTGATTGCAATCCAGACTTGACTGCAACCTGAACTTGATTAAAATCCAAACTTGATGGTAACCCAAACTTGATTCTAGCTCAAACTTGATTTCAACTCAAACTCGATTGCAGCTCAAACTTGACTACAACCTTAAATTTGATTCTAACTCAAACTTGGTTGCAACCCAAACTTGATTCCAGCTTAAACTTGATTACAACCCAAACTTGAATCCAACCCAAACTGGACTAAAATTCCAGCTAGATAGCAGTCAAAACTCTAGAATAAAATATAAAGCACTTCCAATACGGAAACGCAACACCGTCTTCGAAGGTGTAACCACAACCACGCCCCAATTAGGTTTGAGCAGACGGTTTACGGTTGTAGCCGAGGCAGAGTATTTATGATGAGAATGTCCACACCTGTGGTGACACTCGCCACCGTGGCTCCAGCAACCCCTCCTGGAGCAGAACGCGAGTGTTTTATGGCGCGCAGATAGCCTCACGCACACCTTCCTTCTCTGCCAGCATTAGCTACAGCCAGGTGATATATGACGCGTATATTGCTCTCGGTGAACGGCGAACAGCCGCGAGCCACTCTATCCCCATACGATCCTATATCCACGTCGTCGCTTATTTCTAGGATAGCCTTGCCACCGTGCCGCAAAAGTTTTCGTGATGGACTCGCAACAACATTCGAAGGATAGTGTAGGAAAGTTTCGAAAATTGGCAGAAATTTTTAGCATCAGAATTTTCGTATTCGACTTTTTTCTTGGAATTGTCATTTTTATTTGTTATTTGCAAGTATTCTTGATAATTGGTGATACAAATTGGTGATAATTGTGATTTTCAAGTATTCTTGATAGCGGTGGCGGGGGATTACTGAGGGTTGAAGGTTCTGTGAGTTGCTTTCATAATTCTTAAGGAATTGCAGTTTGCGAGATTACTCTTGGAGCAGTGACCTGACAATTTCACTGTTAATTTTAGAATATTTATTTGAACGGGGTCATTGGACAATTTGAACACCTCCCATAAAACAATTGACTAATATTTCGTACTGTAACTTTATTGTATTAACATTTCTTGCAAATATTGTCACACTTCCAGATTAAAAATATCTCTGTTTCTTGTATATGAATCAGTTATAAATAGTAATTTGAATATGTCCTCACACCTCTCAACCACTCTTGCGAAGTCAAACACCCTTCGAATTTTCTGTCCAGACAGAAAACGTTTTCCGCCCACCGGGCTTTTGTTTTCTATGGTCAAATCGTGGGTGAAGCTTGAGGGTGGGTCGCGAACAACAGCGACCCATAGAGAATGGGGATTTTCCATGAAGGAGACACGATGACGTCAGGTGAAGGTGTACGTCCATCACTGTCATCCTGGCAACTACCAACGTCTATATCACGTGAAAACGAAATTGACGACTCAACAGGAAACTTTCCGCTTTCATATCTCATTCGAAACAGTTGTACGAGGCGTCCACTGGATGACGTATATGCACACTCGAGAACTTGAGTACAAGTTTGTGCTATGAAACTTGCAAATTTTTTAGCTTTCGAATTTTTTAAATTTACAAATTTTTTAAATTCACAAATTTCTAGGACTTCAGATTTCTTGGTTGATCTATGTTGAGATCACAAATTTGTAGGCCCTCAAATTTCAGGATCTCTAAATTTCTATATCTCCAAATTTCTACCTTCCCAAATTTCTACTCTCTCAAATTTTTATATTCCTAAATTCTTACTCTCCCAAATTCCAATATTCCAAAATTCAAGCGTCTCCATATACCAATGTCCCAAAATCCAAGTGTCCCCAAATTCAAATGTCCTAAAATTCTACCAGTCCGAAGTTCTCCAACAACCTATCCAAATTCAAACAACCTATCCCCAAATTCGCCCTACAATTCGATCTATCACGATTTGTTTAGCTCGCGCCAAAGCCAATCCGAAAAGACGGTGTCGATCGAATCGATAGGTAAGAGTAATCAGCGTGCGTTCCGCGTCGCTCGTCGATGAATCACGCGTGTCCTGCGTGGGGTTGGCGTACAAGTAGCGATTCGATTTCGAACACGACGAAAGAGGTTGTCGAGGAGAAAGGGAGAAGAGAGCGTTGTATCCAGAAGAGACACAGGGCGTCGTTTTCCATCCGTTTTGGTGGAGTATCGGTCTGGTGTACGCGCTTTAATCGCATTCGAACGCAATGTCGTGGAAAATTTCATCGCGGCGGAGGCGGAGACGGTTAGGGGATGAAGAGGAGGCGGCGGAGGTGGTACAGAATGGATCCCGCTGCGACTTTGTCTCGACGTCGCGGGACCCCCAGCCGCGTTCCAACGAGACATTTGCATATCCACGTCGTTCGCGAATGCAATCGCGAACCGTGCCGCTCGAATCTTTTTACGAGGCCGCGAATTATGGCGTTACGATACCGTGCTCGCGCGCGAACATGTCGCTGATAAATGCGTATCGCGACGTGCTGCTCCTTGCATATACCGTATCTCCTCGTCCTCGTTTCGCGCGGCCGCGGACTCTATTTCTGGACGAAAGGATCGAACGACGCCTCCGTTTCGCCATCTTATTATCACCGCTTCCATGATTCTTTTATTCGATCGGTCAATTACGACGATCGTTTGTCTTCTTACAACTTGACGTTTCTTGTTGGGTTTAGATACTGTTCACGTGTAATTTAACTAACCACACAGATAATGCAGTACTTTGAGGGTTACGTAGAAAACGAACCATGAAACATAATTGAACATACAATTCATTTCTATAAGTAGATTTGAAGAAGAGTATCTTAATAAATTCAAACTTCAATCAAATTCTGCAATACTTAATTTAAAACAGAATTGATTATTCGACCGGTTTGGTACTATCTAGTGTGAAGAATTTATATGTGTTGATTTTTAGGGTCATTTAACAGGCTGGTTATCAGTGAATTAACTGATCATTCTAGTTTGAAATATCATTGAATGTAAATCACTTATGCAAATGAATCTTAAATTAAGCTAACTATAATGTAAATGAATCTTAACTTGATCTAACTCATGCAAATGAATCTTGATCTCGTCTAACCTTCATGAACATGGACCTTAACCTAACCTAACCCTCATGTAAAGAAACCTTAACCTAACCTAACCCTCATGTAAACAAACCTTAACCTAACATAACCCTCATGTAAAAAAACCTTAACGTAACCTAACCCTCATGTAAATAAACCTTAACCTTACCTAACCCACATGTAAACAAATCTTAACTTAACATAGCCCTCATATAAGTAAATCTTGATCTACCTAATGTAAAAGGATCTTAACCTAACCTAACCCTTATGTGAACCTTATGACTCTTATGATTTAACCTAACCTATCATGCAAATGAATTTCAACGTTAATGTAGATCTAACCTAACCTAATAAGAGTCAATCTAGATAACTAAGAAAGTTAATATCCTTACGAAAATGAGCGTGTTTACTGACAATGATTGAAATCGATAAAAAAATGGTATTTTCGATAATTGTTGCCATAATCGGCTGAAAACGTTATCCTCGAAGGCGTCAGAAGGATCGTCTGTAAAAATGCCAGGAACTGGTAATTCAAGACGCGTCTTGGCCGCCGCGAGAGGAGACCAGGAGAGGATTTCGTCATTATTCAAGCCGCGTACCGTTTGATGCGGTCGTTACGCGTCGGAGCAACGAGAGTTAAAGGTGTGGCCGATTGTTAGCGATGCGTGCATCGTACATTTGTGTGTACAAAGTTTCGCAAAGTTTTCTCAAAGTTTCCTCTGCACGAGGTGTTCGCAAGGTTTCGTCGGCCGCGACACGCGCGAGTATCTTATGTTAGATAGCGAGCGTAACGGCAGCTCGTAAGTTCTGTCTCGTTCGCGTGTTGGCTCGTTCTTTCGCCGAAACGACGATAAATAAACGAGTCGCCAAGCGTGAACAATAACTTCGCGGGATAAATGGCCGATGTATGATCATTTAAATCGCTTAAAATATTGTATTTGTAACGGTGGATCTCTGTTTTCCGTTCGTTCCGATGATTTCTGTCGTAATATATGCGAGCTACCCGGGATTTCGAGAGGGAATAAATTTCTCAAAATCTGTAAAGTACGCGAAACGGTGTCGTTAGAGTTTATGCGTAGTCAGGATTTAGGGTAAAAGTTGAGACCGGTGAAAATACGATTTTCGGGCCATACTTATCGTAAATCTAACCTTGGGTAAACATAACCTAAAACTAAGTATTAATCTAAATCCGTCGTTGTTTTCGGCCGGGATTATTAATTGTGTTGACATTATTTATTCGAGGTACTAATGTGTTCAGATCATTCAATCTCTAGACTCATAAACTTATATTCAATTTCTATAAAATTTTATTCTTATATCTTCAGATCACTAGATTTCGACATTCTTATGATCTTGTACTTATCCCTTGATACAATATTTCACTAAACTTCACTAGATTCTTATAACCGTAGAAATTCCCAGATGACACCTGGATTCCTACACATCTACACCCCTTTATGTAGGAATATTTACATCTCTACATCCCTATATTCCAAGATATATCACTGAAATATTCACCGTGAAGCAAAGGCAAAAATGTCGAGTCTATTTTATTTTATATTCAAAAGCAAGAGAATACCGAAGAGTCCGTGTCAGCTCCGAGCAAATAAACCTGATCGAGGAAGTCTGAAAGAAGGAGAAAGGGGATGCAAGAGCCGAGTGGGCCGGACCGGTGCATTTACATTTACAACGAGACTGATTGAATCTTGATTGAAAATCCACTTAATTAACGACCCGCCATTAATGTTTATTGCCAGCGAAACTGGCCGTACGTGGACAGCTCGTTCAATCTGTATCGCAGGCTCTGTCACTCTTTAAATGGCGCGTTTACATTAGGTAACATTTGATCGTTCGACATGCAATTGCAATTTTATCTGCTTTTGATCGAGCAATTTTATCAGCCGCAAATAACCCTCCCGTAGTTTCGTAATCGTTTTCTTCGATTACTTCCGATTTGGTATTGGTATCGGTAATTACACGCGTTTGGGGCTCTACAACGTGGCGAATTAACATGTAATGGTAATTCATTCAGTGGCGTATAGCCCTCAAATTTTGACGTTTCTATATTCAGAAATTGTCAAACTTGTACCCGAATTTCCGTGTTCATAAATTCTCAAATTCTAAAAAGTTTTCAAATGCATCTCTAATCATTGGGACACTACCACGTGCACCAAATTATGCCAGACCACCATAAGGTATCATAATAGGGTATACGTATGTTTCTTTATATGACAGGGAATTAACCGACAACGATGATACAGAAATGAATAGCCCTACTAAAGAATGTTACGTATCATTGTTCCCTAGGGGAAGTGTCAGACATGATCGTAGCTAGCACGAGTTGCACATCGCGGGCAAGATAAATTCGCGGGGCAAACGTCCCGCATTCTTTCTCCGGCAACAGATATCGATCCATCAATACCACCCAATGCGGCAAGCGCTGGATTGGCCAGGACCGATCGGCGATCGATCGATCGGTCGTCGCACAATTTGCAGGATCGGTGCTCGTGCTCTCGCCCCACCAGACGTCCGGGGCGGCCAGAGGACTGGCCAGGAGCTGGCAAAAAATCGCTCGTTAATTGGGATCAAGACGTAACCCCTCGAGCACGCGGACGTATAGGGACATGCCGCGGTAGTTACACGTATCCCACAGGTACACCGCGTGTGCCTTCTGTGGATCACACACGGACACACACACACGAGGACGCACACACTCGCGTATGTGCTCGCACACTTGCACAGAAGCTCGTACGCGCCGATACGTAAGCGCCGCTGCCACGGGAAATAACAAACGACGTGCGATCCTAATTAATGACTTGTCCGCTAATTACTGTAATTATATGTTGCCACACCCGCCAGTCGGCTCGTCCCTACCCCCGTGAGTGGTTCTACGACGGGATCATCGGGAGGGGAAAGAGAGGACGATTTGCAGCGGCGCGATGTTTATTTTCAGCCGGCCACTCGCGGTAAATCTGCTCGTAATTTCTCTCGCGTGTCTTCGCGCGCACGCGGGATTCAGCCCGCGAGTACTTTTACCATCTCCCTCGAGCGTTGTCATACGCTGACACACGATACGCCCCGGCGCAATCGCGAACCGTTATATCACCGCGGAGATTGCAGATTTTTACTCCTGAACGATACTGCCCCAATTCTGCACCCTTAACGCACATGACTCTTCGATCGAAGACATACTGATTTTTCATGAACTTCGTGCAGGTCGAAAAAATCATGATATTTTAACAACAAAAAATATTCGAACATTTCAAAGTATGATAATATTTGAACAATTCAAAATGTGATAATATTTCAAGATTACATCAGAATGATCCTAATCTGGACTCCAGAAGAAGATCCTCGGTAAAGAGACTAAATTGTCCTCCTCTTTCTGATACACAACAAGAAACGTAATCATAGAAGATAACCGGAATATCTTAACGGAAAAGTGTGACGATCGAAAAGTTAGAAGGCGAAGAATTTGGAACGGCACAGGCTTGTCCAGCGATCGTCCGCTAAATTGGCCTGTCGTGCACGACGCAGGGCAAGAAATATGACAGCGGATCGGGGCCGATGATCGGAATAAAGGATCGAGGGCGGTTGCCCGAGCGACAGGTGACACCGGCAAAAAGTCACCGTCTCCAGGATTACGAAAGAGGCGGTGTGTTTCATACTTGTCCCGATGAACATCCGATCGAAATGATCGAGTTCCAGCGCGAAAACAAGAAGACCATCGTCGCGGAGAAAACGTTGCGACGCGACGCTGGTAAAAGGAAGAAAGCCGTACGGGAAGGGACACGGCGAATCGAGAAAAAGAAAAGAATCCATCCTTGCTCGGCCTTTGTCTCCAATTAACCGACCTCCACCGACAAATTAGGTCGCGTCTGCTACGTGGCTATAACGATCGTATATATACGCGCCGCGTTTCGATTCGATCGCGGGATGAGCTTCTACCGGACCATCCTTGGTCAGGGACGATCGAGAGGAGAGTCCTTGGGAGAATCTGCTGTATGATCGAGTAGCGAACGATCGTCTTTTGCTTCTGCTTTAGGAGCTTCCAGTTTACTTCGACGGCTGCTGGAATGTCTTTCAACGGTGGAACCTTGATGAGCGATGCGCTGATAGATTATGTGGAATGGTCGAGGAAGTATTAAGGCGGTCTCAGAAGTATATACTTGCGGATTTTTGAATTTATCGACTGTGGGAGCGTGGAATTTTTACGACGTGATTTCGGGACATAGAACTCCGGGGCACAGGGAAATCGGAGGGTACAGAATTTGGGACGTAGGGATTTCGGGACATAGAGAATTCGGGACATAGAGAAATCGGAGCGTACAGAATTTGGCACGTAGAAACTTTGTAACACAGAAATATGGAAATGCAGAAATTTCGAGACCTAGGAACTTCAGGACATAAGGACTTTGTAGGAATTTAAGTACTTAATGTTTCAGAAAAAGAGTGCTTAAAATTTTCTAACATTCTCATTTAAAAAGTAAGTTCTTATTCAACCTTGAATAAGAAACAATGTCAACATCGATCACATTTTAGAAGTCCAAAGATTTTTGCGTCGACGTATAGAAACGTATTTAGGTAATAAAGTGAAGGTAGAATATTCGTTTGAAGACAGTTTCGAAAGATGAAGGATGAAAGTAGCAACGAGTAGTCGAGGACTAAGCGGACACAGAGAGTGTGGCACGCAGAGTGGTATAGTTGCGGCATTAACCTCTCGGCAGTGTGTATGATTGGGTCGGCAGATGTCACTCGTTATGTAAATGCCTGAGTGTTTACGAGGAGACACCTCCGGTAACTAGCTCTCCACTCGCGGCTTCGTCGTAATGATGCGCTAGAAATGCCTTTTCGTCTTTTTGCCTGTTCCTCGTATTGCCTCTTCTTCTCCTCTTTGCTCTGCTGCTCGACTGGCTTGTTCGTCAATATCCTTCGACGAACGGGTCTGATTGCTTTTGCTGCCACGTTGCGGGCTTAATAATCGATGCTACATTTGACAAAGTTTAGATTTTATCTAGCCTTGCAAAAAGTCCGTCAAATTACTTTTTTAATAGGAACTCTCGGTATATTGCCATTTTTTCGTGGGTTTTGGGGTACACTAGTTATAATGTCTTAAATTTCTATGAGTTCTATTGCAATGTAAATTGCCACGCGTTATATTGCCATGAGCTACATTGCCATATGTTACGATAGAATTCATTTTACTGTCATGCATTACGTTACTACTTGTTCTATTATCGCACATTATATTACCGTTTGTTATATTGCCATTACATGACCACTCGTCAAATTGCTATACGCTACATTGACACTATTAGAACTAAAAACCTGATGATGTAATTAGAGAAATGAAAAATCAGTAAAAACTTGTTTCTTTCGAACGCAGAATATGAAAACCAGTGAAACGAGACGTAATACCGATGCGAACTCAGTTTCACCATTAACGCGATTATCGATTCTACTTTTCAAGTTTCGTGATCAATGGATTCGATTCGCCAATCAGCGAGTTCTATTTTTCGTTCGAATCGAAGATATAAAGTGTAGAAACTAATTTCATCAAAGAACACTTGTCGAAGTAAATTGAATAATCCGATAACGTTTCATATCATCGATCTTCGATTAGTGACGATATTAATAGTCAACAGGGTCTCAAGAATTTGATTAGCCAGATTAAATGTTCGCTTGTCGAAGAAAATTCATGATGTATATTTAATCCTTAGTTGAATATACATAGAATAGGGAAATCTGGGGAGTTCTTAAATTCTGGGAATTGGACTTTAGGAATTTAGGGATTTGGGGATTTTGACGAATTGGAAATTTTATGGATTTGCGAATTTCGGGGATGACCATGTGAGAAGTCTACCAGTGTCCACATGTGCCCCGCGTGTACACATCCCTGCCACTGCCCCAATGCTCGCAGTTGTACACAACCGTTCCAAACGACCCCAGTGTCCATCTTTCTGTCAATAACATGCGTCTACATAGGATCCCACGTTAATTACCCTGAGTAGAGACGAATCGAGCATTGCCTCTCTCGTCTTCAGCCCCGGCAGTGGCAAGGTCGCGCGTGAACGGCTCCTCGCTGTCGCGAGATGGTATCTGCTCGATGACGCGGACAACGATGATCGTTCCGTATCTCGATCTCCACGAGACAGGCTCCGGTTATTTCGGATTCTTTTCGCTTCCAAGACACTGGATCTCTCATCCTAGACCTAACCAACCATTTCGAAGCTACCAACACGTCTTCGAACGAAACTCCAGGAAAATCCTCTTCGAACTTCGACCGTCTTCAAAATCCTGCAAGTTCAGAGATCTTAATTGAAAAGTTAACTTTGAAGGATCGTTCAGAATTCGCGTCATCTGCATCAGACACGAAAGCAAAGAACAGAGCGCGGAAGAAATACGAACTCAGCCGGTCGTGACGGTTAGAGAGGCGGACAGGACAGGCGGTAAAACACGAATTTTCAGATAAACGCAGAATAGGAGAAACCTTTTATTGGGTGAGTGGCTCGTAAATCAAGCGGCGATCCGCGTAAATAGTGTCGTCGAGAATGGCGAAAGCGTGGAACGTTCGCGATATCCTGGAGCCGGAGGACTCGCCGTCTAATTGCGTTAGATAGCGACGGCCTTATTAATAACCTCCGCGTCCGAGGGATTATCCTGCTAGGAACGATATCCAGAAACGAAGGAAACGAGTCCCGTTCGCGACTCGGGGCCGCGTGAGAGGCGAGAGATAGTGGACACGGCATTTCACTTAATGATAACCCGTCTCCTTTCGTTCCTCCCCCGCTCGCCGTTCCCTCTTTCGTCGGCCGGATCGCTGAAGAGGGATCGAGAGGACCGCGAGAGGACTGGTCGTTCCTCTTATTCACGGTGCGTCCGCTTGTCCTGGCTACTATCGTTAGGCCGATCAGGACCGACGCCACGCCGCGACACTGTATCGAGGAACCCTCGTGGATGCATTTCTATGAAAATATTTTGTGACGTCGATGCGACACTGAGGTGGTCTTTGGAAACTGGCCACAGACTTTTCGGAAGAGTTTGCAGGGTCAGAGTGGAGATGTGCGTGTGTGGTGGATTGTGCTGTTGGAGTTTCAGATTTGATATGTGGGATGTGGAGATTTTTGGAAAGGGGCATGTAAGGATTTGGGATATGAGGATATGTGGATGTGAGGATATGGGAATGTGAGGATTTGGAATATGAGGATTTGGGGATATGAGGATTTCACATATGGGGATATGGGATATGAGGATTTCACATATGGGGATTTGGGAATGTGAGGACTTAGGATCTGAGGTTATGGGAATGTGAGGATTTGACATATGAGGATTTGGGATGTAAGAATTTGGGACATGAGGATTTGGGATATAGGGACATGGGAATGTGAGGATTTGGGATATGAGTAATTACCATATGGTAATGCCAGAATTTGACATATGTAGATGTGGATTTATAATATGAGAATGTGGCATATGAGGACTTGGGATATGGAGATATGGGAATGTGAGGATTCAACCATATGGAGATTCGGTATACGAGGATTTGAGATACGAAGATTAAGGAATATAGAGATTTAGTATATAGTTATTCAGTAAATCTATTTGGTATTTGAGACCATGAAATTTGAGGATATAGAATTTTGAGTATTCACAACTTTGAAGATTATAAAGCTAGAATCATAGAAATTTGTAAATACGTAGATCTCTCTCCCGCTTCCTTGCCCACTTCGCATCAGCTCGCATTTAACCCAAGATTTCCATCAATATCTTCGAGCAACTCTTCTCCAATCCATTACAGCATGGGTTGTCCAAGTGAAACCACGCATAGTTATCGGTAAACGTTTCCGAAGTGACGATGAAAAGCGTCGTTTCCCACGGTCAGAGCGGATAATATCTATCCGAGCAGAAAGCGAGGCGTGTCAGCGTTCGTTTCTTTTTTTCGCCTCCGCCCGACCTGTCTCTTTCCACGAACGACGATCCTTTCGACGTTGACCGTGGCCAGGAGTGCCGACACAACTCGATACCGAACCCGGAGGATTTGCATGCGCGTGTGAAATCGCTTCGGTATCTCGTTACGCGCGCGCTCTCCTCGTCGACTTCGTCCTCGCGTCGTCATCGTGACGATGCTCGTGTGCAGCCGCTTGCCCGAACGAACGATGCACGCTACATTGACAAACTAGGTATGCAAATACCCGGAGTAACGGCCGACGATCAAAAGTCATGTAATGGTATGGCCACCATCAAGCGGAATGGCCGTGGCGTGGGTGTTGCGTTCGCCAAGATAAGACGAAGAGGACCCTCGCGCGGACGGAGATCGCCTCGAACGCGTTGTTCCGGCTTGGGATCGTTTCACCGCCACGTCAACGGGATCTACTCTTCGCTATAGAATTTATCGAGTCGAATACGGTGATCGATCCCGGGAACGGCCTCGAGTGCCGCCATTTGCATTCGATGCGTTTATACAGGAATTCATGAAATGGCAAGACTGATGGGTGGTTTTCGATTTTTTCAGTCGTAGAGAATGTAGATATAGAATCCTATATTTTCACTAATATAGATTAGTTATAGGTTATAGATGTAAAATTATGTATCTATACTGTTAGATATAAAATGGGGGTTTCAGGACCCTTGTCTCTATGTATGGTCCAATGGACAGGAAGGCCCATGCTTAAAACTCTCATCATTTAATTGTTACTTATTGTACTTTTACATCAGTCTCATAGTCTTAAGTTGACGTATAAAATTTTCTAACCTCCAAATCTCTAAATTCGTCTTTGTGAATATGAAATTTTTCGAATTCGATTCGGATGCAAGTTACATGTAGAGTTTATAGGAAATCGATCTCCTGCCGAGTCAGATAAATTTCTCGATGTACATCGATCTAATTCGAATTCCCTAGCGCGGCAGGGATCGCACGGTACCCGAGTGAGTCTTCCAGCAGTCCGGGGTTGCCGATCGGAGTTTCTCGAGCACGGAAGCTCGTAAAATTTCCGAATCGCGGAAAAGGTTGATCGCGATCGTTAGCCTCCCGCTCGGAGTCTGCTAATTGCCTCCTCGATCGTCGGCCAATTCGATATCCCGTTTCGAGGGGATCGGCTAGCGCGGTTGGTAACGAAGCTCGCTTAGGCGAAAAAACGGTCGCTCGTAAAACTTCCGAATCGTAAAGAACGTCTCCGGGAATCATTAGTATACAACGTACAAGTATCCCGCATAACTAAGCGGAGAACGCGTGGTAGCGAGCTTGGTTGGCCGGCCACTTACCGGGACACGCACCGCTCAGGAGATAATAACGCGACGAAGAAACTAGTTGGCTCCCTTCGGGTCCTCCCTCGTTTCAGCGAGCGTTCGCCGCGGATTCCTCTCGCCGTCGAGCGGTTAGCGCAAGCAGACGCGCCTGGAATGCTAGCAAAATCGTCGCGCGCGATGGAATCGCGCTGACTAGGCGAGCGTTCGCGACCCGGGATTCTTCGATGCCCGCTTTGGAGCGGATCTCGCGTATAAATTCGGAGTATGCGACGATACCAGCGATCACCTTGGTATTTTCGCACTAACGCCGCTATAATTGATTTCTTATTTACCGAGCCTTCGCAGAACTGCCGCTCGAAAAAATCCACCGGTAATTTGCGATTTCTTGCCCGGGATTCGAGGGAACCGAGCGAAATTCCCGCAAATTTCCTTTCGGGGAACGGACTGATTTCTTCATTGTTTCGATGTACTTATGGATTTTTAATGTCCGACACCGCTTTACGGAGACGTGTAGAGAAAATCGCGGAACGACCGGTATCTATATATTTCGCATTAGGTATTCATGCGGCAGTCCCGGCAAAAACTGGCTACATCTGTTACAGGATGTGTTGGCAAAAAATAGTGAGCCTTCCGTCCGAAACGATTTATCTCGGAATACCAAGTGATTCCGTGACGGCGACCGAACTTAGGTACCAACAAGCGAATTAGCTTTGTACGCGTTATATTGCCGCGTGCTACACAAATTTCAAAAATTCAATTTTTAAATCTTTCTCGAACTTTTTGCTGTTTCACATTTCAATTTTAATATTTAAAATTTGTTGAAATTCAAAGTTCAAAAATATGAAATATCCAAAAATATGTTGAAATTTTCAGTTCCACAAGTCTCTACATTCTCGAACTTTTAGATCATTCATATTATACGATTTTGACATTTTTCCAATTTCTTAAATTCACAAATTTCCAAATTCTTAAATTCGCAGATTGTCAAATCCTCTAGATCGCTGAATGCAAATTTCCATATTTATAGATCACATTTCCAAAGTCCCTATCTCAAGAACTTTAAAATCACTCTCAAATTTTTAAATTCATAAGACATCTTAAAAATCATGTGAAAAGCAGGGTTTCTCATATTTTCCTTAGGAAAGTCCGGTTTGCTTGAGTACACTTCATCCTTCTGTACCACTTCGATTAATCCTTGTTTGATTAATCTCCAAAGTTATAAACCACTTCCTAAGCTAATCTTTGAGCAGTGACCTTGACATACGTTATCAAGGTTCCCTATCAAGGCCAACCTGTAGTCGACATATACCTAATTTCTAGCTAAAAACTTCATGTCTAACTACAATCGAAATAGTCATCGAACTCAGTAATTCTTTTACATAATAGTAATATTTCAAGTGGTAGGTTAAGTAAACCTTGAATCAAGTCACTTTTACATCGAAACAGTGTAGCCCAAAAAACTGTTCAAAACTTAATATTTAATAACACCAGTAATCCAAAAGTTAACCTGAAAAAATAAAATTAGCTACCGACTAAACTTAGGAATCCGCAGAATTTTCGAGCATATGATGAATATTTAGCACAGTTTCGAAAAGCAGAAGGTAAAAAAAAATGCCGCTGGTGTCAGAGGCGTTTCGCGGCACCGAAGGCTTCCGCAGGCGTAGAAGCAGACGTCGCGTTGCATATTTTACATTCTGCTGACGTTTGCGCCCGGACACAGTTCGTTCTGGTACACGCGGAGTGTCGGCAAAAAGTATGGTGGTTCCGAGACGAACGAAACGGCAGAACCGGGGCCCGCAGCCGGGTCACCAAGTTTTTTACTTTTTGTTCGGTGGCTGGCGCGGCCGTGCGGTTGCGGTCGTGGCGACTGCGGCTGCTGCGGCGGCACCGTCGCTCGGTATGCGAGCCAGGCCCCAGTCAGGACATCTTTTGACCCGCGAGGACCTTCTGCCTAATTTGTGATTCCGTTCGTCTCCGGACGCCGTGGCTCTGCTCTTCTTCTGTTCATACTATTTTGCTCGGCTCTCGTTTCCGGATATTTTTCACCAACTTCTAGTTTTTTTGAACATTTTTCGTACGGGTTTTGATCATGGGTACCATCTGGATGAAGGACTTTTCAAATATTTCATAGGTACATAGTATTTTACGATATTGCATTTGGGAACATATGTGTATGTGTGTATATGTTTGCAAGGATATGTTTTTGAGGTGAAAGTATAAGTCAGAAATCGACGTCAGAAGTGTATCTGATCAGATAGTCGATGTCAGAAGTATACTTACTCAGATGGTCAAAGTCAGAAGTACATTTAATCAGATTTAAATTAATAAGAAACAATAATATGATATATGTATGTGAATATTCACATACAACTATTATATGCACATGAATATTCACATACAAGTATTATACGTATATGGACATTCACATATAAAAACAATATAAACAATTTGCACACAAAATAATATATGAATATCACACATGTGTATGATATAAGTATGTGAACATTCACGTACGTACATGATATGTCCAACATTCATAAATTTATCATTTATACCAAATGTTACATAGAAAGTTCGAAGCTTGTTAAAAAGTTGACCGAAAGTGTGAACAGTTCCAATAAAGTTCCAAAAACAGAACGTAATCCATGCAAACTGAAATGGATGAAGTAAATCGGGTTTCGAGAAGTAGAAATTGATACGACCTAATTCGGAACAGCAATCGAAACAGGCACCAGCAGCGGTCATAAAATAATGCTTCCAACCAATTTACGAAATTAATAACACGAATGCTGAACGGACAAGCGTTGCGCAACTCGGATACGTGCTTTAGCTTAATTAGTAGTTACAGTCGATTACAACCTCTTGATCGTTGGGAGTGTTCGGTTCCTGGTCGATTTCTGGTACATATCCTGAAACTCTTAACATTAAATTGAAAAAGGCAATAAAAGTCTTACGATCCCCGATTCCATCTTAATTTTAATAAGCTTTAACCGTCGACGTTAATCGATTTCCCCGAGATTTCGTCATCTCTCGTCCGTTATCGACTCCGGTGCAGTCGAAAGCTCGTCAAATAAATCGTAACGATTTCTCGATCCTTACTCCGGTTCGAAGGAACGTTGATTAGAAGCAATCGTAGTCGATATCGATTCAATTTATTTCTCCTGCTCACGGTCGATCCCGCGTTACTTCGAAGCACTTGAATATGCATGCTTTCCCGCAATCTGCATTCAACGCGTTCCGCGTTGCGTCACGAGTCGATACCGAGCACAATCGACAACGATCTCTGCAAACGATTAAACTAGGAGCCACAAAAAAGCACCTTCGCAAACGTTACGCTGGTCAACCGTATTATCGATGTTGTTGGCCATCGAGAATCGGTATTGGCCTCGATCGACCACTGTACGACTGGTCCGGTCGAAAATTTTATTTAATATGAAATAAAACGCATTCCCGCGTGCTGTGCGTGCCAACGACGACGAAGAGGGCATCGACGCGGCCGCATCCTCTCGCGGCCATTGTGTTTCTCCTGTTTGCCGGCTCTCGGACGTAGGTATCTACGGATCGTTGCGGGTTCTCAACTTGCCCAAATATTTTCACAAGTTTTCGAGATGAAAATTGCTATCGTCACCTGTTAGATCGCTGTACGTTGCGTCCTTGTGCGTCACGGTTTCACGCGAAGGACAGCCATGTGGTAGATTTCCACTCGTTGGGAACACAAATATTCGAGTTTAACACTTTAGGTATTTACAAAGCGCAGATTTAGGGATTTAGGGAGTTTGTAATATGGGAATATCACAAGTTTACAAATCTGGGTACTTGGAAATTTACAAGTGTAGAAATTTACAAATACGAAAATGTAGATACATAGAAGTTGAGAAGAAAAAATTAAATATGTAAGTTAAAAAGTTGGGAAATACAGAAGTTCCAAATCGTCAAATGAACCCAGCGGATGCTGAAAATCATAGCGCGAATTGAACATAGAATTTGAAAATTGCTTTCTCTAGCTGAGAACACGTAATTCGAGTTGGAGAGGAATCTGTCCGCGTAATATGCATGGCCCGATGACTATTCATGCGCAATTAGCTTTTTTGTCGAATTTGAAAGCCGCTAATAGCAAACGTCTAACGCTACTCGCTTTAACTCGTACAAGTAGCTATTAATCGACGCGTTTCTTTGCCGCGTTTCTTGTCACGTTTTCAATGCCCGTCCGCGTGATTCTCTCTGGTACGAGTAGTTCGCAAATCGAAGGCCAGAAGCCGCGAGAGAATCCCTGGTCGGTCGAACGTTTCTTCGCGAGGCTCGCACACAGGCGCAAAACGTGTACGCGCAGCAACCCGAGGACACTGTCGCCACCGGTAAAAACGCTATTGAGTTAATCAACTAATTTATAATTAAAATTCCACGGTGGGAGCCGACCACGGTCTCCACGGTCCCTTCTGTCTCGCATCGCGGTTCGACGCGCAAGAAGCGACCGAGTCTGAGCGTCTGTCTGCCCCTTCTGTTTCGCGGTAATCGCCGTCAAATTCATAGAACAGCAATTAAACGTTCATCGACACCCTCTGACCGTTTGTCTGGCCGTTCAACGGCGAAAAAGTCGACCTAGTTCTCTCATCGAGTTTAGACTCGTTCCGGCTAGCGGTTCATCCGGTCCACCATGACTTCTTAGCATGTCGGCCATTTGCTGGAACGGTCACACGCTTCGAAAATCGTCGATCTTGAAATATTAAATTATATACATTAATGAGGAGAATTGTACTACTCAGTATAAAGTTATTTTATCTCTCTCTTAACATTTTATCTTATAATATTTTTATGTTGAACTGAATTTGTTATCGATATTATCTTAAACATTTCTCTGTAATTACAATACTTCATTTTGACATCTTGTACTTTATATTTCTATGTATGTTGAAAGTTAGCAAGATTACTTTAAATGTATTTTCAATACAGAACATTTAGAGAAGATTTATCCTGCTCCTCTTTAACAGTTACTAAAAACAAGATGGCGGAGAATCGAATCTTCACCCGATCGCCTCGCGTTACGAGGACGAAGGCAGAGTTTACACGATCGGTTCGATCGAAAAAATTGTCGAAGCTGTTAGAGCGTCCACCGAGAGAAATAAGCTAATGAAGCAGTAACAGAGACGCCACTTACAGAGTCCTTGTCGCTTGTCGTGCTTCGACGAGCACGATGCCTGGATCGCATTAATTACGCGTATTAGAGCCTCCAGTTTTCCGTGCAAGGATCAAGATCACCCACGTAGACCTAGTATTTTTCTCGACTTCGAGTTCTTCGACCTTAAACTACAGTTTAGTCACCGGAGTGTTGAAAACGCGAGAAATCTGACGTAGTAAAAATTAATAGGATACTTTTTAATCTTTGTTTAGTTCGGTCCGATACGGAAGTCTTCTATTTGTCCACGTGAACTACGTGGTCGCTCAAGGCTACTATTCCTCTTCTCGTTATGTAAGAATGCCAGGTACATATTTCTGAATGCACTGAAAACGTGGACTGCATACTTAGAGGTTTACAGTTTCTTCAAGGTTAAGAATGATCGATATAGAATTGATTTTAGTCGAATTTACTGCTGTGTAGGATTAAAGAATTGGTGACGATAGATTTTTTGATGATGTATTTGTGGAACTTGACATTTAATATTTGGACTCCCAGATATTCACAAATTTAAAAAGTATTTTATATGTTTGCTATATCAAATATTTTATTTCAATGGTAAACATTTTGTTCCAAGTCATCTTCCAATACTTAATTATAATTAATAGTTTCGATGAATTTTATATAATATGATATTGGAAAAAAAGAATTAACCTTGAATAATAGTACTAATAACGGTATAATGTATCACATAGCGATATGACGCATGATGATATAACACGTGCAGATTTAATATATGACAGCTCGCAAGGATCACGTGGTGATGCAACGCGTAAAGATGTAATACGTGACAATACAACGCATAGAAATTTACTTTACAGCGATACAATTTACTAGCAATTTAGAATGCGGTAATATAACCTGTAACAATTACTATCCATCGCGATCTAACGCGTGAGACCTAACACATAGTGATTCCAACGCATGGTCATCTAACGCATTGCAATTTCAACGCCTGGCGATTTACTACAAGGTGATCTAACGCGTAGTAATCTATCGTGCAGAAATCTGTCGTGCAGATATCTAACGTGTAGTAATCTATCGTGTAGAAATTTAACAAGTGTAAACCTATCATATAGAAGTCTAACATAACGCGCGCTAATCAAGCGTGCAACAGCGCAGCAATCTAACGATATGTGAACTAAAAATTGTTGAAAACGAGATCAAGAAATTGTCATTAACATCAGCGATGATTTCACACGGAAAATGAGGGTAAAATTTCGTAAGGAAAGCTAGGTTGGTCGGTATCTCGAGCTACAGTCTCGGTTCGGTTAGTACGGGGAGGCGTCGGGCCTCGAACGGGCATAACGAGTTTTTGCCGTTGGAAATTTGTTAAGGGGAATGTAAAGAGAATAAGTGGCGATTCCCTTTCTCCCGTCCCTTCGTGTCCGACCGGCTGGTTGGTTCCCGTGGTGGCGTATATAGGAGTTGAAGCCGGTCGCGGCTGACTCGGTTGATTGACTCCCGGGAATTGGAGGCACGGGATAGCAGAAACGAGCGGCGCTAGCTTAGCGAGACTTAAAAAGGAACTGGAGCCCGAGCTTCGCGGTTGTCTTTTTGCGATCGCGGCGACCCCCTTTAAGCGCGCGCGGATCGACGTGCTCGCGTTTCACGGTGTCTTTCGGCCCTCAGAAACGATCCGCACCGACGATCGTTCCCCGTCCTCATGCTTTTCCTCCTGCCGACCGCGTCCACCTCTGGAATAGCCGGATAGGTGGCAACCATACCCAGCCGATCCATGGGAACTCTTCGGATCTAACGGGAGAATTCAACAGCCGAGATTCCCTGTCAGCTTCGCGCACGATCGATGTTGCATTAACCGATAAGCAAAAGCACCGATACCAAGGGTAACCGGAGAAATATTCCGAATTTTAACGTCTTCTGCACAATTTATTTTACTCCTACGATTTATCGATGAACTCGATTTCGCATTAACCGTTTGACCGCACTTTCACGCGGAAATATACGATTGTAAAATATTGAATACCTATCGGTAGTCGGTTATTTTGCTGTGCTACATGAAACGATGGATTGTATGTTTAGTAAATCAATAAATTTATAGAGGTTATATTCGAGGCTGAAAAGTGTTATTTAAGGCAGTTATGAGATTTAAGGAAGTTAAGGTTACCCTTTGAGATTCTTTTGATAACTACAAATATTTCAGTTTCCATTCGAGACTTTCTTTAAAAATATATTTTATGAAATTATGATGGTTTCAGTAAGTGTCCCTGGTCTTAATCCAGCATTGACATCATTTTGCTTTCCTATAATTTGTACTTCAAAATGGCACCTTGCCGATCTAAATGTAAACGTACAATTTTGGCAACTTTGAAATTGCAGTGTTCTAGGGAGAATAAAAGATTGATAGACGTGAATTTCTGTTTTATGATACAGTGATTGAAATGATCAGAGGATGATTGACGAGTGATAGGGCACTGGACACCGCATGCCAATGGCAACCTACTCCCACTTTAACACCTAACGCACGTTCAGTTACATTCTTTGTGCGTTGGTCATCTTTTGTTTACCGTGTAAACGTCATTCCCAGCAACATTCGAACAATCTTGTACAAGATTCTTTGACAGGTCACAATTTGAAAATTTGGAGATTTGTGAATTAGTGCGGATAGGAAAATTTGCATCTTTGAGAACATCCAAACTAACAAGAAATCTATTATATCAAAAAATAGTGGTTAGGAGCAAAATTGGGGATAGTAATCGAACGAATCTAACGACTCAATTGATAACCTAACCTAAAATCAACATACCTATATAGCCTATCAAAGCCAATACCTCCTAAAATTTAGCACGACACTAAATGCTTCAGAAGTACCGATAAATACCGAACTGTACCAATGCCCATAACTGACACTAGAAACTCCATCTCATAATCCATCCTCCAGCCGGTCGAAAATAAAACATTTCCACCATGCGTCCACACGCCACAAAGTCCAGTAAGCGCAGTCTGTTTCGAGGAATCGCGTTAATTAGGGCAATTAATCGAGTGTCGGGTTCCATCGTGGCGAAGTGTCGTCGGTCCATGGTGGTTCAGGTCGTACAGTAGGTCCAAGTGAGACGTTAAGTGCGCCTCGTACGTTTCGCTGGTCTCACAAATTCCCATTAGTCGCGATCCACCACGAGACCCCTCGATTCTTCGGACGGTGTTAAACGTCGGCCATGGTTTTTCGTCGGATCCGGTCGGCGTGTTGGATTCGGCGGATTCCAGTCGTCCGGTAGCCCATTGTCACCGTTCGTCCATATTAGCGGTGGCTTCACGGTCGGCAGGAGCCACGGAGATTAATTAGGGACGATGTTTTAGCGGCAAAAATGAGCCCGGGGACAAGAAAGCGGCACCGTCGCCGCTCGCGCTAACTAACCAACGCCACCGAACGATCGAGAGGGTCCTCGCTCGTCACTCCCGCTCGCAAGAACGTGCTACAAATTAAGCCCAGATCGGCAGAAACCATCTCGAAAATTCGACCTGTTCGTTCCTCTTTCGTCTCCACGAGCAAACCCGAGTGGACGCGAACGACCCGACAATTCCCATCGCAGAGATCGAACCGTGAGATTCGAACGTTTAATTGGTCCTTATCCGGAGCGTGTCCGACGCGAAAAATGGCCTTAATGTTTTCACTCGGACGGGAACCAGCGTCGTTTATGTTCACAAAACTGCTGAGCTTCGACCATTTAGAAATTTCTTCCTTTCAATTTTTCACAACCTTGTTTTTTACTACTCGGATACAGAGTTTCTCTAACATATACCATTAACATAATATGTTAATTACGTTAATTATGATAAAAATCTTTTGTTTCATCCTCTTTACCTACTTCTTCCTTCAGCTCTTCATGTACCTCCACTTCTATGAAATTAATAAAAGAACCATTTTGAACAATTAATCAAATGTTCGATAAAAGCTAAAAATCCGCGCCATGATCGGAAATATATGAACGTCTAAAGTCGCCAGAGTAAAGAAGATTTCGACGGCGATTTCGAAACGGCCGGTCAGAAAAGATCCATGAATACGTCGACGTACGTCGCGTCGCTCAGACGGTCCTCACTTTTGGCAGCGTCGAAACGATTACTCGCCGGATTTATCGCGCTCGTTCCGTGTCATCGTGTCATTCATCGCGCGGTCTATTCGGATCTGCGCGCCGTTTTATAGACGCACCGCCAATTTTCACCCCCGACTTGTCTTCATAACTTCCGTCTATATTTAAGGCGACCCGTGTATTATACACTTTACACTCGTTCCAAAGCTCCACGTCGGCTTCTTCCTTTCCGGACAATCCGAATTATCGTCACGATTTATTCTGGCGACAGCGCCGGACCTTTAATTAACCGGCTGATTCGACTGTTTTGCGAGCTGCAAATTGCAGCACGTGCCCGGGAAATATTGACCCTTTGTTGCTCGCTCGACGCCAACCCTTCGAGTTTTAGTGTCGTGGATGTTCGAGATTTGTTATATTTCTGGGCTATATTTCTGACATTACATGTCTAATACTTTCTCGAGTCTTATATTTATTTTTATAAACAAAAATTTCACATATGACTTAAAGAATTTCACAAATAATTCCACTCTTGTTTCAACGATCTGAGCAAAAGGTTTGGACCTCAAATATCTTGAGTCACACCGATAAATGACTACCATTAGCAGCTGTCAAAGCAACAAAAGCAGCACATCGTTTAAAGTCCGCCATACGTGAAAAAAAAGGTACTCGTTCATGAAGATGCTTAGGAGGGTAGAATTACTCGGCAGCGATTCGAAGCGTTCAGGAAGCGTTCGCGGCGCCTTTATCGATCGATTCTCCGTGTCGATCGGCAGCCAAGGCGCTAATGGGTTAGTCAGCTCGAACACGACTCGGAGCGTGCAACGAGCCGAGCGGGACGGAGCGTGCGAAAAATCCGCGCTCCCTCTCGCTCTCGGGCTGGTGGTGTGCCCGCAACATATGTAAATGGCATGGTGTACGCGAGCCCGTGCAGCGGAACGCACCATCGGGGCTTCTTTCTCTTTCTGTACGCTCCTCTCGCGTGTTCTTGGACCCGTTTCGAGCACGTTGCACACCGAGCTATCTCGCTCGCGGAGACACCGAGTCGCGCCTAGGAATAATAAATAGAGATAGACGAAGCTAGATAGCTAGGAGGCCGCGTGTACTGCCCACGCAGAGATTATCTTGTGGGGAATTATGAGTGACCGCTCAGGCTTCTAGGTTATGCGAAGTCCTGAACGTTCGTGAATCGATTCACGGTTTCTATATCTCAGTATCTCAGAAGCTTAATTAGCGGTCTGACAAGTAGTTACGAAAAATGAAAAACAAAAATAAGGAAGAAATGGGTGAATATTTGATGGATTTTTATTACGTCCGCCATCTTGGTTCTTGATGTGAGGCACTTTTAATTACAAGGTTAAAACGTACAGAAGTTTGGAGATATTGGGAGGAGGAGTATCTTAGGAAGTAAGTAGTTTGTAATAGGTATATGGAGAAATATGGACACTGATGTACATAGAGGAGGGACGAGTCTCTAAAATCTGGAATTTTAGAAATTTGGAGACGTAACAGTTTATAAGAGATGTAGGATTCTGAGAATAGAGAAATCTGAGAAGATGGAAATTTAAAACTATAAGGATTCAGAGATGTAGAGATCTATGTGGGTTTCTAGAGAATGGAGGGTCAGTAGCATAGAGAAGTAGAATCTTATCGTAGATGAAAAGATTCCTTCCTAAAGAAAGTGAAATTACTAATATTTTATGTATAAAAGTAATAATTCGTAAAGAGTAATATAACTTATGAACCCTAACCAGTCTATGTCAATACAAACGATCTATTAACAAAGTCAACACACGTTACATTAACATTTTCCTGGTATATTTTTTAATTACACACTCCATGATCGATCTTATCGTTCAATGGATTTGACAAGCAATTTCCATCAATATGCGAACGAGTCACGTTGCATTGTAGTTCCGTAACACGTTAGACGCTCCTCGTTCGTCGATCAGGTCTGTATTTCTTTCAATTACCTCACGCTTTATGAGATCGTTCTCGAACGACGGTAACAATAGGGAAAAGGAGCCGTGCACCGACGACGCCAGTCGTCCGTGAAATGCACCGGCGTCGCCGCGTTTAACACTCGTTACCTTATTATTACGTTCGGTTCCAGGATCGTGAGCTTATTTTGTAATTGCTCGATATCTCGTCCAATGATCGGTGCTGCGACTCGGCCATAATCGACGAGAATCGAGAGGTCGCTTCGATCGCTTCATTTTGTTGCTCTACTCCGGCTTGGAAAAACAAGCGCATCGACCACGGCTCTCTCGTCATCGTACGTTTCAATTAGACGCAACAAAAGGCGTAGCCCGGGAAGAAACGGATTTTCGCATTTTTGCAACGGTAATTGCGTCTTTCAGCCGACCGTATGGCGCATCGGCGTTCGCCAAGAATGCCATTCGCACTCTTAATTCCCTTTTGCACGGGGCCACGGAAAGTGAGTTTTTCGTCCTGAAACGCTCTTTAACGCCGAGAGGCAATTAACCCGGAATTAGCCGTGCATTCTGCCGACTATATACCCTCAGCGGCCTACTACTTTTATTTTTCTTCTTCGGGCATAAAGTCATTCGGCTTGCTTCTTATCCGACGAGGATGCTCCTCGCGCAAAGAAATGGCGGAAGGGAGGCTAGTCTCTTCTTAACTTTGTAACCAAGTATTTAACTTTCACAAAAGACTCTTTATACTTCTTTTTTGGCCTTGGTACCAACTCAAGTGAACATACAAATTCACCCTTCGTGTCATTAATTAACCCTTTGTTGCATGATCTTCAATTTTATAAAGTTCTTATAGTACGAAGAAAATGGTAGTATAATTTAATTTAATAGGAACAAATATGTAAAAAATGGTACAAAATTTTTAAAAGGTACCTTTAAATATACATTTGAAGTTGTACGAAATGTACCTTTGTCATGAAAAATAATTCTGTGTAATTTCGTGGATTAAATGCGATACATGTTTGATAAAATACAAGAATTTTACACGTGTGTCTTCAGGGGTTAAATATGACGTAAGAGCAATGTTGAATTTCGTTGAAGGAATTCTTTCGGTATGTTTTGTTTGTCATTTTCTGCCTCCTCGTGGCAACGCAGGTCGTCGGCAAACTCGACATGATCAACTCGATCCTTTCGGCACACGGAAATCCCGTCGTGCAGTTGCCGAGCACGCAGTTTAATGATCGTAATTAACGAAGCGGTCTGTTACACTTGTAACTCTCGCGTTTCTCCGCCGGTCCGGTCAGTTTTCATGCTGCCCGTTCGAGAAAACTTGTCGGGTCAACAATTTAATCGCTTGACCACTGACAATTACCGATTGTTTCAAAACTCCGTACATGCTCCACATTTTCATAATTTTTAAGTTAGTTGGGGGTGATTAGTTAATTTCTGTATTCCGAACGTTTGATCATTTTTAGGAGGTACCTTATATTTTCTGTAACATTTAAAAAAAATTAAAATTCTAAAAGGAGAAGGTGAGGTATCTTCAGGTTTAGGTTAGGAATCAATTTAAATAATTAGTCTCTGAAACTTGTGAACAAGTACTGTTACAATACTCTGAATAATATTTTAAATTTTGCCACCCGAAGAGTGCACATACAGAAAGAAAGAGGAACAATAGATACAATTTTTCTAACCTACCAACAACTAAAATTTGAATGCACCTACCAAAAAGTATATTTACAATTTATCATACACGTCAAGTAACAGCAATGATCCAATTACGTGATCTAAAAAATTGCCCCTGATCAGACTGTATTAATTTGGAGCCGATGATAATTGCTCTACGATACAGTTAGAAAAACAGCAACACTTTGCTCGGGAATCAATTGAAACAAGGAAACTGGTTCTTGTTGGTACCCTGAAGAATGACAGCGACAATCTGTGCGAGTGCCGATCCGTTTCTCTTCCCGCTAGGCGCGCGCCTCGGTAACGAGCAACTCCAGTCGGCTTAATTAGATTAATTAGATTGCAGCCAAGGCGGATCGCACGTTCCGAGATCTGTCGTGATCGTCCTCGCTGATGTTACGTTTTCATTTCTGCGCGAATACTGCTTTTCTTCGGTGATGCGTAATCTTTATGTCGGTTGATATTGCTCGTTACTTCCTGGTACAACTGCATTCGTATATGCACATGTGCAACAAATGTGGTTGTAAATATATGTTTCTGCCGTGTAATTGTCTGCAAATATCAGATATTTCTCACTTATGCAGAAAAGCAGAAATACAGTAAGAATGATTCGAGGCGTCCCGTACCAGTCTTCATATCTGATCGCGCTCAGATACCGAGATGCGGTCAACATCCAAAGCAGCTATACCAAATTTGACTCATATTTTCGAGTTCTTACAATCTGAGCAATCAATGATCGCCATATCCATATCCCTCACATTTGAACATTCTATGTCTGATTTAGTATTGCAACAATAATTCGTTGTGTCTGCACCGATACAATCATAGGTTGAGTCAATATATTAGTTTGAAGTAAACCAACATTTTTTTTTACGGACTAACCACTTATACTTATATTGAAAATAAACTATACATATAATTATCTAGCTTCTTTATAGGGGTTATAAGGGTTCGTCTGACAAAGGCTTCTCAATTTTCGCAATTTCAACAAAGAAACCCAAGATCATTTCGACGGGTTAAATTTAGTGTTATTACAGAGTCGAGGCTTAAAATTTGTAAGTCAATTTGCAAAAGTAACACGATTTTCGTCGCCCAAAGTGTCGTATACGCTTTCGACTTATAAATAGTGTTTTCGGTGTCGCGCGTCAGCACGGCATGCTAATTTTACCGAATCGTATATCAAAAGTCGTAATCTATCGCTGTGGAATCCTTAACGATGTAATTAATATGTAAACTGTAAAATCTGTCGGGGCAGACAGTCGGCCGTGCCTATAAATATGTATGCGACAGATCGGCGGTTGCATTCTTCGTGATAGATCGGCGTCGTTTTTTCAACGTCGAATTTCGTCGGCGTCGTTTTTTCGACGTTTCGCGGCGTCTTTCGTGGCCGAACGATCGAAGATCGGCCGCTCGGGTTTCGTAATTAATATCGACGTCTCGGGCACCGAGCGGGTCCATGAATATTTATGGGACGTGGCGCGAGTGTCGCGCGCGCATGCATACATTGTTGCGAATTCGCGAGCGGGAAATACACGAAAGCGTCTTTCGAACGAAGAAACGCCCCCGGGGGCTGCGAATTATCACGGATTATTCATTCGCCCGTATATCAGCCTCGTTGCACGGTCGCCGCCAAGTAATTAATATATAAATGGCGAAAGCTGCTGCCCGGGTACCTATAAATATTTATGCATTGTATTATTACGACGGCGGAACCAGCCGGGTAACGATGCAGTCTCGGCTAATCTCGAAGAATAGAAAAGCAGGATTATACGGGTGATAATTTGCGAACCGGCAAGAAATCGCGAGCTAACGAATTCTTGACGAAATCTGTCGTACAAACTTGTGCACTAATTTCATTCGTTTTTAAAACAGTCAATTATTCGAACAGTCAGTACAATTACATGGTACACGTTCTTAGTACTGGTTTTTATGGTGCACTCTTACTATTTCCATAATTTTATAAAAAAATATTTATTGTAAAAGAGGATTCTGCTTTTCTTCAGAAAATAGAGCATGTACCTAACGGTCGCATAACCGAGTTTTTTAAACAATCAGAAAATATGAAGGAAATGAAACGCCATCTGGATGAACATATCCACCGAGTTACATCCAGTAATAAAATAATATCATAAAACGAAGGTATTTAAGTTTGCACATGCTTTAAAGATGACCTAGTACATTGACAACCTGAGTATTGAATCATTAAATTTAATGTACAGGATGGAATTTAATATCAAGGATCGATAGAATTATTAGTTAAGACTTGTGGGCTCGCGTTAGATCTTGAGGAACCTTCTTTCGCGACTTTATCGGCTAATAAATATTACGACGCGATTTACAGGCCGGTTCGCGACCGTTTCGAGAGTAAGCTGAGAAAACAGTCGTTGAGGGTCCGTTCGAAAAAGGTCCGATGCCTCGAAACTCGTAAGAATCACTATTAGGGTAAATCCGCAGGGGGTAGAGCAATAGCAGCGTGAGGAAAATCCCCGCTGTACGATCGACGTTAACCGGCTCGTATCCGTTTCTGAATACGATGTAAAAGTGACTTTAATGCTGTCGTATTTCCGCTCGTAACAGTCTTTGTTGCGTCGTGTGTCACTCAACCTCGCGAAACACTAACGTTCATCCTTTTTAACCGTTGATCGCAACATTATTTTGGATATTCGCATTATTTATTTGGTTTAGATTTCTTTTGAGGTTCGCAAACTTATAGGTTCACAAATTTACGAATTTATAAATTATAAAATTGAGCAGCTCTAAAATGGAGAAAATTAGAAATTCAATAATTTATACCTTTAAAAACAAAAATGAAGTCATCTGAAGATTTGTAAAAAAATTTGTCATTTCTAATTTGGGAAAGTAGAAACTTTGAAGTTTTAAGTTGATACGAGCATCACCGTGGAATACACATAAGTCGAGTACACATAAGTGGAGTACACTTAAGTGTCCTCCAGTTACGAAACCGTCTCTCACATTGACTGCCACATTGAAATGGTTGAAAATTGCATTACGTGGTATTTTCTTCTTCAATTTTCAAACTTCCCTTACTTCTTCGATATCAAATTTTCAAAGTACACAACAGTTAACTTGCACTATGATCACGTACGTCAGTCAGAACTGATCACATCTACAATCCTTGCCTATGCAATAGACTTGAACTCCAAAGTATTAAAAATTCCAGTAAAATCACGGCTGAAGGAGTGCGTCACGAGTGCGTCATCAAAGTAGTGGTAGGAAAATCCTAGCGAGTTAAGAGTAATTTTCATTAGGCAGATTTATTCGAAATTTTACGCGGTATCCGGCACCCAGGGGAATAGATACGGTCGGTGGAGTAAAATTTTACACGCGTCGGGACGCTAGAGTAGATTTGCATTCTAATTGTTGCGCGATCCGACAAACAGGCGGCCATTTACTCGGGCCGCACGAAAGCGAGGGGTCCGGTCGGGCAGGATGGACCGAGGTGTCGAAGAACGTGGACGGATATATACGGTCGGTCATAAAAGAGACGGAGAGAGAAGGTGAAGGATGCTTATCTTATCGCGGGCCCACGGTCCTTCTCGAAAATCGTTCCCATTACGTCAGACTCGATCGAAGGTAGCCGATAAATACGTGCTTGCACCGGTGCCGGATTAACCGCCGCCGCCCATAAAATTTAATTTTCTTCGTTTACCCTGGCTACTGAATTTTTTAATTAACCACGCAGGCCATCGGTCCTGCCAGGGCTTCCGTTATGCAGATTTTACGCTGCCTCAATGTGGTACAGTGTATGCAGGGAGAAAGTAACAGAGTCCCACGACCAATCGAGCGTGGAGGATGGACGCGCAGGTGTTACGGGGGAGAAAGTATGGGTATCATGGTGACCGTGAAACGCTCTTAAATGGAGCCCTAAAGTCGATCGAGGGCGTTATACTGCACGCGTAATGTTACCGTTTCTCAAATTGCTGTGCTCGAGACGCCGTTTCTGACTCCCTTCTCTTATCGTCCTGGATTGCTCGTTTCGCTCGCTACGGAACTCGATAAACGAGCTGTTGGACGCTTTTATGATAACCCCTTTCTCACAAAAATTTGCGGGTATTCCAATTCTTGCATCGACTTTTACAATTTCTAGATTTCTACCATTCTGATCATTTTCAAATTTTTTAAAGTTGCACAAGTTCTGCGTTTATAGATTTTTTACTTTATGACTTCACAAGTAAGGATTTTGTAAAGATTTTGAATCTTCACGTTGTCAAACTTTTCTAATGCTCAAGTTTTCAAATATTTTAATCTTCAAACTCCAAATCCCCGAATCGCAAAAAATCTGTATAGTACCTTCTCGCTTCCTCTTCGTTTAGAGATAATTACCGGTTATTACCAGCTCTAAATGTTCATTAACGATCGTGTCCCTTACGGGACAGGTTAGATCGATGCCACGTGGAACTCTTCTGCATTGTGTCGAATTAGTCGCAACTCGATCATCCCGTCACTAAGGGGATAATTAAAAGGCCATCTTAGGAGTTGGTGTTAATGATCCTGGGAAAATGGACGAGTTACGTCGTTTGCTGGGAACACTAACGTCTACCACGTACATGTTAGTCCGTGCAATTAGATGATTTTCTTTGTGCATAAACTTATGATTGTATACCGCTGCTTAAGTACGGAGGGGCATTTTACAGTGGGTTATTTTCTCAAGTATTTCAAAATTTCTCAAATTCCAATCGCAGACTGTTGGAATTTTTTATTCAATTTGTGAGTCCTCAAGTTGCCTCCTCACCAAAAATGTCCAAATTATTGCCGAATATGAAAGATTCTCAAATGGCAATTTGAAATTACATGCTGGCAATTTTCCGAAATTTCCTAAAACACAATTTTCGTCCATAATTTCTCACCCTCGAAGCAAGCGCGAGAAAGCCGCGTTTCTATCGGGACACGCGTCCTCCCTCGCGAACGAACTTGCGGTCGCTGAACAAATAGATTACGTGCTCGTCGAGGATTTTCCACGGGGTTGCTTGTCGCACACGCTGCTCACGTACTCATCCACCGGGACGCGGCCCTTCGTCCCGGCTTGCCTGTTCTCTCCAAAAATTGCAACGCGTTAGCTCGAGATCCACTAACCATTCCATTATTAAATCTACGCCCGTATTGCCGTACGCCACGCGAAACGGGGGACCGATATTAACATTCAGTCGACGTCGAAGCCATCGAAAACGACGGAGACGAAGGAGAACGAGCACGATTCACCGGCCATAAATTAGCCGTAATAACTCGATTCCATGGTGTTTAATCGCGGGATGCGATAATGTTAACCCTTTCATTTCCTATATGATGCATACGTGTACG
Source organism: Megachile ligniseca (assembly GCA_945859555.1). Taxonomy (NCBI): domain Eukaryota; kingdom Metazoa; phylum Arthropoda; class Insecta; order Hymenoptera; family Megachilidae; genus Megachile; species Megachile ligniseca. Next base: position 6,661,407 of record OX243784.1, read on the forward strand.
ATATATGGGGTGTCTCATACAGCACTTAGGGATGAGGGTTGCAGTTGCAGTGATTTTTTCTTTTGTCAAAATGAGGATTTCTGAATTACACTGAATGAATAGTTGTACTGTACATATGTGTACAATACATGCACTGTACTCTATATGTATAACAGTATATTAGTACTACATCGATGACTGTACAATTTTATTATTCAGCATATGTCATATGTTAATGTAATATACATCATACATATGTGCACTTATACAACATATTCACTAGTGTATATAAAATATTAGTATTATATCAATGACTGTATATTTTTATTATTCAGCATACATCATATGTTAATGTAATATACATCATATGTGCACCTATACAACGCATCAACTTATCCTCCTTTTCACCTATCTTTTAAATAACCTACTTACCTACTAAATAGATAGCTTAATTATATTTACTCCTGCTTATTATAAAATTATAATAACGTTGTCCCACGAAGGGTCCAGAATAATTGAACCCGAAATCACAGAGCCCGGTAAAGTTCACGTTTTTCGGAATGCGAAGGTTCGAAATCAATCACGATTCGCAGACTTAATTTTCCATTAGCATGATCGCGCGTCGTTAAGGTTGTTTATTTGCCAGAACGATGGAAATTGAGCAACACGGAGGCGGTTCATTAGAGAACGTTCACGGCGCGATTCAGTCGACGATCCTCGAGCGATAAGAGGATTTTTTCTGCGTCGACGGATTATGAAAATCTGAGAGTCCAGTCGATAGCCTGGGGCTTTGGTGTAAAAAAACGGGAAAAAAGAAACGTTAATTATCAGCTGGAACGTAACCGGTAATTGTCGTGTCTCTCTCATGGACGCTCGCGTAAGCGTAACCATCGCTGTCCGACGGATTTTACTTTCAAATGGCCGAGCGTATTCTCCTCAGATTTTAATTCCCGATGTGGACACCCTTTCCGCCGCGGTGCCCAATTACGTCCTAGGCTTTAATTATTCCTCGGAACGATCTGATTCGCAGACAACGATCCAGACGCGTGTAATTCGGCTGCCGCTCTGCATCTTTTGTTCGAACGCTCTCTGAACAGTAAATTAATATCTATTTATATTACTTCCCGTGTATAGAAATCGATACTGCTGCAGAAATCATGTCTTTCCGTCGAACTAATATTTATTTACAAGTTCCCATTCTGTACATAAATTATAATCGATGTCTACTGAGGAAATCATCAATTCGTGTCTTTCCATGTGTTCAATTAATATATATTTACATATTCCCATTGGGAATGCGAACATAAATGATAATCGATGTGTGCTGGTGAAGAAATCGTGGTTAACACTTTCTGTGTTAAATTAATATTTATTTATGCGATCATTCTTGCTAGGAATGTGTACGTAAATTATAATTTATGGATAGTGATCATGGTCTTTCTAATGTTATGTTCGTCCAGACTCAATTTCACCTAAAATTTAATCACACCACTTTGATAGATATTTCAAGACTTCAAAAGTAGTTCAAAATCACATTAATTATCAACTCCTGATCAGACGTCAAATTAACTTTGCAATTTGGAAGATGCTTCAAGTTCGCGGTAAGCAACTCGGTAATGATAAAAAAATGGATAATCAGCAAGTGCATGTTTGACAGGGCATCCTCGATAAATCTCGGGGCCGTGTTTGCCCCCGGCGGCATGCCCGGCAGAAGAACAGTTCCAGCGGCACGATTTACCGGTAAAACGATCGGAATCGTCGGGAAAAAGCCGAACGTTCTTGACGGACGGGTGACTAAATCGACCCTAAAGTAGTACCGTCGGCACAAAGAGACACGAGTCGAGCGACGGTGTCCGACGAAGAAACAGAGAGAGTAAAGAAAGCGAGGAGGGGGTGTTCGCTGGTGAAATAGTGGTCGGTGTTCGGTAGAGGTGAAGAAAGGGGGGTGGTGCAAAGAACGAGAAAGCACCTTGGCCTGTTCTTGTCAGAGCCCCCGGCTCCCCTCAGAAAAACCTCGCGCCTGTGATCTTACCGCGCGAGAGGATTTAGAGTTGTTTATCTACTTATTATGTCAGAGCGGGCTAATTGGGCATATTTGAGGATCGGTCCCGAGCGGATGCTCGCACGTATCCCGTATAAAAGAGGTCGGCCTAAAAGAGAGAGTTGGCCTGGCCGGTCGGTGATCCTCGTTCGTGGCATTTCGCGGGGGCCCGCGATTACGACGGGGATAATATCGGGGGCCCCGCGGAAGAGGACGGGCCGTCGCTCGCGTTTCTCGCTCGGACAGGCAAGAACGGTCGCATAACTTTCGGCGATCATGACTCGTCCGCCATCCGTCTTTAGGGAACTATCGCGCCATCAAGTATCCGAGACCCCGGTCCCCCTACCTACTCTACCGTGTACCCTCTTCTTTTTCCAGCCCGTGTACCGCTCCGTGCTCCGCCTTTTTCTGCGTCCGAGCTCCGCCGAAAGATGCATCGCTTCATTCCGCGCCAACGGACGCGGATTTCGACGCTACCGAACGGAATGTCGAGAGAGCCCGGCTCTTTCGGCCTTTTATCGGTGATCGATCTTGAAGGGCGCACCGCTGCCCAACGGATACCCGACTGATCCGGGAATCGCCACTCCGATACCGTTCACGAGCGAATTCCTGCTAGTCGTTCGCGCGAGAGACTGTTTTGGAATAGGGCTTTTTAGATGTGATTGTATGGCGAAATTCAGATTTGGGATAATTCTAGTGAATTTGGAATTTTGGGATTGGGGGATTTGAAATTTGGAGATTTGGAATTTTAAGCATTTAGGGATTTGGAGAATTAAGAATTTTGAGATTTGAGGATTTGGGAATTTGGAGACTTGGGGATTTGAAACTTCGAAATTTGAGAATTTGGAAGATTACAAACTTGGAGATTTGAGAATTTGAGAATTTGAGAATTTAAGGATTCAGGGATTTGGAAATTTGGGAACATGAAGATTTGGATAATTTGGAAGTCTAGAAATACAAAAAGTTTAGGATTTAAGTATTTGCACATTTGAAGATTTATAGATTTGTGCATTTAAAGATTTGAAGATTTGGAGATTCGTGAATTTGGAGATTTATGAATTCTAGAATTTCAGCGCTTAAGAATGTTAAAATGTTGAAGATTTTTGTATTAAACGAATGTAATTTATAACATTGGTAATACAAAGACTCAAACTTGAAAACCAAAAATCTTAAAAACGATGTAACTGAAAAAATGTAAGAATAGAAAAATAATAAAAGAAGCAATAAAGCAGTGGAGCAAAGAGATGATAAAAAAAGTGATCCAGCATCGGACAGAACGCGTGCACCAAGGTGCAGTTTATTGGTATGATTTATGAGAGGGCGAGTACCCTGGTGTTTCTGGCTACGGTTCTGGTCCTCTTCCGCGTCGTGTCGAATCGATCGATCCTTGTTTGGCCTAACCGCGAACGCGTTTGTTCAAAGGGCTGTGCGTGGGTCGAAAACAACACGATACCTCGGTTCGGTGCCCTTTGTAACGGGATTCGAGAGAAATTTCGCGAGACGCGGGCCTCTTCTCAAGACCGTGTCGAATCGTGTCGCGAAATTTTATGGTGGCGATCAAACTTAACTGCGGGGTTGATTGATACGCGAAGGGTGAACAAACTGCAACGGTAACGAATTTCATGGCCGCCGTTACAAGTGTTTAACGATACACGCTCGTTTTTGTAAGATGTCTCTAACGGAGTAGCGCAATTCATAAATCGTGAATAATTTCTTTGCCAGCAGCAGTCGTCGATCGGTGTTGTAATTTATTCGCGTGATAAATGTCAGATGGATGTACAATGCAATATGTCATAGCCTCGTTCGAGAAAAACCGTTCGAATCTTATCAACTCTGAAATGACTGTTAAGTACCGTTACCCATCTACTTTTTTCTGTCATTACTTAGGAACCGTAGTTTTTACTCGTGGTTAATGAGCAACTAATGTTAGAAGCCATCTCTCATTGATGTTCACTTTTATTATCAAACTTTTACGTAGTATTACAGTTCTTCTAAAGATAGCATTATTTGCGTGTCATTTGCGTATTTGGCATATGTCGCAAAAAGTGAATTAATGTTCGATATCATCGAGTATCATTAAGACAGTAAATTTTCTATAAATAGATCCAAGATTTAATTTATACGAACGTAATCACTTATGATCTGCAGTAAGTCAGACTTGTTACAATTTTAGACAAAAAATATCGAAATGTTAGGAATACTTTGAATATGGCGATCATTGACCAAACTGAGAGTTAAAAATAAAATAAAAAAATTGTTAAAAATATGAGTCAGATGTACTCCAACATGTGCGTCATAAAAAATAAAAGATGTACGCAAAGACTTTGAATTCGTCCTCAACTTTGGACGTGAAAAGGAAAAAATGGTGTAACAGGTTGAAGAAGCTTGGTCGGATCTTTACGATAATGATCGATCGAGACGAGATATATTTTGCGATCGAAATGGTTCAGTGTGTTCGAATCGCGCGCACCATTATCGGGTCCATTATCCATAAAGGAATTAACGACTTTCTTATCGCGAGTACGCTCGCGATCGTCGAGCGTGGTTGGGGCCGGATCGGCGCTGGTAGGAGGGTGGGAAACGGCTACTCAACGGACAATTTATCGTACAATTAGCACCGTTTATCCGGCCACGCGGCAGAACATAAACCCGAAAAGGTAGCATATAACCCGGACGACCGGTTTAATGACATCTACCGCGGCGTCTCCGTAGATCGGACCGCCGGTATCGCCGTTCAAACGCGTCTTGCAACTTAATAAGCAGTCCTCGATCGCCCCGTTTTATGCTCGCCGCGGAATCTGGTTCGAGGAGCGCGCGTATCTTTCCGATCGTGCTGGATTGTGCTAGGGAAAAATATCTAGGGGAAATATGCGCTTGTATCTTTGAAATTTTTTGATATTTGGGAGAAGTATGGGGGACGATTTGGGGAATTTATTGTTTTGGATGTTTGGGAGTTTTGGTATTTGGGGATTTTGAGATACGAGGTTTTGGGGATTTAGTTTGAGGTGAATGTGGGGATTGGGGGATTTTGGAGGTGTAGGAGTTTTGGGACGTGGAGATTTGCGGGTTGGGGAATTTAGGGATATTTGGGGATTCAGAAATTTAGGAATTTGGGACATATGGGGATTTGGAAGCTGGGACTTTGGTATTTAGGGTTTTTGTGGATTTGGAGATTTAGAAATTTTGGAATTTGAGAATTTAAGAATTACAAAATTTAGGAATTTAGTAGTATTGGAATCTAGAAATCTAGAAATCTAGAAGTCTAGTAATCAAGTAATCTAAAAGTCCAGAAATCTAAGAATCTAGAAATCAATTGAAAAATTCAAAAACCCAACATTTTTAATTTCAGAAATCAGAAGATTTGATAAATCAAGAGCTTCGAAGTCACTAAATTCCTGAATGTGAAGTTTTATTAAAAGCGTTGAAACAAATGATAATGTTTTTTCCCTATATCGGCATTCCCCTAGGGAAACGTAGCGTGTTCACCAAGGTACATACAAGGTATGCACCGCGAGCGAGGCTGATCGCGTACCCGCCACCACCGATGTAAACGGAGATTCGGCAGGGAGGGCTGTTATTGGCCGGCGTCACGCGATTTATCGTGTTCCCGCCGGTTATTGTAAATTGCCCGATGAAAGAGCGAACGGGACGGAAAATTTACTGGCACGATTATCATATTCCTATGACGTTCTGTTTGTAATCGACTTATTTCACCGTGGATGAATTTGCGCTTATCGGCCATTTTTTTCCGAACGTACATTTGTCTCGACAGAAGAAACTACCATTATTCCGAGAGAAGTTACTGTAATTTAAACAGAAGTATTATTTCGACAGAAGTAATTTGTCGTTCTTTTGACATTGTTTCAGTCAATCTTTGACAACTCGAGACGGGATAAAGATTTTTTCTAAAATTTTTTTCTGGAATCAACGAGTCAAGGCACGCGAGTAACCGGCATCTGCTAATGAATCTACTAATTTCCAATACGCGATTGGACGCTTAAATAAACAAGCGATAGGATGGCGGGAAAAATTTATAGCTACGCGGAGCGACTAGGAAATCGGACGGGAGGGTCGTAAACGTTTGAATTACGATCGATTCGCTCGACCCGTTCAAATTCCTATAAATTATATTTATAGGGGCGAGGCAGATTCGATCCCGAAACGATAACTGTAATTTCGTGCAACATTAGTTAGCTATTTAAATGCGCTCTGTTTTTCATAACGATCCCGCCGTGTATCTTTAACGCTGACTGCCGTGGGGGTCATCCAGAACTCCACAAATTCACTTCTGTCAAATATTCTAATTACTCGAACTTTTATTAATCTAAAGTCGACTTAGAACAAGAGCTTTTTTTCATTTATTTATGTGATCAGCTTTTTAGAGACCACATTTCAATACATCAGTTCAAACAGACTTGTTTAAACCAAAGCTATTTTTGTGCTAAGGTTAGGAGAATTATTTTACAATTAACGTGTTAGCTTGAACAAGTTATACAAACTTGACTTTGAAATATTAACTCAGTTCTATGAAGTTCATGACTGTAGCACACATGTAAGTTATTTTGCCACTTTCGTGCTGCCTTCACTTATCGTACAAATTTGAATTTGAAGTACACGAACTCATACATTTTTTATGAAACTGATGACTTTGGACATGCATATGTATGTAGTTATCTTGGTACTTCACTGTTAATTTCGTGCTACCTTGAACAAGCTATCGTACAAATTTGAATGCGAAGTCCCCGTTCCTATATTTTTTATAAGTACTTCAGGACATACGTATTTAGCAACTTGTTACAATAATTATACTTATCAGGAAGCACTTTCATAAAAGTGCAGTAAAATACAAGTCAACTCGTTCTCAAGTTTTAGCAGGTACTTTTCTTACCGGGAGTTTCATTTGAAATAGGAGAAACAGTGGATGGTTGGGACAGTTGATATTTAGGGATTGTCTACTACCTAGGTAATCGAGTGTTCATATCAGGACTGTTAGAAGGCAAGAAAAGAAATTTTCCAACGACAAGTACAGGCAAAGGAACGCAAAAAGATGAAAATATCCAAAGGGTCGATTACGACCCTTATCCCCGAAACAAATGTACCGAGGTCCGTGTAAAGGCCATTTTTCCCCGCGCACGTAGTGCCATCCTGGATCGAGTTCTCTGGACCACGTATGTAGGATCACGTACGTATATATAGAAGGGTAGAGGGATCCGCACGAAAGTGGCGAGTGGTCAGCGTCGAATACCAAACGAACGACTGTCCGCCCTGCGGATGACGATGGCGTGCCGTACATAAGGTATACGTTCGCGGGATAAGAAGAGGACGCCTCGTCCGAGAAGGAAGAACGAAAGGGAGCACGCGACGAAGCGAGAATAAAAAGAAAAGAAAAGAGGAAGAAGAAAGGAGATGCTTTCGAATCGATACGCAGGGCGTTGCATCGCTGACCAGGGTCCACGTTCCCCTTGGGACCGGAACGGACGATTTCCTCGGGTTCTGATCAAAGGAAAAGGCCGCACGCCCGCGTACGCGTAAATTCTCACCGTGTAATATTTCATGAGCCGTTTCGCTTTGTCGATGGCCGTCCGCGCGAGGAATAGGGAATGCCTGCTTGGCGTCCGCGCGATACCGCTCGCAACCGCGTCTCCCGATAGGCGCTCCTCCTCCGCTGGCCTCGCTGGAAACCGAGCGGACGTGCTGGAAACGAAGGGTACGGCCCCGCAGGGCGAAGGGGGATAATTGCACCGGACACGATCCGCTGTCTCGAGGTCTCTGACGCGAGACAGGAAGGCGAAGGAGGAGACGAACGATGCTAAGACCTGGAACGTCCGCCATTCGCGTACCTATGTCGCCAAATTTCCATCCGTTCGCGATTCTTTTCTTTACGCCTTTGTCGCTTACGATTGCTTCTGGGGTCAGGACAGTTTCGGGATGAAAATCGGGGGAAGGTTATATCAGCCGGATTTGAGAAATTTTTAGATATATGATGTTGGGGATTTGGAATTTGCAGATTTGGGGATTTGGAGGTTTAGTGATTTGGCGATTTGGGGATTTGAGGACTTGGAGATTTGGAAACTTGAAAGATTACAAACTTGGAAATTTGAGGATTTGGGATCTGAAGGACTTAGGGATTTAAAGAACTGAGAACTTGGCAACTTGGGGATTTAGGGATTTAGAAATTTGGAGATTTGAGAATATTGAGAATTTGATGATTCAGGGATTAGGAAATTTGAGAACATGGGGTTTTGAATAATTTGAAAGTCTAGAATGTGGACAATTTGGGATCTAAATATTTGGAGATCTGGAGATTTTGGTATTTGAAAATTTCAGCTCTTAAGAATTTGCAGACTGAGCAATTTGAACCTCTCAGAATTTAGCTAGTAAGAATTTGGTAATTTTTAAATTTTGAATTTTGCAATGTTAATAATTTAAAGACCTAAAAATCTGAAAAACTTGAGAAAATGAGTAAATCTCCAAATTTGTTCGGTCACCTACTAACATCCACAGCTCTTGCACAAAAAGTCACTACCCTCATTTCACAATATTTCTTACACAATCAAAATTTCCATAAAAACGAATCATGAAGAATTAAGAATAAACATTTGGTCCTAGTTAAATGAAGATTTGTATCGTTCAGAATTTGATGGCGCTCGGTCGTAGTTCTAGTTAAATGAAGATTTGAATCGCTTAGAATTTGATGGCGCGAACAAACGACATCCCTGTACAGAATGGCGTGACCGGTTGGCTGCAGCAGAGAAGTATAGGCAATAAACCGTGTGCGTATAATATAATAAGCTGTCTTTCGACCACGTTTCGTGGTCGTGGCATAATGCTCGGATTCATAGGCGTGCAACGCACGTCGCCAGGTGACACGACGTTGCTCTGTGAGAGATAATCGTAGCGTGTTTTAAAGACGGTCGCGGATAATGAGCGTTGTCGGCTTTTCGCTACAAAAGACTCGTCATTCTCGCCCGTACGTGTTTTCCTGGTTACGTATGTTTGCCTTGATGCTTGACTCGATTTAGCCGAGTATTGAAATGCAACCCTGCATCTCAATTTGCCGGTGAAGGATCCGTGATTTGAAAGCCAAAAAACGTGTAGCAAGAACAAGGCCTATTTTCTACATCCTTGACAAAACTGCTCACTATTTTTGGCAATTCGCGATTAGAATCTCTTGGGTTAAAATTTTTGTCCACTAGATATGATAAGTAGGATTGTCTTATGGAACGAGGAGATATTTGATATGTTATACGGAATTTTAATTGGAATAAGAATTGGATGGGGTTGTTTTATATATTTAATTCGTTAGATATTTTGTGATGAAAGCGTTAGAAATATTGGCATAACCTAGTTTGTGGGTGGCTAGGTTAAGGTTAACCGGTTTGAAGTAGGTTAACCTAAGATCGGATACTGGTCTCTGTAAATTGGATTATCAGAGTAGTTTCAACTGGGAGTTTGATAATTTCGAAATATCAGAATTTGCGACATTTGAAAATTGCAATTTGGACATCTGAAAATTTGGGACTCCGGGAAATTGAGAATTTGGGAATAATTTAGGAACAAAATAGTTCTTAGAACTTGAGGACCCAGCAAGTTGAAAATTTAAGAATATGGACATTTGAAGAAATTTTAAATTGTAAAGTATGTATTTGGGGACGTAAAAATTACAAAATTTGCGAACGTTGAAAATTTGGAAACTCAACAAATTCTCAATGCTCAAAAACAAATCCTCGACATAAAAAATTTCCATCAGCAAATATTTCACCAATCGACTAAAATTTCACTGCCAACAATGGCGCCCCCGACTGGTAGCATCGAGCTTAAAATGCAACCCCGATCGTCATCGCGGCATTCGCCGGCTGCATCCGAAATCGGCGGCGATTTAAGGAAATTCAGACCGCGAATTTTACCCATAATTGGATACGTGTGTCCAAGGTCGCAGTCCTCTCAATTCGAATTCCGTCCGCTATCGAAATTTCATTCGAATTCTCGGCAGTGTCGGCGCGGTTCGAGGCCCGTTGCCGGCCATCTGGCGGGTCGTGCGTTTCGCGACCGATGCATTTAGAAAACTCACGAAAAGGATGGCAAGGGACGAAGCGGGGGGACCAAGAAGGAACGGACGTTTTGGAATTCACGTGCTGCCTCTTCAGCTTCCTCTCCGACATTTTAGTGGCTACCGTGCTTCGCATCCGCGAACGTTCCTCCTTTGCTCTAAATCCGACTCAAAATTCCTTCTTCAATTCTGTGTTTTTTGCAGAAATTTTTACACCGATACCAAAATGGTCAAATGACTGTTTCATTTATTTTAGTACAGCTAGAAGTTGAGTTACTTCTAAATTGAGAATAAAGTGAAAAATCAATATGGTACATCAACCAATGTGTATTACGTATGTACTATCTGTATGATAGACAAAAACACAGAAAGTTATGTAAAATATTAAAGATGAAACCCGTCATATTTAGCCTTCAGTTGGTTTTAACCTACAAGGTTTATTAAGGTTTTCTTGAAGTCCATCAAGATTCTATCGTCCATTTTTAATTTCGAAAAACGTGCATCACACGTCAGTACAAACCAGTGTATGAAATTTTGAAGCAACACCGATACGGACACCATACTCGCTGCGAAATAAAATGGAGGCTGAAACAATAAGCGCGAAGCGGAAGACGAAGATGGAACGTCACCGGTTTTCCGATCGTCAAGGTTCTCCGCGCGATGAATTTTTGTCGGAGTCGATAGATCGGTTGACGTAACGCTCGATGCAAATCACCGAGTGACAGGTGAACGTGCAGCATGGTGGATGCAGTTCCATGGGAGCGCAGCGTGACGTGGCTTGATCTCTTCGTTACCGGATCGTTCGCGAAAGGGACGAGGCACGATGATGCACGAGCGTCGGAAGCACGCGCGAACGAGCAAAGAGGAGAAACCGCGGGAAGAAGAAGCGAAGACAAACGGTTGGAGGAGGGACGAGAGGTCTGCTCGTTTATTTGTGCAGGAGCACGTTGCGCAATTCGAGGTACACAAGGCAAAAGGAAGTGCAACGGTGACACGCGCATCGAGAATCCTGCGAGTTATGAGAGATAAATCATTCTTGGGGAATACGATGATTGGGGACCTTAGGTAGCCATGGAGAATCATGGGAGTGCAACCGGGATTTTTCTTGGAGAAAAGTATAAATCTCTAAATCTCCAAATTCTCAACTTCCTCATCTCGCAAATTGATAAATTCGCAACTTCTTCAACTACCAATTTCCCAGATTCCCAAATTGCCAGATCCCTGAACATCCAGAATTAAAAAATCCCAAAATCCTATTCCCCACATTCCAGCTCACAAATTCCGAAAAACGAGTCCCAAACTCAGCATAATTTTCCTGCGATATAAGCAAAAGTTGAATCAGAGCTACTATTCAGATGTGGACATTTAAGGGGAGCCAGTGTCCCTTCACGGCAATGGCATCGATCCTTATCATATCCGTAGAACGCGACTACGAGTAATGGGGATTTATTATAATTCCGTTATTCCATCGACGATCGTCGATTCGGTCGTTTCGGTTTTTACGGTCGCGGAATAATCGCGCAGTATCTTCGTCGAACCGATTTGCATCCGTTCCGAGCGGTAACCGACGTATTAAAAACTTAACGATGACACGGCGTGTTATTATATTCCGTTTCAATAACGGCGCGCGTTGATTGCCGGTAATTCCCCTGAAATTAATTAATTCCCAACGATAATCGTCGCAGCGGCTCCGAAGGATCGGTCCAGCTTGCCGAAACGATCGGCAACAACAACATTGTCCGAGGCTTTAACGACGTGGCGCGTTATCGCGATAAACGTTCATCGTCTTCGAAGCCGGTGCTTCGGAACGCGCGAATTAAATCGCGACCGGTCGACGTAACGATCCCTCGAAGAGTCCTGGATGTCCATCGGATCCAGATCCCTCTTCTTGCACGCTCGGTCACGCCCAGGATCGTGGCTGCGCGCAGCGCGTCAACGCGCCGTTCGTAAATTCTCGACGGACAAACTGGCAAGAATAGTTCGCATAATTCTTCAAGGCCTACCAGTTTTGACGGCGGCAAACGGCCTATCTTGGCACAATCTCTTTCCCTCCTCAGCCGTTCCTCTCCACCCTCTCTTTCTTCTTCCTTTTCGCTGTCTCGCTTTTTCCTCGTCGTCTTTTTTCTGCCGAGCGGTTCGAGGACCAGAGGCTCGAAGAATGCGGGGATACGCGAGGTGAAAGCGGATCGTTAGCGTAACTTTCGCGCTATCGCGAGTCCAGCAGCCGATAAACGGCGATCGCGACTCGCCAACGCCTCCCCGATACGCGTACCGAGAAGTTACAAGCCGATTCGCGTGCTCGAATGCTAATTAAATCGTCTCAAGAATTAAATAGGACTACGCTCGATGTCCGCGTCGCGAGTCGATTAACGAGTTCCTCGAAACTCTTATTAGCCTGGCCGATATCGGTCCCGATCTCCGATGCTTCCAGGAATCGACGCGACTGCCTGATAGAATCGATTAGCCTGCACGCGGATAGAGTTAATTCCCGATTAACCGTGTTATACGATGGAAATCGTCGACGATGATTGCCGTGGGTGAATGGTTCCTGGATGGTGTATCGTTCCTACGAATCAATGACTAACCAAGGCTAACCCTATCGTGCCTGCTAATCATTCCGCGAGTACATTTGTGTAAATTCATTTTTTTTAATACTTACCGGTTACGCTGCTTTTCGTGATGTTCACGATGTGGAAGGACGTATTTAACCTGTTCGGGATTAAGTTGTTGGAGTGACGTGAGCAATTTTTATTCGTTGGTCATATATATAATTTACTACGTGTGGCGGTATAGTGCGTGACGATAGTACGCATAATTATGCCTGGTGAAACTACACATGGCGATACTACGAGTATTACATGCGTGTGTATGGCGATAATAACGTGTGGAGATTTATACGTGTGGAGATACGTGTGGCAATATATCGTGTTGCCATCTTAGGGGTAGCGATATAACGCGTAGCTCTTCAATATAACGTGTAGACTATTGGTCACATATGTACACATATGTATTGTTCAGAAGGTGCACCTTCAGTGACCTTGACTTTCACATATCATCAAGGTCACCCTTCAAGATTTTTTCCTTCAGTATACATCCTCTGAGTGATCTAGTTACTCAATATCCGATACTTAAGTGCCGATGGTTTGTTTAAGAATTATAGAGAATCGAAGCTAGAAATTCGGTTTAGTCGGTGGAAATCTAGCACACATTTCACGGTCACGCGGCTAGTAGGTCGGTACGGGACGAATTTTGCGGCTCGTAGATCGCCGCAGAGTGGGTCTGCGGTTGATGGAAAAAAACGTGCTTATCCGTCCTTGATACGGACCTGCCCAGTTCTTGCAATGACGTCATCTGTACCTAAAAATCGAGAAAAAAACGACCGCGTTATGTGATATTGATGGTTGAATTCTGCCATTTTATTTAATCATAGAGTATGCTGTAGCTATGCGTGGAGACATACAGCTTAATGGACGTGATATGTGGCGATACAACGCGTGGGTGGCAATATAACACATAGCTATATCGCAAGTAATTATTTAATATACGTGTGAAAATACGACGCGTAGATATCTCATATGTATACCAATGTATATGTCGCGAACAATGACTAAAAACAAAGTGCCTTATTCGCAAATATCCACCAAAATCACAAAAAAGATAACGTCCTATCTCTTGATGTATATCCGGGTAGTCAAAGAATTAAGCAATTTATGAAAATGTATCCGGATAAAACGCTAATAGTTTCGCGTAATTGAATTGTTTTGTGCGTCACCGAAATAATGTATATCAGCATAATTAATGATAGCTGTGGGTATTTATCTGGCGGGAAGATCGTAACGCGAACTGTCGTTTTTTATCACGGTAAGTAAAGACGAAGGAAACGAGTGACGAGGAAGGTCGGCCACGCAGCCGGAGGAAGCGGAAAAAAAGCCTGATAATCGCGTCTCACCTGGACGCCGATGAGTTATCGGGCCCGTTCGACGTTCTTCTTCGCGGAATCGGATTAAACGCGTCACGCGCCGCAGCCCGTGAAGGGAAACGAGCAGCCCGAGTGATTTTAATTACGCGACTGGCTTTTTGCCCGGCCCGATTTTCGCGCGTTCGCGTTACGTCCGAGCGAGTTCTGGCTCGATAGTAATCGGCTTCGATCCCGTTACGCGACTCCAGAGGTCGACAGAGGAACTACAACCTGAATCATTATTGTTCTTTCGCTTTTGTATACTGCCGTGCTCTTTATCTCGAAGAAAACACAAAATTTCGGAATAGTGTTGGGACAACCTTAAACGGAACATTAGAAAATGGCGGGAAACGAAACACCGTATATAATATAATATAAAACTTGTTTATCAACACTGATGCACATTTTGTGCAATTAGTGGTTTTTAATTTCATATTGGAAAAGATCACATTCCATAAGAGGTCAAAGACAGCTACAAAAATTCTGAAGTAAAATATAAATGCTACAACCGTTAAAACGAAATATGACCAAATAACTAAAAGAATGTTTCAACTGACATTGAAAAAATTAGAATCGCAAAAACGTAACGATGTTATTTCCAGTAATTGCTTTTATAGCGTGTCTTACTGTACGCGGTTCGTTTCGCTGTGGCGGTCAACGTGTTAATTTAAAAGCCCGAAGACCTCCCGCGAAGTCGGAACTTTCATCAGAGAATGCTCGTCGTGAACGCACATTGACCTGGCGTATAGTTGTTCGACTCGATCGAATTCTCCTCGTTTGACACGTTGTAAATCACCCGGGCCCAGCGTAGTGGCGATACGTGCCTGACCAGTTTGATGGACGCGGCTCATTGACGCGGTTCCTCGTTGCCCCTCCATTCATAGCATTCGGCGTTGTATATACAACGCATCTGGTTGTTGCAATTTCCATTCGAATACATTGCTGTTTAAGGTCTTTGATGTCATCATCGAACGTTTGTCGTGTCGGTGAATTTTTCATTCTTATGTCGTTGTTCTGAGGTGTATTGGAGATGAACGAATAAGTTAATGTTGGAAGAAATTGAGTAGCGATATAACGCGGGGTTCAATACATAGGTATACCACGCGTGGTTATCTAACATGTGGTTATCCAACGCGTAGTTATCTAACGCGAAGCTATCCAACGTGTGAACGTTCCACGTGTGGCGATAGAACGTGTAGGTATACCACTCATGGACATATCACATGTGGTGAGTCAATGTGTGGTTATTTAATGCGTGATAATAACACTGTGTCTTTTCGCATTGTATCACGTTATACCAGCTCGTTAACAACTCAACAAATTATCAGGTAAATATAAATTTTTTCCCAATAGGGTGAGAATAACTCTAATAAAACTCGATAATAACATGTACCTGAAACCTAACGAGTTTGCTCGCGTTGTATCGCCTCGCAATTCCCTGAAGATTCATTTGAAAGATGGAGGACACTTAGGGCGCTAATGAGGCGTAATCGCGAGCGTGAAACGACAGCTGAACGTGTCGCATCTGCATTGGTCCGCTTTAATAATTTCACGACGGCACGGCGGCGTAGGTAAGCGGCGATACACAGGCCGCGTCTATAATGTATTCCGACCACGTGGCTTATCAACCGTTCGACCGAATGAACTTATCGAGGAACTGGCTCTTGCCTCGGTGTGCGTAACGTTGCTCGCTCGACACCGCGAATAATCCCGACCGGCCGTGAAATATGGCGTTAATTCCGATCTCGGCTACTGATTTAGACGGTTCGCACCGATTTGTACCGCTAATTCGTTCCACCGCGTGTGCATTAACCCTTACACACCTAGTCTGATCACGTTTAACCTTCTGCGTGCCATTTCGACTCCTAAAACTACCAGCTCCATTTCCGAAACCTTTTCATACCATTCATTGTACCTCATATTTTCTTCTTTAATTTTTCTACTTGCTCAAACTATTTCATTAACCACTCTCCATTACGTAATCTAACCTAATCAATATGGATATATTTGAGCAATGATGCTTAAACGACGGCAATTAAATGTCTTAGAATTTTCTCTTTCAAAAGATGTACTTTATATTTTTTAACTTTCTTACGCTTTCGAATGTACTCGTCATGGAGCATCCATGTTGGTCTCGCGTATTGTCCGCCATATTTCAGGAACGACGGAAACTGCGCTTAAACGACGCGTACCCCGTAGAGAATACGCTTAGCGGCAACGAGCTGCTGAATCGCGTGCTACTCTTCTTTTTGACTCGTCGTCGGAACCATTACCTACCGTGGTCCGCCTACTAGAGTAGCGACTTCTACTCTCAGCCTCGATACTCCCGCTGGCCGGCCAAGATCTTGGATAACAGTTATTAGGGGCTTTTTATAATGCGCGCCTCTCTCTCCGTCGTGTTCCCGGGCCGGTGTTTGTTCTTCGTTTCTCTTTTGGTCCGCGGCAACCACCTACCAGAAGGCCAGCTAACGTGCGGGAAGAGGACGGCGAAGGAGAAGAAGGAATCGAAGCAAGACCGAGGAAGACGAACGAGAAGAAAAAGAAGCCTCCTGCAACGTTTACCCGTGCAACCGCGGTAAGCGTATGCGTAGGACACTCCCAGCCACTTGATTATATATAATTATCGGCATTTTAATAACTAATCATTTTCCCTGGCTCCTTCTTCTTCTTCCTCCGCAATTCTGCGGAGAAAGGAGCAGCTTCCGACGACGAACTCCGCTACCGTATCTCCGGCCTCCTCCCTTCGTGCATGCATCGTAATAGCGCGCGTTTATTGTGCGAAATAAAACGAGACCCGTCAGCTAAGCGAATCGAACGCGAGCAAAGTGGCAAATATTTATAAACCGTTTGTAATTACGGCCCGGCGCGGGTATACATCAACGTGTGCAACTTTCAGGCGGCAGCTAAATTAAAGCAACACGGTTGTAATAAACGATACTTAAGCTGCAGTCATCGTGTGATTCGATGAAAATAGAAGTGGAGGAAGAAAAACATCTCTCCGGGTACGTGGCCTCAGAAAAAGTACCGGACGACCATTAACACCTGCTGCACGACGCTACGGGGAACACGCGATGCTCGCAATATCTGATAAGAAGATTGTTAATACTAGACGTCCGGTTTTTACCTATGATTTTCGTGATTTATTTCACTGTGATCGCCATTTTCAAACTTTTACACGGACCACAATAACATCGTAGCAAACTGCACTTGAAAGTCAGACTCGAGTCCTTTTCAATCTTGACTTAATCATAACTAAATATCTAGTATGTTTAAACAAGTTTTCGTAACTTAAAATTTAATCCAGTTTTCAGAAAGGAATAAAAATTTAGGATAGAGCTCTCAGGTGCAATCATCGAACTAAACATATATTTGAAAATATTTTACATTTCAAATCATCGAGAGAATTTTTCTAGTAAGCCGCTAAGTATCCTTAAGGTTGCTTGTAAAATTACGTAACACACAGTGAAACATCCCGCGGACAGGGACCAGAAGGAGTGATTTATGCGTGTTCGGTTATAAGGAAAGGGAGGACGGAAGCGCAGGGTGGATTGGACTTCCTATTCCCGTAGGAAGAGCCATCCAAACCCCTCCTTAACTTCACTCGAGTTGGCTTCGTCGTCACCAGGACGTACATTTACAAGCGTCCAGAATCCATGGATCCAATGCGAGCACATACCGTTTCAGATCGTTCGCATCCCCTGTCGGGTTTAACCATTATCGTGTGTGCTTCATAAACCTCGGCCACTTCGATGCTCGAGTGGATCCTCGATCGTAACACCCTTCTTAAACTTTCCTCTCGCTACCCTTCGTTTCCGCCTTTTCACCATAATCTTGTCGAACGGTGCCAGCAACGAAAATTTGCCTACACTGTCGAGGAAATTGATCTTTGCAATTTTATTTTGAACATATATTTGTAAATTTTTATGTTGGTAGTTTGAAATTTTTTAGGTCAGAAATAGAGTGTAGATAAATTTAAATAATTTTATTTATTCACTTTTCGCGCATAGCTCCACATACTTTGCATATATGTCCTAATAATTGCTTAAACAATTTTCGGTCTACATTTATAATAACGATATTAACAGTCGGTAATGACAGTCAGTGAGAAATGGTAGAAAACCTAACTGGGAGAAGGTGAAGAAAAGTTGTAGTGTCAATGTAGTCATTCGAAGAGGAAGACGTCATGAACGGATACCGACGACAGAGTGTTCCGCAATGGTTCGTTAAAGCGTATGCAAAAACGTGGAACCGTGAAAGAAGGTTACACGTATCTCCGAGTCGGAATACTCGAGCCGTGGTTCCTGAGTCCAACACGAACGATTCAAGCAGGAAATCCGAGATTAATACTCCGTTCCCGATGAAATTAAGCATCGTGCAAGACACGTGTTTCTTCACGCCCACGAACAGTCGAGAGATATTCGAAGCGTCGAGATGCGAACGATACCGCTCCACCCCCGGTCGATTTGCAGGGTGTCAGGTGTCCTGAAATCTATATGACCTTCGCCAACCCACCCCTAAACTCATTCAGCCGGTATCGCGTTTCGCGTCCTCGTCGGCACGCTCGCTGAGACTCGCTGGATTTTTCTTACCTCGAGAAAACGACGTACCTATGTTTTCCACGAATCCCAACAGCTTAATACAATAAACTTCGAAGTTAATTACCCTTACACACTATTGAAACGAGTCAGTTTCGGAAAGAGTAGATATTTTTATACGTAGGGTTCTTTGAAATATCGAATCAAAAATGTACTCGGCTGAAAGTGCAGCGTCGCATGCAACCGTCGTAAGAAGTTAATTTTAAAGCACCCTCGTCTTCGTCCTCTGTCATTATACAAGTAGGGTGGAGCAAACGGAATTCGAAATGAATTCGTTATTGTTCGTTTGACACCTCTGAAGGGTCCCGCGTTACATTGTTCGATTCAATTATTAATCTTCCGTCGTTCGTCATCGCATAAATATCTTATTATTTCTTCGCGGTCCGTAAATGGCGGTCGCGTAATATCAAGCTCTGTACATCTTCCCCGTTTCGCGATTAACTGCCAAGGATGATCGATTGCGGGAAGGAAAAAAAATTGCGCGAAAGGTTCGATTATCGGGCACGAGCGTCGGGCAAGAATCCGTGGGGGGCGCGATAGTCGGCCGCTCGTAAATATCCACGGAACGTAATTAAAAGCTATCGATTTGTCGTAAGCCGCGTAATTGCACGAGTTACTACGCGGTCCGAATAATCGGCGCACCCGGCCGGGAAACTTCGTAGGGCCGCGTCGGCGTAGATAACGGAATATTTACATATTATCGCGAAGCCCGCAGGATCCACCTACGCCCTGCCACGCCGATGAACCCGTCAGACTCCGCAAGGGTTCGGAATCGCTCGAATTTCGAATCCGCTCGGCACTCCTATACCCGAAGAAATTCCACGTGAGAATCTTTCGATGTTTGGAAAAAGTTTTAACCCTTTGTATCGACGCACAATACTAGACTCGAAATTTTAGTTTAACTGTGAGGAAGGATTTTTGCAATGTTGTGAAGGTAAGCTGCAATTACGACAGACAACAATTAGCAGTATATTAAGTTTGACAAAATTTAGTAATGTCATAGGACATATGTCATAGTAATGTCATATGTGTACATAATTTATTTACAACATAATGAAGTGGGACACGTATAATAATGTATCTGAATTTGCAGCTTGTCACTAATTTATCGTATTAAATAAATTTTACAAGAAATGTTGCGAATGAAAATACGGAATAATTTAAATGTCGTTGGAATATTAAGGAGGATGACTGTAGAGGCGATGGAGAGCGAAACAGGGGTTGAGTCGGGGGTGGGTGGTAAATGTAAGCGGTAAGCCATTTTCCAGACGATGAGGCGCGAAGCCCCGCTCGGCCTCTTAGCGTGGGTAATCCCTGCTTTACCAACCGAACCGACCCCGGGGGGAAGAAGCCACCCGCAGGTGCAACCCCGGGGCTTCTTCCCCCCGTACAGCCAATATTTAATATCGTCCTCGTTGCATCCCGAGTTCGATATCGTAGGAACTCGTTTCCTTATTGGCACCACGTAATCAGCATGCATTACGCGTAATATAACGACCGACCGCCATTTTTCGATCGCCATTAATCGTCCTGGTAATAGGTCGCGATAAGCGAATGGTATCAATTAAAATTAATTAAGTATCGCGATAAATCATCGCGTTAAACGGGAACACGCGGGACCAGCCACCGGTTGCGATTCTGTAAACAAATTAATAATGCTAATTATTATTTAACGCCACTTAGCGTTATCCACGTTTGATCCTCTGTCGAGAGCTCTCTTCCGTTCTTCCTTCTTTTCGAGGCAGCCGCTGCGGGGATAGACGTTGACTTTCACACATTGCTTCAAGGTCTGCTCTTGACTGAGACCGAGCGGACACGTCCGTGACACGAATCTGCGCTCGGTTTCCTGTTTCTAAGTCAAGTTCAATTACTCGCGAGATCGATGATCGTGGATCTGTATGGACGTAATTGTAATTGGTAGTGGGAAGAAATGACCAATTTATGGAGGGGAGAGAAATGTTAAAAAATGTTCAGGATTATTTATAACCGGCCAGTCTGCTCCGACAAATCGAATTAATGACTGCAATTTTCTCTACCGGTTTTACTTTATTATTGGCTATAATTATTAAACTTGTGAGCGATATGAAAGCTATCGCGTAGTATTGATTTTGACACCCAATTAACGCGAATTAAAAAGGTTGACATATGCAATGCAAATTATCCTGTTATACACATGATACATTAGGTATATTAGAATACATCGTGTACTGCCTACAGTAATGCTTAATTTATTTCATTTTTGATAATATAACAAAAAAATGTTTAAAATAAAAGTTGTTCGATCTCTACTTGACTACAAAGTCCAGTAAAAAAATTTGTCAAAAGTCTGCGTTGTTGTGCCTCATAAATAATTTTTATTCGAAGCTCTTTTGATGAGATTCTTCGACTTGTCAAAATGGCGAATTACTGTATCAGGTTCAAATTTAAGTCATATGCTGTCAGTTGAAATTTAATGACAATTCTGTCGGGTATCTTTATTACCTGCTTCAAATGGTTGCATTTCGTTGATGTGCCTAGTGTCATTGGCGTAATTAAGGAGGACGCAGGTGGAGACGAACGCGCGACCTCGTTAGCAACGTTGTTCGTATGCGAGTAGGCACGAAGGAAGCGGTGGAAAAAGTTTTGCCAACCAATTGCTCGGGCTGCACGCGATAAGAACTCAATTACGCGTTTTATCCAATTGCGCGCACCTCTTCCTGGCGCCGTCCTTTTCCTGTGGCCGCGTTTTTCCATGCACCTGCGATGGGAACGGAAAACATTCCGCGTCTCCGCTTCCCACCGACGTTTTTTTCTCTCTCTTCTTCTCCCTTATCCTGTTCCGCGATTTTTCAACGCTAGTCAACGTCTCCGTGCGCGTGGCACGGCAATAAAAAAAGGGACACACGGTAATTCGAAAGTGGTCGGTGAAATCTTGCGAGCGTCCAACAGCTTTTCTCTCCGGGGTAATTTTAATTAAAACTCGCCGGAATTGGTCACCTTCCCCCGTCGAAAATGGAAATCGCGTTTAGTTATTTATTATTTGTCGCTCGCTAATTTATGCGGTACAGCTGTGTAATTCAGGTCCAATTACTTCGGGATCGGGAAATTTTGCGGTAATGAATATTTATCGACCTACGGATAACTCAAAATAACAGATAAATTGGACCAGATAAATCAAAATATCCGACCACCGTTTGAACAATCGACTATCCTGTTCCATGATGACTGCTCGCTATAAAACGGAAGAAATTGCCCGGGGCAATCGACACTGAATCTGACACGTCCCTTTGCAAACTCCCAGGTGCAAGATCTAGTTATACTTGATCTAGACGCTACAAACAAGATTTATGTTTGATCTAGACACAAAGGTATCGGATGTTTTCATGCAATGTCATTTTATCTCTCAACCTGATACAGATATTCTCAAATTTTTATTCTTTTATTTCTGTATTATAAGTTTTACAAATATCTCTCAATTTTAACGTATCTATTATACGGACGAATCACTTTAGACTTAATAGATGTACAAGGTAGATTTATTTCAACAAGATGGACGTCTTTCAAAATGACTGCTTAAGTTCTTGTGTTTATAATACGTTACGATGTTTCCTAAATTGAAAACTTTATAAATGTACAGGTACAAATATCAGCATCACAGCCTATATCTTATCGTACGAAATACAGAAAGTTACTGTATTTCTTGTTACAATAGAGGTCTCTGTCACACGAATATATCTGTAATTGATGAGGTGTACAATCAACATTTATACACATGCAACTAGAGACAGCAGTCTCTAACTTAAAAAATGGTGGATATAGCTCTGGACAGACAAGTCTCTAGACAAGTCTGAAACAAGTGACATCATATCTAGCGTACACCATAAGAAGCATCATACGCTGTCAACAGTTAGCCCGATTCAAGGCAGATGTTGCTCGGCCATCGAGTGCGTTGCCACGTAATTAGCGGCGCGTAATCTGGCCGCGTGGCAACAGCAACGACGCCATTACGGCTCCGACTGCTGCGAACAATGAGAGATACAATGCCAACGAGACGATTGTGAGCGGTGAGAGACTCGTATATCGAATCAATGCTAGCCGTGAAAGCCAGCGCGAGGCGACAATGCGTTTTACTCGCCACGCCCTCGCCCTCGGGTTTTTTCGTCTTCTTCGCGACCACCTGCTCCGACAAACAGGAACAGCTGAATGGTCTATGCGATTCGTCGCACTAATCTTTCTTCGAATACGAGCCGCTTTTTAAATGGAAACCCAACAACAACGTCGTGGAACGAAGGGACGCTTCTTTTTATTTCGGTGACTTTCCATGTCGCGCGTGAAGTCACTTGTCATCGAAGCGTTCGCGCTCGTGAAAGCAGTCTGTCACCCCGTGAAAGAAGCTTGGTGTCCCACATGAATTTGGGTACCATATGCAAGGATGAATGAAAAGAGCAACTATGTAAACTAGGGTGCAGCAGGCTTTCATTAGGAACAGGCGTAACTAGATAAGGGTCTGATCCGTGGGAGACCACTCGAGAAAGGAAGATTCGTCATAACGTGAAAGCTCATTAAAATCTGATGGATACTCTTCTCGCTGTCAAGTATAGCAAAGTGCTCTTACGTTTCCCATGTTTGTCGAGCAAATGCATTAGAGCGACAGCCGAAAAGATGCATCCAAGGGTGTCGGTTTTTGCATCTTGATATTGACGGGAAAGGCAATTTTTCGCGGAGGATACACGACTATCGCGTTAACGTTGCTCCCGCGGGAGGATACCGAAGGGGTGCGCTATTTCACCCTCCGGTTCGCGCGGGGGTTGAAAGCCTCCGTGCTCCGCTATCTCGCGGTCGAACAGATTTTAATGAGTAAAACGGCACGGTCGAATTGCATCATGGCGTTTCCGGGAATTTTACGGGCGTCAAACCTTTCGGTTCCACCCCTCGCCTCCTCCTCGCTCGACGTTACACCCGCACGACCCCCGGTACAGTCGTCCATGGTTTATATCGCACGAACACGCGGCCCCCGCGCGTAATGGCCGTCCGTAAAATATTTATCGTGGAAATTAGTCGCGCGATGATGTATGCCCGCCGACTGTACGCACACAACCGCCCAAGCGTGTGCACCTGCCGACACGCGTGCAAACCCGCGCGCAGGTAGATGGAAACGCGCGAAATCGCTGCGACCGCACACGCGCTGATGGCTCGGGGGTGGACTATCACCCCGTTTCAACCCCGCTGGGACAATAAGCGTTCGTTCGCGCGTGCTATCGGCGACGTATCGATTCGACGCTTCGACGATCGATCTTTCGCGTCCTGACCGACGACGCATCATTTGCGAATTATAGATTAAACGATCATACTAATTTCTTTTTTCATCTTGATACTAAGCTCTTTCTCTTTTTGTTTCAGGTAAGTTGTCCAGACTCACTTCATATCGCTGGTCGCAGTAAGTTTTAGCGTTAAGTCTTTCTCTCGTGGATCTTGAGATATTTGCATATGTGGTGGAAATTCTAGATACATTTGGTTATTTATTGTTAGTTTGTTTTACTAAAAGAATCTGGTCATTTTTGAAAATTTAGACTGCTAATATACATAATTTAGTATACTTTCAAAATAATTTTAAACAAGAATTTAACTAATTCTGTAATATTACACACGTGATGAACATAGCGAAACAGATAGTGGAAGTTTTAGTAGAAATAATGCCTTCTAATAGTACCGAAACAATGTAAAGACAATAAATGCAGACTACTATAGCGATTCACTCAAGTAACAATTAACGTGGAGTAAAATCATTTTCTCTACAGAAAGCAATTTATTATTGAAACCTATCGAATTTCTGTACAGACAAAATCGAAGCTATCTGAAGTTAATTATTAAAGCAGTACTAAAAGTAGAATAGACTTCTCTTCCCACATACAACCCTATTTCCAGATTCGCCTATTTCAATCTGCGCAGAATTTTCCGAATCCCGGTTTAGAACACAGAATAATTGCAACCCCTTTCGAATATAGTAATATTAAAGGAAAGAGGGTGCAAGAAAGGGGAAATACTCCGGTTACGGGATATGATCGAAGAGGGCATAAAGGAGCTCGAGTGACTGTGTAATGAAATCGCGGGTCACGCGACCGGAACATTAGATCGAATCCGCAGTTATTACTTCGTGACAGACGATTCATTTGACAAAAAGGATCGAACCGGGAGGCGACGATCGGTCCCGTTAATTCATTCACGAATTCATCAGCGTGTTCGACGACTGATCGATCGTCAGCGACGGTCCCAGGAAGTTTTTCACGACGAGTCTTCGTAACATATCGTTAAACGTAATGACGTGTGTTTACGCTTCTGAAAAGTTCCCTGCTTTGACGGCCGGGTTCGCAGGCTGCCACTCATTATCTAATGTCAGAGTTGTTATTACGAGGTGGAACGAGGATAGAGTCGTGATGCGACCGCGGTAATGTCAGGTTGGTCGAACGTTGCAAATTACGACGGAAGACACGCTATTAATTAGCGATCGGACGTTGTTTACCAGTCACGACGACGCGGACTGCGCTTCTTCAGCCAGCCGACTTTTGTTATTGCATGCCATTTAACTAACGGCACCCTGTTACTCCATTATTTTTGCCGCCATTATGCATGCGATCGTCTTCCATGTATCCTTTACGTCATTTTTAGGGGAAGTATCTACATATTCTTCCATTTAGATTCGTGTCCAATTAAAGGAACTCGTAAGAGGGTCGTTGATTCTGTCGACAAACGTTGTGTTCTAACTTTAGTTTCAACAGGTGCACCCGTATTCCGTGTATTAATTTATATTCAATATGTAGAATAAAATTATTACAAAAATCAGGGATGTTATATTTGAAACAAAATATCTCGTACAATGTCAAATGATCGATAAAAGTCTGCACATAATGCCAGAATTGAATTTGAAAGACGATAACCGGAAAAATTCCGCCTTTTTCGAAGAGCCCGATTTTTCGAAATTACTCGATTCATAACTACGAGAGTAGGAAATGAAATTCGCCGTCGTCGAATTTCCGCTAATCCCGGGGCTCGGTTTCGCCCGGTTTCGCGGCAGGAACGAAACGAAATTAAATCGTGCATCGGCCGCGTTAATTAATACGCATTGCCGGCGTGTCGATTCGCACGCCGATAGGTAATACGCGCACGACTCGATTTCACAATATGTAGTAGTTTCTAATTAACGGACAGCATTACGATCGATCCAATAAAAGTAGGCAAATAAATCGTTGATACCCTGTCAAGTACGGTCGACACGATAAATCACTACTTTCGGCCAATTATACAAGGCCGCGTTGCGCAGCCCGTGGCCACCGAAAAACAAGATTTTGAGTAACAAGCATCGATTTTCATCTCGAATTTATTTAATGCCGATTAAACCGTGCCACGGATATATTCGCCGTTTATAATGCTACCTCGTAGCGTTATAAATAAATCGTTTTCCGGCTCTACTGCCGCTTAAATATTGATCTTTTCTGCCATTAACCCTTGCGTCCCAAGTGGTACATTCATCAATATTTTATGTTATACTCCTGAAAGAAATTATAAATTATTGCCTTTTGCACAAGTTATAGAACATTTTTGTATTAACAGGTAGTAAAAATTTGGCACACATGTATGTAACCCTACTTTATTATAATAAAATCCTCTACTTTGACATCAAAGTATCTAAAGAAATTTTATGTTCAATAACGTTAATCTACTTCCTTTAGAACGTGAAAAAGATTTATTCAACCCAAGAGTGAATTTTAAAATCTCTGCTAAAAATTTTATTATTTATTTAAATATCCTCACATATCTATTAATATTAAGGGAATGTACCATACAACTCTGTATATCATCGTGAAAATTACAAATAAAAGCTGAGTGAATGAAATAAAAGGAAGAGATTAAAAAAATAGAAACAGGAGGGTGGAAACGAAGCGCATAGCAGTTGGCGTACAGTTTGAATAACTGAGAGGAGGGAAGGTAAAATCCACGAGGGACATCAACTTTTCCCAACATTCTGACGTTCACCACGCTCTTCCGCGGCATTAGCATCGGGAAGTGGCAGAAGTTAAGCTCGCCGTGTCATTTCGATGTCTCTTTAACCCCGTCCCTCACCCTTTTCTTCCGGGTGACTTGGCTATCGTAAGCCTGGATCGGGACGGATTCGATGCATTTTAAAATTGCACGCGATTACGTTGCGCCGCGACCTTCCGTTGTCGCCAATGATGCATAAAGCCCGATGAATTAGTTAGGATTCCACGTCGAGGACGGGGCGAAACGCTTTTAAAAAAACATGACTACCAAGGTCTTCCACGATTCTGCAACTGCACCGAACTTCCAATTTCTGCGACGATTAATTATTTAATAACCACCGTCTTCTTGACGGATAATCGGGCCGGTGTATCGGACATAGTTAATTCCTCGATATAATGGAGTTCAATTTGAAATAAGATGACGCGAGAACTTTAATTAAACAAAAACTGAAACCGGTTATAATAATTGAACGGATCTAGCGAAACGATTATCGGACAAGTGTAATTGGATCATAATTCTCGCGAATAAATCTGTACAGACATGAGCTTTCCTGCTAGGTCTTGGTGTATTAGCGTTCATGTGACCATATTGAAATTTCTTATATGGTTATTAATTAAATACTTTGCTATATTCTGTTGGTATTCTCTTATAAATTATCAATTTTCTGTCATGTCATTTTTTTTATTTAAAAATTCGTGTGCGAGGGGGTTGATGTTAGGCTACAAATATAGATTTTTATTGTAAACAAGGTAAATATGTAAGAGGGTTAATCTGAGTCAGTCATTCAGTTAAAGTCAGCAATTTTATTTTACAGTAAGTCCCTTGCTATGGTACAGTTCTAATAATTTTAATAGTCCGTTTATCTGGTTAAAAATTTCCATCGATGTCACCTTGAGGTCTTTAAATCCACCCTCTTCCTGTTACGAGTGTTCATCTCGGTGATTCATGTGAGAAAGTTGCTGCGAAAGAAGGAGAGGAATATTTACTCGAAAAGGGTTGGATAGGTGAGTCGGGGTGCTTCGGTCGTCGAAGTGCAATGACGTAGGGCGTCGGAGGCGTTGGTGGCGCTGGGCTCCCACCAGCGTATCGATTCCTCGATGCCAGGCAAGGAAACCAACCCCCATACCCCCTCCCTTCGGCTTCCTCTGCCTTCAACCACCCCCGGGCGACCGTGCCGGCTAACTCAGCCCTCTCTCAGCCACCCCCGTCTTCCGCCCACCTACAATCCCGTCGAACAGCCCTTCCTTCCTCCGTCGTTTCTCTTCGCTCGCGACGGCCAACTTTCTAGATATGAATTAACAGAGTTACCGGGAGCTTCTGCACCGGTCGAGCTTCGAGTTATGCGGTTTACCAACTTGCGAACGTCTCTGTGGCTTTTCTCCCTGTGTCGAGCCGTCGGATATTTTTCATCGGGTATTCTTTCGATTTGCAACCGGGGAAAACGCGGATTTTTTTCTCTTGGTAGAGACAGGCGGGGAACTAATAGGGTAATTAAATCGGACAGCGTGGGAGTGGTGACTCGTCACGAACGATGATTATCGCCGGTTCCATAATCTATCACGAGATCTGAGCTCGATGGAATCCTGTGGATATAACGGGTGTCTCAGATTTTTCTAATTATACTGTTGATTTTGTGGATATTGGGAGGAACATTTGGGGTTTTGTTAAGTTTTATGGAAATATGAAAAAATTGCAATTATTGCAGGGAGATTGCTATCTAAATTCAGACGAACTGTGTTTAACCTGAGTAAACTTTTAAATTTAATTTGTAAATTTAAAAATTGTCATCCACAAATCGAACTCTGGATAATTGCTCAAGCAGTATACTCAGATCTAATTTAATAATCATTAGTTTAAAAATATTTAATTTAGTAATTGTATCAGTCAACAGTGTCACCAACAAATCTACTAAATTCTACTAATACCTATGGCATTCCAAAACATTCATTTTTATTAACGTTGAGCCAACAGCAATAAATATTTGAGTCTGTCAAGTTTTCGTGTGAATTCATATTAATTCTTATTTGATCCTTTTCAAGCTATCTTCAAAATGATTTTACTGGATAAAACTAGAATTTGTATTTTATAATGTGTATTATTTATTCAGATTTATTTTTATCACTTTTATAAAGCTTCACTGGATTACGTCCATAGATTTTCCTTTTATTTATATTCAGAGAATATACTGACAATGTTTGACAGGATAAACCTGCGACACCCTGTATACACATTCACGGTGTTTACCATTGTTTGTTGTACATCGTTGTTTCGAATTCCATCGTTCCTCTCCACGCATCCTTTTGTTATATCTCTGTTGTTCTTTTTCACGTCGTTCGCTGTCGGTCATTAAGTTCCCTTCTACTTATAAAGTCATCAAAATTAGAGCGTTTCTTAACCCTTCCTCAAATTACGGAACCCCACAAATTTTTAATTAAGCATGCTTTAACGCGTGTTAAATACAATTTATGAAATACTTTATTGTTTCGTAATTTATGGAATCCTTTATTAGTTCATAATTTATGGAAACCTTTATTTCATAATTTATGGAGTACTCTATTCCATAATGTATGAAATCCTTTATTGTTTCATAATTTAATTGAAAGGAGTGTTCGGAGAGTGAATTTAGCATGGAAATTTTTAAGGTTTATGGGTACATTATCATACAATAAATCAAGAACTAATTTCTTTCAAGACATACATAGGCATTCGATATGAACATATATGTTACAATGTTCAAATTAGTCGATGTATCATTTTTAATACAGTGACAAACCTTATATGGATACAATTTATTTTGAATTTATTTAATTCTCACGGAATTTAAAATAAATGAAATATAATTGCATAGGACCTCTTCATCTAGTCGTAAAAAAGTCATGCCTCAAATTTCTCTTAAATTAAGAATTCACTTTCAGGATATACACGATGGTACTTGAATCAGATCGATTTCAATATCTCAACCCCCGTAACATCCCCAAGAAACGAAGGGATTAAATACTTTTTAACGTGGCGTTCGATTGATAATGCAATTTCGTGGCAGTGGGTTACGCGAGTGCAACGTCGAGGAAGGGTTGAGAGCGGAGAAACCGAGAGGAGGAGAGGGAGGACGCCGGTAGTCGACGGAGGAGGGGTTCGGTCGTAAGGGGTGCGGGGGTGGTGTTGTAGAGGGAAGGGTTTGGGGTATTAAATCATAGAGCCAGAGCGCCTGCCGCCGGTTTACTGCCGGATAAAACGCAGTGACTGTTATGTTATGGACCACCTGTATGCCTCGACCCTGAACTCTGTCTCTCCCTCTCTCTTTCCGTCGCTACGGTGCTTGCTCCAAGCCCACCGAAATCTATGTACGACCAAAAACAACCCTTTCTTCATTCTCTGCCGATCACAAATATACTTTGTTCGAAAAATAACCACTCTCTTCAACACTCGATAACCTTGTACACCTTGGTGTTGCTTTTTGACTACTATCAATGTGTATCTTAAATTAAGATGTCTAAGGAATGTATGTACAAATAAACTGTAAGAAGTATATACAAATAAGTTGTGAAACGTACAAGAAGGTAAATTTATAGAAATTATTTTGCAATTTTTCATGTTGTCAATGTCTTGCATTTTGATCAAACGCAGTCTGATAAAATTCTTTCAATTTGATTATCTTTTTGCTCTTGAGACAATCTTGAATAATCACAATGACTGTGATGCTTTGTTAGAAGTATATTTTTATATGTTCATAATTGATAAAAGACAATTGAGATATGTCTTGTGAAATTTATGGAAATGTTCCAAAAGATGTTTCACATATTTTGACGAGTAGTTGACGTATCCAACGAGAATGGATGAAGACTTGCACATATTGAAGATGCAACAAAAAGTGCTCATCTCTGAAGTATATCCCAAAGGAACCATTCTTGTGTACGTCCATAATCTCGGTACTTCGGGACCAGGTGTATCGTTCGGGCCGTTCCGTTTCTCACGATGATATCGATCGTGTCTCGCAAGCGCGCTCGGCGCAAAAAGCGCAAAAAAGTCGCAGAAAAAGCGGGACCCGCGAGTGCGTTGCACCGCGGTTAAAGCTCCGCTCGGACGATTGGTCCGATAAAAATTTGTCCGAGAACGGCGGTGGAGTGAAAAATAGCGCAGAATCACGCGAGCCGGCAACGGTAACAGGCGTTCGCGCGTCGAGGCTCGCCGCGAGAGTAATTAACGCGTCGCCCTCTCGACAGGTCTGACGTGCTCGCGCTTTGGAAAGGAATTCGCGACGGGAAGTAGCCGCTTCGCACCTAGACCGTCGGCAAAAACGTTCCTGGTGGAAAAGAGCAGAACGGAAGGCACCGACGAAAGAAAAGCGTTTCGTTCCCGTTTCGGAGTCGCCTTCTCTTTCTCTACCGTCCTTGATGCCGAGTTTTTCGTTTCTCCCGCCGGAGATCGGTATCCGCGATTATATTATAAATATACATGTAACTCAGCCGAGGCAGGACTCACACGAACAACGTCCTCACGTGCTCGAGAGATACCTGCCGACTGCACCGTGCATTCGGTGCACGGTCACGTGTATTGTATATGGCCGGTACCATATCTGCCTTCCTACGAACCTTGGGTACGCAACCTTCGTCTTATCTCCTTCGTCCTCTCTTTCACCGTGCTCCTTGTGTCTGTCCCGCTCCTACAACTCGGTATTAAATACAATAAAGACATTCAATGGGAATTAATCGGATATCTACGTATCTACCGTCCAGTCCGGGTGCATTGTTGTGCGCCTGGTCCCGTCACGGCGTGTGCAGACGTCCTCTCTCTCTATCGCGTGCGAACCAGCCTCCTGCACCGACTCCTACTACTCGAGCCTCTTCGTATTTCACCTTTTTGCACGTCGGATCGAATGGAGATATTCCGCTGCGGAATAATATCGTGCCACGTTTTTAGACAGCGTACACTCGACATTTCATCTGGACGTTCATAAGTAGACATTGATACTTGGGGACTTTGGGAAGATTAAGAATGTGGCTATTTAGGGATTTGGCCATCTAGAAATTGGGAAATTTAGGAATTTGGGGAACCAGAAGTTTAACGATGTAGGAATTTAGGGACCAGAAATTTGAAGATCTGGGAATTTAGACAATTAGTAATTTAGCAATATTCCGTTTTGCAAAATTTGCAGCCCTCAACTACCCATCACATAATTACAAACTACATGTATTTCACATAACTTGTATAAATAATCCTTGTGATACCCTATCATCTCTAATTCCGCCATCAAAAGCCAACTTAAATGAATTTTCTAGTAACTACCCCTTCCGCACCCCTAAATTCCAATTGCGTCAATAATCCTACCTGCCATCAGCAGTTTCGACAATGAACTCCTTACCCTCGTAAGAGAGATACACAGTGTATATACGTACACCGGTTGGATATACTTAACGAACCCGTCCCCGGGTTTTCGAGCCGTGTGCCGACGGTTCGACTCGGTTTTTCTGACCGTCGGGAAAAGAAGCGGCGCGGTAGTCGTGCACCGACTCGATACGCAACGTCGACAGGGAGATTTTAATCTCGATCAGAGAATTAATTTGGTGCCTTGTAGGGAATTGCGCTCGAGGAATCGTAACTGTCTTTAACTCGATTATCGGTTGCTCTCTATCTCCATCGGGTAGCATTGAGATTCCTTAATGTTTTAATTATCCCGGTAACGAGACCATGCGGCAGTTTTTCTTTTTTTAGTTCCGTTTGTCTTCTCGCTTTGCAGTAACGGGCCCTTATCGTACAAATACGGTTTATTGGGGGTGTTTTTTCGAAACACTTAATTACATCTGAAGTAACTTAAATGATGACTCGAATGAAATGATATGTTTGAGGTGGTTATAAATATGAGTTAATTGAAGTATCATAAAAGTTACATTTTGATATGTTATACAATACAATGTATTTTAGGTTCACATACTCCCTCAAAATCTAAGAGGTTAATTGTCAAAAATAATTCCTCCTCCTTAAAAATTTCAAAGCCTAACTCTCTAAGTCTCATTATTTAAGAACTTGATCATACCTAGGTTTCCAGCACCAGAGAGATAAGTGGATGGTTTTGGAAGTCGCCCAAAGATCAAACGAGAATAAAAGTCGATCGTGAAAGTTTCTCGCGAAATCGAAGGTTCTTTCGTGTAGCAAGTTTTCCGCGAACGTGTATATCGGAGACACGTAGCAACTCGCGGGAACACGCTCGCGGGGCCAAGCTAAGTTCGTCAAAACTGTCAGACTCTTCGCGGACGAAGTTACACGGTGCATTAAACTTTGAGCCACGTTCCAGTTCTTGCCACCTGTTTATAGCGTTGGTTTCGCGCGCATCGATTGTTCATTACTGTCGCAACTTTGTCGAGAAACTTTGTTGCTGCCGAGTCAATCGGTGTTACATTGTAATGGTACACCGCCGGTGCGAAGAAAGCCAACTGCGTCTAATGTGGCTATAAAAGGAACTTTTGTGACAACACGATGAATGATGAATGCGAGTCGAAACCGATCAATGAACATGGCTGGGTTTAATACCTGACACGCGGTTTACTATTTCGCTGTCGAAGAAAAACCGAGAAACGTTCTATAATGGATTGAACACTCGTGAACTATTCGTGGACACCTTCAGTGACACCGCAATCTGATATACGTGTTCTCATCTGATATTTAAATTCACTCGAAGAAAGTGTATGTGAAACAATTTTAATTCGGATACATATTATTGCAGATTTTGGTTAGGTTTATTTTCAAGAACAAATAATTCACAAGTTTTTCTTAAAAATGATGAACTTTATTTTATGATCTATGATTATTTTGCTATTGTGTAATAGTGCATGATGAGTTGCGAGGCTTCGTGGGCCGTCATTGTCTTATCAGCGAGGCTTCCTCAGAGTACAGTCACCCCATCCCCTCCACCGCGATTATTATTCGTCTTATCTCGCTCGATTTGCATTATATTTAAATTTAAATACACAGGCCGACGGTTCCAGCGCCTTTTCGTCCCCCACCTGTCGGCCATAGTCCCTCCTCCTCGCTGACTCGTCTCTTTGAAAGCCAACGGGGGCCACCTTTTGCCACCCACTGTTCGCAACTCCCGGGGTAATTGCAGGCCACGCGAAAACAATGCCGAAGTCAATAGACTCACGTGACCAGCTGGAAATAATTCCCGTCTGCTCGTTTTCGACCAGTCGAATCGCGTGGAACCCCGTGAGAGTTCCGTCAGGTACTCGCGATGCCGCTTTGTTGCTTGATTACGGAGGGGTGGGGCGAGAAGGATGGTTAATTAAACGAGGGTCAAGGTAACGAACTTGTACCGTGCATGTAATCTCTCGTTTCCTTTTTTTATGCAACCGAGAAAATTGCTACGTGATTTTCGTGGGACTGAAAATGGAAAAGAATGTGGTCTTCGGAAAGAGGGCTTTTGATTTGATATGAAATACCATTGGTAGCACGTGTGGGATAAAGAGGTGGGGTATATAGAGAAATACACATATGGTATTAGACATCCTATGAGTAATTTAAGGGGTCATCCTAAACATAAAACACAAATTTATCTATGTAGTTGATTGGTATGGTTAGGATAAGTTTAGACTTGAAATTACACAGGAATAGATTTGAACGATAAAATTATATATTAATTCAGGTTAGGTTAAATTTCGAATTGGGAAACCAGTATTTGTGAATATGAAAATTTAATTAGAATTAGCATCCCCTTAGAATAGATCAGATTTGAAGTCCGCAAAGATATAAATAATAAGATACATACACATTCGCACTATTTTTAATATCTTGATTGTATATATCTTAATCTGTATATGCAGTTGCATACGTATATCTTAATATAGTCTGTACATACACATATATGTACATACACATATATCACGTATGTCTGACTAAATATGGGTACGTGAAACAATGTGATTCAATAGCTGTTGTGAAACGTGTGCATACACTTAGAGCATGATCCCCGTGTACAGAACTTTACCGAATTTCCTTGCCCTTCTTTGATCAACGTCCGGTAATGTCCCGGAACCCTCGTTCGAACGGCATCCTCGTAAACATATCAGGAAGAGCGTATCGTCCCCGACCTGGCTCAACTGAAACGTTAGCGGCGAAATGGCGTCATAAATAACGTCTTAAGTGTAGCGTCACGGCGTCGACCCTCTGTCGAGAGCATGACCGACCAACGGGGGAAGTCCTTGCACCTACAATAAACGAGCAATAAAAGAATTCGAACACGGTACTCCACATTGTGTGCCTGTAATTTTCATCAACGGCTCGGCGCCTTTATCTTCCTGCGATATGAATCGGGGGAATATCGAATGGCATCGGTTAGAATCTGAGCGAGGCAAAAGGCACGCGAGATCGTTTAGAGGGAACAAGAAGAAATAAGAAACGTCGGAGAAGGGCGTCGGCGATAAAGGTGACGTAGGGCGTCGCGACGTCCGTCAAGCTACGCCGGTTGGTCCACCATCCGGATATGTGGTTCTCCGTTCCTCCCGTTTATCCTCTTACTCTCTCTTTCATCCGACAGAATCTTCCACCCCCTCCAGCCTCGTTCCTCTTTCCTCGTGTCTCTCGGCTGAAACGAGCGAAATGCTTCTCTCAGGATCAAGGAAGAGCGCAGACTCCAAACGGCACCGGCGACCCCCGTGAATGGCGACCCTCACAAACCAATCGTATTCCCGTTTCCATCCCTCTTCGCTGCCGGAGGAGACTCCAACGGGAGTTTCCCTCCGCGCAACCCTGTCGACGTCGTTACTCTGTTACCCGCTACCCATGCACCCCTCTTCGTCTTCCCCACGTCTCCACCCTGCGGAACCGGGCTGCTTCCACGATCAACGTTTTCCAACTTAATGCCCGTATTTTCACGTTTTAACGATAGCGTGGATGCTGGGTCCAACAGACCCGGCAATAAGTTCTGGGTTTTCTCTTTTCGACTGCCTTGCGAAACCTCTCTCGTTGTCGTTTGTCTTTCGTGCGATGTATTTTTTTTTCTACTTAATGTAACGTTTCTTCGATGGTGCAGCATGAAAGTCTTATTCTGTGTAATCAATTTGTAACAGAGTTCGAGCGAGTGTTTTACAGTTAGATCAGTTTGTAACAGAAATTGGTCAGTTGGTTTCCGTCAGAGAGGAAATACAATTGTACTGAATATGCTTGTATGATAGAATTAGATCGTTTCCTTTTGTAACCCGATGAAAATTATCCCTGAAGAGGCTAGTGCATTCTCTTTCTGTTTATCTGCATAAATTTAATTATCTGCTAAATGAAAACTTGTATAACAAGGTAATAAGTATTATCCTCGACAACTTGATGTAGTAATAACTTGTACAATAATGATACCGATCCTTGTAAGCGTTTGTAAGAAGTCGTGGAAAAGTGTAACGTGTGAAGAGATAACGTAGTCTGGCCACAAGGAATCCGCGGTTAGAACCGTTTATCGTCCGTTACATAATGGAAACGTTGCCACCGTCGTTCGACCATATTATTCGGATCTTGATCGACGCGACGAACCACGGTGACCGGCTACGATTTGCAATTATTGTCGACGCCGTTATCGACGCGCACCTGTCGTGTCGCCTCGCTGATAGCCGACGCGCGACTTAATGTGCCGTGTCAGTCACGTGATGGACTTGTGCACGCGTGTCCATAGACACGGCCCTGTTTATCGAAATTGTACAACTCTGGAGAATGAATGTCACGCTATGTGCATTCCATTTCTTTCATTAAACATACTTTGTGGCGAGCAAAATTACTTTTTGTCGACGGGTGGCCGATATGACGCGTAAATATTCAACGGGTCGTTATTTAACGTGGAGATACACAAGAACATTTAACGGGTGGATGTTCAACGGGTGGATACTTAACGGGTTGTTGTTCAGTGCGTGGAAACTTAACGGGTGGCTGTTCAATGCGTGGATATTTAACGGGTGGATACTTAACGCGTGGATATTTAACGGGAAAGTATTTAGGGCGTGGATATTTGACGCGTAGCGGTACAATGCGTGGTAACATAATGCGTGTGGATGCAACGCGTAACAATCCAACGTGTGGTAATCCAATGTGTAGTTATCCAACGCGTGGTAATCCAATACGTGCTGACTCAACGCGTGGTAATCCAACGTGTGGTGATTCCACACATGGAAATCCAACGCATAGAGATCCAATACGTGGCGATCCACCGCGTGATGATTTTGTGAAAATATAACGCATGTCTATCTAATGCGTGGAAAGCCATCACATGAAGACCTAATGTGCGATCTAACGATTACTCATGTAATGTGTGGTGATATAACGCACGGTGATCCACACATAGCGATGCTCCGCGTAGATGCTTGGCAATATAACATATGATTATAACGTGACGATATAATATGTGGTGATATAACGCGTGATATTTCCACAGTCCTTCAACAGCAATCCGGCAAATTTATTACCCAGAGACGATTAACTAAATCCTTGAGCCATAGACCAGCCCATTCAGCCCTGTCAGAAAGTTCGAAAATAAATCGTATCTGTTAATGGTTCTCGCATTATTTTGTCGGTTGGAATTCCCCGATTTTTAACTAGAGAGTTTTTCCCCGCGAACAAGAAAAACCTCGAAGACTATTTATTTCCGACAGTGCCCCGGTACAAATAGTATGGACACTTTATCAATGTTCAGCGCGGTATCTTCGGCCCTGATCATGGCGTACCGGAACTCACGGGGATCCCATCCTCCGTTTCCTGATCTAAAAAGCGCCGCGGGATTTTTAACGATGGCCGTTCTTTCGCGAGGGAATTCGCCTCCTTCTCCGTGTATCTTCGCCAGCATTAATTACTTTCGTGGCAGAAAGGATCCGGAGCGATATCGCGCGGCTGCAACGACGATACCGTGTGCACTCTCTCTCTCTCTCTCTTTGTCTCTCTCGTTCTCACAATCTCTCGCTCGACGCCATCCTTCCAACACTGCCAGTCGTCTTCTTTCAGCCCCGATTTCTCCGTTTCTCTCGGAGGGATGCAATTTACCGAATTGTTTTTAAATCCCTCGGGCGGCACCACGGCGGAACCAGGAGAAAAGCGCAGCACAGAAAAAGAAAACAGAGGATATGGAAGAAAGAGAGGGAGGAACGAGGTTGGCGGCAGCCATGGCGTCAGCTGTTTTGCCCAGGAGGCGAGCACCCCCGTTTTCTTTATGTTTCTTTGCCCGGAAGCCCCGTTCCGATATCGCCCCCGATACACCGCTTGCACCCGTTCTATTCTCGAATACCTATACACCTACTCTTCGAACATACGCGAGCTGAACGTTTCTACCTACGTTTTTTAGCTTTTGTCGGTGCAAAAACGCGCGGAACTATTTTCTCGGGGATATTGTTCAGAACACGGATAATAAATTGGAAGGTCGAAAGTTTCGCAATTCCCAAGTTTCGGGTCGTTAAGTATCAAAGTAACGTTTCAAAATTCGGAAGTTCACTCAAAATCTGAAAGTTAAAATATTTTACCTTTTGACTTGATATATCATATTGAAGTACATAGCAGTTCGGATACAACAAACCTAAATCATATTTGCACCGTGTTCGAATAATTTGCGTAATCAAGGATCCTCAAGACTTAACAATTTAACTTTCCTTATTTGTCTTAACATTGCAGCAACTGTCTGACACAACTATGGACAAAATCGTTAACATCCTTAAATCTCTGAGGTTCGAAAGTTCCATTAAAAAATTAAGAAATTTCAAGATTTCCAAATTCTAAGACTACAAAGTCCACAAACTCTAAAACCTTAAAATCCTAGGTCGTCAAAGTTTCCAATTCGAAAAATTCATAAATTCCAAGGTTTCAAAGCTCTGTACTCTCAAAGTCACAAGACTGAATTTCCAAAATCCTGAAACGTAAAAGTTGCAAAAAAGTCCCAAACTTCAAATACTAAAAACTGTTAATATTCCAAACGAGAATTTCAAAGTTCTGAAAGCTGAAAATTTTTAAAATTGAAAACAGCAAAAGTCCCACTCGAAAAAACAGTCCCCAAATGATCTTATCGAAAAAGGAAGTAATTCGGTCGGCGTAATTTTATCACGGTTAAACGTTATTACGCGCGAGTAAGTGAACGAAAAGTGGAGGGCGAGACGAATCGATTGACGGGGTGGGCCTATGGTGAGCCGTAAGAATGCAGCGGCCGTCGGCGAGGCCTTTGTGTCTCGCGTTTTAACGAGCCACGGTGCATAAATTAATCCAGAAGCCCGATATCGTTTGATTCGCCGCTATGCCGCCATGTCCGTTCATGTGCACCCACCTCTCCTCCTCCTCTCTCTTTCTCTTCCGCTCCGTGGCTACGTATTTACCCTCCCCACCGGTTCTGCTGCTTACCTGCCAATACACGGTGCACCTCGTGTGTAATACCTTGCGCAGCGTGCGTGCACCTTATGCACCCGCCTCGATATACACTTTTTATGGCCGCCACTTACTACCTTGAATGGCAGTCCTTCCCTTTGACGACACGGCCGCCGTCCTCGCGAACCGACAACCGCTTTTTCCCTAATAATATCTCCTCTATAACCTGGACCTGCTATTCGTGCAATCGGAAACCACATTCGGTAACACGGTGATGAAAACAGAAAACGTGTCGTAACTATGCCTCCCGAATTCCATCTGTACATTTTATATCTCAACCTTCATTTTTAAGTTATCACTCTAAGTTATCACTTGTTTGAAAACTTTCATGTGGAATAACTATGACCAACCTTGGTAACGAAAGATTGAGCTATGGTTCAAGGTGTTTAATAATTTTGCAATCATAGCCTTGATGTTATCAAGGCACATGATCGTCCTAAACGGAAATGGAAGCCAGTCTCAACGAATCAGTTTCAAGAACAGATTTTTTCATCAGATGCTTATCGGACGCCACCATTTTGGCCGCCTCTTAAATATTCATCAACCTGTTTATCGCTGTCGGGAAACTCGTTAATAGAGAAACAGGAGGAGATCTCGATCTAAGCAAAGCGTTGTCATTGCCATCTTTTTGCTCGCCATCCCTCGTGCCCATCTTTTTCATGCTGCTTGGCCAGCTTTCTCTTTCCTCTCTCTTTCTTTCTGGCCTCCCATAGCCAACCGTGGCCCTCCACTTCCATCGTCGTGGATCAATACACCGTGATAAAATGGCAGTCCCGTAAACCAGACTGTTCTTCGATCTTTTTCTGGACTTTAATAACTCTTGTACTCGTTGACAACGTGGACACCTAATACGCAAAGGAATGGGTTTAACTTGACGGTGGGGATTTGCTCACAGGTCTTGCGCTCCATAAGAAAGGTTCTACCCTCTATGTGATATAAATTTAATTTAATACTTGTAAACCGATACATATCATTGTTTCCTATATTCATATATTCATGTGAAAGTAATGTGAAAGTAATGTACTTTTTATTTCATTTAATTATTTTTAACGGGGTTTTAATTTGCCTTGGAATTTTTGAAAGTTCTGTTTATTTCATAGAAATCTCTGTTCTTGTTTGCGAATGATTTTCGTCAATTTCTCGGTTTGCCTATTTCGTTAATTAAATGTGTATATGTAAATTAGTATTTACGATGTAATCAGCGCAAGAGGGAAAGAATGCGAGAGGAATACATTAGTTCGAGCGGTCTCCGACGCGCGGCGCTCAGACTGGATCAGCGAATGGTTACGGAGCGGGTTACTAGTTGGCAGCACAAGCAAGGCGCGATTTCGCCCCGTTACGAACGAGAGCTTCTTCAGTCAGTCCGTAAAGATCAAATCTCTAAAACTTCATTATATACGATCAAAACATGAACGAACATTGAAAAAAAAAGAAAAATTTCAGCTAAAAATCTCGTCTTATCTCTTTTACATTTAATAACCTAATTTTTTACATAGCTTGCATTTTTATAGCGTATTTAACTTTCATTTAATTAGCATAAGAAAGTTTCAGATCTCTCTTACTTTGCATACTTCTTACAATAAGTAACAATAACAATAATATGAAAATTACTAGGCTTTGATAAACGAAACAAGATACAACACACTTTCTGCCCTACAAATTTTCTAGGGGTTCTTTATTACAACTAAATAGTTACCATTTCTGTTCGCCATTTTCTTGAACGACAACAAAATGTCGGACCCAAAAGTGCCCCAAACTCGGTCCGTTTCTCGAATTGGGATATTAATCCGAGCGGCAGACTCGTAAAAATGTAATTAATAGAGCATAATCGTGTTTTATGCATTTTTATGGGCAATTTGTAACCGAATCCCGTGGGCGGTCCGATCCCTTCCCCCTCACCGGTTCTACGTCATCGTACCATGCAACCGATCGGTTGTCCCTTTGAAATATAAACACAGTGCATTTGCATGTTTTCCGGATTTAATTAGCTTCGATGCGATTATTAATTGCCCGCGGCTACGGGAATGGTCTCGCGTCGATACGCCACCCCGGCAGCGTCGCTCGTATTTACAATTTTCGTTCGTAAATAACAAACCGTGGCGACGCCGCGGGTCGGATTTTAACGAGGGAATTAATAATCGGACGGAAAGAGTGTTCGAGGGCAAGGAGGGGGCTTTTTGTTTGCAAACCAATTGCGAAGGTTATTGTTAATAAATTACGTTCGTTGCAAATGGAGCTCCGACCTTGAAGATGCGAACTGAAGAGGTACAAACGAAAATGGTGGTACACTTCTTGTTATTTCAGAGTATGTTATTTCCAGATACTGCAATTTACATTTTTAACGTAAATTGAAAATTTCGTTTCATCTTCAAGAACCATTCTACAATTCATGGAATACAAATCTGTACCTAACCGGAGCTCGCAATTTTCCCATTTATAATTTTCTGTGAGTTATATCAACGCGGTATCGGTTGAAATAGCTCCATGAAAATTTCAAAAGTAGTTAGACGAGTGGTGGAAAATAAGGTTTCAGGATTTCGCGTTTTGCCTCGGTCAACGCTGATGTGTTTTACTTGTTCTCTCGAAACGACGACGAGTGGTTAGGTCTTTTTTTGGCTGTAATTCAAGCCGGCGTCAGGGTCAGTCTACCGGGACCGGCGAGATAGTTTATCATCATTTAGTCTTCCCGACCTGCCGCAACATTTTAAATCTCTCCTATCTCGGCCGTGTGTCGCGATGCTCGAGGACATACGCGCTCGCATGTACGCGCGACCACGTCATCATCCCTCTAACCGTTCAAGGTCTTTCGTATCTCCTGCCTATCAGGAATTAGCATTTGCACTCAAAACAACTTCTCTTCCTTCAAATTTTCGATATTAAACTAGCATCACTGTCCCTTAAATTTGATTCTGCAATAATCGCGTTTGTGGATGTGTGGATGTTACTCTGTTTGAAAATATACTCTTCCGTTGTATTGTTATATTTTATGTGTTTAGTGTTGAGGTACTATAGTATTTTTATATTTTTTACAGTAAATTATGTGCATATTATATGTATTTAATTGACAAAGTGCAACATTGTGTTTGTTAAGTGTGTATATGGTACTTCTGTTACCAGTTGCATTTCTTAAATTGGACTGTCGTGCAAATTTCAAGGTATATTTTAAAATGATCAAAATAGTCTGGTTCGTATTAATGAAAGAGCATTTACTGTGACCTCATACGTCTATACATTTGTTCCGAGATGTATTTTCAGATCCACTGTCCAAACAAAAGAAACTTTCAAAGCCACCACAATAATTCAAACATTGTTACATCTGAAAATTATTAAGATTCGACAGAAGTATCTGCTAGCTTTCAGTGGTATTTTCAGAACCCTTGTTGAAATCTGAAATGAACGGAAAGCGATGTTAATAATGGAACCATCGAGTGTATTAATAAAACAGAGCACGGTATTCAGGTAGAACATTTCTGTTTGGGGAATGGAGGATACTTTCATTGGATAGAAGTAATGAGTAAAAGTATCGATACTTTGGTGGATATCGATTGAACCCTAACCACAGTAGAGCACATCGCAGACCGTGTACCCGGGGTTCTCTCGACCACGATTCTCTTCTCTCTTTCTCTCTCCTCTGGCACTCTGCCTGCCGACCTACGACCCGCCCCCGGGACCCCGGGACCACGTTCTCCGAATTACCGGTCCCGTCGCTGCAACACCGGTGCACTTAGCGTAAATTCAGGGCGAATCGACGCCGCTTGACGTCCCCTTTCCCAGACCCCTCAATTTCATCCCCCTCCGGACGCCTTTCCCCGCTCGCAGCGCCGGATCGTGTCTATATCTCGCTTATATACCGATCGTCGAGACGCTTTCCTCTCTCGGCTGGCCTGGAATTAATGTTACGTGAAAACGGACGCGGAGAAGGAGAGAATTTGCGACGGACGCGGGAGTAGCCTCGATACTTTTAGAACGGAACGCTTTTATACCCCAACCCTACTCTCGTTTCTTCAAACTTCATTCCGCTCGCATCGATCCTTTACAGATTTTACAAATCAAGCTCCAAATACCATCATCTTTTTTTAACACACTCCTTAATTTCTATCATCTACCAACTCAGGAATTTACAAAGATCAAGGGGTTCTGAAATGAAAATATATATAATCAACCATTCTATTTATCTATCTACATGGAGTCACACTCATAGGAGTGCAAAGGGTTAACCACTTCAGATAACTCTAACAATTATCTCGGTATATCTGTTGCATCAGTGTCTCCCAGAAGGGTGAATGTAGAATACAGAGATGTTTAAATGTATCTTTTAGACGCTGAGTAGAGTCAGTAAAAATATGGGTAGAAGTAGGAATACATAAGCAGAGTACAGTCGTACTAGTATCGATTGGTAGACGTAGAGTAGGTATGACGGGGTGGTATGGGGTTTGCGTTCTCCGCAGTCCGATTTCAGCGTTCCTCCTCTTTCTCTCACGGCGTTTCCACCTTCTGGCTGCACATGCACACGGATTCGGCATTGTAGCGCTAATTAAACCAGCGCGTGTCACGAGTCACGAGCTGACATCGCTCCGTGATTCCTAACCACCTCCGACCGCCCAACCACCTACTCGT
The DNA here is from genome assembly GCA_945859555.1 of Megachile ligniseca. NCBI lineage: Eukaryota > Metazoa > Arthropoda > Insecta > Hymenoptera > Megachilidae > Megachile > Megachile ligniseca. Next base: position 6,705,026 of record OX243784.1, read on the forward strand.
CCACCTTCTGTGTTCTATTCTGCCCCCCGCGTTTCCCTCGTTGCTCGATTCTCGTCCCTCCCCCGCCGCGAAAGCCGAGACTGGCTTTTGGCTGCCATCGATCAAACGGGCCTCCGCTGGCTGCTGCTGCGGGCTACGTTTATAACTCGCCGAACAATCGGACGCGAATAGGGAGCCTCCCGATCCGAGGAAAATTTCGCCTCGGCCTGTTTTCTTCCGTCGACGCGACGATAATTCACCTTTTCGTTTGTTGTTTCAATGGAACGTTACGGCCAAGCGATTTCGACGCTTCCTCGCGAATCTGGAATAGATAGCTGCCTTCCACTCCCACGGTTCGCTCGTAAAAATAACCGAATCCCGTGGTGGTCCAAAGGATAGATCTCCATCGGGCATGGGACATCGGACTAAATTCGGATCTCCTTACGCGAACACGTTTCCCGATAGTTTTTCGACTTCGGCTATTTACGTAGCCTCGAGAGCACATTCTAAAAACGGAAACGCTCCCTTAATGGTACACGCTTTCGGCAGGGATAATCTATTCGTCGCGAGTCCCTGCTCAAGATTTCTTGCCACCATTCTTATTTTAACGCCACGCTTCGATTCTCCGTGAACACGTTTATTAAAGTAACTGGGATTTTGTACTTGAGGTCATAGCATTGATATTTTGTACAAAGTTAGGGGTACTTGGAAGTTGGGGTTGGGTTTTGGAAATTTGGCGATTAAGATTTGGATATTTAGATGACTTGACAATTTGAGAATTTAGAAGCTCAATCAATGAAAAAAAAAGTGAAAATATGTAAGTAGCTAAATTTCTCACATAAACTTACCCTACCCGTGAGCATATTTGTGGGACCACCAAACGTCGCCAGTAAAGCGAATGCATTAAGCAGAATGGACACAGTCCTCACGAGGAAAGAGCAATAGTAAGTCCGTGCAAACGTCGAGAAATTACCGCTGGCGAGCGCTTCTCACGATTGAACGTGCTCGATAAAACGGCGCGATAATCGGTTCGATTCGGTCGGGGCTAATTGGAGAAACGAGCAAAGTTGCACGCTCTTAACGAAACGACACGCAGGTTGCTCTTACTTCCGTTCGAGGCGTTTATCGTCGCGTAAAAAATTCCATCGAACGGCCGGCGAAGGATGGTTTGTACGTGGCTCGGAAGGGGCGCAAAAGGTGGCTGAGGATCGCGACCACGACCGCTAAGTGGCAATGTAAATTCTAGCGTCGCCGGGTAGAGAGCGTTAATTGTGGATTTGCGTTTTATGGAGGAAGTCGCGGAAGCGTAGTGGTCGCGAGCGCAACACCGAAGCCCGGTGCTCTCACCTGTCGCCGTTGAGTTACGTTAACACCTTTGTTCGATCTTATCGTCTGGTGGCCAGGGTTCCTTCGGGCTCGTTTCCATTACGCGTTTAATGGTAATCGCGCGTTCACGACGACACGTCGGGCCCCGTTCGCCGCGTTTCGCAGCGCGTGTACGCGCCTACGTATCCGAAACCAACCAGAACGATAGTCCATGCTTATCTTTATTCCTCTTAATAATGTCCGTTCGCGTTTTCATTTCGCGCTGCTTAACCGTCTCGTTTACGCTACGTTTGCCTTTTTCAACCTGCCCCCGATTTTTTTAACGGAAACCATTACAATATCACTGCAATTTGTTCACATCACATTCTTTATATCTTCTAAGTTTCCATTTTGTGTTGATACTAGCTCCTGGAATTTACTTTGATAGGCAAAAATTCATCAAAAGTGCTATTAAAATTCAGTAACATGTTGAGAACATTCTACTTTCACTCCTATTTTTATAACATCTATGTTCGTAATCTATGTCCATAAGATGTCGGCCATTTTTATTAGTTCGCACGGTGTCCAAATAAAAAGTCTGCAATATACGTATCGGGCTGATCAGACTCTGAATCCTAGAACGAAGGTAGTTAAAGTGCAGCTTAAAATTAATTGCTATGACCGTTCCCTGGTGAAGTTGTCCGCTCGATGCGACAGCGAGCGGTACCTCGGCAACGCGAACCACCAGCCATTTACAAACTGCGTCCTGTTTATCAATTTGAATTCGAAAGACGTGCCGGTACGGCGACGAGTTCGCGACTCCGCAACAAATTACGTTTATCGGGAGTCATTAATCATCCGGCGTCTCGAACATCTGTGAACGACCCTTCTCCTCCTTCCTCTCGTCGCTCGTGGCGAGAAAGACACCGGTTCCTGGATCCCGCGAAAACGTCACGGAAAACGCAAACGATCGTCGTGCCAGACGTCGTGGAAAATTTTGATCGCTTTATCACCTGCGATCTTCCTCTCCCCGGTATCTCTCGATCGATGAATCTGTTGCATTTCTACCTTCTTATCTACACTTACAAGGTTTTCTTAACGCTATCTTTTTTCGGGGAGTTAGGGGAATGTTTTTCTAGGGAAAGTTTTGGGGACAAGGAATATTTTTTTAGGGACATTTTTTGTACGACATTAAATGTGTTCCTTCAGAGTTCAAATGTTTCTTGAGATACATGTTAAATTACACTACTTTATTTACAATATTCTGTGAAATTCACATACTATGTATATGGTCAATAATCATTACAAATCGCTCTTCAGGGACGATTCTTTTTTAACTAGAGAAAAATAGCATCTCGTATTAACATTTAATACAATTTTTAGACTATTGCAATTAAATACGTCCAACAACATACATGCAAAAATGTCCACATATGTAACCTCGTCGAAAAGTTACACAAATGATGTGCAATGCTTGAAGAGATTAAGAACGAATTCTCAACGATCGTTTAAAAAAGCATATATTCGTGTAACTGAGTAAAAGGAATCTGGAGGAAGGAATAAAATAGCGAGTGTACGGGAACGCCGGTATCCATCAAGCCCGAAGAACAGAGACGAGGTTATACGTCGGATATAGATACATTCCCAATAACCCCATCGTATTGGGGTTGCGTCGTCGGTATAAATAAATCAATATAACCCGCTAGCTCCGTGAGACGCCGCCCTCTTTCGCCGTAAGGAAGTGACGTATGAGACTCGCATCCTCGAAACGAGGGTTGAGGAGGCCACCCTGTTATTTCACAGTTAGGCTCGTCCCACCCCAGCGTCGCGCCACCTTCAACCTTATTCCTCGCCGGCATCTTCTCTATCCAGACCGAGCTTCGTCCCTGGTCCCGCTTCCAGGCGTGCACGAGTCCCTCGGGAAGCTTTTGTCCTCGAGCTGTAAGCGACTTCCTGACAGGCCAACTTTGCACCTGCTCTCCTTCTGCCGCCGCCGCCACCGCTTGTATCTCTGTTCGCTTCTCGTTTCGTTCGCGTTGCCTCTTTCTTTCGTCCGGTAACCTTCGTCTAACCTTAACACGCCGTCCCATACCAACCATCGGCACAAAATTTATTCGCTCCGGGTATCCTCAATCTTTCTCTGCCCACCCCTCGCGCGTCTTCTCTCGTACCGACGTAATCCGTAGATCAACGGATAAACCGGGCGTGTCGTTACTCGTACGAAATTATTTTCGAATAATCCTCGACGTCGACGCCTCGCGACCTTATCTCAATTACCGCGGATGGATAAGGAACATATTCGGTGCCTTTTCGGGGAAAATATTAGCGATACGTTGCGAGTGTTCGCGTATCGACTTGGCCTCTCGATTGGACATGCACACGGTGATGTGTTTGGCCATGTAACGCGAGGGGTTGCGATAGGTTGCTCATACGATGCCACTTTCTGGAATTTGGGGATTTGAAGATTAGGAAGCTAGGGAATTTGGGGAGTTGAGAGTTTGAAAACTGAGAAATGCAAGGATTTGAAGATTTGGAATGAGGACTTTGGAGATTTTAGAATTTGAAAAATGTAGAGTTCATGGATGCAAATGTTAGACCTCTAGGGAATTTGGAGATTTGGCGAATTGTATACTAGGGAATTTAGTTAATTTAATAGTAGGAAATTTGTGAAATTGCATGTGACGTGGAGCTTTGAAATTTAGGACTTCAGAGATTTAAGACTTTCGAAACTGGAAACGTAGGAATTTAACATTGTAAAATTTGGCCATATATCGCGAGGCTGTATAACGCAAAATTACACGTCGCATATCTAACCCGTGGCATTTTGGTCCCACATATAACGCGTTCCAATCTAATTACCGGCGATATAACGGAAGAATCTAGAACACAGCAATCTCCAGAAAAGATGTAAGACAATCTTGATTTCAGTTTGATTTGCCTTTCGTCTCCGATTTCATTGGCAACACGAGTAGAACGCGTGGCCACTATTGTCGCAAACACAAGAACCCCGAAGTTAACCCGCAATTTAGCCGCAAGAGCGATCGTTCAAAAGAGACGTCTCGCTTGATGCCACTTAACGAATCCCCGGGCCCGAACGACTGACTCGGCTCGTGCTCCGTTTCCAGATGCGACGATTGCTCTCCTCGCGAACACGGAATCGGTCGTGATTAAAGTTTCAGGGGCGGAATAATTCATGACTCGATTCGAGCGTCTCAATGAATTCATTCGAATCGTCGCTTCAGCTGCCTTGGACTTTCCTCGAATTCAATTACACGCGTTCGTTATTCGTCTACCTATCAACTTGTTCGCTCGTCGTTTAATCAGTCTAATATAGAAAGCACTTTCGAAACCACTGATAGTTGTAACGCTGTCTGCAAAATGCCGTTCAAACGAAGTTTCAGTCGAGAATTTCGATGTGAGCATAATTATCTTTTTCATTATTTTATAGATATTAACAGGTTCACTGAACTCGTCTTATTCCTTATTCTAAATTACAGCAAAATTAAAATACTGTTATGGAGACGTGATGTTTCATCCCTTATATCGTACTTTATTTTTAAAAGCTGTATATCTTAATATTCAAAATTTGCAGAAATGAAAATAACCTAGTTTCTGACACAGTGCAAATACTGAAAATATCTGATCGCTTTATAGATTCGTTTCATAAATCAACAATTACGTGATAATTCGAAAATTTGAAGGTTAAATGAAGTATATAAAAATAGTGTAATATAAACGGAAATTTGCGTCGCTAGATCACACATGTGGAGCAGAAAGAGAATCCCGAGAAGTTTGTTGAAAATTCCCACGATAAATCACGGTTACAGGGTTGACAGGGTGACGCGTATGATTACACCCTGTCTCTTAGCGGCTATAAATTTCTTCCCGGTCGCTATCCACCTTCGTTCTAGAATTCTACAGGTATTCTCGGGGTCCCGTTTCATCGAGGACTTCGGGGATAACCGTGACGCACGGTCTGCCAGCGTTTAATGGGTCGGCAACGCGAGCGACTCCGAATAATCCTGATGTATCGTTTACTCGCTGCTTGCCGCTTCGAGCGTAGAAAGGCGGGATTCCATCCACGGAAATCTTCCCATCTTCGCTTTCTCCCAAATGTCTCCTTTCTACGATAATTAACTACGTGTTGGAAAAAACGGCGATATAGGACGAGGCAACTTCAATGTCATACATGTGGACATATTTAATGTTTGCTCTCGTAAAACATTTTTGCAATACTTTTATCAAATTCTGTTGGAATATTTGACTTAATTCGAAATGACAAACCCTAAGAAATTGAAACAAGGTTTCTGACGCTGAAAAAGCACGTTTGCATGAAAAATCTGATCGCAACCCGTAATTCTGTTTGATGGATTAAAAAACCTGGTCAAGATTCTAACTCCAGGGCCCGAGATGGAAGGTGCGTTTAACCGAACGTTACGGTTATGGTTAGTCGCGTTAATTTGTGGCCTGGCCAAATGACAGGGCCGAACCAGTGATTCGAAAGTAATGGTTATCCCACAGCTCGAGGGACAGCTGGATTCGCGTTAATGACAAGGAGATTAGGGTGCGTCTAGGATTCACGAATATTTCCACGTATTTTTTAGTGCAAATAAGGACAGGTGTAAAAAGAATCTCCCTTGACATCGATTTTCAAACTCTAAATGAAGTCGATAATTTGCTAATTTTTGTGTTAAAAGTAATAAAACTTATATAGCTTTGCATCAAATTTTAAGCTTTGTCTCGGAGGCGCCATTTTGTGGTACTTTTACGTCATCGAATCTCCATAGTATGAAATAAGACATCGTTTGCTACGATGATCATTTTGTACTAAATTGGTGAAATAACGCGGTCATTTTCGTCAAATTTAAATTCATGTGCCATCGTATTTTTATGTGATTATACAGACTTTTTATATCACGAAATCGTTTCATGTCAACCGGTCATTTTGTGTCGGGAATATCGACGAATTTACGTAATTATTTTCATGGAACTTCAAGATTTAAATCGACGTGTCACAATTTTACGTCAAATCGTGTCAGAAAGTAACAATTTTCCTAAAGTGACCATTTAATATGCAACAACTTGATGTCCAGTAATTCGAAGCGATTCCGAAGTTTGTCAAGAATATAATTTTCGTCAAGTAGGATGGTGGCCATATTTCCGAGATAAAAGTACAGCTTCAGGATCCAGTGTTCGCCCGCCAGAGACCCTACTCTCTCGTGTGAAATTACTTCGTTTCGCGGGCTTACTCTTATCCCCCGGTGCCACCCTTTCTTACCGTGTATCCTCATTCAGCCGGGATCTCCCTGGAAATAAAGTAGATACCTTTCCTATTTTCGCATCCGGAAAATTGCAATACCTACACCAAGTTTACGTTTAGTCCTTATAAATCAGTCCCGGTCGCCGCTGAATTAATCGCCACGTATTTTTCATTTTTTTCTGTATTAACTATTATTTATGTTAGAGGAATTATTGCTGTGTTAGAGAAAAAGTGGGGATTATTTTATTGGGGATGATAATTTAATTGTTGATCGATGAGTTGTAATTTGATAAGGTGGAATTTGGTGTGATTCAGTATCATAATTCGACATGTTGTTGCATGGATTGTTATTCGATACGTTGTTTTTCGGGGTGTTGTGACACGTTGTGATTTCACACGTTGTAATTTGACACGTGTAATTCGATACGCAATTGATAGATGCGTTGAAACTCAATGCGTTGTATTCCGGGATGTTGTAATTCAACACGCTGTAATTTGACACGTCGTGTAATTCGATACCGTTGTTAATTGCGTTGAAACTCAACACGTAATTCGACACGTTGTTGTTCAACGCGTAACTCGATGCGTTGTGTGACTCAACTCGTTGTAATTCAATGCGTTATAATTCAAGTCTACTCAATTTTTTGTGATTCAACGTAATTCAGCGTTGTAATTCAATACTGTTCAACTCTATATCTTACAACTCAACAAGTTGTAATTCAACTCGACTCAATTCTAATTGTAGTCCGATTCATTCCAGCACCTTGTACTTCAATATGATTGAACTTGTATGCACCTTGTATTTCATGCGAATTCAACCAATTGCACAATGGTGAACCTGATCCAAATGAATCTCTCCAGAAATAAAACGAATAATTGCACTAAAACAATTCCACATTTCCCTTTCATACAATCCCTTATTTAACCGCGTTAGAGGTCCACTACTTTCATAGAACACGGTCTCGAATATTTTTTCAATTGTCATATCCCTGATGTATGGTAACGTTAAGGTAATTTGAGAATTGTATTAATCGACGACAATTTAATCACGAAAATACCCGATCGGTAGTTTCGGTGTCGTTCGCATTCCGGTAGGCGGGCAAAGCTGGTTGAGCGAGTGTCGGCTCTTAACGCAACAAGCTCCTCGCGCGTTTATCTAATTATTATAATTGCACGATTATTCTTGGTCGAAGTAGCCGTTGCACGGGGCGAGATCCCATGCCGTTGGGCCCCGCAGAAAAGAAACGAAAGAAGTAACGGGATATATATGGAGCGGCACACGATAGAATCTCCTCCCGGTCGAAGTCGTGATGCGAACGATCACGAATTCTTTGCTTCCTTTGTGTATCGGCTCCTCCGTCTGCATTCTTTCCGCGCGTGCATACTCCGCGTCCCAGCGCGTAATAACCGTTGGAATTTTGCACCGGATCCGTTGCTTTATCTCCCGCGATTGTTCCGCGTGAACCATGTGTTTCTTTTTCCAGGGGAAGTTCTCGCATATTATCGACGTTTGTCTAATCGAAACGTTTTCTTTATTTTAATGTGTGATTGGAGGACATTAACGTAGAACCGATGTTTTTCTTTGCTTCAGGTAAATGGTGTCCGCGTAGGGAATGGAGTTCGCCGCCGGACGCGCAGCGAGCGGCGAGCGACGCGCGTCGCGGCGTTCTTTACTCTTCCGTCTTCCTCGGTAGTCCCGGTAAGTCTTCTCAAAACTTTCACCCTTCTCTAAATTGAATATCTTCGCGAAATATGGCTCCTTTCGCATTCTCCGGTTCAATTTTACCCGCTCGTACGTTATCCTTAATTAAACCGCCGGCTGCTTAACGCTCGCGGAGTTTCTGGCGTTAATCGTCGCGCACGCGTTCGTGAATTTATATTCTTGTGTTCGTTGTACTCCTCGTGGACCGCGCGGAAGCTTCGAAAAAAAAAAAGAACGAAGAATCGGAGACGGAAATGGAAGGCGATTGCGTGCAGACAGCAGCGCGTGCATAGTACACGCGATTTACGTTGGCTCCCGGTGGGAGGAGCGCAATCGTTCGCGGCATAAACAAGTTTTAATCGTGCCTCCGGCATTCGCCGCGTTGAATAAATATTGATATCGGCCGACGCGACGGCCAATCAGAATCGGGGCTTATAAAGCAAGCCGCTTACACACCCGCCTGTCTATCGCGCGACGTGCACGCGCGTCACCTATTTCATCATCGCGCGTTTACGCGCGTAAACGTATTATTCCCAGCCTTGAAGTGTACCTTGGAAGGGGGCAGAAATGTACTGTTCTAATACTGGCTTCCATATTTAAGCCTCCTTTATATTTTACACCAGCATTTTACGGGCAAATTCAAAATTTCTCTTCACTTACTTAATTCTATTATTTATTTTACGTCACCTTCAACCATGTTACTTGCAAATTCAAAGTTTTCTTACTTTTTACTGATTACTATACTTTTTCATTTTTATTATATGTGTTGATACAAGCTTTTTGGAAAAACGTTTTATTTTCTCCTTCTACTTAATTTGCATTTTTATTGTACATGTTGATACGAGCTACTTGGAAATTCAAGATTTCATTGTTTTTTACTGGTTATTGTATTTTACCATGTTCTGTACTGTACAATTCACTTGTTCTCTTTATGTAGAATTTGAAAAAGAGTCCTATACAGTTGTATAAACTGTGCCTGGAAGATTTACGTGTTCCTACTTCTTCAGGTAACTCTAGTATACTCCGGGTGTATTCTCGATCCGGGTATGTCACCGTGGATATTAGAGTCCTTCGCTCGAACTCGTAAAAACGGTAAATATCTGGCGAAATCGACAGAGTGTTCCCGTGAGTCTCGCGTGTCTCGGTAGCCGGTCAAAGTCGCTCGATATCCATCGATACCCGTCTAATTCACGCGGAAGGGATCGCGATCCTGTCTATCCACGATTTCTCCTTTAATTAAATTACGCGACCGCCAAGGTGGGCCCCGATAAGGGGACGTAAATCACTTTCAGTCGATAAGTAATCGAACGATTCGCGAGAGACGTCCAGGTTCCTGTTGGTCGTTCGAGAGACGGTGGGTATCGCGCATGCCTCGACTTCCCTCTTTTCTCCCTGTCGCGGTTCCTCTTTGGTCCTGTTCCTCTCTGGCAGACCGAAGGAACGGAGGGAATATGAGCGAATGCCAGAGAGGCAGAGAAGAAGAGGAGCGGCGAGTCAGGGGGCCGAGAAGGACCCAGACAGAGAGAGGGAATATATCGCGGAGGGCGAAGGGAAGGGTAGTAGACTCTGCCAGGACGAAGGAGACAGACAGAGGGCAAAGCCGAAGGTGAAAGAGAGAAGTCCACGTGGCGTCTCCATGGCAACGAGGCGAGGCGGGAATGCGACGGTAACCATGGCAGCCACGGGTTCCTCTCTCGGACCGACCTGTCTGTCCCTCTTTTCTGGTACCCTCGTCCTCTTCGTGTTCTCTGCTCTCTCGTCTGGTCCTCTTCCTTCCGCCCACGGCAGAACCACCAGCGCCGGGATCCGCGAAGAAAAGGTGGAGCGGACTCTCGGATCTGCGCTCTGGAGAAAGCTTCCTCTTGCTTCTTACCCCTACCCCCTTTCTTTCTACCTTCTTTTAACAAAAAGATAATAGGAGTAGCGATAGCGCTTTCTGTGCCACTCAATCGACTCGGAGACTAACGATCAGAACAGTCATACAAGTTTAATTAGACGCCGGTTCAGCTACCGGTGAAGTTTTTGACTCGGAAACAATCCTCCATTATACAACTGTTACAGTATTATTTTTATACATCTTCTGCCTTGTTGGTAAAAACACTCGGTTTTACTGAATTTTACGGTCTTGCATTTTAATCCCTTGAAAGTTTGTAACATCGACTCTTCTCAATTCTTCTGTATTCAGGAATAATTTGGACACTGAGAATTTGATGGTCTTTTAACAGCACCATATGAATCATGGTACTCGAATCGACTACAAACATCAATTGTCACACTCGTACATTTCGATCTTCAAATCAAAGACATTCACTAGCTATCATTATTACTTTCCTATCGTAAGTACAATATTTGAAGAAAAATGTAAGAATCCTAAAGTTGTCAGATGAGGTGACATCCCCATTGTCATCCAAATTCTTGTAACTCTTTGTGACAAGCCTTAAATTTTTGCGACTCGTTTCTGCGATTGTTCACTTTCAAATAAAAGCTTGCCACATCTTACCTTGAAAGAATCAGTACCTATAAATCAGACAAAAAGATACAATGATATCCTGCAATAATCAGATAGTATAAAGTAAAAAAGTTGAACAGGAAATAACAAAAGTAATGTAGCGAGACGAGAAGTTTTATCTTGCTGTTAGATTCGCAGTTAGCGATAAATTGATAAATTCGAAGGCGTTTCCATCTCCATTGCACGTGTGCTTGAGTTGGCTCCGGTTTCCATTCGTTAAAACGTCAGGCTGTTCCGCGGCGGTGCGTTAACGCGGTTGTTTAATAATAAAAAGAGCCGCGGGCCGTATTAATTAATCGAAACACGGAAACGGGGGATAAATTTTATCTCGGTCGCTCGCAGCTCGACTGTTAATAATGAATCGTTAATGCTAATTTTTGATTTATGCGTTCATAATCTTTCCCCCGGACCCGTCTCTCTGTGGCTAGATCATCCCCCGGCCCAAACCACCCCGCGCGCACATACACGCGCGTATTCGCGTTCCGGATGCGTGTTTTTGAACGCGACCGATATCGGTGACTGAATTAAACGACCGACCGGAAGCTCGGGATAAATTTTGTCGCAGGATATGCCGGTTATTAATAACGACTATTTCCTAGCAGTTCGTTAATAGGACCGCAACAACGATTGCAATTTATGCGTCTATCTCGCTTTGTGCGAAATTTTAGCGCATGCGGTGTAATTGAATCGGTCAGCCGAAGAATAGTGCTCGCCAACAAACGATTTTCGGATGATCGCGAAATTAAATGATATTACAAACCGAGGACAAAGGAAGTATTTTATATTTTCGTTTCTGATAATCAGTTTGGTACTTGTTTTCTCAGTTGTTGTAAACAGTTAGAATTTTGGAAATAACTATTCATTGTTTCTTTGTGATATATTTATTCAGGTCTTTTGCACGTTTGTGAAGCTCCTCTGTTCGGTATATCATTCTGTGTTATTAATTAACAATAATAATGATACATGTACCAATATTCATATTCTTGATTAAAATCGTACATTTTATTATTTTGTAGTATATCATTGTTGTCAATATCGAGAACATACATATTAATCATGTGTGGTCCTCATATGTGTAAGCGTCCTATGTGTATGCTTTCTCGTCATCTTTGTTATTCCAAAAAATGCAACTCGTTTAAAAATTAAATTAGAACAGCTCCATGAAATTAATATCAATAAACAGAAATCTACAATTATACATGTATAATTGTATAACAATACAATTGTGGACGTGTCTACATGTTTCTACAATTTCACACGTCTCAAACAATGGTCTCCGAGCGTACCTAGCGTTCTCCAACAAACCAATTTAATTTCAGCGTCGCTTTCACGGCGTCCGCGACAAATAAAACGGTTCTCCGAACCGATTGAACGTTCGCGTTCGCGAAACCGATGTAAAAGTTGCCGTTAAAATTACCGCGCTTTGAATTTCCTCTCGCGGAGCGCGGAGGAACGCGGCGTGAGCGTTGAAAAAGCGCGATGCGTGGCAAGGCAGTTTAAAAGCTATCGACATTCTTCGACGCGGAAACGTGGCTACCCGCTCGGGCAGGCGCGAGAGAGTACATATCTGGTGGACGACGATGGAGCGAGTTCGCGTTGCTGATTATGTACAGTCAACTGCAAATTTACCTTCTCTTGAAACAATATTGCCAACAAGTTGCTTCAAAGGAATTTTTGGAGATTTGACAATTTTGGGAAATTTGGGGACATGGGAACTTGAGGACTTTACTAGTTTGAAGAATTTTTGAAGATTTGGAGGTGTATAGGTAGATTTGAGGATTTTGGTATTTTGAAATTTATGTGTGTGGAAATTTAGGATTTGACAATTTAGGGATTTGGTCATCTAGGAGTCGAGAAATTTAGGAATTTGTGGACCTAGAAATTTGCAGATGTAGGAAGTTGGTAACTTAAGAATTTGGGAACCTAGGAATTTTGTAGATTTAGAAATTTGGGGACCTAGGAATGTGGAGACTTAGGGATTTGGAAATGTAGAAATTTGAGTATAAAAAAAACTTGTAACTTTAGATCTTTAGAAACGTAAGAGTATTGAAATCTAAGAATCAGTTAAAAAATTTGAAGATCTAAGGACTTGAGAATTCCCAGAACTTAGAGGCCTCAAAGAATATAAGAACCTAGGGGTCTAGAAATTCAGGAATGTAAAAATTTAAAAATAAAAAGATAAACACGCGAATAATGTCAAAAATTGCGAACTCATATATGAACCAAAGGACGCTTACGTTGGTGTGGGATCGAGGAATCTCGGGATTCCTCGACTCTCGATACGTCTCGTGCGGAGAATCGAGTTTCTGCGTCGACGACGACATTAGCTCGTCCACGTTATCCCCGACAATATATTTTCGTCGAGCCATCCATTACGAGGCGGCCGTACGTGGGCCCGCTTAATGCGGTGCCGCTGTTATTTTCAGTTTCGTTAAGTTACGTGCTCCGAGGCGTTCCTCTTCGATCCGAAGCGACGGAACGCGACGCCGACGTCCACCGAACCCGGCAGATTAGCGTCGCAGAACGGATCGACATGCTCGTTTCGCGACCTCGTTCTAATTCGTTTCCTTTCATTCGCTTTCCTCGTTCGCCGATTCTTTTTTCACGCGGAATTCGTGATTCTTGACGTCAATTTACTCTTGTTTATCTTCCCGGAGATCCGCTCGACGATCTGATTCGAGAAAATAGACTCGATTACGTGAATCGCTTCCATTTTGTTTTTCTTTTGCGCGGTTACTCGAACTGGGTCGAACTGGGAGGAATTATAAGGAGCCATAATAAGAGACAAAATAAACGTTTTATTTTTTATTCTGAAATATTTTAGGAAGTGTACGTGAAACATGTGAGTGTACATAATTTTACTTTTAGGAATGTGAACAATGTGAATGAAAATTTGATCTTTGGTTACAAGTGTACTGAAAATTGAACATATCAATTATTCGTCGATAAAGATCTATTACTGTTAGGAAAGTTAGTCGCAAAAGTAATACATAATATTCTGGACTTTAAAAATTCCAAAGTGATGCTAAAATTAGGACACCTACATAACAGTTGGAACCTGTAGAATGTACAGGTCTCATAAAAGTGATTAATCACAAAATCCAAAATTGAGAGATTTCTAAAATAATGAACAGATATGACGATATCGGATAGAAATATGACCTCTGAATAATCCTATGTTGAAACTTGCCCGGAAAATCTCCGTGTGAACGGGGTGCGAGTAAACAAATTAGCCCGCGGTCTCGTTCGACAAATTCGAAAGACAGCTTGACCGTTCGAATGAAATCCCGTTACGAAGCTAAGGGTAGAAACGTTGGAATTCGGTGTGTTTAGTTTTTCGTGGGTCGCGAATCACCCCATCGCATCGAATCGCCTCTCCTTCGATGTAGCTCGTCGTTGCAATGGCACACGGCATGGCTCCCTTTTCCGGCGAGTGTAGCGTAATGTAAGGGTTGCGCCCGCGTCGGTGGTGTTCTGGGGGTGAGAGAGTTTAAAACCCCTCGGGGCTTGAGGTCCAGGCCCGGTTAGATTTATCGGATGTTTTGGTTGGCGGCCATTGTTAGCCGCCCTCTCTCCACTCTCTTTCCCTCTTTCGGTGTTCTCCCAGGCCAGTGGCGTAGTCGATTCCGTCCAATAGGGAGGCATTTTTTACCCTTTTTTTCGCCGGCTCTCGAATACCCGTCGACCGTATATATGTACCTACATACTATCGGAGCTCGCCGAAGCAATAACGTGTTAAGAATAACGCGCGGGTCACGCTTTCCTGCTTACATCCAGCCGAAATTTATTTTCCTCCGCCATCTTCCGGCCGAATGATATTTAAACTGAAAACATTGTCGTTCACCGACTCTCTTTCTCTTTAACATTCATTTCGAGGATTTTATGAAGCAGACAATTTTAATTATGTACAATACCGATTTCATGGGGTTTGAGAGGTAAAATTACTTGATCATACGACGTTCAGACATGTGGGGATGATCCTGGACTAACATAATCCTAACCTTAATCTAATTACACTCTAACCTAACAGTAACCCTAATCTAACCTTAATCTAATCTTAACCTAATCCCAATCTAATTTTGATGTAACCCTAATTTAACTTCGAGCTAACTTACATTGTATAATCCAAATAATGGAGCTTGATCTAATGGAACTTGAGCTAACACGACTCAACGCACAGTTTTATCATACTTTGCTCTTGCGATCTTCTTTTTAACGTAGTCTCGGGTCTCCAGCAACCCCTCCGCCATTGTACGTGGTGGTTTGAACGATGTTCGAGCCTGCGACCCTTTCGGTTCAACCCTCGTAACCGCAGTTCTCTCTTTACTCGTTCTAGCCGGTACATCGTGCGATTCCACACCGTGGAACGCTGTCTCGGCTGGGTGATCGATGCGGCCTTATAATTAGCTCGCCTTAAAAGCGAGCTTCCACCGTTCTAATTGCACGCTCAAAAAGCTCCTTTGTATTACCGCGCTGTGCTAGCTCGAATAGCCGCGCCACAAAGTCTTCTAGAAACTGTGTCCCTGTAATTTCCTGCAACGTGAAGCTACTGGTATAATGTAGAGATCTACGGATATTGGAATTTGGATATATAAGTACACTCCTCTGGTTCTTAGGATACAGTGGAGGTCATGTATACTCCTAGATCTCCTTTAGATTCATATACCTCTCGTTTCCTTCACCCTATGTTCCAGTGTATATCTCTTCTGGACATATAGAGATTTATTGGAACAGGGATCTAGGGAGACAAGAATGTAGGTGTGTAGGTTTCTGGGGAATGGGGATGCAGGAATATAAAAATTTAGGCGTGTAGATTTCTAGGGGTGTAGGGACCTACGTTAATAGGGATCTGGGACATGTAGCAATTTGGATATGTAGCTGTCTAGAAAAGTAGAAATCTAGGAACATAGAAATCTGATATGTGGAGATCTGGAATGTGGAGATCTAGAGCCCCAGCAACCTAGAAAAATGGGAATCTCCGAATATAGAGACTTGGTGTTTCTATGAGTACATAAATCTAAGGCTATAGGAATCTAGGGTAGGGGGTAGGAATCTCTCGATCCTTGTTTCCCAAATAACCTAACCAAAAATAAATCCGAAAATTCGCAAGAAACCCTAAGAAATTCGAGTCCTCGCACCGCGGAAAATGGAGAACTTGTTCCACGAGAGTACCCGATAAATACCTGTGGCGCAAGCTTTTCTGCATTAACCGATGTACATACACGCGGTACACACGTAGCGACGCGCATACAGTCGCGCGCAAGGAACGTATGTCCGGTTCCTCCGTAAGAGAGGTTCCAGAGGAAACGAGCGGAGGACGAGACGAGGAAAAGAGAGGGTTCAGACGAGGGCCGGTGATGGATCGTCCAATCAGTGCCGCGAGATGGAGCACGAGAGAAACGGAAAGGGAACGTAGAGAGAATGAAAGAGCCGGAGAATCTTCTCCACCTATGGCATGGTACGCAGCCCGAACAAGAAGAGAGGAGGAGAGGAGAGAGGTCATGGTCGGGTCGGTCTCCTGCTAATCGAAGAACACGAGGTGGCCCTGTGCGGCCTCAACCGAGAGAAACCCTGCCTTCTCTCCTTCGTGGCCTGGCCACGGGATCGGCTATCGGTTATAAACCCGCTCCCGACGACCACGATGATCATTTCGTGGCTATGGAATGACGTTTCGATCGTCGATCTTCATTTCACTATGTCCCTAGATCCCTAAAGATTCCTATATCCCTAGATCTACTCATATTCCTATACCGCTAGACACTCATATACCTGAAAGTCCCTATACTCCCAGACGTCTATGTCTTTAGATCCTATAGCTCTATATCTCTATATTTTGTATGCATATATCCACATACCATTATATCCCTATGTCTCTATATACCAATGTCTCTACACCCTTATCCATATATCTCCCTGTGTTATATCTTCCTGTCTTATTTCTCCTTATCCATATATCTATCTATCTACCTATCCATATAATATACCCATATCTCTATATGTACCCATATATTCATATATCTCTGCATTTCTATTATATATATCTTCTTAAATTCTTAAATCCCCAGTGTTAAGAGAAGTGGTCCTTTCCCTATATCGCCTCTATTATAATGAAAGGTTAGCGTGAACACTGTACTTGGTCAGTGAGCAACACACTGGCAAATCGCATACCGGCGACCATCGCCCAAAGGGGCGGCCATTCTCGCGAAAAGGGTGGGAGGGTAATTGGTTCCCATGGAGGCAGAAAACGCCTGGCTCGAAAACGTCTCGTCGAAACTGCATGCGTTGAACGCTGGCTCGACGATAATGCGGAGAAAGGAGAGGAACTTGAGAGGAAACGGGCCGAGGCAAAAGGGAATGGGCGCTTGTTGGAAAAGTGATTCCGTAGACGATAAACGCAGTTTGAACGTGTAATTTCAACGAGAACGAAAGCATAACGTACATTACAAATTATGGAAATATATCGAAGTGTGTGCGGTAGATTTATTGCTCAAATATTCGCATTGACCTTTCGTAATTTCTTAGAGCCCCTGGCGCAGGAAAATATCTGACCTTCGCTGTGAATAACGCTTCTCCAAATTGAAGTTTCGGTGATACAATCTTCTTTCCGTGCATGGAATCTCTCCATTCTACCTCGGAAAGTCTACTCTGTATCTCCCGTACGAATGACTCGCGATTTCTCACGATTCGTCCCAAATCGCCGCTCAAACAGTTACTCTTCCGTTGCACAACTCGCACGATACGGCGCATGCAATCAACCGGTTTGTAGTCGGTGCAAGTATCAAAAAAAAAGAGAGGAAAGAAAAAAAATATGGAAGAAGGAAAGCTCGAACGTCAGCGGGATTAAAGGCACACAGGGGTAGAGCAGATACGGGTAAAGCAGAGCGAGTAGAATAGTGGTGGTTGGAACAATCGAGCCGTCGCGTGATGATACGGCGAGTTAAAAGGAGAAAAGAACAGGGGAAAGCGAAAGGAAGTAAGGAGACGAAGAAGGAAGGCGACAGGCCGATAAACGTGATACACGTCGCGGGATATACACACAGCCGTAGCTGCCTGCTGCTATCCACGGTCCGTATTCATTAGTTCCTTACTCAAAGGCACGGAAATAGTTCCGGAGTTGCGGGAGGCACAAAGCACAAAGCTCTGTCGCGGAACAATGAGAGATAGCAGGGGGTGAGTGAGAGAGGAGCGAGAGGTGTAGCCATACATAACAGTGATAGCGAGAGAAAGAGAGAGAGGGTGAACTGCAGATTTCATGAAGTCGAAGATAGGCACAATGGTTTAGCTCGCGAGAGTACACCATTTCTCTCTTTCTCCTCTCTGTGTTCTTTCTGCTACATTTTCTAAGTTCACTGATTTTTTCCTATTGATGCACTTAAGCACAACTTTTATAAAATATATTCGGCTATAAAATATATTTCTGGTAATTAATTTGTACATATGTACATATACTGCACTTGTGTCGTGAATAGTCTGATGTGTTACAAATTTTGATGATTGAAACCAGTAGTTGAAAATAATAAGAACTAAACTTTTCAAGTTCTTAACAAAAGTGAATCGCTTTAAAAATAGTATAAACTGTATTCAACAATCCTGTCTTCCGAAATTCAATAAATTGTTTCTCCCTTCATCTCCGCGCAATATTCATACGCGTATATTAATGTACCAGAAGATATGTAAAGCGTGTTTGACTGCGAGTCCTGCCGGCTCCCGGTGGTTGTGCCAGGGTGCAATATTAGTGAAATGTGTCTCGAAGCGTGCCCATGTGCGGCTCCGATATTAAACAGCAGCCGTCGTTGCATCTGCGTTTTCCGTCTGCCGTGCACGCGTGTTCGCAGACAGCGTTAACCCGGGATCTTCCGGGTCGACTTTCGACTTCGCGACCGTTATCGACTGACTCGGTCTTTATTTTCCCCGGTATTGCCGCGGGCCGGGCGATATTTTCCGAAATATGAAAATCCACGGTAGGTAGTTCGTCACGTGGATTCTCGCGGCAGCTGCGCGTAATGGCGCAGCCCGGCTAAACCCGCTTCTCAAGAACGTAATTTTTTGCCGGGAATCGTTTCATGAGCTTCGTACGCGCACGGTGTATCGTTGTCTAGTCGCATTCGTCTTCGTAGTCGGTTTTAAAAGCCCTCGCCGGCAGAAGTGGTCCGTTTCGTGCACCGCGGGTAGAGATCTGGTCTGGAGTATCGTTCGCTCGCACCCGCGCGGGCAAGGAACAAAGAAAAACACGGTGGAATAATTAAAACGTGGAATTTACGAAGGGGCCGGGCGAGTTTGCCGGCTGCGTCATCGGAGAGGACAAAGGAGGAAGAGAAAGAGAGGACACGTGGAGGGACGAGCGCCAGGAAAATACACACGAAGAAGCGGAGAGACAAAAAAAAAAAATTGTGGAAGAGAGGAATATAGCTTGAAAGTGTGCTAGCAGAGGGTGAACCGGAGCTATATGGAATAGAGGGTGGCAGGAGGGAAGGGTGGTTTCTCGATGTAGCACGGTACAGCACGGTACAATCGGTGGTACCGGCACATGGGCACACGCCAACTTGTACTCTCTGTCTCTCTCCTTTCTTCTCGTCTTCCCGTGCTCTCTTCCTCTTTCTCCACCTCCACATCCACATTCACCTCGAACGTGCCCCTGCACGGAGTTCTCCCAACCTACGGCCCAGCCCCGGCAGCGGCAGCACCACCACCCAACCCAGACCCTGGGGCTGTCAAACGCAGGCCGAATCTTCTTCTGCTCGTGACAGCCTGGAAATGAAGAGAGTGCCCCCGCGTGGCGTATCCTACCCGCTTTCCTATGTACGTTAACGCGCGTCCTAGGAATGTACGTTCTGTTCTCACACGCGTGTCCACGTTATCCCTTTAACGTGTACGTGGGGACCTCTGTGACGAGCACCCGGGTTCAACGGAGGTCGCTGCTCCTGCCTTCGTCTCTTTCATTTTCGTTCGTCCTTTCATTATATCCCCTTCCCTCTGCCCCCTTTTAATTTTGTCCGCGTCTGGATAGATTCATTTTTTTTCTCCCGCTAATTCGTCTGTAATTGTTCTCTCTGTCGATCGGGGCGCACGCGAAATTGCTCGACAAAGGTACATCCTCTTTTTCTACATTTTTTTCGACAGCCACGCGAGAAACGGGAATTATAATCGGGAAAGACTCGGGAGGGTGGCTGGATTTTTGTCATCTCTTCATTCTTTCGAACCTTAAGACATCTTATGTGTAAAATGGGACTTTACTATTGGAACACTGAAAATGAAGACTCGGTACTTTAAAGAGTCTTTTAAAGAACGTTTCTCAAAAAGAGTATTTGGAAAAATATCCGGTATAAAAAATGTGATAACCTTTGGTGATACAGTCAGGATTCAAAAGAGCAGCCATCGATAAATGCGGAACAATGCGCTCGTGCTCGCGGCGAAGTCACCTGCGTCGAATTGTGAATTACGAGCTGTAGTATCGTTTCTAATAATAAACGCGATTTATCGATATGGGCGAGGCTGCCGTACAGCGGCGCGCGGCAATAAAACACTAATAAAACAAACGGAAAGTAGACGGAGGTTGCACCGTTATTTGGTCAAAGGAACGACGAACATCGATAACATTTTTTTCGAGGAGTGTCCAGCCCGGCGTACACGGCCGCTCCGCGAGGCCGAAGAAAGGAAAGCGTGTTCGAGCAAAACTGTCGAACGGTCCCAGGTAGAAGGAGGAGAAAGAAACACGGAACAACGAGGATCATTGTAGCCGTGGATCGAACGCGACGGATTCCGTGTACGATGGAATGTAACGCCGTAATAACACGACGGACGTACCGGTAATATCGTCTGAGGTATATGCGACGGTCTCTTGTACGACGATGTAAACGCATCAAGTACGTTCTAATAGATATACCTCTCTCGGTTCCCCTCGGCAATCGAACATACTTTAGCCGAACGTCGAACAGGACTCGAATGACTATTCGATGCAGTCGGTACCTCGGCCTCGTGTACACTCTCAAAGAACCTGCAGGCTGTTACTTCTTGAAAAGCTTGTTCCTGTCTGTTACGAGTTTGAAGAATACGTCCGATGAATTCCTTTAGAATTTCCATTGCCCGATTGTTGCCCAGCTCGAATTTATCCTTGACTTTTACAGTTTTTCGGAACGGATAGACGCGTTAATTATCCGTAGAGAGCTGACAGCCTCTTCTTCTTAACGGGTATAGTTGCGCTCTATTTTCGAAACCGAAGAATATGCCCGTTGTTCTACAGCCTTCGCCTCTTCAGCTTCGCCGCCCATTGTGTACTCGAGGACGCCAGTGCGAGCATTGTGCTCCGACACAATAATAATTGCGCTAATGATCAAACTCGAAAACCGCCTCGTAAGCCCTAACCCTCTTTAGCTTCGAACTTTCGCATCACCCAATTGTTTCGATTAAATACCTTCTTTTCACAAACATATCAAGTTTCAATATTTTCAGTGTTTCAAAATTTTGATAAAAATCCCCAAAAACTTGACCTCGCAAAATTTCTCATATTTCAAAACTTCCTGAATCCCACAAGTCCCAATGTCTTAAAATCCCGAAAATATCAGAATTACAAGATCCTAAAATCTGCATCCCCGAGTGCCGAGCGTCCAAACTCGTGGAGGTTGCAAGAGGACCGTCGACTTATTACAATCGTCCGGAACGAGTGTCATCCTTTCTGTTATCTGTTCACCAGCGTGTTCCTCGTGCGGGCCTATTAGTTGTTGGTGTCCCGAGAATCCATAGTGGCGTTTTTTCTGGCGTCCTCGTGTCTCGTTTCCTCGGTCGGCGACACGCTCGTCCGGCGACGAAAGGTTCACTCGGGCCCCCGGGTGAAATACTGCGACTCGATTTCAACACCTCGACGTCGTTAATTAGCCGTGCCACTCGAGTTTTATTCCGGCAGCATCCTCGCCGTTTAATTACAACCGGCACACACGACACACAGAGAGAAGAGCACACGGGGGTTAGGAGAGGGTCGAGCGCGTGTGCTACACGCTCCGCGCTACCTGCCGGACGCGACACAACGGCTAACACGTATCGGCTTCGTATCGCCGCTATCAGCTTCAGGTATACGCTCGTCCTCTCGATCGATCAGCCTTCTCGTTCTGTAATGAGGTTACACCGGTCGAAATTTAAATTCTTAAGAATCTGCGAGGTGTCTTGTGATGACGCACATTTTTCTTTTTTAATAAAGTCAGCAGGTCATTCATCTTTAATGAGTACATTGATCTTTTGATAAATACATAAATAGATACATTCTATTTGATCTTGAGAAAAATACATGAATAGATACATTGTATTTGATCAGTGTTGGTTTTTAATCAAGCTCGTGTTCAGTGTCATTCATCTTGAAATCTTGAAACCTTGAAACCTTGAAATCTTGCAATTTAGAATAATATCCTTCAAAACTTCTGAATCCACATCTTAACTGTTAACGAATACATCAGAAGCGTTACTTGACGCGCAAGCTCTCACGCATCATCCCCCAAAATGTCGGCCCCCTTCGAGTAATCGCTCTTCTGTTTGTTTGTTGTTCTGGTTTGATTCTTTCGCGAGGCGTATCGTGAAGGGGTCCGCGGTATAGGTCAATGGGAAACTAATTGTCGGCGTTTCGAGGGTGCGTGCACGGTCTGGGGGGTTTCCGTTGCTGTTTCGAGGGTTGATTCGAGGGTGGATGAGTCCTGGCCACTCGACGAGAACCGACTCCGGAGAAAGCTGGACTCAAGTGTTCCGAACAGCGCAAAAACAATACAGTTTCTCTGTTCATTTTTATCTTTAGTGTGTGCTAAGGTACATTTACGTCGATGCGTGGGTTGAGTATGGAACAAGTGCTTATGATACAATTGAAAATACGGTGCAACATGAATGAGGCTGCAAGAAGGAAAATTGTCAAAGGCTGATTTCTTCTATGTAATTTTGATTGCTAAAATTCTGGGACGGATAGTCAGAAGTTTATGAAACTTTGAAATTATTACTCCCAAGAAATTCATTTTTTCGAGAATTTGAAAATTTGATATTTTAAATAAAATAAAGTTAAATAGAATGTCCAAGTCTCTAAACAGTTCCACATGTCTTTTCCAAAGGGGCGTTTTCACGATCGTCCCGACAGGCAAAGACTTTCGCCTCGAAGCTTTCCCGATCTCGAAACGTGGAATTGGAATTCCGCTGACAACCGGTTATCCTCGATAAAGATGCCAGTATCGATGAAATAGCGTCGGTGCTCTATGCATTAAGGGAATCCAGAGAATCGGGGGCGTGGTAATGGAAGACAGCTACCATCTGGGGCACCCGGTCATATTTATATCCGCGAACGTTTCGCATCATCGTAGGCGGTGTAAAAAATTCTGGAAATTGCAGGAGGGCCGTGGCTGGAGGCCACCACTTACCGGGGTTCTTTAAGCCTGTAGCCCTCGCAACATGTAAAGTACCGATATTATGTATTTATTATAATGCGATCCGGACTCTCTCGGCCGATCGCAGCGGACCGCGGTTGTTCGAGGGCCCTCCAGCACGAAGAACAGCCGGCGGGAGCGAAATAGGGAGAGGAGCGACGAGGAGGGGAGGAGGGATAATCAATTTATCACTGCAGGTGCCTCCGCGCATTTACATACACGAGGACGACGGTCCGTGGTCGTCGTTACCTCGGCGTCGTCGCTCTTTTCGCATTCTCCGCGCAGTTATTCGCGCCGCTACAAATTGCCGCGCTGAAACTCCATGCAAATTTCCTCTTTGATCGCTTTACACGCTCGATCATTTGGCAGCGCGGGGGAAACCGGGTACGCGCCGCGTTTTCGATACGCTTGAATATTCATCCTCGATAAATTTCCCTACGATCGTTGCCGTTCTTTCGTGTCGTTTAATCGGCAGATCATCGCGACGTCTCGTCGGTGCCCTTGTGAACCGATACCGGATGCTAATGACCACGGCCTGACCGAGAATCGAATTTATGAATTCGTCGTATTCATTAATCACCATCGGACAGGGGTCGCGGAGCCAAAATAACTTTTATGTAACGTCTTCGGGAGCAACGTTCTCTTCTCCGTCTCAATCAAACCCTTTCTTCCATATTTACTCTTTGTATAGAAAATAGTATCTCTTAATCAATGCAGTTTATATTTTTATTCTTAGACTTAGGCGCAATGTTTCATTCTTGGTACATTCTAATTCTGTTCGACATTTGTGGTAGAGAATTATTTGAAATTGTTCTAGTATAAAATTGTTTAGTCTAGGTCTCTTCGAAGTGGAGAACACAAAATTGATTTACGATGTCTGACCACGCGCTGCGCTTTCTCGATCTACTTAACTGTTTTCCGTGACTGCCATCTCATCTCTGTCACTTGTTTTCAAACTTCCAATTGCTACAATCTGAAATTTTTTATTTTTTAAATTACTGAATGTCTAGATCAAATTTCTAAATTTAAAATTATCAAGTTTATCAATCTTCCATTACGCATTAAAAGATCTCGAGAGGACAGAATGGTACAGTTAACCGAGCCGTACGATTCGAATAAACTTCCATACCGATTATGCCTCCGGGACATCGGATCCGTCGTAAACGATCATCGTTTCCCGTGTTTCCCGTGTCGACTCGGCGAATCCCCTCGATCTTTTTTTTCGCCGCGATTTCAGCGACATCAACTCGAGGCAACGCGGTAAAATAATCGTAAAGTAACGGAAGGTTTCGCCCACGCGACGCTGCATATTCGTCGAACACCTACTTCTTCTATCTGCATATCGGCCAGCACGAGCCTCTTCCCTCCCGTTTTCTCGCGATCCGCTCGTTTCGGCCTCTCGTGAGATAGCTACGTGCCGTGCAAGCCGTTCCATACCGCCATAAGGGGTTAGGTTTACGAGCCGGGCTGGGTGTCGATATCGTCGTCGTGGTCGTGTCGTTTCAAGCGTGCCTGACCTCGGTCCTTCCAGATCCCTGGACAAGTACCTGGTCCTCGCTATTTACTCCTTGGAAATCTGTTCTGAAGCTACTCGTTTCATCAACCTCCAACTGAATCATTTTCTTCCATTATTTGTATCATCCACATCGATACATTGTAATCTCGATGTACACATATATGTTGACAACTCTGATAATTAAGATTACTATCTAGGTTGAATTTGAGGTTACATTAGCCCCATCAATCTAGAAGTGGACTCAAAGGTTAGAAGGGTCAGAAGAATGAACGATTAGAGCGAGTAGCTTTCGTAGAGACTTATGTTTGGACACGAAGACGCACGATTCCGAAGCGGAGAAGAAAGAAAGGGAGGAGAAAATTTGGGTAGCGGACTGCTTGTCGTCGTGGCCGTTTACATCGTGGTCGTTTTTGTCGCAGCTGTCGCTGTTTTGTCTGCGATGAGCTTCTCCCGTGGCTCGGGCTCGCGGCAACGAAGCCGAACGCCTTGTTTTTGCCGCTATTTTCGTGCCGTTAAAAATGCATCCATCGGGACGCGTCAACGTGCTCATTCGCCGCCGCGTCGTCGACCTTTTCTCGCGTCCTCCCAAGACGGATGCTTCTTTATCGTTGACGTTCAACGTGTCAACCCGTGACTCTTCCCGAGAAGTATCCGAGGCGACGTTCCCTCTCGTCCTTTTTTTTTCCCCCATTGCATCATCCGTCGTATATATACGCGCACGAAATCGACGCTCATTCGTCGGGAACGAATGACATCAGCCTTGTGTCGGCTATTTAAGTTTTCGTGTTCGCGTCACGTCGATCCACTTTCCAGTCGGACGAAAATAATAGAAACTAATCGCCGGGGCTCTGTCCCGTCGATCGGCGATCCCTTGATCCCGCGCCGGACTTTACACGCTGTCGAGAAAAAACGGCGGCGAGCAACGTTCGATCGATTTCAGAGACGCGAAGAAGGACGGCGAAGCCGTGCGTGGAAAGGAGACGGAGCCAGGGAGATACACGTTGCCCGGAGGTTAGACGTACGTAAGATGGAGTCTGGTTTGATGGAATGCTGCCTCCATCCCACGAGCACGCACGGCCCTCCTCTAACTTCTTTCCTCCCGTTTCTCTCCTCTCGGATCTTCAGCACCTCTCTCCCACCTTCGCAGAAACATGTGTGCGAGCCTGTGTTAAGACGACTCTCGCGCTTTCGAGAGCCGGCCGGAGCCTCTTGAACAGCGGGGAACGAACGAAAGAACGATCCGTATCCACCTAAGGCAGCCAATGAGACGGACCGCCATATTAGGCGCTCCTATATGGCCCCTTCTATGCGCCGCGAAACGTTCCGCGTACGCTTCAAATGGAGATAATAATCGCGGCCAGCTGATTAGACCAACCTCGCGGATAGCTTTCGAATCACTTCGGGATAATTATAGAACACGTTCTTATCAAACCGCAACGTCATCTCGTTTCGAGTAAATCATGCAACACCATTTTTTCTTCCTTCGAACTTACCTAACTTGTGAACTGAGATTTTGTGAAGATAGACTGAAAAGATGCGTTTGTATTATGCCAGCAAAGTGAGTGATCAGACTTTGTCCAGACAAAGGTGTTAGACTGCGAGGTCTGATAACTGTTCTATGTCACCTGCAAGCCTAATAACTTACCTGGTATACACCAGACTACGTCTTTAAGCTTTACATTGGACAAGTAAATCAGATTGTTCTAACATTGGACAAGTAAATCAGACTGTCCTTGGACAAGTAAATCACGAACCTCGCCCAATCGAACAGAACTATAGAAGACAGGTTGCTTACCTGAGTAGAATGTGGTCACTTAGCTAACTTAATATATACGAGTCTTAAGATATGTAAATAGGTGACCAGGCAAGTTAAGTGCGAGACAAAGATCTAGAAGACAAATCTTGTCTGGCCATTTACCTAACCCGTAGAGTCTTTCGACCGAAATTCACTATCTGATAAACTAGAATTGCACTATGAACGGTAACTATATAATTACGAGGAATTTGCACAGGATTTCTGTGTGAAAGTATAAGAGGTTCGTGAAAAAAATTTTAATGGTTCAAAAGCGCGTCGCGAGGTAACTCGACCACGATCTCCTGGGACCAGGGTACATCTCGTGCGAGGTATTGTTCGATAGAAAGCAGGGATCTGACGAGATAGCAGATCCTGGAGAGATAAGCGCACTCCGGATGATGTATCGCCAGCGATGCTTCGCTGCGCCAGTTGATCGTAAGTACCCGTTTGGACTCTCGGTACCGCGCTGCTTTCCGTTCGAGGACCCTTGAGATTCGAGCAGCCATTCAATATCCGTTACAAGCTGTTTCATAAAGAACTGTTTCCACTATTCGGAAAGATTGCTTGATTACGTACGAAATTGTGAATGATTTACTGTTTAACTTTTTGATTAGTCCGCAATCTCCTTTCAGTTATCTCACTCACATGTGGGTAACATTAGTTCTAAGATTCTGAAGTTTCACATTATATGTGCAGTGGTCAATGATAGATCTAAATAATTCAAACATCACCCCAAGTATGACATGTTAGAATTTTGTTCTGATGAAAATTAAATATGTATACAATTTTTCTAAAACTCTATAAAATGACCAACAAAAACGAGATTTAGCGTAATGACAGATCCTAGAAATTTTGTTCAGAGTTTAATCTTATAAGTTGGAGACTTGAGTCTAGCCCAGGATATTTATACGATATTTTGCCCAATGGACGCGAGTGGCCGACCTTTTTGGCTTTCGACAAACTTTCCATTACCAGTCCGATCCCTGACGGGACGATACACGGTCACGCCCCCATAACGCGCCCTTGCCCCAGAGGGATGTAAGTCACCGTAGCACTTAAGCGAGTCTCTCGACTGAATAACGCGGCGCGTCCAAAAGACGAGCAACAAACTACCTTTTCGTCCTCTCTTCGAACCCCTCCTAAATTTCTCTGCTATAGTCCTCGAAACCATTCTTCGAAACGTTCGACGTCACGAGTATCATACGTTAATCCTTCAGAGACGCGGAAACGGCTGACTGTAAATCCCTGCGACAAAGTTCTCGACTTTACGGGGAATTAAAGATGGTTCGAAGTCTCGTTTTCTGACCGGGCCGGTTTCGAACGGGCGAATTTGTCGCCGAGTGTTTTATTATACGACGAAATTGAAAGGGGTATGGGTGTCGCGAAACGGGCACCGTAATAAAACGGACGCGAGCGCTAAATGTGTCACTCAACGTCACGGATAGATGCGTATGGGAGAGCGCGATGGTTCGTTCGATTCTAGTCGTAGCGCAATAGCGAGTTTTGTTTCTGGCCGAGAGCGGAAATTGCATCGGAACGGTTACAGCTGTCCGCTCGTCTCGGCTCCGACTAGCGACCATCGGCCGCGCGACTATGTGCCACATATTGATTCCGGTTGATGTAATTTTTCCACCTATTTTTTCATCTGGCTCGTCTGTAACTTGTCGGCAAACATGAATAATACATCCATTCGGCGGATGTTCGGGAAAAATTGTCCTGTTACATTGCCGGTTCTATTGCAAACTGAAACTTCCACGTTGGCGTGTAATAAGCTCTGACAGCTGGTAACTATTAATTTAGGGAAGGAATGTGGAGGTATAGGGATAGGGAGATATAGGGATGGGGTGATATAGGGCAGGGAGATATGGGAATAGGGAAATATAGGGATTGGGAGATATAGAAAGATATAGGGAAATATAGGTATGTGAAGACTTTAGTGATTTGTAGATATAGAGAATTGGGGGTACAGAGATTTTCTACCTACAGGTGTGGGGATATAGAGATGTGGACATGTGAGTATTTAGGAATTTGAGAAATATGGGATATAAGAATTTGGGGATTAGAGAATATGGGGACATATTAATTTGGGAATTTAACTGGTGGATTTACCTGGAGGTATAAAGATATAAGGATCAAGGAACGTAGGGATTGAGGAATATAGATGTCTAGGAATATAGAGGTCTAAGGATGAAATGTTTGACATCTTCAATAAGAAAGAAATATCTTGAATATCGTCAGTTTCTTCGACAAAGACCGAAAGATTAGATAACGTAACTCCTTCCCTCGACAATCATTCTCAACTGCCAATACATATCTCGTGACCACGCGACATTACAGTCTCTCCTTCCGTGTTTCCGCATAATTTACGATCTCGCGAAAAGTAGACAATCGTGCTATCGACCAAACGGTACCAACGCATCCGTACACTCCATACATCCATAGAGAAAATTCCAGTTGATGGTGGCCTCCTAATATCGCCACGGGCTCCGTTGTCGATCCCGAGGAACCCCTAATGGCGATGCGTCGAAAACGTCGGCTCCAGGCAAAAGGAGCGAGAAAGATGGCAGAACACTGGTGGACCGGTCGAGCGACGCTGACGGGTCAGCATGAATAATGTCGACTCATTATTCTTTCGGTGGGGGGATTTATCAGGTCGAAGCACCGATAACGCACTCTTTTCGTTCGCTCGTTCCGCCGGGGAAGATGCGGTCGGAGATAGCTATGCATTTATGCGCGTTGGCGGAGGCAGAGGATCATGGAGGAACGGGGAACAGGGGATGCTTCGGACTTCTTCCTTTTCTTTCCTTATTCCTGATGACCTCTTACCACTTTACCTTCCTCCATATCCAATTTTGCAGATCCCATTTTCTTCTCAAATCCGAATTTCGACTCGGTACCTCAAGTTTGAAAATGGCGTTCTACATTCATTTACATATTTTACGACTACTAACTCCTTGTAATTCACCGAGAATATTTTTATTCGAACAACTCGAATTTGCGAAATGTAGGAGCATCTCCCTTCCACAGCTTCCATCAAATTAGATCTGAAGCCTCTAGATGTTATTGCATGAATCAGGGTAGAATTATCAGGTCCCGAAATAAACGTTGGAATGATTTCAACAAATATATCGTAGCACTTAGACACAATATATAAAGGTTAACTTAAAGGTAAAATCGCAAGTTGGCAACCGCGGTTGTTTGCCTTTTCAGGTTCGCGTCTATTCGTCGTTTTTCCCTCGTCGTCCCTCGGGTTCTGCGTATATCGGTGGAACAGACGGTATCATAGTTAGCAGAGGTCCTTCTCGGTTCGGTTTCTGCGGGGCGCTAACAAGACGGGCCTGCGGGCCAGCCGCGGTGAGTTATGGGCCCGCGCGTGCACCACGGACACAATGTACGCGCGGAGAGAAGCGTGTGCGAGCTGTGGACGCGAGAGAACGCCGCACAATATCGCGCCTCGTCTCGTTTGGATAGAATATAGAGGGCATAGCGTAGCTGTCGCCAGTTTTCTGGCTCATTACTGGCCACCGGCGCCCATTTCTCTTTGCCCTCTCTTCGTTGCTCTCTGTTGCTGTTCCTCTCCGGGCCAAGAACCTCTTCCGATCCGAATTTCATGTTTCTGAACAAAATAATCGATTTTAACACTCTGTGTACGCCGTCAGATGAAGTAATTTTGAAGAAACTTGAAACATTGATATTTAACTTCTAGGTCGTTAGATGTAACCTTTTTATGTGACACTCGTGACGCACATCACACTTCAGATACAACAAAAAATTATATTCCTAAAGGATCCCTAAATACAAGACACAACATTTCAATTTTCTTTATTCACCTTGACATTGTAACAATAATTGACCACGACTGCCAAAGAAATCATAGGTTCGTCCGAAGTGTATTGAACACATAACAAAATAAAGGACGTATGATATAAGTTATAAGTAAATTTGGAGGAAAATGTCCATAATTATCCGCAATCTTACCACACACGTCCATATACTCCGTGTCGAACGTATTAATAGCGTTCACGGAAATATTCCCCGAAACTTCAAAATTATCGAAGCAGATTCGAACCTGCTGGCAATATAGTTGGATCTAACTGTAGTAAATATAGATAGCGGCCGTTCGAAGGAGGAGTATTCGACGCGTTCGCACCCGATTAGGTTATAAATATGTGGCAGAAGGGTCACTAGAAATAAACGGGAGTTAACGCGTCGTGATGCATGACGAAAAGTTTAAACGCGTCGCGACGCCGCACACGGTGACAAAAAGTAAAGCCTTCCGTCCGTCTCGCTGCCGTTCTCTCTTTCTGCGCTTACTAATTCCAAGACGAAAGCCGATATGTACCAGTTCGAGACACGTGCTCGTCACATGTACAGAAACCCATCCCCGACGAATGTCAACCGGGAGCAGAGAAGGAAGAGATTCGAGAAGCGGAGCGTCGCGACGACGCCCGTCGTGTATCCACCGGTGGTCCATTGCTTCGTTAACCACTCTTTTTTATTGCGACTCGTTTTATCGCCTTTTTCGCGAATCAACATTTCGTGGGGACTTTGTACTATCCGGGCTTTTGCCGTGACATGGGTTTTTCAAGAAAGACACTTCACACGCAGACACGGTTTTAAAGCTCATATGTGACGTCACTTTTGCTAATGAATATGTGCATACTCACATTTGTTCAGATTGGTACTAAGGTAACGATATTCAGATAAGATAATCGAGTTGTGAATTAGAATTTTTGGTTAGATCATTTAGTTGTAATAGGGTCAAGGGTGCACATGTGGACGAAAATGGATGTAGGACATTTGGGGATTAGGATGTTTGAAGACTTGAGAGTTTCAGAACTTCGGGTGTTAGAAATTGGGGTCTAGGTATTTGGGAATTAAGAAAATGGAGTTGAGTACTTGGGAATGTAGAAGTTTAGAAATTTAAGAATCTTAGGATTTGGAAATTGAGGATCTAGGGATTTGGAAATATTGGTATTTGGAGACTTATTAATTTGGAAATTTTAGAATTTGAGAATTTAAGAATTTAAGAATTTAAAATTGTAAATACTTGAAAAATTGAAAATTTTAATCTATTTACTATCAAATACATGACCGACACCCGAAGTCCACACATCTGAAATGAGTCCACCTGTGGTCCACAGCCCCTTGCCGTAATGAAATCATCGAATCGAATCGCAAGTTTTGCGGGAGGACCCTCGTTTAGCATAGAAATTGCATTCGGTGTAATGAGCGTACCGTGGAGGTTTATGGCCGTTTCGTGTCTCGCGGATGAATCGACGAGTGGCAAGCGTTCGAGGGCTCACGAAGGTGTCGCGCGCGGGGTCATCGTTGGCGTGTCGCGTTATTAATTCGCCCCGGTAGTCCCAATTAAGACGGAGCCTCACGTTCTGCCGGTAATTATCATTGTAACAGCGTCGTTCGCAACGGCAGCACATCAACGAACCCGCAGCGCAGTCCTCTCGGTCCCGTGGCATTAATTAGCGCAATCTCCGTACGTGCCTGGCTGCCAGCATCGGCCACACTCTCTGATATCTCGTTGCTTTCTACGTTTCTCGTTCCGTTTCACCTTCCATTACGACGCCCGACGAGCGCCGGGCTACATACGAGGGCTGATGGGCTACGAGCGTGTGCGTCTGGACGCTTCAAGACAACCGTAACCGTGTATCGTTCGAAAGCATCGCGCGCCTTCTGATTCGAATCTCGTCTTCTCGATTTGCATGCCACGATAATTTCACGTCCTCGTTGTCGTCTTCGTCGTAGTCCAAAGCCAGATATCGCGTTACCTCCGCGACTGTTAATGCTCGCGTTAACTAACAGCTGTCTTTTACTCGTTGCGCAAGACGCTTCTTGCTCCGCCATCTTTGCTTTTTGCTCGTTTTGCATCGGTTTTCTGGTCCCATTCGATGCTATTTTCGCACTGCCAGTAGCTATTCGATGCTCTTATATTTTCCATCATTCGAGGATGTATCATTTAGATTCTACGTTATAATAACTTTTCATTAGGAAACAAGTTTTCTTGCTTCTTTACAGAATATGTGTACATACACTTTTTATGTGATACCTAGGATATATTTATAGTCTACCATGTTATCATCATTTCCTTTTCATGATCCACATCATCTTTCTTCGTGATCTATATCTTCTTTCGTAATTTACTTCACTTGTACCTTTTTCATAATCTATATCATTTGTATCATCAGGATCTACATTATCTTCAGGACCTAGATTATCTGAATTTTCTTCAAGTTCTGTACCACCTGCCTCTTTTGTTATGATGTACATTATCTGAATCTTCCTCATGACATCATCTGTCTCCTTCGTCATAAAGTACATCATCTGTAATTATTATTTCATGACCTATATCATCCACATTTTGCATCATCATCATCTGAAAATTGAGCAAATCTCCACAAAGGAAACAGCATCCACCAAAAAGTAGGATAACACGGCATTCGGCTTTCTCTTTGCCCAGTCTCGAAGGTAATCGTTCGATTTAATCCGTGCCGTTTTGTATAGGTCCGACGTCTCGCGTCGATACAAATCGGCGATTTATCACGTGGATTGTTAGCGGATAAGTATCTCGGCGGATCCTCGCGGAACTGGTAGGCCGGACGCCTGATGAATCGTAATGCGATGTTCCCCGCCGAGCGGTGGCTCTAACCGCGTCGCGTCGCGCCGCTCCGCTCGCTTCTTCTTCGCGTTGCTACGTGTCGCGCGGTTCGCGTACGCGCGCGTAATTGATATATCCGTATACGAGGAGGAGGCACCTATGATCTCGTCGGGCCAGCGATGCCGACGCCACATTCGCCGCTGTCCCGCGTCCGATCGATCTGTATTCATAGGTCGTACGGCATAAAATATACTCGGCATGTCCATGAATCAGATAACTGTCACAGCCGCTCCGTCGATGTCTCAATCAACCGCTCGCTCGCTCTTCGTCTTCGTAATCCCTGCTCCGTCCCCGATCGGCTTTCTTTTCGTTCTTGCAATTTCTCTGGACTAGTTTTAAATTCTCATCATTTCGATTATTCGAGTAACATTCTAATTGGACTTTGAGTCAAGAGATGTTTCTATGGACGAAAGTTTCATTAATTACAATCTCAGATCATTCTAAGACCAGAATTTTGTACAAGCAGTGGACAAGAATTTTGACCCTCAAGAAGTATATAATGATTAATAATTCAAGAACGAAGCAAAGAAAGTGGTGCAGATTCACCTCACAACCCCTTTCCAGGAGTTACACTACTTGTGAGACGTCCTGTACATATCTTTATTCGAGTGAAGAATAACCTTATGACCAAGTAACATAATATATTTTCGAATTTTGTGCCCACAAAATGATTCAATATTGCAAAAATTTAAATATAGAATAACAGCACAAAGAAACATCAAACGATTGAAGACATCTGATGAGCTCCATGTAGCATTTCAACATTGTGAAAACATCGCATGTTTTTCTTACGGCCACGGAGAATTAAATCTTGTTCGATAGAGATCGCAATTAAATTTTTCAAATTGTCAGACGACTGGGTGAGCCGGAATCGTGGATATTTTTTCAAAGTTACGCAAGCCGCGTTTCATCATCAAGGATTTAACGGAGATCGTAGATAGAAACTACAAGCTGTATCGGGAATGCAAAACGATTGAGAAACGGTAGTTGCGAGTATCGATAATTGAGAAGCTGAAGCGCAACGAGATATCGGATCGTTAAAAGATTCAAACGGTACAGACTTTGATTATGTAAAATGCCGGAGAACAATGTTGGATCAGCTTCGATAATATGATAAGTCGCAATTAAAGGCAATTTATCCGCGTATCGTTTATCAAAAATTCAATCGATATTTTAGCATATCCCAAGATGGCGGATGTGTTTCTCGATGAAACGTTCCGAGAGGTAGTAAAGTTTATTTTATATCGGATTCCTGCGAGCTCGAAACTCTGTCTCGGGTCTGTTAATTACGAGCGATCGTTCCACGCTCGATATTTCACATTTCGAGTTACATTGTTGGACCGTTTGGGAAAAGTGCATCGTAATTCTTCGAGCGTTGTCAGGCACGCGTTCGACGGCGCGCGAAGTGCCAAATAATTTCGAGGAACGAAGACGTGGTCCCTTACGAAATCTATTAATAGTTTCTATTTCGACTTCGTAAATAAACGTCGGACATCCGACGTTTACCGGTTGACGAGCAGCGTCAGGTGTCGAAAAACACGCCTCTCGGCCGCTTCGTCGTTTCAACATTTTCCCAAGTTTGTGTAAACAATGAACGCGAAATCACGCTCGATGTAGGTTTTTACAAATTTGAAAACGGACGAAGCAATTCCAGGAATCCAATTGTTAATCCATACAAATTCGGTATCCTCGCTCGTTCTTTCGTCCCTTCGCGTTGACGATAGGTCGGTATTTTCGTCTTCTGGGCTCTCCCTGGCGACGATCTTGCGTCACCTACAGGAATTTCATGAAAACTCGATGGTTCCAGATCTCCATTTTGTATTTAAGGTTTCGATTCTTGAAATTGGACCAGCTGTCGAAGGGTAAAATCATGTGGTCTCGATTTCAGTATTGGAGAACCCTTATCACTCTGAGTGTGGTTCGACACATTTCAGATTAGGTGGCGAAAATTGTAGCTCAGCTGGGGTTCGAGTGTGATCATTAAGGGTTAAATATATTCTTATACACTGTCATATTCTAGCTCAGTACAAAAGGTACATTCACTGAAGCAAAATCAATTTTCTTAAATTATCATACGTGCTTAAATTACATATCCCTATTGTATATGAAGTCACTAGATCAAGAGTTGTCCACCCCAATAGGATCATCAACGCATTCGTATTATTAACGTATATCCAATTACGAGAAGTTGAAGTTCAAGCGACAATACATGTCCCAGAGGTTAAGTTTACAACTTGATGACCGAGATGTTCAAATTTCATTGACATTTCAGCAACGTCCCAAAAGGAAGGGTCTGAAGAAGAAGATCGGTAATTAGAAAAACGGGTGTGAATTTTGTGTTTTCCAATGTCGATGATAATCGTTCGGCGAACAAGGCAGAGCCGCGACGCTAAGCAAAGCGTAACGAGCGTGTCCGAGTGTCGCACGGCGAAAGGTTAACGCTGGCGGGCGCAGCATACTAAATTATCCCCGTCGCTCGGCTCATTTGTAAGACAAACTCCTACAAAGTGTGCACGCCGCTGGTCGCCGCAGTGCTCGTCGACGCGGGCCGATTTTGTTGCCGCGGGACGCCGTCACCGCGACACCACGGACGCCTCGTCTCTCCCACGATCGCCGATTAATCTTTCGGTTAAGCAGATTCTCGGATTAAGCGGCTTGTCGGCCTTGTAGCGGCGAGACCGCGACCGGTCGGGATACGCTCGCGCCACGGCAAATCGAGCGACGCGATGCACGAACCGCGCCGGAAGAGGGCTGGCTTCGGAGGAAAAAAAAAGAACGAACGGGGAACCAACCACGATGGGAGCACGGGGTGGGCCACGATACGCCGTGCTGCATTTCTCATCGACGAAAATAGTTTTGGAATCGTCGAACGAGGCCTCTGCCCGTGGTTGCTAGTCGAGGCCGAACGAACACGCGTGTTTTGGTGCGTTGACCCCTTTCGGGACTTACGGCTCTTACGCTTCCTGCAAACTTAACTCTTATTTTTATATCGAACTAGTTTTTCTTAGGGGTGCGAAAACGATTCTTATATAGCAAACATAGGTTTCAAACTATTATTGAACACGTTGTGGTAGCTTGAATACTATCATCGTACAGGGATGTATTCCTCAGGGAAAAATAAAGAGAAAATGTAGAGTAACGATTTTTCATACGAGCCTTCGTTTTCGAGAAAATTAACATCCCTCGAATCAAATTCGCGACTTATTCGAAATTCGTATACTTACTCAAAAATATAGTAGAGTAAATAAAAATTTGTCACTAGAAATTTTTTACAGTCTTTCGATTATTATCGAAGGGTTAAATAATTCGGAGAAGATCAAAAGAAGTAAGCACAGATGAGCACTTCAGCGAGGGGTGGTTTTATAGCGCTCGAATCTAAAACATACAAGCGAATATCTATATTTTATAGCCTGGACGCGTGAAAAACCGCGTAAAAACGCTAGGGACGTTTTATTGCGTATATTACATCATACAAAAGCATGGGATATTAAATTTTCCACTTAACGGCGCTCGTTCTGTGTGCGCTCTTTTTTTTCTGCGTTGACGTTCGCCGTGTGTTTTGAAAAATGAAATATGCGAACATACGTATCGGGGGCTTGATTTAACTCCTTTCATATTTCACATTCTCTAATATCAATAAATAAATCCCGAGCTTTAATGGTGATATTTTGTCAAATTTCAACGACGTTACTCGTCGCAATTTGACTGAAAATAATCCATCAATATAGTTGCGTTTCCCGCTGAATTATACTTAGAATCCCGATATTCGTTCGGCTGCCAAGTCGTCTGCCAAAATTTGCGACAGATGGAAAATTTTGCTAAATTTTCCGTTTTATCGGTTTTCATTTATTTTAATTAATTAGAGATCAGTACTGCTGATTGTGATTTGTTGATTATTTCGTTGTGTCAAACTGATTCGATACTCATATGTTTCAGTATTTTGTTACTCTTTTAGTTCTTGATATATTTAATATCTGTATGAAAGTTTTCTTATTCAACTCATATGTGTATGATATGTTACAACTGATAGTTGTATGAACTGCACCTATTTAATATTCAATCAATATTTTAATAAAATACACATGTGATATTTCTATGAGAAGTACCAACTATTAACCTGTGATTGCTTCAAGTACCATAAATAATAAAAAGTTAACATAAAGTATCTACGGTATCAATACCATTCAACGATTACGCCAAATCACATATTTACATGAATTCATGCAACAACTGTAACAGCAAAACCAAAAATTGAACCCAACCAAAAAACCCTAGATTCTCTACAGCTCATGCCTCGAAAAATGGCGCTCATTCTTTTGCTCCGTGGCAGCGAATAAATGTCTCGGTATCCGGTGTGCATTCTCTGCCTACACGGTGGCGATGTCGGGGCTGTTTCGATGAGTTCGAAGCGGATCCGCGCTGGTGCAGGGACGAAGTGGCGCGAGACGAAGCGAAGCAAGGGAAGCAGGGTCCTCGCTTCGACGGGATGGGAATAAGGAGTTTATTTTCGGTGGCCATATGCGCAGTTTATTTCGACAGTCCGCGGCGGCCACACCAAATAGAGCCACGTATCCGAACACGTATTCGGTGGTCGAATCGTCTGCTTGTCTTCTAGCGGAGATTCCTTTTGTCAGCCTCGAGGATCGACGGCAAAAATCACGGCTCGCGAGGCGTGACGTTAATTGCTACCTGCTCTCCACGGAATAATCGTGTTATCGTGGCGTTTAGGCCTGCGGTTTTCTCCTTAATGATCACGTACGCCTCATTGGTTTTCGATCATGATTATTACCATCATTGCCGCTTATTATTTCCACTCTCTCACCTCTCTCTATCAAGTATCCAGATATTGTCCCGTACGATTGTACGAAGTTCTCTGTGACACTGCATCTTGCAAAGCTATACATTCTATGTTAGAAAGCTATAAGTTGTCTACGTCTTCATAGATTTTCGCTACATGTCACTTCAAAGTGAATTGTGGAGTTTAAGAAACTTAATGTTAAAAGCTTGCTCAGTCAATAGTGCTTCGCATTCGGTAGACATAGGAGCATATAAGGGACCTTACATACAGTCCTTTACTATAGTTATTATGCCAGTAACTGGTGGTAGCCAGGTAGTCGAATTTTTGCGTTACCATACCAGGTTCGTGGAAAGAGAAAATTTCTTCCCTTCCTCCTGAGCTGGCCAGGCAAAAAAATTTCACTACCTGCAAATCCAGTTACTGACATACGGTCTAGAACTTCAGCATTAAGATTTCCTCGTGTGCAGAAATAAGAGTTGGCGGAATGTACACATGTCCGACGACCACCGTCCATCGAAGGTTCTCCAGCACCGCGTGTTTCGTCCGTGTCCGCTCGGCCCTCTCGAAATAGCGTATAGTGAAGCCGACGTGAGACTTCGCTTATTCTTGACCCATCGGCTAAGTATAGCCCGCGACAGCTCGAAAGAAAGAAGCACGGGCGGAGAGACAGAGAATGTGTTATTCCCCGACGTCCGCGTTGGTCGTCAGGACCCGCTTGATTCTCGTCGTGTCTGATCTCCGTACGAAGGGGAGAAACGGGCCAGCACTCGGGAACGGTGTAAACGTATAATTGGCTGCACTTAAATCTCTATAACGCGGCAGTAAAAATGCACGGTGCGCCGCGTAAATCAACACGAGGACGATATGGCTCCCACCCCGGCGGGCCACTCTGTTGCGCCGCCTCGTAAACGCGTCGTACGGGACCGGGCGAAGTCGCATGCCGCGCACAATTTTCGCGACTTTTCGCACGGCCGTTTGTAGCGATGATGAATTTTCGACCTTTGATGACCTTTTCTTTATTTCCCCATTTCGGATCTTCCAAGACCTAATCCCTATTACTTCAATAAAGAACTCCTATGATATATCTCAAAACTTTTATATTGAACATTGCACCTAATTTTTGATGTGCGCCTAACCGAGCACTAGCGAGAAACACGTGCAGCAACGACATCTAGTGAACTCTTCCAATCCTACACACTCGACACTTTTAAAACAGTAAATGCATTAACAGAAAATTTGTACGATTCCTTTCTCTCGCTCCAGGTAAATGATCACTTTGCCCATTGATTCATGCAGCTGTATCAGTATTGCCTATCGGTGCTTATCAGTTTCTGAGAACGCTGACAGCAATTGAAAGTCGCGACTTATTGTCACGTGAAAACGCGCCATTACTGTTGCAAATGTTAGAGAGACTCTATTGCAGGATACACCGTGACTAGTCGATCTTGATCGAGAAACACCGGTTCGCCTTATCGGTCACGCGCGAGTAACAGCGCAGCCGGATTACGCGCACGATCAGGTGGGATTCTTAATTGTAATTTGTTACTTCAACGTGGCGGGAAACTAGATACATCGTACGTTAGGTGAAATCGTTGTATAGACTCCGGTAGATGGGATAGATGGGAAATTTATCGCTAGATACTTGATAGGTAATAAAATTTCTTGTTTAGAGGATGTGCTAACGAGGAGTGTTAATTTGTTGAATAATTCATATCGTATAGAACCAACATTATTGCAGGTTTAAATTTCAAGATGAATTCTTGTTAATTTTATACTACATTATTGTCTTTCTGCGTTTATTCATATTTTATTCATATTTTCTATATTCTGTGTTTACAATATGATCCTCTAGCCATATCAAGTCATTCGGAACTGCTATCTCCATTTTCACAAGTCTTAACATAAAGATGATATCAGATATTTCGCTCCAAAATTCTTATACCATATTTTATTTCAAAGTTCTCTCTCTAAAATTTTGCATTGTATAACTCAATAGATGAGTCATAGCTCAGGTTCAGATTCTAGTTCTGGTATGTAACAATATCGATTTTGAATTTAGTGTCAAAGGAGTCTCAACCCTTGATTCCGTATCGGTTGTTAATAATTTTCCTGTATGATCCACCAGAGATTTGCAAGATTTGTAAGTGTTCGTAACGTGGTACAGAATCGCGCAATAACAACCAAGAAATCACGTCATCCGTCTGCTCACGGTCGGCTTCACATCCAAGCGTCGATCCCTTCCTCGAGGTTGTTTTCGTCCCGCGTTGGTCCTCAACAAAAACAACGTCGAATCTTCGTTCTCCACCCTCGGCCGTTCGTAATGGCGAGCCCGTGCAGGCGAATAGAGCGGTCTAGAGGCGCACGAAACGGCCGGCAGCCGGCTAGCGGAATAACGGAATGGCCAGCGGAGCGTCCCCCTGATTGCAGTTAATTTACTCGGTGAATCGAGTTAATGTAGCGTGCCGATCGTACGCTGCCGTTACTCGTACCCTGACGTATCGGTCGAAGAAGCAACGTGCCCGCTCGGCTCGTCAGGAATTTCTCATTTCCGCGAGAGAAACTAATCCTGCCCGAAAAACGAACCTCGAACGTGCTGCAAGAAACGAAAGATGAAGAGATACGCGTCGATGCTTCGCCGCAAATCTGGCATGTGGAACGAACAAGATTTGTCTCCCATTCGAATTAACACGCTGTCGTCATAGACTGTGAATGGTAATTTGCATCAATATGGAGGGTTTAGATATCAGGCTTCATTGATGAAAATTTCATCAAATTTGATATTTACTGAGACTTAGACTGATGTGCAGTTTTAGATTAAAAATACAGTACAACAATGACTATGTAAGGGATGAAACATACTTCATACGATTACTCTTCATGTTCACAAAAATTTTGGTCTGAGATGCATCTCATCAACGTATTCCATAAGTGTTCAAATGGTGCATGTTATGTAGTGTCCTTTTGTCACTTATGTGACTTATAATCGAAGGTACTTAATACGTGTATGTATGCATGTGTATATACATTTAACCTATGAACCACATCAGAAAGAACATTATGGTATTCAACATCTCCGACAAATCTGAAATAATCACCATCAGAAATAATTTTCGAGGATGCACAGTATCCGTAATAAAACAGCAGCGTCCATTAATCTCCGAAATAGAGGATCGGGTATAAAATCTGTAGGAATGGAATGGCAGGTGGTCGCAGTAAGGTTGATCGAAGTCGATCGTTTTTCCCTCGATTTTCTCCGGCTGGCCTTGAGTCGAGGGGGAAACGGGCGAGCGGTATACGTCTCGTTCAGGTCCGATTTCCATCGATCTCCCGTCGTTCTGCTCCGTCCGTCGCAACGACGGACAAATTTTTCGTCCTCTTTTCGAGCGACCAGGCTTTTTCGCCGGGCGAATTCAAAGTTAATCTCGGCCACGAGTCCGTTCGGCGAACGGGGAGAGGATGGGGTAGCTGGCGCCCCCGGGCGACCTGTCATCGTGAAACCCCTGGGAGCACCGGGCTCACCCTGATCTCTCTGTTACGATAGAACCTTGGGAACCGGAGCCTTGGGCAGCACGATAAGGCTCGGTCATTTATAATCCGTCCGCGTAAGTAGCCTGTCGTATTCCTTTCGCGCCGATCGGGAGAGAAAGAGAAAGGAACAAAGGAACCTTCAACTTCCGGCCGTTCTAACGAGATCGATCGACCGACACGCCGGCTGAATTTCGATCATCAACCTCTTACTTATCGACTCCATTTATGTACACTGATTTTAATCACGTACCTCCGGTGATTTGTGTATTCTGATTTTGTACAACATTTCCCTTTCTTTCGATACTAATCAGTTTGCTGGTCAGATATGCAAGAAAACTTGAGTACTTTAATTTATTCTGCACATTTAATTAGAACATTTGTGTACGAAAGTATTTGGACGATACTTTTGTATTTCATAAACGTAACTTTTATGAATAATCAGTGAAACTTGGACCAATTCTGGGTAGATGTGTAATTAGATCTATAGCGTCAAACTATAATACAAAAGTAGGGAAACCTTTGTCAACTCATGTAGTTAGGGTTATGAAAAATAACTCTTCCGGATCACCTGACTAAAAAATAGGCTTCCGTGTTTAAAACACACTTGTAGAAACTAGGTTTCCTAATTTGTATGTTAATTGACATAAAAAATCGCGTTTAACATTTATCTGAATGTTTATGTGAACCTTTACACACGGTTTTGAGAAAGATGACCTTCAGGCAAAACATGGGTAAAAAATGGTAACAAAGTAGATATTATAATGAGGTACTCGGGACTATCTAAATGCACATCGTGTGGCCATATAGCGTGCAGGTAGACGAAAGTAACAGAACGATATAACAGAATACTAAGATTAAATATTAATTGCAGAATATTGCACTGCAGAATATTCAATAGTTTTAATACTATTCTATAGTATACCCATCGTGCAGTATAAATACCACCGATCAAAAATAGATAAACCATCAATCGAAAAAAGCTAAGTAAAATTCATCTAACAAATTGCACAAAAAGATTCTGATATCCGACGAGTTCATCAACTCCGTTAATTAATGCGGGGAATGTATCTGACGGTTAGGGGTGTACCTGGAAATGACTGTGGTCCGATAATTTATAAAAATGATATTTGCCTCGGTAAAGCGTGACCGTAAGCCGTCTTAATATCTCTCATTACCGTCTCGCTGCTCGAGTCCCCAGTGACCGTGCAATTAAAAAGCTAAGATTGATAAATGACGGGGAATTAATACGCTCTGGGGGTTAGAAAAGAAGGGAGGAACAGAGAGGGGGTAGCAGACTCGGTTCGGGGCTAGGACGTTTACAGGGGGTGGTTCAACGAAAGAGGGACAGGGTGATTGCGGGTGGCTTAATGGTGTTTGTATGCATGGGAACCAGCCTCGGGGGTGAGGTAGTTATCGCTCAGTCTACTTTGCACCGAAAATCGGGTGCTTGGTTTAAACCGCTCGAAAATCTCACCCTTAATAATATACCTTGCCTACGGAATTGCGTCGAAGATTGCCTTCCGCAATTTCTTTCGTCACTTTTTACCATAAACCTACTTTTGCATACATTTTTATTACGAAGAGAAGTTAAAAGATAACCTAGTTGCATAGGTACCAATTCGAGGTACAAGTTATCTAGGTTTCTGATTACCTAGGTCTCTGGTTATTTAGGTTTCTGCTTATCTAGGTTTGTGGTTATCTCATGGTTACCTAGGTACCTGCTTACCTAGTAGTTACTCAGGTATTGGTTATCCATTACTAAGGCATCCAGGTTATCTAGATACCTAGATACTTAGCTACCTAGATGGGTTAGCTTTACGCTGAGTGTTAAATTCAGTTTCCGTGTAAATTAACAATCGGGTGTTTTAATGGGTTTCAGGTGACGCGAGTAACGCGAGTATCGGAAGTGGCGAAGGCACCGGCGAGGAAGACGACGATTCGTCGGGTAAGAAGAACCAGAAGAAGAGAGGAATCTTCCCCAAAGTGGCGACCAACATCCTCAGGGCGTGGCTGTTTCAACACCTCACGGTAAGTGTCTACTTTTTTCATAACATTCTTTATACCCGGAAAAATGTTCCGTTTTCAATCGGTGAAGCAATCTCCGAATAGTCCCTGCAGACTTTATCCGCGGTCATTCGCTTATCGAACC
Source organism: Megachile ligniseca (assembly GCA_945859555.1). Classification (NCBI taxonomy): domain Eukaryota; kingdom Metazoa; phylum Arthropoda; class Insecta; order Hymenoptera; family Megachilidae; genus Megachile; species Megachile ligniseca. Next base: position 6,748,629 of record OX243784.1, read on the forward strand.
GCGCTTAATACGATCAAGACAAACGACGCAACGAAATCGAGCGGACAAAAAGGAAACATTTCCTAAATTGCTTTTACCCCGGCTACCCGGAGCTAAAGGTCGAAACGGAAAGAACGCGAAGACGGAAAAACGCGTTCGTTGACGAAGAGGGGGTACACTAATCTCCTAATGCCGAGATAAGGAGCGGTGCCACTATGCCGCTCTCCGAATCTAACGGGCTCCGGGCATCTAATGATTCACGGGTAATCTGAGCTGCAAAAAATCTAACGATTAAGGGATAGAGAGGGAATGGACCTACAAACTTAGATTTTCGATCGTATCTGTCTATGGGCGAAGTCAAAAATTTGGGATCGAGGACTTGTTTCAAGAATTTATGAAGTTTCTGTGGGTCAGAAGATTTCTTATCATCTAATAAGTGATCTAATTTTCAATCTAGAAGTACTTCAGGATTAAAGGTGAACTGGGATGTGAAGTTTGGATAAGTCGAGTAGTTTAGGATTTTAGGTGAAGTTGTAATCTCTGTAAGAAATCTTCCACTTATAATTTCAATCTGAAATGTAATTTCGAACTTCAAAGCGTGACGTAGTTTTCTTAAGAACATGATATAAACAAACTACATACCATGTCACACTAGATGGAACTACATCTGCAAAATGAAGTTGGAATATAAATATTAGAGCAACGTAGGTCGAAAGCAGAATTTATATTTGAAGGGTAAGGGATGTCCGCGGTTGCGTAACGTTGCGCAGCAATTCGAGGCACGGTACATTGTCCCTCTACAGACACCCCATAGATTTCGGGTGTGATCAGGTTACCTTGCGAGAGCGGTAATCATATTGCAGCTCGGTTAATGCCATTACCGCACCATGGTGGGGAGGGTTGGCAGCCACCCTTGAAACCACCCCGCAACCAGCTCGTCCACCTCCCCTGTGATCCCGCCGCGCTTCTCCGGCTCCGGCTTCAGCAACCCCCCTAACAACGTGTATTGGATATGACGTCGGGGATAGTGGGTTCATGGTTTAATGCATATACGCTGTTTGCTCGATGACGATATCGTGCTGGCTGTTGAAAAGACGAGCGAGCTCGTGCTGCTGTCCCGATACGCGACTCCTCGTTCCTCTTCGGTTAATCGCATCCTCGAGAACGATTCCGGTTGAAAGGATTTTAATGTAAGTCGAACGATTGCGCTCGTTTCCAAGCTTCTTAAAACGTGTTACCGTGCTTCCCGCGTTTTTTACTGCCTCCTGAATAACGACGGACCGCGTCAATGTTGATGGCCCTCTTCGACAGATCTTACAAGAGGTGCAAATAAACAAGACTATGACTAAATTAAATGGAAAAGCAACGAAATTTTATCGAGTATATCGAAACTTGTTAGTGGAAATATCTGGATTATTATAAGCCATTGAGCAAATTGTCATGAACAGGACAAATTTCTGAAAAGTAATATAATTTGGATTGGAATATTAAAGTGATTTGTAGGATAGCCTTGTAGAATTCTTCTTCACAAGTACTGTGATTCAACCTTGTAAATATTTGACATAAGTTATACCTGGGCAGTCTGTCTACCAGCAGCCTAACTACCTATCTACTTATAGACTAACATCAACCCATCAGTCTATCAAATGAGTCCATTAATCCTATCAAATCAGTATCAGAATACAAAATACCGAGAATATAATGAAAGAACCTAAAGTTTAGACCCAGAATGACTTTCCCAGCCAAATTTTCGCAACGACTGTCAGCATTCCCAGCCACAGTTACGACCGTGCAACGACGAACGCGAAGGAAGTTTAACTGCGACCACAGCTACTCCGCCTCCATCAAATTAATTTAATTTATACCCGCTCGTACAAGATGCCGTGCGATTTGCTCTCGGCTTCGTTCTACCCTCGGTCGCAGCGTATTCGTCTCCTTTGATCTAACGTCAGCCGAAACACGCCGGATTTTCTTATCCCTTTTCGTTCGTCTGCTTCGGTGTCCGTTCGTTTCGTTCCTTGTTCGATTTCGGTCATCTGTCTACGCTCGTGCATGAGCTATGCGTCGCTTTCACGGTGCCCCTGCGTCAACGTGGAACGCGGCTCGCGGATCAGAGCAGACTTTCTCGAACGGGAACAGCTTATTGGCGAGCTCCGACGAATTCCTTGGCGCGAGACGCGTCGCAATTCCGAAATGTTTCACCGAACGGGAGAAGCGATATACCTGCAGAATACTGGCTCAAATTTTCTGACAGCTTCGTTTGGCAGAAAATTAATTTTGGTTTTGGAGATTCATCTTTCTGGAGGAATTTTATGCGTTGATTATTGCTGTGAATGGGATAGTTTTGAATAAAAGGGAAATTTGGTTAGGGTTCGAAAATCATGTTTAGAGCACCGGTTGGAACGCCTCAAATTCAGAATGCTTCAAATTCGGGATGCTTCAAATTCAGAATGTCCCAAATTTGGAATGCTTCAAATTCGGAGCACTGCAAGTAAGGAATATATCAAATTCGAAACACCTCAATTTGGGTCATCCCAAGTTCGGAACACCCCAAAATTCAAATCGTCTCAAGTTCGAAACGCCCCAAAATTTGGATCGTCCCTAGTTTGAAACACCCCAAATTCAGATTGTCCCAAGTTTGATTCGCCCCGAATTCGGATCACCCCTAGTTCTAATCGCCCCAAATTCGGAATGTTCCAAATTCAGATTGTCCCAAGTTTGATTCGCCCCAAATTCGGATCATCCCAAGTTCAAATCGTCCCAAATTCGTAATGTTCCAAATTCGAAATGGTGTCAAAGGCAGAACTCCGTGAATCTGAGAAAAATCAGGGACACCCAAGACCTTGGTCTGAAAATCGTAGCTCGCATCTGTTCCACGATAATTAACGAAACTCCGGCGCGAACGTTAGAGCCTCACGGCGGTAAGTCATCGGGGTAGAAAGATTGGGGAGTTAAATCAAGTGCGTCGAGGTCGTAATTCGTTCGGTGTATAAGAAAAAAGAGCGAGAGCGAAGGAGAGAGAAGGGGCTGTTTTAAGAGACTGGCACTCGGCTGAATACACACGCTTGGCTCGAGTCAGTTACTCTTTTAAGGCGTAATATGTATCCAGCGCGCCGAATGAATTCCGGTTCACGGTGTAGTCGCTTAATCGCTCGTAATAACGGCGAGACGAATGCCCGCGAGACGACTGTCGCGAAAAACCGCTGTAATTTCTGGCAGTGGATACCGGCAGAGTAATAGCACGACCGTGGAACCACGGACAAGATCCCTGTGAATCGACCGACCACCGCATTCTGATGCTCCTTTTATTCCCTGCTCCGTGATTGTTACTAATTTATCGGCGCCTCCGGCTACGAGTAAAGTTTCACCGAGTAATGTTCGCGTGATTACGTTCTCTTAAACTTTGCGTTAACCGGTCGTTCGTAACCGGGTTGACTCGTTCGTTGTCACATTTCTGTTGGGATGCCGAGTAGCTCGGTAGCGGAGGATCTTCACTTAGGTAGTTTACCTTCGTAGGTATTTATAGTACGTATCTTTATAGAGGTATCTTTACAGCAGCTTTATATTTCGAAAATATTTTTACATTGGCAGGTAGATAACTAAAAATTATTCTTGTCCTGATTGTCAGAGTTTAGAATATTTAATTACGTCTTTATAATTCAGGTTATAACAGTTCCAAATATACCACTGTGATTTAAGTCACTGATTTGTAGGTTGCAGAACATGGTTTATAATTTATATGAACTATTTATGTGAATGTTTGGTATTGTTAATTGAACAATAAGGTCAGAGGGGTGGAATTTAATTCGATAGAAGAAATGTAGAAAGAGGTAGAGTCTTTCTCTGTTGCTCCTTGGTTGTCATTTTGAAAGCCATCCAACCCCTCACCGTCTGTACGTCTGTCGAGGCAGCCAGCGTACCAACCTGACCGACCAACCAACCAACGAACCAACTCTGCGACCCTCCCCAAGTTTAATTAGACGGAAGAGGAGCATACATCATGGTCGACTCCGTGTCCCGACCTTCCACGCCAGCCAACTTGGCCTTTCCAGAATTGTGGCCACCGACCTACTACCCCTTCTCTCTCGCTCTCTGCGTACTTCCTTGCCTCCTGCTTTCCGAACAATGTTTCAAACGACGCGTCTCTTGTACAATTGTCCTTGTTGCAGCATTCTGCGGAACCAGGCAAGACTTCCTTGGTTAAAACGTGTCGCGTGATAGGAAAACAAGCTTGAAGTTTAAATAGAACTTTCCACCGCTCTGATTTTACCTACGATGCTCTTACAGCGTGTCTTCTGGGACAAGTCTAATTTGCTGTTGAATATGGGGACCTGAAAAGCTGGATGAATATAGCTTAGTAGAATTTTAAGTGAAAAGTTATTTTCTGATATAATTTTTAGGGTGGATACTTTTACAGAAAATTTCCGGGGTGGGTAAATATTCTTGGGTGTAATTCAAGAGTGGAGAAATATTTTTAGATATAATTTTAAGGGTAGATAAATGTTTCTAGATATCACTTTCAGGGTGGATAAATATTTTTAAATATAATTTTAAGGGTGCTATATTATCTAAAATTATTATCAATATACTGAAGACTTAATTGCAAAATTTCAAAACCCACCCCTATGTAATCAAACTACAAAGTGATGTAACCCTTCGCAAGTGTCGAATGAAATTTTCACGGGATGTTCGTAAGTTTGGACTCATCGGTTGCTTATTAGAAAGTAGATCCGTTGCGAGAGTTAGCATGTTAAGAGATTACTCTTTGCGGTTGCTTAACCAACAAGGATCTTAGCGAAAGAATGAAAATTCATTAGGAAAGTTTCCTTGGACCAACAGTTGCTCGCGGGCAGCCGGAGCGATAATCCGAGGTAGGGGCGGATAGAGAACGAAGGAAGATTGAAGATGGAGTCGACATATATAATCCATTTTAATTTACTCGGAAGATATATCCGTCTAGCTTGCAGTTTCCCCGCGACTTCCGCTCTGTCCCTCTCGTTCCTTCATTTTCTCTGCCTTTTTCCGTTCGGTCCCGCGATTCTTCTTCTCGCAGCTCGTTCGGCGTCCTTATTCCCAGACACCGTCTTCTTATATCAATGGAAGCATTTCACGAAATTACATTTGCCAGTTCTGCCGTTCCGTTTCGCGAATCGACTGGCGCCCCCGGGAGCTCGTCCCTCCCTTCTTTTTTCGAGCGAATAAATCGCAACAAAACCCCCGGGAGAAAACTAATTTTCCTACCGTCTCGTCGCGAGTTCGTGGAAAAGTCTTGATTAAATCTATCGGCGAATCGAGCTTAATGGCTTTCTGGTCACCTGCTGCGGATCCCGTCGAAATTAGAGAAAGGATAAATTCGATTCTAAGCAGGGATCGGCGAGAGAACGAGCGTCTCGAAACGAGGCGATTCTTATTCGATGTTCCATGTTGTAACACGAGAACGGAGCGTAGTCGAGGCAATCAATAAGCCATCTAAGGCAGGTAATGCTGCTACGGTACAAACCGCAAACCGGCAGTGCCATTATCTGCACACACACACGTGTACGTACCAGACACGCGTATCAGAACCGAGAGATGCGAGCGTAGTTTCATCAAGATCGATAATGAACCACGTTTCATTTAGCGTATTGCTCGCTGCCATTCCGACATATATCTTTGCCGCGATCTTTAATTCATCCGTATCTCGCGCGACGATCGTATCGAGACGCAGCGTGAAGCTGCGAACAAAAACGCGAGATCGATCTGACGCGTGGCGCGGCATTCTTCCACGTCGTTCGACTTCTCTCGCGTTTGTAAACCGCCATAATCTCCAACGCGAGCCTTTTTCCTCTCGGACCCGATAGAATTGCAAATCCATTATTTCCACGCGCGATCCGCTCCCCTGTCACGACTTTTGTCGGCCGTTTAATCGACTACGATCTTGACGATTTAAAAGCTTTTAAATAAGAATCGCGAAATTGCTCTCGAAATCGTTTCTCTGCTAGCATCGCTTCGAGTATCATTAATGTTATCTCGTGATAGCAATCGGTTACTATTTATAAATCGTATTTAGCACAAACGTAATCGATTATCAAGCTTCAATTCTTAATCAACTTTTATATTCTTAGATCACATCTCAAAATAAAATTACACGACTTTAACGTAAATATATTTTATAGAAATATTGAAAGTATAAAGTCATGAATGAGCAATGGTCAAATAATGCGTCGGGCACAGATAGGCTTTCATAAACAGATTATTTAAGAATTGCTCAAGAATTATTTACATCTTTATAGACCTTTAATAAGCAATCTCAGAATTATGTTCAGGCTAAATTTTAGCACTCGTTTTTGGAGCAGTCAAGGTGTTGACGACGTGGGGATATTTTAAACAATTTGCATAGAGAATCGTAGCGGGCGTTTTTTCGGCAGTAAAGGGGCTCTGTAGGGCACTCGATCCGGCAGCTGGTTGACTGGTTGGCTCTGCCCTCTTCGCCGCAACAACTCCGTCGGAGCGTTTTATGCCGCCATAACCGTAGCGCGGCATGGCCCACTTAGATCTGCTATCTCGGTCCCGTCGTGCTGTCCGCGTATACCGGCTGATATCTATTGTCCCCTTGCCACCCCTGGATCGGTCGTTTAACCGTCTCGCTTCCGGTCCCGGCTGCTCGTCCTTGCCCGTCGCTGGGTCAAGGTCTACGGAGCCGACGTGTCCGCTCGCGCAAACGCGGTCCAACGACCGTTTGACGAGTTTGTTAGCCGAGAAACAAGCACCGTCAACCGCGGACAATTGTTTCCCGCTCGAGGAAGAAGCAGCTTGTGCGACGCGCCCCGTTGTCACCCTATCGGCTCGAAAGGACACGAAGGAGACGTTTGCATACATCGACCGGCAGTTTTCCGCTTGAACAAATCCTCGATACGTTTCGCCTTCCTCGCTTCCGTCGAGAAAACGCTTTGCATCGCCTCGCTTCTTTTACGCGCTTCACCGTCCTCTTTCATCCCTCTGGCACCCTCTTTCCCAGCCCCGATCTTACGATCTGCTTACGCCGGGATTTTCGACGCCCGGAGGACGTTGAATCAATTATAGAATTGATTTCTTTAGGTTAATCGAAACTTTCTCAAACTTTTGTTCTGTGTGAAATTATTTGGATATATCTGGTTGTTCGGGACGTCAGAGCCCTGGTGTAGTATTTTATTCTTTACTTTACTGCTATATTGTTCCATTAATTTTATTGTACAACTACGTTATTATACCATCTGACTACTCTATCTTATTATTGTTTTAATGTCTGACTAGTTTTGTGAGACACCTGACACGTTGAAAATTTGATATATTGACAACTTGGTTGATCTTCTTATGAACATACTGATTCATAGCCTATTTCGTACTGCTGCACATTAACTTTATAGTCCACCGCGATAGGTAGTAGATTTAGAAAATTCTCCTCGTTTCATTCTACGTTATGTTCTACTTGTATAGAGTAAAAATCAATTAACTGTCCACAACTGGAAACTGTTATTACTTAGTTACCGTATGAGATAGCAGTTTCAGAGACTACTCACAGTATGTCCATTTTAGTTTATGCTGTATTTTCCTTGTATACCTGCAGTTTATGACCGAAGTCAGTTACCGTAATTGGTAGTAGATTTAAGAATTCCTCAACGTACGTCTGTTTTAGTGTATGTCTACTACAGATTACAATTATCTTGATTTTTGCTTGACTCTGAATCAGTTACCGCTTGAGGTAGTAGATCCAGAAACGTAAGTCCATTTTGGTGTACATTTCTTTTCTTTACATGTGAACTGTTTTTGGACTAAAGTCACTTAACGTAGTTACTCTTTCAAATATTTTCCTCAAAAGAGTCATAGCTAAACATTGCAAACATTTTCAGTATAGAGAGAATACCGTGAAAGAATGAATTTTAGATTCGTTCAAAGCAGAAAAGCTCGTAATTCAGTCGACCCAGTTCGTTTCTGAGAGCAAGAGAAGCCGTTGGCGATGGTGTTGAACGGGTCACAGAGGGCCAGGTAATTTCCTCGTCTACAGAAGGGTAGCAGTTAGCTCGAAGGGACATTTTCCTCGTCCTCGGTTATCCTTCTGGCGTCGGTGAAAGGTATCCCCGCACCAAGGTACGTCCCTACGGTCAACCTACAACCTTCAACCTTCTCCTGTTGGCCCCGGGATACGGCAACCCCTTCTGCCTTTGGTTCGTGCTCACTGGCGCCGCCTCGGCTCGCATTTGAATATAATGCTTGGCCCTCGTCGACCGAGCGTCCCGGCAACCGAAGCGAACTGTAATTATGTTGATGCGCGGCCATTGTTGCGTCCATCCTGGACGCTCGGCTGAATGCCGAATCTCCTTCTTTCCCTCTTTGAAAGGGCCTCTCCTCTCTCGCCCACGCCGCCGACATGGCGAGAGAAACCGAGACGATTATTCTTGTATCCTTGATGCGTTTTACCGAAACCGGACAACGAGCGCAGCTTCGTAAGAACGTTAGTCGCGGTGCACGATAACGAGCGTCGTGCACTTCTCCCTCTGGGGAAAATGGCGATTTAGGGAATGCCTTCGAGGATTTTGATGAGGATTGACGAGGTGCAACTTTAGAACTTGCGAGGAAGGGATTCGGAACTTTAGCAACCATGGGAACTTGAAAATTTGGGAATTTGCAAATTTGTAAGTTCGATATTCAAGGATTTGACTTGGGGATTTTAGTGAATTTCGGGATGTGACACTTTGTGAAATCTTTGTGTCTCGATTGATCCTAACCTGAAAGTATCGAACGTATCCAGTACGCAATTTTCCAGGGAGTAGTGTTAAAACGAAAGAAAAATGTGGCGATCGATCGTTCAATTTAAAGGCAAAACTATGTATTGATCCCCGTGCGAAATTAATCGAGGGCTCGATTTCCCGGAGATTAATCGACGAAGCCCCCGTCCGTGGAAGTCTGGAATCGGGTCGATTAAAAAAAGGAAGAGAATTCTTAAGAGCGGAGCGGATAATTGCAAAAACTGTAAGCGGTTAGAGGCAGCGCATCGTCGCAATGGGGGTGGCGTAGCTGCATCCAGCGGGTTCACTGTCGGCCGGTATCCTTGTCTACGTAAAAAGGGGGTGGTACGCGGACCGAGGATTAGACTGTCGCCCCACGACAGGCTAAGCCCCTATTTTTACGAAATTTATCGCCGTTAATCCCTCGCCCTCCTCGCCCTCGCCATCGGTGCCCGTTGTTCGCGTCGTCCTCTCCGGTTTTTCGCCACTCTCCGCTCGTTCCTGTTCGTCTCTCCGTTGTCCTCCACCTCCTGTCGATATGAAAAATAATAAAATGCCGCGTCTTTATAGTCGCGGCCCCGTTGACGCGACGCCCGGGCTCTCTCAGGCGGACTGCTCGTCGACGGGTAATCCGGCCGGGATTTAAAACATTCGTATCTTGAATATGCATTCGTAGGTTTAAAGCGGGGGCTCGCTCGCGTATATCCCGTCGTCGACGACCGGGCACACTCAGGGGAAGAGGGGAATAAGCGGGTATGTGTGTGTGCGAGCGTCCTCAGCACGCGTTAAGCGGCCCGCAGAGCCCGGGTATTAGCTCGGCCACTCATTAGCCTTTCTGCTCCTACTTGTCGCTCGACGTAATCTCGCGTCCATCCCGCACGACCGACCAGGATTAACTTTGACGCCGCGACCTCGCTACTTCCGCACCTCTATCGTCGTTCTACTCGTTCGCGATATTCGGAACCTCGTTCTTTCTAGGCTAAGTACTCTTCGCCCTCACGAGATGACTCCTGGATAAATACTGTAAGCCATAATTGATTAAAGCTGAGACTACTTAGGTCTCATATATTTTCGAGCAGTTAGGTACACTTGTCGTACATCAATCAGATCGAAAAGCAAATAATATGACTCTCTAAATTCGTATGATGCTCCAAGTACTCATACCCCGAACTTTGAACCTAGACACTGGAGCAACTGAACTTTAAGACTTTAATACTTGAACAACAGACCTTGAATCTGAGTACTCGATCTTTGGATCCAAATACTCAATCAAGTATACATCCAAATGAATGTATCAGCAAAATTCATATGTGTAGATAATAGTAACAGAGTCAGTTCTGAATCGTATATCACGAGGTGATTCGAGTCGATTGATCCTGTAATTCAATACGACTCGAGCAAAGGTTTAGATATCGTCTGGATGTCTTCAAGGTGCGAAACGCGTCGAGGATCCGTCAGGGACGGTGCTTTCGTTACAGTTTAAATTAATCCAATTATGCATGCCGAGCAAAGCGGAGAGCCGACCGATCGCGTTGTCTCTCTCGTCTCGTTCCGCCGCGCTCTGCCGCTGCGGACTTTAAAGGTTTAAGCCGAATAATGGACGTAAGGTCCGCGCCGTCATCCATATGCAAAGCGTTCTAGCGGCGGCAGGGATTAGTCACGGCGATTTCGAAAGGATCCGGGACGGTGAAATTTACGTGGCAAGTCTGGCTCGAACACCTTGTGGATCGATTTGTCGTCCGTCGATGTCACCTCGATCCGATCGCTAAAATCTTTGATAATAAACTCGTTCTTTGTACGTATCTGCTTTCTGGATCTTTTATAAAACACCTTTACTTGTTCTCTATTGTATAAGAAAATGTCAGTTGAACGTCAATTTTGTTTGTTCGGTGGTAGTAATCTCTGGGATGAGTTTTGTGGCTGGTCCTTCATATTGGGTATTTCGTAAATACATATGTTTATAGTACATATGTCTTCAGTACATCATTGTATATTTATAGTATTTTTACATATGTTCATGACACATCATCATATGTTTACAGCACACGTGCATATGTCTTCAGTATATCATCATATGTTTATATTACACATATGTCTTAAGTACATCATCACATGTATCATCTCATGTTTATAATACACATAGATATGTTTATGATACATATTCACATGTTTATAGCACACATGCACATGTCATAAGTACAGCATCGATATTCGCAAACATTATTGATATGAATATCAATACCTGACGTCCATGTGATGCCGTGCAGGTGGTGTGCAATTAAATGGACATCATCCTTAATACGATGTCTCTTTTAATCCATAATAAATGGAAGAAGCTGTGGTCTCAGTAAATGAGACAAAATGAATGGACGAACCTTGTGACTATCAATCACATTTAAAATTGACAGATTATACCTGCTGCACCGTGTCAATTATAGTAGACGAGCAAACACATCTAAGAACCTATCATCTGCGCCCTAATCTTGGATATCGTGCATTAAACGGTAGTGCATTAATCAAGACTATTATTTTTACTAATAGGCGATAAAAACGTTGGGTATTACCGGATAACAAATTTTTGTCGTTATGATTGGGGTTCGCCCTACCCAAATTCGTGTTTCATCAAAGTACCGGGCTAAAGCTCAATTACATCCAAAGAGGACTTAATAACCGCTTTAACGTCCCGCAGTTATCGCGACTCCGTAAGCGTGTAGTCGCGTGGTCTCCCACGGGAGTTGGCCGGGGATTTATGAGCGGACCAAAGCCGCACCGTCGCTGTCCCTGAACTAGGCTTGAGCGAATACTCCGCGGACAAAACGTGACTCCTCCTCGAACACCGTCGACTCCTGTACCCGGTCGTCGACGTTAATGATCGTTCTGCGAACGGCAATCCCATTAAGCCGCGTTATCCGCGATTCCCGGTAGACCTCTAAATTCCTTCGAAGCGTCTCTGGGTTCACGCCGAAGACGGAAGAGGGATCGCGAGACGCGGAAAGCGTGTAGATTCGATCCTTGTCCGTGTTTGGGTCCGAGAGAACGTTTCAACGGATATCGGTGGCACCCCATTAAGGAGAGTGCAACCAGTGGTGTATTCAACTAGCATTAGAGGATTCTGCTCGTGTGTGAGGCCGTTTTAGCGGTGGTCAGCTATCGACGCGTACCTGTGCGTGCACGAGTCGCATGTCTTCTCGTCTTCCGCATCTATCTATCTTGTTCCCCGTTTTTCTACCTCTCTTCGTGCTTGGAATTAGGGATGTAGCGGTATCGATGACGAGTGAAATATTCGGCTCCTCTAACGAGGCGGTTCACGACTAATCAACGAGCGCGTTAATTAATCGGGAGGACCCAAGCACGCGCGATTCGAATGTTTTTTCTCGTTTCTTTCGCGAATCGGTAGAGCATCCACGCGTGCCAACCGCGAACGAGCGAAGAAACCCGACGATTTTTGCGGCACCTTTGCGGCGTCATCGCGATTGGACGGTTAACAAACCAGCGAGGCGAACGAATCGCCGCGACGATTCGCCACACGGTTCTCCTCGCGCGTCTTCCTCTTATCGGATTGGGCATCCGGGCGACAGAGAGAGGCAGAGAAAAGAGAGTCGCTTTACCGACTGTAGTACGGGGCTTACGGTGGATCCGGATTTCACGGTCTTCAGCCGGTATCGTTCTTCATCCTCCCCTCTTTTACTTCGTCTCCTTTGCCCCGTTTCTTTCTTACGCGCCGCGGACTTCTCCGGAGTCGTTTTCGATTCTTCCGCCGGCATATTTTACGCCCGCGATTCTCCGCGCGAGCACCGCCGCTTTTTGCGGTCAGCCGGAAACCTGTTATCGATATGGCGAAACGACGGAGCGTCTTAAACGAGGAAATTGCTTATATTACTCTCTTTATTGACTGTACGTTCTTAGCAGCTGATTACGGATGTAGGATACATAAATCTGAGCATGTAGGGAAGTTCTAGACGAGGATGTGGAGATATAGAAGTTTAGGAGTAGAGATCTAGGAATATGGGAACTGGAGTATAGTTCATTACCTAGAAATACGAGGAACTAACATAGGAATCTGATGACATGTGATCTGCAGACATGAGTGAGGATGTAATAGCAATGGAGGAATGAGGTTATACCTAGATCAACTTCTAAAAATATTGTGATTTAAAGGAACGTGGAATCTAGGAATTTAATAAATTATTCAAGCCTTTCGATCTTACTAAAAACATTAAAACTGACAAAACTGCTATTAGCTGATTTTCTTGATCCCATGAGTATCTCATTTCTTAATACACTTAACAAAAGTATAAAAATGACCTAAATTCCCGAAACGAATCAACTAATAATTCTTCGATATGGAATCGAAATGACGACAAGCGTCAAAGCGTAAAAGGGAACATGTGCCTTACGAATCCCAAGAATCTTCGCGTTCGTTCCATTAACGTATTACAGCAGCAGTCTTCGAGGATTTGGTCGAATCCGCGCGATACGAGCCTCGAGGGTGGTTTCGCACGGACGTCGAAACACCGGTATCCTCTTTACGGTTAGCTAGAAATGGGAGTTGGCCGATCCTCCCTGCAAGACGCTTCAATTGCTGGAAGCGAGCTAGCTAGTAGCGGCTCTCTCGCACGCGTCCCATCCGACCATCCTTTAATTCAGGCTGACAGGTGAATTCCTCCCCCTCCTGGCACACCGCGCCACCCTCCCTCGGGATAAGATAGATCCGTTCCCGGGATTTCCTACGGGATACGCTGGATCTTATATCACCGACGGCCATCTCTATATAAGCAGTCCCGCCCTTCGTACCGGCTCATCCGAATTGCCGGTAGCGTTGCTTTTCGATCTGCTGGGAATCCACCAACATTTCCTTCGCAACTAATGCGTAGGAATTACGCAATTTTACCCACCTACTTTTCTTTTATCGTCGCGGCAGAATCTGGGATTTGCGGACATGTGGACATACATGGATTTGGGAAGGCGTAGATGTACGGATCTGAGAATATAAATATGTGAACGTATCTGGGGATATAGTGTAGATATATAAATCCTGAGGAATCTAGGAATGTAGAAACTATAAATATGGAAAAGTGTCAGTTGTATATTTGGAGATCTATTTGGCTTATAGATTATATGGATTTGTTAGAAATCTTCTGTAAATTCAAAATGGAACGGATGATCACATTTTATTGTTTGAAGTATATCATCCTAGTGACATGTCCCCACTATAAGGCTGTATAAAGGCAGAAATTCTGAAACGATCATAGGTAGATGCAGACGTAGTAAGGTGGTTTCTTGTCGCTATCTCTTCCAGAGGTTTCCGACTGCAGTACTTTGATTGCCAGCTGCTTAGCAGCGTCCGCGTTTATTCGCAATTATTCATTCCATTATAGAGCGACGTTCTCGATCAGCCAGTAGTCACGGTCGAGATCAGACAAACGCAGCGCGAATACAAACGACCTGCGCAAGTAAAGAACTCATTTTACCCGGCAAGATGAGACGCGATCGCGCGTTATCCGTACACTCGAGAGATCCCCGGCTCGTATCTCAGGGACGAGGCAGCAGATCCTGCTGGTTGTTCAGCCGAGGAGATCGCGAACGATCGAAGCAGATATCGCGTCTCGCCGCATGAAATAGACTCGCGTATCCGCTCGGAATGCCGACGTCGGATCGCGTTAATCGTAATATCGCGAGGACGTAGGCCTCGTTCGCGGCCAGATTACATCGGCTAAAAGATTCCGCGACGCGGTGCATGCTAATTGGACAAAAATCTACCGGCTCCCCCCGTTCCCCGGGACTTTCTTCGGGGCTGAACCGATCGGCGCGGATCGTCGGGCGTAGAGAGAACACGACGAGATAGGGATCGGCTTTCGCTCCTCGTGAGCGTCACTGTAGGTAAGGTACTCGCGTACGAGCCGTGGCTAACCGCCTCGCTTCGCCTCGCCTCTCCGCTGGAAACGAGGAGTAACGATTTTACAAAGTGCCTATCTCGACCCTGGTCCTTTTCTCCTCGTCCGGCGCGAACCTTCCTCGCGCCGCCTCATTCGCTTTTTCTCGCCAGCACGCACGATTATGCCGGCGCATTATCCGCGTACGTGCGCCTCGGCTACGTGTGGCCTCGTCCTAGGTGTGCGTACTTCTTGCGCTCGGCCCGTAGTCGCGACTAGAAGAGGAGAAAAGAGGATGAGAGCGGTCGGCAAAGAACCATTAGTCATGATTAGGCCGTTGACATTGACGCCGTGGCTGGACGCGAGCTTGTAGCTTCGGGCAGATGGAGTTCTTTGATACACGCGAGAGCCGAGACGATCTACCTCCTTATCTCCCAGCTATCTGCCAGCGCCGAAGCCCCTATGATTTAGCGACGTTATTCGGTGTTCGCGGAACTGAATCCACCGGGGTCGAAGCTGTCCAGGAAGAGGTGAAACAGGATTCAACGTTCCGATACCGTTTCTCCTTCCGTGTAATCCCGGGTTCACGCGTGTCATCCGTGACTTTTTTTTTATCGATCGTCATCCTTATTGGTAGTCGGGATCGAGAAAAGGGAGTCTAGAACGCGACGTAACATTATACAGCCGAGCAGCAAAGCCGAGATAGCTCGGCCCCTTACGCAGCCTCCTCTACGTTATATTACACGAACCAGCTCGGATTACGCTTGGAAGCGACCCTGGACTCTCTACGCTTCGCGAACGTGCCGCCATTGATCGCGGTCGAACGCGTCCCAGATGTTTACTCGTCATCTTTGCGAACCACCTTTGCCTAAACGCTTGTTAACCCAATACACTTTTTTAATTCATTGCGAATATCGAACACTTATTTCAAAAAAATCTGACCATGGTGAACACATGTGAATATGTGGATGTTGACTGGAATTTTCTTCGATTGCTTCAGTGACATGTGTATGCATAATCAACGTACCGTATATGTATATACAGGCATACAGTGTACATGCATATGCGTATAATCATATGTGTCTGAATAAAATCTGTCTGAACATTTGTACATGTTTCAAACCTACAAATATACATCAGACTACTGAGTCCACATATGTGGAAGCTATCGAAAAGGTTAGACGAACTAACCTAATCGTTTTCACGTCGTTTGTTCGATTTGCATAGCGTGGTACGATGTTCACGAGCCGTTTCGCGCCTCGATGAAACGAGAGAAGCCGAGCGTCCTCGAGTCTCGCGGCACCGCGCGTAGAAGCGACGCTGAGGGCCGAGTTTTTGCGGTCGCGTGTAGCGATAGTTGGGCCGACGAGGACTCGGCGAATCGCATTCCAGTGTGTTTCACGGGCGAGAATGAGCAGCAACGGGCCACGAGGACCCCAAGAACTCGAAAGAGAAAGAGGGACAGGGAGAGAGAGAACGTAGAAAACATCCATGGCCCGCGCTGGCTCATCAACGCCTCCGGCTCCACGGCGAAACCCATTGGCGCCCCGGGACAATGCCATCTGCATTCCGATCCTGCGGGCGAGAAAGCCGACCGTGCAGGCCCACGATCCTCGTTTCTTACTTCTTGTCCTCTCACGCTGCCCGAAATGACGCGATTTTGTCGGCGAAGGAACGCCGCGGCGTCGAGTTTGAACGCGCGCCACCGAAAGTGTGCGAGCTTGATGAATTCCGGTTTAATGTTCCCTGTCCCTGGGGTTTTTGCCGCGTGCACGATTTATTGAGGAAACGAGAAACTTATCTGGAGGTGGGGGCCTTCGGCATCTCCTTTTTTTGTTCGAACTGCAGGAAACTTTCGGGTTATTAAATTAATGCATACATGTTCGTGGAGCGGTATTCTAGTATTTCATTATTTTACCATTTTAGTGTTGTATTAGATTACTATTGTATTATTTCGCTGATTCTTTTGTACAGTTGTGATCATTGTCATCTTACTGTTATTACTACAGTACTCGTTCATTTAATGCACTCCTCTTTAATACGCTCTCGTTTAATGCTCGCTAGGAACGCCCGTCACTCACAAGTACTACTTGCGCACACATGTGCTCATATTCTATTCTGCTGCACATGGAACAGAGTTACATGAAAGACACATGTATAATTGATCTCTCATTTAATGCCTGCTTTTAGAAAATTTAGGTAGCTAAAATTAAACTGAAAATTTTTAGTTCTTATCGTGTTACTCAGTGTCCCCCAAAGCGCAGAAAATTAAAAATTTCTCGACATAGAAGAAAAGACGTTTCGTAGTTCACTGATCCGAACTAAGACATGGCGGAAAAATGGGGTAAACGCTGCGTGGTGGCGTTTAAACCGAGCCGCAAGATTTATCTGCGCGGCGTCGACGGTGGTTCTCAGCAATCGTAAATGAACCGTCTAACGACAATCTCGCTGTCGCGAAAAGCGGCGACAAAAGACAGACGGTTTGCTCGTTTCGTGCGCTTTTCCCCCTTTTTCTTTCCGAGCGAACAAGAAGCAAGATTAGGTCGGAAGAAGTAGCTCGAGAGGAGCCGAAAACACGCGTGGCTCGTTACTCCTGCTTAAGCGACGCGTCTGTAGAAATGGACGTTCCGTGTCCGCGCGAGCGGGCCAACAAGGTCCTGGCCAAGAAGAAAACACGGCGAAGTAACGAGGAGAGGAAAGTTGTAGCGGAGATACGAGGAGGAAACGTTCAGGGAGGTGAAACGTTAAGGAGAGACAGGGATCGAGGGTGGGCTTGAAGCGGGTGGTAGAAACAAGCGGAGGGACGTCGGAGGGGTGCTCGCGGAGATTTATGACAGGCGTTAAGCAGTAATGAAATTGCTCGTTGCTCGTTCGCGGAGGGGTGCGGAGGGGCCCGCACGGGGGGTTCGACGTCGGAGGCGACGAAGGAAAGGTGGAGCGGACAAACGAACCGGGGGTTGCACGCAGCAGTACAGGAACAGTCACGTGGCGCAATTACCTCTCGCCAGCTGTGTATCCACGCTATTCTCTCTGAAGGACTTTTAATCGCGCCACCCTCGCGGCTTCTTCCTTCTTCGCTCGTTCTGTCGTTTATCGCGCCTCGTAAAGATACCGAACGCAACGGCGCGCCGCTTCCACCGCTAAATCCTCGCGATTCTACCTGGCGAAAGCGGCGCGTGCAAACGTGTAACGAGAGTTTTATGCCGTTCGCGGGGAATCGAGAACGATCCACGAACGGAACAGCGGCTATCGTGACGACCGGCACTCGCGAACGATCGCGTGAAAACTTGCCCCGCGGTAGAAATGGTTGTCGTATTTCAGGCGAGATGAGGGAACGGCTGGACGACGTGTTCGATACACTACGATTCTACTTCACGAATTGTTCTTTATGGAGTTTCTTGAAATATTCCTTTTTTCTGCGAAACTTCGTACGTTGGAAGTTCGACTCTTTTTCTTGATTTAGGCTGTTTCGTCGAGATAAGCACGAATTATTGTCGTACGATTGTTACGATTATTGTGTGGTACGACATTATAGGTGATTTGATACTGAAGACATTAACCATTACAATACTACTAAAAGTCTGTATTAATTCGAGTACATTGAGGAGTCGAATGTTATGATAATCAATATTCTCACAGTGTTTAAAATTTTCCAACTATTTCCTGCAACATGAATCTCAAAAACAGGTCCAGAGGTAGCTACATAAATGCATAATTTTATGGTACACGAACATTGCACTAACATCGCACAACATTGAACTAAAGACATAATTTAACACGAACATAGCTGCAATAAAGACATTCATAATTCCATGCTACTCGAACATTTCTGCAATAAAGAGATAACTTGCACAAGTTAGTAAAACAGGTACATAAAGGTTCGTGTTCGAGCGGAATTAAAGTTGCTAATAATTTGAACGATTAAATATTAAATGGGATCCGATATAACGAACAATTTGTCGCGAGTACCCCGAAGCAGAGAAATCGCGATCAGGAAGGCTCTCACGCTGTTGGGATCCGTTTTCACCGATCGTCGGAGAGAGTTCAGGTTACGGAAACGATCCGGTGAGTATCCGGAGCCGTGTTCCAGACGGAATTCGACACGGGAACGGGTCGATCGATCATCGAGCGGGCGTACGCTCACGAAACAAGCGGATCGAGCCAAGTCCACGCGACGTTCTCTGGCATCGAGCACCACCTGTTTCGCGATCCTGTCGCCTCCCTGATCGTCTCACTTTTCTGCGCGAATTTTCGTTTCGACAACCGGTCCTTTGTCCGACCGGGAACACCCTTTGTACATCATATGAACGTGGGTGTCGTGCACACGCGGTTCACGCGTTCTCGAGTTAAATGCTTTGCTTTGCTTATCGTAACGTTAGTTGATGGGGTGATCATTTTATAGCTTCATCAGTATTTGGATACTTTTATTATTTGGGGATTGATCCGGGGTGATAACCTTTAGTTGGCTTATGTTAATTTTACAACTTTATTATAATATTTTACTTGTCAGCCATCTTGACGCCATAATGTTAACAAATAATGTTATCACAGTTTCGAGATACGAGATCAAAGAATTCCAAATGATTAGAGGTTAGGGGTGTAAAAGAACTCGCACGCGACCCTCCGGATATCAAAAGCTGTAGCGAGGGCGAAAACGGTGGAAAAAATTCGCCGAGCCAAACGAAATACATATCCGCATCCGACCACAAGCTTCCATTTCCGGTGGCCGCCAGCCGTTGGCCCACTATATTTCCGAGACATTTATCCTGGTTTATCCCGTACGCGGAGACGGTATCGACGGGGGTTGGAAAAGGCTACCTCTCGAGGGAGGCTCCTCGTCGATAGATCTTGCGCTGTAGATACGCTTCGAATCCTTGGAATTGGTCAGCTACGAATGTAAACCGTGTCCGGTTTCTCGGCTCATTATTCAACGATCCATAAGTTCCAACCTGTATACTGCGATAAATACGTTAATTCGATGTTTCGAGACAAATAGCTGTTTCAACATTCATTCGATGAACAATTGCATTATGATATTAATTTAGATTCTTTATATATTTTACATTTTTCATGTAATAACAATATAATTTCTGCTAGTTTATGAGTAACATTACTGAGTTTTTTTATGCCATGAAATTTTCTATTGGTGTCAACTATTTTTCACTGCTTCAAAACTTGTTTTCATGTATAATTCCTGAAAGGGTCATATAAAAAGGTTAGGTTCCATTATAACACCCAGTTTCATTTTTCTCAGATCCCAACATCGATTACACAGATAAATGTTTCAGAATGTTTGCAAGAAAATAACTTCCATATTTTGTTCTCCTTAACGAGAGGTCGTTATCCAACATTTGAAGTTATAAATACAGTTATATTTGTTAAAAATCAGTTTCAAATTGATAACAAGAATATCTTAAGATTTCAAAGGTGTCACACTGTTTACATAAGTATTTTTTACTCTACAACTATGCGAGAATATTACGAGGAAAACGTGTAAAACTGCATCTAGGCGCTGACGTGTTTTAATTCGACGCCAGCCTGTTATTACGATCTAATGTTCCGGATTATTGCCCAGTCCGATAACAGCAAGATAACACTGCTTCATTTGCATTTCTATATTTGCTCCGCGAAAACGTCCTAACCCAGGCCATGTCACGCACGTGCGTGAGCGTTACAACGAAACAGGGAGAAAATGGAGGAACCGAGAAGAGAATGGACACGCGTAGGGGAGAACATTGAGAACCAGACCAGCCAACTCTAACGCGATGGTTATGGCAAACGGCCAATCAAATTCCATTCTCCGAAGTCGCCAGATGACGCCGGATAAATACGCAGGCCGTTCATGACCCTTGTCGAAAAATGGACTTATACGTCATTAATCGAGATTATATTCCAAATCAAATTTCGTCACATCTGTTATTTATAGATTTACAAATCTAGTATTTTATGAAGTGTACAAATTTCTACATTCTGGTATTCACAAGTTTATGGATTTAGTTAAGTTTTCAGAAGGGTAGATAGCCTTATTGTTTGTATTTTGAATTGTTTGTAGTTTGACTTGTCTTTTCAATCTTTAAATTATTATATTCTCAATCTCTTAATCACTAAATTTTTGTATTTTCAAATTCCTAAATTCATGTATTCCAACTTCTCAAAACTTCAAGATGACACATTTAGTATTTCCACATCTCCAAATTCCCAAATCCCCACATGCTCAAATCCCGAAATTCCCATATCTCCACACTCCCTATCTCATCAAATGTCCACATCCCCAAATTCCTGAATCCTCAAACCCACATCCCAAAATTATCAAGTTCCCAAACATTGAGATGCCAAGAAGGATCGAAATTTTAATATCCAAGCGTGATTGGAAGTGACACTCGTTTCGGTTAATCGAATCGGCAAGAAAATAGTGGTCAATAATAACACCCAGGTGGAGCAGCTTGCGATCCATGCGGCGAGAGTTGGCGCAGGTGAATAAGTTTCGACGAGTGGACGTTGTTGTCGGGTGTTTCAGGGAACGTCGGACGGGTCCGGCGGTGACGGGCCTCGTAGCCAGGCCGGGGGTATTCGATGCATCGGGAGTGCTTTTGCGGGAAATAAATTTCGAAAGCGACACGCGGCTCTATCCCTCGCCGCGACAAGAGAAGTGGATGTTTTCGAGGGCGTCGCGCGGTGCATTGTTTGCCGTGAGAACCCAGGCCGCGGAGATGCGCGGAGAGATATTGCCAAGAGATAGATAGAGACAGAGAGAAGAGACAGCGGCGGGTTTAGCAGGAACGGAAGAGCCGAAGAGAAACGGGGGAGAAAGAGAGGACTGGAAAAGGGTGTGGGATGAGGGTAGAGGAGAAGCACGATGAGAGAGCAGAGAGGAATGGAGAAGGGAGAACAGAGCTCTGGCATCGATCTAGTCGTCGGTTCGGCCGGGGGCGGAGCAGGGACACAGGTGCTTCTCCGCGTCTACAGGCTTAGTGTCTGAACCAGCCCCAGAACCACCTCTGCGAATCAGCCTTGATAGCGGCCACCGGCTGCTCCATATAGTCGTGCTATGGGAATCGCGTTGGAATTAGGCGATACCATTTCCTCCACCCCTATTTCCGGACGTCACTCCGCGTATTCCACGCGTACGCGATAATTCATCGCGAGGACACCGCCGACTTTGTACCCAGCTGTCGTACCATCGCTTCTACCCTTCCTATTCTTTTTATTTTCCTCCACTTCTCCCTCTCTCGAGTTTTCAATCTTTTAACAGCAACCTCATAGTTCTACACAGTTTGCTCAACTTCTGCATCCTCGTTCGCTGACAGTTCATAATCGTTCACAAGTTCATCCACATTGTAGAACTACGTGCTCTGGGTCTATGCGTTCTGTCACCGCTATTTGCGACAATGTTTTCTTTAAATCTAGATTGATAAGTAGAGGACTCTATCGGAATCTGACCACTCATGAACAAGTTCATCCACACTGGTACTCATCAACTAAGAGGATAATCTGCTAGGACTCTTCTAGCTATGTACTTGTCTGATCATTTACTTGACTATTTCCTTGATTACTTAATCTAGACGTATACTTAGAAATCGCTTGGACAAGTAACTTGTCTTTAGTTTCTAGCGACATTTCTTCTTCGCTGTTAACTTATCTGGTCACTTACCTGATTGCCTAATTACTTGCATGGTTACTTGACTGACCATTTGCCTAGCTTCTTGATCACTTGTCTGACTACTTGCCTGGACACTTGACACTCATCTTGCCTAGTAGCCTTCCTGTTCACTTCTCTGACTATTTGCCTAATTATTTGTCTAGTCACTTGTCTGAATACTTATCTAGCTCCTTGTTTGGCCAGTTACTCGACTATTTGTCTGGTCACCTATTTGCCAGAGCACTTATTTATTCGTCTAGCTACTCGTTAGTTCAAACATGTTTTTACAGATTAAGCAGGCAAATAATTTACAGACTCAAATATGATGTATATAATGAAATCGCACAGTGTGCAAATTGATGTTCAAAAACTTAATCAAAAGAATGACCAAAGTAGGATTACAGTGTTCGTACAGTAAAATGCGTTAATGAATCCTGATGGTATTGAACGTATTCGCGAAAGACGATCGCGGTGCTGGTAGCAGTGTCTTAAAATCCCTTTTTTCGCCGGCTCGGCGAAAATGGAGGGGTCCATTCCCGAGCGGGAATCGCGACAATTACGGGACGCCCGAGAGATTTATAGTCACGGCGGGGAGGGAGAAAAAGAGCGTAGAAACGCGAGGAGAGAAGACTGGGATCGAAGCGGACGAAAGTTTCGTCTCGAACAGTCGTCCCGTGAATAAATTAGAATTCGAGTATCCGCGGTGATGTATAATGTAATGGATACCGGGACACAAGGGGAGAGAAAAAGAGAGAGTTGGCGGAGGTGGATGAAAGAAAAAGGAGGAACGAGCCGCCGGCGAAACGGCCCGGTCGAGCTGATTAATTATTTTTGTTTAAACCCGAAACTAACAACCATCGGATTCTCGGAACAGAAGAAACTTCCTCGACGATACTTGATGCTTGAACGCTCGCTGGTGATCGCTGGATCGTGTCTCCGTTTGGTGATGGAACCGGAGATTTGAAATCGAGCTCGAGTAGTTCAAGGAAGAAAAGGGATTCTGAAAATCTTCGTTCTCAAAAGTGATCTTACAGAGTCTCTCGGAGGTGTAACGAGAAAGACCTTGCATGTTGCGTAATCGTCAGGGTATCGTTTTGCGTTTCTTCCTCGACGGATCGAATAGGCGATCCGTTTGTCCTCGATGTCGACGTTCATACGATCCGATCTGATTACCTATCATTTTTTCCGCTCGACTTTGGTCTCGATCCACTGTGTACGCGGCTTACACGGCCGACGGTATTATCCCTCGAAGGGACGCGAAAGTAGCGCGTTTTTATGATTAGACAAAGAGGGCATCCCTGAGAAGTGATGGAGTCGCGTTCTCCGCGCGGAGGAAATGAGCAGTCGAAATAAAAGGAACGTAACGAAGAGAAGAATGGGAAAGGAAGAAGAAGAAGATGATGACGACGACGACGACGACGACGAAGGAGAAGAAGAAGAAGAGGTGATGGTGGCGGTAGGGAAGAAGGACGAAGAGGAAGGAGGAGGAGAACTCGACTCGGAGATCATCTGCCGCTATAACAGGCTGCCAGCTGGCAAAAAAGTCAAACGCGAGGCTCCCTTCGCTATGCGATGCTATGTTGATGGCGTGTCGCTGCTTATTTTCAACCCGCTGCCTGCATACCTGGTTAGATCCGAGAGGGATCTCTGAAATGTTCTTGGCTCCGATCCGAAATCATATACTACTGCTTTCATCCCTTTCTATACCCTCCCGTTTCCCTTTTACCCTCGCGTTTATCGTTCTCGACCTATCGTTCATGTCGACCATGTCATTTGCTTATTATGCCTTTTACTGTCTATAGCTTTAGTGCGTTTATAGTGGGGGATGGTCTAGGTAGCCTAACGTTGGAGAGATTATGGGATATGTAAGGAATACATAGTGGTTTAACTTTCCTAAGATGACCTGGTAGGATGTAGACTGAATATTCATAAGATGGCGACAGAGGATGCTGTAGAATATACGATGATCTAACAGGTGGAGATCTAGGTAATTCAGTGTTTGAACTAACGCGTTCTACATTTGGGATCTCACGCATAGGAATCCTTGGGGATTCATCTCCTGCAGATCCGTGGATATCGCTTAGGTATCTAACGCGTGGAAATTCAAGGATTATAGATTCAACGCGTGGAGATCTAATACGCCGAGATCCAACGCTTGCAGATTCAACACGTAGAGATTCTACACGTGGAAATTCGATTGTGGATTCAATGCGTGGAGATCTAATGCGTTGAAATCCTACGTTTGAAGATCGTGTGGAGATCCAACACGTAGAGATTCTACGCTTATGGATTCAACGCATAGAGATGCTATAGAAACATTCAGAGATTCAATGCGCAATCCATACAAAACTTCAATGTTCAGGAATTTAATTCGTGGGAATCGTATAGTGATCCAACGTGCAGAAATTTAGCGTACAAAGGTTCAACGCATGAAGCGATAGAACACACGAGTAAATACCATATGTAACGTGTGACTACACAGTGATACAACAAAACGTCCTTCACAGAAAAATCCAAATAAAAAATTGGTCAGCGATTTATTCGCAAAGCGGAGATCCGCGCGAACGCGCTAATTATAATCGTGGAGGTTCGATTGAACGCAGGCATGCATCTCGTTACGGCTCCAATTACAGTGTCGAACCGCGTCACCGCGGCTTTGAAACCAGTCGAAACCCGGCCGCTATCGTCGTCGACCGCGAGCCTCGCGATTTTTCCGCGCGGTCGTCGATCAACGATCACCGTTTCACCGTTTAATTGGCCCAGTCGTCGGCGCGCGGCCGATAATTGCATTATCGTCTAGCGGGCGGTGTTGGTCGTCCGTGACGAATCGCCTACGTTCCACGTGTACGAAGATACGTCGTTCACGCGAGGATCGTGCAACGATCGCCGGACAATAACGGCGTTCGGTATCTTCTGGCCGTCGGGTTATCTCGTCCGGCAGGGACGAGTATCAAATCGTCGGTGGCGGTTCGGTACGGGACTATCCGGGGGTGTAGTCTCTCGGTGGTGTCGTGACGCGTTTCGTGCCAGATCGCGACGGGACTATGCATGGAACAGGTAGAATGCAAAAACCTTTTCCGCGAGCGCGTTTCACGCTGAAATTCTAACCCCTTCGACCCGTTGCACAATCTTATCGTGGCACCGCTGCCGGCTTTCCTGCTACCTTCCGAGGGGGGTAGCCGCCTTAGGACGGTTAGAGAGGGAACGACGAGAGAAATCGAGGGAAGGAGATAAAGAGAAAGGGAGAGGAGAAGATACGGCAGCCAGTCAGGCAACCCCTGGCTTGATCCACGTTGTACCCGTGGATGGAAAGGGGTGCGGGGCACCCCCTGGCTAGGTAGTAGAAGGGGTGTCGTGATAACGTCACGGTCTGACAGAGTGCCGCTGCTATCGCGCCGCCACACGCCGGCAGAGAAACAAAATGGAACCTCCGACCGACCGACCCTCCCCCCTTTGCCTGCCACCCTCCTCCTCCAGGCTTTGCTTTCCCGTTTCATCCCTCTCGAGCCACGATTTCGACCCCGACGAACTTTTCTTCGCTCGACGCGGACCGCTCGATTTCGACTGCTACTCTCCGAGAACGCCGCCAGTTTATATGAGCGAACCGCGGAAAAGACTCGGCACCGTGAAAAAGCGAACGGGTAGGACCTTTTCCAATCGTCCCGAGGCACTCGAGATTCGATTCGGGAGATTAATGATCGGGGGCCGGGAGGATCCGGACGATCCTCTCGAGCGGCCGCGGGCGACGGGACGAGGCTCTCTTCTCGTCCTTCTGGCTCCGGGAACGAAGGACACGAACGAACAGGGAGATCTTGTCTCGGCCGGAGAGAGCCACGTCGGGGATCGGGAATGCCGGTGATATACAGCCCCGCTCGATTTGATTCCCTGATCGCCAGAAAATGATAGTCTTTCGGAAAGATGCTGTTTAATCGATTGCTCCCGCCAACCAGATCCGATAAACGATCCGGCCGGATCTGTGCCATTCTCGGACCTCGGCTTCATATTTCATCGCGTACACGCCACTCGCGGAGCCTTGGAAACACCTCTTACATGCATCGTCGACTGACTTCTTTTTTCGTTAAAAATCGTGATCTACATGTAATCTTGACTTGTCTTTAAATAATGGGCCTCCAGTTTGCTAGAGAAATTTCGCACCTGTTTCTCTTTACCTATTTCGTTCGAGGAAATTCAAGACCGGGATATGAAAGTTACAGAGCATCTGATGCAGAACAAAATATACACTTTTGGAAGTTAAGTTTTTTAGAGACAGTTTGATTGCGGTACTATTTAGGGGTACTGGGGTCCACTAATTACTGATATTTGATGATTTATTGATAATATTGTTCAAATATCAGACCAACTCTAGTTTAATTCGATCATGTTACTATGCAAATTTACTTAGCTTAAATTTTAAAACTACAATTTCACCAAATCATACAGTAAAAATTAGTTTACTCTTCTCACTACCTACAATTAAACAATAGCTGCTTCCACAATTTAAATACAAATTTCGAGCATGGTAAAAATCAATCTTAATTACAAGAGTGAAAAGTTTCCCAAAATCTCTTAAATCTTGCAAATCACGACGAGCACAAAATGTCGGAAAAATTGCAGAGAATCCGGAATTTCACGGAGAAATTTATTCCGCAGAGCGTTAATACCGTTTGGTTATCCTTGAATTTAGCCATCGGTGTTCTTAATCGAATTTGGAAGCAGAACGCGTTCGAACGCGTTCGATCGAAGCAGAAGCGTGTTGCGGGGTTGGGAGGAGATCGATACGAGGAGGACACACGTTTCTGACGGAACACACGTCCCGGTGAACTGCACACAAGGTCGTGGCGCGCGTTGGCGCGCGGAAATCCGGTCGGTATCCGGAGCGCAGATCGCGCGCGAAACGTTCGTGTCCGCGCGGCGGGGAGCCGTTATTTTTTTGCTCGTGCTTCCGGGCACGTTGGCAGCGTGTGCGCCGCGTACATCAAAAGCGCGCGGGCGCAATAAATAGAAAGTAGCCGATATTAATTCCGCTAATTGCGAGGCACGAGCCGCGGGCGGTCCTCTTGCGCGTACGCGGATAACAGGTGCGCCTAGCTCCGGGAAAGGTTGATTTTTCGAGCGTGCGCGACACGGGGCGGCGCGGGTCGAGAGCGGCCGAGCGTAGGTGTGTCGGTGTCTACAAAGCACGAGCGTCGGCTAATGGCACGGAAAGGGTGGCGAAAATAAAGAGAGGGTGGCCGGGTTGGAGGCTGTAATTAAAACAGGAATGTTAATTACTCTTTGCATTACCGAAAAGCCTGTTATTGCCAGCGGGGTTAGCGGGAGCACGCGCTAGCGCTCGCTCGCGAGCTGCTCGAGCGGAGGCGTAGCCGCGTTTCGAGCTTTTCCTCTCTGTTCTACCGCGGCGTCGATAATCGTCGCGTAATGCGCGCCTGTCGAATTAATTACCGCTATCGGGAATCGATCACGAACCGGGGAGGTCCAGATGAATCGTCGATAACCAGGGACTTACGCAATCGTAATTGGCACGCGTTATCCCTCGTACCGGAGCGGAAACGTCTTATTTCCCGTTAACGAATCGTGGATCGCGTGAGTCGCCACCCGACACGGCTCTCTTCTAATAATAATCTCGTACGTCCAGTCGGTTTCGTGTCCGGTCGCCGCGATTTCTCCTTTTGGAATATTCGATATTCGTTCCGGGAACCGGTAGTAAAGCGGTGCTGCGCGGTCGCGCGCCTCCGCGCTGCCGGTAATTTATGCCGACGACGGAGAGGTCTAGGAATAGAAACTTAGTCGAAATCGAGGGAATACTTTGTCGTCGTGGTGGTCGTTAAACGGTTTCCTATTCGAGATACAAAGAAGTCGAGAGACGAGACGAGTCAGGGTCTGGCTAGGTCAGCCTGGCTAAGGTCGAAGGGTCGTAAATACGGGGCCGAGTTTCGAGAGAACGAGATGATTTATAGAAACTTAAATCCCCGGGGCTCTCTCGTCTCACCGGGCAGTTCCCTCGCCTCTTGGACAACGAAACGAGCCGCGCGCGTCTATCTATCTTTTCTCCATCAACGAGAGAATCGAGTATATAGCGAACGTTTGTACGGCCCGTTCGCCAACGACTAGAAGAGGAAAGAAGGAACCGCGAGTCGTCTGTTCGGGACGCGCCACCCTTCTCCAGGAATATTTAATTACAGCCTTCGCGGGCCTCCGAGAGCGGGAAGAAAATAACGCGGCGGGGGCCACGCTCTTGGAATGGCTCGGTGTTCGAGGGCACGCTCCTCTGTGTTTACCTCGTACTTCTAATTGCCTCGGTCTGCTCCGGGTCTACCATTACCGGCTGAACGGAGATCGCGTATCTCTGTATGCAGCCTGCACCCATGCGCGCCCTCCGCGTTCGTGTACGCGCGTTTATCGACGCGACTCCACCAAACGCGCGCTCGAAATCGGTCCTCAAACTAATAATTATGGAAGTTATACCTCCGGACGGACCTTCCTTTCGGGCTTGCAGCCCAACTGCGTTTCAAGGATTCGAGGATGACTCTATCGGTCACTTGGAGCAACTTGGACGTCGTCCAAACTTCTATTTCGTACAATATTCCTTGATCGATCTGTTCGATTTTCTTTTAACGATAACAGGGAAAATGAAAACGGTGACAATGGAGTATGTCTAAATTTTTAGAAGCATATGTCTGAATTTTTGGTAGCACATGTCCAAGTACATTTATTGATACCATATGTTGAAATGCACAATCATGAGAATTTGATGCATGAGTTGTGGAAAACATTTTGCAGATGGTTGTCGCGAACGTGTTCAAAGAAGCTATTCAAAATGTCTCGTTCTTCAACTTCGTGTTAGTACATCTAATATTCATGAGCAATATCATATTTAATGTACCTAGGTATATTACAAACAATATGAATTGCTGAGTATAGACAGCCAATATCTCATTCTCACTAATTCGTACTCTCCTGAAAACAAGATAGGTACACTAAAACGACCAGCATGCACTTGACGTATGATCACGAGAATCTCGATCTCAGAAATTAATTACGTAAGTTCATTAGCAAGATTCGGAACGCGATAACATCGGTGAACCCGAAACGAGATGACCGATTCTGATCCGGAATGTGAATCTGGTTCGGTAGAAAAGCAAAGGGTTAGAGCGAGCAAGAATCAACTAATCCTCGAATGGAAGCAAGCAGTTAAGTCGATACGCGGATCGCGATACAATTGCCTCGACAATGCCGAGCGCCCATGAAGAAAGGAGCCCGAGCACGATGTTTACAACACGCGTGTGTAAGTGTACGACCGGTGGGTACATACGCACGCGCGCATTTCCACGAAGTGTGCACGCATACACGCGTGCGAACGCACGCCCACACGGTGTGCCGGCACACACGTTCGGCGAAACACGCGAGAGACGGGAGGCAGGTGCTCTGCGCGCCATTGGCCACCTCACCAACATGGCCGTACCCCTTTTCCTAACCAACACCATCGCGAAACACCGTGTTAACGCAACCCACCGAGATGTCTGTACGGTTTAAGCTGAACGCGCCGCGACGCTACGCGGTTATTGCCGAAGATGCGTCGCCGAGACGCCTCGCGAAATCTTTACCCGCCATCGTTCAAATTCTCTCAAATATTATTTTTCCACTTTCCGAAGAAGTATTAGTTTGCACTTTCGATATACAAAGTCTGAGGTAATAACCCTCCTATGGGGTAGTTTTAAAACCGTGACCCTGGCAGTAGATACATTGTACGGCTCGCAGTAGATGTTCTTTAATTTGACTGACTTCAAATCTCCGAAACGAGGTTCCTATCACTTGTTCTATCTTCTAGTCATCAGTTGTCATTAACTATAACTTTTTTACTATTGGACATGTTTTGCTATGTGTTCTGAATATAAAGTTGTGAAGAAGTTTGACTTGATCCATTTGTAGGATGTGGATATATTCTTCAAGGAATAGCAATGCATCAGAATGGTCAGACATATTGAAAGGTTCGCTTTCTCGATTGAGATAAAACAACAAAGTTCTTGTAAAATGCAACGAAAAAAGAATATTTCCTAGCGTTCCAGTAGCCATACCGCGTGCCTTACCACTTATGGCACTTTCTACTGTGCCGGTTGAACGGTTCTACCGTTCCAAGTTGAACTCTACCTCCCATCTTCTACACACAAATTAATCCTTAACTGTTACTATGGGGTCCTGTAGCGCCTTGTATGGTCAGGTAATAAATAACCCCGAGTAATCCTCAATCAGATCTTTACAACTTGCCAATTATCGATAACTGTTCTGTCTTTAATAGACGTTGAATTTGATTAACTATGATTATCCCAATTAACTCTTAAACGCATCATTTTAGGTAGTGGTACAATTCAGAAAATTTCACGTATACTAAAAATATGGTACACTTCTGCAACTTCGTGCATACTCGGTATGATTTTGAAACAGTTGTCAAAATATAACTATGCAATACATTATGTATTTAACCCGTTACTCTAAAATACCGTGACACACTCGTGACGCACCCTACAGTTCTTACATGAGGGACCCATATTTTCATCACAATCTTGGGTTCAACTTTTCAATTTTCTTTATTTGTCTCCACGCTGTAGCAATTAGTCATTGGTGCATTACTGCCTAGAAAATTGTAGGTTAAGGGTTAAATACCGCTTCTACCAAACTAATTAACTAGAACTAGAAAATCGGTGTTATTATAATAAGAGAACTGGATAGAACATCGTCGCCATATTTGTTGCACGAAATGGAGCATCGACAACGATTTTAATTTGGAATTCGAGAGACGATCGATCGCAGGTATCGATACGAAAAGCGGACACATGGTTGAGTCCATGACACGTGCAATTATCCGCGCGATTTCATTCGTACGCGGCGCGTAGATCAGCACGCTGGCATCCCGACGTCTCGGGACGCTCGAGCGTGTCGTCATCGAAATAATTATGCGCGATGCCGAGTTGCAGATATCGGTTACCTTCGGCGCGGGACAAAAGACGCTCGTTCGCGACGAATTCCACGGGGATAAAAGTTGATTCGGAGACGTTGCGAGGAGAGAAGTCGAACAAGCTCCTCGACCTCCACGATCACAATCCTCTTGTCCCGATATCGGCTCGCCGCCAATTACGGCGAACATCGGCGGAATTTATGCGGAGGCATGCGTGCCGGCTACTCGCGCCATCCCGCTTGATTAGAGAAGGGCGAACGATACCGAAGGAAGATCGATCGCTTGTCTTTGACCTACTTTTTGTCAGCTTCGACGACGCTGACGAGCGATCGGTTGCCGACTAGCCGTTTATCGAAAGCGAAAGTTATTGGAAAATCTGTTTGCATTTCTTCATATTCTGATCAGATAACGAAAACTGCTGGATCGTTTTGCTGTCAAGACTTATTGGGACTTCATAAATTCATAACTACGCTTTGTTATTTATTAACATTTAAACAAAAAATGTATATCACATTCTACCATCTGACCACAAAGTTATTACCGACGATTGAATTCACTTTTTTCTGGACATTTATCGTAATTCGATAAAAACCTAACCTATACTTTTCGATATCTTGAAGTTTTATTCAGGCGATTTTAGAACAAAACCGCTCTACACGTGCTAGATGTTATCGCATCTGCATAGTTTCTGTGTAGTTATTAATTGCAATTTGGGAACTACTAATTTGCAACAGGTCATTACAAGTTGTAGCCATCGATCATTCATAGACCCGTTATCACTCCGATAATCAGCGTCGTGTACTCAGGAGTTTGAAACGTAGTTCTTTATCTGATTACTCATTAGTCAATTTCTGTGCAGGGCAACATTCATCAAACGCACTTTGAAAATTATTAACTTATATTCAACCTGTTACTTCTATGATTTTTATCGAGAAAACGCTATGTTCATCGAAAGTAGTTTAACAGCGATTAATACAGATTCTCCATTTCCTATTTCGCCGGTTATCAGGGTTGCATAACTCGCAATTTCCGCGAATGTTCGGTATACAAATAACCTGGACGTCGGAATGGCCTCGGTAAATCGTTTTCGAGAGAGGCAAAGGGAAGCAGAAAGAAACAATAACAAAAAGAGCGAGCCGCCTGGCCAGCTCGAGAGGGTACCAGTTAAAATCTTCATTGCGGTCGGCCATTCTTCTCTCGCAGACCTCACCTTGCCTCGTCTCGGCTCCACCTGATGCTTTCGCGCGTTCTTTCTGTTCCTCTTTCGCGTTCGCCACCCGCTCTCCTCGGTCTCGGCCCTCCATGGTCCTCCTCGATCAGTCGACCGATACGACCTAAGGGCAACGATGCGTGTACGCGAAGGTCGGAACCTTCCCGTACTCGAACAGTCCAATCAGAAACAGCCTTCGATGCTGAGGATTTCCCACGGACGTTGCCTTAACTCCTGAAAACCTTTGTCTTCCTCGATGACGCTCGATCTTCAACATTTTCAGCTGTTTCTTCGTTTAATTGCAAATCAGTTCACAAAGTTTCAAAATTTTTAGTCCTTCATTTCCTTCTTGTTTTTCATTTAGGTTCTTATGTTTGCAGATTTCAGGTTGTACATTTGTAGACCGTCGGTTTTAGGTTCTCAGTTTACAGGCTTGCATTGACTTTCGATTATTTTGTTAATTTATAGACTTTCAGATTAACTTACAGACACTTCAAACCCACTCAAACTAAAAATTCTTAATTTACGAAGTGGCAAAATTCAAGTCGTTACTTCCGAGACTTTAGACATTCCGTTAATTGTATGAGAGATATACTCTGACAAAACTGAAAAGATACAAAATAATAAATTGTAATGTACACGTTTTTGACACTAGTAGAAAACCGGTTAACTGACCGGTACCGAATTTGTTATTTAAATTATAAAGATTGACTCGAGATCCGTTGATTTCGAGATATAAAATGAACGAGTATAATTCGCGTTATACCTATCTGAACGGTATAGAGGTTTATCGTTAATCACAGGGAGAGTAGATTTTTCTAGGATACATAAAAATGTGATTTTTAACAAAGTCTTAATATTTAGATTAATATTCTTGAAATATTGCGTCGGTTCCCGCTTATTAAGAACTAGTTTGTCGCAGAAAAACCAGTGTCATTTCCACTCAAGAAGTTAATTCGCCGGTCGACTGACAAATAGCTCTCGCATCGCAGCATGAAATATTCCAACAGCGTTCGTTCGGTACGCGAAGGTTGGTCGTCGTTTATCGTAAAATCGTGTACGCGAAGAGCACGCCTGGACTCGTTAATGTTTCCACAGGAAACGAGTCGATCGCCTTCCATTAAGAATTAACAAGAGGAGCAGGGAGAATGCGCGCGGATCAATCGAAGTCACGCTAGCATAATTGGACGGCGATTTCTCGTAAAATCGTCCGAGCGGAAAAACTCGTCGAAACACAGAGAGAGAGAGAATAAGAGAGCGGCCGGCTAAACTCGGCCGTGGTAAGCTTCTTCTCTTGTGGAGCCGCGTTAGCGACCACCATAATAATTCCCTCGTGATTTTTATTTGGTCCCGTTTCATTGCACGAGATGGCCTATGGGCAGCCAGTACGGTCTGTTATTAGCGTCTGGTGCTCGCCGTTATTGCCGCTCGGCTATACGCGGCTCTGGCTCTTCCCTCCTCGTCGATCGGCCGCGATCCGCCTCGCGTTCTCCTCGTTCTCGCCGACCTCGTACGGCGAAATGGTGGTGCACGAGGTACGAGAAGAAGAGAGATTGGTCGGATGGGAATCCTTCCGCTGGAATCGACGCCATATTGGACATCTAGAGGGATACCGGCAAAAGTGTTCGCACGCTGTGAAACCGCATCGAGCCATATTCGCGATGCCTCGATCTTTATGCGTTCTAATTTCCGGGAGATCCTCTTTTCTAATTACGCTCGTCCAATTTGTAAATAATATTCCCGCGACGTTCGCCGTGGGTTGAAACGGTGACCGTGACTTTCCGTGCAATTTATAGCTGACGAAAGGAGAAATATGGATCATAAAAGAAAGCGTACGGAATATATATTAGTCGAGTTCATCGCGGTTTCAGCGCGGCGACCAAAAAGTACGTCGAGGGCCGATCGAGAGCGGAGAGCAGAGCTCGCGCGAGTCGTTTGGTAGCTACCGCGTTGCCCGCTACGAAAGACATCGGGTTTGTTTTACGGCGCAGTTAAATACGATTTAGGTTTTAATTAAACCTAACTCGGAGCGAGCGAGGGGGCGGGCCTCGGCCGTACGAGACTGGCGGCGATAAAATATATACGTAGGTATATACGCGAGCGTTCCCGGGTATCCCTCTCCGTTTCTATTTTTTCTTCGCCGCTATGGCGTTCGATTAAAAAAGAATTAAAAAGAACCGGGGAAAGGGCGGAGGAGAAGGAAGATGGAAGAAAAAAGGAAAGCCGTCGCGACCGGTAAACAGGCAGGAAAGCTCGTAAAGATCGTTTACTGCCGACGAGAGCTGGCCGCCCTGGCGAGAGGAGAGCTTCCATCGACTAACTCGACTTCGATTCTACTCGTCGCGGCTTAACGCGATCGTGTGCGTTGCACCGATCACCGGTCGTATCGAGTGATCGATGTCGTGGTATCGAGGCATCGTCGACCATCGTAATTTGCTGCGCCGCCGAGAGAATCGGCCAAACGATCGCGTGAGCCCCGTGAAGGGCAGAAATTACGATATAACAGAAAGGCGAATGGGATCCTTCGGGCGTTCACGACTACGAGTCTCTCGTCGTTCAATCTCCTATGGCTTTCCGGGGGATGAACTTCGTCCTTACCCTTTTTTTTCTTCGAAATCTAATTCCGATTTATCGCCCGTTTCGAGACAAGACTCGCTATTAATTTCGAAGCAATTGGTCGATCGTTCGGGGACTGAGATATACTTGTTTACTTATTTGGTTGTTTATTTGCGGGACTGTCTTCTTTAAGTATGGACAATATTACGGGAGGATATATGTATGTCCTCTTGTGAGGTTTTTAGGAAATTAGATTTACGCATTCGGTTGTACTTCGTATTATGTTAAATACTTTTATTCAGAATAACTACTTCCTACGATTTTGTTATAAAATATGTGTTGTATTATTCATAACTCGACTTTATTTTCTTCATAACTCCGGCTATTTATTACCTTACATTTATGTCTAACGTTCAGAATATCGTATGGACTTTTTCATTCTAAAATAGCCAGACATAGGTCAGAACTGGGTAATTTATATCTTCAAAAATCTTCAAAATTGTAAAAGTTCGTGCTACTCAAATAATATGATTTTTAACAAATTCAAATTTCATTGAAAGATACAATGTTTCTGCATCAAATTATCGATGAATTCAGTATATATTAACACATTACATGTCTGCCGGTTATTTAATTGGCGGGTAACGTGTTGAATTTGAAATCTAAACAAAAATAGATTAGAGTGGTAAAATTGCTCATTACATTCTACCTGCCTCGATCTCATTAGCCATAACATCTTAACCGATATATCAAGTCATCAGCTATAATTGATAGGTAGCAGCACCTCCAATTAATATTCAGCAGTTCATGTCCTCATTATCCTCACTTTAACCCCTGTGCATTCTTCTCGTCGTGTGTATTCGACATGTCAAAATAAGATTTTGATACGCTATCAAATAAAGGAGATTTATATATACATTAATTTTAACGAGACCTCGGCACGAGAAGGGGTTAACAATTAAATTGATTAGTATTAATGATGTATTTTGACTGATAATTTCATTCACGACTTTTGTCCATATTGTACTTTTAACCACAACTGCATTCTAAATAAATATGTTTCTAAATAAATATGTCTACAAAGTAGAATTCGAGGTGAGTTTCGAAAGCAAGTTTTCTTAGTGAACTGATCGAAATAGGCGTGAGAAGTCATGAACGAAATAATACAGCAGTCGATCGGGTGGCAGGAAAAGTAATCGGACAGTTGGTAGTTGAAAATTATACGTCGGTCGGAAGGTGTGGATGCGGGGGTGTGCTCGCGAGGGTAGCAAGCAGGGGGTGGTTGGTCGGCGAGAGGCGCGAGGTGACCGCAGCCACGGCGCGCAGGGTTTGGCGTAATGCACGCGTATGACGTGTGCGGATAATTGCAGTAGTTGCAGCCACGACCGTGCAGCCGTGGTGGCGGCGGCGCTGGCTGTGTTCGGTTGGGGTCGCTGTGGCAAAGGGTGTCACCAGTCCACCCTTCGGCCGCCACCCCCTCGTTGCACCACTAATCAAATTCAAATGCATATACCTAACAACCGCCGCGCACACAGTCGTGCCGTTGATGAAATTATGGTCGACTGCACTCTGCACGTCGGCGTCGCGGCGTTCCTTCGCGTCTCCCGCGAATTAACGAGCGCTCCTTCGACGAACCGCGGGCCTCGAAATCGATCAATTAGACGCGGGACCGGGCAAAAATCGGCCCCGTGATATTCGATGGCCGGTAATTGAAAGAGGAGGATACGCGGGATGTTGCGTACGGGCACGGGAGGGGAAGGGGAGACGTACAACGACAGGGAAGTGCATCGTCGGCGATATCCTACCCGTCCGGCATCCCGGTGCACGGTGCAGTGATGCACATAATGGGCGGGATGTGCACTTGCCGCAGGAGCCAATTATTCGATACGGCGGCCGTTCGCTATACGCGACGCCGCTATCTCTCGCACGCATCGCGTACGGGCCTCTGGCTAACTCCTTCCTTTTCAGGACCGATTTCGTCGCTCCCCTGTTGCATCCTCCTTTTTAGCCGCTCGCTCTGCTCTCCTTATTGACAACTGCACGACCCGGACAAAATGGGCTCCGACGAAATGATCGATCGATCCAAGACACTTGCAATAAGGACACGGTGATTAAAATTGGGGCAATTATTCCTCTTGTTACTTTCTCGTGTGACGTACACCGCAGTAATTATGTACAATCAAGCATAACTCTTTCATCATTTTTAGCACTTATTGAATCCACCAACTTTCAAATTATCAGTTTGTTAAATTGTGGTCCACAATTTTCTTGAAGTAATCGGAGATAGCAAGTGAAGTTTACACGAGATTCTCAGAGAGGGTCTACTAGAATAAAATCCTTGTCACCTATGTACCACACGAGGTTAACACATGTAATTAATACAAATGTGATTTCCAAAAGACCTAGAATACTTGTACTAAAAAGATGTTGTATGGAAAAATGTCTAAGTAGCGTGGACGTCGAAGGTGACCAAAGAAAGGGTAGCATTTTCCCACGGTGCCGTTCGCATGATAATTCAGTGAAGGCCCCTCGGTGGACAGGACGTTAATGGATACGAGAACTCGCGAAACGTGCGAATCTCCTCGGCCCGTCAGAAAAATCCAGCTTGATGGCCGATCGACGGGGACGAGGCGCCATTACAATACCAAATGTCGATTCTCCCTCTCTCGCCTGCCCACGTTATTCTTCGTCCTTTCCGTACTCGGTGGACGTCTCGCCGCGGGGGCAACAATGGCGAAACCCTTCAATTGTATTGAAATCCCGGCGAACAAATGTGCGGCCAAATTCGTCAATAAATCTACAAGTCAACCAGGCCGCCTTCTCGCGGAGAAGAGCGTCTTTCTACACCCTCTGTCGCGTCCCTCGCGCCCAGACAGACCGTATATATTCGCGTACCGTATGCATATATAAAACCGGTGTACGATCGCAAATAAGGCACGCGTTTAAACGTATTTCTACCTTTGGTCGGTTCTTGTGTTCCGTTACGCCATTTTGTTTCAACTTGGTGTGTTAGTGGAGCATTTACTAGTTTGACATCGAGTGTTGTATACTGTCATAGGTTTTATAGGGGAGGGCGATGTAAGGGATGAGGAACTTCTGGGGATTGGGGATTGGGGATTTCGGAATTTGGTGATTTGAGAATCGGGGGATGTGGAAGTTGAAAATTTGAGACTTAAGGGATGTGGGGTTTGAGGATTTAAAATTTGGGGTGTGTAGAATTTGAGTGTTCGAAAATTGGGGGATGTGGAATTTGAGGACTTGAGAATTGAGAGATTTGGAATTTGGGGATATTGAAACTTGAAAATGTAGAAATTGGGAATTTGTAGGAAGTGTAGAATTTGGAAATTTAAGAATTCCCAAAATACGAAATTTGAAGATTTAGAGATCTGGACTTCTAACTATACAATCTCGAATATTTAAAATTTCTAAAATACCGAATTTGCACCCCTGAGGTACCCGATACCAATATCCACACAACAAATTCAACAAAAAAGATCGCGTACGTGAAAAGTGGTACGTTAAACGGTAAACAGCTTACAACATCGACAGGGGCTAACACTCGAGGTCCGGTCTCGTGAGTCACGTTGAGCCACTTAACGTAACAAGTTCGATCCGTCCCGTGTGAGCCCGGCGATCTCATCCCGTCGGTTTATAAGCGGCGTCCATATAGTCGAAAAAGCGTGGCGGATCCTCTCCCCGTGGCAATCGAATCGAATGCGTCCTGCAGGACACACACGCGCCACCGGTTCCCGCGGGATACCGCGCTCGATCGTTTCCTAAGAGCTGCTTATGCAATTTTGATGACCCTTTGCCGATTCCTGCCGTCGTTCTGGCGCCTAGCCGTTTTTCCGTCGAGCCACGTAAACGCTCTGTCTGATATCGTTGGGCCCTGTTTTCTTTCTCTTCATCCTTTTCAGATAGAGCGTAAAAGTTTTGCCCATCAGGAAAATTGAATTCTTTCGATACCCTTTGACAGTCGAATTTTGGTGAAAATCCAAGGGGATTTTGATATTGAGGTCTATAATCATAGATATCGTATTTTGGATATTTTATGTGCACAAGATTTGTGTCAACTCCATGTGTCATATTTTAATAATTCAGGATGTCTCAATACAATGTATGTCCATATATGTCCTATGTAATATGAATATTAGCATCAAACGTAAAGTGATAGCACAAATATTAGATGTTGATCCTTTTGAATAAATATAATTTCAAGACAGCGAATATCATATCAACCTATTCATCCATTTCATCCATTGAATTATAGTGATATGTGCATTTGGTCACCTGACTTTCTAATTGATGTCCCAAACAATTATACCAAATACTGCTTTCAATTTGAACATGACCTACAATTACAGAAAAGCTAGTATACCCTTAAAAGAATATCTGGATAACAAAGTGTTCGATCCTCCGTCACTTCCAATCAATCATGCGTGTTAAAGCTTCACGAATAGGTCAAAAGTTTCTCGTTGGAATGGCGTATCTATTCGCGGCATTTCCAATCATTGTAAAACCCTGACAGAAACGTGCGGCCATAAACCGATCGGGGAAACGATACGAGGTCGGTGCGTATTATAGCGAAGGAGCTGGTGGTGCGTGGATATAGGTATGCATAATGTAGAACGTAAGAGAGCCGGGTCTCGGATGCGCGCGTCAGATCGTAATGGACGCGATGCGTTATCTGAAAATGGTTTTACAAGGGCGACGCATCGTGTCCCACCCTCGGTTTCCATAAACTTTACCGTGGAGCAACTCGTTTCCCGGTAGCGAGCTGCGAAGGGGAGTCGAAACGGCAGAAGGAAGAGGTCCCGTCGCGGGCAAAACCAAATCTTCCAATACGATCTTCCGTTTCGCGGCTCGCGATCGCTCCTTCAGGAACCGCCACGACTCTCGGGACGCCCGTACGATTCCCTGAAATTACCCTCGCGACGAATTTATAATTTTAGAACGTTGCGAAATCGTCTGCTTCGGCTTAACTGAATTGTGCGCTTCGGCCTGGCCGCCATTTTGTCG
Source organism: Megachile ligniseca (assembly GCA_945859555.1). Taxonomy (NCBI): domain Eukaryota; kingdom Metazoa; phylum Arthropoda; class Insecta; order Hymenoptera; family Megachilidae; genus Megachile; species Megachile ligniseca. Next base: position 6,788,602 of record OX243784.1, read on the forward strand.
ACTGATTTCATTTCACTTTCTGTAAGCGTCTATACGGTAACATTGTTTACTCGATAGTAGCATTGAGTAAAATCGTTTATCCAGCAATCGTTGTTTATTTTTTCATTACTGTAACATTTGTGAAGGTTAGGTTAATTTCTTATTTTTCATGAGTGACCCCTCCAATGCGACATTCCTGATTTATACTTTAAGTATGTTTCAATTTTAAGTTGAATTATAATTATAGTCTGCACTGTCAAGGATTCCAAAATGCAAATTTCAAATTTCAGAAATATCAGAAATCCCCATGAGACCTAGTACAATGTAGAATACGTTCTCACGGAAGTGAGCGCAAACGAGAATAGCCATCACATCCTAGAATTTTCCTATTTACCCCGGAAACATTGTGAGATCAGTTGCGATCACGCGCGCATTTATCAATGGCGGCATCATTTCCGAGTTTACATGCGAAGTCCATGGGGTGTCGGTAGATCCAGCGCACGTTTCGCGATACCTCCGGACCCGCGGACGCACAAGAAACGGCGAAAAAAGAGGATCTCCGAGAGCATGCCGGTGTACCTGTTTCTCGGAGGATATTAACGAACGTGTACGTGTACTCGTGAGAGATCGCGAGGCTGGCCCAGCACGCCTCCTCCGAGTCGTTCGAGTTCTCCTTTTTGCGAATTCGACCAAAGGCGTCGTCGATCGATATCGTAGCTCGATCCTCCTCCACCCTCTCGCTTGTTCTCCCTCTTTGTCTCAGATCTTAATTTACGGCCGGGTGTTATCGACTCGCAGAAGGTGGCTTCCTCCCGGACTCGATCTCTGTCACCGGGAGCTATCGCCGCCGGTAATTATCTTCGTTTTTCAGCTCAAACGACGCGACGACTCGTTTTAATACTACCCCGCCCGGAGTCCACGATATACCCGATCGATTTCCTGATCCTCGAATTATCGACAGTTTTCGGAGACGGTTTCTCTTTGTTCCTTCAACCCTTAGCTGCATATCATTTATATATTTCTTTCAATTATTTTATATTCTTGTCAACATGTCAAGCTATTTATTTAGGTTTATCGTCGATTTAGGGGTTGATCTTTAATCTTCTATTAGGGTTAATACAAGGTTACCATGAGTTTTAAGTCTTATTTGATCACTTGTACAACGGGGTGCCCATTTATTTCTTTGAATTTTCTTTTCTTGTGAAGATACCGCAAAATGTTTACATATTATTTATTGTCAATGTACAATTAATAAAGCTTCAATCTTCAGTCAGTATATAAAGTTACAAGCATTGTATAAACACGTTGGTGTTAAGATACCTCGATCACCTCAAAATATGAAAAAAGTAAAGTTTTAGTTTTATCTCTCATTTCAATTGTCCGTATAAGGGTTAATTTAGTTTCTAAGAGCGACATTATCGTCCAGACGAGCAGCTACGCGAAAGCACGAGGCGTTTCGTGTCCTCGTCGTTTCCTGCGTATGAATAAGCCGGGGTTACACCCTCCGGCTGCCGTGAGACACCCTTTGCCCAACAGTACAAAGCTCGTTGCTCGGTCGTCGTCGCCGGAAAACTCGTCGTGTCCTCGACGTGTCCTCGACGTGTCCCTCTCTTTTCGCGTCCTCTTCTCCCGATTCGTTGCTTGGCATCGGGAAGTCCTACGTTTTGATTTACCGCCGGACTAGCGACGCTGCTTGTCTACACGCTCGCTCTATTCCGCTGTCTCCTCTCGTCTTGTACCAACGATGTTACCGACGCACGTGTTGTGCTCTTGTTGGCAAATCGGGTCGATGATAAATACTCGATTTTTTTTGCTTTTCGTGTTCCGTTCGAAACTTGTATTCTTTGATATTTCAATCTTCGGACGAGGCAATTAGCGAGGACATAAAATTCATGTGTTTTTCGTCGCTTTAAATGAATCATTTTATAGGCAGAGGATGTTGTAAATTTGTCACTAGATTGTCACTATTAATATTGGTATGTGTATGTATGTGTTCATAATGCTACTGTCGATAATTATAATTATATTTAGCGAATTGTGTCATTTACTAGTTGACCAGAGAATTGAAATTGTCATAAAAAATTTTGTAAAATATTCGAAGTTACTTTCCCAGCAATGAAGGCCTATATGAAAAATTCTATTGAACATCTTTGATTCGTTCTGATTTTATTCATGAAATAAATGATGTTAAAGTCATCAGACCCGTATATCACCCGAGGTCTTTACAAGAACCTTTAAGCAGCTTTCAATACAATTAATTGTTTTATCTCGTCCTTTAATGGATTGCAGATCGTCTCCAGAGATGAACATATCGCGGCTTAATTTTAATCCTGATTAGACGGAAGTTTACAGGGACCGGTGATTCCGCCGATAATCCGGTCATTAAATTCAGCAAGAATTATGGCAAGAGACTTCTTAACATCTCCGAATGCGTTTCCCGAATGTCCATTCGGTGTCCCGCGAAATACAAGAACCGCGTTTCGTCGGCTTAATAATTTAATTACACGATCGTTCGAGTTGTCGAGGGAACAGGAGGTCGATATTCGAGCAGGAACTTTAATTCGCCGCCACGATTTACATCTTTCTTGTCGATACGCGGATCCAGGCCCGTACCAGAGCACCGCCGGTCAGCCAGAAAACACCGAGTTCTGTCCTCGCGAAATTAGCATACCGGTTTATTAATTACACCGTCTCACCCCGTCCACCGTCGTCCCTTACGCTCGAGCGAACCGCTACAAGATTTCGTTCTCGATTCCATGCTACAACCTGGGGATGCGTTTTTTTCCCCTTCTTTTCTGCGGTACGACATAAATCTCTCCTTGTGCTCGCTTGAAGAGAGGCAACGTCGACGTACCCGCTTTATTTCACCGCCGTGTACACGTACCCGCGTCCGCACCTGGTTATTACAGAGTAACAAGCTTGATAGCGAGTTATTATTCGCAAGGACGACCGCGTGATGGAGGTCGATTGGCTGAATGTCGCGGGAAAATGGTGATAACTTGCACTATGGTACAATCACTTTCTTTTTCATTACCCTTACTGTACGTCGATATGTTGTTTAATCTTGGAAAATCGAATTCTGTGTATAAACTTTAAAATTTCTTCACTTTGTGTGAGTTGCCCTAATTTTTAAGTGAACGAATCCATCAAGGGATGTACCTGTATCTCCCACCATTTTACCTACGCAACTGCTCGGTACGATAATTAACCCCTTGGCTTGTTGAGTCACACTCGTGACACCACGGTTCAACAAAAATAAATCATGTCAGCCATACACCTGAGTGTTCAATACCAATTTGTACAAAGATAAATTCAAAATATGTCTAACATTTCAAGTTTTTATTAATTTTAAAAAGATAAGGTATGAGTCGAAAAAATCGTAGGTTAAGGGGTTAGGGTAGATAAAAATAAAATTGTGGGACAGCATTACGAATAATCTCTCTCTTTCTGTTTCAGGTGAGTACCAAACATCCAATTTCGAAACGCAGTCCCGTGGGAACGGGATACTAACGTGTAGTATACGTAAGTACGCGATCACCGTTCGATTCTTAGAATACGGCGAATCACCGATGCGAAAAGTAATCGGGACACCCTCGCAAATCCCAGCTCGATCTTTCCAGCAAGGATTGTACCCTCTTTCTTCACTCGTGAATCTCCCTATATCCGAATGCAATCTAGAACGCATTTTGCGGCCGTCCTGCAGGACGTATACATCTCCCGGCGTATTATGGAATAGAATGGAAGGAAAACGGGATGTAGAAACCGACGTGGAAAGAGTAGGCCTCGGAGGCTCATAACCCCATCAGGGTTTGTCCCAGGGGCAGCATAACACCGCTCTCGCCCCCTTTTTCTGCCCTCTTGGTCCGCGTCTCGAAAGCACCTCTTGCGGTCTCCGACACTCACAATCCGCCAGATCTTCTTCTTTATCTTCTTGTTTCTTGTTCGCCGAGTCTCCGTGGAGGTGGCATTCTCGAAAAACCGCCGCCCTCCACCCCTTCGCGGGGATTGAAAAGAGGTCTTAGTTACCCACCAGAGACCCCGACCGTGCTCGCGAATAGAATGAATTTTCGTATTTTCCGCCGGGGGCATCAACCCTCAGGAACTCGTTATTAATTTCCCATTCCCCTACAACTTAACTTTTTTTTTCCTTTTTTTACCCTCGTTTACGATTTTTGCCCCGGGTTCCAGGGGGTGCGAAACGTTTCGATGCTCCAATTGCTTGCTTGTCACTTTTATTCATTTTTTGAGGGAATACTTGGGTCGTTTCCGTTGTGTAGATGTACCAGCTTTTCAACCCCTTATGTAGCATAAGTGGTACAAGTTAAATTACATTCATTTTTTGGGTAATAAATACATTTTGTTTTATATAGTAGGATCCATTTTACTACTGTGAGTTGTTCATTTAATATCTGCAGTATGATGATTTTTAACGTAATTCATTTATAGTTAGAGAAGAATCAAGAAGAATCATTATAGTTACAGAAGAATCAATCATCTTTGAATAATTTATAGTGTGAACATAGAAAAATAATTGATCAGACATATTTGAATTTTCACTCATAATTTTGACTATAAATTATAACAACTCATACTTCAATGGTACCAAAATATCTTGTCAATTTCCCATACAGGTGGTAAAAGTACCAAAGCAATTTAATTTAACATAAAAAAATTAGTCGAATATTTCTTCCACAAAGTATCATTCCACTTAATGTATTTATTCATTAAAAAACATGATAAGGGGTGTCTTAGTGAAATTTATTTATAAAGCAAGTTGGTATCGGTAACCAGTCTGGGTTTGGACATGTTCTGAAGTATTCACGAGCTTAGAAACAAAAGACCGTCCACAGGCTGTGAATAAAGATGCGAAGAACTCCGTTAACCCATGGTGTCTTTTTCCTTCTTCTTCCATCTTGGTTGTTCCTCGGTAAAAAGGCGTACGGTCGCCTTGGGGCCAACGGAGCCCGATAATGGAGGCCGCTAATAAATTCACCCGTTAATATAAAATAATCGTTAAATGCACTTAGGACATACTTACGCTGCTGCTATCATTTTTTTTTTATCGAGACTCCTTCGTCTTCGACCCCTTTCGACGTGGAACTCGTGGTTTCAATAAACAAGCGGTTACAACTTCGATTTGTCCGTCGTTCATTTTGTACAGGTTTATTTTTTTGGTGGTATATTCTTTAATTTAATTCGTTTAGGTAAATATGTGAGAGTTGTACAGAAATTTTGACCTTCTAAATTTTCGTTGTGAATTCGTAAAGTTTTTGGTTTTGAATTTTGCAGATCTTCTAAATTCAAATGTGCAAATTTAAAGTTAGCTTTTAAAATTTCTGAATTTCTAAGGTTTCAGATTCTAAAATTACTATTCCTATGTTTTCAATTATCTAAATTTCTAAATTCTGAAGTGGCCAAATTCCTAGGTTCCCAAATCACTATATTTACAAATTCTGTTATCATTACATTTCTAGATTTCCAGATTCCTATATTTGCAAGTTCTTACATTTCCAAATTCCTACATTTTCAATTTCCAAACTCCCACAATATCAAATCCCCAAATTTCCAAACCCAACCTAACCAAATCCTAAATAACAAAATCTCAACCCCATTTCCGCCAAATTCCAAAAATTCCCCAAATCACCCTAAATCACAGTTGCTATTTTCCAGCAAACAACCGATCAATCTTTCCCCTGTCCCCTTTGATCCCTCACGCAACCGCGCGGATAAAGTTGTTAAGTTGGTTACACGTTTGTAAAGCGGTTAGACGGCGATCCGCGGCGGACAGTTTGAATTACGATTACAAGGGAGGCCGGTAATTGGTGGAAAACTTATTCGCCGGAAAGTACGAGCGTAAATTCAAGCTCGTCGTGGAATTTCGCGTAAAGTGTTCAGGCTCTTTTATTGGCCGCCGCGCGGAAACGGACACGAACGGTCTATTTCCGTTTGCTGGAGCCGCTACTGCGTCGCGGACATGATTAGCGGTCGTGTAAAGTGAAATGTTAAGACATGACGGGACTCCATGGTGACACTCTGTGCTACCCGCTCTTCGCAATGTATCAAAGCGTACACGCACCGTTGGCAGTAGACCGCGTTTCGCTCCTTCGCCCGCCTTTTCTCACCGTCTCATTTCCGGTTCCTCACAACTGATTTTTCGCTTTATTTCACCCCTTTGTGCAATGAATTTTCGATGACAATTTTTGGAGGTAACTCTTACTTTCGTTTAGGTTCTTATTTTTGGGGAAGAAAGTTTGATGAATTTTAATTTGTTGGCAGCCATGACACTTAAGGAAATTGTACAGTAGTCGACATTGTAAGAATTGTTTGCAGTTGCAATTGTTATCATATTTTTCTATTTTTAGAACACAAGTTTGTGACTATGTTAGCTATGTTAGTAGATAAATATTGTAATTTTTGTTGTTGTACTTACAATTTTTCAACACACTTGAATCTTCCTGTACAAGTAGATACATCAATTTCTTCACTGTTCAAAATTAATATTTTTAACCAAGTAATATTAGTCGTTAAATATTATAATTTTTATAAGACAGTTGAACCCTCATGCAGAAGTAGACACATCAATTTTATTTTTAATTATTTGAATATTATACAATACCTGGGCGTGTACAATCGCAATGTATCAAATCGTGAAATTAATTCCAGCTTTGCACTTTGCTTTTTTGAGATAATTCGAAACGATGGTTCAGTTTATGAAATGTTTATGAGATGACTATACGTAGGCCATTCGAAAGAATCCTTTTTTCCTCGAGGTGCAAAACGCACTGTCGTCACTCGGTGAAACTATACTATAACTCTTCCATTCAATGCAATTCATGAACGAGCCTCATGAATTATACAAACCTCTTGTTGCGTTTTTTTTCGCGATAGTGTCATAGTTACGTAAGAAGACGTGAGTTATGCTCCCTTTGTGAGTTGATCTAAATCAGTAGGCTGAAAATCGTTGATACGCGAGTGCATTATTACACGGTTTTATGGTGGACAATGAATCAATGAATCGTTTGGACAACTCTCCGTGTCTATCTTCGTTGCGTGTATTAATTAATTAGATAAACGAGGTATTTACAAAGGAATCTCCTTGTGGCTGCTTTTATTAAATTTCTGATGATTTGACGTGGGTTTGGGACTTCGGGATTCAGAAGCATAGTTTGATGATTTAGAGGTTATGTGAAGGTTTTGTTATTTGCAAATTAAGGATTTTTCTAAATTTCTGAGTTTACTTTTCAACTATCAATACATCCTCAAATTACTACATAATTAAATCTCTAAATTCCCAAATTCTCAAATATCCAAATACCTACTTTCACAAATTTCTAAATTTTCAAATCTCCAAATCTGCAACTTTGAAATCTTCAAATCTCCAAATACCCAAATTTCTAAATCCCGAAATGAAGTACCCAAAATTCAAAATTTTCAAATTTCCACAGAGTTGCCCCTTAGTTCGGCGGGCACTCGATCCATCGCTCGATCCGCTGCGAAAGGCAAGAGCATAATACAGGGATTCGTAACTTTACCCCTTTCACGTGTTCACTATCGTGGAGAAACTCCGCGGGGCAAGTAATTTCCGGATGACGGTGATATATAGGATGACTCCTGCACGGAAAGTTTCTGCGCCCGCGCACATGAAGTCGGCGCGGGAAAAACAATCTCTCCTTAATTATGATCGAGCGGAGCTAGGGTGCTTAACGAACGAGCGCGGAAGTTCTTTGAAGTCGCGGGATGCCGAGTGATTTAAATGGATCGTTCACTTTTGACGTGAGATTTTCTGCGAATCGCGTGGTACACGTTTCATAGCACTCTCGGAACACTTATAAAATTTTACGAAAAAACATTCGAATATTATAATCAATTATATACATATGTATAATACAGTGCTGATATTATACTTCATACTTTTATCAAGAATAAATATAAATGTATAAAGTAATCAAGTATATGTGTTTGTATATGTACATTATACATACATGCATGCATACATACATACGTACATTCATACATACATGCATACATACGTACACACATACATACATGCATACATACATACACAGGTACATATATGCAGGCATACATACAAAATCATCACGAAAATGATTTTGAACTGATAATAATAAGAGTAATCTAATAAGAGTTTTACATGTATTAATGTAATAAACGTGTTACGCCTATTAATCTACCAAGAATTTTACGTACATTAATTTAATAACAGTTTTACATACATTAATCTAACAAGAGTTTCACACATCGTATCAGTCCAGTGTTTTACATACCGTATCAATCTACAGTGTTTTCCATATCACATCAATCTCCCAAGAATTTCGCATATCGCATCAATCTAATAAGACCTAACGTATCGATCAAGCAATTTTCGTTAAAAATCGCCGGCAAATACAAACACGATAAATCGTGTCCGACAATTTCGCCCGGTTAAAAAATGCAGATATAAATTCCGCTCGCTCGAAATCCGCTCGAGAATTCCAGTCACGTACTCGCGTCGCGGTCGCAGAAAAATCTGGCCAGGCTAACGCCTGCATCTGGAAATCGAGAGCTCTTAATTAAAGCAGCGACACCATGACGGCAAGCACCGTGGTGTCCGCGTCATTATTCGCGGGTAATCAAACGGAACAAGTGTGGTCTCGGTAATATAGCAGCGAAGGAATAGTACGAAGCGTACGGGGTACAGCGACGGAGAGAGAGGCGAAATAAGGAAAGAGCGAGAGACCCGATTCGCGCCTCATTGCCGTCTAAGCGAGAGCCATATCTCTTTGTGGAAACACGAGCCCATGCATCTCCCGCCTTCACCCTGTTCATCTTCTGCGATCTCCTGGAAGGGCCCCTCTAACGAACTCGACGTCCACTTAGAAGCCCTGAAAGGAGCCCCGTAACGAGCAACACCCCACCCTCGCGAAACTCGAACCGCGGCTCGGTTGCAGCCTCGCGCCTTCAGGCCGCGACGTATATACACGCTATGGTGTCCCGCGAACACTCTGACCCAATATTTTAATAAAACCCCGCGTAACCTGTGCACACGGACAGCCCTACGAGCTCGCAGGAGGGGAGGGAGAAGATATGCTACGCGAACATCGTGATGTACGGGCAATCAGCCGTATTAATGCACCGCGGACGATGCACGCTCCTATAAACCATATTTATAACGCTTCGTGTGCCGATGTATGCGGAGGAGCGATGACCGATCAGGGGTGTGATCATTGGCGTAGGGAGGATTTTCGGTGGAGGGGATTTTCAGACGATAGATTACCTCGCGGTTTATCGCCGAGGGAGCTTGATGGTCAGAGAATAATTTTGGTACTGCAGTTTCAAATTTGGCAGTTTTGTAATTTTGGTAGTTTATGACTTCACGGGGGCACAATTTTAGAATTTAATTTCTCAATTTACTAATTTCTTATTTCTTAATTTCTCAATTTTTCAATTTCTTAATTTCTCAATTTTCCAATTTTGGTATTTCGCAATTTCCCAATTTCCCAATTTCCTAATTTCCCATTGTCACAGCATATCTAATCACAACCTTAAACTGCATACAACCCTGACAGTCGTCCATAATTGCATTTATGGCCGCTCGTTAGATCGCGCGGTCACGCAATATATTGTCACGCGTTATATCGGTGTTACGCCAGTGGGTGTACTGATTACATGAAAAGTCCCGGGATAGCTACAAGGTAGATTCTGTTCGATCGATGAGCGTACGACGTTCGAAAGCGTGGTGCATTCGTTAGCTGAGTCTTGTTCCGTCGTTTAAAAGTAATGAAATATTAAGGTTAATGCAAGCTCGGCCGTGTGTGCGCCACCTCCTAGCATATTTATGAAGCGGTTATCGGCGTTACGAATCGGACGCAACGCAGAAAGAGTACCGGAGTCTCTCGGCATTCAATTCAGTTTCTATATCACTCGCCGATCCAATTACACCGTTCGTTGTATCGCTGAAAGGAGCTTCCACTCTTCGGGTAACTCTATGACCGCGGAAAAATAAATCAATCGAATGGCCAAGACGTGGTTCACGGTTCATCAAAAATACGGTTAATTAAATTTTTGATCATTTAGATACACTAAATTATGTTACTTGAAAATACTTTATTACCATTTTGTAATAATTTACCATGGGTCAGCTTTGCAACTACTGTGTTATAACTTAATGAAAAATAAGTTAGCGAAGAATAAAGAATTTTTCTTTATAATGTGTCATGCGTTGAGGTCCTTGTGAAACTGCCCTCGATAAAATTGCCTTCGACAAAAACAAGCCAAAAAAGTAGATGAAATGATATGCGTGTCGCGATGGAAACGGTGCAATCTGCAACCGCTAATTATATCGCGGAGCAAAAGCGTGGAGTTTGCGTGATCATCCCCGAAAGCGTTAAACACTTAAGTAGTGGGGCAAAAACGAGTTGCATCGAGCAGCAATTTCGAGGTTCGAGAAACCGCCCATTGAGATCGAACCGGCAATCTATAATTAATAACTGTATCACCGAGTCATCGTGCCGGTACTTGTCGAGCTTGCGTCCGTAGCTTCGTCAAGCGTGCACGCGAAGCGTAATTTTGATAGTCAACCGAGTATCGGGACCGAGCCAAGAATCTGTAATTAACAATTCGCGATGAGGGAAAGGAGTAAACGAGAGGAGAAAAGAAGGCGGTCTTCGGCAAAGTGGCTCTGGCCTGTTATGGCAATTACCTTCAGTACCTGCATCCTGGTAGATGACTTCTCTGTGCTAGTACGGATATAAGAATAATTATATTCCTTTGCCCATCTTGATATTTTAATCTCTGATAAGTGTAGATCTCTGAGGGGGTAGGAAAATCTACAAAAAGGAAAAATACAAAACTTTTCAATTTGAACACAATGTAGTCTCCCCACATGGGCCACATACTCAATGTGAAGTTTGTTATTCAAGTTCTGATCAGACACTGTAAATTTGAAACTGTGATAGTTCCACATCTTTGAACATAAATTTCAAATTTCTAAATAATTTCTACCCTTAATATATAAACTTGAACACTTCCAAATTTGTACATTTCTAAATTTGAATATACAAAAATGTCCGGATTAAATTTGAGAGTATATAAATTTAATGAACGTCTAAATTCGGAAGCTTGTATAATAAGAATCTAACACGAAGCAATGTATTGTGGATGCTAAGGGTAAATTGAGAAAATCGATCAGAAGAGTATAAAAGGAATAAAAGCCCCGTTATCGAGGCACTTTGTAGACGACACTCGGGTAAACAGGTACGACAGGATGTTCAAGACTCGGAGCAGAATGCGCAATCTCTCGAACGACGCAAAGTGGTCGTCGTAGTGGGTATATACCTAAGGCTATTTACGGGGGTGGCAGACGAGCTGTTATGGCTCGCGGACGTTCACTGTAGGTTTGTACGAACAGACGTGATACGGAATATATGAATAATAATGGGTCGAGCGTAACGCGAAATCCACCGGCTACGTCGCTGGTTGCACAGTCGTCACAACCAACCCCTCGGCCACCCCCCTCGTTGCCCGCGAGCGTGATGTAGTGCGAGACCGCGATACGGCATGATTCGCTCTGATTAGCGGTATCTGTAACGATAGTCACCCCATGGTTCCATTGTAATCGGCCGACGACCGCGTAGACTCGAGTAAATATTCTAATGATTATCGCCATTGATTGCTTTCTATCTGTTTGCGTGTCATACCTGTTTCATACGTTTCGCGGAAACTTTATGGAAGACTTTAAAGACATTTTTACCGTTTTTTTTTTAAGTGGAAATTAGCGAGTTCTTTTGTTTCGCCGTTTTTGGGGAATTTAGATACAAATTTGGGAATTTGGGATTTAGGGATGTTGGTGATTGGAGAAATTTCGGGGGGTTGGAAGTTCGATGGTTTCGAGATTTAGGGTTGGGGAATTTGGAGATTGAGGGATGTGGAAATTAGGGAATTTGGGGATTTAGGGGATGAGTAATGTACGAATTGGAGAATTTGGAAATTGGGGAAGTGGGGAACTGGGGAATTAGGAAATCGGGGTATTAGGAAATCGGGGAATTAGGAAATCGGGGAATTAGGAAATCGGGAAATTAGGAAATTGGAAAAGTAGGAAATTTAGGAATTTGGGAAAGTTGAAATTTAGAAATTTAAAAATGTGAAACCTTGAAAACTGTAAAATTAAAAAAAAATGTAAAGACCCAAAAATTGAACAATTTAAAAACGTAAAAATAGAACATGAATTTAATTTCTGAATTTGCAATTAAAAATATCCTACACCCTATAATTCTCTCGTAAATATATACTAGTCCCCATTTTGGGGCTAGCCCTAGTTCTCACCTAGAATCCAATGATTGTTATTAGGTATTCGAGGTTTGTCGGACGCGTGGTACTCGCAAACGTCGGTTTATTTCCGAGTCGGGTCTAAATAAACGTCCGCCTAGCGAACACCTGCTCTCCACGAATTTCTTTATCCAGCTGCGCGTCTATAAATCGACGTAGACGTTGCCGAGCTAGTATCTTACATCACCGACAAAGGTCCATGGTTCCAGTGAATTGCTACCGGTCGTGCAATTGCACTCGTTCCACTGGTTCTCCGCTAAAAAAACCTTCACTTTTTAATAAATTCTAGTCTTGAGTTAATTAAAGTCACTACCGGACATTAAAAGACGGTTGCTCTTTTTAACCCTCAAATATTGGTACGCAGGTTAACGCGTAAAAGTGCTGTTTCTAAAATTACTGAAAACCACAGACTTTTATGTATATTTTCATGTACAGACATTTTTATGTAAAAAATAGATGTCTTATAGAAGGAAATAGAAGATATAGAAATATTTTGAAATTTATGAAATATGGAGTTTAAAATTAAATGTACAACCTATACTGTGAATATATTGCTATGATTCTGTCACTCAGAAGAGTAACAATCCCTGTTACATATTCTACTAGTTGTTATAATTTAATAAAAGTGTACTTCGGAAAAATTGTGATCCTGTGTCTTCAACTCGTGGACGTAAAAGTTGAAGGGTTAATGTTCCGTATAAAGCAGCTTATATCGCCGATAATTCCGTACGTTCGAGCGTCGGTAGCTTCCCTCCCTCGAGAATTTACAGCGTGTCAAATCGTTATTTACATCCGTTTAACCGTCATTTCCTGGCCAGTGTTCCTCCCGGTCGCTTAGTTGGTGGTCATAGGACGCTAATCTTCGAACGAGCGCGTTTTCGTGCTTTCCCACGCGGTAATGGCGGCGACCCGTAAGTTACGCGACTTAAATCGGATCTTCATCAAGCGAGACGCTCGCTCGCTCCCACCAGGGGTGTAGGTACGCGCGTAAAACGTCCGCGGAGCCATGCAAATTTCTGCGTGGGGGTCTTTGTTGGCCGGAGGATACGTGGTAGCTCGGATACCCTTCTTTCCGGCCCCGCAGGGAGATAAATAATGGTAACGCGACTCCGCGCGATTCTGTCTACCTTGCGTCCGTCTTGTTTGCATAACCAGCCATATCGGCGGAGAACCACGGTGTGGGTTGCCTGCGTGGAGTCGCCCTGGCGGCTCGCTTAACCAAATCAAAGCTCTTCGTTGCTACGATTCTTCTCCTCCATTCTTTGTTGTCGCCATCGTATTCTTCTTTTGTTTTCGGATACTCTTTGCAGACATTGGCGTAACTAGGATCTCTTCAACGTCCCCACTTTACAGTCTCTCCACAATTTTTCTTCTTTGTCATTCAATTTTATTCACCAGTTAAAATACTTATTGTGATGCTGTACACGAGACAAAATAACACTCCATACATTCATGTACAGAACTGTGTCAGATATATTTGATCAAAACATAAAATTTTCTTGAAATAGGCCAAACCCTTTAGAAAAATTGTCAACAGTACCAACAGCTGTCTTATAATATAATTTATTAAATTTGTAAATGAAATGAAATGACGTATACATATAAAGCAAATGAAATGAAATTGTAGTGTGTCCAAAAGAAAATAATTGTCACGAAAATTTGATGATATTAACTTCGAAAAGATGAACCAAAAAGGATGGTGCGATTGCAATTTTCCGGTAATTATTAGCAGCTTATAAACATGACGAGGGATTAGGGGAAAGTAGGAAGAGGGGATGTAGTCGATGTTTATGACCGCGGCGCGGTAAACCGCCGAGAGGTCGAAGCCGTGTATCGCGATCGGGGAAAAGCATCATCTGTCAATAACCGCGTCGATAAAAAATGAGAAAGACGGGTCAAAACAGCGGGAAAAGAGTGAAAGAGACACGGGATACACGCGTGGTTAAAGCTACCTGTGGTGCACGCGTTACGAGCTCGCATACGAATTCAGCGTGCGTGTATGCACGCGGAAACGAGATTTTCCGATGTACGAGATGGAGGAGAACGCGGTAGCCATCGGTGAAAATTCATGCATTACGCGTAACGTCACCGCAGCCATAAAACAGCACGCGGATTATCGAGCGAGGCTTCGCGTAAAAATATCCGTACGTCAATCCATCTACCTCTTACTATTAGTAGCTGTTCTCGTTACGCGAATATCATAGACTTTTAGGTAAATATTTCGCATTAGGGTATTTTTGGAGGACTAGAATTATTGTGGTATACGGTTTGTGCTTGTCTTCTGATTTTTTTATTTACATTATTTTTTCGAAGTTACATACGATGTGTACATGTCTGAAATTCTAAATTATCAAAGTACAAAATTTGCAAATTTGAAAACTTGAGAGTTTGAAATCGTCAGATTCCAAACTAGCAAAATCCATAAATCGGCGAATCGGTTACCCGAGTCGTAAAACGATTCCACTGCGCATCCGATCGTTACACGGCTGTGTTTTTCGCCGTTGCGTTTTTGCTTGCTTAAATCCGCCGCCCACCTTCCTGCCATATCCCGACTTCTTCTATCCGTCCTCGATCGAGCTAACGATCGCCTGCATACCGTCAGTCGATATATAACGTCTGGTTCTCGTGAGAGCATCCCCCGTCGCAGTCAGGACAATTCCGAACGACGATAATTAAACCATCGTCCCCCGGTTGACTCGCGCTATTTAACCGGGCACAAAAGCTCGCGCCCGTACGAAAGAGAGACTTCAAAGCTTGCTGGAGCGTCACGCGGCCGCAAAAAGCGCGCAAACCGATCGTCTCGCGAGATTGGCTGCGGCTCGCTCTGAAAGCTGCCACGAGTACATAAACAACACTGTCGAGTGGCACGGCGGGACGCGCTAATGACCGGGATATTAAATAACGATAATGACGCCGTCAACGGGGCAGTTTTTTGCCCGGCCGAATCGCCCACGATGACGGGATGCTCGCACGATCCGCCGTGCCGCTCGACCGAGACGAATCGCGCGAGTTTATACGGCAAAATTTCGTGAAGTTAATTGACCGGAACATCGGACGCTGCTCTGCTTGCCGAAATGATCGACTTCCTTTTGTGGCTGGACCCTCTTCCTCCCTTTTGTTCCAGCCCCGCTCTCGATATGCTACCGATCGATATTCGTCCGACGGACATACACGATTCTACGAATTTTCCCATATACCAATTTTTCTTGTTTCCTTATATTAAATTTTGCTACTTTTATATGCAGTAATGACTAGGTATTTTGGGATCGTTGCTATGTCGAATTAATTCAAGGCAGGTTCAAATTTATGTTCGACTCAAATCAGCTGGCAATTTTATTCACTACAATCTCACGATTCATTTTGAGGTAATTCTGACGTAATTAAATTCGGTATATCTCTTCATTCTTTCGCATGTGAGGTTTGTGTCATAAAATGTTTGTACTTAAAAAAAAAACAACTGTTCACCATATGCATCAAGTTAAAAGAATTAATAAAAATATTAAAGTATTAGATTGTATTTTTATATAACCCTCAAATGACGAATGCAATATAAGAACAACCCCTCTATCCAACCCTATATTTTAATTTCGAAAACCTCGTCAGCGATAAAAACCGCGATGTCCGACGTAAGATTAGCTATCCCGTATGTATCGACAAATAGATAAATTAGCCGATTTATTTGCGGCGGTTAAGCACGCATCAGATAACAAGAGGAAGCAGCGGAAGCAACGAGATTACTAGTTTCTTTCACGAGCCTGTGCTCTGTTTTTAGTAATTACTCTGCCGGTCGATAAGACAAGATGATCGATCGAACCGAACGCGAACGTCAGCTACTTGGTCAGCGATAATCATTACTCGCTCTAAGGACGTTTGAATTATGGATCGCGGGTAATTAAGCTATCCAGGACGATCCTATACGTCTCTTTCCTTTTCTACCGACTTCAGATGCTTCGATCAAAACGATAGTCGTTCGCGTGAAACATTTCATCCTGGATTCCATTAACACCGAGACACTTGTTTGGACCTGGAGAATAAAGTACCACATGTCGCTCAAAACTTGCACATTTTTTTATTCAAATGGTCCTTCAGAGATTGCTCAACTATAGCACGTTAACTTCGGTCACATTTTCGTCCCGCAATCTATTGGGCTATACTCGTGCAGGTGTACGATTCACTGAATGCAACCAGAACCAGCTTGGACAGGTGATTGTCAGTGCTTCGGGCGACGCCTGGAGATCTTCATAGAACTCGCACGGGAATAACGAAAATGCATAGTACATCGTCGATGTTTCGATCCGAATACTGACGTGCACGCTTGTCGACAGCCCCCAGGCATAGCCTGATCGAATTCAAGAAAAAAGTTTCCGATGTCCGTGGGAATGATCATCGTTACATGACGCACGCGCTTGTCCGGATCATCGGAGGCAGTTACAAAATTCGCGCTGATATTTGTCAGATATCTGCAAGAATTATTGCCTCCGGCTTTAAAGACAACCTGCTGGTCGTGGAATACCGTTGCATGATCGATCCTTGCTTTTTGATGAGGGTTCGGGGATTAACATGTTACCCGGTGCAACACGGATTTTATTCGTTTTTTGGCAGTGAAGTTATTTATTTTGACAATAAAGGTTATTTATTTTGACAATGAAGGTTACTTATTTTGAAAATGAAGATTGGTTTATGAACGCTTGAAGATGAATCGGTGCTCAGGTGCTCCGCTAAGTGATACGTTAGGGAGTAACGTGTGTATACTGAAATTGTACTTGTCAGTTTGTGGACACTTAAATTGTACTTTTAATTTTGGACACTTTAATTGTACTATTTGATACACTGAAATTGTACTGAACAGTTTGTGAACACTTCATTTGTTCATAATTACTTGAGCAGACTTAAGGTGTAGCCACTCGTGCACACTTAGATTGTACATACTCAATCGTGTGCACTTAAATTGTACAGGCCAATGTGTGTATACTTAAGTGTATACTATTCAAATTTTTTTAACATTTTTTTGTCGAATATTTGACTGTACATCCCTGATTGGTACAATCTGGTTTTACTGTATAGGGTAGGTTATGTGTCCATGTGTATCTTGTAAAACATTTATAACAGTAAACTAACGTATGTATAAACTAATAATTATATATAAATATTAAAAATAATAATTGATAGTGATCAGTATTTTAAAAAATGTCAGTATTAAAAGTTATCTAAAATCAATTGCTATTGTAATTTTAAGTTCGTCGAAAATCTTTCGGTGTTCGCGGTGAATAAAATGGAGGAACCGGTCATCGATGACCCTGAGGCAATCAGCGTGTTCAATTATCGCAAGAACATCGTGCGCATCAATCCCACGTGTACCTAAGGCCGCAAATAAATTAAACGAGGAGACTAATTGGAAGTACCCGTTAAAGCAATCAACCGAAGCAGCAGTACAAGCGACGATGATTCGATAATCAATAAGATTGAGTCACAAACGGGCCAGGTATACGCTGCGGGTCCGAGCGTCTCGATATTGCGGCAATATCGATGATAATAAACGGCAAACGGATAATAATTTAAAGTATAACAGCCGCGATGATCATCGGCCGGCTGGCGAATTAAAATACTTAAGGAGCGTAAAGGGGAAATCGAACGGGCGAGCAGGATGATCAGCCGGGGGCTTCATAACGCGGAAAATTAAACGCTGTCAACGACTCGTGTACCACCGGATATAAAAACGGCAGTCCATTCGATTTTACGAACTGGCCACGCCGGCACGTTTACATCGGCCAACTCGCCAGGAGAACGTCCCGTTTCGCGCGATCGTTTCCATCGCTGTAATCGCGCGTTTATCGCCGTTACGACTTTCGCCCTTCCCTACTCTTCCGACTTTCGCGGTTGCGATTTTTATTTTATCTACTACTTCTAATCTGGTGTTTGGTAATCTTGCGGAGGAGCTAATACTCGACACGATGTTCTAGCTACTTATTTCTGGGTGATGGCTCTCGATGATTTCATTCAGAGACAGTTTACTTTCTCCTGAATCTGGAGTTCTAGTTCTATTAGTTCAGCTGAGAGGTGTTGGTTCCATTCCATTTTCATATCCGCTGAAAATTTGTATAAATCTGTATTTGGGGGGATATTTGTTCTCTTATAGTTTAGTATGATTGTTATGGTTTACTATGTTTGCTGAGTAATTCATGTTAGTTCCCTTTAGCGATAGGGGTGATTTAGAAGTGAATAGTTCAGTCTTCGAATCAGTAACATTCATAAATGTTAAAAATTGTGGGATGTGAAAATTTGGGAACTAAAGGGTATTCTATGAACCCTTATTTTCTTGCTTTAACCTAATCATCCGAAGTTTGTAAAAACCGTTCTCGTGCAGCGAGTTCTGGAATAGAGACGTTATGCGCCATGGGAGAGGAGACGAAAGGGCAAAAAAGAAAGGGAAGAAGGAAAAGAGAGGCAAGTAGCAAGGAAAAAAAAGGAGAGAATTGCTCGGTCGAGCAGCCTATGAAACGGCGAGCGGTTAAATATTCAAATTAATACGGCACGCTCGCGATACGACCGATAACGGGCCGTCCGACTTTAGCGATTCGGCTTATCGAGGCTCGGCCGCTCCTCGCGATGGATACGAATGTTTGCGTGCTTATTCATGAAAGGAACGAGCGATAACGGCCGCCTCCTGTCATTCTTTATCGCCGCAACCACGCCGTTACCTCGGCTTCAATAATTCCGGCCGCTGTCGTGGCCGACAACATTAACGTTGTCAGGTAGGTGTTTTCTCAAGTACGTTTTCAGCGTTCCGCTACGTCATCGGGATCGTGGCATGGCCTCGCGAAACTTCCAACAAAAATTACTACCACGCTTGTCGTTCTTCTTGCGCAATTACCGCGAGAAAATACTAGCATTTCAGATCTTTATGAAGCGTTTACCCCTTCAACTATGATATTTGGTTAAGAATACCTTGTTTGCTTTATTGCTCTCTTTCTGCTGTTACGTTCATGCATCTTGATGGGTCATTAAGGTGTTCGAAAGGAGATAATGTGGATCTATTGGACAATGTCGATTTATTGGAACTCAGAATTAGGTGGTCACAGATTTGAAGAAAACGATCATATTTTATTAAGAATTATTTTCTTACTTGTCAGTCATTTGTCGATCTTGGCCAATCTGTCAATCTGTTATTAGTGTGATTCCAGATTTGAAGAAAACGATCATATTCTATTAAGAATTATTTTCTTACATGTCAATCATGCAGGCTATGTCGATCGGTTATTAGGAAGTGTAATGAGATTTGAAGATCAGCTTCTATCAAGAATATTTTTCCATGTCAGTCTTGAATAAAAACTTGACATGTTGCATCTGAAGGTACTCGAAGTATACACATGATTTTGAAAAATGGCTGCAATCAGCTTCCTAAGAATCTTATAATAAGAAAAAGAGTACATAAATACTTGAATAATACGTAACAATACATGAATTACTATAATAAGACAAATAGAACAACCTATATGCGTATGTGCAGGTATATAGTGATTACGCGTTCACAATACGTGGAAGTCCCCACTATTACGCGCAGTTACGATGCATTAAGTTTACACCGGCCGGAAAAATTGATCAATCAAAGAAATCAAGTAAGGGCGGTAGAGAATGCAAATTCCAATCAACGTGTCCACGAAAGTAACACGTAGTCGTGGCTAAAAGCCGAGAGCAAATTGCGCGGAATTACCCGTTCAATTCTAACCCCGTAATTTTCTCTTCTTACGCTTCGAATTCATAGTTGAAATTATTCGAAACACTCGACTCGAGGCAACGTGTTACAAAAGAGTCATCGAAGTTAAAAAATGAACGGAACGATCATAAAATACAATATTCATAATGAGCTCGAACGTGGTTGCCGTACCGGTTGCATCGCGGGGTTGGTTGTGCATCGATAACCCCGGTGTCGAAGAGTTTGAGTGATTGACGCGATCGAATGGAACAGATCGTGATGCAGCGTACGAGAAAAGTGTTGACCGCTCGTTCCGGACCGAGCGTACGCCCGCTGTTCGACCCATTGACAGCTGCATAACGCTTTCAAACAAATAGGAACAAATTTCTCTGTCTCTCTCGCTCTGACGCACGCCATCTCCCTTTTTGCGAACGGAATGCGTTTTTAAAGCTAGCTCGTGCCACGCCAATAAATATCGACCAAGCACCTGCGGGCCCGGCCAACGAAAAACGTGTTTATTTTGGATATTTATATCGGTTTGTTTGCCGCTTGTAATATTCCGAATTACCCATCAAACTCAATCTGGGATAGGTTCAAGGTATGGAGATATGAAATTTATTAACCTTTTCGAGATTTACAGGTGGAATGTGTTAATGTAAGGATCTAGGGACTTTGGGGTGTAGGAAAGTTAGGATTGAGGGATGTAGGGAACGTATGGATGTGGGGATATAGACATATAGCACTGTAGGAACATATGAATATGAAGATGTAAGGATATGAAGACATAGAAATTGTATATCGGGGTATAGGAGTATGTAGGGATACAGAGATTTAGATATAGCTGGTTCTACGTATAGAGGAATCTACAGATACCGAGATCTAAGAATGTGACCTAGGAGTAATCCAGAAACTCAAGAACTTAAAGATGTATAGATTCACCAATATTGGGACCTAAGAACTAATGTGAAGATATAGCGATATCATAAAATCATGGAGATATAAGTATGTGAAGATCTAGTAATACGGTATACATGCGAAGACCAGTGGATCTAGGGGTTGATTCAGAGATTGAACGGTGATCTAGGGTTTCAGACTTCCATCAGATATGCAGAGAAAATGAAAAAAAAGATTGTGGAAGAAAAAAAGACGCAGGGAGGAGTAACAGAGAGAATGATAGCACGATCACCCCTCTATCATTCCGCGCGTCGGCTATGCATAGATTCCGGAAAAACACATTCCGGGTCGCCGTAACCCCCCCGGTTCGCAACGGTCGTATAAACGAAATAGCTGTTAGGTGATATTGGGATACGGCGTGTTGCGGGAGCATCGATATATATTTCCGGCGTTCCCCGTCGCTCCGAGCGATCCGAGGAGCGTAGGTGGATGCTCGGTTGCTCTTGCACCGTGGAAGGAAACGGGGGATGCCAGACCCTTCCACGTTTAGTGTCAATTTATTCGGGATTCCCGAGATTCCCGAGGCTTTGCCGAGCGCGATCAGCCCCGCCCGTTTGCATAATATTGTATTTATTTCGTCTTGTAACCTCGTGCAGGGCATCCAACCCCTTTGGCAGCCCTTCCTTCTGCCCCCGGTTCGTTCGTTTAGTCGTCGGGTATCGCGCGAATGGCGTCATATACGCGAGCCCGAAATGGGCTATACGGGTTACAAGGAAATCCGTCGAGCTGCCCCTCTCGTTGTCTCACGACGCCTGTTTTTCGCGTCCTTTCTTCACCGGGGACTTCCTTTTATTATCCCGTGTTCGGGAGGGAACGATTTGCCTCGATCGCGGACCGGGATTTTCATTTTCAACCTTCCCTTCGTGTTACGCGTGTCTACTTTCGTCATCTCTCGCTATTGGCCCGTTTGAAAAATACATAGCGATTATAACAGTTCTTCATGGTTCCCATTATAATTTTCTATAATTAAAATATAGAGTTCTATAATTACAGATAAAGTATCTGTATTTTGTCAAGTGACAGGGTCGGATCATAATTATAGCCACTTGGTCTATTGAGTTTTTTTCAATTTCCCGCGCACTTTCATGTTTGGCGCGCAATTCAAATTGCAAATGAAAATGCAACAAATTCGAACTGAAAGACATTTAATAGTCTACTAAAAATGTAACAAATGTCAATTTTTTCCACTTTATTGGAGCAATACGTCGCCCATTTTGCGCCCCCCGTAGCCATATTGTAGGCCGTTCAGAGGAAGAGGTAATTGGACCAGAAGAGGACCTGAGATACACGGGAACAGGAAGCGTGGGAGTTCCAGAGTGTGTATATGTACGCAACCGAGCTGGCAGCACGGGAATGGCCGTCCTCGTCGTTACCGGTATCGGTAACAAGGATACGCTTCGCGTCGAGTGACCATTTCGTACGAAGGTTTACTGTCGAACCTACGGTTCGACGCGGTGGCGAAACAAGAAGAGGGAGAAGATTAGAATCGACTTGGATTCGCGAGTCCCTCCTCTAGCTCCACGCCGAGATCGTAATTTAGATGATTATACGATACCTGTGGTATTTACGTCATGGCGAACCGGGCGAAAAATGGCGAAAATTACGGACGCGGGCCAACTAGCTCGTACGACAGAACATCCGTGCTTCGATAAGTTATGTAGCAGATATAACTTTCTATCAAATATATGATACTTGTGATTCCTTTCTTTCGCACATCGAAAACTTTCTGTTCTTAACATTGTTATGTAAATCACAATTGTTCTTTTTTAAAAAGATTGTTATTTAAATTACAATTGAAGGAAATTGCTTAACATTTGATGTTCTTGCAATGATGTGTTTTTTTTTTAATTTCAATCTGAAAGCTGTAGTACCTCATTCGAGGTTACGTCTATTATAATCTCATGAGGTTTATGGTACCAATGCTCGGTACTGGTATTGAATATATTAGTCTTTAGAAGAAAATCATTTACAGGAAACGGTTTTATAGACCATACGTTCCTAGAACAAATTACTTAGCACCTTCTAGTATTTATGGCACTTGTACCATTCTGAAAACTGTAGGTGCTGCATTTTTAAAACGCATCCCACGCGCATACGTGCTCCCGCTATCGTCCAAGATGAAACCACCTGGATAACTGTCATCGATTTTATGGATACATAACGATTTTCAGTTCGTAAAAACACCTACCTAAAAGATACTTGTAAGTACCGCGAGACGTGTCAATAAATCACCCTTGCGAAAACGGCGATGTATCACGTATCCTAGAAACGTCCGTTTCGCAACAAAGTTGCCAAGCATCCTTATCTTCGACGCTAATGTAACGACGGCGGCACACACGCGCGTGCACGCGCGATCCCACGTTTCCGCCGACGCTGGCCGGAATCGCTCTCGATTTGCCGGTTCCCGGCTGTCGCGCTGTTCAACGGAGAAAAAGAGAGGCTCACGAGTGAGAATCGGTGCCCCGTAGCAGAAGATTATACGCTTTAAATGGATAATTAAATAGCAACGAAACTGACTGAAAGACTTGACCGGGGATGATTACCGGGTAGCGGCGCGAGCATGAGCGTGGAATTGCCGCCCGGGGGCCCCTTTCAAGAGGAGGTTTCGTTGTTGCGTACGCTCCATCCTCCTCCACGACGTGCCTAAACCGAACGGAAACGTTATAATTATCCTGATTCCCACAAGTCATGGTGCCAGCTACGATTGACGTGAAACGGGGCCCCGCTAGGAAAAGATTTTGTCAGTGCCGCGTCGATGACTTTGTAGGATTTTGCCCGGAGAACTCGGGATAGGCGCAAGAGTTCTTGATGTGGATTTTAAGGATGTGAACTTGGAAATTTAAATGTGCAGAAAATTGAAGATCTAGAAAAGGTACCTAGAGTAGAGTTATGAAACCTCCTTTTAGAATGAATTTATCCGTCAGTCTCTACGTGTGTACTACTCCTAGTTGCCTAGCACTGAAGCTGCTAACTCTTCAGACTTTAAGCCCCAATCCATATTTAAGAAATCCCATCCATACTCTTTTGCAATATTTGCACTAGAATAATTGCAACTAATATCAGCAAGAAAAGAAAATGCTGAGGGTTTCGCAGGGACCATTAGCCACCAGATTAATAGAGTCCAGATCGACGGACGTCTCCCGATGCGAGATTAGTCCAGGGTAACCGTCAGTCGTTTCATTAGCACGGTCCAATCAGGCCGATACGTCCCCAGTAGGATCCTTGTGTCGCGTATCGAGGCCTAATCAATGAAATTGGGAGTCAAAGCCGGGGTCAACGGTCATCGGTTGCTGGCGACGATTGAACCCGCGCCGTACCTCCTCCTCGAGTCTAACGTTGCCTCGAACGAACACAATGAGGTAGGTGTGTCGCGTCGCCACGTTTCTGGTTCCCCTCCTTACGCAGCCATCGGGCTTGTTCTTGGCGATCGGTTCGGATCGTGGGAGATCTCTGACACACGTGGCTTAGGTCCACCTCGAACACAGCTAGGCACGTTCGATGTTCGATGTCGGTGTATGGGCGCGAGTAGACCCCATGGTAGACGGGGGTCGCGTGATAATGACAGGCCTGGGCGTCGCACGGTGATTGAGGTGGCCGTGTCACAGAGACCCGGTTCGACCACGCCCTGCAAGTCGCCGTACCAATTCGCATCGATTCCTCGACCAGACCGTTGATCCTGCTCTTTGCTTCCTAAGAGGATAACTTGCTGTGAAACAGCCATCCAAAACCCCGATCGTACATTCTGTTTCCATTTCCACATTTGGAACATGTCTACGCAAATATGTTCATCTCTTGGTATCGTGACAGTTCGTTAGGTATTCGAGATAATTAGAGGATGTTTTGTGGACAGATTATATTAATCGGACAAGGTTAACTTCAATATTAATGAACCCTTTCGCTGACATGGTTAGGTGGATTTCTTTATCTCTTTTTTACGAGGTCATCTAGAGTATGAAGTATTGGGACCTATTAAGGGACTGGTCCAATTAGTCGCACTCGTCCCTACTGGGCCCGTCTACTATATCTTCAGGACCTAACTCAATTGGAACACGTATCACGACGTTGATATACGTGTATTCATATGTGAACGATTCTGGTTAAACCGCAAAGATAAGCAGGTGTATGATTTCAAGTTCTGTTTAGTATCGCTAAATAAACAAAGGGGTGGAGATTGAAAAGCCATGTATTCCAGAATAAAGTAGCTGCAAGCCCGCATTCCCGTAATGAAACGTTAATAAATCAAGGTGCAGCAGCGGTGGAAGGGTCGAATCGCATTTCGAACGTTCGAATGTCGACGATGCGACACGTATCGTCGGATGCATGCCGTTGATTGGAATCAGACCAAGGGGACGCATTCTCCGCGCGACGAACGAAGACGCGCCACGTCCCTTTCGGTGTAATTACAGACGAAACACAATGGAATGTATGGAGGTATGCACGAGGACGCGCCTGCAGCTATTCGTGGCAAGCACGGACGATAGGAGATAAGCCGAGCCCAAAGATGGTATGCTGTCCCGATGTCGAACCGCGCTGGAACAGCACCGGGAACCGAGCAAACGCGGGGCTCCATCTGCCAGATAGATATCGTTCCTGAATCTGCTTCGTCATTGCAGCGGTCGAGCCCGCTCGCGTTCGATAATCAGCCATTCCCGCTTGATGCGTTGGATTCCGACCACGATGGTGCGAACAACCTCTCTACAACCCTAAGTCGGGCTCTGTTAGCAAAATGTTCGCAGACATTCATCGAAGTAACAAAGAATTTCTAACACTCAGAGACAACTCCGTTAACAAAGTGTTCGATGTGAATCCGATCACTCGATTAGACTTTTCAAATTTGTATTATTGTAACTATAAACGTAGCGTTACACAGATGACGTTAGAGTTTATCTTAGGATGTGTTAAAGACTGAGTACCTCTAAAGATGTACCTCAAGACGAGTCTTCGCTTGAAATAAGGAATCAAAAAGAAATGAAATGCTCCAAATGGAATCAATCCCTAACAGTGAATTTAGTTTCGATTATGCTTGGAGGATTCAGGATATTAACGTCCATCAGCGTCAAGATTGAAGAGGAGAACGTCGAAGTAATTTGTTGGACCACGCAATCGTATTCTCAGACACGCATTTTACTCTCGTATTCGTGCAGTTCAAAGGTCACATCGGACGGGCCCGGTTCCGTAATATTCAGCCGCTCGAATCTTCTCGCAGACGATCCTCTCTCCTCTTAAAGGAAATCCCGTGGAAGTCCTTTCGACGTGCGCCAGCCATTACCTCCGCGTTGCCTCTCCCCGTTCCGTGCCCAACTGCAATAACGGCACATTAGAGGATTTTAACGCCGAAATTGAATAACCCCCGGAGGCGGTAACGAAGTTATGCCCGCTCATGGAAATGCCTTATATAGCCATCCGATGGTAGGAGACAGTCGGAATGAAGGTATTAGGGATGACTGACGCGCTGACGTCGCCTATTTTGTCTCTACCTCGGGCCCTCCTTCTTGCTCCTCCTTTTAACGTCCCTGACATCAGCGAAGAAGGCACCCCAATTGCTCGACTTACCCTCACGGAAAAGTATTATTGGCAGTACTTTATATTACCTAGAATATTGTTTCTGTACCACTATTTATTTATTGACAAATCATGCTTAATCTTCTGATCTCCATGATAGAAACTCCAGATCACTAGACTTTGAAATCTCAAATCCAGGTCTATAGTTCCAAACCTATGTATTCAAGTCTATAATTTTAAATCTCTATGTGTCGAAGTCTGTATATCTCTGTATGTCCAAGATTACATTTCCAAATTTCTCAGTTTCTGAATTTGAAATTCCTATATTTCTGCAGTCCAGGTGTTTACCTAAATTCCAAAGGGGTAATTTTCGCTCGTCCAGAACAGTATCATACAGTAGATTCCTAAATCGGCAGACCGATTCCTAAAATCGGAAGCAGGCTGATGTTCTGAACCAGCTCGTTTCGTCGCGAGTCATGCGACACGATCAGTATAGCTACGGGGCGGAATCGAGTCGCGCGATGACGAGGCGATCTGTGTTGGCTCCCACGCCCCAAACGCCCCGCTCGTTAGCCATAGTCAGCAGCGGTCGTCATCGACGTGTCATTCGGCACCGAGAAGCCTGGTTATCGAAGGGGAATCGTCGACGAAGTACACGAACGAACGTATCCGTGCACCACGAGAAGACCGCCCATGTTCGACATCGACCTGACGCAGCATCCAGAATCGGCGAATTGTCGTCGCTCGCGTAGACGCTGCGGAAACCGCCTTCTTTCAGACTGACAACCGGTATATCGTAACGAGGATACGTGCGCAATTGGTCCGATCAAGGAGATGCTACTTTGGCAATCCCGCGGGAATCGAACCGGCACCCGGCTGCTTATCGAGCACGATTAATAACAGGCTCGTTTTGCTTCCTATGATTTATCGACTGCTGGCCGGCTACTCGAGCTACGAACAGGTTACAAGTTGAAACATTGCGCGATGCTAATGCGCGTACATTGAATATTAATAGACGGCCAGATCGCTTTTCTTCTTCTTAGAGATCACCTCGTGGTAATCGTGGGCGTAAATGAGTATACAACCCTTCGATTAATGTCCCGCTCGTTCATTCGTCATGTATTTATTTACGGGCTTCGACGTTTTGTATTACGTGGAGGGAAACGTGTTTGCATAAAAATAAATATAATAACACGTTATGTAGGTGCGACAATTATATAGGCAACACTCCATCATTTAATTAACGCGTTCACTATTCAACGTGTACTATCGCGGGTACTTATATCGGCTACACGTGTAATTTCGTATTAAATAATTATACGTATATCGATTATTGCGCGAATGATTTATCGAAATTTATTGCTAACGATGCGGATAAAATGAAATTAATTTTAAATTAAAGTTACTGAATAATACAACGAACGATTAATTTTACTGTGTCTCTGTATCACACGTGCGCACACACTAGGTCATATACGCTAAGTATACAGACTAGGTCAGGTACACTAAAAACCATATCGAAATTCATATTATACAAAGTCAACAAGCATCCCTAACAAGTGTCCTTCAATTTCCGCAAAAATCGCACACCTGTGGATTTTCGATTCAACTTCGGAAAAAGAAGAAACGTGACCGATTTGAATTTGGGTCACGATCTCATTGGCTCGGAAATTGTCTGAGGGAGCAGTTCGCTCCCCGAAAGGGCCTCGGTTATTTCAGCTACGTCTTCGGTATCAAGGTGGTGGGCCATGGATGAGGTTAGCGTACCACGAAAAGGGGTCGTCTCGAGGCAATCGGGCTAAACTACGGACTCATTTACACACTTAGCTCGGCTTCCGGCTGGCTCGTTTCTACCCCTCTCCATCCCGAAGCGTCGAGAGCGCAAACGGTTTTCATATTGTCCTTTTATCGCTCATTTTCATTTTATCGCTTGTTTGGCCGTCGACTGGCGTCGTCCGCCGACGATTCCCGCGCGTCTATCTCTTTCGTTCTGATTCTCTCGCCGAAACGGTCGCCATTAAGGGATTCCATTTGCTTTGTCGCGCTTACTCGGCTGCTTCGATGGCTCGGATGATAGGCTTGTATACTTACAAATTTAGACACTATTAGATTTTAAGAAGAAACGCTCTTTTCTTAACGTGATACGATGATCATGGAATGTTTCGTTCCATTAATACTATTGTTCACAGGACCATTATGAAATTCTTTTAACGTAATAATGTCACATCTTATACTATGATACCATTTTCGTATGAACACGAAATCATATACGGTACACAATATTTATAAAGTACATAATTTTAAAAATTGCCGCGATATCACCGAACGAGAGTTATAGAATCGTGTAACATTATCGAGAAGATTCATTCAATCGAGAGAGTGTTACCTGCAACTTTCTCGTGGTAATACTTTTACCGAGTCAAACTTGTGCATCGTCACGGTGTTCCCGAGGGGGGATGGACGACCCTCATGGAAAAGCGTCGGGGAACAGGCCAGAACGGACCGCCGCGAGCACTTAAGACTATTGTTTTCAATGTAATTGGATAGCTGCCGCTTTCTCTCTTTCCCTCTTTGTCCCTTTTACTTCCGCCCGCCCGTTCCGGCAGCTACCTCGATCCCAGAAGAGGGTGGAAAGCAGTCAGCCAGTCGGTCCCCGTGTAGCTTCAACAATTATCTTGATTGTTTTATGCATACACCGACGAGCGGACTCGACACGAGCTTCTATAGAGAAAAGCCTGGCGATCCTTAGATTTGCGAACGAATTACGAGATGGCTACAGTCTCGTCGAGTTTTCGGACTTCTAACTCCCTGACGATTCTTACTGCGATTGCTTTATCTGATACTATAATTTTCTTCCTTCACTATTTTATGTTTTTATTATTAACTTGTGGCGTATGTGGTATACTATATGGTATATTAGTTTATTATAATAAGGTTTAACATATGGTATCATATTTTATATTTTATACGATATAATATATGGTATACTATAAGGTGTAACATATGGTACAATATCTGATATAATATGTAATATAATATATGGTATAATATTTATGCTATATGATATAATATACGATATACTATAAGGTGTAGCATATGGTACACTATCTGATATAATATATGATACATGTAAGTTCGAAAATTTCAAAGTCTCAAGTTTCCAACATCAAACACTTCGAAATCTCCAATTTCTCAAACCTTCAAAATTTAAAAATTATGAAGCACCTAATTCCCAAAGTGCAAAATTTTCAAACCCCAACTGTCTAAAAGTTGTAGAGTCTCGATGATGGAATCGGCGATTGAAATCATATCGTGGTAAAATCGAAAGGGTTCCGAAAAGTGGTCTCGGTTACCGGTGACGGTTGCGTATCATCGAGATCGACGGGATCGATCGACGGGAGATCCGCGTGCAGTTGGCCGCACGTCTCAATCTACCGCAGCTCGATATGACGTTACATTGTAACACGGAACCTGGCTGGTAACCAGGCGAGATCCGATAGAAACTGTACGCCCAGACAATGCTCTCGGCCGATTTAATTAGGATAAGAATCGCTTGGATCGCGTATACACGAGCGTACAATGGGCTCCCGCGACGGTACAGGGGTGGAGGTGTACACGGAGCCTTCTGGTGCGTGTATACCGTGGCTCGCCTCCAAGAAACATGATATAGAGGAGGGCGAGGGAAGGCCGGAGCGGAGGGATCCGCGGGCCACGGTGGTTTCCAAAAATACCGCAGGCTTCGGCAAAAAGTAACGAGCAGGGTGGCGAGGGGTGGAACACCAGGGACGTGGAACGTAATACCGCGGAGCGCCACGTGCTAATTATGTAAAAATATGATGCGGTTCGGCCGCTTGCGGTGCAGCCGCGGGCTTTTATGCGCAGCCGGATCCGCCCGCTCCTCTCCTACTGGCTGCACGCTTGGCATCGGCTCGGGCCCGATTTCACGTCGAATTTAATGTTCGAGTATCGTGCCCGTGAATTACGGCCGAGCGTGTCGCGGCGGTCGCGTAAACGGGCCTGATTTAATCGACCATCGTGGCTCCGGTACTTTGGTCCAAGGCGAATAACTTTTCGCGAGTGTACGCCAAGGAAATTCTATGGGAACGTTGCGATATAACGACGCGAGAAAGTTAGCTGCAACTAATTTTCTAATTTTAGTCTTGGGCCTATTTTATTTTAACTCTTTGACATTTCGCTGTCGTAACTTCTGATAGACTCACGATCTTTGACACGCCGATTTCGTTCAAACTTTGCACGGCTATGAGGCATACCGATAGTAATAAGCTTGAGAAACCGTGGAGTGCAACTCTGCAAAATGATGAAGTAATTCACATTACAAATGAAGACAGTAATGTACAATTCAGATAGACAGTGATGTATATTACAGATAGATAGTGAGGTACAATAAAGATAAAGTAATCTTCAGGTTATTACCAAGTATTTATATTCAGTTAATATCCAATTAAATTCACTCATCTACATTAAATTCACCAAATATAAAACATGAAGAAAGTACAATTATAGTATTGAATCCAAAAAGGTGGCACATCGTGACAAATAAAAAAATGAAAATGCATTGGCACCATGTCAAAATTCGAGCGTCGAGTAGCGTTCCAGATGTATAAACGATGCACCGGCGTGTTATTCTATCGGTCTTGTTGCAGCAGTCCATAAATTCGTATATAAATCTCATCGTTCTTCCGGGCAAGTTACTGCTAGCATTAATTTCCCGCTCCTCGGGCTCGAGTAGAGCAACAGGAAGACGAACGGGACGCGGGCGATTTTACGCACGTGCGAATCGGAACACGAGCGCGAAACGTCTTGGTTCACGAGGATGATATCAATCTGCTGGTGGTATTAATCTGCTCGACTGTGGAATAAACCGTTGCCGCATCAAAGGACGACTCCGGGAGAAATTGGTGTGTAAAAAGGGGGTAAATAGACTTGAAAGGATCGCGATTGATCGATCGATCACGATCCGTCTCTCTGTTCTTGGAATGATTTAGCGTCGCTAGGACTAATTGAAGAGTCTACACGCTCGACGGATGTAGCCGAGGTTGTATACACAGTGTTTGCCACGTGTTGAACGAACTGATTAATTGATACGGTTCGTAGGTGAGAATCGCTTCGGGGTCGTTGTTGGTTTTCTCTTATTCACGACTTTGTCACGGACA
This sequence comes from Megachile ligniseca, assembly GCA_945859555.1. Taxonomy (NCBI): domain Eukaryota; kingdom Metazoa; phylum Arthropoda; class Insecta; order Hymenoptera; family Megachilidae; genus Megachile; species Megachile ligniseca. Next base: position 6,820,228 of record OX243784.1, read on the forward strand.
TATCGGTTTTTATGGCGGGCCGATATCAAGTTCCATTTAATTTCTACCAAACGGCTCGAGGTGATCCGACAAAGTTTCGATAAACCGTTTTACTTCGATCACGAACGGCTATCAAGCGTACGAAGGCGGAGCGAAATGATGGACGTCTTACACGTAGTCCAATCAATTTTTAAGCAGACTCGAAACGAGACGCGAAGGGTGGCTGTTGCCTGCGCCCTGTCAGGATACAATCTCTCTCTGCATTATGGATGAGAAACGGTCGGGCGAACGTTTATAAAAAAAAAAGGAAAAGGAACGGAAAAGCTAGACACGCGATCCGCGGATAATCACGTTAATTATATTACCAGCTACGCGAAACGCCGATCCCACGGGGACAACGCGTCGTGCATCTTAATTTTCATCCCTTATTAAAGTCGCCGCTTCGCCAAACAAATCGCGAGCCTCGTTTGCTACCTCTTTTTCATGAAAATGCATCCACGACTAATTTTTTCGTGCTGGGAACAAGAGACTGGGGTCATAAATTCTTTCGATGTTAAGATTAGTAGACTGTTTAGTGGTGATTCATTAATTCTTTTTGCACGGTGCAATCGTTACGTGACCTTGGAAAGGGATGTAATTTACACATGTGAAGGTACCATGCGTGATAATTTACACATGTGAAGGTATTATGCGTGGTGATTTACGCGTGTGAAGGTACCATGCGTGGTAGTTTACACACGTGGAAATACCACGCGTGGTGATAGAGCGCGTAGAAATTTACACGCGGAGAAAGCTAAGTGTATAAAAATACCATATGTGGTGACTAAATGCGTTGCAATTTACACGCATAGAAATTACCACACGTGGCAATATAACACGTGATAATATAACACATGGTGACACTTCACATAATTCACATTAGTTATCAAACTTGCAATTTGCTAATCTAAGCGACAATTTTAAGCAACTTATTTCTACTACCGACAATATTTAGCTATCATCTGTACAACATAGAGGTGAACATAGTACCTCAAGTTCACGAGGTGAAATGAATTATACCGTTCATCGCAATCACCACCTATTAATCAGTAATAACTGCAGTTCTTTCAGCTATTTATCGAGTGTACCGTATCTCTATCTATTTTTTCGCACTTATGTTATCGTCGTTGCCGAACAATAAATAATATTTCGCAGCTGGGCGCACGAGGACACGATAAAAGTCGTCGCTCGTCTACGCGCGCTATGCACTTACCTGTTACGCGATAAATCACTCGATAAATTGTTTAAAAGCACGGACTGCCGGGAAACGGCTGGCTTTTCCCTCTCGTCGAATGGTGTCGTCGTAAATAACGCGCAACTTCTCGTGCAGTAAGAACGGCAACACGCGAAAGGGGAAATGCGGGTGGGCGGTCGTTTTCGAATATTGGAAAAGGGGAAGAAAAATCGGTTCGTTCGCCTCGACCTTTCGATTTCCCTTATTTTTCCTTCGAGTATTTGGGGAAAATTACTGAATTTGTTGGTTTGTTTGTTGCAGCATCCGTACCCTTCGGAAGACCAGAAGAAGCAGCTGGCTCAGGACACGGGGTTGACGATCCTTCAAGTTAACAACTGGTGAGTACAATATCCACAATTAAATCTCATGATTTATACTGATTGGTAGACTGCAAATATTTATACTCGTCAAAAATAAAAAATTATATGGGTAACTGTATAAGACCAATTGCAAATTCATCATCGTATGTTTTAATTAAATAAAATATATTCATGAATGTCGTATACAAGACAATTTTCATGTATTCTAAAAGATATTAAAAACAAATTAATGAATAAGTGAAAATATTTTCCAACTGAAAAACATTTAATAGAATCATTTGTACAAATATTTGCGGTCTATAATTACTCATAACTCGCGTTTAATATCACCGTGACAAACAAAGGAATGTTCTTCGATAAACAAACAATTTCTCCGGCCGATATTTATGATATCTTGTTTCCTTTTTTTTGTTATTTGCTATAAGACCGATCAGTCCACGAGATTCCTGGCGTGCTCGGGTATCGAAGATAAAACTATAGTTATACCGTTTCAATGGGTTTTCGCGTCACGTTCCGATCGATGGAAAGCGATCGAGTCGAGCGGAAAAGAATTTGATGTATGAACACGTCTCAGACTCGGCTTAGTATGTCGATACCTCGAACGATTTTTCTGTTTACTTTAATTTAATAACAGGTTTTAATCATTGGCATAACTAGGCTTGTTCGAAATTTGAGATTTAGACATTTTTAGGGCATATTGGAATTTGGAAATTTGGGGGTTGGAGATTTTTAAGTTGGGGATTTAGGGGTAGAATATTTGGAAATTTAGAAATTTAGGGATTTGTGAGGGTTTGAGGATTTGAAAATATGGAAATTTGGGAATTGAATGTTTGGGGAATTGAAAATTGAGGATTTGAAATTATGGGGATGTAGAAATTTGAGAATGTGAAAATTTTCAAACATGAAAACTTGAAAAATTCTAAAATCTATAAACTCGATTCAAAAATCCCTTATGTGCCTTATGTATTCTACCTAATGTATAATACCCCCTACTTTGTCAAAAGCAGCCCAATTTGCTCCTAGTTACGCCAATGCATTAGCAAGGTATACTAATGTTCCCTTAACGTAACAAATCTCAAGAATTTTCCATGTTTCCGACAGAGTCGAAGATATTTTTCTGGCGCCGTTGGAAATTAAGCGTACACGCTTCGCCGCGTTCTTCTCGTACCTCTAAAAATTGCTTTGCTCGCGAACTATTTCCATGTGCGTCTGCGAGACCTGGATATTTAATAGGATTCTTTGCATTAATCAAAGCGCCCGTAGATTCCATTAAAGCGGCTTATACAATAAATTCTACACGAGCAATACCGCGCAACCAAAAATAAAAAAAACTTTTCCGACTCCAACTTTCGACCGATGTTTCCCCGTAACGTTAGATCCAATTATTATTAAAATATACTGCTATACTTTAATCTGCTAACCGAGGTATTTTTCAGCCGCGCAATAAAAACCGATGAAAAACTGTTTATGTATTTTGCGCTCGACAGAAATTGATACAAAGTATTTTCTGCCGGCAGAGATTTAATCGTGCAATTAAACGCGAAACTTTTAACACGCGGTCATTGCATTTCAGTATCTTTTTTTTTCGAATGAAATTAACTCTTTCGTAATTGTTAATACAGGACGAATTACGAGAAGTGTGAAATGTGGTGAATTTTTGGGTCTAGAAATTTGGTATTTTTGGATCTAGGGATTTTTGAACTTATGGTTTTGATAATCTAGAGATATAAGTATGTACAAATTCGGGAATTTAAGGTATATGGAAATCTAGAGATTTAGAGATGTTGGAATTTAGGAATCTAGGGATTTTATGATACGTAAATTTCAGAATTCGAGAATTCGAAAATGAACAAATTTGAGATAATTTCGGAAATTTCAAAATTAGAAATTTCCCAAATTTCAAAAGCTTGAGAATGTAGAAATCTAAAAAAATCTAGGAAAAAACTTGCAAGTTAACATGTATGAGTGTAAAGAAAGACAGTTAGTACTAAACTGATTCATCCATCAAATCCACGCACAACGCCGCACTATTTAAGCGAACAAAACGACTTGTCCATCCGACTCGCAGCGTTCATCTCGCAGTAAACAGCAATTAGCATCAGCTTTCTCGAAGAGCGCGATTGCTCATAGCCGTGGCGTCGTTCCGCGCGGTATAACGCGTGACACGGTCGGGATAAAATCGTAACGCTGTCGAATGTTGGCAGCGACGTAACGAAACGACGTTCAAAATAATATCTCGTTCTCGCGCGTTGCAACGCTTGCCAGGTAGGCGAGCTGCTTGTAAAGCGTTTACGCCAGACCGCTTTATGCACCTTTAATCTCGGCGCGAAGTGCCGTACCGGATTATACCAGCCGCTATTATGTAGCGACTTTACGATTTTCGTATCTGGGCCGTGTCAGCGTACCAAGAAGGACAAGCTCTCTTCGCCTCCTTTCTTTCCATCGCCGTCTCGAGACTCGACTTTTCGCCGACCGTATGGTAAAACAGGGAAGTACCGTAAATTTCATGGAGCGCGGACGCTACCGATAAACGCACTCACGATCGCCTCTGCTCAATGCAGATTTTCGGTTCGGCTCGCCTATAAAGCTGATAACGTAAATATTGCAACTCGAACTCGTACGATAGGTTTATTTCAGATAAGGATTATTGGCGAGGAAATCTTTCAATATCTTGGGAGATTCGCAATTTTCAGATTCAACGAACGTTCTTCGTTGATTTTATATATCCATAATTTGCAGGTATCGAATTTTCAATTGAGCTTCGAACCTGGTTCATGTTCGTCAATTTCCCTGTAGGTCTTCACGATTATCTTCATCATGATCACTAATTTCTCTATAAAATTTCATCATCCCTCTAGAACTTCATGTTTACCAATTTCTCTATAAAACTTCACAATTCTCAGTTACCCCCTAGAACTCGATGGTAATTTCCCTGTAGAAGTAGATCATATTCAACATAGTCAAGGTAGTTCGTTAGGGACAACAGGTTAATATCCCGTAGGTGGCTGGATCCGTTTAGAATGCGGCTGCAGGTGCGGCCGATAACCTGTAAAATTTTGAAACAGAATCCGAGATACCGGCTGCGAGGAATGCAGTCGGCAGGAAACATTCAGAACAAAGGTATTTCGTTTTGCGTGCACGCGTACATGCGATGGTAACATTTAAATACTCTTCGGTATCGTTCCAAGCTATTAGCTACTTATCTGCTATCTTCCGATATACCGGCCGGTGTGTCGTAATCTACGCAAATATTCACCTGAAACCAACGTGTACATCGAACGGGTTACGAAAGGTTTTGTCGGTGTATCAAAGTTGCCTTCTCTCCTTTTTTTTGTCACGTTCACCAAATAAGAACACGCTCGAGATTCCGACCCGATAGGCAAGATTTTACGAGCGTTACCTCACGGCGATTTCGTGGTACCGAGCGATTGCAATTAATTAGACGCCGAGCTCTTCCGAAGATTCATAATGATACGGTTAATCGTACGACTGCTGTTTATGACCGACCACTGGATTAGTCTCGCGGCCTTTTCGTACCTTTAATTGGCTACGATTTCGCGGGATTATCGGAAATTTCGAATGGGAGTGGCACGCGTGCTGGTTCCACCGAAATCACGGTAACCGCTGAAACAGCTCTTTTACGACGAATCGATAACTTAGACGCCGGATTGCATGCCGACGACAAAATGATGCCTCGAACACCTGCTTAACATTTGCTCAACTTCGCTTTGCGGAGATTTTATTTTCTACTACCTTCTGATAACACGCTTACGATTTACTCTAGATTCAAATAATTTTGCATTCACTTGACAAGGTTGAGAACAATTTTTCTATCTTTAAAGACAGCGTTAATCAATACCTGACGTAAGAATGATTGTCTAATGTTCCACTTACATTTTAAAAAAAACTGACATTTAAAAAAAATCTAAAATAATAAAATATACAAATTTTAAAATTACCATAGATGTTAAAAGATGAGTAGAGTAATAAAGTGCGAAAGTCTCGATGCATAAAAATGGCGGAACGCAAACAGTCGTAAAGCAGGACACGAAGTTCCGTTAATTCGTGGATTTTCGTAGCGTTTCCGTTCAACAAGGAAAGGATGAAAGGGGTTGCTTAAACGTCACGGGTAAACAGGGGTCGGTGTAATTCGGATGTTGGCGCAGGTGCCATGCGGAAACATCTATCAAGATAGCTAGATACGAGCGAGTTTCGTTCTCGGGCGCAGAGAAAAGGGAGGAGATGAGACGCGGAGGAACGGTGGATCAACTCGAAGAAACGGGGGATTTCACGGGACAGGACACACTAAGCTTCGGAAAGGGTGCTCTCTGTCTCGTCTTAACCCTTTCCCTAGCACCGGATCGCTTGGAATTAACTTTTCTCTACGACGTGCGACTCTTCGGGAAGTTTGTCGACAAGCATCTTCCGATCTGGCGCGGATCAACCCTTACACAAATTTGCGCTCGGTATTAGCTGTTCCATTTTTGTTTCGGGATCCACCGTGGTTTATTTGGGAGAGGAATATTGCGAATTTTGGCATTTGGGGGATTCAGGAGTTGGGCTGAGGTTTTGAGAATTTAGAAATTCAGGCGTGGAGGGAATTAGAGTTTTGGACATTTGAGAATCGAGCACTTAGATATCGAAAATTCCGAAACAGAAATTTGAAAGTCTCTATATTTGTAATGAAAATTGTAATGAATTGTACATGAAAATTTACAAATTTCCAACTTGTCAATTCAATACAAACTGTCCCTCGACTAGTATCGTAAGATCAATCTGTCCATATTCGTCCCTAAGCGCCCACCCATCCAGCGCATTGTCGTATACCGATTGAAATATTGTACTATTTGAAGTAGAATTCCTCGCGACAGCAATTCCCGGTTCGCTCGAGGAGGATCGAAATAATCCTTGTTCCCGTTCGGTATCGTCCGCGGTGAATCAGCCAGGTTCCCGCGGCCGGATATAAAATGCGAAACGAATTGCCCGCCAGTATTCGCTGCTCGTTCCTCTTCTGCACGCGGTTGGTCCCGGGTGCGTTCGCTCTCTCGGGCACATCGCGACGCCACGGAGACGCGGGTGGTTCGTAGCGCGTATAAATAAAATCGTCACGACGTTCAGCCGGCAGCTTTATAATAAGAGAGAGATTCCAGGAGGACGAGGGTTGGTCGACGCGCGCCGGGTAATTGTGCACAAATCAAGTTTAAGGAGGCCTCCGGCGATCGGGATTTTTCTCATCGCTGCAATATTTATTTCGTTCGCGTTCCAGCTACGCCCACGCCGGTGCCACGATAATTGCGGATCCGGCGTCTCGAACGGTGTTAATTGCGTCCCGACGACGCAACCGTGAAAAACACGTGCAACGTTTCCACGCTGCGGAATTTTTGGCATCGTTCCGCCGTGTTTACGCGATCTCACCCCGATGTCGTGATATTTTCTCAAGCATCTGTCCATATCGTTGACGTTCCGCTCGCGTTCGGCCTCGTAATTAACCGGCCGTAACCTGTGCCCACGCGCAAATTAGTACCGCATAACTTTTCCTCGACTCCTCGGAAATAACGCACACTTCGCTCGCATTCCTCCCCAACTGCGGCTTAATTAACCCCCGTAATCTCATGTCGAAGATTTATGCCCTTCGGACATCTTCGACATCCTTCGGTTTTTTTTTATCGTTGCAATGAAATATTTTGTGGTAGACATATACCACGTCAAACCCCTTGCCGTATTACTTGTCAGGTGCCAACGAATCACAGCTACACTAAAACGGATAAAGTTGAAATATTGTCAATTTGTAAAATGTAGCCTACTCAAAATTCGAGTAAAATCACGAAGTACGAATGCGTCAAGGGGTGTCTGCACGAAGGGCATTCACGAAAGCTCTGCAGATTTTGCAGCGGTATTTTTGTAAAATTTTCGTACCTGGCCGAAGTAAGAGGTAAAAGGGTGGTTTTTTCTCGGTCGACGAAAGTGCATTTCGTGATGTATGCCTCGCGTGGGTGGGCAGGCGTAAGGGCGCACGTAGGCGGGCCCCGGAGCTCGGCAGCAAGGCTTGCACTTGCGCGGCAAAGCGTATGCGAGAGCCACGGCAATTTCTTCGCGGCGCGATAAGTTTCGTGATATATTTCGTCGGGGGAAACTCATGTTTCCGTAATGCAATTAGAGCGTGGCCGTTGCACCGTGGAACGTTGGCTCGTGGACGAGGGCCGCGTTCAGGGGCGACGTCGACGACGGCGTCGCCGCGTTTAGAAATAACCGGTCTAATTAGAATACCCTGGACAAATGAAATAATTCGCGTATAAAACGTTTCTTCTGGTTGTTGTTGCCCGCGTTGCAAGAATAAGTCCGTTTTCTCTAACCGACTACCGCCCTCGTTCCTCTTTCGCTTTCGTCGTTTGTTTCGTTTTCTCGTTTCGTCTCTTTCCGTCGTCGTTCTCTTTCTCTTCGCCCACAATTTTCCGTCACATATATCAACCTGGACAGTAGTTAGAACCGTTGCCAGCTTGTTACCGTGTGTAACCCTTGTGTGGATCTCGTTGTAACGTGTACGCGAGCTAACTTACGCGGAATCGGCTGCCGCGGGGATGAAACCGCTCGCGAATAAAGTTCAAGACATAGTGCGTTAGAATGATCGGCGTTATTTTTGCTAAATTTTATTCGACGAATAATCTCATATTTTACCAGAGAAATGTAATATAACATATCATCAATATTTCGGTTCGGGACGTTTGTATATAAGATATTAGTGACATGATAAATTACTTAAGTGACAAGGTAAAAATCTCGTATGACACATGACATTAAAGATATCTAAAATCATTTTTTTAATATGATCATTTAGTTTGACACTTCAAATTACATTAATTGGACTTTTATTGCATTTGTGTCAGTCACGTGTTATAAGGGATGACATGGTCAAATATTGAGTACATTCAAATGCTCTGATTTTTCTTTAAAATATGGACAAGAGCTACAACTTGATTAAATAAAAAATATTTTAGAAGAATTTTACATTGCAATATTGTACCAGTTATTAAAAATGGGGGTGGTTTCTCCTTACACACGAATCACAAACGTCTTCATCTTAATAACATTTATTGTAATTTATCGTTGCATTTATATTCATTATGAAAGCTTCATTCAAAATATTTCTATAATGAAGACTTTTACAATTCATCAAATACATAAATTATTCCTCACATGATGGAACAATAACTACAATGAAATTTAATATTTCTATTCTTAAATACAAAATCAATATCTCATTTCTACATACATCACGAATAAAGAGTAATTTCAACTGTTCTAAAATAGTACAACACTCGTGGAATTTATTAATTATTTATTAATTTATTAATATACATATTATAACCTTTCACTTATTTTCGCTTTAAAATTCCACCCCCGATGCTCTCAATCAGTACTTGCTTACTTACATACAAAATACGGTTTATATTTCGAAAAATGTCATCTAGTCTTTATGCTTTCAAATTCCCTTGTTTGCAAAGTATGGAACAGAACCGTCGCTATTTCCGCCGAACATAGTCGCCTTCTCTCGAAGCACGCGTCGCAAATACGTACTAATATTCTCGCTAATTTCTCCGCTTTCCCCGCACCGGTGGCGTATCTCGCTAATAAAGCGGAGGTTATTTATCGGCTTGCCCACCCCCCAACCGTGGTGGCTGCCACTTGGGTCGTTTATCTCGATGTCGCGTCCGGCGCATTTTTCCTCGCGCGCGTATATACATACACACGCGCTCGCGATTTTGCTCTATTTGAGCCGTGGTCGAAATAATTTTATCGCTTAGGTCGTACGTTTCGTCGACGCTTGCACGCGTCGATGTTGTTCCTCGTCGTTCTCTGCGCCCCGTTCGAGCCACGCTTGAAATAATTTTATCAGTCGGGCCCGTTCGTCTCTCGCGATCCGCGAATATTTCGAACAACGTTGCGCAATTTGTAGACACATGCAAATTTTTAACATCTGCACCGTTCGCTTTTTCCTCGTTTGTAAATAATTAATCTTCGAGTGTAGAACATTTCATTTCTCGTTGCTTCATTGTTTTTTATACAGTACCAGTACTGTAGGTTTTGTTTGTAGACCTAATTGTAGACTAGGAAATTTAACTATATTGTTTCAAACTGTATTGTTTTTTAAAGAGTACTTGTGTTAATCTTGCCATATTGTATACGTGGATATGTTATGTTTTTTCTAAATTCAGAAGTGAGTGAACATGTGGACATTTAGACCAGCGGAGTTTTATCCCCGTTGATTTAATCGAATTTGTATCAGTAGTAGCCAGTAATCAGCGCGTTAATGAAACCGCAGTTGGCAGATGTAATTTTGTTGGTATCTCGAGGGCGTGCTGTCGACGAGTGTCTCGACTTCCTTTCTTAAACATCGCGTCCGAAATAATTTTATCGGCCAGGCCATTTATTCCCTCGACGCCTTCCCGCGTGGTCGTCGTCGAGGTGTTTTTCTTCGCGCGATTCGTACCGGCGTACGTTTCGATTTGCTCTGTTTCAACGGAGGTCGAAATAATTTTATCACTTACAGCTGCACTGCGCCGCGACGCACCGCGTCTTAAGAGGATTTCGATGTTAACGGAGACGAAGAGCGATTTCGCTTAAGCCCCCGAGACGACGCTTAATCACCGGCCGAAATTTACCGTCCTCCAAATGTTCACCAAGAAGGGGAAAAAGAGCTTGGCACTCGCCTCCGTCTTCTAAGACACCTCAAACACTCGGTTATCGATGTAGCTAACGAACCCGACGCGATTATTATCAACGCAATATTTTTTCGCGACACGATCCGCCATCTTGTACTCGAGGGAACGATTTCGCGTGCACGGACTCGCTCAAGTGCACCATGTAACCACCTCTTTTTTTCCCCGCGATATTCTGGCTCCTCTAGCGGATCGTTAACATCATAACTATACGTCGTACGGGTTATTTAGATCGCTGTAAAACCAGGGAGTACATCCGCGTTATGGGGTACGTGCGTTATAAGCATATGCGTGCACGCTTGCTATGTTCGAGGATATACAGGGTAGTTTCGCGACGTTAACTAACTTCGTCCACATGGTAGATCACTGCGTGTTTTGTTCCATTAACATTTTTATAACTGTAGAAATAGATCATGGAGGGAACAGTCAATGATACGAACATCATGGACCTTAAATGTTTCTCAAAGTTCCTTATATTAATTAACAATGTTTGTTAATGTCCTCTTGAAATCTCCATTATGTTCCATCAAGACAAAGACTCGATATGTATATCTATTTATCGTTTGTTTATTATTTAACTACATTTTTAACTTTGCAGTGTGTATTGTTCACTAATCCCAGATCAGTGTTAAGTGAATATAACCGGTAAAAGTATGTCTGCAATATTTCAGCAGTAGAGACGGTCTTGACAAAATTTGTTATGTACCTCACCTGACACCCGTATACAAGCGTCCGGCCATAAGCGACTTGCTAACAAGACATTTCGTTTTACAAAATCGCCCGAGACCCGGGAGCCACGCGAATGGGGCCGTAAATCCCGGGACCGGATGTTAATATCCCCACCCAGGCCAGCGTGCTTCCCCCTGCACCCACTTTCCCGCGTTCGCAAATATTGTTGCACCGCGCGTGGATGTCGCAGTTTTGAACGCAATGGCCGTTAAACGTCACTTCTGTGGCCAGCCTCGAACTAATCTCTTTTACGCGTTCCGCGAAAACGCTCCGTGGCTCGCGGGCTGAACGAGCCGCTGTCAGTGGGACGGGGAATGATGGCCGCTAAATCATTCGACGGCAACGTGTTTCGTTCACGGTGTAGCCACCGTTGTTGCCCGCAGGGTTAAATAAGACGTGGTAATTGAATACGATGTTTTACTTCGACGCCATTGCTGATTTTTCTGCGGAGAGTTTGCATTCGGATAAGAGAACGATCGGATAAGGGGATTCGATTAAACGGCAGGGAAAAGGTTTCACCGCAAATGAACTCCTTCGAAACCAGTACTCTATTATGGAGACTGTAACTAAGAAATTCCTTCGACAGAGATCTTTTCGTATTTGCTGGATTTTCTTGGTAGTTGGTTTATTATGTTTATTTGGTTATTAAGGATTCAGAAGTTTGGGAGTTTGGACATTGAAAGTGGACATCTGAGAGTAGCGGATTTGAAAATTGTGGATTTGACACTAGGGCAGTTGAACATACATGATTTGAGTTTGAGTGAGAGTTTGGGGTATTAAGCAACTTTGACAGCAACTTTTGAAAATTAATGGTACAGGAGTATAACCTAGAAATTTTAATGATGTAGAAAGAACCTAGTAGAGTAGATTTGCAAATGGCACCGCAAACCCTTAATCAATGCATATAAGTAGTCTCCGCTTGAGATCACGAAAGATTCGTGACGTCGATAGAGGTCGTAGGATCGTCTCGGCTTCTGAAATTGTGGAGGGTAAGCGAAGCCTGGAGAGCTCATGCTCGGCCGAGTCGAAAATCTTAAGGCGGCCGTATAAGGCGCGCGAGCGGCGCGAGAAAGGGTCGCGAGGTGATGGAGTGACGCGATACCAACGTGCACCGGTGACACCGTACACCCGGCTGACTTACGGTCCTTGGCATCACCTGCTCTTACAACGTACAAACGAGCCTGTACACTAGTGTACAATGTCGTGCTTGATCCGCGACGCTTCGGAGACGCCTGCGGGAGTTCACGCGACTCGCACGATTGATGACGACGCGATAAAAATGAACCTCCGTTGCTTCCTGGTGCTTGCAGGTGGATCATCTCCTTCGATTTCATTCGTATATTATGTCTTTTTTATTACATATTTTTCCTGATCGACTTCTGGTTCATTAACCTCTTAAGTTAGTCCTTCGTGTGAAAATTTAAGATAGTTCTTGTATTACGGTCTCGCAATGAGGATGAAGGCATAATGTGAAGTTTTTAAAAAAAAGATGAAAAACATTTGATAAGAAAATCTTGACGAAGAAAGTCTTCACGAAGATGGTTATTTTGATAGCGAAGTTGAAAAGCATTAGCCTGATGAAGATGTAAGTCAGTTTCATAGAAGAAAAACATAATCAAGATGAAAGTCATCTCCATGGAAAAGACAGCATCCTCTCGCAAAGGTGAATCACGATAATAAAGATGAAAGCAACATTTGGAAGATGCAAATCATTTTAACGAAGACGAAATATCTGGAAAAGATGAAAGCATATTTATATATAATATAAAGCATCGAGTTATAAAAATGATAGCGAGGAAATGAAGAGTGAATTAGATTGGAAAATTGGTGATCTCTTGGCACTTGAGTGTGGTAAGTCATTGGAAGGGTTGTCAAGTTGCGACAAACGACAGGAAGCGGACGCATCCCCGTGAGCATTCGGTCTCCAGGAGAAATCCGAAATCGTGTAGTACACGCGGGTGATTCGGACTCATTGGCTCGCTTCGTGTAACAATCTCATTTAGCCTTGCTCTCCGCCCTCGCCGACCTCTCACCCTGACGGCGTTTCTCTCTCATCAAGCCGGTCGTCCGCCTGGAAAGTCCCCTCGGTGCCACACCATCGCCTGGTCCCGTATAGCGAAAGCAGGAAACCCTCTGGGGGCCGTGGGGTGGCCAGGAGTCGGATATCTAATTAGCGGGGGCTGATCGGTAATTACTACGATTAATCAATCCGTTTTCCATTTGTGCGCGTTGTGCCCGCTCGGCTGTGCGAAAGGGAGAAGAACCGTGGACCGAAGGGGGTGAGGGGGTTGTACGCGAGAAGAATAGCGTCCGGAGAGAGGGTGGAGAGCGGTGTACACGAAAGGGGTACCAAAGTTGAGAGAAAAGGGCTCGACGTTGTTCCACGATTCCGGACCCGCTTGTACTTTCGAGATTGGGATTGTCGAGCTTCCGGTCAATTAAATCCACACAAAGAGCCGGTGTTTTCGCGGAAACTCGAAAATTCTTCTCCAGTGTCGAATTTCGAGAATAAATTCCTGCCTGTATAATTACCTTGCACCGGCTTTCTAATTACGGCTGTTGACTCTGGAATAAATTAACCGCGGTGATCGATGTACAGGGGGTGGCAGGCACAGATTCGATTAGGTCGGAGCCGTGACGTGTCTCGATTTCGAAACAGCTGCAAATTGTGCCTCTCGTTTTCAATTAACGGATCACACCTACGCAATAACGAGGCGACGAGGGAACGAGATGGGGAAGTTGGAAGAGGACGATCGGTAGCGTTACGAGATTGACCCGGTCAATATGCATACGTTTCGACCCACTCGACAAACTTTTATTGCATTAGGCTCCACGTGCATTTGCCCCTTCTTCGCTTAACGCTCGTTGAGGAACGATACTGTCAATGGCGTAGGAGGACACTTTTGTATAGCAGACTTTAACTGTAAAGAACTTCCAACAGGGTTCAATATTCTGGGTATACAGGGTTAAAGTCGTGCACCACAATGCATATATTTTGATATACTGCATACACTTTTTAGCTAAAATAAAACTGTCCAACTGTAAAATTTGAAATCTGAAAAAGAAAGTGGAGCAGTAAAATAGTGACAGTGTACAGAAAATTCGTTTTCCTGTTCATCATCCATCGATGAAGATACGCCACTGCGATCAGATCCGGTTAGGAACAGTACGCTAATGTGATACGAAGAGAAAGGCGAACGGTAGCGAAACTTAGGGGTGTCGAGGCATATGGAGCGAAATCTCTTGATGCCATTAGCTCCGACTTTGTAAATAGTTTTCGTTGGAAGAATAACAGCGTAGGGGTCGTAACCCTAAACCCTTGTATAGCCTCTATTCTCGGCGAGCGTCAACGCAGCGAAGAACACCCTCGAACGAAAGGAGCCGATTGTGATCGATCATCGGGGATTGCTCTCCCTTGCTCTCGTCCAGGAAAAGGGTTGAAGTTAGCCAAAGGGGCGGGCACCCCCCGTTATTTGTTTTGCGCGAGAAGATTATCGCGTTATTACGCGGGACGAGTCAAGGGTCCTGCGATCGGTTCCTGCGTATACCAGGGTGTTCGAAGAACACGCAAACACTTGGCTTCTCGAATTACATTCCTGAATTGGGGTTCGACGTCTCGTAATCTTCGTGGAAGCTCGCCCGGAACGGACACGTGTCCGACATCGTCGGGAACCGACTGGAACGAGTAATTACTCTTTCGCTAATTCGTGCCTCGATGTTTGCCATCCTCGAGTGCGGTTTTCATTTTGTCAGCCGCTTTTGATAGTTCTGTGACTCATTCGTTTCTTCGCATTGGATTAACACTTGTGCTAGATCATTCATATCTGGATGCGTCAATTTTTACAAGGTTTTGCTTATTTTTATGACGACGTTATCATTTTGTTCAGTCATAACTTTTGCGAGGACTTTAGAGATGTATGTGAATTTTTTCTATCTTGAAGAAGTAGAATTTGCTATTCTGGGTATACGGGGTATACAAGGTTTCGTTTATATTCTGGGTACATAGGGCATACAGGGTTCAATTTATATTCTGGGTATACTGGGTTAAATTTATGTTTTGGGTATATATAGAGTATACATGTATCCTGAGTATACAGAGTATTTTCGATCTGGTATAGGAGGATGTGGATGTAAAAATAATCTGAAAACGTAGTGCACTAGAAGGTTAGGAGCACTAGAACGTTAGTTCATTCTGAAAACTATGATTACTTAACGTACCAAATATCATTTATCACATCAAGTCTAAATAACCTTGTATACAATCTCTTAAATAATCTTCCAAGTCTATACGAATCTTCACAAAGATCTAAGTGATAGTTCATATAGAACAATCTTAGCTAAACAATCACAATCCATTTTGCTAAATATTTAAAATACACAAACATGAATATATTGAAAGCGATAAATGTCGCAGAGTATATAGACTAAATTCGATTAAAATGACAATGTAAAAGGCAGTGAAGATATAATCAGCGGAAGATAATAAGTGATCAAAGGACTTTACTCTAAATGGTAACGGGTGACAGAAGAAAAGTTGGTGGTTTCTCTGGCAAGTACCCGACGAGGCCGGTGAATTCACCCGGTTGGCAAGCGTCCTAGTTGGTCAGGCTCGAAGAGGACCGTTTAAATAATCTTAAACGTCATCTCGAGCGAAGCTTAGGGACAAGAAATCGGATGCAAAGGAAGAAGAAGCACTCGGACGGTGGCGTAGCTGATGGTGTGCCGGCTAAGGTGGAGAAGATGGGCTGGCCGCCTCGAAGGCTCACAGAAGAGCCCGTTGAACAGGGACAATGCTTTCATCATTGCCGCTCTTTCTTTCATTCCCCGTGCCGGAGGTGGACCGGAGTTCTCTTTTGCCCTCTATCTCCCTCTTACCCCTTTCTTTTTACGCTTTTTTGCCTGCAAAGGATCCATTGTCGTCGGGTTGTAGGTGGGTACCGTCAGCCGGTAGGTATCAGTGTCTCTACGCGGCCAGGGTTGGGGGATGGATGAGTTTTGTAAAAGTCCCTTCTTCCTTTCCGTTCTTTGCCGGTTCCACCTCCTCCACCTCCTCTTTCCACCGGCTCTCTCTGCTCGTCCCTCGGTGCCGCATTTTTAAAAGGCAGAAACGGTCCTCTTCTGTCTTTTTCTGTTTGCTTGTGCCGCGATTATGCGCGCTTTAGGTAGATGACGCGCACGAGCGACCGGCCATGGAATGAGCACCGAAAGTCGTCCAGAGGACAAAGTCGTATCGGTTGAAAAGGAAGGCCCTCGCTTTTGATTCTAATTCGTTGTCACAATACCACTGCAGCTTCTCGTCCTTCGTCGCTTGCCTCTCCAATACTCTTGTACGAGCTGCAAATTCAAATTTTATTAGACTTTCACTTCGGTGATTCATCAACTGTATCGTTACGTTTTAATCGTGTCAACTTAGTAGGACTCTTCAAGTATTTTGTGTAGAGCACAAGCTTTGTGTGATCTTGTTCACCATCTATAGACATACGTTATCACATACGCGTTATGCATATATGTTATCAAGTATAACACCTGATTCATATATTCAAATTATCAAATACATGTAATTCATATATACGTTTTATCAGGTATAACATGTCAGGTGTGAGATTCATATATTCATTGTTATCCAGTATATCCATGCAATTCATGTATTGACATGAATTCGATCAATAGTTTAACAGGTATTCAATATTAAAATTCAAGAACCAGAAGGACATATTATAAATAAGTGTTACAATTAAGAGAATACTCAAAAATCTTGGTATGCATCTACCTAGATGTCACATTTCACAGTGATGTACAAACATTCCGTAGGAGCCGCAAATCATTTGAACATAGCACGCTAATCGGTGGGACTCGTTTATCACGCGACACGCCACCCGACTGGCTTCTCCATTTCGATCTGACAAATCCTCCGTTTTCATCCGACCCTCCCTCCCCGAATGAAGACATCTCTCGGTGTATTACCTCGCGATTGTAGGATGATTGTCGTCGTGGAGCCCCGCGGGAGGCCGGCAGATGTTTCGCGGCGACCCAATCAGACGACCCCCGAAGCGGTACGCTACAATCAACCATCAAACAATCTGCCACCCTCCGAGCGGTTGCTTGGATGGTGAACCAAAACACACGGAACCCTTCAGCCTTTTCGTGATCCTCAAGTGAGCATATGCCTTCGCGGCTCCGTTGATTATTTTGCACCGACTGCGTGTTGTCCGCAGAGGTCCTCGTTACCTTTCGCAAAAGATGCCATCGATAATCATTTTTTTTACATTGCAGAGAATTATCGTTTGCGTAACTGAAGAGATGAAACGAGTTACAATTATTGGTTTAATTTTGGGGATATTGCAGATCTTATTTATGCTTGAGTTGTGAATAGATTGAGATGTTGAAGAGGGTAATCTGAAATTTGATTTCATTCGTGGTTATAAATAATGATTTCCTAAATTTGGAACATGTTAACGATTATCTTAAGTTAGGTTCGAGGAAAATTTTTGAAAAGCTAATCTCAAATTCGATTAAAATCGTCGAGGCGAAGAGAATTTCGTTCAGAAATGTTCAATTCGGTCTTCATAAGGCAATTATTTCTCTTGTTCCATTAAACGAACTTTACGATTCGAACTTTCCGTTTCTTCCCTCGACTTGTTATTTCAACGTTTCTTCGCTATCGCGACGAGTTCCATTTCGCGTAAGCCGCTTCGTAACTCTTCCCTCGCTCGCGGTGGTAACTTTTAATTTCCTTCGAAGAAAGCTGATTCTAATTTCCACCTGACTCCATCGTCTATATATATTACGGAAGTTTTACTTGGTCTTCATATTGCGAGCGGACTTCACTGACTTAACACAGTTTGGCAGTTGTCGTTATTAAAGACTTGAACGTATTATTACTGGGGATGGATATTACGTTGTCGTCTGTTAGGGACCTGGATATTTAATATAGATATCGAATGATTCACCTAAGATATTTGATCTTAAAATATGTAAACCTACAGAAACCTTGAAATGTCAAAATCTAGGAATGTAGAATCTTGTTAATTTTCCGATATGTCCCCCAAAATTCTGCCATCGTTTCAAGAATAGCTATCGAAACGACGTTTTCATTATCGGAAAGTTTGAGCACATTTCACCGAATGAAAATCGCAAAACGTAGTCCGGTGTTTCGGTCCTCGTAAAGGACACGGAGACAGGAGCCGCTATCTGGCACGGGAGAAAGGAGGATCCCGTATTACGGCGCTTCGGAAGTCCTTGCTACGCCATTCGGAAGCTCGTTTGATGGCTCGTGTAGCCGTTATTGTCCCGAGACGACGTCTCGTATCGTTAGCCGGCTTCTTATAGCGCCGTTGACCACGCGTTTGATAACGACGCCAAGGGAAACCTTGTTAAAAACCTACGACTTCACGGATTCCGCACGTTTTTGATTCCACCTGTACCACGTTCTCTTTCCTGGCTAGTTCACCGGATACGAGATAACGGCGTCTTTATTGCACTATATATTACACGAGCTAACGACGCCTTTCGTCTCGTTTGTGTCTAAATTAAATAGATAACGGCGCGGAGTGTCCCCGATAAAATGCGCATACGCATATTTCGATAAGCTAAGTGTACGGATGTTAATTTGTGTTGGCTTCTTCAAGATTAGTAATTTTATACCATCATCATTAACGTGCTAACATTCCTACTATCTTATTCAAAGTATGTACATTTTATTGAAATAATGTATTTTATCATTCTTTTGATTACTCAATCTTTTAGCCCTCTAATAATTTAGTTTATTTCGTCAAGTATTGAATTACTTGACGATCAACATGTTCGATGTCTTTCGTGATTTTTTGTCCGATACGATTATAATTTTGAAATACGTCGAATATGGAAAGTTTAAATGGCAAGTGCACAGAGAAACGGCGTGATTAATATTCTGTTTTAACACTTCGTCACCCATTTCGCTCCATCGGCTTTATTAATTACCCCTTCGCCCCCGGTCGGGGGTGCACGGTAACTGGATTGCATTATATTAAATTTATCATAGTTTTCACCTCCCTACCGGTGTTAGATCCAGAGGCCCTCTTACTGGGAAACAATTTACGCTAATTACAAACGCTGCCTAATTATACATCCGACCTATCCTTCCTTCAACCCCCGAATCTCTCTCGTCGTGCAACCCTCTCGCGTCCCTCCTTCGAAGCTCTTCTCTCCGGTTTCGTAGGAAGCTCCGAGGGACGCCATTTATAATGAAGGTACCGTTGCGGTACGTGCTGTTGCGAACGTACACCCTGGCTTACCTCGGTCCTTCCGGTTCCTCATGGAATCTGAAATTGCTACGTGTACACGAAGACCGCAAGCCGGTTCTTCGCTCTGCCATAATGCCACGGACAGCTCGACCCAGTTACATCGATTCGATTCCCTCCGGCGTTTCTGCATGAGGGCTCTTATTGGTCCTGGATGACGAAGTCTCCGGGATTTCGAACTTTTTAATGGATCGTTGTTCGCATACCTTTGCTTCTCTGGGACTTCTGCTATCTTCATATTCTCACTTAGTTCCACTGCAAATATTGTTCGATCGACCATTATGCATACTACCCTCATTATTATCCACTAATAGTAAGACAATTTTTAATATATCATCATTTAATGTAACATTCATTCAGAAGGTGGGTGAGGGTGATTTGCATGGTTTGCATGACATATCACAAAGCAGCATCGATAATCAAAAGTTGACTACGTTCTCGTAAACTTCTAATCCACTCGCGTCCGATGGCGGAACAGTTCCAAAATGCGGCTGGCAGTTTCCGGATGCAACGCAGGCAGTTTAGCGGCAGCGGACGATAAACTTCGTGGAACAATGCGTAAAGTTTGGTGGAAGCACGAGGAATAATTCGCTTTTAACGATTCCAATTTCACCGTTCTCCGTTGCGTGCTTTTTTCCCCCTCTCGGAACGCGGAACGACCGAAGTCTCCGAGGAAATCATTGAATATGCAACTTAAGGAAATCCTCGGATATTGCGCTTTATTATAAACGGGCTTGTTCCCCCGTCCGGCTTCCGCGAAGATCCCCTGGCATTCGGAAGACTTTGCATATTCCCGAATCTGAAAATATTCGCATGCAAAGTCCCGCGGGAGAGCGGATACCCGGGCTATATTTTCCATGGGGTACCACCGTTCACGTGCAAGCCGTTTCGAAGCCTCTCGTTCTCGGGGATATCGCCGCGGAATCAATTTGCATAAATAAAAGCGTCGATAATCAACGTTCGACCTTGTTTCCATATTTTCCTAAGTATATTCATATTTCTCTGCGAAATTGTTCTATTGTTTATAGCTTCTCTGTTTAAATATTTTCAATTATACATTTGCATTGGACTTATCAGATTTTCAGTAATGGTATAACACTCATGTCAACCTCTTCTAAATCTCCTGTTCCATCATCATTCTTGGTCATATATCGAGACTTACATATTAGAATTGACATTATACTTAAATCTTCACTAATAGTACTCTAATACTCTATGACTACATATACCAATACACCCCAGAGTGTAATATCCATTCTTCCATCTCCAAGGTCATATTGAGACTGTGCCCTAATTTCCCACTTCTAAATAGAGACCTGTGGTCATAATACGTAGTCGTAGAGACCAGGTCAGAAAGGAATGAAAATGTGATACGGTTAAATCCGAGGATGGTTTGTTCCCATAGCGATCAGTGAATCGGTCTCGTTCAGGAACGATTATGCATAGTCCGTGTCAGGGTGAGCGGCTACGGTTGCCGTGGGTGGCACCGGAACTCCAATTCACCGTGGCCAGGGGCCCTCTACATGATAAATATTGTTTAGCCTTGTCGGACGCGAGACGAGACGAGACGAGCTGGTAAGTGAAGCCAGGGTTCGTCGTGGCCACGTTGGACCGGGTGAGTGATGTCCAGGCGCGCGCCTCCCGTCAACGGGATAGGTCGGCGCGAAGGAGAATGATGATGACATAATGACGTCCCGGTGGGCGAGCAATAGCTGACATCCGCCACCGAATATTCTAAATCACTTGCTCGTCGTCGCCGTCTTCTTCGTCAGGGGCCCCGGACCCGTCGTTCCCGCTGTCGTCGGTGTCATGTTCGCGTCCTTGTTCCACGTCATTCCTTGTTTACGAGTTCACGACTGTCAGTGGCCGGTTATTCTCTCTCTCTCTCTGCTCTCTCTCGTTCCGTTGCTCCCGTTGCTCTCAGCCGTGAATATTTCATCGGGAATTTGTTGGATTGCTTCGAAAATATTTCATGCCCGGTGCTCGCTTACACGACACCATTTCGAAAGTTGGACGCGTGGTTTAGCGAGATCGGCTTCGGGGAAACACGGATAGTGCTGAAATTCGGTGTTTAGCTTAGACGCTGACGAAGATTGATCTAGCTTGTGACAATTCATTGCGGGAATTCGCCGAGCTCTCAGACTGCGGGCTGACACCTCAACTGATTGTTGACTTGACGAAACGTTTACAAAAGTCACTCAATTTTTCTTATTTTTCAAACTCATGTTCTTTGCAATATTCCATAAACGCTGAATTGGCCTGTGCACAATTTAATTTCTTGTAGTGATTCTCTCTATTCCATTCAAATAAAATGTGACTTCTATTAAAGATGCTCGTACAAGAATTCTGTTCTCGCTCCATTCGAAACCTTAAATTCTATACTTTTAATAATACTTTTAATAATTCTTATCACGAACACACGAATGAACAACGCAAAAGGAAGATATTTATTTGTAAGATACAAAGAGTATCGTTAAAATTCACGAGCGTCTTACCATTCCTCGACGAAACTTTTCCAAGGAAAAAAGGAACGGAGAACCGCCACGCACAGGTTCAGCCCGTTAGCGACGATGACGCGGCGTTATTGGTCGAGTCGTTTAAAAGTGCCAATGTGGTTCACGGTGGCAAAGAATAAGGGCATTACTCCTCACCCTTGTCCCTTCCAGGGCGACACGCAGGGTGTACTGTTGCCGGTGTGCAAAATGTGTCGAGGGTTCGAGGCGGTATCGTGAAAACTCTTTCTCCCTCGAAGGAGGGCTGCGGCGAGGGTGAGCGAGCGAATCGTGCAGGGTCTATGAAAAACGATGACGCGGCGCTTGTAAAAGAAATGAAATCGGGCCCGCTGCCGAGAAAGCTTGGCTGTCGAGGGTTGAAAAACCGTGCAAGGGGTTGAGAGGTGTATTGCTTACGTTCGAGACCGTAGAACAAAGAATCGAGGGCTAATTCGGGGCGGCAGCGAAATAACAGTCCAACGCTTTGAGAAACGATTCCTGTCTTACTCCATTTTTGCCTTCTTCCATCCTGATAAAGTCGATCTACTACTTTTTTTCATTTTTAATTATTTAATCAGGAAAACTTGAAAAGTTGCAGTAACTATCACCTGTTCTGATAGCGCACCTTTTGTTAATCGAAGCAATCAACCCTTAACTATTAGTTCGATGGTAGTTTTCCATACAATAAACAGACGAAATAGATGGTTTGGTCTTTTTATATAAAATAGACCGTTGATTCGGAGTGTAGGAAAGTTGGCATTTGCAGCACGTTCGACATTCGACGGGGGCGTAAAGACTTTAAGGGGAAAGCTATTTCCCGTAAAACGATCACCTAACCGGACGAGCGGAGTGTAATCGGCCTTGGTGGACTCGTAAACACCGCGGGCTACAGCCATAATCCAAACCCTTACAGCTGACCAGAAACCACCAGGAGATCCGGCTAGGTCCGAGTCAGCCCTTAATGGGTCAGGTGGTTGGCGTTTCGGTTCCCACGGGGGTAGTTCGCCCGTGACGTCATCGAACTTTAGTGGCGCTCTTCGAGGCGACTAGAAAATGCAACGGGAATTCGACGCGGATCCCGCGGGACAAAAGGAATCATTGAAAAACAGCCGACGACCACGTTCGACGTTTTACTCGCGCGACGAAACGTTGAACGGGGTGGAAATCGTCTGGCGAGCGTAGACTGATTTTCTATTCATGTCGGAGCGAATTTCAGTCTCGACGAGGTCTATGGTGGTTTTCGTTCTCTGAACCACCACCGTCTATGATCGTGTTTAGCATAACAATGAGAGGGAAAGAGCGTACGGGGAGGGTGGACGAGCGGCGATGCGCGTTTTGACAAATCGTCCCGTTCCTCGTCTCTTCCTTTCGATGCTCTCCCTTTTTCTTTTCTCCTTCTCCTTTTTTCCCCTCATCTCCTGCCGGGGTCTCCGCGTCTAATTCCCCGGAATGTTTTTTCGACCGGCGTCTCGCTGCGCTCAGCTTGCCTCCGTCCACGCGAGAATTTTCTTCCTGCGTTTCGTTGCTTCTTCTTTCTCCGCCCCTCCTGCCCCCTCGTCTCGTGTGTCGAATTTATTTGTGATCCCGCGAATAGATACGTCGCCGGATGGTATCTGCGAATTCCTCGTGTCGTCTCGGGATCCTTGAACGCCAACATGATTTGTGAATCGGCAGAATTGCTTGCGACGCTATTTTTAGCGGTTCTTAATTAGGATATTGCTCGTTTTGCTTCGTTGCCGCTTATACATGGTGTTCTCTTTCGATAACTCTCTTATCTCTTTAACTATTCGTAGCTCATCCTACTATTCATTATGTACATAATAGTGGATCTGGTCTGCGTGGACAATTTTTCCTTTTTTGATGCAACTTCATAAAAAATTTCAGGGTGCAAAGTTTAAGATTGTATACAATGCAGTATTATAAGTATATAACAAAATAAAAAAATATAAGATTGATTTTAATGTTTCGATCGAATAACGAGTTTGTTAGTGGATCTAAAGAAAGTTAAAAACAACGGTTACTAATCGATGATCCCGTTCCAGCAAATTACCAGGTCGCAAACTTTCCCTTATCAGGATCGGTCAATTACAAAGAAGAACAGAGGCAATTCGCGAGTCTATCGGAAGAAAGTTTTCAGTTGGCTTGTCGTCTCCCCTGTTTTCATTTCCCGTAGCAATAGTTCATTAAAAAGGTGTTTCAGGGGCAATTCCGTGAGCTATTAGGTAGCCTCTATCACTCCTCCGGGGGCCATTTCTTTCCTCCCTCGTCCCGTTTCTGGCCACGATCTCTCATCCCCTGTATCCCCGCCCGCGGGACCACGGATTCAGCACCGGGCATTA
Source organism: Megachile ligniseca (assembly GCA_945859555.1). Taxonomy (NCBI): domain Eukaryota; kingdom Metazoa; phylum Arthropoda; class Insecta; order Hymenoptera; family Megachilidae; genus Megachile; species Megachile ligniseca. Next base: position 6,844,356 of record OX243784.1, read on the forward strand.
CGATGCTACGAAGCCAGGTCACCCTGTTACAACGGAAACGAGAAAAAGATGTCATATCGAATGGTCGTCCCGTGTACCATTTCTGTCTTTACAAGCTTTAAGGGTTGCAAACATTTTGTTCGTTCATCGACGAAAGGCACCTAACTGAGCTATTGGGTACTTCATAATTTATCAGTTTCTGTTTATATTTAGGATGTATAGGGATTGCAAACATTTACTAGTAGTCTAAAAGTTTTTATTTCGTCGATATTAGAAATGGCTATAAATTTGGTACCAATTAGAGTCTGTTTATAATTGAGGGATCTTCAAGGGTTGAATTCGGCCATTTTCTTAAATTTATAAAAACTAAAAATCGCTATAATTTTCATAGCAATTTGTCTCTATTTATGCTTAAGAGTTTATAAGGGTTGTTAACTTTGCAAGAGACATCAAATCCAGTTTTCATTCGATTCGAAGTTGCAAAACTTTGATATTACTTTTCACCGAGTTTTTTCGAATAAATTGCACATTTCGCAAAGGAGTTACAACAGTTGAAGATCCCGAATGCAATCGCGAGATTCCTGAGAGGGAGCGAATTTTCAGAAGGAAAATGGGGTTTCTGCGTGCAAGTAGGTGCACGTCCGAGTTGATAAGACCTTCTCGAAGGACGACGGGCGAGGGTGGATGGAACAAGGCCATTTATCACCGGCTGGGACCAGGTGGAGGGAAAGAGAGAAAGAGGTTGGCATGAACGAACCGAGGCGATTGCAATAAAGCCTGAAGGGACTCGTTCAAAGAAGAAGGGCATTAAAGGTGCGACTCGAGAATGTGGATCGTTCGTTTGGATATTACTTTATACGAATCGCACGATTTAATACGTTCCGGATTGAGAAACGACCGCATTAATTCTTACCTTGCCGTGGCTCGAGAAATTAAATTTCGCGCTGCCACGGAATGTGGACGCGATTGCATTTTTTAAACGACCGATCGAGCTCCGTATTGTCGTTCGCGGTTAAAACGCGGAAGATTTATCCTGTCCTCTGATTATCAATCTTTGCCGAACGAAATATTTGCCTTTTACAAAATGTAAATCATTCATTCACCTTCATTCTTCCTTACGCGTTTTAAAGAATAAATGCATCTATAGTCCTCATTTCTTATGTTCACAAATGCAGACTTTCTAAACTTGAAAAGTTTGGGATATTTAAATTTCTGGATTTGCAAAGGTTTGTGAAGTGAGTGACGCGGAAGTAAAAGGAATAAAAATTGAGAAGGATGAAGGTGCGTCGTGAGGGAAGGATCTGTACATAAGGAGCGCCATCAAAGAGCGTTCAAAATGGCGGGTGAATTTGAGTAATTGCCGAAATTCGCGGCGAGACGAGGAGGAGGACAAAGTTACGGCCACTCGTTTGCTTCCCCGTGCCGTTATTACGTTATGAGGGATAGGGCGTATTATAGGGAAGACCGGTAGCCGGTGGGACCAACGAGTTTACGGTTTAGGAGAAAGGCGAGGAGAGAGGAGGTAGTCGCTAGCTACCGTATAATTACACGAACGCCCCTTCCGGAGATGACGCGTTATTGCCTTGAGGCGACTTCCTTGTGCGGCCTGACCGAAATCCGCGGAACCCTCCTCGAAGAGAAAACAGGAGGACCCAAGGGTGATAGCAGGGCTCCCGTAATCGCCTCGTTATGGCGGTTCTTGACGCGTTTCAGGAATTTCTTGAAAAAACCTGCACCGGTCAAACCTTGCATTAACCCCTTTTTTGTTGCTTGTTATTATCAACTGTTCATTATATTATACACTCTATAATAAGAACCAAGTATTACATATTACCAGATATTACGAACGTAATGTACAATCACCTTTACCTAATTTTGATAATGTACTTTTTTCCCTGCTGCAGTCTCTGCATAGTTTTTTTGAGGTTAGGAAATGTGGTTCGGTTATGGAGTTATTTCTTATTTACTTTAGATTGATGGGCTGGGTGTAACAAGATTTTCAAATCATGTAATGTACACATGTGCTAGTATCAGCGTCCTTGAGGAGGATAATGTCACACTATTGATGTTTCACATTTTGCCATTTTATGCAACCTGATGTTCTGATCAGTTTCATTGACCATATACATTCACCAGTTACATTCACCAAATTCATTGACCAAGTACATTGACCAATTGCAATGAACAATTACAATGATCAATTACATTGACCAACTGCAATGACCAATTACATTGATCAATTACAATGATCAATAACATTGATCAATAATATTGACCAATTGCAATGGCCAATTACATTGATCAGTTACAATGATCAATTACAATGGTCAATTGCAATGGTCAATTGCAATGGTCAGTTACAATGATCAAATACATTGACCAATTACATTGATTAGTTACAATGATCAGTCACAACGGCAATTAATCAATAAAGTATAAAGTCGTAAAAATTACACCTGTACAGCACCCTCAAGAAAAACAAAATCTAAAATTTCCATTTTTGGTTCAAGAACCTGAAATACGTATAAGTTAACGTAAATATATCGCAGCAGCATGATCGCGCTAGTAAATTTTCGCGTATCAAGCGTAGGATTAGGCTCGTAAAGGACGAAGCGCCACGCGAAGAGAAAAAGAGATCTCGTACGAGCGCAGACTAAACAGTTGGTATAAATTTTAACTTCGGTCGAGAGCTGCCGGCGATGAATCAGGCTAATCGTCCGCCACTTAAACGCACTTTCGCGCGCGCGTTTCTATTTACGGTTGTCCTCTGCTGCCAGCACGACGCTTTTCGATAGTTCGCCATTTCCAAAGAAATTCCATTCGACTCGACATCCGTTTTCTACCCCTTCAATTTTCACGAAAATACTATTTACTTTGATCTATGACCTTAACATAACTACGTTCATCTCTACGAATTAAAATGGCGGACACCATATGATGCAATCGCGTATTGTCATCATACTGCAAAATATTAAAATTGCAAGTTAGTGATTTAGTTTGGGGTTTAATTAGTTACATGTAGTTATCTGTGAGTTCAGTGTACGGAAGAATAATTTTATAATTGGTTATCTTTGTGAAGCTTGAGAGGTTAAGTTAACACAGAGTAATAATTTAAAGTAGCTATTATTTTCTAAAAATGTCAAAAGTAGTACTACACAAACATGAGTACTCTTTAAAGTACTTTTGTATGTATTTATGCATATTTGTTTTCATTTCAAAAAAAGTCAAAGTTGTCTACCAGTGATGGTAACTGTGACTTAGCCATCGTACATGAAAGGTCGGAACGTAATTCGGAAGAAGTTACGGTGAAAGTTCACGAAAGTAGAGCTCGCATGACAAATCCGTGGTCCGATAACGTTGCTCGAAACCTAAATTTACGTTTGGAAGTGATCCGAGCGGGAATCTCGTGCTTGGCCAGCCAAGTGGCGCGAGTTATCGACGTCGCGTCGCATCGGCTCCTCGCAATTATTCTCGCCAAGCGGACTAAAGATAAAGCTTCAGCCGACGGTCAGGTATCGACCTTTGGACGGTGCGGAACGAGTGGTTTCGGTGGTTCGTTAAATCGACGTCTCGAGGTAACAGGCCTGGCTGCTTGCGCGTATTGTTGCAAACTATTTCGAGATCGTGTGATCTCGCGCGCAACAGCTGCGCTATCTATCACCAACAATGATTCAGTGATCGTGTAACGGCGCCGCTTCTCGGCTGCTCCGTTTATAGAGCGTAAACCGAGAAAGGAAGCGGCGAGGGCAGAGAGGAATGATGGAAAATGGGTGGCAGAGAATGGAGAGTGCCTCTGATCTTCAAAGTATAGACGAGGCTTTTATCCCGCGACCAGGGCTAACCTGTCGCGTTGACACCTCCGCGACGACGACACGGAAGATCGCGAGCACGATTTCGACCGACCATGTATTGAAAGGTCTTTGTACTCCTGCCTCTTTGATCTTTCGACTTTGTAAATTTGCTACTCGGTGAAAATAGGATTCTCGCGGTTTAACGCCTATGTTTCAGAAATCTGACAAACACGCCTCAACAGTTTCACGAATCGTTAGTGATGCTTCTCCCGTTCTAATCTCGCCATTTTAGGTACTTGTGGACTTAAAGTTTAAACATCTGATATCCTAAAAATCATTGCGTTTGACAAAATAGAAAATTTTCCATAATCCACTTTCAATAAAATTAATCAGTAAAAATTGAAATTAAATCTCCATAATGAAGTGTGAGAATGTTCAACAATGTATGAGTGTTCAGAGCTTTCCAGTGAATCTCCCGAAACATTGACCGGCTGAATAATTTGTATGGACGTTGTGGCAACGTCAAGGAATGTGACAATTTTGTCTGGTTGTTTTATCGTTTCCCCTCGCGCGTTTACACCAGTTGAGAGGGTAAATATTGCAGCATGCACTCAACGCGGAGACAGTACACAAAGTTACCCCTAACATCCATGCATTAGCATCCGCATATATAATTTCGCAGCATTGCAGGCCTGACCTGGCATGCACTGATTCGAGTATGTGAGAGAGGTGGCACTGAAATACACGTGGCACGTGCAGGTACCAGTTCACCTGATTGCGATTCTAAACACGGTCGAACAGTGACGGACATTCCAGGAAAGTTTTAGAGAGATACGTACTAGTTGGTCGGATAAAACGCGATGATTGAAGGGTGGTTTTAGTTGCAAATAGAATTGCGGTGCGTGATCACTGGTGAGGATGAAACGTTAGATTTGAACTTGCAACGTGGGTTCAGGTTGTTTTAGTTTGTATTTTACATTTCTGGGTTCTTGGATTTCTATGTTTCTGGGTCTCTACGTTTTTAGATGTTTACGTTATAAATTTCTACACTCCTAGATTTCAACATTTTTAGATTTCAACTTACCTGTATAAAAGTAACATACGAGTTTCAAGACGTACATTCCTGAATTTCCAGTTTCCTAGGAAGATTATAAAAATCTGAAACTAATTTTTACATAAGTAGTACAGCAAATAGAGTTTTTTTTTTTGGAAAGAACAATTCGATATCGACGGGAAGGAATAACCAGGAGTCTGGCACGCAGGGATGATCGTGCTTTCACGAAAGCCGCGGTCGCTTAGCAGGTCCGTTTCGAGCAGAAAGCGTCATAAATAACGGGCAAACTTCGGATTCGCTCTTGTTCTCTCTTTCGACGCTCTTCTGCCACCCCTGACCACCCGGTCGTTCTTTTTGCTCGACGCTGTCTCGGTTCCACGGATATCGAAGCGTGTTCGTTCCGGGGATATGTAATGCTCGATTTCTGACTGGCGAGTAAAAAGCTACGAATAAGAGGGTCGACGGTGTGTTACATTCATAAATAACGGGACGCGTGACAAGCGAGACGAGTGGCGTCGCCCGTGTTAACCCCGTCTCGTGCGTGCTCACCGCTGCATGGTGTTTTCGCAGAGGCCGCAACGGGGATGAAGAACCCCATGGTTCAGCCTCGCGTGCACAGAACTCGCGGGATGTTCACGACAGAAAACCTTGTCCTCGTTTTGTTGAAAATTCACCGACGATATTTCGACAACGCTGGAAAATGCTACGCTGTTTTTACCGTGTTCTGAAATACCGCTTCTTACTCGGAAATGAAGGATCGGTAACCTTTTTTGTAACCCGTGGAACAGATTCACCGAATACTCGAACGTCATCGTTTTCTTAGAGAATTCTCTTCTATTTGATCTTTCAACAAACTCTGAAATAATTTTGAAAACCTAGTTTTCATGTTAGTTTGAAATTGAGTGTTATTGATTTATTCAAGAGGTCTGCAGATTCATTTGTGATGTACTAAAATTTTTGTGACAAAATTGAGAATGTGTATGAATTGTATAAACTGGAAGTAGTGAAACTGTTTTCTGGGTGTTCGACGCGCAGTTTAAGGTTAGGTTCTGTGCCCGCAGCGTTGTCCGCAGGCGAACCGCAGCCAGCTCTCCAGACGTCGCGAAATCCGCTCGCGAAAGGGATTGGTGGTCAGTTGGTTGGTCCGTTTAATCCCTTATCCCTTTAAGCGTTGTGTATTATCCTCGTAAAAACTAATACAGGAGCGACGTTGGTCCGGCTCCGCCTAAAGCCTGCTCTACCCTCGAGCGAGGGACGTATAAAAAGGAGAAAGCAGGGGAGGAAAAAGAAAGAGGAGAAAAAAAAAATAGACGAGTCCGGCAGCCCCCGGGGCTCGAAAATACGTCGAGCTCCAGCCAGACGAAGAAGCGGAAAAAGAGGATGGAAAGAGAGGGATTCGCTCGCAAGAGGGGCGATATATCACCAGGCGACGAAACAACCAACCCCCGACGAGAGTTGCATTTGCATCGACGGACCGACGTTACCTTCACCACCGTCAGACAGACACACGAACGTCCGCACACATCGTCGTCCACCGATCGGCACCTCGCCACCCTCTTCTTCCAGCAAGACCTCCTCTCGAGAGGCGCGAACGCCGCCATCCCCTAACCCCCGGCTCTGATTTACATTTTCTTTCGTGCCGCGGAGTCCCGTTCCACTCGATAAGAGGAAACGCCTCGATCCGACGGTATTTCAACCCTTGCGAAGGGATTTCTGGTCGGTTGTGAGGGAAGAAAAAACACTTGGTTCGTGAGAAGTGTAATAAAGAGGAAAATGCGACATCGGTGTTTTTCCTCTACAATTTTTAGCGGTTACCCTTTCTTTACTATTATAATTGATAAATGGTCGAGTGCAAGTTCGGTAAGGGATGAAATTTTCTAAAAATTATTATGAAAACTTTAATAGGTTTTAAGAGAATTGCTCTCTCTATTCGTCTGTAGGTATTTTGTATCTGTGGACACTAAATTCACCCTCTGTCCTTCTAATTTACTTCTCAGACCTTCTCTAGGTCTCAGACTCTAAGGCTTCCATGATTCTATTATCATGAATTGTACATACAATAAATTTTACATCCATCTCCAAGGCTCCACCTTCTACTTAAAAAACCCACCCTTAAGGACCATTGTCCTTGAATTGTCTAAGAATTCACAATATACAAAGCTCATTTTATAAAGAGGGTCTACACATTCCTCAAGGCACAAGCGTGTTTGAACATTCTTTCTCTTTCGTCCACGATAGCGCAGAGTTTGAGCGCAGTGTTCAGGTCGGGACACTTAAGTCTGGTCCGCATGTTAATATAATGTCTTAGGTGGCCGCAGCCGTGTCGACAAGCCACGGATATTCTCTCTCTCTGTCTTTCGCTATGTGGTACATTCCCCTTACAAGGCAGCCGGATAGATAATCGCGGCATTGTCTTACATCGACGCTCGTATTATACGCGCTGGAGACCGTGGACACGCTCGTGCCCGCGTGCACCCACCAGCAACATGAAAGTGCATCAGAGCGTTTTGCATCGCGCTTGTACCGCGACTCTCGCTTTATCGCGGCGACGATCGGGTCGCAAACGAACTGACGAGACTAATCACCCGTCCAACGCAGATTTCTCCGTACGAATTCCTTCTTCGTTGTTATCCTGTGTTCCGGGAACGATCGCTGTATGCTCGATTGCGAAACGGGAGATCGAGCTGAATTTTACTCTCGAACGCTTATTACAGTTCGGTTCACAGAATTCTTCTGGTCGACATAATCATTGGTATTGATTAAAGATTTCTTTTAATCAATTCTATTGTTAGTATCCATCAAAGAATTCTTCTAGTCAACATAACTATTTGTACCAACTAAACAATTCTTCTAATCAGCATACTTAACTGTATCAATTTAACAATTCTTCTAGTCAACATAACCATTGGTACCAACTAAACAATTCTTCTAATCAACATACTTAACTGTACCCAATAAAGAATTCGCCTGATCAATCTAATCGTCAGTAACATTTAAAGAATTCTTCCAATCAACACAATCAACTATACACTATTAAAAAAGTCTGCGAAAACCGAAGAATGAAGGAACATGATCTTCAGCACTTTCATACGTAAATTAGAAGGTCGTTCTGAAAGGGAGATTACGGGTAGGTGTTAAAACGAGCAGGTCGAGAGCGATTTCAATAAATCCTCTGGTTCCATCAATCGAGTAAAGAACAGCGTCGTGAAATCAGTCGGTGAAATCGTGCAGACGCGAAAGGAGGAGAAAATGGAAAGACAGCATCCACTTTCGCGGCTTTCTTTGTCGGCCTTTTGTCAGCCGGTGAATTAGATCGCGTAATCCCGTTTGTATACGAAATGACACCGTCGCTCTTCGTATGGGCCTGACATTTAGGCAGTCAGCTAGTCCGGGCATTGTCAGCCTGTAATTGACTCCGATTGGAAGATTGGATTTGGATCGTCGTCGCAACCGGCGCTGGGGTGAAGCGGACTCGCTCGCGACCCAGCTTCGCCGACGAATTTCGTTTCCACGCTGCCAGACACTTCGTTAAGTTCAATTATCCGAGGAGGGGTTATCGATATGACTGGCGTCGCGATGGCAGGGGCGAATTCCGCTCTCAGATTCGAACTTTGCCTCGCTTATCCTTTGCGAACTTCCTTCGGAGCTTTTAGACCCTGTCTCTTCGAGCGTTTCAACTTTTAATTACCTGTTTCCTGTATCGACGCATCTAAGACGATTCGGGGTAATTCAAGGTTGCAGAATGAATTCGTCTGATTCTCTTGTCTAGGATTTTGAAGGTACCTTTGAATATTCAGCAAATTGCAAATGCAGTGGATTTCGTGCAAATTGGGAATGTATCATTCTCTATGCAAAATAGCTATGCAATTTAAATTTTTTAATAATTTTCTGCTTTGATGTCGAGGGTGTTCTTAAGGGTGTGTTCAAAAAAGTAGAAAAAATTGTGAACACATTCGATGTACAATTTATTTAACTACATCCAAAGATAAAAGAATATCTTAACATAACAATATACTCATATCTTCTAGTGATAAACTTTTAGAACAGTATATTTAAAACTAGACACCCCAAAATAAATCAGTCTCTGGATACAGTACAATCCGTTCATCTTCCCGATAAAATGAAAGTAAAGTCCGAGTGACCGTATTTTCCCGTTGATCTCGATGACACGACAGAATTTGCAGTTCCTGTTCAAGTCGGTGTAAAATGGTTATTCCGGTATTGTCCAGCTGTAGGTACGTGGAACGCTAATTATGCGGGACCGTTTCGCGTAGGTGGCGTGCATAATCGGATCCGTGGTCGCGAAGCCCGCGAAAGAAACGCTAATGGCGACTCGATCGGGCTTCGATTAAACCAAAGCGAAAGAATCGTCGACGGCGCACAATGCGCTATGAAAGCGAGCGGGGTCGCCGCTAAAGACGCTGCCACGGGCGCTTTAATTACTTTCTTATCTGAACTCTTTGGCCGGCCGTTCCTCTAATGGCGTTCGTTTTTGCGTGATTTAATGGCGACCGCTCCGAGCGAGCACGGAACCTATGGGAAAAATCGTTTAACGGGGCACTGGCTGCTCGTTACCCTCGTAACCGATGAAAAGAATTTCCTTTAGCGGCCGATCGTGAGTAACGAGTTGATCGATACGTTCGATGGGAATGGACGGAAATATTTCTGGTACCTTGTACTTTTAACTGATTGTTACTGAAATCACCTGATCGGTATCTCCGGAATTATATATTTGTAACCACATATGTGCACAGTGATGGACAGATTGGACACCAATATCGTTTCAGAAAATTCAGATCGACAAATTTAGAAATTTGCTAATGTAGTTTGACAAATCTATAAATTTGCTAATGTGAGTCATGTCAATAGGTGAGAAATTTACAAATGTAGAAATCTTAAAAGTTGACAGAGTTGAAAATTTATAAATTTGCAAATGTAGCTTGAAGTCTCTAAATTAAAAAAAATAACTATTCATCACTGCCTGTGAATGCACTTGTTCTTCTCCGCATCATGCACAACCCCAATTTTCCACCCCCGAGCTCATCCACAACCTAAAAATCTCGCGAAATAATCGCTAGACTACATCGACGAATTAATACGTCTGCGTTCTGCATCGATTCCGATAGGCGTTCCCTGATTTTTTGCGGGTTCGACTTTTATTGTGCTCATCGTCTACGACGGGCAAAAAGGAATCGGCGCAACGAGCGAACCCCATGGTGAATCAAGTTGTGTGCAGTAGGGGGTCGGTGTCCGACGGTATCGTCGGAGCATCGCTTCCAGTAAGCAGAAACGCGATGATACCGGACAGGCGAAAGAGAGTTCCCATCAATATTCGCCATTAATAATCATTAAGTTCGCGCGCAATTATAAACGCGTTTGTCGAACGATTTGACTGGAAAATAATCCCGGTGACCGAAGTCGATCCGAACGGGGGAGGATCAATGAACATGTATTAATAAAAGAACGTTATCGAAAAGAGAGGATGTTCTTCTCGCGGTTGTTATTACACCGGGCATTTATCTTGTCGAGGATGCATACGAGGGATGCTGGCCTTAAATGAAAATTTATGAAGCGCGGATTGCCGCGGAATGGAGAGCGGCCGAGACCACTCCGAATTAAGTCGCTTTGGATATGAATTATGACATCTTGAACCGGCCTCTAGATCCTCTCTCGATAAACTAGTGCCCTTGATTTTATGCGATTTTCCGAATGGGTCTGACGGAGATTGCGATTATTTACAAAAGCACAAATTTATTATAGAGAATAGTGGCTGAAATTTTAATAGAACTTATCGTGCGAATAACTCCTCTGTGTTACGATTTAGTCTAGCTATTATTTGATGCGTGTAGACAATTGTCGGTATAATTACAAGTTTCTTTTACAACGTAATTTCTCGGGTACCTAGGGAACATTAAAAATCTGATAATAATGTGGTACAATAATGGTAGTACATCTGGTGCATTAGCAAGTTGCCAGTACCGTAAGAAAGGGGCAGTCCATCAAGCTGAAGAAACTCCAATCCCTTTTTGCTAGGTCCATTTCGAGCTCGTCCTCGAGCGGCCGACGTTCTCCATCCAGCGATCAGCTGGAAGCGGAGTCCAGGCTGCGGCGTCAGGTGAATTTTTTGGTAGGACGATCCCGTGGGGGAACGATGGTGCGTCGTTAATAAAGAATACGCCTTGGGCACCAACGCATACCATTGGCGTTCGCGAGCGCGCAGCATCTCGTTATTCGATATTAATAACGAGCGAGCCAACGAAGCGGAGAAGCGGTTGCTCGCTCGCTCGCTCGGCTGGCCGCTCCTTCTGGTAGATTCGAATCATTATAATGATCCAGCTCGCTACCGGTTAAAATTTAAAACATTCCTTCGCCGCCCGAAGAGGGACAGAGAGCCGGCTATAAAACACGGAACGAAGAAGAAGGAGAACCTGCAGTTCTTTTCGATGATACTCTCCTTTTTCTTCCTTGGTCATTTGGTACTTCTAATCACGTGCCTCTTGGGGTTATAAATGACCCTTTGCTTTCGTCTCGTGCTCCATCTTGCGTACCTTGCGACTCCTTTTTTCATGTGATCTTTGGGTATTTTTATGCACTCGGTGTTATTGTCGCGTTGTATTGGCATAACAGGTATTACGTGACGAATTTACACGTGTTGGTATCTGCACGCTTTTAAATTTTCATGGGTCGAATTTCTACGCGAGTCGAATTTCCACTCGTGATAACTCTGCGCGCCAAATTTCCACACGTGGTATTCCTATGCCCCAAATTTCCATGCATGATACCTCTACGGGCCGAATTTCCACGCATCACATTTCCTCTCATGGTACTCCTACATGCCAAATTTCTATACGTGATATTCCAACGCACCGAATTTCCATACGTGATATCTCTGCACACCGAATTCCCACGTATATACACATGGTACCCTACCCATGTGTAGAAGTACCCATGACCAAGCAAGGTCTAACTCCGCAAAGATCCTAATATCGCCTACTCATTACATCGTCAAAAGTTAGTTCCTCCACACCGAGTAGGTCACGTGTCCCTCATTTGATCTCGAGGCAGTCCGTCATTCAGCCATGGAATCGTCTCACCGCGTGATCGTTCAAACTAGCCATCGTCCGTCTATCCACACAATAACGGTTCACGCGTGTGCACCAGGATCGAGCTCGTTGATCCAGAGAGGGTCGGTCGACGAGGTTGTACGGGTCACATTCCACGGCGCATTATTTCCTCGCTCGCTGCGCGGACCAACAAAAGGCAGCTTCTTTCAAAAGGAACTCACCCTCTGCACCTCCCTCTGCACCAGCTGCTTCGCCGTCTTTTCTCTGCCTTCCTCGTTTCTTCTGCTCCTCTCGTACCCGGACGAGCCTCATTAATAGTATTCACCGGAGAAGATTCCAGCTTGATCGCGTTGTATACCCGCTTCTCGGTTACGAGACGATACCCTCCTTCTCTCCATCTCCTTTTTACCGATCCAACTCGGCCGGATCACGCGTTTAAGGTTTATAACGAACTTCGGATGATACATGGGTTTGCCGGATTAGGAGGCCGGGATACTTGTACGCGTGGTCTTCGTCATTTGGACTCCGGTGCTGTATTTTAGGCTTTGGTATTCTCTTTGTGGGGATTCTGAGTCTTGCCTGTATTATGATGCTCTTCACCTAGATTGTGATGCTATTTAATTGTGATACTATTTAATTGTGTTACTATTTACCTACATTGAGATTCGAGCATCTATTTTGCAGAATCGTGGGATTGAGATTCTTCTACAAATTGCATGCATAAGAATTGAAGAAACTTTGATTAGTATGACTCTTGAGCACAGATTGTGAAAGGATCACTGTCTTCGATTACTATTAACCCAGCAAAGAGTACAAAGCATCTCTTTATCATCAGATATTTATTATGACTGCAGATGTTGTGTTTGAAATATATTGAAGGTCTACAAGCTATATAGCAAGTCTACAAAGTAACCTTAAGACTTCAGATCTGATCCAGGTTGCTGATTTATGTGCACATTGTAGCGTTTGATACATTACATATCCCGAACTAATTATTACTCTCAGAAAACTCTTGATCCGAGTCATCAGTCAAAAATCGAATAATATTACGTCGAATTAAACCAAGTGCTCATTCCAAATTCTCTATCTTGAATTTCCACAGCGACCATTCGCAAGATTGATAGTACTGATATTTGAAAAATCAGGTAGACACGGTACCATAAACCGGTACAGTCTCCGTGTAAGCGAGTTTCCTGCAGCAAGAAACCACCCACCCAGAGGACAAGGTGTAACGAAAGAATCCCACGAATGTATATCCAATCAAACGTTGACCCTAAGGAAGGAAACATCGTCGTGATCGCGATCACCCACCACCTCCGTTCGAGGAAGGTGCACTCTGACTCGCTGCAACGCGGTGCATGAGGTACACCCACACCGTGGGCACGGTGGGACGCGACGGGGAGTCGCGTGATTTGTGGCTGCCCCGAGAAGTCACACAGCGGCTGATATATTTTACGGGCGGTCTCGTCCTCCACCTCCAGCTCTCCTCTTCGCGTTCTTCACGGCCCCGGCATCAGGAACGGGCCGCATATTCTTGCCTGGCGCATCGAGGCTGCATCATCGTTGGCCGTGCGTGGCCCGCGATGGGGCCAGCAGCCAACATTGTGCCACATACACGACCGGTCAGCCGCCTTTACACGCGGCTACATCGTATTTACATGAGAAAGGAGTCGCCTCCTCCTTTTCCACCCCGATCCCCGCCAAACCCCCGCCTCCCGCTTGATGGCTGACGAGGCGCCCCTCGAAGCTGCCTCCAGTGTAAACACGGTTCATCATTATCGCCGGGGGAGCCTATATTTCAAAGGCCACGGCGCGTTCGCCTCTTTACGCTTGTCCACCGTCACTTTCGACATGGACCTCCTCCCTCGATCCTCCAGCTATTTACGAGCTTCCGATGGAAAATTCTGCGTTTGAATTTACCCGCCAACTTCACTCTACTGGGTTCGCTGGAACGTTCTCACCCGTATCCACGTTTAGATAACAGTTAAGTGTAAGCAAAATGCATGTGAAAATACATGATAACGATAAAAGTGTATGATGGTTATTACTAGGTACGTATGGACCAGGTTTTTCCAGGTCATGTGACCTATTATAATATTACCCATTATAACATTGTATGCTTTTTATATTGCGTCAATAAAACTGAAGAATTTTCGAGGTTTACGACACAAGTCGTGTATACCTAAGGCAAGAGGTCGAAGACGTATGGATTATAGAAGCTGAAGAAGTATGTAGGCAACGTGCCTTTTATTATTGTCATGAATCGTGATGTCCAATTACTTTGTATTATACCTTTATTGCCGTCCGATGCTTTAGCCTGAATAGCGATTGACGTGTCATAAATTCGTGACACGGTACGGGAGGTCGACGGCCTTAATACAGTCGCGATTCTTGTTTCCAATTTGACCTACAAGCTTACGCGACAAACCGCGCATTATATTCTTTCCGCGTCGGGTTTCTCCTCGATACGAGAGATATTTTCCCGGCTACATCCGTCGAAACGCGGAGAAAGTCGGCTCGTGACAAGCCGAATCGCCGATGAATCAACCGATTATACAGCTGGAAATCCGCGGAGTGTCGCGTCGTCGGTAAAAAACTAGCGTTATCGGCGGTGCAACGATGCAGGGGAAAAAACTGCAATCAAAGGCGTGCATCGTAGTAATCCAACGCGAACGGAACGCGGACGGTTGCTTCACGCTCGTCGATTATCGTTATCGCGCGTTGGATGCGTGCTCCCTCGTCGAGCCACGGACCCTCGAGGTTTATAAAAGAATTTAGACGCGGTCGAGTATTATCGGGGATATCCACGGCGAGATAGCGGGGGGAACGGTGTTGGAAAGACAGGTTGGTCGCCGCGGGGGTCTACCGCGAAGAACGCATGCAACCAGCAGAAGTAGAAGAAGAAGAAGAAGACAAGCCAGCGCCAGTCTCGCGCTCTCGAATACACCTATACTGGGTGTTCTATGGAAACCCTTGATCGCCGTTACCAATTTTCCTCATTGATCCTATCTGCCAAATATACGTATTTATAATTTTAACGAATTATTAGTTAGCTAGGAAATTGCATTCGAAGTTTGAAGAGCGATACGTGGCAGGTTGAACTTTGAATCTTTTATCCCGAGTCACATGCAGTTAGAGAAAGGGTACAATTTATGTGAAATTACTTTTAATCGGGTCACCTTAAATTCTGCCCATTACTATCCTAAATAATGATAACACACAGTATTATAATTATGATCAACAGTACCAAATATCAGAAATTGAAATTACATAAGGTTTGATATTAAATGTTATAAGAATTTGGTGGTGTATTAAAGGAGCCCGAATCGCACGGGACACCCAGTACAAGTTGCCGTCTCACCCACACGCGAGGAACGGTATCTACACGTGTGCACATGTCCAGTATGTATGCACTTGCGTTTTTGCCTCGCCGCTTTTTAATGCTTTTATGCCCACCGCGGACGAGCTATCGGGGATCTCGCGTCGTAAGTCTGGAACTTTATGTTTGCGCCGGCTAACCTTCCTCCTTCGCCGTCCCACCTTAACTTACGATTCCCTCGCATGCCCGCGCCATGCCGTTGGCTTTCGCCTTGCTTGAGACGTTTCCCGTCGTCTTTCTGTTCTTTCTTCCTCTTCGTCGTCGTCGTCTGCCTCGTCGTCGTCGTGCCGTCGCTGCCTCTTGTTGCTTTTGCCCGTCGCTGCCGTGTTGTTGCTGCCGTTGTTGTTGCCGATACCGGCGCCGCCGGCGACGCTCACGGCTTACCTGTGCCTCGTAGATTATCCTCCGCTTCGTTCGGCAGCGAAATTTCCTCCCGAGCATAAATTCACTGCTTCATTGCCGCGAGAACGGTCCTTCGATGAACTCTGACTCGATACTCGGAACATGGAAATCTTTTTTACCGTCGTTTTGAGCTGTTCGACATTTTGGATCAGAGTCAAGAGGATTAGGACCATGTCTGTGTTTCCCTAAATCGATCTTTGGCTGAGTATGTGTTACATCCACATGTATGGTAGAACCTTGTATAACTTAATGTTTACACTTGCTCAAATATGAGCTTGAATCCATCTGGAGTTGCAATGAACAAGCGTGTAATGATCTTCAGACTGAATAATTACAAAAATTCTAATAAAAACAGAGTCCATCGATTTTCATCAAGTTTCCTGTAAAGGGAACATCCTGAAAGTTTCTGTTTGAGCGAAAATGCAAGTTAATCCTGTAGTTTAATAACGATACCAGTAGTCGTAAGAGCAGGATGATTCACCGGCATTCATCAGCATCGTCCACCGTTTCTCCAAGACAAAGAGGCCGGTAACTAACTGGCGCACCGAAAATCATTAAACCTTCGAGCGGATCGGTCCCGAAAGAGTATTAATAATAAAGCTTCATTACACCGCGGGATACGTCTGGTAAGCCTACGCTCGCGTCACGGCGAATGACCAGTTAAAGCTCGGTTCATACTCGCGCCTCCGCATCGATGTTACCCCGAGATATCGATATCCCGCCAAGACGGGGTGAGGGGAGGGCCAGGGACACACTGGTTCGTGGCAGAGCGTGGAGAGACGAGGGAAAGCTTATAGACACCCTCAGCCATCCACGGAGCCACTAATGTATGTAATTGATCTATTGTGCGATGCATTAGCCCTACGGGCACCAGATAGGTTATCCGGAGGGTGGAGAGGGCGCGAAGGAACGGAAAGGACCTTGATGGAACGACGAGAACACGCGGAGAGGGATACCCGAATGGGATGCGGATTCAGCCTGCCTCGCTTATTAGTTCTTTGCGTCATTAGATTAGGCTAATGCACCCACGGGTCGTTTGGGTTCTACGCTTGTTTTCTTACGGAATCGAATCACAACCTGGGGTGGGCAAATTTTTTAGCTTGAAAAGTGGATTGGTAACTTCGTTTGCGATTTCAGACACCCTTTATATTTCTAGCTGCGTGTTTTAGATTCACGTGTACATGGTGAGGACTCATATGTCTACACTCTTACACTCACATGTCTAAGACATGAACTCACGTGTCTATACTCGTAGACCTTCAGACTACTTCTAGACCTATCTGTACGTCTTCAAAGTGCACTGAACTTCTTTCATTTCTGTCTAAACCACAATTTCTGGTTTTCCAGTTTCCTCGAAGCACTCGTAAACTCACTCTTAGACTCACATGTCTAGGACATGTGTATGGACTCACATGTCTATACTCCTAGACCTATCTGTAGGTCTCCAAAGTGCACTGAACGAATTCCTCCAATTTCTGTTTAAACCACAATTTGCGGTTTCCTCTTCGAGGAACTAGTGAATTCGTCACATCCGGTCACGATTGTGAACATAAATTTTTGGTATCCTAGCGAAACGGTGGTTATTTCTTTAAACGGTCGACGACACCGAGATGGGGCTAGGCCCGTCGACACGTCACCTCGCATGACTCAAAGCAACCCCCGTTTCTTCAGGGTTGGAACACCACGTGACCGGTTTATGCGGTGCACCGCAGTCCGTTGACATATTTTGACTTCGTGGCTAGTTCTCGAGCACCCTTTCGCCACTTACCTGCATACGTTGCGGTTCTCTCGAAAACTGCCCTAATCATCGTGGATTTCGTGTCGCGAACTGATTTCGAGTAAGGAGTACGTGCACGGAACAGATGCCTCGTAATTGGAACAGGACGTGGCAAATTACGCGACCGTCTTAAAACGAGCTCGCGATATCTCGATGACGTGGTGGTTAATCGGTCGTAAGGAAATCGCCGGAAGCGTTGCTTTTGTTTTCGCCCACCTCGCCTCTCGAATTTGCCACACGACATCCAACGATATCCACGTCCGTTCGAAAGTTTCTTGCCCTCTCACGCACGACGATACGCTTAATTTCACCAGCGACTTTCCTACCTCCGTTAAATCAGTTCAGATATAAATTCGATCTATTTGGAGAAGGCTTTTAGATTGCTATTTAAAGACAGTCATTCTTAGAACATTTTTAAGACGCAAAGCTAAATCTAAATGAAATTTCAATGGACGATTGACTAAATCTAAATGAAATAGACAATTGACGAAATCTTAATGAAATTTCAATTGATAATTGACGGAATCTAAATGAATTTTCAATTGAGAATTCTCTAATTCTAAGTGAATTTTCAAGTGACTAAATCTAAATAAATAAACAACTAATTAAATCAATAAAAATCTCCCAAAGTGTATGAAAATCAATGACAAAGTATGAAGGAAATGCAATGGAAATTTTTTTAACTCATCACTTAGAAATACACCTTCGAAGTACGGACATGAATGTACAGCTTAGAAAAGCCACCCCTTCGTGTGGAAACACTCTTTCAAAGCACGAATATGTACAATAAAATATGTTAACTATAAAAGCTACCCTTTCACATGGACAACCTTTAATGAACTAATACAGTAGTTCTACAGAATCTACAGTAGTTAAATAACAATAAAAGCCACCCTTACGTGTGTACACCCTATAATCGACAAACAGGATTATGCTAATTTTATTTTATTTCTCTTATACGTGTAAATATTCTTTTGAAGTAAAAGAATGTTTAAATAATAAAAAATCTTGTCTCAGGAAAAATCCTTTGCATAAAAATATGTATGTGCGAAATTTGAAGAAAAGCCCTGAACATAAAAAAGTTCTTAGAATACAAATACGAAGTTACGAAGAATAACGACGAAAGGAACGAAAAGCGAGTGAAAAGCAATTTTCCTGAGAAAATTCGTACGCGTTCGAGGGGATGTTCGTGCGAGCGGAAGTCGAAAGTCCCGTCGCAAGCGCGTAGAGGCGTTCGGGGCCTGGCCGGCCGAGAAAACTATTATCTCGAGTTGATTATGATTGCATGACTGTGAAATTGCTCGGGGCGAGGGCGGTGTCGGTGGAAACAGAAGCAGGGGGACGAAAGGGGGATGGTTGCATGACTCCGAGTTTCTCGACAACAATTGTAACTAGCTTTCGGTAGCGGGCGTTCCGGGGTGGAACCACGCGGCGTCTTCCCACGTCAGCGTGACGGACAGACAGGCCTGACGGACTGACAGACAACGCGACCGGTAGCTTGTATTTTATTCAATGGCCCCGACGACCGAACAATTACCGAGCGTTCCGCGTTTGGCCCTGGCGGGCACGCATCGCACAGGATGCGGACGCAGGATTCGCTGCAGGATACTTCGATTGTGCGAGGGCGACCGGTAATTATCGTCCAACGATTCGCTACGGGAAGACACGGGCTCAACGATCCGCGACTTGCTCGTTTGCTAATCTTTGCCGGGTTATCTGTGCCCGTGCTTCGACCGGCTACTTACCGCGCTGACGGAACTGATTTGTTACGTGGTAAACGCTGAAACGATTTCATTACCCTATCCTACACTTTCTGACGGTTTTTTTGTCTACTTTAGCGTTTTGATATCCTAGTTATGCGTTTGACGAGTCACATATGACGCACTCACGCTTCGACCGTGACGCACTCACGCTTCAACTGACTGTTCAACTTGAACTTCAAGTTCAATTATAATTTGCGTAGTTAAGACTGAATACAAAATTGATATGACATGTCAACTTTTTTTCCCTGTATTGAATATTGTAGCTGTGGTTAGTTCTGACGCACACGACAAATCATATGGCGAGGGGTTGAAACCAATTTTATATTTATGTACAATCAGAATAACATAATTAGTTGTCGTTCTATTCGTAGTTAAATGTAATTCATTACAATTATATCTGAAATTAATTTGGTTAACATATATGTTAACTTAATGTCAATTATATTCATATTTATATCAATTATACCGGTAATGTTATATTATAATCAATATCGTATAATCTGTTTTTATATTTATTACATCTTACAGTATGATTAAACATTTCAAACATCTGTAAATTAAAAAATGTTCTAAAAGTATTAACATATTTTGCACATGCATTCATTGAATTTTTAAACAGAAAGTTGCACCCTTCCTGTTACAAGATGTATATGAAATAGATTCATTACCAAATTGAATATAGTACTTCAGCATTTATATTGTTCTTCCAAATACGTCCAGGACGTATTAGTTCTTTCGAGGGTTGAACACATGTAACAAAACGAGCTCCATTTCCAGAAATTTCAGATAGGATCCCTCTGTTCTCTTAATTAAGCTGCAAAAAAACGGCCCCGTAGAAGACGTACGAGTTGAAGCGTCCAAACGCGACTCTCATTCCGTCCCGCGAGCTTCCTTTCAGCGTCGTTCCGCGCGGCCATTGTGGTTGCTCGCGACGGAAGGTAAGAGAAAAGATAAAAAGGAAAAAGAATCGGTAGAGAATAGAACGGGAATTCGAGACGACCCGTCACCGCGAATAATTGGACCGCTAAACGAATCCTTCTGAAAAGTTGGCCGGTTCGCGTCCGCGTTTTCGGCTCTCCGCTCGGTTTCCCAGGGATTAACGGCCGTCGTCGGCCCTTTGTTCCCGAAATTAGGATGCGGAAGTGGATTTCCAGTACGTCATGACTTTTAGTGGCGTCGTTGTCGCTGTCTTTTTCCGCGTCGCGTCGGAACAATGGCTGCCTGCCGCCTGGTGCGACGATGAAATTTCCATGAATGGAACCGGTACCCCTCGCGTTCTAATGAAACGGAGACCCGCGAAAATCGGACCTTCGCTCACGGTTCGCGACGATTGCTTTCCCCTTTTTTTTTTTTTTCTCTCCCGAACGAAATTTCCAATAGACGAAGAACATCCGTGTCTTTCAGCGTGTCTCCCCCCGTTCCGCTCCCCGTTTCTTTCGCGGCGGGCCCTCGTCGTCGCGCATCGCATTCTTCTATTTCAGCGTCGAGAAAACCAATTTCCTGGTACCTAAATTACGCGCGCTTCCGCGCCCACCACCCACCCGGAGGAACGGCCCGGGGAAGAGAGAGGAAAAAAGTCCGCTGTAATATCGCAACTTTCCTCCCTCTCGCTCTCTCGGCTCGTCTAGCGCGGGTTTCGCGCTGAAGCGCCGCAGGGAGACGCGGAGCAACGGGAGGAGCGGCTCGAGCAAAAACGTTAATTTGAAAACGTCACAGTTTAATTTAAAATTACGTAAGTAGGGGGTTGCGCACCCTTCGCCGCGTCCCCCCGCTCTCGAGTTCCTCGTTTCCGCTCCACGCTCTAGTCTCTTTCCTCTCGGCTCTCTTTTTCCACGGCGCCCTCCCCCGTACGCTTCTTGTCTCCCTCGCGAGATTCCCTACGCCTGCTACCCGCTTCTTCCGCACGCTCGCCACGGCATTCTTGCGATCGTGGTAATAATAGACGCGAAGTTTCGCCCGCGATTCCTCCTCGCTTCCAACGGCTGCAATTATTCACGGAACGAGCGGAATTCTATCCTCTTGCGAGTACCGCCGTGCCTGATTACCGGGCGCCGCCTTTTTCATCCCTTTCGCGACGGACGAATGTCGCGCCGAATTCGCGGCGGAGCAAAATTTCTGTTCGATATCTTCAGGAATTTTTAATTTCTTATTTCTCCTGGTTAGGGTGTTACAAGATGTCGGGTAGTCATTGGTTTATTAGGGTAGTTAGGGTTTATTATGATAATCACTAATTTATTGGGGTGGTCACTAGTTTATTGGGGTAGTCACTAGTTTATTAGATTGGTCACTACTTTATCGAGGTAGTCACTAGTCTATCGGGGTAGTTACTGGTTTATTATGATAGTCACTAATTTATTGGGGTAGTCGCCAGTTTATGAGGGTTGTCACAAATCTACCATTTTGTATATTTTGTATACAATATTTTTATATACATATATGTATAATATTTGATATGTAAATTTCTTATATATATTATTCTATAATCCTGTATGACTACACCATCTCGTCATATTTTCCCCTGTTAAAAAATATAATTGCGACAGTAATGAACCTTTTACATGTACGCCAGTATGCCAAAAATTTACGAATATTCAACAAGTTTGTTTTGTAGCTAACAGAAAATTAATTGTTGCAAAATTGTATCAAGCTAAATTTGGGAATTTACACAGTTTCAAAATTGATTTTTATTCAACCAGCTTAAGAGTTAGTTTAAAAATTAATGTAATTTAAAAGTTCATTTTTGTTAAAGCAATTTAACACGTTGACTCTGGAGACTGCAGTTTGTAATTTGCAATTCTTTTTTACTTATTTTGCTGCACCGCTGCTACCGCCGTCGACGTGTTGAAAATTAATTTAAAAATTAACGAGTTCATTTAGTCATTAATGAGATTTTTATTGCTTTACACTGTATACCAAATCAGCTTCATGTTTGCGATTAATCTGTTGTAAAATGTCAGCAGAGCAATGTCGGTTGACAGCTACAACAATAAGTAGATCGTTTAACTCTTTGCGGTCGACGTTCAGAATATTTTTTACAAAACTGTATTTTTAATACTTTGCACTTGAAGGTATTTTTATTGTAGACAGATAGGAATTTTAAAACTTTATTTATCCATCATTAATTGTCGCTATTGTCTATTACATCATGTTTATATGTATATCATATCATGTGTATAACACATATTACATCATGTGTACTATAGGTTTAAAAAGTACCTATTTTAAATTCCTGTATCGAACCAAATAGACCAAAGTATTAAATATTCCCGTGTAAATACAGAAACACAAATATCAAAAATTCGAAACTATCAATGGCTCAAAACTTATCACGCATCAAATTTGAGTCAGGAAGAGTTGTGAATTCTCCCCCAAAATATTTCCACGCAATCCCTGAGTTTTGACACAAAAGGCGATAAATGAATAGTCGAAATTCGAGCAACCGATATTTGATTACACGTACCAATTAGTATACGTGTATAAACGACAATGGTTGTCACGTTAGCGCGTGTATCCTACCGCCCGCAAACAAGACACGTATACCGACAAATTGCAACGACGGTATTAAAATCTGCCGAACAATTTAGCATTCGTTGATCCGTCGAGCACGTCGATATTTGCGGCGATCCCGTACGCTTTCCCGCATCCAGCCAGGCGTTTCAATAATTGATCAGGCTGGTATCGATAAGAGGCACGCGGACGCAGGCGGCCAATAAATATCTCCGACGCGTTCCACGGCCGCGGTACACGGTACGTGTCTCATTTGAAATTATTTATGAACCGTCGTCTTCCTCGACGAGTCTCTTCGCGCGAACCGAGGCGACGCTCGCGTCCAATCGGATTCGTTTCGCGTCCCGTTTAATTCCCGCGCCGACGATGTTCCTCCTCGTTCATAAACGCGCGCATAATGCGAGGCCAGGTGAAAGGTCTGGCTCCCTTTGTCTCCTATCGACGAATTCGTGGACGGTCCCGCAGGTGTCTTGTAGGCGAGGTGTCCAGAAATATTAATGCTTCGTGGAACGCGGAAAGGGTTCCTCTATTTACTATGTGCACGCGCTCGAAGATTATCGGACACGCCGCGAGCTGCCAGCCTCGCTAGAGTTATAACGCGAGTCGCGATAATTTAGTGCGGCCATTGAACACCGTAAATTCGAACTAGCGTAGGTGAATCTATGAATCGCGAGCAACGCTCGTCGCTGTTTCACGATGGCGATACCAGATCTCCAGGTCCCGACTCTTTTACTCCACGATGAACGGCCCTCAGGTGTTGTCGGATGCCTGAGATCGATAAATAACGATTTGGCTTTCGGACACTTTTTACCTGTATCGCTTGTTAGGTCACGGATGGAGGGGTTGCATGTCAGAATTTGGAGATGCAGGTGGATCCATAGTTATCTGAGATTATCAGGACTTTGAGGTTAGGGATATAGGAATGTTCAGATACATAGACATCTAAGGATACAGGGATTTTAATGACATCTAGTAATATAAGAATATGGAGATCATTTTGTAAAAAACCTACAACCAAATAAGCGTCGACATCCATCTACCATAACCTTCCACATAAAATATCTAACCTAAAAATTAATTCTAATAACCTAGAACCTCCTAAAAATTCTAATAACCTAGTTATTGTAACCTAGTTATCCTTTCCGAATAAAATTAATTAATTTAATCCCGTGATCCCAAGAAGAGCCGTAAACGCGACTCGAAGTTCCCTTTCGCGTTGTCGCGCGATAAAAACGAGTTTACGGTGTTTTATTCGCGTTGTCACAGCGGTTCCCGAATAATTCCGGAATAACGAGGCTGGCGTCGTCGGTGTTTTCGAACGTCGCCGAGCCGCTTCGTGGAAGACGAACACTTCGGCTCGAACAGATGGAATGTCGAAGATCGCGATAGGCTAGCGTACCTACCGCGCCGTGGAACCTGATACGAGAATCCGCCAGAGAGGCCAAGGCATCTCGCGAATTTGCCGAAGTACGACTCTCGAATCGTTCTTTTCGTCTTCCTTTTTCTTCCACCGAGCCTCATACCCTGTCCCGACGTTCATTTCGTGTTGTCCTGTTAGGACGGACACTCGTAAAACTTCAAGCTCCATCAAGAGGGTCCGGACCGAGGTACATGTTTAAGTCCTTTGGTGTTTTTGACCTCCTGGTACGATTCGACGCTTGAATTGTGTTATTGAAAGGGTTATGTTCAAACGGAGATACTTTTTGCTACGTTGTTGCCTGCTGGATTTACCACACGTCGCGTATATGGATATTTTAGTGCTCTCTGCTGAATTGCGGCAGTTACGGTACTTTACTCGGTTGGAGAGGACGATGTATTGAAATTCAAGTTCGAATTCGGAAATTAAATGGGACGGAGAATTTGAAGTGTCATAGTTCCATTGCTCCAAATTCTAAATTTATGTAGATTTTAGACATATAATTTAATAATGTCCTAAACCAAAACAATATCAGAAGTCAGCACGATCCCCGGTGCGTTCACCTTCCCCTTAATTCATGTTTCTCACGAATTTTATATTCGTATCTCCGGATACTTTCGAACGGGACAGAAGGCAGAGATTTGATCTGACAGCGGCGTATTCGTTGGCACGGCTGAACGTAATAATACGGGCTCGTTGCTAGCTCGTATCCGCCGCGATCGCTCGCGCCCTTTCCCTTCGGTTCGGGTTACGCCTTTCGCCGAGCGTTGTACAACTCTTTCGTCGGTTGCCTTCTTCTCCGCCTCGCTGTTCCCTCGAAGAAAGCGTCTCTCGTAAAAAGGGATCGAGATTTCATCTGTGCTCTCCGATACGTGGACAGGACATCGAGACAACCTGCCGCTGCGGTCCTCGCTGTTTATGCTTCTCGGAATCGCGATAAATTCGCGTCGCCGGAACTGATAACGCTCGTTAAGATCCTCCCTTCGAAGCGTAATTGACGCGTGCTTCTTGAATGTTTACTAACCTAGATCGTTCCCTTTTTCTGTTACAGGTGAGTACCTTGATGCTGTTACTCTTTGGCGTGGTAAGGTATTGTACTCTATACTCAAACTATCTTACACGATCTTTCGTTTCTCTCTATAACTCGTTTTATTTAATAAGTGATAGGTGATTCATGATATGTACTTCATGATAGGTGATTCTTTGCGGTCGTATGTAGTATGTAGAATTATCTACTATACGTGGCTATATGTCACAATAGGTTGAATATGACCACAAAGGGTTAATCCTATTGGTGCTTCACCCACATTTTGCTCAGTAATTCTGACTGACAAGCATGAGTAAAGATCTTACCAAAGAATAAGACTTAAATTTTCCAAATTTTTCACACATTTTCTAAAATCCTCATAATTTCATCAAAGTGTATGAAGCATCGAATGAAGATCATGATCATTTCAGAAGTTCAAATATCCCGACGCAATTGACGCTGTCTAGTTTCACACGAAGTAGGACTAAAAACGTCGGTCGGTAGAAACAAACGTTCACGACTCTGCAGAGTCTACAGCAAAAGAAATGCCGGAAATAGCGTAACGACGTGTACGGGAGAATCCTCCGGAGGATTCAACAGCACGAGCTCGCGGAACAAGACGTAGTTTTTCGAAGAAGGGCCTCTCGAATATCCACCGACTGGTATCCCCCGTCGCCAGCGATTTGTCAAAACCGGCGTGGCGCCTGTCATTCGTCTCTTTACCGTGCGATCG
This sequence comes from Megachile ligniseca, assembly GCA_945859555.1. Lineage (NCBI taxonomy): Eukaryota > Metazoa > Arthropoda > Insecta > Hymenoptera > Megachilidae > Megachile > Megachile ligniseca. Next base: position 6,870,249 of record OX243784.1, read on the forward strand.
TTAACGTGGATAGGAGAGGTGGAGGGCATCGGAGAGGATGTTAAAAAAAAAAGGACGAGAATGGACCCGAGGGTTCTCCAAAAGAAAGACAAAGAAACGCTGGTACCACGGCGATATTATCTCTTCCATACCGCGGCGCAAGTTCCCTGTGGCACGGCCATGGCCCCCCGGCGGGCGCTGCGTGTGTTAATTTGAATCGAGAGAGATTACGCGGCGACACCCCGCGGCGAGCAGCCATTTTGTATCAAAATGTCGATAAAGGAAGTCAGTGGTCGACCCCTGTGCCCGTGTACGAGTCCTACAGAGCCACGATCCGTCTCCTAATCGTCGACTCTCGTGGTCAGACTTCTTTCCATATCTCCGACCATTTTTCATACAACTTCACGATTATCCGTGGAATTGGAACGGAAATTTACTGAAATTCTACAAATCTGTCGTAACTTTGTAAGTTTCATCGAAATTTCTGCTCTCCATAGGGTTATTTGGCAAATGGACTAGGTATACCTAATCGAATTTTTCATTGGGACTTTCTGTTTTGATCAGCAAGATTTTCAGATTAACATTTCAGATTCATACATTTGACTGTGGGTATTGTACTTCATATGTTTGTTCTTCGGTTTAAAAATAAATCATATACAAATTTATGTATATTTGAAATTTCTTGTATTCACCTCGAAGATGTAGGTTCATCATATGTATTCCACCATACAGCTTATTAAAAAGTCGAGATATACATTTTGAATTGTTATTTCAATTTTTAATATCTAAAGTCATGAATTTGTACTTGCACTTCTACTTACAATCTCTCTAATAAAGAATCTTACATTAATCTCTAAGATATGCAAGTGTTTTCAATGTCGACTAAAATGATATGTAACACTGAATAGCAATCAGACTCAATTATTAAGAAAATCCTGAAGAGGTTAAATCACAATGAAACAAGGTGTGTCAATGTTCCTGATCCGCCATATTCTTCAAAAACGAAAGTAAACGAAGCTCGTCTTTTTCGCAATCGCGCCCACATTGCCTAATCACCTTTTGAACGCGATCCTCGTATCAATGACGTGCCATTAGTCATTTATTAGTTATCCATTGTTGTCTCCCGATTCTATAACAGCCTACAAAATGCGCGGAACGTTCGGGTTGCTGACCGAGTATCGACCCCGTCGATCATAGCCGTTCGAGATTAATTTAATCCAGCAGTTGGTTCAGCACGTTTCTCGATCCACTCGAGTTTCCTAGATCAAATCTACCGACTGAAGCCTTGTTCCAGGGCGTTGGGTGGGTGGACATGGGGAATTCGGACGAAGTTATTGAAGTTCCTTGGAACGTAGGCGAGAGAAACTCTGACGAGGTTGATCTAGTCGGATTTTAGTGGGAAAAGGTGCTTTGGACGTAATTTGGTATGATTTCGGTATGCTCTTTGTACAATTGGAACTCGACGATTTATTTTGATGAGATATGAACTGGTATGATGGGACTTGAGGGGATTCAACTTGTAATTCGGCGGTGAGAAATTTTACGTAGATCAATTGGACGCGATTTAATTCGATGCAGGATTCGATGGAGTCTAACTCGATGCGATGAAATTCAGCGTTGTTCAATTCGGCGCAATCGAATTCGACGCGATTCAATTCGATACAACCCAACTCGGCGCGATCCAACTCGGCGCAACCCAACTCGGCGCAACGTAATTCAATATAGTCCAACTCGGCGCAATCCAACTTGGAGCAATAGAATTCAACATATTCCAACTCGACATGACCCAATTCGGCAGGTTCCAACTCATTCAATTCCAACTTCATCGCAATCCACTTCACGATGCAACACGACACGATCAAATCCGACATAATCCAACTCTGCGTGACCAAATTTGACCCAACTCAACTTGATCCTATTCATCCTAATCCAATTTCAATGCGACCAAACTTGACTCAGCCATACCCCAACAAAATACGACCAATCTCGGTCCAACCGAACATGGTCCACCAAATGCAACCAAACTCAAACCAACTGATGGTCTATCAAAATGCAACTCGTCAGAATTTTAAAAAGTCTCCAAGCGTAATAGAATCCTTCCATAGTACCAAGGTGTTTCTTACAAGCTTCTTCTAAGATTTGCCATAAAAATGTGAAATTATCATTTGACGGTACGACGTACATACGGAGGGGTGTTATATCATCCGACATGGTGTAATTCAGCTCGAGCATACGCGATAGGCCTCTTCTGGCTCGCGCAGCAACACTCTGCACCCCATAAATAATCTCTGAATCATCGTCGCTTGCCCTTCGTTGTTCGCCTGCCGCTCGAACACGTCGCCGGAAACGCGAATACGCTCGGTCGCGACCTTATGGCAGCGGAGACGGAGAATTATGGCGGCGAAACTCGTCGAAACATTTTCCACCATAACGTTTTCTAAGAGGGAAACTTTCCAGTTGCATGATTCCTACGTCGATTTTCGTGAAGGATACGAGTGAAATGATAGATGGTGTTGTGACAGTTTTTGATCCTTGTGTTCTGTGTATCTTAATCGTACGGGGATTCTTTCGAAACAGTAAGATGGATTACGATCGTTGTGTACGGAGGTAATAATGTCGAGGACATTAAAATGATTAATGCGATCGATTAACATATTTATTGCGTGTAATCGCTACTAAGATGTGATTCATAAGGAAACGCGTTTGGTGCTTCAAAATCGTCGAATTGTTCGGGGGTGTTAGTCGGTTTATTGAGACTAATGAAACTGTGTCGGTTAAAGTTGCGAACAGACGTTGAAGCCACTCCGTCCGAATTAATTCAATCCGTTAGATCAGAAGTTATTAACCCGTTCTGACGCCAGGGAAAAAACAGCCGACTAATTTTGTAGCATTTTACTTGCACAGGCGACAGGAATAAAATGATTCTATTTGCGGACTTGTACTTGCTCTTAATATCCCGAAATCTAACGAGACTGTCACTGCAGAAATAACCTAATGTCGTACGTAATGTGGGCTATTAAAGGTCTCCAGGATTAATTTTCTAATTTGATACTGCAATTTGCTATTTCAAATTTCTGACAATTTTCTTGCCTGTTTAATTACTTTGGTTAATTGAGCTGTTTATTCGGACAGTTTGTGGATGTTGGCTATTAATACGAAATTAGTGGAAGGTGCAAATATTCTTATTTGCTTTTGTAATAATTATTTCGGTAATTGTCAGTGTATGATTGATTTTCTTCAACTCTCAAAAATCATAATTTTCAATGAACAAAAATTTCAAAATCATAATGTTTAATCAAAAACACTCAAAAGTCATCATTTTCAATCAACCTTAAAAAGTCCTAATTTTCAATGAATGAAACCTAAAAAATCCTAAGTGTCGATCACCGTCACTGAAAAATCCTAATTTTGAATAAACGGAATTAAAAATTGATATTTTATAATTATTCGAAAGTTTGAGTTGCGTATCGAGGACAATAAAAAACGCGTTAGAATTGTCTTCATCGTCGATCGTGGAAATTACAGCAGAATTTCACGGACGGCGATCAATCGCGTTTCCATTGTACACAGTTTTCAGCCGGCCGATTTACCGATCTCGCGTTTCCGGTCGATACGGTGGCACGAGAACGGATCGCGTATTGCGGAACACGCGGCAGGCAGCACGGCCGATCAAATGCTCGCCGGAGCGTTTCGCGCGGAAGACGAGCGGACGCGGCACCGGTTTCGAATCGGCTCGTACTCGTTCACGGGATCGGCAAACGGCGATTGTTTGCCGCACGCCCGATTAAACGATCATTGTACGATTCCACGAGACCGGTAGTGACGCGAGAACGAACAACCAGCGCGTAATATTACGTTTCCAGCCACCGACGACTGCGCGACACGCTCCATTTTACCATCTATCCTTTCATTTCAACTCGAAGGCAATCTTCTATTTATAAGAACAATATTCTGAATCTTTTATAACATATTTTATTATTTATCTTTTAAATGTGACAATATAATCTTTTATATATAAATGAAATTAACTATAATTAAATAATTTCCATAACATTCAGTTTCATTATAAAATCTATTGATTTGTAATTTTATCTTGAGATTTTTATTATGAATTAAAGCATTGAGGATCAGCAGTTTTATGATATTCTGTTCTGATGAAAAATGGAAAAATTTATAAATATTCAATAATCTAGATTATAATTTCAATCGTAGACATGTGAACTTAAAGGAGGTGAATACTATTTGAATATTGAATGAATTTATATTTTGTAAGAATTAAAATGTTTTAAAATAGCTTATATCAGTCATAATATTCTGAGCAGAAATTAAAAAAATTGAAAAATGTTTGAAATTTTAATTATCAAAATTAGAATTTTAATATTGAATATATGAATTGTAATGTACCATGAAATTAATCGTCAAGAATTTAGATAAAAAAGTTTATAAATAGTTTTTGTAGAAGGCTGTACATTAGAAATCGCGTAAAGAAGATCGACGCGGTAAGGATAAATCACGTTTCATGAACTGTGCACCTGCGATCGTGTACGCGAGGGTGATAGATCGTTGCCGGGAAGAACTGTCCGGGAATAAACAGCTACGTCAGCGTGATTCGGCTGATTTCAGTAAGCGAGTTTCTTCTGGCTGATTCCGATCTGATTCGCGCCAGCTAAAGGATCGCCGGTGAATTGATTGCGATCGTTTAGACACCCCGTAAGTCAGTGCGGATTAATTTTCAATCCAAACCCCGTTGCAATTAATTCTTTCGCCCTTGTATAACCAGATTACGCTCTTTCATCTCCTTGCTACGTTCGAACAATATTTTCTGACGATTTGATTAGCTGCATTTGTTTAAGACGTTCGGGGTTAATTGTAACGTATCGTTTGTTGAATTAATAATTCGTCAAATTTTAATCGTGGAATATATTCGCGGGTTTTTACTGTTTGTAGACTGTTTCGAGTTTCTAAAATTATCAAATTGCTATGTGTATAAATCCCTAAATTTTCAAATCTCCAAATCTGAAAATTCAGTAAGACTTAAAGCTTCAAGTTGTTCAACTTTCCAACTCCTAAATTCTCAAATTTCCACCTCCCCAAATTCTCCAAACCCCATTTCCCAAATACAAAATTTCCACATTTCCAAACGATTAAAGAAACTAATAAATATTCCAGCCTAAATAAAAATTGTAGTTACAACGAACGAATTACTTCCACGAATAATCACTTCACCTTCGATAGTCAGGGTGTAAATTCAGCGCGTAGAAATTAGGGTGGAGGTCGTCAGTTAATTTTCAAGGAAAGGGTGTAGCTGGCGGAAGCAACGGAAGAGATTTCCGCGGACAATGGAATAGAACTGTTTTACATCCACGCACCAGATAACGATTCCCTGATATCTGTTTAATTATCTAAATTGTATTGTCCCTTATTCAAGAGCGGCGAACACGCGACTGGTCGCAGCTACCCTTTATTTCGACCAACGTAAACCTGCTTCTTCCTAATTTACTGCCTCGAGTTCCTCGTCAATCATGACCTAATAGTCTTCGTAGTCCCTCTCTTAAAAAAATGTTACTCTTTCGACATCGCGAAGACGTACGAATTTCTCTGGATTTTTCCGCGCGGCCGATTCGAGTATCCGAATCAAATCGGATCTGTAACAGGGTTGAAAAGCAGGGCGCGTGTGTGCGGTATCGGTAGAAGATTCCACCCGCGCAGGTTATGGTACGGGTCCGGATTTGTAATAAGAATGTCGGCGTATAAAACTGTCAATAAGCGCGCTGACCCCAAACGTAATTTCGGAGCGTCTCTCGGCGCTGCAACGGCGGCAGCTGGCCGGGGATCGAAATAGAGGATGAAAACCGTAGAACGAGAGGAGAAAGATGGCCGAACGCGTACACACCGAGAGAGGTCCGAGAAAGAGAGGCGAAACGAATCGTCGGAGAAGAGCGAGAAACGAATCGAACAAATCGAATGAGAGAGGGTTGCTTGAACGGCGAAAAAAAAGGGACAGAACGAACGGAGAGAAGCAACGGGGGGAAAAAGGGGGAGAAAAAAGAAGGGAAGAAACGAAGGAGAAGAATCCGAGAGTAAGAGAGCGGAGTGATGGCTGCGAGAGCGCCTCTGCCGGGGTTATATGGAAATGTTGGTCAAATATATCATTCCGGCTTGACAGTGCAATTCTCTTATCTGCCTCGCGCCGCCTGCCGCTCTACCCCAAACCATTCGAGCTCCAGGGGCGGATGGAGCTGCTGGTGGAGGCGAAGCCGGGCTACCGGGAATGGGGATGCCAGATCGGGGGCTGAAGCGGCCGATAGAGGATCTGCAAACACGCTGCTGCCCTCCTCTCGCACCCTCATCCTCTCGTACCGGCATCCACAACCCCCCCGACAAACCCCTCGTTCTACCGTACCTTCCAACTACGCTATCCACGAATCTTCCCCACCTTCCATTCCTCTGCGCGGCCTTCGTCTCTGCGCTTCTCTTTCAACGGAATGACGAACTGCCCTTGCGAAATGGAACGGAATGCTGCCCTTTCGTACCAGACGATTGCAATTTTTGCTCTCTGCTCGACTATTCGTATCAAAGAAACCTGTAAACACGAGATTCGACATTCATCTTACCCTTCGTTTTTACTTATGGGGGTTAACATTTCAAGTTCGCATTTTTGTTTACTTCTTTTGTCACGACTAATGTTACAAATGACTAGCAGGACAAATTCATTGAAATTGTATATTTATTGTTGGACTTCGTAACTACCCCAATCTGCGTATATGTACTACCTCCCTTCGTTTTTACATTCGGGGTGTTTCACGTTTACAGAGAAGTCATTTTGACACTTTCGTGACTAATGCAACAAATACATGTGACGACGGCACAAATCAAAATTAATTGTGCACTTGTTTATCAAGCATGTTCTAACAAACACGTTATTTTCATTATTCATTTCGTGGAAGTTTCGAGTAACACGGAAATGGCCGCACGCGACTTATACATATAAACATGGCGTCGTGAGTACAGCGTTTCACGACTGATGTATTGCCAGCACTTCGTCTCGTCGGTAAACAGGAAAAATCGGTGGACGGCGATAAGGAAACAGGGTGCCAGGGGGTGAATTTTAGCCGTTGCCTTTTTCGCATTTTCACCAAGGGGCGATCGGGAAATGGGGGGGTCTAAAAGCCCGGGGCCGTGGAAATGTATGCACGTGGCCGTGTTTGCCGGGCTGGAACGTGACGGTGACGTGATCGATCACCGACTAGTGAAAATTAGGCCCGAAACGATGGCGAATTCGGGGATTCACGCGTTTCCCCTGCGAAGAACCAAGGAAGGGCTACCGTGTGCCTCTATTCGATAAAATGGATCTCGGAGCATTTGACTAAGGGTTGGGTTAGATTATTTTAAACATGGGAATGAATACCTTAAGCTATGATATTGCTAATACTGTATTTGTAAAATATTTTGGTTATATCGTAGTTTGTTGAGGTTATTGAGGGTGAATAGATATAGTAAATGATGTGTGAAGCTTCAAGCTGAATCACCACCTTTAAAGAGCATAAAAAGTACTTTCACAAACTTGAGCTCAATTATAAACACAGTTCGATGCACCACCCCGAAAGGCAGCTCAACGTCAATTAGTCACCGTATTAACTGATCAGGTAGGCAGAAAATTACACCGCGTATCATTGGCACCTCGACGGATTCCAGGAACCAAATCGAGAAAATAGAACGACGTCACGCATCGTGAAAGAAAATTCGCGGAGTCGGTCGAGGAGGTTGAAGCAAATCCGCTTAGCCGTACGTCACTTTCGATTTCCCGTGTAATTACCTTGCGAGCATAGTTCCGCGACAGTCTCGTTATCTCGGCCGTGATAGATAGCGCAAATAAACATCTCACGATGGAACCAGAAGTCTCTGCGAGATGGCTAACGGCAGCTCGGCCAGGAATAGCAACGCCTATTATTGCGTGGTCAGGGGTGAAGGGTGGCGTTTCTCGCGAGCTTTTGTCACGGCTTGGCGGCGATTCCTGTAAAAGTTTCAGGGATCGTGGAAACGAAAGAGAACCGCGAGACTATTGTACCGGCAACACGAAACGAGAAAAGAGAGGAGAAATACGGAGGGGGTTGAGGCGATCAGTTTCCCTTATCGGTCCACTCGTATCTCCGCTTGTAGTCCGCTCTATAATTGCCTCTTTTAACTAAGATTACGGGATTTAACTTTCGGATGGATGCGTGGCTCGTTTCCGGGGAGGCCACCACCAGATTTTTAAATTGGTTCTTATAACTTTGAATACCCCGGGACAACGCTCGCGCGGAATCAAATCAGAAGAGTCTTAAAAGTTTCCCGTTATCTGCTGCTCTTTCTATTTCTTTCCCCGTTGACCCCTTTCCTTTTGCTCTTGTTTATGAGCACCACGACTTTACTGGGGCTTTTAATTGAAACGGATAATGCGGAAAGGATGTCCCTTTTCTTTTTTTGCAACTTTATTGGAGAAGAAATTGGTTAAATTAAATGTCTGTATTTAATATTTTATTTTGGAATCTTTTCTGTAGGTATTCAATTGTTCAAAGAAATCGCTTGAAATATTTATTTTTAATGAAACACTGCATGATTAAATTATTTCTACATATTGTTTTAAAGAAGCAAAGATTTCATGTGTCAAAGATGCTTGCACTTTCGATATCACTCTAAACAAAAATGGTCAAAATATAAACAAGCTATTATAATAGATTATATCAGAGTTCCATTAGTATATTTAACAACGTCAATTAAAACAAAAGTTCCATTAAAATAAAATTAGCTGTTGAAAGCTCAGCTAAATCGCAAGTAAATGTACGAACGATCGCAAGAAAAACGCTTCGATAACAAGAAATTTGCTTCCAAACGACGAAAAGAAAGAAGGGGTTGGCTGCCGTTACGGGGACCATGATTGATGCATGGGGTTGTCGCGCGTTGAGTCATGTGTCATTGGGCCGGCTAGGAATCGGGAATCCCGGGTAAGTACAGGGGGTTGGAAAGGGGGTGGTTTTCTTCTCTCGAACCCCCGACGGAATCGAGAAGGAACGAGGCCCCGCGATCAACGGAAAGAAGAAAAGGAGAAGCCGAAAGGGCAGGGGTAGGGCAATGGTCCGTGAACCACCGTCACGACGTAATGACGCGGCTCTCCTTTCAAAGATTGCATCGCAGGAAAAGCTTCGTGCGAAGCTGCCTCCCCTTCGTCCCCTGCCACGTTACCCTTCGCCCACGTGCAACCACCCTTGCCCCTTGATTCCTTCTTGTGGGAATCGATACGATGGCTCCTGAAATCCGGAGGGTTTTACGTTAAAATACCGAGGAAAATAATGGCTCGATATTTTACCTTTTCCAATAAGTTGCTGACGCTCTTTTTGATACATAAATATTTGCAAAAATCTGGCTATTCATCTCGTTCTTTTGTTTTGTATTGCTGTGCGAATGGTGATGGAGTAATTTTTTAAATGAAAATTCAGGTTTGTAATTTTGGATAGGATAACATATGGCGATATAATGGTAATACGTGAGTGATAGTACATGTGTACACACGTTGTCCATACATCTCGTAGATAACAATAATATTATCGTATAGAATATTTTCAAATATACGTACAGTGTATATGGGAGTACATATAGTGTGGGTATAAACGAAGCTCAAAGCATTTATCTGTCCGAGCAATTATCAAGATCTTGTAACGTCGGATAAAAAATATTTCGTACCGTGCCTTAATCCGAAATACGAAGAGCAAGCACCTTTCGCAGCGAACAATCTCCACGGAGGATCAGCGAATAATTACGGAAGATTATTTCCCATGGCCGTAACAATTTAAAACGTCAGCTGCATTAAAAGCGAGAGAGCCAGTTCCCGATCCTTTCCCAAGGATCAACCGGTGTCGTCACCGGGTCTGACAGATCGCTGACGCTCACGAAAGGATTTCGTGACAGCCGCGTTATCGTGATTCGATTCCACGAAATCACGTTGATCCACGGCTTCTCCGCGGTCCGTTTCGAGGATCTTTCGAGCCTGTCCGTGTCCGCTATCTCGGCTTCAGGATGAATTACCTTCCTACCAATTTCCTGCGGACGATCTCGACCCGCAGGCGCAATTAGAGGGGTGCACTCCTTGTGCATGATAATTCGGTGGATCGTCGTTCGATCAAGTAGAGAGAGAAAGAGGAAACGCTTTTGGTATTTGGAATTTTGGTACATGTGTTATAATCATGTGTTAAATCGTGTCACATATTAAATTATTATGTTATATTGTCACATGTTGAATACGCTGTATTGCTACACTGTTACGTTGTACTATCACATGTTACATTTACATACCCTTCCAAAAGTTAATTGAAAGCAAAGTATTAGATGTAGAAACCTGTAACAAGAAGATTACAATTTAATTATTTGAACGAAGTTGGGTTAATCAGATATCGAAAAATTTCTGGCGAAAGAATAGCGAAGGTATACTAACAATCGAGGCACTTTTCTCAGTCGTTTCGAAGGTCCTCACCCCCTCGCGTTCACAATAGACTCATTCACCGTTCCATCGCGGCTTTATCTCGATAATGAAGCCACAAAGGCGAGTCTCTATTTACCCGCGTCCCTGTACGCGTCGGTGTGCGCACTCCTCCGGTTTCTGGGTGGTGGGTCCGTGATATCCGTGCTAACAAGGTCCACTTGGGTGGCTGGCCAGCGGGTTTTACCTGGTCGTTTGCTTCGGGTAATATTACCGCGAGACGTTTCGCAAGAGACGTTTAGCCACGGTGGGTGGAACGAACGCATAGACGTTCGCGCTTACAAAGTCCACGGCATACCGACACACAGAGATATTGCCGGTATTAGTAGGTATGCGATGATGGTTCGTGTCCTCTTTTTTTTCCGCCGCCACACAGAGGAGGTCGAATAACGAGCGCATGCAAATCGCTGCCACGACCCTATCAGTTATTTTTAATGCTCGACGCTTGATACCGCGGCCGCCACCAGCCAACGGATTTATCCGTCTCCGTGGCCGACCTCCCGTCCGCCGAACTTTATGGAATAACGTTGCCGATGTTAACGATTCCTATTGAAAAGGGCCCGCCGTCGATTTATGGAACGCCCGACCATCGCCGTCGCGTCATTGTTGCTCCGCGGACGATCCTCGGCCCCGTTCAAAATGATCTATGGAAATGCGAGCTTCGACGTCGTCACCGTGGATTATTCGACGATCTCGCGGTGTTGTTCGACGAGTTTTTATATCGGGGATAGAGCTGTACCCCGCTTCCCGTAGGAACGTTGCCTCGTAAGGATTTCGGGGGAATTTATATTCTCCGGCACCAGGAATCGAAGCGTCTGAATTGATAGGCCGTCGTTAAAAGCGACGGGAATAGCTTGTCGGACCCGGGCGTTGTCGGATACGTGAGACGACGTTGTTGTTTTTCTTTCGAATGAACTGCCACGTTTTATGGCGCGTGCTGCGATGAAAATTTGACCACGATCCAAGAATTATGTGCGCGATTTGTTTCTATAAAGACAACGGGATATTAGTGACGTTATAATTTTAAAGCTCGTATTTATGTACCCTTTAGACGGGCTGCCAATAAATTGCCGCCAAATTTCTAGACCGATCGTCCCTGTTGAAATTTTATATTCGCACATTTTATATTCATACATTTTGTTCTGTATATTCATTCACGCGTTGAATGTTTCTCGTTTTATTTTTTATCGTGTTAAATATTTGTTTCATATTTATCTACTATTTGTTGAATTTTTTAAACTGCATTTTTTTATTCAGTCACGTGTTCGTTAAGTGTTTGAAACCTTATATGTATTTCCGTTGAATTTTTCAATATTGCTAGTAAAAAGGAAGTAGTACTACTTGTGATCAAAAACCTGTATTCCATATGTTACGAGTCTAAGATTTCGCGGTTAGTTTGAGCGAGAGGAATCAAGGTCAGAGTCGTAAAAGCAAACGACACAGACGGGAAGAAGGGTAAACCGATGGCCGATCGATGCAATCGTCTGCAAAGACGGCGTAGTCCCGTAGAAATTCTCTCTCTTTACCACTCGTCTCCTCCCTCTCGACTCGCAGACCATAAACGCAGTAGTGGGCCCCGGGTGCAAGCTCCGGGGTTTATTATCAGGCCGGGCTCCCAATTAAGCGGCAGCAGCTGTGAAAATTAATGGAGCACAGCTTTTAAGATGTAATTGGGCACATTCATAACTCAGGGTGGAAGGAGACCGGGCAGAGAAAAAGCCGGGCCGGTAGAGAAGAGAAACGAGAGACGGCCAATCTTCTCTGGCGCAAGAGTACACCGTTGTAATTGATACAGCTATATACACGTCGTGTTTTTTCCACGAATAAAATGTGCCCGGGAGGTGCACACCGTTTTCAATTCTTCCCTGTGTAAATAAATAATCGCTTCACGATGAGAGAGAGTTATCGCTCGTAATTTCTGTGTCGTCGATTCAAGGAGGATGGGGTGAGAAAAAATTTCGTTCGGTTCAAACACCTCGAGTGAAAAGCAGAAATGAACTGGAGGTGTTCGCGGAGAAATTAAGACTTGAGAGTATGTTTCAAACTTCAACCCTTATTCGGATAAATGGTTTCCTAGGGCCGTTATGAGGCTTGGGTGGGACGAAGAGTTCTGCCTACGTCTAGGAAAAAGTGTTTAAATCTATTGTACGTCAATCCGAAAAAATCTTCTGAAAATTTTTCAATTTAAGAATTTTCACAACATTAAAAATATGTATATGTACGAATTCGAGAATTTGTATCAGTTCGTTCTAGGCCCAAAGAGGGAAAGAAGTGACAGAGCAGATAAGTAAAGAGTGAATTCAGGGTTGGCCGGCTGCTTTCGCGAGATCGTGATAGCGACGATGTAATAATACCGAATGACGCGGCATTGTGCTCTCGTAGGGGATGGTTCCGAGGGGTGGTGGTGGCAGGAACGAGGTCGGGGGTTGGACGCCCCTTCAGACGCTCGTAAACATTTCGTAAATTTGCTCTACAGGTGTGCCATCGCGGCAACTAAGCCATCCACGCCCGACCGAATTCGCCTATTTACTTGCGCGACGGTACACCCTTCGCTACACAACTACCCCTTTCTGGGGCTCGTTATCCCTTCCGGTCTGCTGATCTTTGTCCTGTAATTGCGACGTCTGGAGTTTCTCTTTTTCTTTTCCAACGACGTGCGTCTGGGATGCTTTTCGTTTCCATCGCCGAGAAAATTGCGATTGTGTCTACCGATGGTTCTCGTCGCGAAATAGGGTTGCTCTGCGATGGAACCGAATCGAATCTTCCAATCTCGCTGTATAAATTTATTTTGTAATTTTTAGGTGGGTATTTGGGAATGCTAATAGAATTTCAAGTGCTCTTTACATTCTGTTAAATCTCTACATTCAACATTTTGATTATTTTATTGTGAAACGTATAATTATTTAGTATTATTTGTTCGTTTTGGGTAAAATTATGTTGGAGTATTGATACGTAAAAATTGTAATTAACATGTAGTATCAATTTATGAGAAAAGGACTTTACTTTTTAACATAGTAGGTACTGCTATTAATTTTGACAATTAGCAAGGGATGATACATGTTTTCATTTCGTAGTCAAAAAGAACAGAATCCACCGTGATCTTTTATGAACACATAAACAAGAAAGCTCTCCCCGATGTATACCATAAACATCACTTCTAGTTACCCCAAAATAATTCTCCAAATATTCTCTAAAACCAAAACAACATTCCTCCATATAAACTCGCGCAGAAATATTTGCCCATAAAATTGTGTTTTTATTCATAAAGTGAACGAAGTAGTAACAATATACTAAGAAAGTTAAAAATGTTCCACGGAAATGGTGTTCCATGCTGACGAGAACTGGTGAATAAATTTTGACGTACATCGAAAGACCAGTAGCGACTTTCACCCCCTCGGACATATTAGGTTGTATTTGGTTATAGGTGGGCCGTGTCCGTTGGATGGGTCCGACGGTGGTTGTAGGAGGAGTGTATGGTGGAGGTGGTAGAAGAGGTGGAGAAGGACGCGGTGGAGAGCACCGTTCCGGAAACTGCGCGCGGATGTTTGCTACGTACACGTCGTGCGAGCAATGGCGGCGTAACCCGCTCCACGTAGAGTGATGGAGGAGCTTCGTGCTCGGGATACCGGTTTCCGGTTCGGTTCTTCGCCGATAATCTCGATCCTGGCCCCGCCGCACCTGCCTCTCTCTCCCTTCTCCCTTTCTTTCGACTTGTCTCTCTCTCCCTGTTCCTCCTCGGGAACCGCGTAAAAATAGCGAGAGCCTCCGGGAAGAAATATGTAAAACACGAAAGCCAGGCGCACGCTGCACGTACGCTGCTGCATTTCTTGTTTCCCGTTTCCCTGTTTAACCCCCGCCACCACCCCTCTCAAATGAGATGGCCGGGAAAATTATGACATCCAGGCTTCTGTGCGGCGTCGCCAACGAAATTTGATTCTAACCACCTGGTTTTGGTCTCGCTACTTTGCAAATATGACTACCTCGCTTTGTGCAAGATGTCGAAGCTGATTTTTATTGCTCTTTTCGTGTTGGTATTTCTGCTACATAAGGGGATGTGTTTCTACTAAATTAACCTCACATGGAGCACTTAGTATTTCGTGGATAACTAGGATGAATCACTGGGATGATGAATTTTAAGTTAATTCTTCATAGATGAAATCTGTACATGTTTAAAATCACCCACTTTCAAAAATTATTGCAAGTATGTTAAAAACATTTTTACATTTCATACATTAGATCTGTTAGGTACATTCACTCTTAATTTCTAAACTGTTCAAACTTGACTATAAAGTATAAACTAGTAACATCCAAAAAGCCCAAATTTTGTGTCCACTCAAAAAGAATAGCAAGTAAATCGAAATAAAAAGAAATGACAAATATGTAATCTGCAGAATGTATGAAAATTTCTTCCTTCATTGAGCACAAGCTCTGAAGTTCATATTAATCCTCGTACAGTGGCCTGGTTCGTGAAGCAGCTGCACAGACAGCATCCTCGAAGCAGCTCCACCTTTTGCAACCCCCTCGTCCAGGAAACTACGCGACGCGACACACAATACCGTGAGATGATTATCTGGAAAACTAATTTCACCGTGGCGCGCGCGTGTTATTACTGTTACCACCCCCTGCCATGCACTGCTTCATCCCCTACCCTCCTCGCTGTAAATTCGCTAGCTCCGCGTGGCTGAAGACGACAGACCAGGGGGTGGTTGCACTTGGAAAAACAAATTATTAGTGTTATTGTATAGTGCTGGGTAATTCGGGTAATTGGGGGTGCAAAGCGCGGGCGTGCGACTGGCATTCGGA
The DNA here is from genome assembly GCA_945859555.1 of Megachile ligniseca. Taxonomy (NCBI): domain Eukaryota; kingdom Metazoa; phylum Arthropoda; class Insecta; order Hymenoptera; family Megachilidae; genus Megachile; species Megachile ligniseca. Next base: position 6,885,544 of record OX243784.1, read on the forward strand.
CTGTGGGGGTGAATTGTAAATTCTTGAATTTATGGATTTTTTCATTTTTTTATTGGGGGAATAGGAAGTTGGCGAATTAGGAAATTAGGAAGTTGGCAAGTTGGGAATTTGAGAATTTGGGAAATTAGGGAATTTGTAAAATTGGGAAATTAGGAATTTGGAAAATTAGAAAATTAGAAAATTAGGAAATTAGGAAATTAGTAAATTGGCAAATTTCAAAGTTCGTAAATTCCTAAATTTCAGATTCTCCAAATTCCCAAATTTTAGATTTCCACATACCTAAATACCTACCTCCTCAAATTTCCGAATTCCCTAATTATCGATTCTGAAATCCCCAAGTCCAAAATCTCCAAGTTCTCAAATTTCCTAGTTCCCAAACTATTTTCTCAAATTCCCAAATCTTTCAAACTTGCCCCTACATCTTCGATCACCTTACTTTCAGCCCCTACCCTGAAACCTAAACCTTCTCAAACCTAATAACCCAGAACATCCTTCAAATCCTCTCCGGATATCAAAAACCGAAGTCCCAATTTCCCAAAATTAAGCTTGAAGGGTCGACGCCTACTTATCGGCAGTTCGAATGTATACCACGATAGCTTCTTCCTTCACCCCGGACAAATATAACGACCGACAATTTCCTATAAGTCCAAGCTTCTGGTCGAATTCTGACGTCCAGGGAAACTCGACGGTGAATTTGCCCGCGCATACGTCCGTGTACGCACGTACCACGCCGGGCTATTTGTAATTTTCATTATCTCCGCGTAAAGGGGAGCATTTAGCCGTCTCGGCACGTAGAGAGTTAATAGGGTAACCGGCCCTCGGGGGTGTTGCCTTCGTTTTTGGCTTCGACTCCGTTACGCTCTCTCGGCCAGGTGATTCTGCGCCCGAATTCGGCCACGTTGTTGGTCCTTCGCTGGAGATCGATCGTTTCCTGTTTTGATCATTCGACCGCCGCTGATACATGGTCCTCCTTGGGAAATACTGCGATTGCTTTTACCGAGCTGCTTTGATTCGGCGATTTATCGGCCCCTGGCTACCGTCTGAACGCGACCGGAATTCGATGCATTGTGCACGAGCTGTTACGCGAGCTGCTTCGATCCTATCGCATGAAATGGCTGAGTCTACTATATTAGCATAAAGTAATAATAATTGATATGATCATGATTATCGGTACACTTGCTTTGAAGACCTTGGTGAATTCGGGACGTTCTGTAGACAGTCGAGGACAAATATTTCCCTTCTAGGATTTTTTGACTATTTTCATGACACATTCCCTAAATAAATCTGCCAAATTAATTACCCAGTCCAAAGTCGATCAGATAAGGTATCTGCAAACCCTATGTAGCCCAATGGTTACATAAGGAATATTTTCTCCAGCTGAGACGAAAATTCCACGATCAGATTTCGTTGTTATTCGTTTTGGAATCGAGTTCGCGTTATCTTTCCCATTCGCGGAGGAGCAGTATATTAGATTTATGGCCGGTCGATGCAAATACCAAACTCCGCAATTCTTTCTCCATGTTCACCTAATCCTTTTACGACGCCCAACCTCGCAGAAGATAGAAGGAGGCGGTCATCGACATTTTCGAATCGCCTTCAAAGGCTTTGGCCCGCATATTGCCCGACACGTATCGTCCGCAGCTTTCGTTCCACACGTGTATACGGAACAGAGAGAACGTACAAGGGAGAGAATCTCCCTCTTTGCACGCGTGCGTTATTTAGCGACAATGTGTCGCGCATAGAAACTGCCTTAAAGCAGCCAATAAACGGCGTTGCGGGGCCGTCTTGTTCCCTGCACGGCCTACGGGGCCAATTTCGTCAGATTTCAGGAAATTGTTGTTACGTCCAGAAACGCCTACCGACGCCGCGTGCTGAATCAACAAACGGGGCTGCGTCGGAAGTCACGAGCATCTCGATCGTTTGACGTACAGCTCCCTGGCAATCTAAACGTTACCGATCCCGATGCTATCTTTCGTTCCTATCGACTTCGCGAGCTCGTAAATCCAACCTCGCTTTCAACTGCCACCCTGCCGATCCATCCTCGCTGCTTTAACGATGTTGATGTTGGAACGCCGTGTTTGCATCGATGCGCGCTCGTTGCGCGAACCATGTTTCACTGACCGTTTTTCATTTCCATGAAAAATTTTGCGTACGTTATCTCTTCTCGGCGGTTTGTCAATGCTGATGTTAGATCGAATTATACCGACGTTTGGGACGATAAAATCGCGTATGTTCCGATAACGGGTTTTTGTTAGCGCAACCTACTGCAGTCAAACTAAGGGATATTTCATGTATAAGATCCTTCAATTTTTGAAAACGAAGATTTTTAAAATGTTGGAATTTTTTATATTATACGAAAGTGGACATTCAGACGAGTTTAACTGTATACTGTGGTCTTCAGGGCCATACAAAGGTAGAAATGAACGAAAGTAATTTCACATATGTACACATGAATTAAAGACATCTGTCTAAATATACATACTTCCTCTTCAAACTGATAGTTAACTACTACCTATATCTATAGGTAAATTCTAGTTGACTTTTCACCCCTTGTCTAATTCCATGATCGTGAAATATTTGAAGTCATACCAGTTCTGTGATCATCAAGTAATTGCAATCTTTATACCTGTGATCGTTAAGTAATTGCAATCTATTCCGTGATCATTAAATAATTGGAATCTTAATAGTCGTTAAGTAATTGAAAGTTGAAACATTTGATAAGAGTTCGTGACACAATTTCGTAGAAAGGAAACCCTCCGGGCGTATTAAGAACCGGAGTAAAGTAATTTTCTATCCATTGTTCCCCTTGGTGGACCATTACCCGAGGATGCGACGACACCTATCCCACACACGGACGGAGACGCGTGACGGCGTGGCAGTGAAAGGGTTGAGAACCCTTCTTGCTCGGTTTCCACGTGAATAGAGAAAGGGAGAGAATGTCAGAGAGGGGTGTAATTCTCATTTGGGTGTAATCGCGCTCGCAAAACTCCATCACACTTTCCTAATAGAGCCCACGAGGGATCACGCCGATGGAATGGCTCTTTGGACGCTTCGACGTTACGTTCGTGTGCACGTGTGTGCGACCTGCATCCCGGAGAGCGTAATGCGAGGGACGCGTATTGATAATAGAGATGACAGCCGAGATGCTCTGCGAGGAACGATTGCTTAAACGGCGAAAACTGAGGGGAATTAGTCCTTGCCGGACGTCGCGTTCAATTATGCTGACATTCGTGGACCTCCAAAAACTTCTATGGTGAAACACCAAATATTTAGGGACGAAAATTTATTTTACAGTATTAATATCTGAATATATCGAACTATAACAGAACTCGGTTTCAGAAATAAAAATATTGCAAAGAAAAAAAGTAATAAAAAGTAATAAACATAGATTAGCAGTAATATAACCTGGGAGAAAAAAGACGCTGTCATAATTCGAATTCAATCAGCATCGATGTAATACATCCCCTGTGTAAAATAAGGGGATGCGTGATTCTCGCGTGAGTCGACTAATCGGCAATTCATAGCTCGTCGATGTCGCTGCATTCTGCTAGGAGAGCAAGTATAAAGGACAGGAAGCGCGACGTCCTGTGTGCATCGAGCATCCCCTTGGCACGCCCGCACCCCTTCGAGCATTTCGTGGCGTTCCCGGTGATTAATGTTGCCGAACAAATTGTCTAGAAAAACATGTCGTAGCCGGGGCATTTCCCGCGCGTGCAGTGCACCCTTTATCTCCACCCGAGCCACCCTTATTTCCCTCGAGCGCGTAGAAGGCAACATACACGGACTACCAACCCCCGCCGGTTCGGCTCGACGTCACCCCGTGCTCCTTTTTGACGCACCACCCTCTCAACGTATAGTATGTATACATGCCTGCATACATACATTACGCAGATGATATCCGAGTAATCCGATTTACTTCGACTTCGCTATCAACGTCACAGCCTCCGCCCCGTTTCGGCTAATTATACACCGGCAACCCTTGCTCAGACGATGAGGACGCTTAACGGGAGATTAGGCGATACCATTTCGTCGACGACCGCTTACGACGATCGATCGACTTTGGGATATCGGACTTTGCGAATTTCGAATTTTGGAACTGGATATTGAGAGATATTGGGATTTGTGGAGTGGGGACGCTGCGATCGAAGGATTAAAATGTGGTACTTAAGGATATAGGAACTTCGAGATATAGGAACCTTGAGATGTAGGGACTTCGAAATGTATCAATGCCAAATTTATACCTCCAAAAATAATACAAAAGATCATGAAGAATAATTACATCAGAGCATGAAAAATAGTTACATGAAATCATAAAAAATTCCGTTTTGCAAGAATAAATTTCTCTCCACAAAAATTTAGAAAATTGTACAAAGTAAATGATTTAAAACGACAACCTTTTCAACGTTCCTCAATATTAATTACACCTGCTGAATGTATTTTCACTGAAAAGTTCAAAGTGAGCATACATAAGAGATGTTTACGAGAGTGCAATTGGAGTTCAAGGAAGAAAAGAAGTTTCGACAGATGCCGAGGTCGGGCATGCACGAAGGCCGACGCGACGCGGAAAACGAGCAAGGGAAAAATTCCACGGGCGGTTTCTAAATGTCGCCTCGTTAAAGTCACGCACGACATCGGTACATCGTTTGCAAAAAGCCCGGACAAGCCACGGCTTGTCTGTTCGTTCGCCGTGTTCCTCTCCACTAAATCTTCCCGGTATCTCGCATCTCTCCGCTTCCCACCTGCGAATTACAAATTACCGGAGGACTCGCGGCGCTGCACCGGCCTCGCTCGTTCCCTCCTCTTCCCGCTCCTCGAACATCGCATTCGGATCCGCGAGCGAAACCGAACAACACGACATTTTCATTTCCCACGATTTCACCTGTTTTCGGATACCCCGAAAAAACTAGCAATAACAGGACAAACGCGAGCATTTGTTAGAACCGTTAGGAAACGGTTAGGTAAAAATGGCGACACGAAGGGAAGTTTGCGAAATAAATTCGTTTATTCTATATTTATAAGAGTAATATCGTATTCGACGCACTTCAGGATCTCGACAAAGAGGGAAGAAAAACGAACGGTTAGAAGGCAGGAAAAAAGACGGAGGCTGGTAGCAATTTCGTGGTATTATTTACATCTCTTGCCGCGGGACACGGTGGTCAGGCCGTGGTCGCCGACGCTTTATACCTGATCAACGGCTGTATAGGTGTCGCGGAGATCTACCTTACCCGTGTATATACGTTTCACCTTTTCGTAGGTAAATGCACGCGAGAGAGTACGGGGGTAACAGCCGTCGCATAAAGCCCGGATTTTATTACAAGAGGATTCAAATTCCGCGCACACGGCCGAGCCCCCATGGCGCGGCCGGGGGAGGAGTGCCCGGAGAAACGAGAGAAAGACCGTAGGAATATAAAAAATGCCGGGCCGGACCCCGTGAATCCTCCCGCGGCGTAAACCCATAAACCACTCGCGTATTCTATTTCTCGCGGATAAAAATTTCGATCTCCCACCCCCGGCCTCTTCGCTTTTTACTCTTCTTTCTTTCGTCGGTTTCGCGCGGTTATCGATGAGATATTTTACTCTTCGATTATTATACTCTCTGTAGTCTCTGGCGTTTCTGTCATTCACGATTTTTAGAAATTTCGTTCTTTCTTGCTAAATTTATTTTCTATTTTTTCCCTTCTCTCTTTTTGGTTCTTGGATCGTGCAGGGATTAATATTCTGGAATTTTGAGGAGCAGAGAATATGTGAAAGAAATTGAATAATCTGTGTTAGACTGATTTTTATGAAGGGTGCAAGAAAGGCTATACATGGTACCTTTTCCAAAAACTGCTCTTTATTGAAAAAAATATATTCATAAGAACACCATAGTAAAAATTATTTGTACTTGGACTACTTGGAATTGACAATAATTTACAACCAGCTAATTGTACAAGGTTTATTTACTCACTAAATAACTTTAATAAGCAAATGTTTTCAAAAATAGAAATTTTATTATCTACGAGATCTTAAAATGAGGATCACGGTATTAACACATTAATTTTTAATAAGAACGAACGAGGCTTTTATTCGGAATTCACTACCTCCATCTTGAAGATAATGGCGAGTGTTCATGGTATTTTTCTTTAGTTGTACGTCGATCATTCTGTCCACTATAATAGCTTTCCCGTGGTGCAACGGTAATGTTCCCGGGAATTTTTCTACAGGTAATTACCAATCGTAGGGTTTATTAATCTCTTGTACAAAGTGAAAGGTGCCACTGGATAAAACGTCAATGTTACATTCCCTCAACGGTTGAAACTTTTTACTGTCTGCTTGTCAATTCTTTGTAAATCGAACGTTAAACTTATTCACATTTTCTGAAATTCGATAGTTTCTCTATCTTGCATCTATCATATATTACATATGTAATTTCGAACTTATATTACAAAATGAGTTCTAAAATAAAATTCGAAACTCGAATATAAATTCTGTAGCAAAGTATGAAATACTAGTGTAACGTGGATAAAATTTCAAGCTCAAATATAAACTTGAAAGAAAAAATTTGAGTATCATGTTTAAATGTAAATTTGAAAGTAAAATTTGATTATCAAGTCCAAGTGCAATTTAAAAAAAAAAACTTTTCTGAAACATTTGAAGATTTGATGATCTGAAAATTCATGCACTTGAAAGTTTGCTGACCTAAAATTTCATGCACTAGAAAATTTGCTGACTTCCAAAAAAGTTCACTCGAAGATTCAATAACACAAAAATTACCAGACATATTTAAACAAATTTGCAGACAAAAATCGTTTATTTAAGAATATTCGTCAGCACATTCCACAATTTCTTATCGTCACTTTTGCACCCACAATGTATCTCTCCAGCAATGAAAATCACGCAAAAAGAGTCGGAGAACACGTGCTCTAGAACGTGCTCGTTCCAGTAGCATCCGCGAAGGAACGTCAGGATGAGAAACATCCTCGGATGTACATAACGCTTCCACGTGCACGACCGGACGAAGATGTAGGGAAAAGATTTCATGGCGCGTAGAGATGGTAAACGGGACGCTTTAGGGCCATCCAGAGGACGAACGGTCAATCTAAACGACCCCTTATCTTCTCCGCGAGCGGGCCTCTCCGACAGGCTTTTTCCTCGCTTGAAATCTGAATAAAAAGCGGTTACTCGAGTGAAACACAGAGATCGCCGAGATCGGGAGTAATGGGTTCCTTTTCCTCCGGGCCACCGCCTTGTGGATGGATGGTACAGCCGTGTTTTTAGATGCCTAAACAACCGCATTTGCCTCGGGAACGGCGTGCTTAGTGCCGTGTCTGCTTTTTAAAGCCGCCACGTGCCTCTAAATTCGCCCTACTAGTAGCACGAGTCAACCTCTGGTCGGACCACCGTTTTACCACGTTCAAATAATTCACACTTTCTTGCGAGCTTCTTCGAAAATGCATATTGTATGATAAATACTTCAATGACTCTGTTTCAAATTATTCCGTTTTTCATATTTTATAGCATTCGTGTATATTTTTGGGCGTTATTAGTATATTATAGATTCTTGTATGTAATTACTATATTACATATGCTTTTATGGATTTAATATTTCGGTATGTTAATACATGACATATATTGTTACATGTGACGAACATATCACATACTTCTACGTGTAATGAACAGATCACACATGTTTTTATACGTGATACATCACATATGTTCCCTTATTTCAAAAGAAAAATTTCGTGCAGAATTAAATCATCATCCACAGGCGAAAAACGCGTTAACAGTTCACATTGATCGTTATTTTCGCGTTTTCCGAGATGGTGCGTCTGGTCCCAGGATTGCGAGGGCCACGAAGACGAGGGTGGTGGTGGGTCGGCAGTTTATAACGGCGTCAGCAGTTGCTACATATAGTGGCTCCGGTGTCGGAGTTTAAGAGACTGTTACAAGCTGACGCCTTCGTCGGGGGCAGACGGAGATGGGGTGAAAATCAGGCTATATGGGGGCAGACGCGGAACACGTCGAGAGGGAGGAAAATAGAGGGCAGGAGAGGGTGTTAGGTGCAAAGCAGTCGGGTATCAACCCTCGACCCGTCGACGAGATGAGTCTGACCCCGACGACGAGGTAGCCGGTGACAATCGGCTCGAGTATCCACTACCCCATAACGGGGGAGGGTTGCGACAGCTGTGGACCCAATAACTTGCCCTCGCGAGCCGAAAAGGGCTCGAAATGGCGACAACGTGGCCCTCGACGTCCTTGCTCCATTACAACATCTTGGACCCTGATTTTCTGTCCTGGAAATTAATCGCGCACCTAATCAACGCTCGATTTTGCAACACTGATTCCTTATTGGAGTTCTATATTTTATACTCTTTAGACAACTTCTGTATCTAATTGTTTTCAGTTTTGGAAACTTCAGTTTTGGTGGTTTGGAGCTTTTTCACTGTAAAATAAGTTTATAAGTTTTATGTTCATTTTGTTTGAAAATCGAATTCATAAGGGGGTGAATTGGAAAAAATGGGGAATTGTCAGAAATATAATAGAACATTCACAGGGTGTTTGTATCACGAGTATTCTGAACGTGTTATATAAATAATCGAACTTGTATACATTTTTTAATTTTGTGAGTATGAGTCCCTAAGCGTTTAGATAGGTGAGGTGATACGTTTGTGTACCGCCGCGAGTTAACGTAAGGAAAATTCAGGTATCAGTGACACCGAACAGTGTGAGGGTAGTTGACGATGCTCTAAAATTCAATCGGGATCATAGTAGATCACGCGGATCGCTCAGTTATGGGGTTGAATAAAATCCGAAGGCAAAAAAAAAGCCGGGTAAAACGAGTAAAAAAAAAATCGATCCGGCGGCAAGAGTCATCGAAAGAGCGTGGAAAATCAGGCAGACGAGCGCGTCGGACGTCGAACATTTTTTTTCCGGGGGTCCTTTTATTGGCGGGATCGTCGAACCGCCCATCAACATCAGCGCGAAACGACGCGCCGGCGCTATCGCGCTTCGAAACACGATTTAGTGGCGACCCCGGCAAAACAATTATATAAATTCCAGAGCCGTGGGCGGCTGCGGAGGGCATGGGGGCCGAGGGCGAGGGCGCGGACGGTGGCTCTCGGCACGGAGGTCGGAATTTTCGGAAAAACCGTTGCACCACGGCCATAGATTAAACGCAGCCGAGCTGCACACGTCGATGCGTCGCGGCCGTGCGGCTGCGGTGGCAACGAGCGGCGGGAGCTATCAGTGACACGTCGCGTGTTAAATCGCTTTGTTGACACACATAACCTGTCTACGCGTATCCGATACGCGCGATCGCGAAATGCGCCCGCGCCGAACCGGGGAAAAAACGCGCGAGCGGTTTACCCCTCGAGGCTACGGGAAATTCGCCTCGCGCATTTTTTTCCGTCCCACCTTTTGCGCGCTCGTTCGCTGCTTTCCGTTCTACTCTTTTCTCTTTTTGCCTCGACGCTGGCTCCCGCGTACGTACAGCGGATTTTATTCAATCTTTGTTTGTTTAAACGATTTTCGAAACCGCTGGCAAATTAATTCCGCTTTTGCAGATGACTTTTTATTAGCGTTTCGCGTAGGGTGAGTGCATTTCCGAAAATTGCTGCAAGCTTTCGGGTTAATTGCGGATTAATGTTTCATTCGTGATTTCCTTTGATCGAGGATTTCATCGATCGGTAATTGTGAGAGCTATTTTTCTGGCTCTGAGGACACTTACAGATGTGCTTACTTTGTTTTTAAATTTAAATTTTCTTTTTTACAATGTGACGATGAGCAAAAATTTAAAAAATAAGCATGTTTAATATTCACCGATCCTTGATTGCAAAGATTATAATTTGAACGAAAAATTCAATTTTTATAAAAACACGTGACACGTATGATCACATATGTAGTATGCGTCACGAGAGCGTCACAATATTGTAGTGCAAGTTAATCAGCATAAATACAAAATTTTGAGTCAACAAATACTGCTATGAATACGCGAACCATACGAGTTAACATATGAAATAACCGAATTCAATGAGACAAAATTCTAGAGCAGCGTGTAAAGGTAAAACATGACCGCAATGGGCAATTTCTAACTGGCCCGGGGCGATAGAGTCATAAAGAAGATTGTTCTTGGTCGAATTTTTATGCGGCCATTCGAATCGCGTGCCTCTCGGGACAATTTTGTTACAGCATCGAGAAGAGGAGGTGCACGCGAGGCTAGCAAAGAGGACACCGTGCAAGCGGGTTGTAAATCCAGCCGCTCATAAGCCGGCGATGCTCGCCGCTGCATTTACGATCGATAAAATCATTTTATCCGAATATAATGCGAGCTCGATTCGCGCGCCGTATCTCTCTGCCTCTTTCTCTCCCTCGGATCTTCTTTCGTTTTGTTCCGTGCTTTTGTGCTCTTTCTCTTTCGCCGACTCGTTGCGTCCTCTTTCTGCCGTTCCGATCGAGATCGCGATTTCATTGTAATGCATTCGGGCGATCGGTTCGCACCGGGACCCCGAATCTTTACCCACCCCCCTCGCACCCTTCTGCGCCACTCGATACATAATTCCCGTTCGACAAATTCAATGAGCATTGTAGGCCGCGGAGCATCCTTCCAGCGTGTAATCGCGTTTCCTGCCGGCGTTGCGGGCAAAATCGCGGCCACCCCCGCTCGTACGAACGGAATTTAGGGGTTGGCCCGACCGGCCACGTCGAAAATTTGTATCTCCGCCTACCCCACCCGCGATTTTATCAATACTTTATGACCTGTTTAGCGGCGATACCCGCCCGCGGATATTGAAAAACTTACCAACCCTTTCGAAACGTTTCGAACGCTATCGATATTTCTTTCATGTGAGCTTAAACTTTTGAATTTTTTTACGGTATTTTTCAGCTGTGGAGTTTGTTTCAAATTATTGTGTTACTATTTGTATTATTGGTATTAATGGTGGAATTAGAAAGTGCAGTATAATATTGGGGGTGACTGTCGCAAATGTTATTGATAACTAGGATTTTTTTGTGGAATTAATCAGATTTGCTAATTTGTTTAGTCCCGGTTGTAGTAGAGTTTTGTATTAATATGAATATCATCTAAATGCTAATTCTTACAAATACCTGTACTTATAAACACTGGTTGTTGCAAATAATTATAGATTCAAATTTCGTGAAATTAATTTAAGTAGAAAAGTGTTCCGAGAGAAATAGCTGATACAGTGAGTACGAAGGAGTCGTTACTTTTTATGTCGAGGAACAGCATATGACACGCTTCTGCCGCAGAAAGAGGCATAAAAGTAGATTTGCGAGGGGGGTTGTCTACGGCATGACCTTCGAATAGCGTGACGAAATTTAGTGCGTCCCGATGCATGCATGAATAATGCGACGAATTTGCTTGCGATCTCGCCCGCATGGATTCGATTCCCATGGTTTCGGGGACGCTTTCGAGTCGAGTGGATATCGAGAAACTCGCCGGCAGTTTTCGTAAGAAATGGCACCATTCGACGCGGCGAATTGCGAGAATAAAGTGAGTTCGCTCCGGCCGAATGACTCGGATGAAATGCATTGCCGTTCATGGAACTTTTGTCCTCTACTACTACGATCTTTTAATTTTTCATTTAATACTACGAAAATAGACAAAAAGTTGTATCGCTGTTACCTTTATGGTATACTAGACTGATAAACGTATTAATACGACAAATTGATATGATTGAAGATTTTCTGTGTTAATACGTTCGAAGATTTTCTGCAAGATAATGGAATACCATCTGGAAAATCAATTTGAAGGAAGTAGAGAAGTAGAACATTTAACGTATACGTGAAACGTACGATCGATCAAAGAACGTCCAAGAAGCGATTCTTCAGTAGACCGTTAGCACGTTTTCCCTCGATTCGATTCGTTGTATAATGGGCAATGATCACCGGGACGGCTGTTCGATCCTCGCTAATGCGAAAGCTCGTCGTTCGCGTCGCATTAGGCCGTGCGGCACTCTGTACACCGGCGAAATTGATTACCAATACCAGCTAGCTAGCTGACTCTCGCGTTCCCGTGTCCCGTGCAGTAATGATGTTTTGATGCGAGGACCCCGGTGCACCGCGCGTATCGACTGCAGTTAACTAATGGAAGCTCTCCGATAATTGCGAACGCCGTCGGAGAGTAAATGTTGCCAGCGCGACAGTAATCATCGTTACCGCTGTTCCGCTGTGGCGCAAAACGAATACGCGACGCGTTTAGAGAATCTCGATTGCAACTTTCGTTTCGTGATACAAACTTTCTATGGTTTAAGATATTCTCATTGCAAATATCTAATTTTTTCATTACTAAATTTGCTTATTTTTTAATTATTAAATTTGCATATTTTTAAATTATTAAATTCGTATATTTCCAAATCATGAACTTGCAAATTAAAAAATTTCATAATTGTAACATTCAGAAATTTCTAAATGGCTGAATTACCAAATTTTTATATTTTTTCATTTTTTGATTCACAAACTGTTTTTTCTCATTTATTTAAAAATTTTAAGTATTAAAGAAGTTCTACTTTAAATGTGTTTCTATTATATCTGCATTTACTTTATTTATCTATTTATTCAATCTATGTTATATCCACATTTATTGTATTTATCTACTCATTTATTGGATCGATGTCTACATTTATTTTATTTGTCCAATTTATTCGATCGTATCTATTTGATGTATCGATTTGCTCTACACTTTCTATGCTAAATAATATCTATATTGTATCTACATTTGGAAACGATAGAAAAGTTCTCCAGGTCGAGTTTCAATCGTAGCTGCGGTATCCGTTGCAAGGCATCAAATAATATCGCAGACGAGATAATGAAAAGAGACGTATGAAAAATTCAAATTCGACTGTCACCCAATGACAAGGCAAGAGTTACGCTTTCAAAACCCTCGCGTGACGGGGTTTTGTTTCACGCGGAAACCGAGATGCCCCTCCGGTTTCATAATCAAAACTGCATTAAAATCGTGAAAGTGTTGACGAGGGCGCGACGAAAAGTGTTTTGTCATCGGGAGGGTGCAACAATATGTCCGTGGACGAAGAAGGGCAGGAAGAGGCAAGGCGCACGGATCGTAAACCGATAATTTTACTGGGTCGTTACGATAGCGAGCGATAATAAACCCGTAAAAAAGTGCATCTCCGGATACACTGGCTCGCGCGTTTAATTGCAACCCCCGCCTTTTTTCTCACCTTCTCGATCGCGATAATAACCGTAAAAACTAATTTCCCGTTACCGCTCGATACCTGCTGCGTCTCGACGTGCGTACCACTGTATTCCAGAATTTACAAGCGACACGATGGCGTACGTCTTTCCGGTGAAACAGGAAGACCGAGTAGGCGCGTTTAATCGCTGTCCGCTTTTTAACGCCATCGTAAAATTCCCTTCTTATCGGGGCTACTCTTCTGATGTACCATATATCGTTCTCATTTTCTATCGAAGTTTATTAGCTTTGTGCAAAGATTGTCGTAGATAATTCTTGTCATTTTATAGGTTCTTATTATTTGGTGTTGTTCTTTTGTTCATATTTTATAGATACTCATCCCTTATAATTTCAAAGTATATATAATTAATATTATACTGGGTGGACAAGATAAAAGAGGCCCAGAGTCATACTGTACGTGACCTAGGTCTTCTATCTTTGCCACCCAGTATTATACAGAAAGACATTTTTTCAACTAATTCTATAATATTGCACGTGATGTACAAACACAATGGGACAATAGTGGAAATTATTAGTAGAGAAATAACCAAAAAAGTCCAATCTCAATAATTCTCAAAAATTGCTGAAATCATAAGGTGTGAATAACGCGACCATAATAATTTAAACCGCGAAAGAATGATTCCACGAGTACAGCGATAATCGATAGACGATAGTTGTATAAAGCAACGCACAAAGGGAACAGCGCGATACGTGTACATAGAAACGTAGAGAAGGATCGCAACACGGTTTCCTTTCAAAGTCAAGGCCTCGGCTATCGTTGGATGAAAGAATATCCCCGCTTGTATAAACCGAGGGCCCCTTTCCAGCCCCGAAACGCTTCTAAACGCCTCTGGTTCCCCTTTGGCGGCGTAGGCAGCGTGTCACAGCCAGCTGACTACCGCCGTTCACCCCCGCTTCAACCCTGCTGGCAACCACCCCCGTGGCTGAAATATCGCCCGAACAATGGCGCGCAACCCCTGCCCAAAGGAGAACAGAGATGGAAATGGAGAAAGATGAGAGGCACGAACCAGTGGCAACTGCCCAACCTTTTCTCTCTCTCTTTCTCTTTCTGTCTCTTTGCGACGGGGTGGGAACCGGCAAAAATATCTTCGCCACCGGAAAACTTAAGCCCGCCGCGTTCAGAACGGACAGGATGAAATTTTACAGTCGAGGTAGCGGCTGGCAAACGGTTATACCACTCTTCGCCACTCTATGAATACTTTCCGACGCTTTCGCGAATCGAATGTTTCGCGGTTTAATCATTATTTTACGTTTCTGTACGCGGGGGTAATTCTTCTTAAGGTGGTAGATTGAGGAGAAGTTAATAGGATATGTGGATGGTGTGAATTTTTCACTCCAAATCTCTAAATTCCCAAATTCCCCATTCTTAAAATTCTCCAGTTTAAAAATCCAAAAACTCGCAATATTCTACAATTTTCTAATTTCCATATCCCCAAATTCTGCAACCCCGAAATTTCCAAAAATGCGAAACAACTTCCCCAAATCCACAAATTTCAATTACACTAAATTTTCTCTGCTCAAAAACCAAAGTTCAATAATCGAGAAATTCCTCCTACCCAGTTCCAGAGCATGCGATCTCTCCGGCTCTGTTGCAGGAGAATTGAAGCTCGTTGCCCGCCGGTTGAGCGAGCAAGCGTTGACTTTAATAATTATTATTCATAAGACAGCACTGGTAACCGGCCAGGCGTGAGACTAAAGCAAGAAAGATGCCCGGCGAAACAAGAGAGGGTTGGAGAGTCCCGGCGTCGCGTTCCACCCTGTGGCTGCGCCCTCTTCGTCCATCGGAACCACGGTTTTCCACGACGAGAAGGGGGTGTTCTCTCGAGTCAGTCGAGCAGAAACCCAATCACTTCCGGCGTCTGCGCCCATTAGGGCGCCGCGACGCTGACGTCGGCTGACGTACGCCCTTTCGCCTGTCTTCCTTCAACCACCCCCGTTTCGCCAAGAAGCTCGTTCTCTTCCTGCACCACCCCCGTCCTTGGACTTCTCCCAGCCACCAAATAGACCGCAGATCTATTGTTTGGAAAGCGCTCGCACGGAAGCCTTCTTCGCCGTGGCTAATGACGTATCGAGAATACCGGCGAGCTTCTTGCCCCGTCACTCTTTCTCTTTCTGACAACCAACCCCTTTTTACCCCCCTGCCTCCTCGTTGTTAGCGGATAATAGGTCGTGCAGAATGCGAGGGGATGTTCAGCCCTCGGGCTACTTCCTGAAAAATGTATTCTGCCGGTCGATTGGTCCAAAGGGTGCGTTTAATTGAAGACACGAATAATGTTTATAATGTTACCACGCATCCAATTCGGAGTTGTCAAACTTTTGACGGGTCCCCTCTTTTGGGGCTTATTTTGATGTTTTCGGAATTTTGGGATGAGGGAGGCAGTGTCAAAACATTTATGATAGTAAGACTGAACTAATGTCACTTAAATGAAGTTGTGACCGTAATATTTTTAGAATAAAAAGTGTGCATTGTTCAATATTATTAACAGTAATTATTCTTGAAAGAATATGAATTTGACTGCGATTGCAAGAATAAATATTTCTACCACTAAATAAATTTTACAGCAGAAATGAATTTTGTAGACAATCTACATCAGTGCTGTAGTTGTCTTATTCAGTAGAATAGGTCCTTGATTGGTCAGACTCAATACTTACAATATATTAAATTATTTCATAAATCTTCACGAAACCAACATAACTTTTTCGAGTAATACAAAATGATATACTAAGAGCAAATTATAAATGCACTTGATCTGATCTTGAATATAAATGTTTAAATACAAGTCATTTTCATGTATTTAAAATTACATCTCGTATAGGGGTTGAAAAAATATTGGTTCATTGTCAGTGGTTATAAATATTTTTTTGTATAAAAGAAATGTATTCTGAAAGGAATATGGAGGCTCGAAGCAGTAGTAATTTACGATCGATGATAGGGGTAAAGTTCGATTTTGCTGAGTAGTTGCGCGCAACCTGTGGCCCTCTTTCGCGCATGCATTTCACTCGACCACTTCGTCAAATTAACATACACGATTCGGCCGGAAATTACGTCCGACAATTACCGACCTTACGCCGATGAAATATCGACGGTGCCGGGCTGCGCGGCCAAATTGAGATGAACGATACATCGACGTACGTACCTAACGTACCTATATACGTTGCGTTCTGACCGAGCTTTCGACCTTATCACACCGATCGCCTAATGCCCGTTGCCCATGATCCACTGATCTACATAATGAGTCATGAATACGTCTGGCTACCTGACTGCTATCGTTATCTCTGATTACCCGAATAGATTTCTTGCTAGGAGCCCCGGCAAATGAACGATCGTACGCTCAGATTGCGTTACGACCTTACAACTCTTTGCTGCGATCATTTTTCTTCGAGTTAATCTCGGAAGAAAGAGATCGAACTGGCTTGACCGATTGTTCTCTTTCATACTCTAAATAGACTTTGTACAATAGACAGCTTTTTCGAGAGGCTAAGAGAATTGTTTCGATACGCTTAATTACTGTTTGGGTTCACTCGAGAAATGGGCTCTCTAGGAATCTTAAGATGTCGGTCTTGTTTGAAATATTTATACTCTTGCATCTTGTATGTCACAAATATCGCGTTCTACTTTATCTGAAGTTACGTTTGCAAACTTCTACATCCCTGAAATTTCTACCGCAAGGTTCGGAGCGTGGCAAATTTATGTACTCCCGAAATTTCAACCCCTAATGTTTATAGAACCGAAGTTTTTGCAGAACGTTTCTACGTCTTCTGACGTTTCTGCTCTTGAAATTGCCATGTCTCGAAATTTCTGTATTTTCGAATTTTTACCCTTGAACTACCCTGAAATACCCCTAAAATTTCTGCATCCCCAAATTTCTACGTCATGAAATTACATCCTGAGATTTTCTACGTGCCGAGATTTCTACGTCATAAAATTTCTATGTCCTCGAAATTTCTGCACCCCGAGGTTTTCACGTTTTGAAATTTCTAGGTCATAAAACTTCTGTATTCTTGAAATTTCTACGCCCCGAGATTTTCGCGTTCTGAAATTTCTGTGCAGCGAGATTTCTATGGCATGAAATTTCTAGACTAAACAACCCTTGACATTTCTACTTTTTGAAATTTGTGCGTTTCCGAAATTTCTACCCCGAGATTTTCGCGTCCTGATATTTCTGTGCAGCGAGATTTCTACGACCTAAAATTTCTACATTTCTAAAATGTCTACACTCGTTGGAAACATATATGTAACATGTCTAACATATCTATTTGGATATAGTTATTTACCTATTCCTTCAAAATGTCTAACGCAAATATTTACACCTACGTTTTCGAAAAGTAATAAACTTGATGTTTGTATAGAAGTTTGATTGAAGTTTGTATGGAGAAACATATTTTTAACTTTGTAAATTTTGTATGTTACAGGTTCATCAACGCGAGGCGTAGAATCGTCCAGCCGATGATCGACCAGAGCAATCGAGCCGGTAAGACGAGCCCAATTCTGTCAACAGACCCTTACACACACACGTACAACACAGAAGACGCGTATAATTTCATGTCACCTGTACCGGGCATGCATCACGGATACGTTTATCCGGCTTATCACGAGGGTTACACGCCCGGTCCTTATCGGTTGACGTAGATCGATGCGTCCGAACGAAGGAATTCAACGTTTCCCATAAGTGCTCCTCCAATGTTACGTCTCTTATTAAGCTAAGATCATTCTATCTTAAACTACTCTCTATACGTTTAGAACAAAACGTATAAACTTTTTCTTTATTAGGTAGTACAATTCATTATGTCATTTATGATATCTTTTATAATCGATTGGTATAATTTTGTTATTTTAGACTAATTTAGAGATAGTTGCTGTATTTTTTAAAAAATATTTTATATATTACTATTCAAGTTTTATTCTACTATTATTAGAATTTTATTATTACTGTTAGGATTTTTTTCATTTTTAGCACTAGAATTTTATTTTATTATTAGAATTTTATTTTTACTATTAGAATTTTATTCTATTCGGCTCAAATTTTTAGGTTAGTTTAGATCGTTCGTTGTAACCTCATTCTATAATTTAGCTTCATACGCAATTATTCGTTGATAAATATTCACCAGCGTTTAACTATAGTCTACATAAGATATAAAATTTGTTCGAATATCTGCAAAGTGGCAATTAAATGTTGCCTGTGCAATTTATGTAACGCGTGCTAGGAACTGTTCACGTTTCCAAGTACCATATTCCCTTTTTCAATAAATAAACGTATCATGTTAACCGTACTAAACAGTAGCTTATTTTGTTTAGCCTTTACAAATCTCTATTATAAAAAAATTTATTTTCACTTCATACACCGATAAAATAATCTTCATCGTCGATTCACACCTTTTTGGCCCTGTTTATTTCTACGAGCAAGTACATTTTTATATTACATCAAAAAATAAGAAACTACCACTTAACCTAGCTTCATCGCTTAAAAAAAATGTATAAATTAGAAAATTGCAAATACCCAGTCAAGAACGAGGGTGCAATCAAAAGATTCGCCCTCGGCCACAAAAAAAGATGAAGCTAACAGAGGGGAAGAAAAACATCCACCCCCCAGTTTCCGGGGCTGGTGTAATCTGTAAAGACGTCGCGTTTACGAGGAGGGAATCACTTCGTTTGCAGTAAAAGGCGACAAGAACGGTTACCTAGCCGGTTTAGGGGTTGGGGGTAGCGGTGCTCTTCGGCTTCTCCGTTGTTGGGGTTCAAGGGTTCGCTAGTGATTCGGATGATGGCGGCAGGGCTGTTTCGTGAAGGCCCCGGGTGGGCAAAGGTGGATAACGTTCCGGATAACGTTCGGATAACGGCAGGATAATTGGTAGCGGTGATCAGACCGAGTTTTACGAGCCGGCAACATGCCTCTCACCCCTCCCTCTTCATCCCCTTACGTTGTCTTTTTCGACCTTTCTCCCGTTCCTTTGTTTCGACGGAAGAACAAGCTGTCGCGAGAGGGTTCTTGGTTAAACGCTCGAAACGAGCCTCCGTACAAAACTTGATACGCTTCGCTTTTTTACGACTACCTCATAAATGCTCGCGGGGTTACGGGTTGTTTGCTGTCGATAAAGTTGCCTGTTCTGAAGAAGTCGGATTTCTTGCGGTGAAAATAAGCTGCTGGCTTCTGATCATTTTTTCTTAAGGGTGGACTAATCGTGCAGGGTGGTACATGATTTTATTTTTTTAAATTACAATGAAAGTTGTTGAAACAGTGACAATAAGAAGAAAATAACAATAAATAATAAAAGATGACAATAAAAATTTTCCATGAAAAATGACAACGAAAGTTTTTACTAAAAAAGACAACAATCACCATTGTCAATGAACAAAGTAACCATCGAAATTGTCAATGACAAAATGACGGTGGAAATTGTCAATAAAAAATGACAATAAAAGAACTGTAAATGAAGACTGTCAAAAATATTACTATAATACATTAAATATGTATAAATAATTACCGTATGCAGAATACAAAAAGAACAAAAATTGAAGAATCTCAAAATTAATAACTTATGAAAAATTGCCCAAACCGATTGCAATAACAACAAAAATAGTAGATGTACTGAAAAGCCACATGGGGTAGTTTCTGGTAGAAGTGGAGAAGCATTACTAACAAGCCAAAATGTCGTTGTCTGCATCGAGAGCAAAGTGGAAACCCGTGTACGTTAGATTGTCATCCCGAGTCAATCCTGATCACGACGAATTTACCCTCGAACAACCCCTTTTCCGTCGCACCTTCGAATCGTATACACTTTCGTCCCGGTTCCTTCGTTCCATCTGGACCTTTACCGTCTAGATTGAAATCGATGACGTTACACGGAGAATTTTCGTCGTGGAAAGAAAAACCCGGACAGAGTGTTTTCGTGGAAATGACCAGAGAGGACAGAAGAAAAATTCGCGAGATCACAGGAAATTTGCCAGGCTGCCCTTCGTTCTCGTCCATTTTTCCAATTCCTGTGAGACCCAGTCCCACCGTGTCCGCCCTTGCTCCCTGTTCGGACGATCAGCAGTCCATTAAACCTTAATAGCCGAAGCATTAGGCCCCTGGGCAGATTTTGCTCCGCCGGAAGCGAGATAAATGTGTCTTTCAAATGTTGCTGGTCCCCCGTGGATCGACGGAAACACCCCTCTCTTTCGCGGCCTTTGCTAGCCAGGTGAGACGTTTTATTCCCTGCGAGAGATCGATAATTGTCTTCCATGTTTCCAATTTGTACTAGAGGCTCTTGTTTGAAAATGCACCAACGTTATACGTTGTTTGATACTTGGTACACGGTTTGAGTTTATAATTTAGGGACACATTTTTGGGATTGGACATATAGGGGGTTGCAAATTAGAATATTTCTATATTTGTATGTTTTCAAACTTTTGAATTTCTGGGTTATTCAGTTGTTTAATATTCATGTATTTAAATTTCGGAAACACCCTCAGATTCCAAATTTGAAGATTTGTAGATTTGTGGACTTGGAGGTTTGTGGATTTGTGGATTTGTAGAATTGGGGACTTATAGACTTGCAAATTTCGAAATTCCAATTGTCCAAATTCTTACAACCCCAAAATTCAACTTGTCTAAGTTCCTACATCCCTAAATTTCACTTGTCCAAATTCTCACATACTCACATTCTCACATCCCTATCTCACATGTCCAAACACCTACATCCCTAAATTCTCAACATCCCACAAATGAACCCCTTAAAAATCTTCACCTCATCTTCCCAAATTTCCAACATTTCTGGTTCCACTTTTACGAGCCCGCTATATCACACCCTAGGACTATACACGAACACACATGTCGAAATACCTGGCTGAAAATTAGAGCAAGAACCAAGGTACACCCTCGATCGTCTCTATTCAGCGTAATCAGTGCGATGCCCAGCCGCACGTTCGAGAATCGTTATCGGGCAGATGCGAGGCATGAAATCACTGATTGCACTGGTTCTGTCGTTATCGTGGAGCAAGAACAGGCCTCGTCGTCGAGGGCACGCGGCCGACGGAGGGCAAAGGAGGTGGCTCGGAATAATAACAATGGGCCGCGGGCCACGCGGAGTCAATGCGGAGCAGCTGCGATCCGTGTAATGAAAGTATGATTGATGATCGAGCCGACGCGCGTCATTAGCTCGACACGAAGAAGCGCGAATCTCTCTCCCTTTCTCTCTATTTGTCTCTCTCTCGCTCCCTCTGTATCTGTCTCTTTCTCCCTTTCTCGCGTCGTTGCAACCACATCGACTCGGAACGTGTTCTGAATTAGCAGACCCGTCACCTAATATAATTCGAACGAGCTCCCCTTCTTCCTTCGTCTTTGCTAGATGGTAATATTTCCGGGCAAAATAACGTGAGAAATGATGTAACTCGTGCGTTCACGATTCGAGCGCACGGATTGTTCAAGAACTTGATGAGATTTTGGGGTGCACTTAAGACACATTACTTTTCCAGACATTTAATAGGAAATTAGGAACCTTCTGGGTGTTATGAGTTTGTCACAAAATAGTATTTTTATGTTAGTATGTTAGACTGATTGATTAAAAATATTTGTACAGTCGCGTCTCACAAGAAGGGTATCAAACAATTTCAATTTTGAGATTAATAAATAACCACCCTTGTCCTGTATTCTAAAATGACGGTCTCGATAATAAAGATGTCACTCACGGAAAGAATATTAAACTTCTCTTAATTTTTTAGGTTGATGAATGAAATAACTAAACTATCCTTTGTTGGACCGATTTGTTGTATGTTCGAAATTAGTGTAAAATTAGGTGCGCTCACGCACGACCGCGATGGCAGTAAAAGCATCGCTAGCGGGTTTTAGCGCCACCGCTCTAATACCGGCCATAAAACCGCGATCCCTTTTAAATCCTTGGCCCGTTCGATCGTGCGTGCGCCACACAGACGGTCGGCCACTCTAACTATAAAGCATAAAGCCGCGACTCATCGTTTTACGACGTACAAGCCGCTTCCGTGTCTCCGCGATTCGGATTCTATTAGCTTCTCGCTCGGGAGTGGCATTCTTCGAGGTACACCCTTATTTGCTTTATTTCTCTATTTCCACCTCGCTTAATAAAAATATTTTCAATAAAACAACCGCTTACAATCGAGGCATAAAGTTAATCGGGAAATAAATATTGCAAAATTATGGTCGTATATTCGTTATTATTATCAATTACGTTTACCTTCATTGCTCTTCCATTTTATTTAATGAATATACTTTCAATATCGTGTTTTAAAGATTTGCCTGTATTTGGCAGTGCTTAAAGAAAAAGTTCATGAATATAAATAAATATTTTTATCACCTTGATTTCAGAATTTTTCACATAATGTTACGTATATTTTAACGTCATCAAAATATGTTCAGTGTCATGTGTCGGATAGTTCTTATATCACACATGTGTGACACCTGGAATACCATTCTGAATGAATGGTATGTGTGTTACAATAATATTTATATTATACTAAAATATTTACTCCCTCGGTAGTACTTTATTATTATAAATGTTTACAACGATAAGAAGTACGATATATTTATTTGCACAGATCTTTTCTAGACGGAATTAAATAAATTTTTAATTACCTAGGATTAATCGTGAGTTCTGTTCATATGGATTGTTTTCCAATCAACGAATTGCATAACCTTAATTCTGTTAACGGTTTAATCGAATTCAATTTGCACGCTGACCGGTCGATTTGAAAGTGTAATGTAATATTTTAAGGGCGAAGGGTGTTTTTGAATCTGTTTCGGCGACGCAGCATCATGGAATCCCCTGATGGGAATTGTCGGAGCAACGTTCCAAAAAACAGCGTTGTTGCGATCGTAAAGCGACGTCGAAAAGCAAAAATTTTACTATTGTGCCGCGTACACACGCACAAATTGGATGGATTCTGAGAAGCTCGCAGACAGTAAGCGTCGCGGTGAAATTGACGGAGTACCACGGCATTAAATGGCGCGATACTAAACAGAAGTTCCAGAAGGAACATCCCTTCGAATGTTCCGTGGAAATCGCGTAACTCCGCCACTTACCTTGTAAACGTTTCCATGTGTGCTTGTTTGTGCACACGCTCGATGCTGTGGCAAATTATAAAGACTGTCAATTTCACAGTTTATTTTACTTCTGTAATTTACGCATGAAGTTATGTTAGACTTTAATGTAGATATGCAAATTTATAAGAAAATTATGCAATTTATTGTTTCATATAATTATATCATTTATTATATGATTATATTCTACTTAAAGTATTCTGAAGTATTGATCTGAAAAATTGAAGAATTGAGAAATTGAAAAATTGAAAAATTGAAAAATCGATGAAATCGATAATCGTAGAATCAAGGAATCAAAAATTCGAAGATGCGAAAAATCTTCGAGAAATCAAAAAGTTGAAGAATGAAAAAATCGAATAAGGAAAAGAACCGTCTCGAAAGGCGGATGAAAAGCTTCGTTTCTTATCCGCAAGTTTCGCGTGTTCAGTTAGGTTCCCGACGGCAGCACACGGACTGTAAACAGTTACCAGTAACGTTGTTGGAATCGTCGTCCCTTCACGTGTTCACGGAACGACGCAGTAAAAACGTAACAGCGGCCCCGAAGTACCGTAAAGCTGTGACCGTACGGTGCATTTCGTAACGATGCCGCGATAAAAGGCGTCCTACGAGCTGTTCGTGTTCTTTGCTCGACGGTGAACGTTCGCCGCTCGAGAACAAGTTGTTTTCGATAGCGCGAATTCTATCGAACATTCCTGGAAACAGGACATTCCGCGACTCCCGGGAGAAAATGGCGGCGATTAATTGTGTTCTTTGCGACGCGAGCACCGGTTCCGACGGAATGTTTCTCTCTTCTTTTTACAAACGACTTTTCACCGTCTTTGGGCTGACTTCTTATCGATTCTCTCGAACACTGCTCGTGGTTTTTTGGTATCCGATCTATTTTTCCATTGTTTTTTTATTACAAACGCTTTTTTGGAGAGGTGAATAATCGTTAAATAGGTCCTTGTCTTCTTCACGTTTTCATTACATATTATGGTTATTTTTGATTATCAATTCATACTTTTGGAGATTCTTTTAATGAAGATACAGTTGCAAAATTTCAAAAATCTAAACTTCCAAGATTGCAAAGTTACAGAAACCTAAACGTCCAAAATAGCAAAATTAAAAAATCCCGAAAATTCTAGAGCTGCAATTTTTTCTTTCCCTTGATCCCCGAAAAATCCCGGTAAAAAAATGGCGAACAATCGTTTCTCCAGGCTCGATCGTTGAACGCATTTACCGCGAATCCCAACAAACATCGCTGCCGACGAGATTTTACGAGACGCAGTTCGATTTACGCGTACGGAGAAACGGTAGCCGTCGAAAAAGGGCAAAGGAAGCCAGTAGAAGCCGCTTGGTGTCCATCGAAGATATCTTAATTGCCGGTTTTGCTTATTATTCCCAGCATTCGTCGGTAGCCGGGGGTCAACGCGAGCTATGGGAGTTCAGAGCCATAGATCACGGGGAAAAGGTCGGCCTGGTGTCGGCTCTCTCTCTCGTTCTCTCTCTCTGTTTCTCTTCCGCCACTCGTGTCTGGGTCGTTTCTTTCTCTTCTCCTTCTCGACGTTCACTTTCGCGGAAGCTCGATTGTCATTTACGATCGCCTGTTCGTTTTCCAACGCTGTCAAAGATCGACGCGAACATCCGTGCACGTTGACTGGTAATCGCCTGCCGTCCTCTTATATCGCAGACTCCCATGCATCCGGCGATTAGCGTTTAATTGGACAACTTGTTTTTCATTCGATCGTTCGCGTGCACGGACCGTAATCGCGTTACGGCGATCCTAATCGGATGGGGTTTGGTCAGAATTCGAGGGGATACGCTTCTTTGATGCCGCTCGGATTTTTGTCCTTTTACCCTTTCGACCCTGATGGGACGTTTGTGGACGTCGACCCTCTCTGGGATCAACCGTGTCACGTGGCTACGTTGTTTTATAGTTTTTCGGTTTGTCATACGGGGTGATTTAACCCTTTCATTGTGGACGTTGCAATCTTCAATGTTCAATCTTGTTTTATGAAACTGTGGAACTTATTTTTGTAACACGTTATGTGTCGTGAAGTCCTAACAAGAGGTATTCCTTTAATCGTGGTAAATATCAGGTCTGAAAGCTATCTCAGTTAAGATTTGTTCATTTGTTTTTAATAAAAAAAATATTGCAAATATTGCAAAGGGAACTTGCATATCAAGGGTGACACATATATTTGACAGGATTTGGACTTTTTAATTATAATATATAAAATTGAACTCTGTGATTATACAAAACGCTATCACATATACGAATTCAAGAAAGTTTGCCAAGTTGAGAAACTATAGAAAATCCTTTCAGTGGATCTTTTATTTAATCGTATAGTCTCGACGAAGTTGTGAATAAATTATTAAGCAAATGCACCTCCAGTTGGCCGCAACTCCGTCAAATGTCAGGCTTGATCCAATCAGCCATCTTGAACGGTCCAGATCAAAGATCTTCCGATCATCGAATATTCCAAGTAAAAAGCAAAACCAGAGACCCTATAGGAGTCAACTCGGACCATTCGTCACGCACTTGCTGAGAGGTCCACGTTGATAACGCTACCCTTTGCCCCTCTTTGCTATCGTTCCCATTACGCAGAAGCACGCAGAATCTGACCATGAAAGTCCATGGGAGCGTGGAAGTCCACTTTAGCTACCATACTGGGTGTTCCAGTTATACTGCTCTGTTTCATAAGTATTCAGAATGAAAATTATTTATGAAAAAACGTATTAGGTGATTAAACTAGATGATTAGGTAATTAGATTAGATTACAATCAGATGAGTAGGTGATTAGATGAGGTGATTACAATCAGATGATTAGCTGATCAGATTGCAATTAAATGATTAACTGATTTCAAGATTAACAATCAGATGATTAGATCCCATATCTGAGCAGTCTTACAAGCTCTCACATATGCTCGCATATGTCCTTTCACATAACTGTATGAAAATAAGTGTATAAACCTTAGTTAAAAGTAACTAGGGTTTGAACACAGACACCCTGTAGCACCACTCGATCTCTGGCCCTCATCCCCTGGTTCCACGGTCTCCAACCCCCATGGTCTCCGAACACATCCGATTCCCCTTTTCTCGTCCTTCTTCCCAACCGTCCTTTTCCATCCAAGCCGCGTATCGTCCCTTCCGCGCTGACCATCAATCAAGGTTGTCAATTTGTAATGGCGATTCTCTGTGTCCATCTCGGGAGAGAAGTCCAGACACCCCATCCCACTTCTCCCTGTCCCTTCTTCTTCCGTCTCGCCACCCCTGCGGTGCGGTTCGATCTCCACGCCACTCTATATCTGGCTAACTCGCCGGATCGTCGAACCAGGGGGATGGACGCCGAAGGAGATCTTTTCTCTTTCTCTTTCTGTGTGCTGGACACCAGTTCCCTGTAAACGTTCCTACTGCCGTCGCTGATGGGATGGTAGATGGAGAAAAAGAGAAAGACACTCGCTGTTTCGTTCTAACTTTCTACTGTCCTACCCGTGGTCCACCGGTGCGCTAAATAAAATGGATGTCCTGGGGTCGGGAATCGGGAGAAATTGCGAACACCCCATACTGGACTTCGAACGTCATCCAAGTTTTAGGGACGTGACGGCTGCGATTGTGGAGGTAAATACGATACACTCGTTATATCGCCGCTAATGGTTCGAGGTGACAATTTTTTGAGTTGGATCGTTATGTGGATCGCTAAGGATGAGTCTAGGAAAAATTGGTCATGTGAAGTTCACCTTGAAGAAAGACCATTGAAAATTTGAGGAAATTTCGTTCACCTCATGCCAATATATCTGCCAACTATAGCACCGACACCGACTACTAAATCCTCCATTTTCGTCTTCGAATTTAAATTCATCAAATTACTCAAATAAAAACCACTCTGTCAAAATACCTTCTCTGCCCAACATTCAATATTTTCAAATATCCAATCTTGTTAGTCAAAAAATGATCCTCCTACACCAAATTCTGTTAACAACTTCACCACATTCGTCGACAAGACCCGATATTTCACGGATCTAAAGAACTATAGCAACCGAGGGACAGTTAGAGGCAAAGACAATTTCTGCCCCTTCGCCTCTTTCTTTTTGGCCATATAAGATTTTTTTTCTCCGCGTTTCGTGTCACGTAGACGTGATATAGAGTTACTTAGAGTGGCGATCCCCAGCGCATTACGGCCCTAACGTTTGAAAGGTGCCGGATACCGCTCCTTATACGACATAGATCATACGTTAATTGAAATGGGGTGCATGCGCGCCAGTCGTCGAATACAAACGACCGACTTATAGAAATGTTATTATTTGCCGGGAGGGGTGAATAGAGCCGCGACGAGCTTAACCGAGGAAATTGCGTTTCGTCCTGTTAGAATCCCGATCTGCTGTCCAGTGATAAAAGGTAAAATTGAACCGGCGAAAGTGCGTTTGGACTTGAGAAGGATTTATGAGCCACCAAAATTAGTCTCTTCTCTTGCAGTACCTCAATAACTTCATAAATTTTGTTGAACGAGAATTAAATTCGAATCATGTTAGGAAATTTGATAATTTGCGAACAAGGTATTCTTCATATTGGCTGTCAGGTGAAAATTGACATATGTGTTTTTCACATGTTCATATGTAACTTATTAAGAATACACAATTCGATGGGTGTATCAAAACATATAGAACAAAAGTACTATATACTACTGAATTTGAAGGTCGATCCTTCGACCTTCAGTTGATCCTTCAACATCCTCAGATGGAGTGTTATAATGGAAGGTATAATAAGCATCGAAAAATGCAACCTTCTAACAAGTTACACAAACGTGTCATACAAGGTTATAATTTATTAGATACAACTGTGAATGTTTGTGCAATTCATATACCAAAGTAAGGTATAAATCATAGAATCTGTAGACAGTAGATCTCCGAATATGCAGACCTCGATATGTCCGCAGTTCTAACCTAACCATAACATGATCTTGATATCAAAACTATTTGGATGTATAAATGTAAACGCAGCTCCATATGAAGAATCTTGTTCAGAAAGGGGGAATCCCGAAGCGTTGAAATAAAGAATGGGACTTGTAATCGAGTATCGAGTGGTGGACTAATTTCCTCCAGCGAAATTCGTTCACATGTAAACGAGCCAAGAGGTCCATACCGTAACTGGTAGTGTCGTATAAACGGAGGCTGGGGTGGCTTCTCGAGCACGGAAATGAAGTCTTGGACGGTCACGATCGCTATGAAAAGATAAGGTCCGAGTTCTCGGGGGGTGCTTGGACACTGGCCTCTGCTTCCCGTTCGTTGACCACCCCTTCTCGTCTCCGTTTCTCCATCGTATTCTCGTCTCTCCCAACTAGATTTTTCATGGCGTGGATCGCGTCCGGTGTATCAAACCGTAGCCGTGCACTGGCTACCACGTATCACCGAGGGTGGACCTATCTTATCGGCGTAGCCATAATGGCCTGTTCTATCTCATCTCGAGTCTCGTTGACCGTTTGCCCCTTAGACCACTTTCGCCATCGAGGATCCCACACCGTTCGTAATGGCGGCCAGGAAGAAACCTGGCTCGCTTCGGGCCGAGGGATGGTATCGTGGAAACGCATCGACGTCCTTGCCTGCGCTGTTAACTCGCTTTATCGCTGATCGGACTTCCAACGCGTATTCGACCACTACGACTTGCATTTTTACCTCACTGACGTTGCTAGACTGACGTGATTAGCGTGGCGGATTTAAATCGCTCGGATAATTAAATTCTCCTATTCATTATGTGACCGTTGCTACAGCACCGGTTATCTACGACACTATCTAGATTTCTATCTACAGTTTTTATTTATTCCATGTTAGCGTTGTTACTTTACAAAAAGTTCTTTAACCATATTTTCAATTAGTTAACTTTCACCAGAGTTGCAGTCGTTTATTTAAATTATGCAAAGTTAGCATATTATTCAGACTTTCAAATGCGTCTTTCCTAGAACCATCTTTACCATCTAACAAATTAATAAGTATAAACTATCTCAACCTCTTAACCTCTCATGTATGTACCGATCATATGTAACCAAATGCATGCACTCACACGTGGTAGTAAATAATCCACCATCCAGTTTACTAAAATGTTAAAAAGATATAAACCCGGCTCGCCATAATTCGCAGACGAGTTAAATACGGACACATGCTCTCCCACCGAGATTGGATCTATTCCCATAAACCCCCGAGGAAATTTGAAACGCAGCACGGCCATCGGATTCCCGAGGTCGATGATTTATCGAGCGGTCGTTGGAAGTCCGAAATAAAGTCGTACGATCGGTCACGGAGGTTCGATTAAGAAATTGAACGTTAAGTGATTACGTCCCGTAATATCGGTCCGCCACGACGGACGCACGTGAGTCGATCTTGCAAGAAGAAGAACGACCTCTCGTACGGTCGCGAGAGCTCGAACATCGAACCGGAGAGAACGCTCCGAGTTACTTCGCGACATTTAAACGACCAGCCAGCCGTTGCACCGCTTATTTATGTCCGTCGTAAGGAGAGACACTTCCGACGTTTGTGGCCCTCATAACCTCCGTTTATTGACACTGTTAAGAATGCTTTCTGTAATCCATGGATGGCCACTTTGGACTGTTGCATCCGCTCGTCTCGTTATAATCCTGACTCCCTGTCCACCTTTAGCAGCACGTTATTATCTCAATGATCGCGACTCGTTCTATTACAACCGAACTGAACCGATGTTATATTGAACGGAATTGCGCTGCCGTTCATCGTTGGTCCCTTGATTAATTGAAGAGCCGGATGGGGTGTCGATTGGTGGCTGTCCGTTCAAGTGTGTCCGTTTGTGGATGCTTTTGTGATATTCTAATAATGGTTAATGCGATTGAGTGCGGGGGAGGCTTTCTTTGAAACGAGTTTAAAAAGGATTATTTATCTTTGATTTTCAGGAATATTTGTATGTATTTAGGTTCTCAAATCAGATTTGTGTATTTTTGAATTTGGAACGTTCTAAATTTTTAAGGTTGTTTTCTAGACTCCTAAATTTCTATACTCTAAAATTTCGAAATTTTTAAATTTGTAAATTATTGAATTCCTATATTTCTACATTCGTAAATTACTAAATTCCTAAATTTCGACATTTCTGTACCCACTATATTCCAAAATTGCTACCTCTAAAATTCTTGTGTACTCAAATTTCAACACTCCAACATCCCAACGTCTCAAATCCAGATATCCCAAAATCTCAACATCTCAACATCCAAACATGTCAAAATTCCTATATGCCAAAATCCCAATACCCCCAAGTCCCAAAATTCGACACTTTCCACATTTCTAAACCCCTAAATCCCTTACCCCCAAATTCCCTAAATTCTCAAATTTCACTACCTCTGATATCCACACCAGTTTTCCCCAAAATTCCCATAACTTTCGTTGATTAGTAACTCCATATAATTTAATATTATTTGCCTCTCATCTATTAGAAGTCAGATTCTGTATCATGTAAAACAAATATTAAAAGAGCCGCTCGAATTCCATGCTAACGATCAGCAGTTTCTTTCACCTCTATACGTCCATTCTGTTCCGCGCCATATGTCGTCGAAACGGCGCGCAGAAATTCCTCAAACGATTTCTAATCCCGGGATTTGAGGCGAATCCGTTCTCGGCGATCGTTCACGTCGCGCACATGTCAATCCCCCGCCAGACCCCAACCGCAGCAAAACAACACGAAACGCGACAGGATCGAGGGCTCACCTCCGCTCTATCTCCTTAATTATCATAATTTATAGCCGATCGGTTAATTAAAATATCTAAATACCGTATAGGCTGCATAAGATCCGATAATATATAATCGAAAGCCAGAGACAGGCGTTCTCTTTCCCCTCTCCGCCCTGACTGCTTCGTACCTTATAAATATTAAATGTTTTATGGACCAAGGACCTGGCAATACTCTCTACGCTCCTCTCTCCTTCGTCCTCCTCGCTCGATCATTAATTATTTATCGCGTCAACTAAGGAGCCAGTCAGCCGCGAGCGCTCCTTGGGTTTTATCGAATCGCCGGTCAGATTTAGCGAATCTCCGATTCGTCTGTCCGATCGATAGAAATTTATGTGGACCGGTGACGTGGCGGGGGCGAACGATTCCGCTTCGAGGATACGAAAAGAAAACAACGAGGCTGAAGAACTGGGTTAAAATATGCCAACGCCGCCGTGTACGGGATGGGGGTAAATTAATTTCGGCTTGTCACCGGTAGGACATCCA
Source organism: Megachile ligniseca (assembly GCA_945859555.1). Lineage (NCBI taxonomy): Eukaryota > Metazoa > Arthropoda > Insecta > Hymenoptera > Megachilidae > Megachile > Megachile ligniseca. Next base: position 6,917,011 of record OX243784.1, read on the forward strand.
TAAATGCAGTAGCTTCTTTGCTATACCCTATCTGCCTTCGTACTCCCTCTCTCTACGGAGAGTATCTTGTACGACAAAAATCTGCCCTGTAATGCTCGTTGCTTATGCATTCGTAAATAAGCGCTCGCCGTTGATCGCCGTTTCGAGACAATCGATAACGCGACGAATTTAACACAAACCGTATATTCTTGAACATCGTACACATTCTTTGACCAATAACCATTATTGCGAGGGTAGTTTCGAAAATTCAACGATATTATTAAATTTCTAATTTTTTGACGTCGTTTCCGAATTTAAAAATGTTCAAATTTGAACTTCGAATCGGGGGGTAAGTTTTAAACCCCGATCATGCGGAGTTTCCAGGAGATTCGAGTGTCGTTCCCGGAACATTCCCACTTTCCAAGACATCGTTTTTGGTCCCATGTAACAGTCGGCAGGTCGATGGGTGTCCGCCGAGACCAGGAGCGTAGGAAAGAAGCGATGGTCGGGGGTGCAGGTTAGGAAAGGGAAGTTGCTTGCTGGAGACAGCGGAAGAAAAATAGCGGAAGTCATCGACCTCCAAGGGGCTATATATCAGAGGATCGCGAGGGGTAGTCGGGGGCTTTGTGTGTGGCTGTTTCCACTTCGCGTGGACGTTCGTGCACGTACTTGAACGGCCACGAACACGTGAAAAAGAGGGTGTTCGAAGTACGAGAAAGAAGTAGACGGGTGAATCTAGGATAGTAGTCCTAACGTTTCATCATCCGTACGGACAGACCGTGTTTGTGGTGGTTTCGATTCGCCCGTGTTGTGTTCCGGGTTGTGGGTTTATCTTAAATGAGATTCCCCGGGGACTTAGCTCGGCTAGACAAGGCTGTATTCGCGGTAGGATATATTTCTGATTGATTAAATTCCTGCAATTACGTCGTGTCGTATATCACACTGGCGAGCATCCCTGGAGAGATCGTTTTAAGTCCTTAGGATGGTCGTCACTGGATCCCGGTGTCTTCAGGGTTGGATATTTGGGCGTTCGAGGGAGAAGGATAGCTAAATGAACGTGTATAGGGGAGTTCGTATATACTTCGTTCTTGTTCATTTAATCATGAAAAATAGGAATTAATAGTAACTGCTCTTTATCAAAGTCACGTGTAATTACTTATAGAATGCAATAGATTCTGGTTGTAGGTGTCGGTGATGGAGATCTAGGTATATGGGGATACAAACAGATATTTGGAGATGTAAGTAGGTATCTAAAAATTTAGAGAGATATCAAGGAATTTAAGTTGGTATCTGGGGATCTAAGTAGGTATCTGTACATATGGGTAGGTGTCTGAGGATCTAAGTATGATCATTTAGGTATTTTTCTAATAACCTAGATAAAGTGACGATCTAGATAAGCATCTGGTAATCTTGGTATATATTAGTTGTCCACGACTCCACAACATCGCAAGTCATCGTTTAACATTTCTAAAAGAGCCAGCAACGTTAGGTTCCTTGAATGGGGCTACAAATCGACCGTCCACGATGATTCCTGTCAGCGTATAACGCGTGGACACTTTCAGCGATCAGGTTGACCGCAGCCGCACGTTACAAGGCCGACGTAAATTACCGCGTGCGGCCGCGTTTTGACAATACGATGTAAAGGCTAGCCGTAGCGAGCGGCGCGTGACGATGTCAGCCGGTTTCCGCAATTGTTTCCATTAGCCGTTTTAATCATACACCATTTACGGATTCAACTAAGCGCCGACAATGGTGGCCGCCGATTCGGCAGAAATTCATTGTACAATCGTCACAATGAACAGACGCGTTCTCCGTGACACCGATATTATTCTCCTGCGGCCTAGGGACGACATTATCTGCGATCGCCGTCGAACAACGAACAATGCTAGGAAACGTCGGACGACACGAGAAGAAGAGGGAGACAACGTTGAGAATAAAGAGGCAAAAAAAAAATGAACCGAGGGAAACAACGTTAGAAATAACGCGCGGGAGAGAGACGGGAATAGCAAGCCAGCAGGCGGATGAGTTATTAGATCCGGCGTATCCGGTATTGCGTCGCGGATGACCAATAGTTTCATCGAGGGATTGTTGAAGGTTCCGGAGCACATTTCCGGTTTCCGCTCGACGAATCACCCAGGCTTCCCCTCTTCTTCTTCTTCCCCGTGACTCGACTCGACGATCTCTCGGAATTTGCTTGTCCCTGGAACCGAGGGACATCAGGGGTTACTTTTGGCTCCCATCGGTATCCGCAAACCGTGACGATTTTCACCGAGTCCCTTCGACCCTTCGACTCGAGGGTAGTTTGCCTTTCGATGCATATTATTGCTGCCCTACACGATTCTCCACAGATCAGTTACCGTTGAAGCCTCGTCTTAGACTTTTTAAACCGTTAGTGCGATTTGGACATTTTTATCGTAATTCAATATGGACATTTTTATCTGTAGTGCGATTTGGATGTTTCAAATGGTAGTTCCATGTGGACATTTTTACCGCAGTATGTGTTCTTTAATAATAGTGTGTCTGACCACAAATTTTTATTGTGACGATCAACGTGTTACTATTGAACTGTCTGAATAATAGTGCTCATAACGTGTCTTATAGGGATAAAAATATTGAAGAATAAAGTAGATATTTATGTGAGTAAGATCGTTTGCACCTGAATCCGGTCACTAATTAAGTCGTCAATTGCAACCGGTCCATAGTTGGATACGGGTCGAACTTGCCGTCTCCTTTAAATCTTACAGGAAGTTCGTTACTAGACTCGGCCACGCTGCGAACTCTCCGAGAACAGATGCTTGTTACTTAGACTGCTCATATTTATCACGGTGCTCTCACGGTCCTTCTCTTCGCCGGTTACTGCCGCGGTTTTCACACCGTTCCACCGTTGAAAGCCCCCCGGCAAACTCGGCAACGCGTTGGCTCGTGTTATGCCCGACCAGCGACAAGGGAACTCCTCTGGAACTCCTCTGGAACTCCGGCAGAAACTCACGATGTCGCCGCCAACTAAGTTCAGAAGCTTGGCTGGCCGCCTTTCCTCCAACCACCACCCCCATCTCTAAGGATTCCACGTTCGTCTAGGTTACGCCTAGCTCTGTGTGCTCGACCTTAACCACGCTTCCGTACCTCTGGATCTACGTCTGAAACGCAGCCAGGCATCCGGTTAGGCCGCAACCATAAGTTACTAATGTTGTTCCCGTGTTGGCGGGCTGGCGTAACACGCGGGACCGAAAGAGACCACCGCCCGCCCCTCGCGCAAAACGGATTTCGAAGTTTTACCTCGTTTCCGAGGGGATTATCTTCGTCGGTATAATAGATACGCTTTAGTGGTTGCTCGAAGGTGTCTTTCCGTGTTTTGCGGCTTGCTCGAGCACGCTGATTAAAGGTAATCGAGGATGCGGCTGGAAAGTTGCGGATAGAGGGGAATTATTGCGTTATATTAACGACGATGAACAGATGTTCCGCGCAAACTTTTGTTTACCAGCTGTTAACTTTGCTGTACTTCTCTTTACCTTTGTTCGCGATTTTATTCCATTCGACTTCGTTTCAAAAATTTTCTGAATTTTTATATTTGGGTGGTAATTTGCAGTGAAACATGCTTTCATTTTTTATACGAGGAACTTCTTTATGTACATTTGCATAATTTGTAGCTACTCATATGCTGTGTTCAATGAATATTATTCATGTCATACTAAATATTAGATGTTCATATTAAATACTTCATATTATTCATATTATATTTACATTTCATATAATTGTATTAAATATTGCTCATATAATTCACAACCTACATATTTTATCTATTGTATAAAAACACGCGACACTAACCTCCAGTGAACTAATAAAAATGGCCGACACATTTGCAACGATACGTAGAGTAATAAAAGAAGTAAAAGTCAACATCAAAATTTGTCCAACTAAATTTTCGAGAACACATATGTCCGAAGAGACGAAGGTGATTTTAATCGTTGAAATAACGATATTACAATGAAAAAATTTCTTTTTTCTCAGCCCGATACGTACCTGGAGAATCGTCTCATAAATTCCGCCAGTCGTTTCTGCGTCCACGCCGGATCGCATAATTTATCGTCGATTATAATGATGCACAGTTTAACGCGCTCTTATTAATCAATTCGCCGGCTATTTATTACGTAGCCGGCCAATTTGTAATCGCCGTTAATTTGATCATTATTCAATTCCATGAATCGCGAGGCAACAGAGGAAACGAAATATTGACACCCCTTTAGGCACTTCGTACCTTCTCTCAAAATGATACCTATTAAATTATTGCCCTATGCGTTCGCGCTATACTTTGCTACGTTTGCAATTAACCATCCCCTATCGCAACGCAAACAATAAACAACTTGGGTCGTAAACGGTCTACAGAGATTCGCAAATAATTAGTTTCGTGGATTCGAGGATGCACAGTCGAATTTCATTATGTTACATCGACTTTTGCTGGGAGTACTCGTTAGAGAACCATACTGGTCACCCCTAGAAAGGTCGAGAAGTAAGATCGTGATGGAGGAAGCGGCTAACGAACTCCCTGTACGACTCTGAAGTGCTATCTTCACGAGACTCAAAGGCGCCGTAAGAAGTGCCATTAAGGCGGCGATCATATCTCTCGATGGTTCGTCTTCGTTTATTAAAGCGCGATGAGAGGGTGGAGGGGGAGGCTCGTGGTCGAGCTGTGGACTTTCTTGCCCATGGCGAATCGGCCGACGATAAGAATCGGACGATCCGAAGATACCATCGATTCTTTTGTTCTTGTCGATTGCGGGGTGGGGAGATGATCGCTGTGTACAGTTAATTGTTCGCGGTTGTGCCAGTCGCTGTAGTGATGGGTCCGAGTTTTTGAGTTAGGTAAATTACCAAATTTGTACATTTGTTTATTTTTAAATTACCAAATTTCTACATTCATGAATTTCAAAATTACATCTTTAAATTGTCGAGTGTCTAAATTTCCAAATTTCTGGACTTCCAAGTTACTACATTTCTAGATTTTTAAATTACTAACTTTCTAGGTTTCTAAATTTGTAAATTTCTACATGACTAAATTTCCAATCACCAAATCTCCATTAGAACCAGATTTAAAATTCCCATAATCTGCTCGACCACATCCATCACTCACCGTATCGTCCATAATTTTTTGCGTTCAATTTGCCCATCACCGTTCGAAACAGTATTCTTCTCCCAGCTTCAAGCATTCGAGTCGAACAATTCCTTACACCTCGAATCTCCTTACGAAGCACATTTAACCTCGTCGGAGGAAGAAAAAGGAAGAAAAACGGAACTCGTCGATAGGAAAGAAAGGAGAGGGTACCCATGTTGGAAGCGCTATTATTCCTTTTCCTGCAAGCGAAAAGGATCAGCAGAACCGTTTTCCACCAATCACGGCTGCCTGGACGATTATCTCGAATCCAATAAAAACGTTGGATCCTCGCGAGAGGAGTCGAGCGTTTTCTCGCGGTCTTACAGAGCTCCGAGGAATGTAACCTCGCGTTATAGCCACCACGATATTCCGCTAACGAGGGTTGCGCGCTTGTAGCGTGATTAAACCACGCTATAACGCAGCGGGACGTCGCAGGATGACCAGGATCGGCCACAATATGGGAAATTAAGGAATAGGCCGCGTATGAGACGCAGTCATGAACAAAGGAGTCGTCTTTTAATTCCATTTGCAACCTCCTCTCTTTATGCATGCAAATTATGTCGAGATTGCACTTCCTTTTTCAAATTTTTAATTCTCTTTCTGTGAGTGATCTTGTCGGAAATTAAGACTGATAGATGCAATTAAATATTTCAAATTTTTCTTTTATCCTTGAGAAAACTTTATTTTTCCAGATGTGCTTCTGATTCATATATGCAATTTTTGTTGCAAAATTATATATGCAACATTCGTGTTCAAAATTTGGTTAGGTGAGCTTTGGTGTACCTTAAATTTTGAAATTTATTCTCATCTCATTTATACATAAATTCTCCTCTTCTTTAAGATTCAATTATAAGAAATAAAAAGTTTGTTCAGTTAATCAAAAGTGACATGTGAATAACACATGTTGACATACGTATAACATATGTGAAGATTTACATGAATTAATCTATCTCGTCGTTAACCTTCCTAATTTCCTCATACATCTTTAAAAGCGTTAATATAAAAATTTTTGTCGAAACATAACGACAGTCCGATATCATGCAGGGACCGTAAGAAAGTCGTCTGAAAATTACTTGCGTGCCTCTCCACGTCGGTCAGTAATTCCACGAGTTCCATCCCCGCAGTGGGTGGTGAAAAAATCCGGCGGAGCGTGGAATTCATGGTGGAAAAACACGCGTTCAAGGAAACGAGAGTACAGAGTGGATGGCAAAGAACGTTCGCAATAATTGTGATTTACGATTCGGCAAGTTTGTTTGAAACGCGTCGCTGTCACGGCCAGGAAGTTGCCGCTATTTGTACAGAAAGGGGACAAAAATGTCTGCGAGAACAAGAAGACCCTTCTTAATGACTGATAAAACATTCATCGAATACGTGAAACGAGTTGCTGATACTTGTGTATTACACAACTCGTACAAAACTGCTGTAGGACAAATACTCAGGGGATGAAATTAGTCATACTACTGTGAAAAGTCGCATTTTTTATAGCAACAGATATGATCTTTTAATATCCTTAAATACTTGTTACTCTATCTGACTGTAAATTAAGATTTCAGATTGTAAATATTATATGTCGACGTTTGACATGTCGATGTTTAAAATAGATATTTTAATAGAAAGAAGATAATTTCTAATTCTACAATTTTCTACGACCCAACTCGGAACAGTTGAAACGATAATTTCGTAGCAACATTCGACCGTTGCATCAGAACAACCCAGTACCACAGTACCATAATCTCCGGCAACTCGTGCGCCATCCGTATCGCAATTTATCAGCGCACGGAACAATTACTCACATTCGTGCGAAACAGGGACTCGTTTAAACCAAGAAGCAAGACCTGACGCAACAGAACCTCCGCGAAACGAGCCCGCCGCCATTCGACAGGCAATAAACGAGCCTCGGTCGCAATATCGTTCCACGACAGATAAGTCCGGTCAGATTTAGCATAAGAAAGGCTTAGAAGAGAGTCGACTCGACAATGGCCGGGGCTTCGAGTTCGAGATTTCGATGACTCCTCTCTCTCTCTCGCCCCCTTTTCTCGTCTCGTTCCCGGCCTATTGGTGCCGGAGGGTAGGACGCAATCAGTGGCCTTGATTTATCGCGGCAATATACATTAAGATACCGACATTAAAACTAGGGGAGCCTCCCGTGGATTCCGGCCTCCATTACCGCGTACCGAAAGAGAGAGGAGCTGTCGTCGCGTCGACGCCGAACAAGATTCAATCTCTTCGATTTCGATTGCAAAAATAACTTATACACATTCATTTCCGGTTTCCCAAGTTTTGACGCATCGCTGAATTGAGTACATTTGAGGACATTTCAGGGTGACATGATCGCGTCACTGGTCGATGTCACAAACGTAATGCAATTTGTTGAAATTTTAAAACAAGGCATGAAGAAATATTTTGTAGTCAAATCTTTTTGAAAAGATTGCTCAAATATAAAATTATTTCATTCTTTTCACTCACAGTACACGTTGACAGCCACAGTGAAATCGCCTGTAACCAGACATTAATATATTTATTAATACAGATTATTAAGAACATCTTTCAATTTAAGAGCTATTAAATATTTTTCTCCTATAAATAATTCAACTGAATTTAATTTAAATAATATAGCAGAATTTGCAGCAGTGTTCACATATGACTACCACATGACAGTCAACGTGTACATAGAGTCTCCGATTTGCTGTTTGATTCAGTTTACATAAATAAATAAAGTACGTCCTGAATCGCAGATGACATCGACCAATCAGATACACAGCTCGCTAGATTCCCAGAATTATCCTTGTGTTCCAAAAGGGGATCAAGAATACGATGTGCGGGAACTAGCGAGCTTTTCCATTACACGCCCGCCAATTATGGAACAGTGATCTAACCATAGTAACGTGTAGTGTTCCCGCCATTGTCCGCAGGTCCAAGCGGGGCGTACAGTCCGGATGCGACGATGGGCTACATGATGGACGGACAGGCGGCGAGCATGATGCACCGGCCGCCAGGTGATCCTACCTTCCACAATCAGTACCATTACCCGCCAGAGTACTACGGACATCACTTATAAAGGTACGTGGGAAACACCGTTTCGTGTCGAGCTTGATCCATAAATTGGCTAACTGCTGAGACTCTACTTGCTAGAAAACTCCGGCATACCAGCAAATTAGTCCATATTACCGCAAATATTCAGCTGTCTAATATCGTTAATAATTTGTGGTGATTTTTGACGTTGCAGCAGTAGTCGCGAGCGAAGGTAGACGGAATGACGGTTCTTGCGGAACGGGAAACGTAGCAGCAACGTGCTCCGGTTGGCGTAGATCGAGCTGTGCACTCGGGAGCAACGAGGATTCGTCGCTTCCGGTAACGACGCCGAAGAGGAAATGTTTTCCCGCGCGTCGAGCTGGTCGAGCCAGGAGCGCGAGAAATCTGGACGTCGGTCCAGACTCGAAGAGGAGACCTCGAGGTTCGAGGGTCGAAGAGAGGACGCGTTTGTTCGTCGACGGTAACCGGTAGTGTTCCGGTGGTGGAAGGACCGACGAAGGGCGTGTTGGAGCGCGAGAAACCGACGAGAGGGTAAAAGAAGAAAGGAAGTGCGCGGCGCGGGGCCGCGAGGAGGAAAATTCATGTGATTGTTCTGTGTACAAATGTCGCGGTGTAATATTGTAGTGATCGAGGAATTTAAATGTTAAATTTTAATACGATCGCGATCGAGCTAACGGTAAATGATAATTAACGATCCTAGAGGAAGACAGAGAGGGTGGTACGGGGTATAAAAGCTTGAGAGTGATATATAATAGGCAATTCGTAGCGGGCATGTGTACATTAAAGAGGAGGAACAGAGATAAAAGATGAATATTAGGGCGAACCCGGTGCTCGCACGGTTCCGTTTTTTCTTTTTTTTTTTTTTTTATAGATAAGGGATGTCCACGTACGAAAATGGCCGCCGACGTTCGGAGAACACGTGAGACACAGGATTCGAAACGATCGAGTATGTATGTATATATTATATACACGCAGACAGACAGAGACGCATCCATCGTGTATGAGTCATATACGGGGTATATAAATAAATATAAATAGGGCGAAGAAAATTTTCGCGAACGCGACGGGCGTTTCAAGACGAAGTGAACGATTGACACGATGGAAAATCGGTTTTTAACAAAAAGAAAGTGCAGTACGCGATCGAGGCGTACGATGACGGACGAGAAATGGGGCGAGTTAACGGAACAAACGAAAGAAAATATGGAAAATGTTTTAGGACAGAAGAACGGCGATCGACGCGTGTGCCGGACTCGAGCGTCGATCCCGTTCACTTGCATATATATATAGGTGACATTGAAATTTGTACAGTTATTATTAATTATAAATGAATTTACTAATTAAAGGAAGAAGTAATTATATATTATAAATATATACATAACTGAAGTAACATGTGCCCCCAACCCCCTACCCCTCCGGTTGTAATATATATATACAAGCGAGCGAATTTTAATTGGACCTTTGGGACGATAATTATTCACACGTGTGTGTGTACGTTCGTGTGCGTGTGCGCGAGTGGGTGGGTGGTTGTTGTGCCGTATTCGGTGTGCGTACGGAGCATCGTAAGAGAAAGAAAAATAAAATCAGGCGAGAGCGGATAAAACAGGATGAGTGGTTGCGTGCGAGTGCAAGAAAGGAGATAGTATACGCGAACGACAGTGGTGAGGGATATATATATGAAAAAAAGGTATATATATATATATATATAAATATAAATATAAATATAAATATAAATATATAAATATATAAATACAAAAATATAGATACCTGCGAGAGGATCAGACAGTTCTTCATCGTCCACGATTCGGTGACGCGGTCAGATCCCAACCCCCCCGCCCCCCATCCCCTCCCCCACCTGATCCGACTTCACACTCATTGTCACACACGAACACATGTATACACGTACACGGAAACGCGCGTGAAATGAGCGTCATTGAACCCAGCCCCGTCTCCCCGCACCGTAAGGATTAATTAAAAGAACCTAAACAGCCGAACGAGTACACGATCTACACAGTTTATCGATATAATATATTGCGTATAAATAGTTAATTGAGCGTGAGATGGGAGGAGGGTGAGAGGTTCTCTCGATCTAAAGGGCTACGCGAAGAAATTTCTACAAGATTTCTCGTGTTTCTCTTGTTTCATAATCCCTTTCCCCGTTTTCACGTCTTAGCAGGAACCGTGGACCAGAAAGGTGAAAATTCGGACGGAGGTAAAAGGTGAAAGGTGAATCACGAAAGACGGATTCAAATTATTCGTTCCCTTCGTTTTCGGACTGCGATTTAATTATGCAGTGGTTGTTAGAGTAGAATCATTTTAAAAGTTTTGAGGGTGGCAATTGAGTCGAGTTTCATCCCCTTTTTGTTCAAATATGTTTTCGAGTAGAGGTCATTCATTTTTGTCGGCTACAATTTTTCTCTTTCGTCATTTTGACAAAGAAATCTTTTTTTATCGATTTAACTTTTCAAGGATATTTATATTTCTACTTTTCAAGAATATTTTTGTATAAAAATCTTTAGAAAGAATTCGGTGAAGTTTTGTTTGAGAAAGTCAAAATCCATTGCATGGTCTGGAATTTTATGTTGCAGATATAAATCTGGAAACGAGATAAAATTTTACCAGTTCCGAAGGATCTCGTTACGAAACTATCGATCGTTTAAGATCGATCGAAGCTTCATCGAATCCTCGAACCTAATGTATTCTGAGAAATTGACTTGTTATTAGGTTAGGTTAAATTCTCTCTCTTGAAAAATAGATTGGCAACAAAAATTGGTAAGCTGCAAATTTAATTCTCAGGCTTATAGTTAATTACAGTTGATATGTTTTTCACCCTTAACGAAATTAAATATTTTCGTCAACTATGCAGTAAAATTGTTTCATATTATTATAATATATTATAATATATTATGATTACAATTATAATATATATTATAATTATAATTGTAAAATACGTTATTAAAATTATTGAACTCAGACAATTTTTAAAGATGGTGAAATTAGTTGCAAACAAAAGATTATTATAATATATGATATATATTATAATTGTAATATAATATTGCAATAAAAACTTTCTTCAAATAGGGAAATCAGTGTAAATTCGAAAAACAATTTGCCTTTTCCGACAATTATTTCATAATTTTCAAAAGTACATAAGAAAATCTGATGAAAGAGAACGAATCTTCGTGTAGCCTTTTATAACGATAACTTCACTGAGCGTGTTTATCGAGAGAGGAATCCAGAGAATGCGAGGGAGAGAGAGAAAGAGACAGCAAGGAAGCAAGGGTTGAAATTTAATTAAATTAAACGTCGATTATATGTGAAAGCGAATTCGTAGACACGGTGTCCCCCGATTCGAACCGAATGGCGGGAAATCGCGCCAATCGGCTGCCGCCGATCGAACCGCGATCGATTCGCGTTTCGATCGACGAACGGGGATAATCGGAAGAATAGAGAAGCCCGTGAGACAGTCAGCGAAAAAGAAGCGAAACGCAAAGCATACGAGACAAATTTTATCGATATTTTCAATACGCCCGCATACACGTAAATCTTGTATAAAAATTTTAATGTAAACACACCGCTCTTGTCGTGCACCGTGCAAATCTCCGAAAAATCGATCGCGTCGTTTCTCGTCGTCGCAATCCTTTAGATTGTTTACTCGACAGAAAATCCAACCGAGACATCGAGAAACAACGGTCGATATTTCCGAACACGGTGTCATGGCGTACTAGTATACTGAAACGAAAAAAAAAAAAAAATGATAACCCACGTATACCGAAAGACTCAGGTGCGAGAAAAGTCAGTTGTAGGTTCTGGTTAATTGGAGAAATTCGTCGAGACTCGTCGAGATGCGTCGCGACCGATTCGATCGGTCGATCGACGAGCACACGCCTGCTCTTCGCGCAAGCGCGGCAATCGATCGTGCGATCCTGCCCGCGAAATTCAAAATTCCAACGAAACAGAAACGTCGCTCGAACCCGTCGACATTGAGATTCCTCGACGACCCGGTTACCTGGATACACGCTGTATACGAACAGACGTAATATTACGTCGTACGGGCGCGCGCAAATCGTCCAACGGCAACGGCAACACATTTTTTAACGCTTTTAACGCAATCGAGTTTGCAGAACCGAACCGTTTTTAGTGGAAAAGCTTTTTACGACACGGGGACCCAGACCTTTTTATCGCTTACCGGAACCAGAAAGGTTTTTTATCGGAGAACGTCGATGCCGGTGCATAACTAGAGACGATTTCGCGCCGCTCGACGGAACAATCGTAACTCATAATCGATTATCAAGTACGAGACAATCATGAAGGTGGAAACATGGAGCCGGTTCGACGTTGTCGGCGACGAGCGCCCAACGGGACGACGCGTTTTTACGAATTCTATTTGTTGAACGATATATTGTTTAATTTTGTTGATGTACGGTCCGTTGGTCGCCGACGCGTCGAATCGTCTTCGGATTAACACGAGGAATTTCAACCAGAATTTTCCAGCGACGTTTCGTCAACTGCTATTAATCCTTCATTGCATGATTCTTGCAATTTTGTCAATATATTCAATCTTTGGAGATAACACTTAGAAAGTAACAATAAATATTCGTTTTTGTATTGTAAACTTATTTAGAGGAAAAATGTGGATATGATATTGACGTGGTGGTACATTTATACACTTCCAATCATCTTCCAAATCTTCAAACTTCATTTTCTAATCCGTAAATTCCTATATTTCGAAATTTCCTGGTCTCCCACAAATTTTCCCAAGCTTCCAAGTTTTTCAAATTCCAGATGCCTAAAATTTTAAAATCCTTACTAAATCCTTGTATTCTATCATCTGTAAATCCTGAGATCTCCATATCCCCAAATCCCTAAATTCCTAAATGCAATATTTTATGCATCATGCTTGCAACCCAGTGCAACGGAGGGTTAAAAAACTGGACCGTCGTCCGTGATCTTGCAGACCAATCAAACGAATCTCGCTGAATCGACGACTAAATTATTTTTCCATATCGAGGATCGACGGTCCGGCCAATCGGAACTTCGTTGTCGCTCTTAAAATCGAACCTTTTTATTCTACGAAACGAGTTGCGGTCATGGAACGCGATCGATATTTAGACGGAAATGTATTGCGCGACAACGAAAGGAAAGGAAGCAGGATCGCACGAACGATTAACGAGAGGAGCCTATACAAAAGGGGTGCGGATGTTGTATAGGCGAGAAATTGTACCGACGGTTGCGGAAGGGATACAAGGACGGCGGCGAACGGACGACGTTTATTGGCTGTTCGTTTTTCTAAATGAGTTCACCCGATTGAATCATCGCCTTAAAAATGTATACGAAGTAACAGTAAGGTATCTAAGTAATAATCATGTTAGAGGGTAAAGAAAACTTCAAACAAAGATTTTATGAGCGGCTATAGGGCAACGGAGTGAATGAGATTGGTCTGCGGCTGAGTGAGAACGGGTGTAACTGGGTGAAGGGGTGAAAGGTGGCGAAAGAATGGCAATTCGAGCGAGTGTCAGAGAGCGGGAAAGTAATAATTAACGTGTAATCACGAAAGAAGCAGACCGGTTCGCTAGCGAATATGGCGACGATGATCGTAATGACGTAGGTGGATGTAGAGGGTCGGAAACGTTCGCCTGAAGATCGCGAACCGGCGTCATTACGATGATCGGTGAAACGATTACGATAATGCCGATGGTGATGCTGATAACCACGATAACGATGATGCTGGTATATGATGATGATTACGATTATTGCTGGTGACGACGATGATGTGTATAGTAAGCTAAAAATTTATTATATCGGTATGGAATCAGATTTTTTCAACTGTTTGCGTATTGACGACCTATTGACACCCTTAAGTAAAAAAAAAAAAATAAAAAAAGAAAATGAAGAGGAACGGCAAATAAATTAAAAATAAAAAAAAAACGAATCGAATCGAACTGTGTTCTGTGTTTATGAATCGTACCGCTCTTCGATCGTTGTTACGCGACGTCGCGACGCGGAGACACGCGGTCCAGGGGGGTTGCAACCCCCTTCCACCCTCGCGAGGGAGCGCGTCGATTCCTTCTGATCACGTGATATACAATAATTCTCGCCTCGAGACGAACAGAGAGAAGAACCGCGAGAGACCCGATACCTGTCGATGTAAAATATTTAGTATTAAACGAGGGATCAACGTGCACGCGCGTGTTCGCTATTAAGGAACACGCGCGCACACGCGTCCCCAAGAGGCAGAGAGACGACGATCAGGCGTCTCGAGCACGAGGGAACAGAGTCGATCGTTCGCGTAAAATTGGCCCGGATCGATTGTGTTCAAAACACTCACGGATCGCTACGTGATGACGATGAAAGGAAGGACGATGTCAAAGGTGGTCTATGTTTAGAGAGTGTCCATTGTATAGTGTTTTTTTGAAACGTGAGCATTAAATGCTACATCTTGTGTACGTCCTCTTGTGTCCAGTGTTTTATTTGACGATCGCTCGCGTGACAAACCGTGAACGCGCGACTATGATGCTGCTCACATTTTTCCCTTTCATTTTCGTCGTTACTTTGCTTGTTCGGGAGCATCGCACGCGCGTCGCGTTTTATCACCGGCGAACTATTTTCATCCAAATCCTTCTATCCCGTCCGAGAGTTTTCAGCGCCTGGAATTAGCGAATTTCTTTTAAATTTATGAAAACGTAGTAGCTTTAAGCGTCCATGTAGCGGATAGCCTTTGAACCTTCCTTTCTCTCGAAGCAGGTAAGTTTAATTATATGTCAGATATAATCAATATTTTACTATTGTCTCAGCTCAAAAATCTTTAAATATTAACTACATCTGAAGTTCCCAATTGTAAACAGCTTCTATTTATAACACCCTGAAACTCTACCCACGCTAAATTTTCTTATAAATAATAAAATACTAAATTATAAATATGTAAACAAAAATTCATTTGTAAAAGATCACTCGATCTGCAACAAATCAAAACTACCCCTTTCCTGAACCAGAAGTATCTCAAATAAAAAATAATACGAAAGAGACACAAACGTGTATCGACACAAGGTATCCGCAAAGGGTTGTTAGCGAGCTGTCGATTCCGAAGAGACCCCCTTGAAAAACGAAAGGGTGCTGCGGCCATATAAAACACGTATTTGCGATCCACAACGCATCCCCTGGACCGAAGTTCCTGTTCCTGTCTCTTCTCTATTCTCGTTGTCCGCCCCAGAGCCACCCTCTGCCCCCCCGGTTTCCACCCCCGTGCCCGTTCTGAAATATGATAGGGGCCGCGTATCCGGCGTAGGTGCCAATTACCGTTGATGGTTATTCCATGGAAATGGACCTTGTTACGCGAGCGTCGGGAATCAAGGAGAAGGCACCAATTATTTTCGCTGCCGTCGATGCTTCTCTGACTGGTGGGCGTCAGCGTCGGGGAAAACGCCGACTCGGCGCTGCCGTCGACGTTTTCCACCTCCTAACGAGACAAATCGTCATCCCGATTTCCTTTCTTTCCTTGACGGTTCGTTTCGCTTCGTCGATTGTTTCTTCACTGCCCCTCGATGGGGATGCTTCGATGCAGATCGAACGCTAAAACGATTTCGAGGGGGGTGAAATCGGGATATGGGAGAAGATTGATCACTTTGAATTTAGAGGAACTATATTACATAGTTAAAGAAATATTGCATTGTGTCAACTTGTAATTTTGTGTCATAATTCACCTGATATGCAAATGTATCTCTTGTTAAAATTAAGAAGAACAGAAATTAGATTCGTAATTATACAGAGTGTGATCCTCCTTGTTCCATTATAAAATCGAGACAAATGTTTTATAATTTCAATGATACTAAGTGGCCAGCACAGAAATTATCGTAATAGAATAATTCTCAAAACTGAAAATCAGATTTTACGTTTACATGATTAGTAGAAAAACCACCCCTCAATGCATTTATTACAATAATAATTTCAGAAGTTGTCAAAAATTACTAAGTAATATAGAAGTCTATTCTGATCGTATAAAAATGTATTCTGCCTACTTTCAAAAAATTCTGTCGAGACATCCCCTATGTTCTTGAATGACAGGCCGTTTCACGGAGTCGATTTTGTGACTTTCGTGGCAGAGACATCGAAGAAAACAACATCCTAATCGCGTCCCAGGAGAGAAAACGATACCAGCCCCTTAGCAGCGCTCCCTAATAATGACCCTCTAGCTCGTACAGCATAAACGGCCGCCTATCGCGCATTACTACCCCGAAGTGGCCACTCCCTTCTGGCAGGCCGGTCTCGAGTCTAATATCTCATTACCGCGCCACCAGTCAGCCGTGCCGAGCTGCCATTACGAGATTGTTTGCTCGCTGAGCCTCTCGTCTAATGTATTGCTTGCTTCCTAACGCGTTCGACCGTGTTAGACGAGACAACTTTCCGACCAACTCACGGAACCGCGAAAATCATCCCCTAAACTCCGATCGCTAATGCTACTTCGAACTTTTTTAATATCGGGTTTCAATATTTTTTCATTTCGAACTTTCATATTTTTATTGGCTAAAGTTTCGAAATTCTAATGTTTTAAAGTATTATTTAAATTCTGCTCTTCTTCTGAAATTCTTATCTGAAGTCTCAGGATGTCCCAGGACCTCCTTTGAAGGTGGAGTAACATTCTGAAATTTTCACATTTTTGAATCCCTAAAATTTTGAATTTTCAAAGTCCTAAAGTAAAATTCTTCCGAAATTCTGAAGTTCCAAAATTGCAAAATTCCAGCGTCCTATCTTCCCCAAATCCAAAAGTGCAAAATTTCGAAACCCTAAGCTCTCAAAAGTGCAAAAATCGTAGAAATCCGAAATCAGACGACAGTATCAGCGCGACCGTGTCAGCTGTACGTTTATATCTCTTAAAAGTGGCGTTCTCGCACGGTCAGCGAGCATATTCCCGTTTTCCCGGCGTTATTTTTCACCGTCCGCCTTCCTGTTCAGAATCCCAGTTCCGAACGGAACAATGAAAAGTTTTATCGCCCTTCTATAAACATCAATTTCTCCATTCCATCCCGTTCAACGGGCCACGAGGAACATTATAAGCATCAACGTTTCGCGAATAAATCAGAATATTTTCGGACGCGTGGAATTGTCCCGAGAAAAAGGAATATTATAACGAAGCAAATATGTACGAATATTCTCGGGCACGTTCATCCCTTCTCGAAAAATAACGAGGTAAACAAAGTGGACGGGCTACAATGGCCGGCCATTCCAAGATTAAATTCATCCCCTAATTCATTACTTGCTCCTCGAGTTTTCGCGTTCGCGCATCAACATTCACCGCGGTTGCGGTATCAATTGCTTAAGATTAAGACTGCGTTTGCATGTAACGGTGAATTGCGACTTTTAGTGCAGAGATTCATATATTCGCTTTTATTGCAACGAAGATGTGTTATGATATTGCTACTTGTGCGATGATTTCAGTATCTCTCATGTCTTGTTATTACTACATCACTACTTATGGTGATGACTTTGATCTTCATGAAGACTAAAGTATGATGAATCTTGAATGACTACAATGTGACGCTACTGCTTCGAGATTGATCAATTATTGTATTTAATTTCGACAAGGTAAATTCATTTCATCATCGAACAATTAATTATTAAATTTCATTTCGACAAGATTTATCGAATTCATTTATTGAGATATTTATTGATCAATTAATTATTAAATTTTATTTCGACATGATTTATTAAATACGTTTGAGATATTTATTGCTGAAGAATTAATTATTAAATTTTATTTCGACGGCTACTCATTTATTGAGGTATTTATTGTTAATTATTTAATTATAATGTAGCGAGTCTGGGAAGATGTTAACGATATCGAGTCATGAAGTACTGTAATTAACGGCCAAATGTCAACTTCAGTCGAGAGGGAAAAGAAAAGGGAATTTGCAGGGAAAATTCTGTGGAGTAGTCCTATGATATACGATGTGTGACATAACACACATACGATGTGTGTACCCGCATACTGAAACTATCAAAGCAGTCAAATGACTTTTACAGGTTAAAAAGTTACAAAATTTGTAAAGGTTTCTTCACATCTTTTTACCGAGATAAAGAATTAATGTGTAATAATTTTTATTTATTTTTCAACTTCCTTTTTAACTGCAAAATAAGTGTGCATACGCCGGTGTTGACCCGTTTCGGCCTCGTTTAAGGTAAAATATATTCAGACACTTGATTTCAACCCTTAATCTTCCATTCTGAAAATTCAAGAGTCAAGACTTTCAATGAAACAGCATAACAAAGGACTTTTTGACCTCGTTCTTTAAAATATACTCGATTTCGAGCAACCCTCGGTTTGCATCCTAAAAATCCAAAAGTCGAGACTTTGAAAAGAACGAAGACTGAATGAAAACAGCGCAACAAAGGAGTAAAGATCGCGTCAACAAGCGGTCGTTATACGGTCTTGTCTCGGGGGTGGTGGAAGCAGATAGTAGGGCAAAGAGAAGCAATAGACGGCGGTCGTAGGTGGCGGTCGTCGTCGGTGCTCTTTCACCCCCTCTATCTCCATCACCACCCTTTTCGTCCGTGGCAGCGCGTCGCACCCCCGCGCGGACAAATGGGTGTCCCTGCATATGTAAAAGCGGCGCTGTGTTCGGCTCACCCTCGGTCAGCCATTTGTCAATGTCAAGGCGCGAGCGCCGTATCCATGGAAACACCCCCGGCCAGCCGGTGGCGGCGTAAGCGAGCGAGTACGAGCGAGCGAGCGAGCCGAGCGGAGCCGTGGGCAACCCTCGGTTTTGCGCGACTGCCACCACCCTCGCAACCCCTGGGCTTCCACCACTACTCCACCGACCGGGCTACCACCCTTTCGTCGTTCCTCGACCTACACCCCCGCGGAAACGACTCGTCGCGCCGCCAACTTTCACGCATGCTCCTCGGACCCGTGTTAGGGTTCCGACTTTCGCCACCCCCGTTCGCGATGGCGCTTGAGGACGCGCCGCGTTTGATTCCCACATTTTAATTTCACGTTTAACCATCACATACTTTCTATTTATCTGCAATATTCGATTGAATAACGCGAACTTGCAATTTTTGTACTGCGTTTAATATGTTACACGTATGACGATATGTAGGATATGGAACTGACACACGTAAAAATGAGAAGTCAGACACGTGTTCATCGAGGACGTGAATACTGCAGGGTGACCCTAAGGGGAAAATAAAACTGAAGTTTACTGATATTAAAATTAAAATTATAATTAAAGTTAAGGTTAAAGTTAAATTATATTAGAAGTCAACGTTGAAATTAAGACCTGGATTAAAAATTGAAACTTGGTCGAGAACGCGTTAAAAGAACGTGTCAGTGAACTCGTATGCTTACAATCCAGGAAATTATTCAGCAGTTTCTTACGACGTAACGATGTACAAAAAAGATACTAGTTATAAGAGATAAATAAAATTATTATTTAAAACAGAATACCGTGCACATTAAAAATTCGAAATAATTATGGAATAAATCAGCCTGGAAATAATATTTCAAATAATGTCATTCGAAAAGTGGCCGGGTACGTGGGTGGTGCGGGTGGCAACGGCTGCATAGCAAGACAGTTCGCTTAAATATGCAGGATGGGCGGCGGCGGGCAGCATTGTAGCGTGCTTGTAGCACGGAGCAACGGGGTGAACTCGCTACTGAGGGAAACGAAGGGGATGAACGGGCCTGAGAGGAAGCAACGAAGGAAGAGAGACGAGCAGAAACCGGAGAGAGAGAGAGGTAGAAGACGAAGAAGGGAGAAAGAGGAAGAGAATCGAGGGGTTGAAGGGCGAAAAGGGTGGTTTGGAGGAGAAGGAAGGTGGGACGCAGGCGCTTGCGCAGCCCGTAATGATTGACTGGTTCGCTGGCAGCCAACAGACAGACGTTCGCCCACCAGACCAACCGACTCACCCCCTACCCCTCAGCTCACTCCACCCCCTCGCGTGCCCTCGCCCTCTCGAAATACCCTCTGCCAGGACTAGCACCGTCCCTGGAGCAGGCTCTCTCAAAAAGCTCGCGATACAATGCATGACTGCCACCCTCTCACCCCCTTACTCGCTTCGCCGACCACTCCTTCCATACACGGCTTCCTCTTTTCTTCCGTGGACCGAGCACTCCGGCTGGCTATCCTCCCTTATCGCTACCCTTTCAACCCTTTTTCCAACGGCCCTCGCGTTGTTGCGAGTACTCCACTGCGGGATTTCGGAGCCACACACCGGAACATACATACTCGCTCATTCAGGATTAAGAATTTATGATTTTAGGACGCTCGGGAATGGATATTTTTCTGCTTGCGAATTTCATCATTTCAAATTTCGATATTTTGAAGTTTTTGTGAATTTCAATATTCTAAGAGTCTCGAGTTTGTAGGCTGTTTCAAATTGCCTATTTGTTAATTTACAAATTCCTGCATTTTTAAATTTCTGAATTTCGAAATTCGAAGTAGATCTACACATTCTCCATTTCTGAATCCACAAATCTCCAAATGTTCAGAACTCGAAATTTTCAAATTCCTATATCATTGAATGTCCTAGTCCCCAAATTACCACAACCCCAAATTCTGAAATCTCTGAACTCCTAATTTCTCAAATTTCTGAATTTTCCAAGTAGCTCAAGTTTCTCAAATGTCCAAAATCCCAAAATTCCCAAATTCTTTTTCCTCATCTCTTTATCCTTAAATTCCAAAATTTTTCAAACCCTAAATCCCTAAACCTCTTATCCCTAAATCTCCAAATCCCTAATTTTCCACATACCTAATTTATCAACCCCTAAATTTCCAACCCCCAAATTTCCACCTCTCTAAATTAATAAAGACAACATCGCAGTGAAAAAGTTCGTATACCAAATTATTCGTACAATTTCAAACGAATGGAGCAGCGCAACGTCACAGCAGCGAGGTTCGACGATTTTATGCGAATACGTTCATAGTTAAACGCGCTTAAATTTTGTTAACGTTCGGACAACGATACGGGGTTGGTAACGTGGCGCGGAAGTACATCGAAAAGTTGCGAATAACTGTTTTTGTATTTACATGGTAATCCGACGATAAATTCTCTGCTACTTTCGAGTTGGTTCATCGGTGCTGCGCTACGCTCGTATTATTTTAAATTTTAATTTCGGTACGTTCTTTAGCGGCAAAAAATCACGCGCTGTAAATCCACCCGCAATTTTTTATTAAGCTTTAGCGTTGCTGTTCATTCGCGAAAATCATCTACCTTATCGCACGATTTTTCTACGGTTTTTCATTTTTATCGCGCCGCGATGAAACGATATATTCGCGGCATTTGACCCGAGTTTGGTCTTATGGAAATTTAATAATAAAAATTTTGTTTGTGAAATTTTAGAAATGTGAATATTGAGAAATTGAAGAGGGGGGTTTTTACAAATTTTATTTGGGGTTCTGAAATTGTGGGAAATTGCAGATTTTTAAGTTTTACTGCAAATTTGTTAGAAACTTAGAACTTCACCGTTCGGATTTTCAAAAATCCGTAAAATTAAAAAATGTGCAAATTCGATCATCCCTAAATTTCCAGTGCAACCTACACGACATATCTCACATCTCGCCTTGCATAAAAGACCACCAATGGGGGATCCACAGAACTCCCCGTTATATCGCCACGTAACATCGTCGCAATTAAAACGTATCTTACCACGCCCAATTTCTCTCCACTCGTCACAAGCGTATCTCCGGTATCAGCAACATTTTTAATTCGCGAAATCAGCGAGCGTCCACACTGGTCATCGCGAATTCTCCCCATACCGGTAACAATAATAGCCGGTACAGCATATTTCGAGCGTTTTTATTCGTCGTATCGCGAGCAACGCGTCGGAAAGTCTTGGCTAGCCGGAGAAAAAGCGACCACCGTGGCTGCTCTCTCTGGCGGTGCTGCGTTGTTATTTCCTTTCCTCTTTTTTCGAGGCGTTTAATCCAATACCGGCCAGGCGTCCATCAAGCGGCCGGGTCGCAAAGGTTTTGTCCGCTAGCGAGCGTTCCCGGCCTCACCGTAAATTCGCGGACGCGAGCGCACCGCGTGCAATGTTCCGCGTGTCGCATAAAGCGTAAAACCAACGTGAATTACGGTAGGATCGCGTTACCCACGGCCGGGACCGTGGCCGGCGCTGGCTTCGACAATTCCCCGTGTCCTTTGCCCTTTAGAAATTCATGTAATTTTTTGCCAGCGACCGGACCCGACACGCCAATTTTCCCACGGACCACCGTCGCGACGATCGCGAAATTTAAAGCCGAACCGGCCAACGCGTTGTAAAACACAAGCCTGTAATGTTGTAACACCGCGAATACAACTCGATCGTTACCGCACGTCTGCGCCATTTTCTTTCATCTTTGATACCTTTATGGCGATCTTCCCTTTTCGATCTTTACATACATTCTATTTCTTATACGTTCTATAACTTACTATCACAGTTAGGATGAGAGTTCAACTGTTAGGTTTGAGTTCCATATGACTATGGCATTAGATTCACTGTTAGATAGATCATTTCTACAATTAAGTTTACTGTTTTCATATGTATGTATATTATTTCCACAGTTAGCTTCATTATTTCCATAGTTAAGTATATCGTCTTCATAGTTAGGTTAATGGTTCTGACAATCAAGTTAACTGCACCCATAACAAGGTCAATAATTAGGTACACCATTTTTGTAGTCAGATTTGCTGTTTCCATAGTTAGACATATTATTAATACAATTGGGTTAATGGTTCTCATAATCAAATTAACTGCTGTTATAGCAAGGTCAATAATTAGGTACACCATTCTTATACTCAGGTTTGCTGTTTCCATAATTAGGTATACTATTAATACAAGTAGGTTAATGTTTCTCAATAATCAAGTTAGCTATTCCCATAGTAAGGTCAATAATTAGGTACACAATTTTTGTAGTCAGGTTTGCTGTTTCCATAGTTAGACATATTATTAATACAATTATTTTAATGTTTCTCACAATCAAGTTAGCTCCCATAGGAAGATTAATAAATATACATAAGCGAAGAGTATCATAACAAAAAAGAATTAAAAAAGAAGAATCTCAAAAAATGAGTTCAAATATATAAAGAGCATGTACGAATTGTAAAACAGATCCGAGAATTCTCCCGCCAATTGTCAGCGACTCGTCCTGCAGCGAACATGAAGGGTGAAAGTTCATCGGCGCTTAATGCAGCGCGATTAATTGCCGTTGGCCAAGTTGGCCGGAGGTTGTAAGGCCATTTACGGCCGTGGCTCGGTGCCGTGTTAGCGTTCGCCTACAAATTCGTTCGCACTCGAATTCCATCGGGCCGCGGTCCGCTCTCGGATTTATCGAGCTTCCGAGCGGAGGAACCGCGGAAACAGGCGCACCAGGCCATTTTGCACGTAGAGGACGATGCACGGACACGAAAGGACGACGTCGACGACGACGGAAACCAGCTAAGCGAACGGCACGAGACACGAGCTGCTACGTCCTCGCGACAACTCTTCTCCATTTCCGTTCGGCCGTGTTCGAGGATCGAGCCGCAATTAGCTACGACCTCTCCTTGACTCGCACCGGGCCCTGATGCGCGAACCAACACGTAGAAGAAGTAACGTGCACGGGAACGGCATTTGAATTGCATTCGATCGTGAGAGCGTTGCCTGATTCCGTGTCCGGCGACGCAAGAAATAAGCGTCGGATTAAGGAGGCTTTAACGGCCTCGCGGACGAACACGCGTAATCAAACCTATGGGCACCCATGGACTTATTTTCTCCGGGATACTACGGGCACTTCGATGTTCGAGGACGAAGGAGGCTTATACTTATCATGACGGGGTTAATCCTGACCTTCTGAAGGTTACTTGTTTCAGAAAAAAATCAGGAAGCATGTATAGTCACATTCACCGTGTAGCTATGCTCACTGTGGTGTATTGGACACATAGTTCTATGTGAATCATATTAGGTTAGAATTGGACTAGGTTATCAGGAGGTTAGGACTTGGTCAAGGATAAGTTCTAGCACTTGTTCATTAAAAAGCTGCGAAAACTGTAGTACAAATTGCAGTGTAGTTACATTCATTGTGACATGCAATATTAACAACAGTGGTACACAGGCTACATAGCTGTTCTTAAATGATATTAGGATTAGAATTATATTATGGATTATGTTAGTTATGTTAGGATTTGATTAGGAATAGTTTATGATTAAGTTTATAATTAGATGGTTGTTCCAGGTTCAGTTAGGGTTAGCTTGTCATAGCTATTAAGTATTTCCGGGATATTTCAGCATAATATCACTATGCTTGATATTTTGCTACTCGGGTTTCTACAAGAATTCCGCCTTGGTATTCCCTCCTTGGTAACGGAGCCAGATAACAAAGTGGAGGTCCTTCTTTTTCGTATCCATCAAAGTAGCGATAACCATCACGCTACCGTTGCTATCGTACTCACGGGACTGCGGTTTTCTCGCTCGTAGCTGCGGAAACACTGGAACATTTAGACCGTGACATCGTTAAACGATCGTTAACCGAGCCTTCTCGGGTCGAACGCGGGACAGATAAAACGATTTGTCAAGATCCGTGACGCGGATCCTCCGAGAATTGTTGTTACACGACAAAACGTATCCAGAACTATCGGCTGTTCAAGATACCTAACCTATCAAACTGTTTTGAAACTTCAAACTTAGATACAAGTTTTTTCATTTAATACACTATCTTAATTTTATCACTTTTTCAGAACTTTTTGTCCTTAACAAAATTTTATTTCATTTAACATTTGCATATGTGGACATTTTGCTCTTGAATTCATCAACAGAATACGTTGCTTTTATATATTTTGTAAATTTCTTTACGTTTATTTGTGTAATTGTTACAGATTTACGAGTAGAATATATGAACATGCAAAATGAACATGAATCACATGTCAAAGGTATATCATGTTGTTGATGAAATAAATTCTTAAAGAGTTTAAAATTAGTAAACGATAAGAACCTCGACATTGATCTGAATGACAAAATGGTCGTATGCGTGGAAAGGTATGCAAAGGAAAATAGAAATCAAAGGTCCGTCGCGAAGGGACAAGTTTATGGTACCCCGTCACCCTCGACGAGGAACCACCATTCATTAATAGCTTCAGCTCGTAGCACGACGTCGTGACAATCCAGAGCGTCGCCAAAGCTCGGCCGGCTTTATGGCCGTTTAATTGGCCGAGATAGACGACGATATATTATTATGCTAATTTTCAAGGAACTTCGCGGCCAAGGGAATGGTTACCAGAGAGATTAAAGGCCCCGTCTGACATTGTACCGTTAATTACCGCATTGAACATCGACCGCACGATGTTACTGGCTAATCCAGCCTTCCTTGGCTGTTTGTTGTCTGTTTACACGGGATAACCGACTGACGTTTAGGGCGAAAGGACGTCAGGGAGTCAATTCCTTGATAATTGCACTTGAAATTCGGGATGTGGCTGTGAATTTTGTTGGAAGTTTTACGGTTTCGTTATTTATGCAAATTGCTACGTAATTTGTTAGGTTACATTGGTTAGGTTATGTAAGTGGCAATATATGGCGAGGAGATGCAACACTAGGGGACACATATGGATATGTTAGAAGTGGTGATGATAGAGTCACATATGTGACATTGACTTTGCAATAAATTCGTACATATTTGATAACTATCAAATATCAAATAGCTTAGTACTATCAATTAGTACTAGTCCTATCAAGATAATTATCAAAGATGTAATGTTGACTATATAACGCGATGCATCGAATAAGCAATGCAGTGTCTATGCAACACGTTAAATATGTAACGCATTGCATATGTAGCGCGTCGAATATGCATTGCATCCACTATAGAGCGCGTTGAATATGCAGCACGTTGATTACGCAATACGTTGAATTTGGAACGCGTAGAATATGCAACGTGTAGAATATACAATGCATCAACTTTACCAAGTGTAGAATATGTAATGCATCAACTATGCAACACGTAGAATGTGCAAGGTATCAACTGTGCAACACGTAGAATGTGTAAGGTATTCGCCATGCAACACGTAGAATGTGCGAGGCATCGACTATGCAATGTGTAGAATTTGCAGCACGTCGAATGTGCAGTGCGTCAACTATGCAGCACGTCGAATGTGACGTACGTCAACTATGCACCGCGTAGAATTTGCAGTGCATCATCTATGTAACGTATAGAACATGTAGTGCGTCAATTATGCAGCGTCAATTTGTGACGTGCGTCAACTATACAGTGCGTCAAACGTAACGTGCATCAAATATACAACGCGACAAATGTACATGACGTTGACTATCCAGTGCGTCATATATGAAATTGACTATGCAGCATATGGAATAATAACACATGGAGTACCAATGTGTCACGACATAACGCACTGCAATATAACACGAGAAATCACAACTCGTAAGATATAATGCGTTCAAGAATAAGGTACTCACGTGCAGCAATAAAGCATCAATGTATACTAACACAAATACTAATAACACTGGTATTACTACCAGGTCTATCAATAAACTGGCGATATAATGCGAGGAAATAACGCACAGCGACATAACGCTTGACCGTCCATGTAAACGTTGAAACTCGATTACACTCCCGAAAGTAGTATATTTCCCAAAAGATCGAGAATTTGCACGCAAGCCCCGCTTCTCTAAGAAAACTTGCAAGAATCATACTAGCTACTTCGAAACTACGTAAGATTCCATAGGAAGAAAAGATACCAGTAAATATACGAACGTACAAATACGTTCCCCAAAGCAACGAAGAAACTTCAACGTGAAAGTTTCTCATATCGAAGAAACTCTGGCAGCCCCTTCCTCCGCGGCGTTTAAAAATCGAAAATATTTAGCAATTTATTACGAAATAACCGCAAGTAACGCGGAGAGCTATTCTCGATTAAAATTTCCTTTCGCCGCGGCAGCATCGAGCCGCACTTCTCCAATAAACACGTCAGCTTCCGCCGGCGTTAAATCACTATTAGCCCCGGTTAATGGTAATTTGTAAAAGCCACTTTTCTCCGAGCCACTTTACTCGGCTCGCTCATAACCTGGCGGGTGGTTCGCGTACGCCATTATCGGTTTACCTTTCGACCCGAAATCGTTTTCCCGCCAAGATAAAGCCGCGACGAACGATCTTCTCCATCGGGGTCAACGATACCCACCCGTTTCTATTACGGCGTCGCTAGCATATCGCAGCGTTTCTCCGAAAGACATTGTCTCTTCTTCTTCGAGAACAACCGGAAGCCGCTTACTGTCCGCTCCCGCAGGAACAGCGAAAAACTCCGGCTAACTCGCATCTGTATCAATTTATGCCGCCGACAGTGTGGCCGGCGATAACGGAAGCTCCGTGGATACCAAGAGATAAACTTCCTGTGAGAGAAATTGTATGACGGTGTTTGCGTCGTTCCACGCGTTACACTTATTTTGAGAAGCAGATGAGAGATTGCAGGATTGAAGGGTCTTTGGGGATTCTGAGATGCTGTTATAATCGAACTTTCTGCCAGTCGAATATACGAGATAAGATTGTTTTAGATTAATACATAAAACAGGTATTTTCTGCTTTTTTCTTCTTCATTTGTGAGAAAATTCTTGTTCCTGTTACAAAATTAGTTTAGTTAGGTAGAGTGTAAAAAGAATTATACTTTCCGAGACTCCCAGATTCAAACTACACCAATCTCTTCCAAAGTCCACCAAATCTAAGAGAAAACGATGAACATCTCCCTATGATCAAACATCCCTAAATCCACGAGGGTGAATGTTCGAAATTAATTCGAAAGAAACTCAGAAAGCTGCGTACAGCATATCGAACGCACAAATTGCAGTATCAATTAAAGAGAGGAGCCATAAATCATGTATATCCAGGGCACATGTTCAGCAGGTTATCCCAAACGGCAGATCCTGGTGTTTTCGGGTGGGTCGAAATGCTAATTCGGAATCCGGCAATAAAAACAGCGGCCCTGTTGATCCCGTGGCAGGAAAGTAGAGGAAAATATATGAGTCGCAGCGTCGGAGAAACACCTGCTGCTCCCGATCGGGAAAGAGTTGGAGTAAATTACTCGTGGGTACGGCAGTTTTCGCGAAGGACGGTTCTATCCTGTAAAGCCGGTGGAAGGGTGTCCCACAATGTGGCACGTTGGTTTTCTGTGTTCGTGTGCACGGGGCCACACCATCTGCGCCAATCGCGGTTACTCCGTTACGTTAAAGCCCCTCAGCCAGTTTCCAGTTGGCAGTTCCAGCATGGTCGTTTCCAAAGGGTTTCCGAGTTGTAGATTCAGTCGGTCGGTCGGCCGCCAGCCCGCCATTACTCATTCCGGGGACGCGAATGCACGCCACCCTAGACCGAGCAAACAATTTGTTTCGGCCGTGAGTATCTCGTGGTCGGCCGCGAGACTCTCACCGAAGTGACGACGAAATCGCGGAATGAATCGCCCTGGAATTTCTCGCCGTCGCTTGTCGTCACGGAATTTCGGATCCCGACTTTGGATAACGCCCGACACGGATTGTTTCGCGTTATCTTAGCCGCTCGTTTCTTACGGAATGATTTGTTTATGGTACGCTTCATTTTGATAGGGATTATAATTCTGGAGTTGCGGATTTTTCGAAGAAGTTTGGAGGAGGATCTCCTAAATTCTCAAATTTTCGAGTCGAATTAATAAATTTTTACGTTTATGATACTTTTAAGTTCTGATATTTCTAAGTCCCTGGGTTCTTACGTTTATAGACATCCATGAAAATTGCCTTAGATCTTCAAATCATCAAATGTTCAAGACCTCAAATCCTCAAATCCTCAGATCCTAAAATCTTCAAATCCCCAACTTCCCAAACCAAATTCGCCTAAAAAATTTCCACACGTATGTACATAATAAAATCGAGCATAGACAAGGGAGTATTATACAGCAGCCATAGGGACAGCACGATTGGAAAAAATCGAGTACGTTCGCAGACGAGAAGATAGAAACGAAGGAGAAGGAAAAGGGACAGGTGATGGTCGCCGAAATTAATGGACGGGTATCACGTGTAATCCTGTATAGGACGGTAAACAGTGGCGGGACTCCCTTTCGCATTCTTATATAACCATAAATTATGATCAAAGCCTATAGGGGTTCCCCTATTCCCCTCCGGGATTACCGATGGCAAAACGAAAGCGACGCTGTTGCGTATGCAGTCGCGAGCCAACTTACTTCGCCTTTTTTTTTTCTTGTCTCTCCCCCCCCGCCGTTTTTTTTCAATTGCAATTGAAACGGGCAATTACCCGACGCGATTAAAGTGAACCATCGATTCAAAGACGGTCGCGATTTTTATTCGAGCACGGTTTATGTTTATGCCTTTATAAACTGCGCTTAATTGAGGAACCAGTTTCTGTCGGCCTGTTCGAGGTATTGCCGTTTCAATTATAGGTTTTTATAGTTTTTCGTCCGCGACTGTAAACGCTCGGATGCAGATCGTGGTGCTTTAATTGAAAACGAATTTCCTCCGTGAGCGATAACTCATGATCGTGAAAAAAACACTTTCAGTCGAACTATGGACACTTCTAATTCTGTTAATACGCTTTCAAGTGACTCCCGACGGATGTCAAAAGTAGAGAAACCTGTTTCTATCAACCTGTTATTGCCTTTTCGATTATAGGTTCCTGCCATTTTTCAGGGCAACTATTGCTGGACATATTATATTAGGTTGTCAAAAAGCTTGGTTGTTTTTTAAGGAGATACGATTACAAATCTTATATGAGTAACTAAAATCTTAATTTGATTTATAATGTACATCTGAGGTATACAGGTAGGGGAATCTAAGAGATGTAGAAGTATAGCAAGGGATTGAGGAATTTAGGGGTTTAGTGATCTGGACATCTAGAGATTTAGACATCTGAAGATCTAGGTACCTCAACAGTTACATTTAGAAATCCAAGGATCTAGGTATTTAGGTATGTAATAGACACATACACTTAGGCATCTCCATAGCAAAGTTCCTTAATTCCATATTTGAAAAATCGCAATTAATCCCTCGTAGCATCAGTTTAACCCAAATACCAAATCGACCGACACAGCCAATCAGTCAAACCGTCTCAAAAATCGACGCGATTCAATTTTTGCGTTCGGAGCGTTGAATGATCGGGGCGAACAATGCACCCTAACCAGAGCATATTACGTATCAGTCTGGTAGCGAACAGCATAGGTATCTTTCGGTCACGACAGGCCAGTATCTCCCAGTTAATGAACCCTCAGCCGCCGTCATCGGTTCTGATAGACAGAGACGACGATACGGGGATTATTAAACGCCGGTACGTCATTCGGCGTGACGTTGACCCTGGTGGCGCGTGGCGCCTCGGGTTTGCGCACACCTAGGTCGCGATACGCGTAGGTGGTGTACACGCTACGAACGGACGATTATGTCACTTCGATAACGAGGATGGAAGACGGCCGCAGTCATTTGTAACGTGACTCGACGGAAATCACGGGAGAAACCGTTCTAACCGGGGCTTTCTCTCGCGCCGGCCTTCTCTGTCTTTCGCCGATCCGCTTCGATCCTCTTCCGTCGACGGACACCGCCTGTACACGCGTGCTGCGTCAGCTTTTTGATTAATGGTATCGGTGTCATTGATAGCCGATGCGCTCTGTGTGTCGAACAAATATGTATTTATTGATTTCGAGGATGCACGAAGGGGAACAGAGAGAGGAGAGAAAGGGGAAAACGGAGGAGAAATATTTACCCCTTCGCCTCACGGAATCGAGAGCAAAGGGTTGGTCGTCTTTGCCGGCGAGCCCGAGTGGCTTTCACGCTGGCCAATATTAATGGCTTCCAACCGATTCGAGCCAAATGGAATGGCTAACGTGTAAATCGAGAATGTTTGCGCTGTCCTTCGTGAGAGAATACTGCTGCATGGGCATACCGTGCCAGTTGTCACCGACTGCGAAATGGATGTTCGTCTTGATATCGTGCTCGAAGGGTTGAAAGTCACTGCTTTTGTTACTGTCAATATGATCACCATACGTATCAAATCTCTTCTTTATTTAAATAACATTTCAAATTACTCGTCAAATTCTGATACATCTCAAACTCCTTTTTATATGGAAGCTGAAGGTAGACATGTGGATGAATTTTCCGTAATAGTTCGTTACATATGAACACGTACTACATATTTCAATAATAGCTTGTTGTATGTAAAAACAATTTTAATAGTAGTTTGAACGTATTTTACATATCAGTTTATCATGAAAGCGATTTGAATAATAATTTCGTATGAAACCATTTTATATGATAATAAAGAATTGTTCACAGTATTTATGTACAGAAATTCTCAGCCCTCCACGTCCCCAAATTCCCGTATCTCCGAATTCCCAGCGAATTCCTTTAAAGCACCTAGAAGGTCCTAGAATAACCTCGAGCAAAGAATAGCGTGTATTCGCGTGGTGCAGGAGGAAAACGAAGAAGACAAAGGTAGGAGGGGCGACAGTGGGTGAAGGAGCACTTTGTTGTTCCGGCTGCAGCAAGAGTATCAGAATGGTAAACGACTTGCGTCCATTAATCACGTTTATAGCGGCCCACTGACGCAAGTCACTGTTGTAGGTAGGTTGTGTAAACGCACCCGTGTGTTCCCGTTTTCGTCTCTGTCCGTTCCTTTCCTCTCTGCTCCCGTTTCTCCCGTTCGAACGACTCCTCGATCGACCGTTAACGGGATTATCGGTTCTTAGATCCATTCAGACAACCTTCGGATGGTTGGCCGATGACGAAGCAGGTGATTCATGCACTTCTATTTTTGGGGATACTGCACATGACTGATCATTACCTGAAACTGTACTTAGGTACTTAAGTTTATCCGGTGTTTGGATTCGGGGATGCGAGGTCTGAGTTAGTTCAATGATGTCCTTGAAGAGGCAAGTCTTTGTTAAGAGAAGGCAGCTGTTAATAGTACTTGTTTGAAGTTTGAGGTTTTGGCAAGAGAAAAAATTGAGAATATTGACCTCGACATTTCAAGGTATGATGTATGCTTCTCTGACAATGTGATGATTTTTACTCTAGTTAAATCTACATAAGTATAATATATTCACGTTATTATGAACGGTATGAATTTCACCCTGTTCAACCCTTGAAAAATATCAGATATTTTTCCAATAATGTGATAAAAGTTCCTAAGTGAAAAATTACTTAAGTCGATAACGATTACTAAATAACCGGTCGAGCATCATCAGAAAATATTTGCAACCTCCTGCAGAAAAAGTCACCCCTCACGAAAGAAAGCAGCAAAATTCTCCCGAAATAAAAATTACTTGAGTCTATAAAAATTGCTAAATGGTCAAGAATCGAACCGAAAATATTTGCAACCCTCTGCAGAAAAAGTCACCCCTGACGTTTCAGGAAAGGAAACAGTCCTCCCGAGACAAAAATTACTTAAGTATAAAAATTGCTAAATGGTGAAGAATCGAACCGAAAATATTCGTCCCTCCGGACCAAGTCACCCCTCGGAAACAGCAAGTTCCTCGCGGTATCAGCTCGCGAGTGAGCCGCTCGTTCCGCGGACAAAGCGGTTTCTTGAATCCGAGACACAAAGCTGCTCCACCCTCAGCGGCGATAAGTAGCGAGTGACTTTGCGCGTCCCGCTTTAGAAAACCGGAATCCGACGCCGGGATGCGCTTCCTTTCCCCCGCGAAAGGGGTTGAGGGATTGAAACGCGCGAATTTTCCACGCTCGTCGGCCCCGAACAGAGATACACGTAAGAGCGGCTACGGGCTGTCAGTCCGTCGCTTTGTCGACGGCGTTGTTTTATTAATAAAATTCATAGAGAGACCCCGGCCGGTTTCACCCCCGGATCCGCGATGGCAGCCGTGAAACGAACGAGTCGAAGAAGCCAGAGCCAACAATAACGGTGACAACTCTGATTCAATAAAGCATAATATCTGGACGAAGGGCGGAGCGGAGGGTGTCCTTTCGTTCGCTGGAAGGGAGGAAACTGAGCGGACGGGACGGTGCCGAGGGGTTGCCATTGATATCAACATAAATCACAATAGGAATTTGTATTACAGTTACAGAGACTGGTGGATAGGAAATAAGGAATGTAATAAAGAAAATGGGCGAGTCGGGATGGATAGGGAGACAGTCGCCTTGATTTTGTGAGAGATACTCTTGTTGAGAGATCCTGGAGAGCTCGTATTGTGAATGGAGACGTTTTAACCTATCCTTGCAGATAATTCCCCCATTTTTTCTTTTGTTCCGAATTTTAGACGGGATGTTTCCCAGCTGCAATGTACAAATTGGCGAAATTTTTGGGATTTTAGGAAACGTTTATTACATCGTTAGTGTATCAAACATTTATTCGTTATAGGGTAAGTTCGAGATATGTGAATTTTAATGGATAACAGACCTTGTTCATTATTAGTGGTATCAAGTAATGTGTAACATTAATGTGTAATATTAATTCTGTATTAATAAGTAATTATTAATTAATTATAAGTATACCATTCTACATGTAAAAAATAATACATATATCATTCTACATAATATACATATAATGCATCATGTGACCAGTATTGCATCAAGTCTACATCATTAGTATTTAATAAAAGAATTTTCTTTCAAAACTAGCTGTCCAAAGAATTCACAAGCAACGAATATTACAAGAACATGGGTGAAAATAGATCCAGTTTGTCCCGTCACCTAAATCGTGAGTATAGCTAGAGTTAAATCCGAAGATTTTGACAGTTAATCGAACGATAGGTCGATCAATACGTGCTCTAGCACTCATCGAACTGGTTTCGATGCATAGCGTATAGGATTTATCGGTCACCGTGCATATTTATAATTTACGGGAGTGTCAACGATGGCCCACAACCTTCGGAATTTCACGCCAATATTTGACCGCAATAAATTCCCCATTGCGACGAACTTACCTTCAAACATTATTCGTCACGTTGGCAGTCGTATCGGCCCTGGTAACATCCCCTTACTCTGCACACTCATCCCCTTTGCAAACAAGGTCACTGGAAAATCATGTTCACTGTCACAATCCTTTAAGTGGATGAATGACAATATTTTTATTATTTGTTTACAATAATGAAGTTACTGTCTCATTGATGAAATTTATATCTTCATAAAAATTTATAATTTTTTATGAAATTTATGGGCGATTTTTGGAAAATTATTTTATGTAAGTTTGGTGGAGTGAGGGTTGCTTTATTAGTTCTTATTTCAGGATTTATAAACTTTCATAAAAAAATTCCCAAATCTCAAAACTCCCAAATCCCAAAATTCTCAGATCTCAAAACTCCCAAATCCCAAAATTTCCAAATCCCAAATCTCTCAAATCTGTAAATCCCCAGATGCAAAAATCTCCAAATGTAATCCCAAATTTCCACCTCCCCAAAATAAAAAAATTCCATTCCCCATAATGCACCTTGCCGATTTTCGTTCATCCGGCGTTTCAAAGTGAAATTCCCAATTTCCTTATGACAGACATTAGCCCATTCTTGTTCCTCGTTGTCGCGAAGAAGTTACGGGGGTAAAATAGGTTGCGTTTGCGCATAAAGCGCTTCGAGGAAGAGACGAAGAGAGAAAGCACAAACGCCAGAACCCTTCGTTGCCCTCGTAACAGGAACGAGACGTAGAGGGGTTGGAGTCGCGGAGGAGGGGTTAGTTCAGAGAGAGGAGAGACGAGGAATGGGGAATTGTAATGAGCAGCCCGACAGTTACAAATGACAGGACGGAATTCGCGAACTGCGATAGAACCCAGCTTCTGCCTAAAGGCCGCTTTACACGCTCGGACGGAAATGTTTCGTCCGTTGCAGGGCAATTCGACCTTACCCAAGGTCGTAACTTCATTCTCTTCAGCACGTTCAGCGCGTTAATATTTTCGTTCATTT
This sequence comes from Megachile ligniseca, assembly GCA_945859555.1. Lineage (NCBI taxonomy): Eukaryota > Metazoa > Arthropoda > Insecta > Hymenoptera > Megachilidae > Megachile > Megachile ligniseca. The sequence continues at coordinate 6,951,998 of OX243784.1, forward strand.
CCCTTCTCTTTCTTTCTCTTTTTCTTTTTCTCCTTTTCTGCTGATGGTGTGCTCTCAAGAGGCATTATAAAATTCGTCGGAACACTTGTCGGACTCTCTGCTGACATTTCCTGTTTCTCCTCGTCGCGTTGTCGATGAATTTCGCCGACGTTGCTTGTTCTGCGAAATTTTCACCGACCTTTGATATCTGATTAAATTGCACGTTTTTAATTATTCGATACTGGAATGGGAGTCGATTCGAACATAATATGCTCTCTGTTTGTATACAATTTTAATAAAGAATTTGAATTTCCATACTGTAATTATAGAATCATAACTGATACTTTTCTTTACAAATTATAGACAGCAAACAATTATTTGCAAAATAGTACAAAATAGTGCAAAATAGTACTAAGCTCTTGATAGCTTATAATAAAAAATGCTTCATAAAAACAGAAGAACCCTTGACCACCAAATTTCCACTCGACTCCAAATACCACAGTCCCAATTAAGTCCTTAAACATCAACTTCCTACTTAAACCCATAAATATTAATTTCCCAAATTAAATCCCTAAATATCAATTTCTCAAATCAACTCCAAGACACCAATTCCTCGTTCACATATTTTTCCACATCAGTAAATTCGCCAGAATCGTGCAGCAAACTTATGCATATCAGTAGAATCAGTTTCCGCGATGATTCGTGGTCGAACGAATCAGGCTGTCCAAACGACTGCACGTATGATTCACGCGTTCCCCCACGGTCAATCTCGTCGTGTAAACTCGCCTTAAACGACAGCCATTCCTGTCCCGCTAACACATACGAAGGGTCCGCGGGAATCACCCTCGAAGTAACGCGGACTCGTGTTTGCGCATTCCAAACCGCCTGGGTCCCGCAGTTCCAAACGATAAGGTATGCCGCTAACGATGCCGTGGCCGCGCGAGTTAATGCGACGACGACGACGACGAAGAAGACGACGAGCGACAATGCCCGCCAAAATGCCGTGGTTCCCGCACACCTACGTGGAATTTGCGATTCCGTCGCTGAGACATTCCGAAACTGTCGGAACGAGGCTGGAACGCGAACGCCTACGCGATTAAAGCAGGATGACGGAATTTCCGCCCGATTATTTCGTTTTAATTGCTTCGGATGATGTCGCGCCCGCGGAAGAAACGGCACTCAGAAATTAACGAGGGTGACTAGGGTTTGTTAACGTCGGTTTCGTTCGATTTTTCGTTGTAATTAATTCTGCGGTGGAGTATTTTCGTATGGACGTATCGGGTGTCCGTCGGACAACGCGGACAGTGAACACATGAGGGATCTAGTGTGATGACGAATTTTTTGGTCCAGAAATTTGGAAATGTAGAAATATTGGAAGGTTAGAATGTAGGTAGTGTTAGAAATTTAGTAAAGCTAGGGATTTGGAAATCTCAGAATTCGCGAATGTAAGAATTTTTGAATCTACGGATTCGGGGATCTAGGGAATTCGGAAATTCCAAAATTTGAAAAATTAGGCATTCAAAAAAAATTTCCTAATTTTCTGAGTTCTTACTCAGAACACCAAGGCTAGTCTACTCCAAACATATCGCATAAAGTAATCATACCTCCAGGTATACAATTACACACCATGCAATATCGTACAAACTTAAACAACAATTACCGCAAGTATCTATCAAACAAAAAATCTAGGTCCCCGTAAGAAAAGAAATCCGAAGTGTATATAGGTGTAACACGAAGATGCGACCAGAAGAGATTGTCTGAAACGCTCGAATCCAGGATCAGAAAGAGGGAACAGGCTAGCCACGGTGGACGAAGGGGCCTGGGATCGGTACGTAGCAATATACGGGAGACTTAGCCGTGATAAATCCTTATATATGAGGCCGCACCGCGGCGGCCCTCTATATGAAACTCCCTCCGGAGCACCCCATGGGATTACCCTTATACCTCTCTCCTGTTCGACCTATACCGACCAAGAAAAGTCACTATGCCCGGCTACGAGGAAACGGCTACGTCCTCGCTGGAGATAGAAAACAAATGAGAAGTCGACAGCTCGGATCACGTTCGGATTCCATGCTGGAGCTGGTAATCTCGTGAAAGTAGCCTCGAACGTGTCGCTGCCCGATAAGCCCCCCAGTCCGGCTAATGAAAAATTCGGCAGCAGATTTTCGGATATCTTTCGAACTGATTTTCTACGAACCTCCTAACAGGGAATTTGTTACCCTTGCGGGGATTTCTGGTTACGGAGGCGGTTCGATAAGGTTTTACATTGCCGGTTCATTGGGCTCTAGGTGGCATTGCTAACTTTATTTTGGTAATTTTATTGTAGCTGGTGTTATTTTGGAATGTACGTTAAGTATTTAGAAACTTGGGATATGTATTGTAGGTCCAAAATGTGATGTCGGATCATCTTCAGATGCAGACGTTGTGATGAATGAGTTTCATACTGTTTCTATATGATATTTAAATTGTAGGAATTATGCTTTTGTCGAAGTGTTGACTTGGTGAAGAATAATTGTATAAATTAATTTTTCATCCCCCATTCACTCTACAATTCACGTCCATAATACCAATAGTATTTTAATATTTTACCTAAAAATTAAATATTTTTGAAAAACAACTCTCGTCATATCTCCCCATTTCTCCCTATTTGTCGACAGAATGTATGGCTAGAAACACCCTGTATCCCGGAAAACAGCGGAAAATTCTCGATAACCTACCCTATTTTTCCGCTCCGAGGAGGCTGCGAAACTCACCCTCTTGCGGGAACGCGCGAATAAGCGAGCTCGGAAAGGCGAAAAGGAGGCGAAACGTCCTAATCCCTCAGGGAACGGAAGCGACGTCATACGAGGAGGATCCTGGATCTGATTCGGAATAAACGGCGCGAGGAAACAGTTTGCTTGCTCGAGAGGGAAAAACCGGAGAAAGGACCAGACACGCTATCCATGGGATATACCGCGAAAAGGTCATGGTTACCCGTAAGGGCTTTTTTCGGCCCGTGCTTGTGGCAATCCCTTAATGCACCCTCTTCGCGGTTTCCAAATAACATTATTTTCTCGATTGGGTTCTCCTTTGTTGGATATGGGAAATTTCGAAACGTGGACAGGAGGTGCTGTTCGAGGACTGTCTTTGAAGGATAAATGCAGAATTGCAACTTTTGATGTATCGAGGTTAATAGTTGGTTTTGCCAACTATTAATGGGTGGTTTTGCAGCAGGAGCTGAATTTCTCAGCATACAGTTGTAATTTATGAGAAATTCAAAATTTCTACATAGTTTATTCTACATAGTACACTTTCGAGTACCAAAAATCAAGTAATAAAACAAGCAATAATAAAATAAACAATAAAGAACAAATAAAAAGAATTTTCGACAAATGACAGTGAATTAAAATATCAAGCTAAAATTTTTTTAAATTACCCTAAACTTCACTAATTTCTTAATAACTCAAAAAGTGCGTAAGAATAAAAAAAAATAGAAAATCGTAAAAATAAGTTTTCTAAAAAAACGCCAAACACGGGGGACATTTTCACGGTGAAACACTTGGCCCCGATGTGTTTTTCGGTGCGTTTGAAGTTATAAAGATTCGTATCGGCGGCGATAGTGATTATCCCGGATGGCGACATAATCGTTACGTCGTTAACTCTTAACGGCATGCGTAAGCTCGTAGCATCGCGCGGACGAGCACAAAAGCGAGCCGGTATTTTGTTTTATTGCATCGCGCGAAAGCAGTCTCGTGCCAACACCCTAAAGAGTGTTCTCCTCTCTTTCATCGTCAATTACGCGCGACGTTTATGCGCCCTCTAATCAATTCAGCCTCCCTTTTCGAATGAACGAGAAGAAAAAAGCACCAGACGCTCTTGTTGTTCTCTCCAGATATTTCCTATGACTTCCATCGTCATAGATTTTTTTTTACATTCATGAATTTCTCCTCTTTGATTTCTTAAATACAGCTGCGAATATTGAAAATTGGTAGTCGACTTATTAAAGTTATTAAAATTTTTGAAAAATGAAACTATATTACATCAGTCTATTACATATCTTGATGAGACGAGGTTAGGTTTTGAATTTAGGTTATATTATTGAGGGGGTGAAAATTTAGACTTTGTATATCAAGAATAATTTAAACATTTGCAACAGTATACTGTAAGAATATATTTAAATAAAATGATATTCCTAACCTATCCGTAGAACAAAACTTCAACAATCATCAGAGTAATAAAATTGGAATAAAAGCTGATAGAAAATAACCGCGCGAGAAATACTCGAAAACTTGTGAAATTATTCATTGATTCATAAATCGATACTTATTCATCGGATCAGCAGCATTTGAAAAAATTCTCCGGTTTTATCGCGCTGTATTTTTCGTGAATTTACAGGCGCGATAGTCGATCCGTTGCAGGGTGAACAATGGAAAATATACATTAAAAAATTTGCACGATAATACGGGAGAGTATGAACAGCACCTACGACAAAGAATTTCATAAATATTTAAACAAAGCCCCCGGTAGGGGGTGCGCGGCGTTGCAACGATATAAATTCGACGATCGAGCAGCGTGAGCCGGTTATATCGAGAGACGATCGCGAAAACACAGCTAGCAGCGCGATTAAAAATTAGCCGAAAATCCGATCCCGTTCATTACATCATGTCCCCGTGACGCGATTGTTTTTATTTGACGCTTCAACGCTCGCGTAGCCGTTTTAAATTATAGAGGATGCATTCGACGCGGCCGCGCGTGTGAATTCGACGTTTTTATTTGAAAGCTGATTCGCTTTTCCGTCCACCGAATCCACCCCTCGCAACACCCCCCCGGGCAGGGTGGCCTGGTTGAAATTTCCGTGCTCGTCGATGCGTATGACGTATGTAGAATATAAAATGCGCAACGTATTACCGAACAATTGCCAGCCGATAATACGTTCGAATAGACGTCAGTGCGTGTCATTAATGGTTTCGCGATTTTCCGCGAGTTTTTCAAGAACACCACTTCGATACGTGATTGTTTCGCTGAAAAAGAAAATGTTGCACCCTTCGTTTTTGGGAACTAGTTTATGCGCTCACTTTTTATGTAGGTGATATCTAAATTGAATTTATCAATTAATATGGGGGTTGGGGTTACGTATTAATGTAGATTTTCTGTGGGAGAGATACACCGTTTTGCTTTGGTTTTTGGGAATTTGTGGGCTTGAAATTGCAGAATTTCTGAGTTCTTGCACTTTTAAATGATTAAGGTATCAAATGTTCCAATGTCGAAATTTCCAAATTTCCTAATTTTCAAACTTGCACATTTTCAAGTTGCTAATTTCTAAATTTTCCAACCCCTCAAATTTCCTAGACTTACATTTTCAAATTTCTAAATCCCTAATTCCTACATTTCAAAATTTGCAAATTTTCGATCCCTCAAACCCCTAAGTCCTCAAATTCCCAACATTTAAAAATCCCTGAGTCCCCAAATATCTTCCTATTCCCACATGTTCAAATTTCTAAATTGCCAAAATCCCAAATTTTCAGGTTCCTATATCTTGAAACCCCTAAACCCCTAAAATAGATTTGCCAAAGATTCAATCTTCATCATCCCCAAATCCTCGCGTTATATCGCCACTGTACTTCATACTAAACACAAGCACCAAACTCGTATACAATTAAAATTGTATTAAAATTGTAATAAAATTGTACACAATCAAACACCTAGAACGAAAGTACAGTTGAAAACGAATAACGCGATCTCATCGTCGGAACGTTAGATCGCACGATTCGGCGAACGCCGTAAAACCAGAGGCAGAGAGAACGCGGAATTAATCGTCGAGCATTATCAGAAAAATTATCGAACTGTAAAATTCATTCTGCGCCCGCGTTCGAAACACTTACGGCTCGTAAAAACGTTCCGAAATGGAAAACATAGGGTAACAAGGGTGAGGGTATGGCAGGATCAAAAAGCTGTATGGTAGAACGAGAATGGAGCGGCGGAAAAAAAAGGAGACGGGACAAGAGGAACAAAAAAAGGTGAACGAAACGGGCATGGGGAGAAAAAAAGAAGGAAAGAACGGAGAACATCAACGCGTAAAATGTTTGCCGTTGCGACGGACGAACGGTTATCGCACGGTGCCGCGATTTTTGGTACACGGTTCCTCTCGTTGGATGGCTGGTTGGAAAATCGGCGAAGAGAGGAGGGTGCAAACTATACTGGGTGTCTCGCCTACTATCGCTCATCTTTTATTTTTAACGAGGGTAGCATTAATATGAGTATAAATATTTAGGAGATATTCTGTAAAATTAGATAACAGATTCTAATTTTTATTATCTTTACAAGGGAACTGAAATAGTAATACTAGAACTAGAACACTGTAAAATTAGAGTTATCTTACGTTCTGTTATTATTTTTTAATGGAGCTTTATATGGAGTCTGGTGGCGCACTCTACCATCACAAATAGAAATCTACAAAGATTGCAGCAATACAGAAAGAAAGTACCTTTTGATCATCTCATTATAATAACTGTGAAGAACCTTTACTCCTACAACCCCATCGGTGGTAATATAACAATTTATTATAAATCTACTGTAATAGTTATGATAAAACTATGATTGCAATAAGCTTAACTAAGACAAATTTATAATTGCAGCACACTTAATCTTGACTTATACGTCTACAGCTATTTTATCTTCAAGATATTCCAAAAGATAATACAACAAAATAATTTTGAATAAAAGTATAATTCAAAGAGGTTCGAACACATTTACCTGATTAATCTAGCTTGAGACACCCTGTACATGTACCCGAAGAGAGAGGGTGCACAGAAAATAGCCGAGGGAACAGAGACGGACACGGTCAGAGAGAAATCGAACGACAATAATTATCGTGAAAACGGAATATCTCGCTGGGAAACGAAGGGGTTGTAGCAGGGGTTGGTGGGGTTGGCCGAAGGGGTGGGTGAACCCAGCCGGATGTCATTCCTGGTCGCGTCGCACAACGCGGTATTTACACCGAAAAGCTGACCGAAACTCGAAATTTTAACTTTGTTGAAAAAAAGAATAATTTCTTGTAATATGACTGTCATACGACTCCATTGAAATTGTCTCGTAGTCTCTTGTGACGCTATAGTCTTATGTATTTTTATAAAGTCATTTAAAATGCTTGAAGAATTTATTTCATTTTCAATGATACATTGGGGAATATGCAGGACTATGCTGATGATTTTGTTTACAGTAAAATTGAGATCTTTTTAAAATTACTGAGGGTAGATTTCATACGTTTTTCATTTTACTTCATAAGAACAAATCAGTAACAAAATTGTAAAATAAACGGGGAAATATTTCAACAAATGTTAAATATATGCAAGTTATATAGAGAATATACAATATGTATATAAACAATATAATAATAGAAACGATACATAAATAGTATACAAGATTTTTGTCAAACAAGAATATTTTTAACAGTATCACACACTATATAACATTTTTATTAGTGAAGCATTTTTTCAATAGTATCACACAATAAATTTTTATTTGTCAAGATATTTTTTATCAATAACAATAGCCATCAGTAAACCGTGAAAATTTTATACGTTCCCAGGGTAACAATCACAGAAATCACAGCCCCTTTGAAACGCGTAATAATCCACAGCTGTGTTCGAACGTGTTAATTCCACTATCGCTTCGAATATAACAATTAAAACTCTACATTCTAAACTGCAAATAATAGGTTCTCCACTCGAAATGTTAAAAAAGGTTCGACACAAAGGCGATTCGCAACAATCTCTAATTTCGTGGCAACAAAATCCTCCAAACCCATTGTCCCAGAAGGCTAAAATCACTGGTCGAAAAACCATACGTCCGGCGACGCAGACGTATCCATTTTAGCAAACAGCGCGTTCGCAGTCCCAAAAAACAAGCAAAGGGTAAAAAATAGAGGTAAAGGGATGAGGGGCCGAAATAAAAAAAGCGTGGCGCGGATCGGAAAATAAAGCAAACGCCCGTTCGCGAAAACACCGAGAACGGCCCAGAATTTCTATCAAACCGTGAAATCAAAAATACTCGCGGCAAGTGTTCGCCGGAAACGAGTCGGCAATCATTTAACCCTGGCCGCGGTACCCGGGGGAGCCGGGTATCTGCAAATAAGGTATCGATGGCAACCATTCGGGCACGGCCTGTGTTATTCGAGTCTGTATGTGTTCGCTGATGTGTGGAGGTGGAAGTGGAAATTTTGCGTTTGTCCGGGAATCCCTTCCGGCCTTTTTACGCACTCGACGCCGGGATAGGAGGATCGAGCGCGTAACGGCACCCACAGGTACACGCGCGCGTCGTCGATTATACGGCGACGCCCCGAAATCGCGGGTCGGTCATTAATTTCGGCGCATAAAAATCAATGAACAGCCCATAAACAACGCCGGCCGGTGTACGCTCTCTCCCATTTTCCAATTTGCAATTGCGAATCGCGTTTTTAATTATAACGAACACAATGGCAGCCGGCCACCGAGCTACCACCCCGACCCTCCCCGTTTGCACCGATTTTTGCCTCTCTTTCTCCTTTCCGGTTCCTCTCCGCCCCCCCTTTACAACCCCTCGCCCCCTTTTTCACCAACCCCGCACCCACAGCGGTGCATTTGTACCGTAAAGCTCGCCAAAACTATTTTATTGGTTTTATCGAAATGAAAGGGGCGAGCATGTGAAGGAGTATAATTGTTTAATATCCTCGTAAATTCGAATTTTTGTATTTGCAAATTCCTGTACTTTCTGATAGCGGATTTTCGGATTTTCACGCGGGGGTTTTTGCGTTTCTGTATTCACAAATTATTCAGTTTATGGATTTTGGAATTTGGTACGAGTTCTCAAGACGCTGACCCAAGTCCTCAAATCTTAAGTTAAATTTTCAGATCTATATGTTTTTCAATTGTTAAATTGATATTTACTCGAATTTCTAAATTTATCAATTCTGGTATTTCAATTAGCATTTGAAATTTACTAATTAGCAAATATTGAAGTTTCCAAATGCTCAATTTCTCGAATTTCCAAATTCTCAAACTTTCAAACCAGTAACTCCTCAAATCTCAATCACTTCAACCCCTAATTCTCCAAATTTTAAAATTTTCAAACCCCTAATTCTAAAAATTCCTAAATTCCCAAATTAACTCCTCAAATCCTCAAGTCTTCAACCCCTAATTCTCCAAAGTTCCAACTCTTCAAACCCCTAATTCTAAAAATTTCCAACTCTTCAAACCCCTAATTCTAAAAATTCCCAAATTTCCAAATTACCTCCTCAAATCTGCAATTCTTCAACCCCAAATTCTCGAAATTTCCAACTCTTCAAACCCCTAATTCTAAAAATTCCCAAATTCCCAAATCTCTATATCCCTAACTTCCCAGATCCAAAATTTACTGCTCATCACCTCGAAACAGTTGTCCACAGTCTATCCGTACACAGTGGATCGATTTGGTGCGCGCGAAATGCGTTCGGCACTGTCGGAAATATTATAGGGCGCTCGTTTGTGTTCGGATATCACTTAACAAACGTTACGTGCTGTGCGATAAGTTTTTATGGGAAACGAGTGGACCGGAACTGGGCGTAACCCTGTTGATTAATAGAACGAGATTCGGCAGTGTTTTTATTGGCTGAAGATGAGCGCGTCGATGAACGATAAAAGCCTGATAACGCTGTAGTTATTATATCCGTAACGGATACACCTGTGCGATATAATGTCCGTTTCCTTTCGGAATTATACAAAACTCCGTACATCTCATTAAACATGCTGTTATAAATTAACTTTAACGATTCTTATGGTATCGGCGATAGATCTTGGGTAATATACATCAGAAACGTGTGTTGGTACGTTTAAACGGTATTCGTGATACTTTTTAGTAATTGATATTTTTCTGTAATGGTTAGCTTCTGGTATATTTATGGCGTATAACCATTGTTCAAATATTTTAATTTATGTTAATATATATTTTTCGAAATGTTGAATTCTTACTGTCTTTTAGTTCAAGACTGATTCTTGATGTCTGATAATTGTGCAATAGTAGGTACATTTGGTTTGGTGTGTATTTATCTTGTACATAAAGCATTATTTATCTATATTTTCATTAAATATTTTAGTCAATGCAGTTCTTTATATTTCAAAATATACAGTCGCTGACAAATTTGATAATTTTTGTTACCATAAAATCAATTCAAAAGGCATCTAAATTATTCGTTTAATTTCTTTTACATCAAATGTAAAACCAAATATTAAAACTCATCGATCTTAAAAACTCCCATATCATTAAGCAATAAGCGTAACTCCTAATCCACAAACCTTGCATAAACGCAATCGTGGAGATAAAGACCTCAGAGTCGTTTAAGATCTCCAGAGAGGGTAAATAGGAGCGAACGGTAGCGTTTCGTAAGTAAGTAGAAATCCGGATGATGCGGTCGTAAAAACGTAGCCGCGACGTACGGCTCCATCGAGTTAGGTTAGGGTGACCACCTTCGGCCTAAAACCGTCTTCGAGAGGGTTCCATGGTGCTCGAAAAGTAACTCGTCGTCATCGACCTCTGGTGATTCTCCGTTCACGTGTCGCGTTACAACCGTGGAACTTATGTTCCTCGGATGGCCGAGTTTTACGAGCCGTGCCCCTTACCTTACCGCGAACGAACGCGTGTGTCCTGAACGTACTACGCGACGGAGAATCACGTATAAATACGTTGCACGCTCGTGGACCTCCGGGATGGTTCTTTTTATTATATCGTAACCCGTGGCGGCGACCTTACGGCTTTCTGATTGATAAAACTGCCGACGAGACTGCTCGTTTCGCAGCCTATGGCCCTCTTCGACTGAAATGTTACCGTCACGTGCTTCTTTCGAAAATAAGAGCTTGGGTAATTGCTGAAATTCGTATTGAATCGTTAAATTGTTTTGCAGAAATGGTCGACATTTCGATTGGTATTGAACTATCGATTTATTGCGCGTCTCTTGTCACACATGATGACATACTTTGACGCATGATGTGTAAACTTTCTCACGAATTAATCTGTATTATTAAAAATGTTTAATGAAACTACAAAAGTGATAGCTTATTTTACCGAGGAATACATTATACAGAATTGTATTTTATTTTCAAAAAATTGTTACATAAATTTGATTACAAGATTGGTTTAACTCGTATTTGTACGAACGAAACCTTAATGAAGATTTAAATGATTGTTGAATAGAATGAGTTATAAATACGAAAAGCTGTATGCAAGTAAAACCTCGTTAATTTGATTCTGTTTTGGAACAGAGAAGAATGACAGGATCGGTGTTATGAAATTTGAGATAACCGTGATCGTGAAAACTGTGAATGGAAAGAACACGGAATAGAATGTCTCATAGAGGAGAGTTATACGATCGATTAAACGCGTTGATAGAGGATTCTTAGACGTCGATTTCGTAACGAAAATTCCTCGGAGGACGTCGATTCCGTAATGGAGGCATTCCTCTTCGAATGCTTGGAAGATTTAGAAGTTGTAGCCCGAGGAACCTTATCCCCGTGAGACGGCATCCTCTTCGGTCGAAGGTGATTCATCTAATCTGAAATCTCGTCGCCCATATAGGATTTCCTCAGGTGTATCGAGTTATTTCGACCTGTTCGTTCGGGAACACGTGTTCCTCTTCGAATTACGCTTAACCATCGTATTTCTACCATTCGAACATTTTTAATGAAGAACGGTCAAAATTATGGTTCTCTGAACTAATTACATCGCTCGGAATTCGAATGGACATTGAACTGTTTGGTCGGAGATGAATCTGATGAATTGAAATTGTGTTGAATCAGAATTTTAAATTAGGAAGAAGGTATTTCACGGTTTTTTTTAACTTTGATTTATGGTGATATTCGGTTCATTTAGTCGAAAGGTACTTTGTAGATAATTATTATATTAATAAATTAGGATTATTGAGGAATTTAATAGAATTGTAATAATTATTTTTGTGAAAGAATTAAATTTTATTCGGGTTTGTTTTTATTCATTTTCGTGATATGAATTTTAAACTTAGTTTAAATAATTTATAAGAAGGTGATATTAAGTGAAGAATTGTATAAATTCATTATAAAAACAAATAGTGTAAATTCATAATTATACCAATTTATAAATTTTCACAAAGTTGTCCATTACCAAACCAATTGTTCTGACAGAAATAATTAGAGGAAGGCAATTTCTTCGATTTGTAATCATCTTCAAAACACATCAAAGATGTTTCTAAGATAATTATGTATCTCAATGTCTCAATCTGTATCAAAATTACATTAATTTGATGGATAACTTGACAATCGATTCCATAATCTTATTGACCGGATAGCTTACCCTCAATTATTTTATAAAAGACACGGATTGAATACAGAAGATCAATAGCACCATAAAATAGGAGATAATAATAAAAATGAAAAAATTTGAGAAACTTAAAAATCCACAAAATAAATGAAAAAATTGGCAAGTTTCCATAGAAATCCACATGCAAAACGCACCGTATCATACGTTTAACCCCCAAACACGTATCCTGGCTGACCACCTAGAGACCTTTCGAACAACTCGAAACAGGTAGCTCCCCCGATTTAAACGAATATCAACGGGACTGGTCCTTTAGAAAAACTGCACAAAGGGTGAAACATTGGACAGGGTGACAACCGATCACGAGTGTCGTAATGCAATCGAGCGTACGATGTATCACGGTTGGTCCAATACCGAACTTTAATTTGTCTGCCTAGTCAGCGAACACGTGGCCGGCTCAAAGAATCGTCGAACGGACGTGATAATTATTATTTTCTCGAGACAAAGAACGGACACCGATACCGGAACCTAGCCATCGACACCGGTTGTTACGTCGCACACGTTTCCGTTTGCACGTACAGGTACGGTACCGAACGTCGAACCGAACCTGGACTTTTCTTTGATGTTACACGCAACGAGGCTGCTGGCAAACTCATTTTCTGAAGCCTGTCCTCGGCTGTCCGCGGAACGTCGCGTCGGCCGGATTACGTATTTTTTTCCATTTACCAATCGACCGGCCTTTTCTACCCTGTCTAGTGGCGTCGCTTGACGTACGTACGTTCGGTTACTTTATAACGACAAAAAACGATTCCAGACACCGAGGGGCGAGGCGAACAGGGACATAGCGACCGGTCTCTCTGTCTCTCTTGTCAGGAACTAATTAACGGTAGACGTCGACGTTCTCCATCGGCGGAAAGGAAAATGTCACGGTTTGCATTCAGCCTGTTAACGGGGTCCAGCCGGCCGGAAGATTCCTATCGTCGGTATAGATTTATCGGGGCAATTGTTGCGTCGCTCGTGAACGTCGACGCGGACGAGACCGTGCTTTTTTTCTGCTTTGCTGCCCGGAAATTAAAATGCTACGTTGCCTGACGAGGCATTCGGTTATTTCGATTCCAACGAGCTCCTCTTCGATCAAAACGTTTTCACCAAATAATTGCGTCCTCCCTATTTACCAAATACTTCTATTTCACATATACACCTCCTCATACACTCCCACCTCCATATCCACATGGATCTCCATAATTATTGGAAATGAAACAATATTCTATCTTTGAACTTTACTGTGATAAACTATGAACTTCAAGGTTTCGAAGAACCTCTTGACTCTTTCAGTACTCTATGATAATGGTGACCTCAGACCCTTAGACCTGATACAATTCGGTTTTCTAATGCAGATAGTCTCATCGATCCAGGTTTGCTAATAATCCAACACATACGTAAGTTTCAAACATTGTACCATAAATAATTTTTACTGCATTTAACACGTTCAACCCAGTGTGGACCACCAGTCCACAGACACTGCATTCATCTGACGGCGTGAACCACCGGTTGTCCACATCTAGTTCTTAGTGTGCCGAGTTGAACGTGTTAAACAATACCTATTCTCAACATGTGATCAACAAGATTTGGGCATAGAAATTTGTGAACTAAAAAACTGTGAAAGTACACCGATTAAAATGGGACCATTTGACAACCTCGACTGGGACATCTGTGGGAGTATTGAATGGCGTCGGTGTGCGCGTGTACGGTTCCTTTTCCCCCATAATCAAGATTCAATGGTATTCATCTCACGTGGAGTCGTTTTTCTCACCGCATCGATTAATGCCTATTTATAGTAATTTGGCGCGAAGCCCCGCGGTTCGTGGAAGAGAAGGCAACCGAAGATAAGGGATCGTCCTTGCCTGGACGTTAGCCGGACCCGTCCACGCATTTGCAATCGCCACGGAGATCCTTCGTTTCTTCTTCTCCTGTTCTCTTTGCTCCCCGACGATCTTTCTCCCGTTCTGGGCACGCACAAACCCAGCAGGACTTGCGGATTCGCGTCATGCGGCTACCGGGAAGCCAGCCGACGTCCTGCATTGCGATGCGACATGGTGCACCGTCGTCCGTCAATCATCCAGAGACACGTCCCCGTCATCGCGCACTCTGCATGTAATATAACCAAACACCGCCGGGCTGCTCGATCGTGTAAACAATCCGTGTTTCGTTGCCCTTTCGGATTTTTGTATTTATTGCCCGAAGGGCTACCAGTTCGGAACAGTGGTTCCCAAACTGACGGATCAGCCGGTTAAACGACAACCTTTGGTGATACATTTCTACGGTGCTTTTCGATTTTGGTACGCGATGTTAGCCTGTAGATGGTTGTCTCTTTTTGATATATCGATGACTGCGAAAAAGTTTATACATCAAAGTTTATTCTAATTTTTCAGATAGTTGTTTCAGTAGGTACATTACGAATGTTCATGCAATTATGATGTTTTGGGTTTGTCAAGTGATATTAAAATTTTAACTCTAGTTTTCCAGATAGGTGTTGTTGAATTTAAATAGATAATAGGTTATGAATGTTTGTACATTTAATATACATCAAGATTTGTAGAATGTAAATAAATCAAATTTTAACTCTAATTTATGAGAGTATTGTCGAATTTGTATCAGTAATACTTGACTGCGGATGTTCAATTTGATTTCACTGTTTAGCAAAGTTTCAAATTCTTAATGAAAGAGTGTCCCAGTTGGAATTTAAAGTTATCTGCTATTATCGCTGGAAAATTGAGAAAATTATTTCGAAACGTAGAAGAAAATTCTCATAATTGGCAATATAATGAAATTCCGTTATATGACCCTGCAAAGGTTTGTAGAAGAAAAATTGTGTAATGGAACATATAAGAAAAATTATTACTGTGAAGTGTCTAATAAATTTCTTAATTTAGAAATTTGAATGTTGGTGAAAGTTGGAAAATTTCTGAATATCAACCCTCCAAATTGAAAATTTCTAAATAACAATTTCCCAAATAAAAAATTTCTAAATATCAACCCTCCAACTAGAAAATTTCTGAACATCCATTTCCCAGGTTAAAAATTTCCAAATATCCATCTGTCAAACAGAAAATTTCCAAATTACAAAACTTCCCACTCCAAAAACTTCCAACCCCATAAATTCGAAAACTCGAAACCGTCCAACATGCCCAATTTCCCGCAGTTATATCAAGCTTCCTGAATATAATCCAGCACCGAATGAAACGTGGAAGACAAACAGAATTTTCGGGCAGAGTAAAATTTTGAGAACACACAGTTCAATTGAACCTGGCCGATCTGGCACGAATGAAAAAGAACGAGACAGGTGACGTACAACGCCTGCAGGTAATTTTCCATCGCAACGGGAAACAACAACGTTCGTTGTCGAACGACACGAGGCCATATGTAACCGAATATTGTCATGAACGATCGAGCCGGCGGGTGGCATTTCACCCTTTTCATCGTCCGTTCGTCTTTTTTCCTGCGCTTCAGGGATGTGAAGAGAGAAACGAAGACTGTCGACTCGATTGAACGAGTGACATGAATCGCTGCAGGCAACATTACGTTAAATTCGTGCAATGTTCCTCGCTACCCAACGATTTTGCTTGACGCGATCGACGCGCATTTAATTCGCTACCTGTCGCATTTAGACGAGTAATCGGATATTACATATTCTCTATGATGTACTCTTCTATTTCTATATATACACGCTTTTAAAGGATTGCTCGTGTTTTTGAGATGGTACGGATTTTGTATCTTGCTACGTTTCTGTCGATATACTGCTTTGGGCATATTGATAGAAGATAAGGTTATATTTTGGAAATTAGAAAAATCTTTCATGTCAGAAAAATATCATGAAAAGATATTTGATGGATAATTCTGAAATAGTTTTGAAGTTCAGGTTTAAAGGTTTGAATCTACTGATACCTTCCATATTAATATCATGTGTGGTAGATATTTCATACATGTACAACTACAATTTACATCTAATATTTCAATGTATTCTTCATCAAAACATCTCAATGGTCTTGAAGACATAACTCTTCGGTCCTTCGATCAACACTCTTCGACAGTCAAAACCACCCCCTATTCAAGCTTGCACCACAAACTTGATCCAATTCCAAAAAAGAACTGATTGGACTAAGGGACAGTGTAACAATTTTTCCAAAATCTCCAAATACCTACGTTTTCAAATCATTACACCCCCCAACTTCAAGAACCCCAAATAACAAAATTCCCAAATTCTTCTTGCATCCCCAAATCTCTACATCTCCAAGTGCCTACGTTCCCAAAGTCCTAAGTCCTGAAATCCCCAAATCTCCAAATCCTCAAATCCTTAGATATTCCCAAATCCCCAAATCTCTATATTACAGCTCCAAACCCTGAAATTTTCAAGAATCCCTGAAAGAAAATTCTTGCCTTTTTCTAACGATGGAGCTACAAGAAACGCAAAACTACCTGATACTAGCACCATTGTCACAGTGCAGACCTAACTAGTATCCCTAATAGTCAACCTTCACCGGTTGCGATAAAAACAGGGTTTGTCACGGTTTTCGGTAGGGGGTGAGAAAGCTGAAGAGATCGGGACTCCCATGGAAGACGGTCATAGTCGGTGTAGAAGAGGAAACTGGTAGATGGTATCGTATCGCGGGCGAACGGAACGTTGTTACATTCAAATTAGAGTGGAGGACGGTATGCGTGGCGGAGAGTCGCGTCGGGTCGTTGTCGTCTGCGGAGCGGGTTGCGTTGTGTGCACGAGCGGTCCGCTTGCACACGCGGCGGCGAACACGAGGAGGACTCACGGACGTAGGATCGTATTCAAAACAGCGGGAGGCTCCCAAGCCCTCGAGCCGTCATGCGATCTTGTCCTTCCACAACGAGCGGGTCCCATCGCGCTCCGTCTCCAGGCGGAATTTCAATACACTCGTATATTTAACGAACCTCCCCCCGCCGCCCGTCACCCCCGGCTCTTCCTTATCCCCCAGGTCTGGTCTTCTTCTTCTTCTTCTTCTTTATCCTCGTCTTCGTCGCATCGAGTCGTCTCTCCTAGTCGCCGCTTCGACGAGTCTTCCTTTTTTCTCGGCTACGGGTTCCCCCGATACCCGGAGAACTCGTTCGCTTCACCGCGGAATCGGCTTTTTATATTTGCCCGCCGCGAATCCGCCGCAGGACCAACGCGCTCAATTTATCGCCGGTTTACCCTCGTACGATCCTCGCCAATAGCCGCACCGTAACGGTCATATCTCACAAATTTTCCTTTTACACTTGAATTATGTGCACGCTGTAGACCTCATTATATCTAATTTTACGGGTACAATTAACTTGTGGAATTCTTCTGTATTAGCTGATCTTTGGAAGATGTTTCTTTTCTAGCTATGTTCAAGTGTCTTGAGTGTCTAGCTGCATTTTAAGGGGGTTGTATGATGAATATACTTGAGGCTGGTACTGACAGTTAGACTTGACACGAGGGTTGACACAAAATTAAATTGATATAGATTAACATAACATTAAAATAACATAGTTTAACACGATATCAAATGAACATACATTAACCTAAAATTAAATTGACATAGTTGAACATGAAATAAAATTAACATACATCAACCTAAAATTAAATTGACAGACCAACATGAAATTAATTGAACATAGATTAGCATGAAATTAAATTAACACAGATTACACCAACCTAAAATATATCCTACTTTAAACGTAATTTGCTGAAGAAAGTAATTATCACGTTCTAAAAAATCGTTCGATCTTCATCGTAACGGCGAGGAACGATGTAAAAATAATGTGACGCGACGAGCAGCAGAAAAGAATGAAAGAAAGTACGTGATCGCAATAAGAAGGTAGCCTTTATTCGGCCATTATTCGTACGTTGACCTTACCGGCAATTAACCTGTGAGCGTTACTTTGTCTGTCTCGTAAAATCTGTCTCCTCGCGTGCCAGAAGTTTCCGCGAAAGAGAGGACGCGGTGTGCATGTCGTCGATCGACAAGGTCGTTCCTTCAATCGACACTCGCGTCTGCCTTCCGAGATGTTCACCATGTCTCGCCGTCTGCGAAACTTCCGCTCCCGACAATGTTTCGCGTTTCCGCGCTGACTGACCCTTGGTCGTTCGGTCAATAGTTATCTGATGTGGGAAAATTGCGAATTTCTTCTATTTACACAATTAGAAATTTATTATAGATCGAATTTATCAATTATATTGCTACTTTTTGAAATTTGCAAATTTTGAAATTTTTATATCTGAATTTTTTAAATTCTTTGAATACTAGATTTATGAATTTTAGAGATTGGAGAGTTTTCAAATTTTTAAATCTTGTAATTTGTAGATTTGTAGGTTTGCAGATTTTCAGATTTGTAGAATTGTAGATTTGAAGATTTGAAGATGTTAAGAATTGTAGATTGGTAGATTTATAAATTACTAATTTCGAAAGAACCAAATTCCTCTATTACAAAATTCTCAAGTTGCTAAATTCCCATATCTCTAAATCCCTAAATTCCCCAAAATCCCCAGAGTCTCCAACATCTCCAAAACCCTAAAAACTCCTAAAATCCCCAAAATCACTAGTCTTGAAAATGCTAAAATTCCCAAAATTCCTAGACTCCACAAAAACTCCCAAATTCTCCAACATCTCCAAAACCCAAAAAGTCACCAAAAAAGTCCCTAAAATCCTCCCAAAAAATTCTTCAAAATCCCACTCCACCCCGATAGGTAAACAGTATAACATTTTCGGAAGCTCAGGAATCCCCTTACGATTCCGCGATTGTTTTCGAGAAAGCAGTTGTTCTCTCGCTGTTCTTCACCAAGTGGACGTATAAAATGTGCAGGAACCGCAGTAGCGAGTCGAGTTACGTGGTAGACGATGGTCGATCCGACGGCCATTAGCTCCGGGTAAACAGAGCCATACTTTATTCGAGGGGCGTCACTCTTTCTCCAACGTGGTTCCGTTCCTTTTTTCGCCCTGAATCTCGTAATGTTCCCTGTCAGAAATACGTTCGGGGTCGTAACGGCAACGCGGTGTTCGTTTTCGCGTTTAAACGGAAAAAAACCCCCCGGTGCTTTTTCCTCCCTATCATCCGTGAAGAAATATCTCTTCTTCTGTCGATCGGGTTTCTTGTTACCGTCCGTTTTTGTTTTTGCCAGCGAGCAATTTAAACTTGCCGTTGTTACCGAGTGAACACCGGCTTCAAAGAGAAATGAGACCGTTTCTTCCATCGTTTACTCTTTTCCGTCATTTTTATTCGCGGATTGATACTTTTAATTTTCGACGATATCGGATATTTTGTTGCATAAGTATTTGAAAATTGTGCCATTTGGGGTATATTGGTACCAGCTAAAAAATTTTTTCCCTTGACCAAGTTGTTATTAGAAAGAAATTTAATATGTCGTACATTGAAGTTGTCATAGAAAAATACTCTTGTAGAAGTAGTTTTTGCAAATTTCAAAATTTAGAAACTTGAGTGAAGTTTCAGAATTTGCATATTTAAACATTTCAAACTTGAATATTTTTTAGCTAATTTAACAATTTGTAAG
Organism: Megachile ligniseca; assembly: GCA_945859555.1. Classification (NCBI taxonomy): domain Eukaryota; kingdom Metazoa; phylum Arthropoda; class Insecta; order Hymenoptera; family Megachilidae; genus Megachile; species Megachile ligniseca. The sequence goes on from OX243784.1 coordinate 6,971,811, forward strand.
TAACTTGGAAAATAAAGCTCGAAGATTAGAAATTTGAAACACCAGATACTAGAAGAAATTTTGACGATAATAATCTAGTAATAAAAGGTTTCAATTCTTAAGCAGTTTGTGAACATAAGAAAATGCGTTTGCAGAGGAAAGATACCGCTACGTTGATTTCGCATTGCAAGTCATATTGGATTACGAATCACGTCGGAGACGATAAATTACGATCGACAAAGGTATCTCGAGGATTCTTCGCCGACGATACTCACGTTCAGGGCGTTGTGATGTCTCTGTCCAGCAGCGCCAGGGGCGTACATTGTCTTCGCCTTCATCTGGTCACCTCTTGACCCGCCTTTCCATACGATCACGTTCGTATTTCGCTGGATGGTAGCTAGCGAAAGGTACGAACAGTAGCTCGTTCACCAAATCTAACATAATATCAATAATAAAACCACCGTTCGTAATTTTGCAAATTCTTTGATTTGACAAAAATTATGTTACATGTTGATAACATTGAAAATGGGGAACAAGTTCTGGTTATAACATAATCGTATATAAAATAGTAATGTAGTTTACATAGCTATACAATAATTCCATACTGATTGTCTAGTGGAGGCTCTTTTTAGAGTTGCACAAATTTTTATGCATCAATGCACTTTCAAACATTAAAATTTTTCTCGATCTATTCAATTCTATTCATAATTTTTTTTTAAGTTCTAAAGTGCCAAAATCACCAGAAAGTCTCCAACGTCTCCAAAACCCTAAAACCCCTAAAATCTCCCTTCTCACAAAAATTGCAATCTGAAATTGTTCATTTGAAATTGCATTATGGTCGTATTCCCATGGTAATGTTTCGCAGGTCGAGTTTGCGTAAAAAGCGGTGAAACGTTCATAAATCCGTGAGAGGATGAAAACTGACCTTGTTTTCGCGGTGTGTCACAGGGAACGGGGACGGAAAAGAAACGGAGGGTCGCCGTTTGTTTATAACTTTCACTAGCAGCACGGAGCGAGTCACCGAATGGCAGAGGGCTCTTTGCATAACACCGGCCACGAGGAGACAAATGGCGATCGTTTGGACGCGAAACGTCGGAAGTAATGGCTGCCCTTCTGGCCCTCTTTTTTAGCTTTTCCAGGCCAGCATTATTGCTCTGGTCCCCCCTCTTTTTTTTCTCCTCCCTCCGCTGTTCGACCAGCGTTCCCGTTTCCCAAGTACGAAATAACGAGCCGCGTGAGCCAGCGTACCACCAAACAAACCATTTGTTACGCTATAATTGCGAAGGTAACATTTTTCTCGTTACGTCCGCCGGCAGAATTAAAAATATGGAAATACGGTGAATGTAACGCGGCGTAATGTTCCCGCGTAATTTCTGCGTTCAACGAGCCCGTCGACGTGTACCGCGGTAATTAATTTCGTCGCGCGAAACCGTGGCAAAAGGAACAACCGGCACCGAGATTTCAACGTCTCTTTTTAATCATCCATTTCGACGTTTCTTTGTATTTTCCTACCATAGATCATCCCTAGGCTTTCAGAGTAGATCTTACACTTGCTGGGACGCTTCAAAAAATTATTCGAAATATGTTTTGTCTTGTATTTTGGGGATAAGTTAAGTAATGTAAACAGTTCAAACAGTTAAAATAAATTATTCCGTAAAATGAGCAGATATTTAAAAATTACCTGAAGCATTTAAAACGTAGAAATTTACGAAAAATGAAGAACATTTTACCCAATATCCAAATTATAAGTCGCTAATTCAAGCGATCATCGAGCAGCGGGTGTCGAAGAGTCGATAAGGATCGATCAGTCGAAATCGTCAAGGCCTGACAGGAATCTCGATTTCGGGGGTGAATTTTTCCGAGAAGCATGGGTCTGATCCCGTTTAGCATGCCGGTCAGGCCTGCCCCCGACGGTGCGAACAAATCGTTATAATCGACACGACGCCTTGAGTGTACGCCGACGCCGTGACAAGATCCAGTAGGATAAGGATGATACGTGTCTCATTGTGCGACGATGCCGCCAGAGGAGCAGTCGAAGGGCCGGATGAACGAGGAGGCGATCGGCTCCATCAAAATGCACGGCACCTCGTCACAGCCTCGATTCCCATTGTGGATTGTCCAGGGTGGCTGTTTGTGATACCTGGCCGACACACCTGCGAGCCGTTGCATTAAATCACCTTCGAAACGCGTTCGGAGATGAGATCCTCGAGGTGGTCCTCATCTCCATGCGCTCTACACGCGAAATGCGAAGGGACACGCGTCCCCGATAAAGATTTATCGTGCCCGGTGACGATGAGACGACCAACGGACGAAACTCGTGGGAGAGTTTCAATGATGAACCGAGTTATTGCAATTTTTTTTTTTTGAGATTTTTTGAGGATTTATTTCATGTAGGTATCTAGGTGTGGCGGGAGTATTTGGAGATCTAGGTACCTGAGGATGCAGGGATCTGGAAATATAGGAATGAAAGAATATAGGATTTGAAGATGTAGCTATTCCGGAGCCTATAATCTCAAAAAACCAAAGTTCAAAAATTCAATTGTACCAAGATCTCTAAATCCTCAAAGTTTCCAAACTCCGACGTCCCCAAAGTCTTCAGCCTCCAAAGTCCAACATCTACAAGATCCTAAAAATTACAGAGTCCCAAGCTCTCAAACTCCTAAGTCTCCAAATTCCTTATAATCCCGAAATTCCAACTTACCAAAATGTAATGGTACCAAGATCCCTAAATCCCCAAACTCCTCAGTCCCCAAACTCCTAAGTCTCCAAACACCTACGTCCCCAAAATCTTAAACCCCAAGTCTCCAAGATCCCAAAATTCCCAAAGTCCCAAGCTCTCAAACTCCAAAATCAGCAAATCCCAAAAACCCCCAAAGTCCCACACACCCCCAACCTTGAAACCCACCTTATCAAACCGATAATCACAAATCCCGACATTCGCGGCAAAGATACCACAAAACCACGGGCAGCCTTCTAACTCGTGGTCGATAGTACACGGATCGAGATATCGGACCGGCAGAAGGCGGGTTTCCAGAGCAGGCCCGGTCCTCGACAAGAGCAGGAACAAGGTAGTGGGAGTAACGTCGGCCGAAGGGAAGCGTGGAAGAGTTAAGGAGATGCGGTGCATGTAAGACGCGGCTGTTATCTTGTCGATCAAACAATTAACAATTCCAGCCGGTAGAGGCGAAGCGGCAAGGAAGAAGGACCGGCACGCAGGAGGTGCACCTTGATCAAGGACTCGGGAGATACCGGCACGAACAGATAGAAGGGACACAGAGGGACCCGATCGGGAACCTTAAGGTAGCAGGCCTTCTCGTCGACGTCTCCTTTTCGCAGTGTTACCGTTAATTACCCATTAATTAGCCGTCCCTTAATTGCCAGCGACCGTGCATGGCCGCGTACTGGCCCTGGGACGAGGTCGATATCTGCTCCCCTTTGTCCGAGGCTCTTTTCAGGAATACAGATTTATCATCTTGCGTTCATATCTTTTGGACAGATGTATTTATTGTCATCTCTCGGAAGGGAACAAAATTCAGATTGGATTGCCTATGGTTAGGTTAGGTTGAGAGGCTAGGTTAGATAAGTGTATACACACCAACACTTTATGTAGCTTGACGTTGCTCCTGTTCCTTCACTGCTTTTTTGTAATATCAGTTTAAGAATATATTGTAAAATAGGAACATATGTCCTTGACGTGTCATTGCTTAATTAGGGACTATGAGTGAGGGACTATAAAAACAGACTCCCGCAGATAACTGGTCATTCATTTACAATTAACTATTTACTATGATACTGTTGAAGTTCTTGATCAAATCTAGACCTTGAAGTCTAAGATGTACACCCCCATTACATGAGTACCTTGGACAGTTGCCATCGCAGTACTGTTGCAGTAAGAAACCGGAAGAGACAATTAGGATATCCGACAATTGATCGGCTTGAAGAAGAGGAAGATGACGAAGATAAAGGTCCCACGACAATGTGGATAGTAGTGCACCCGCGGCCAGGCTCAAACGGCGAAAAGCGATCGCTTCATAAGTCAACGCCAATCAGGGAAACGTTGTGGCGGCGGTTGAGCGCCGCTTCGGCTCGCTGGGTACCAGAAGACCCATGGAACAGGCCGAACACGTCCGGGGGCCGCGAATCGGGCGAACGCGGCGCAACAAGAAATATAGCACGGGCCGCTATTTCAGCCGCTAAAAGAGAACTGGCAGGACGCCCGGCTCGACGAAAGCGGGGTGCAGGGGGGCCGGATATAATGGCACAAAGCTTCTTTGAATCTTAGAACCTCGCCGACCAGCGTTGCTCTTCGCTATCGGCGATCTGCTGCATCGTATGCAAATCCTCCTCCTTATAAATACATCAGCCTCCGCGGATCTTTTAGCTGCCTCTCTTTCAGGCCAACCTCCTTTCTTACGCGGCCCGTTTTCTCTCCTAACCCGCCGCGCCATCCTTGGACCATTGACAGTTGACTCGGACCGGGCTGGATTGCGTCTCGTAACAGAATGAATATTCCGATACTGGGACTTGCTCTGTGGGCCCCTTGTGATGGGTCAATATATCATTGTACGAAGAGGTGCATGCTGTTAGTGACTACAGTCACTTTTAGAAATCAGAGAGACTATTAGATGAAACATGGGAGTGGGACTCGGAGGAATTGTGGGGAAAGAGAATTGGATCTGAAGAAATTGGAACTGGACCTGGTGATTGGAGAAATTTATGGGATGGGGTTTTGATAGTAGGATTTTGGATTTGGGTATTTGAGTTTTTACAAAACCGGAATTTTTGAATTTTTAAGCTATAGTACGGCTCTGAAATAGCAATATTTGAGAAGTTCCGAGTTTTTGAACAGAATCCCATTAATCTATCCACAATCGATGTCGCCATCATTCAGTCTGCGTCCGCAGCCGTGTCACGATCTCCTCTCGATCGATTAACACGCGATCGTCTTTAATTGCGTATGCCCTCGATTTTCCGCTTTCGCAGCAAAAAGTCACCGTAACGATAACAGCTCGCGAGTTGAAAGATCGATCGAACGTTAATTGGCAGCGTCTCTCGAGATCCGTCTCGCGACGTCAACGTGGACCGATATCCAGCGGTGTAAATAGATCCGGCCACGTTAATTAGCCACGTGAAACGAGCCCTGGCACGGGTCCCCGTTCACCGACCAAGAGAACGCGATTCTCCACGGGCGACTCTCATTAAGATATTCGCCGGACCGTTTCTTATCGGGCCAGTGACAGCGTTCAATCAAAGAATCAGGCCTGGCAGCCTCGTTGTCAATCACCCGGGGACCTCTCCTCGCCGCGAGGGTCCTGTCTGGGCCTGGCCGTCATGGAGGGCCCGATGCCGTTCCCCGGTATACGTATCTTCATCCATCTAATCGCGGAGTAATTGATATGGATGAAGATATCCCGGCGTACGATCTTCGTTCGAATCGGCTTTGTCCGTCGTGCCGGCGGATTAGCGACGTTTCCTTCTTTATGCGCGATCCAATGAAAGAATGCCTCGAATCGGGAACGGATTGATGCGATCCAAGTGGTAATTAGGCGAACCGATTGATTGCTCGCTCCTTCGGGATAATGTATCTTGCATTCTGTTAGTTTCATGGGGCTCTGCAATGAGCAACTCGGAGACTTTTTGTGGACGTCGTGTGAATTTCCACTGATGAAGACTTCGCATGCAAAAACTTGATCAATGTATAATACCTTGTACACAAATTGCACTCTCTTTTTTTTCTAATAAGAAATGTAACAATTCTTGTACTTAATCTTACAATTTCATCTTTTAATCTAGTGTATTGTCTGAGCATACAAAATCCTATTCTCTCGCTGTAAATAATTTATTTGCGCAGCAGTCACATGTGACCATCATGGCGGTCAGTAAATATTCCTGTCATCATAAGGAAACCAGAAAAATCGAATAACGTGGAAGTTCGGGTGACTCTGAGAAGGCAATAACTGGTAGAAGGTTATCGCGGTCCGTAGCCGGAGGCACTCGTTAATTAGACGAAATTTAATTTCAGTCTCAACGATCCGGGGTTTCCGTCGAGCGCCGAAAGTTGCCGAACCGTCTGGCAGGGAGGCGCGGGGCTTGTTAAACAAATTTAATATTCCGGGCGACGTTAAAATTCGTCGGTGGCAGGCACCCGTTCGCCAACGGCGGGTAAAACTTGGCGGAAACTTGCGTCAGCCCGGAAGGCGCATCAAGTTGCAGCGAGGAACTGGTCCCGCGTGCGTGTGCTCCACGTTAAGTCGTCTCGAAGTCGTAGAAGTCGTGTTGCCCTTGGCAAGGTCGTAGGCTCGACACGGGCCTACCGGAAGCGCGACAGCAACGACGGGGTAGCTTTAACAGGCTGAAAAGCAACACCTGGGCCACGACCCGGCATCGGCGCGGAGAAACCGTAAGAGGATAGCTTGCGAGAGCCACGGATACGGGGTTAGGTAACGTAATGCCGTAAGGAGCAGACTTAGGAAGTGGCGTCGTCGAGACGTCGTAACTTCTGCCACCCTTGTGCCGCACTCCCTCAGGATATGCATGTAAGCTTCCCCGCGGCGACACGTACAGTCGAGAGCAAATCTGGGGGTAACGATTTTTAGCCACTTTTGGACATTCGAACATTTCGGGGTTGATTATAGGAATCGACTGATGAGAAGGAATTTTAGAGACTTTGAGGTTTGTGGATACAGGTATTTAGGAATTTGATGGTACAATGAGGACATAGAATTTTGTGAATCTAAAGATTTGTAGAACGTGGGAATTTGGAAACGTATTTGGAGATCTTGAAATTTAGACACTTAAATTTTGGAACTTTCAAATTTAGAAATCCGCAAACATGGAAATCTAGAAATTAGGTGATACCTAAATTGAATGTATATGTGTATATAGGAATTTAGACATTTCGAAATCCAGAAATTTGAGAACCTACTTTAAGAAGGTTCTAAAGATTAACCTGCACGTGAAGTTCTGAAGTTTAAGTAGAATAGGTCCGCGCCATACATGGTGATCAGACCGCAGTAACTTCTCACCGCAAACCACATTTTCTTATTACTTATTATTTGGACTATTTCAACTGCTGTAATTAGTCTAATTTATATCACTTATTCAATTATTTCATAGTGAAGATTTACTTTTCGAGTAAGATTGATATGTTGATCCATGCCATCTTTATTTAGATGACGCACGAAGTAAATTTCTCTGGATACATTTTTACTCATTTAAACAATTTTATGTAATATTTTAAGGTATATCTGAAATAGCGAAATTGGTGCAATCGATTTGTTCAAAGTAACATTCTCAAAAAGGTTAAAAGGAATAATTGTTCTTCCCCCATTTACCGCAATTCAATACTAATACTACGTTGATAATATTCACTTCAGGTACACAATTCACTCGCAACATTTAACACTACTATTTTTATTTCATGAGTTATCCAGTACATATCCCTCCAACTGTCATTCACCATCACTATCGTTCCCGTTTCCCACGATCTCTTAGAGGCTGTTAAAAAACATTAATCGCGAGTGTCTCGAATAAACATCGTTCCGTTAAGGAATCGTTAATTGCCCTTATCGAAGAAAAATTCAGGGTCAGGCTCGGAAAGAAACAGGTTTCTCGGAGCGAAGATCGTGCTTCCGTGCCATCGACCGATTCGATTCGTAAATAAAGTTGGCAAGCGGCGAATTGCGATCGTGCACGCCCACATAACTCCCGTAATGGCGCAACGATCCCGTTGGCGTGGCCGACGGCGAAGGAATCGCGGGGCTAGCTAGCGATCATTGCGTGCCGACCAGTACTGAGCTGTTTCGTGGATGACGATGTCGAGTGGATAACACCGTGCTGCGTTGGAAAGGGACAAAAAGATACCTCGATGAGAAACGGTGACTCAGTGTTGACGTAGGGGCGGCCCGGGGTGGTACCGGCGCTACCCCTCCCTGTACAGGTAATTCTGGTAGCCCCTGGGGTGGTTCTATCGTGCCTGTAACTCAACCCTCAGGTGAGAACGCTCGTGACCCTTCTTCGGTAGAGGGGTGAACGAACGTGTTAGACGTTATGAGAGATTTTTATGGCAACTTGACTTTAGACTGAACTATTTATTAAGGAAATTATTATTTTCAAATTTTAGTTATATGACTGGTTAACTCTGTTTTAGTCAAACTATTTACTACCAAAATTATTATACGTCGATATATATTGAAATGTCACTCATCTGGTTAACCCTGTTCAACCCAAGTAAGGGTTACCAAGTAATGTAACCAAGTAAGGCTGTAACCAAGTAACGTTACATTTACATTTACAAGTGTAAACTTTATTTTTACCTAGTGACTGGTTAACCCTGTTTCAGTCAGACAAACTATTACATTTAGTTTGACCCATCTGACTACACTGTTTAACTTTTATTTTGATACAGCAACTTCCTTAAGAAAAATCAAGTTCTGGTAGACGAGGAGCAACAAGAATTTGGGATACTCGTTTGTTCGGTCTCAGCATCCGACAGGTGTCATCTTAATCCCGGGGCGAGCATTTAGCAAGGAAGCTGGCTCAATGAATTTCGAAGGCAGTAAGTGCTACACCTAGTAGAAGCGCACTTAGCTACATCAGACTGCCGGCTATGTTCGAAGCATCTACATAGCAGGTCGGACTAGGTCTGACTATGCGAGGCACGCGATGGGACGGCTTGTAAATTCTGGCCGAAATGAGAGTGTCACCGCGTGTCCTCCCTCTTCCTCTTCTTCGTCCTCGAACCAAGGATCTTTCTCGACGCGAACCACCCCGTTCGATACCGGGATCTTCTGTTCTGGCCCGGTCGTACCGCATGAATTCTCAATGAGATTCCGCATCCCCGTTCCAGAGCCTCTTTCACACGGTCCCGCGAAATCTTCGCTCCGTTTCGGATGCAATAAATTCGTCAGTCGTCGCGAGAGAACCTCGGATACGAGATCCGTCGATGAATGCAGAACGGACGAGATGGCCGGCGAACGACAGGAAATCACGAGAATGTAAAGTGCTCGGGGGACGTACCGTGCATCGGTAAGGATATCGTTGCGTGCCGTGCAGATATGGCGAACGAGGTCGTGAGCTCTTTCAACGAAACGCTCCTCGTGTCTTTCGCGCGAATATGCGATACGGTTTGCGATCTTTTTATAGCCACTTTACAGAATCTCGTTTAGAACGCGATACTCGCTGAAAGACCTGTCTGTACGAATATTTGCGACACAATTATACTTCATTCGCTTCTATATTGCATGCTCTACATCTACATTTCTCAGGAGATGTAGGGCTAGTAATGTTACAGGTAGGTGCAGGAATATAAGGTTCATAGTTACAGTATGCGTATGACTGCAATCTTTTAGATAGGAATTAATTGAATTATTCAGTAATAATGATAATTGTCGATGTGATCTGAAATGAAAGATCATGAATTAGTTGAACAAATTCTGTACTATTTGACCATGTACATACTTAAGTCTTAATATTATTCTATTATATTTATCCAATTTATGAATAGTACTGTTAACAAAATAAAAATAGAAATAAAAACCAATACATGCATATTCCCTAATTTTCTGATTGGTCAACATGTAACTAATCCTCGAGTGTTTCCAACAATGATTAAAATAATTTATGCCGAAAGAAGGGTATCAGACAATTACAGAAGGTCCGGTGTTTCTCGCGATTTGGTATTCCTGCCAAGGAGTCGACCGCTCCTGGGACGGGAGCAAACAAGTTCCCAAACCTATTTCCCTAACTCCGGCTGGGCTCTCGGAGGAGTCATGGATCACCGTGATGCTGTGGCACACGGTGCCATATGATAAACGTTGGATAGCCCCACTTTCGAAAACGAACGTCTCCCGGTAGACGGTGGCTCGCTTGTTGACTCTTGACACGGGTGTCGTCGAGCATGCTGCGCGTTGCCACGCATAATTGTGTATCAACACGCTGCGTGTGCGACCGACTTGATAACGTGATGAATGCGGTACACTAGCGAGGACGGTGTACCATCCACCGCCCCTGTTTCATCATCGCCAGGGGGACCGGCGATGAACGACGAGTATCGAGTGTCGAGTAACCGTGTCGCGACATTGACGAGATGATCGATTACCTGGCAACAGACTCCGGGGAAATGCGGCTCGTTGCGCTTCGCGCGAAAAAAATATTCGCGACATGGGATTGTTCTATGTAACCTATTATACACATGGATAAATTTCACTGGATCTAGGAATTTTTGCGCTCCTTCATTTACGTTCTTACCTTATTAAAATAGAAAGGTTATTGCAACAGCGCATGTGTCGAATTTTTCTATTACAAGTGGTAAATAAATATGTCTGACGCAACTGCCGATAGAAATCATAGGTTAAGGGATCGTAAAAATTGTTATACCCGTATGCAAGGATATAAAGTAACAATTATATACAAGATTAGTTAAACAGTTAACTTTTAATCGAGACTCGAAGTTAAGCTTCCGCCGATGGGTATTGAAAATGCAGAAGGACAGTTCCGATCGATAGGAAGTAAAATGTAGCTCGTTTTCGACACCGTCGGCAATCAGGAGGCAGTAGCGGCTTCTTGGTGATCGAGGAAAATCAATCCCGGCCGATGACGAGAACAGGGACGGGAACATCGTTGCTCGTTTGTCCGATCGTCGCCCATGACGATATCCCGAGGAACGCGAAAGGCTGAAGCGTCACCTTCGAAATCGAATTTGTCTCTCGCGACGATCCATTATCGAACATCCCTGTCCGCCCTTTCGCTCCCGGAACCCTTGCTCTCGAGAAGGGAGCAACCGGTACACACAGGTAGAGAGGTGGGTGCCATGCGACCATCCGGGACGAGCCATGCATTATGTATAATACATCACGTTATTGGTTCTCTCAGTGATTCCACCCTTGCCAGCCTTATCGTGTACCGCGGGCTGGCCTAGTAAAACATAAGCATCGGGAAACGATAAATAAGGGAAACGTGGGCCGCATGCCGCGCCACGCATCCCGCAGGAACCGTGAGCGGGCAAAATGGGGCTCGATCGAGCCCCTGTTGACTACGAGAGGGTAACCCTGTCGAGGTGAAACCGGCCTTTCTTCGGGGGATCCAAAACGTCTCGAAAAGAACCGTGAGTCGACCTCGACCCTCGACCTATCACGTATGCACGCTCTCGCAACACCCTCGTGGGCGACGCGGTTACGTGCTCTCCTCGATATTGCGCCAAATTGTTTAGGTTATTCGTTTGGATTTATCGTGGGAATTCGATAGAATCGGGGGTGGCATGATCGTTACCCGGCTGAGTATCGTTATCGTTCAGCCACGCTGAGTTATCGTACCGCGTTTTGTTATCGGCCGAGTTTGTACTATCAGTTAGCGCTACGTTAATGAGACGGGCTGAAATTATTGCGAATTAATGAGTCGCACGCTGAAGTATTGTAAACAATGGTACTGTGGAATTTTTGGCGAGCTTTTGCGTGGAAAAATATTCATGTGAAATGCAAGTTGTGCATATTTGAATGAAATTATTCTATGCGTACATTGAATATTAAGAATTATTTATAAGTAATACAATATGCAATAGTTGAACAATGTAATATTTACGGTACCTTAACACGGAAGGGTTTCTGGTACAGAAAGGTACTGATTTCTAATTTTTCGAAAGGACTCAGTTTTTAATTTCTGATAGGCGACAACATGGATGACTATGCGAATATCAAGTATTTGATCAAAAGAACATTAACAGATTTTCCTACACTCGTTTGCTTAATTTTTTACAAAAATCTGTAGATACGGTGTTGGAGGACTAAAACGCGAGATAGCTTTCCATTCGAAATATTATACTTTGGTATAGGAGAACGTATAACTCAAAACCGTTCCCTAAATCATGGTCTGGCTTCGCCTCGAGGCGGTGGATGTTTCAATTTCCTTGAGGCACAATCTGATGGTCCCTATAACACGGGAAACAGGGTACGACGGAACAAGAAAAAAGGGGCCAGATTGATAAAAAGGTAACAAGAGAAATAGTTAATTTTTTAAACTATCAGCAAAAATCAAAATCAAAATACAAAATCTATAAACACCCTAAAAATCCTCACCCTTGATCCTCAAATTTATGTTATAGAAAATGATTTAAATAGAACAAATTTTTGAAAAAAATTATATACAATAGAAAAAAAATGACACGACCTATTTTGTTCTCGTTTCTCGATCGACGCGCTCATCGAGGACCAATAGACCCGATATTAATTACTTCGCCTCAATCCGCTAATCACCTCGCTGTTCTCATCTCCTCGGCAAAAGGAGACCAGGTGAAACGAACGCACAATACCTCTATCGTTAACATCGAGACAGGCGAGTTTCATTTGCGTTATTTATTCGAAGCGAGCCTGTGCGAGAGAGTTCACTCGCTGTGTAATTATGGTGGACGGTGGGGAAACCGGGGACAGGAGGGTGGCGAGGGTGGGTGGCAACAGAAACAAAAAAAAAACAAGGTGGAAACGAGGGAGAGCCTTCCATTAGCGCACCCTTGATTACTTTTTCTCATCTCGGCATCTAAATAAATAAAATATCGGACTCGCGCCTTGGTCGCGGCATCGCGACGGTCAGATAAGAGATAATGGAGAACGGAAGGAGGTGACTTTATTTAATTATACTCCATTTCTGACGGACCCTCTACGTCGCCTAGAAAAATGGACGCCCATTTACCCTTCCTTTCATCATTTATTTCGAAATCGACGATCGTTGCCGACTCGTCCATTCGAAACAGGTCGATTAGAATTATGCTGTGAATAATACACTGCGTGATTATAGTGTCGTCGTAAACATTCAAGTTCCAATTTTTATAGAATTTTGATACAATTTTTAGGTTCTCAAAAACAGATGTTATAATAATATTAGTAAAATATGTATGTATGTCGGTATTAAGAAAAGTGTACAAAATTTGACCTCATTGAGATATTGACAATATATCAATATACAGGTCATTGATCAGATCATTTGTCAAATCAAACGAAAGCTAAAATATGGAGTATAGATCATGAAGATCGACTTTAGACCACGAAATTTTATGAAGATGAACGAAATGGTTTCATCGATCGTGCGTTTAATTAGCGGAGCCAAATTATCAGGAGCAATTTTTTGCACGTAGTGCATGAATCATTGTGACCTCTGGCTGGCCTCCGATCCGGTAATGGTCGGGCATGATTTCGTCGATCGGTATGCAAAGTGGCGCGAGTCTACGGCCGTAAATCACGAGCGTGGCCATACGATTCAGCATTCTTTCGTTCTGCTCCGTTACGCCTTTTCCCCTCCGCCTCTCCCGTACCCTCCTACTTCAACCCCATTATCACGCCTGGCAAAAATAAGGCGGCGAGAGCCTTTTCCTCTGCCCAGTTTTAACGAGGCCCGGGCGATCAGTGTAGACTCTTAAACACCCCGATTAGCTGGCTGTCACGAGCAGTCTACCCTCGGCCCCACCTCATTCTTTTCTTTAATTCGTTTTTTTTATCGAGCCAGAAGGTAATTAGGGTGGCATCCCTGCAGTCGCTGCTCTCCCTCGGTACCTCCCCGTCTCTTTCGTACACGCTTTCTGTTACTATATCGGATCGCCTTCTTTCGCACCCCCTTGGACTTCCGGGGACCTTTAACAAGATTTAGGACTCTGTTGCTGGGTAAATTTTCATAACGTCCCGCAGCAATCAGTCACACGGAGATGCCCATGAGGGCGTTATGGACATCATAAGTATCGTGAGTACCATCGAACTTAAATCAGTAGTCCAAACTTAAATATTTGAAGATTAAAAAATTTCTAGACTTTTAAAATGTCAAGTTATCCTCGCCAAAATACTAAAAATTGTCAATAAGCAACTAAGTTAATACGTATTACGAGTAAGAGTGTGGCCACCAATTGTATGGCCACAAATGAGCCGCGACATAAAAGTTGAAAGTAATAAAAACATCCGTGCAATCGAAATGGCCGCAGAAAAGGCAGAGGGCAGATTAGGTACGGCATCGGCATTAGCAGGAAACGTAGCCGTCCGAGGGAATTCGTCTCGCGGCTTAAACAGCCGACAGACTTAAGGCAGGCTCCGCAACGAAATTTCTCCCCGCCTCGACTGTCTCCGTTTTACGCGGGCAGAAACGGACACGCGGCGGCTCCATCGTTCACGTCTCCGTCGAAACGCTGAGCCCTGACAATCGGCTGCAAATGCATCTCCCTCTTCGCGTCGTCTCTGCGTTCCTGCCCGATGCATCGGCGATGTGTCACACAGGATTACCGAAGGACGAGGTTGCGCAGCGACTGCTTCGGAAACCGCACCATTACGCCGGCTCCCGTGGCCAGCCCCTGTGTTTATCCCTGGAAATCTCCCGATGAAAGTGTCACGCCGCGCTAAGTGGCCTCGCCATGCTTTAATGTCCATTAGGAAAATTAAAGGGAGAAGATTCGTATATACGCCTCCCTTAATTGCGCCACCCGCGGATACACGTCTTCCGACGTTGCGATATTAACCACGTGGATTTGATACGGGCTTCGAAATGAAGACCTACGTGATTTCGGGTCGGAGACGCTGGGATTTCGGAAATTTTATATACTTTGTGGTATTAGTAAAGTGAGGGGTTTGGGACCTTTAGGATCTTCTGTATGCTAGATTTGATATTTTGATTTATTTTAGAATTTATGAATTTTGTATCAGTAAGTTCGAATTTTGTGAATTATTACAATGTAGAGATAATGGGATTTTATAGGTTAGTGCACTCCGGAGCGTGATATGATTTCGTAGACAAAATGGCGGCTGCAGCAATTGTTGATTGGCGTGGAATTCAAATAGGTGGCTAAACTCGATAAAAGGAGGTTATGCTTAAGTTATACTTTAATTTCATAGCTGCAAGATCCTATTCTTACTTTACTCTTACTGTATATCTTTAGATCTCATTCATTCTTACTTCTGATCTTTAGATGTGCATATCTTCTTTTCCAATGTATATTACAACACAACTAAAAATTGTCAGTACATTTGTAAATGAATACTTTGTGTACAAACATTTAATCTTTTCTCCCTGCGTTTTTTACAGTCTACCAGGACTTTAATTATAACACAAAGCGTATCTTTTCATGCGTGTCACGTGTGGTCCTCCTTTGTCCTTGTTCGTTTATACCCTCCTTCGTAACTTTGCAGAATATTTTTAATAAAAACACTGAGTACGATCTCTTTCTCTTTTTGATTCCTCTACAAAATGGTTTCATACACGGTTAAACTTTCTCTTATTTCGTTATAACGTGTTTGGTTACTCAGACACATTATTTAATTATACGGATCAAAGGTACTGTAACAGCGAACAGTAAGCACCATATTTTCTCAATGATTTTCTGATATTTTCTTGCTAGTATGACTCGATGCATGGTTTTTGATTAACCTTCGTTTATAACGTTTTGGTTATTCGATTGTAGGATTGAAGAAAGGTATTCCAGAAAACAAGCAACATATAACGGCGCTGACTTATTAGAAAAGCTGGCTCGAAATACAGGGGAATATTGAAAGCGGAAACCAGTTCTTTCGATTTCTCTTTCGTAAATCAGCGTTACGTCAAAAACATTTGTAGCTTGCCACGTACTTGCGCTAAAGCCGATCGAGCGAAAATTACATTCTCCAACAACGGTAGCCGTTTTCAGCGTACGCCTTACTCCGCTGTTCCCCGTGTCGGCGTTAACTTACCGGTAGGAACGTGGCGCGGCTGCAACGTGAAACAATGCTCATCGATAGCCGATATCGAATCCGAAATGGAACAGCGTAGCAACGGCAGACAGCAGCCAGAGCTTGCACCGTGCTATCGGAATTTACTACGTCGAATTTCACGGTGCACCGCTTCAGCCCGGGTAGAATCGTCGTAGAAAGCTTTCCTCCTCGATCCGTCTCTCTCTTACTCGTGTTCCCTCTTTCATCCCGGTTACCTCACACCACCGTACCCCGGTGTATTTCCTCTTATGCGGGAAGAGTTTTCGCGGGACGACAGTTTAAAGCGCAAGACAGAAGCATGGCGTTGTACATTAGCATTCCGCAGCTGCGACGGCGTTTTTCACCGGGCTTGACAAAAACGAAAGGCACGCTCGTCCGCGACGATCGACCGCGTGAAACTTCCAAGAGAAACACACCCCTTCCTGGGAATCTGGAATTTTGCACTTTTCCCTGCTGTTCTACAATTCCTTTTTGTTTCGCTGTCTCGGGTCGACCTTCGCGGCTCGGAAATTCAAGACTGAAAAACAATAACGTTTGTAAATGCGGACTTTGGAGAAAAGGGGAAAACGGAGACAATTCCGTAGGTAGTTCAAGTCAGTATGCTTGAATTTTTCTTATGAATATTTATTAATTTTATAAGGCTTATCTTATTATTTCGACGAAATTTTATCAACTGAAAGAAACTTGTTAACCTGTTCAAACTATATAACCCATATAATATATTTCAAACAAAAATCATAAATAAAAACAGGAGTTACTGTTCTATGTTTACAAAAGTTCATACGAAATTCTAAACACAAATGCAAATGTTATTATTTGTACCTTCTACACAAGTTTTTACGTACTTTAATAAATAAACCGTGATAAAAAGTTCTATTACTTACAGTCTCATTTGCATCCACGTCTCGCAGTTCGGACATTGTTGCAAAGTAGCGAAACGTTCCGCATGAATTTTTTGTCCGTCGGACGTAAAGGTAGAATGGAAGTCGGGAACCGAGACGAATTTGATAGTCCTCTCGTTTAAATTCCAATTTCACTTGCGATCGAAGCGAGTGTGGGACCACGAGCGTTTTCCCCGGCGTCATACGTGAGCCGTCAAGCCTCAAGAATCGGAATCGCGTACCGCAAACAATACACATTGTAGGCAAGCCGTGTCCATGCATAATTCAAACAGTCGCACAGCCGTCGGTGGAGCCGCGGAACCGAGCGAATTTTCCCTTCCGTTTCTGCCTCCGTTTCTAGTAAATACGTAATCAGACCTCGCTATCATCTCGTCCGACCCAGCCCCGATCACCCCCGCAGCCAGCCCGTGTTCCTCCGACCTAGCCCACCAGCAACCCGTCGTGTTTCTCGTTTTCAGCCGGGTTCCCATAGCTCCGCCGATACACGGACTCCATCGTCGTAGACGCGTTTCCGTCCCGACCACCCCCATACTCCAGCTTATACCGATACGGGGTTTACACAACGACGACCATAAAACACGTATGAGATCTTCTGTACCGCATTGCGACACTTTGACGCCACCGTTCGGGGAAGGGAAGTACTCGAGTGCCGTTTCCCCACCTGCTGTTAACCGTAAACGGAAAAGTTTCCGCGAGCTTCAACCGCCGGATACGGAAAGCTACGGATCATTTTAAACCCTCAAACTCTTTTCCATCTTCGCACTCGATAATTATTACTCTTTTACTGTACCTTTTACCTTTGTTAACTCACTCTTTAAGTTGTCTCTTTGAATCATAAATGAAGGCGGTGGTAGAGCATACTATAAATATGTACGTGATACGTGTACCTACAGGGAATGTTTGGGAATTTTAGATGGAAAAGTTTAGCAATTTGGAAATTTAAGAATTTGGACGTGGGCCAGATATTCTGTAATACATATAAAAGCTTTCTGTAATATATTCTGTAATGCATTGTACAATATATTCTGTAATATTTTCGGTAATGTATTCTGTTTTCTGATATATTCTGTATACTGCAATATTTGTGCAAAATCTTTCTCCACGTTTTCACTCGTAAAGGTATCCAAATAGAAACTTTCTATAGATATAGAAACTTCAAGTTTTCTTGAATTCAAAGAATTTCAGAACACCCTATAGAAGCATTCAATGAGAGGTCAGACAAGTAGTATAAATCTACATATGGTCAGACGAATAACATATGTAGGTCGGTTCCTTGTTGGAGAAGTAGAACAGACCAGTAAATGGTCAGACAAGTAACATTAATCAGTAGGTGGTCAGACATGTCGAATAGATCAAGATTTAGGTCACGGTGACAAGAAACAAGGATGACCCACGTACAATTACCGCTTAAAAGATATACATACACAGTACCATGTAACAATACCCTCAACATACTAATTATACCTTTAGATTATACCGTACTAATTTATATTATCTTCCCAATATAATATTGAAATTTATATTATCTTTTCAATATAAATTACAATCCACCTTTTAAAAAATTATCCTCCATTTTATTCTAACAATCAGTGGTAGTACCTTAACTTGTTAACACTCCTTAAACGTTACTTGCTCGATACGCAATTCTTGAAATAACGCGTCCAATAAATTTTCCTCGAAATCTCCGTACTGTAGTTATCCCCGCATAAAACTTCCGGTCCATCGAACGCATCATCGATTAAATTTATAAAACAAGCATCCAGACGTGGTAATTTCGTTTCAAGTACTCGTTAGCAGCGGTCTTCGCTTTCTCCCGATGTCGTTAGCGGAACGGTCGATCGTTTGAGGGATCGACGAAGATCGCGAAAGACCCAGGCCGCACGGCTACCGGATCCATAACTCTCGCTCTCGCATCGGGACGTTTATCCGGTCTGCCGGTTTCGATGCAAAGGTATTAAAGTGCCGGTAGGTGGTCCCCTGGCACCGGCAGGATAAAAATGTACACGGCCTTCGCGGGCTTATTGGCGAACGCGTATCGCAATGAGCGGACGCCTTTGGACGCGCCAGCCTGTTTCAAGATTCATTTGTATCGTTCCAGAAGTTCATCGTGCATTAACCTTCCTCCGATGGAAATCGCGAGTACCGGCAGCATCAATTTTCTGCGCTGTTTCGATTGGATAACCTCCCTGCGATACTTAACACTTTGACTGCTGTCAGGCTCTCCTGATCACTTCCTAACTTTATAACCGTGATTTATAAATTGTACTAATTTTTAGTATAATCACAAGATATTGAAATAGAAAGACACGATCGAAACACTGATCTTCGATTTATCAAAAGATGGCCGTTTTAATGAATACACACCATTTTCCCACGAGATCTCGTGCTTCGTTACTCTCAGAAAATAAATAAAGTCTTAAATCTGCGAGTAATTGTAAGACCCGAAATTACTACAATTTCACCGTCATCGATCAGCCTCCAATAATTTCCAGAGGCAACAATGTGGCGAGTCAAATAATTTCCCCGAGCCGGTCGGTAAACAAGCTTACCTCGAAACAGGATAAACCGGCTGCGTGCATTCGATCATACAATATCTCGAAAGTTCGAATTACGAACATTTGCTCGTACGATTTAAAACGTCGTGCAATATTTCCCGAGCGGTTGCTTTAGCGGTGCTCATCTCGAAAGATGGGATTACCTTTGAACCGGGACGAGAACCGGGCCGTTGACACTCAGGATGGCCGGTTTGAAATTGCTCGAAAATTCTGACCGCGACACGGTGACGGGGTTAACGGAGGGGGGTGTGGTTCGAGGGGGGGTGGAAGAAGGACGTCTGTA
The DNA here is from genome assembly GCA_945859555.1 of Megachile ligniseca. NCBI lineage: Eukaryota > Metazoa > Arthropoda > Insecta > Hymenoptera > Megachilidae > Megachile > Megachile ligniseca. The sequence continues at coordinate 6,991,240 of OX243784.1, forward strand.
GCCGAATATCTCTCTTTCTCGCACGACGTCCATGGAAAACGGTATCAGTATGCGAGCTACGATTCGACCACATCTCGCGCTCATCCCTCGACTTATTGCGGCTTAACTCCCTCCACACACGGCATCGTATATGTACGTCCTTGTGGCCGCTCGCTGGTTCGCTCGCTTGCACCCCGAGCACATCCCCCGTCGACTGCACGGACCTGGGCCGCACACGTCCGCCTCGCAGCCAAAGCCTCTAAATTGTTTCCATCATAAGTCCAGATACTCGGGACGCATATATACGCCGGGATAACCTTTCCGCCGGAGCCGAGCTGGCGCGCCACGAAAGGTGCTCGTGATATACGCGAGCCGCTCGTACCATTAACCCCCGATGATAAGCCAGCGGGGGCGGGATTCTGACTCTTTATCCGGACGGTACTCTTCGATGGCTAGGGTGATCCTTCCTTTCGACCTACGATCGATATTTCTTGCTCGAACCGTTCGAAACGTGTTTTAAATCGGATGTAAAATTTAAATTCGATGGTGGATCTGGAAACCTTGATGGGTAGATGTGCATGTGGGGGAGTTGGAATCACATTTGGAATGTGATGTGCTGATGTCAATTTGGAGATTTGGAGAGGGGAATGGGTGAGGGGAATTTGGACTTGTGAAGTTGGAGTATTAGGAATTTGTAAATCGGTGGACTTGAAATTTTGGGAAATTGGAAGAGGGATTGGGAATTGGAGAAATTTGCGAAATTTGTGAAATTTGTACTATGTGGAAATTGAAGACTACAGAACATAGAATCGCGAAAATTAGAGATCTAGTTAATTATACAGTATTCGAAGTATGAGACTTTCAGGAAATTCAAGAACTGTCCTATACTTTAAATTTTAGAATTAAAAAATGGACCCAGAAATTTGTCAACAAACTTGAGAATTCCAAGCTTGACTAAAAAATTTCAGTATTCTTCAAGTTCTCCGCAATTTCCCTACAGAATGATCCCGAAACGTATGTCCGAAATAGCTTATCTCGTTCGAAACATTAGAAGAATCGCATCGTCTTAGGTTTCAGAGAGAAGTAGAAGCCAAGGAGAAGAACATAGGTCGCACCGTTTCCCGTGGTGCTCTCGCCTTGGACTTTTCGAGTGGTGGAAGGGCGTCACGGCGAGTGAAGACGGACGTCGCGACGCTACCATAAATCCTGAGCTTACTCGCCGACGGAAAGCGTCCTTCGTTCTCTTCCAGCCACTCCTGCTCCTCCTGGTCGTTCCTCCTCCTCGTCACTCCGGAACGACTGCCGTTCTGTCTGCCCGCTTTTCCACGCCACGACGAAACTACGAACGGCAACTCGCTCGTCGCGGGAGGTTAACTCCTGCCCGCTCGGAAAGTTTGACCTCGCTGTTGGGGTTTTACGAGACTGCGTCCACGCCTTGCTTTCGATGCCTTCCTACTCGTTGTTACACCAAATTGTGCCGTCCTTTCGCTATATCTTAACTGAACTTTCCTCCAAAATTCCCTATTACCCCAACTACATCCCATGAACTTGTATACGTTAACAAAACTTACGTTTCTTCTCGTGCGTCATCAGCATGAATCAGTTTTGGTAGACGTATGTTCGTGGTCTCAACTGACCTTGATGTTTACTGCTAAGGTCACTGCAAGGAGACTATTAAAAAGTTGTGAAGGGTTGTGAAAATTGAACATGGATAATATGAAGTGGTCATAGGACCACCATGACTGGTGGTCATCATTAGGTGGTACACATATGTTGACAAGTAAGGACATGGTACTTGATACGTACTGATGACATCATCATTGTGATCAGTCTGCAAAAATGTTGCAACTCTCAGTCGATTTTTAAAAAGCTTCCGCAACAGAGGGTTGTAAAAATCTAGATCTGTGTACAATTTGACAAAATGCAGAATTAGTTGATACTCTACCTAACTTAACTAGTTTTGTCAAAACCCATCATTAAGTTTACAATTCGTGAGTATCCATAGTCATAATTAGCTACTCCATCTCTAGCAAATATTTATGTCCACAAAACGACGTTACAATACCAAGAGAATGATGTTACGATAAAATTAATCAGCAAGCCAGTTTTCAGAGTACGCAGGTATGTCGTAATGTAAATTAGCGTAACAGTATAATCGAAAACGTGTCGCAATAAAATAGAGACGGTAGAATTTAATCAACCCTTTTTCGCGCTCGCAGGAGATAAGTAGCGACAAGAATGAAAAGTGGTGGCAATGCAACGGATAAGGATACGTTTTTAACTGTAAACTAATTCTCTCTGGTTAACGGGTGCACCGCTCGCCCCATGGTGGTTCTCTCCTGTTTGCAGAAAGTTCACGGTGATGTACTCGTCCCTGGGGCCCCGGGAGCCAAACGACTGGATTCACGGTCTGAATATTATTCAGCAAGAATACAGATACGCGTGCGAGAACTAGCTGGTGAAAAGGGGTGGCCTCGTGCTCGGGGCAGTAAAAATGCCTCGAATTATGAAGGCACGCCCCGCCATTAAGAAACAAATTAAAAACTAATTAAAACAACCGGCCGCCCTTTGGTCTCATCGGCCGCGTTAAGACAATAGAGGGCTGCTACGATTTCTCTTACGCTGAGAAACGTATAAACAGGGAGCGATTAGTATCCCGGGTTATATTGGAAAAGTTTAAGAAATGTATTTCATTCGGAAGCCTTCCGCTGGCTCTGCTGTTTAAAGGATAAAAATAGGGGGTGATTTTATTTCGCCGAATAAACTCATCAGAATGGAGGGTATCATGGCGAAGGGGGGTGCGATATAACGCGTGGCGGTACGTCAGTTATACCACAAGTCGAAATACAACTCATGGAGACGTGGGACAAGTTGCTAGCTAGCGTGGCGATATAACGCGCAGTAATATGAAACACACGACGATACAGCGTGTAGCAATACGAAACACGTGGTGATCCAACATGTGGAAATCTGAAACGTCCAAAGGTACAAGATGTGTGGAGATACAACGCGTGACAATATGACACATATGACGATACAACACGCGAAAATATGAAACAGCAATATAACACCATACTAGAGAACCCATTATAACACGTGACCATACACAGAAATTCTACCTACTCCAATCAAGCACAAATGAGATTTCTCCTCAATAATTGAACAATTTGAAAATTTCCATTATCCAAGCACGCGTAACGCGAAAAAGCGATAGATGAAAATGGTACGCATCTGCTCGAACGTCGAGGCAAGTGTAACGTATGTGACGTCCACGAGACGACATTAATATTTGAAAGCCATCTTCTTGGTGGCTTCTCATCCTCGTTCAGCTGCTACATCTCCACCCCCCACGTTCTCCGGATCCAGCCCGGTGCCGAGTGACACCTCTTGTACGAGCGACGGTACTCGACGATTATTTATTTATAGGCAAATGAAGTAGAGGCGTCCATTAATTGATGGGCTCTCAGTGGCCGCCAGTCGTGGTGTGACGTCTATCATTTTAATTTACCGCATCGTTATTAAATCGGTCCCTACCAACTGGCCAGAACAGAGGACCTTCCTCTTCATCCCCCTTTCGACCAGTCCCGTTAAATTGTACTCGCGCGAACGTTTCTATAAACGCGCCTTCCTTTTTCACCATTATTTGTCGGTCACTCTTCGTCGCTGTTTCCGAGATGACGTTCCGCTGTTACGTTTCAAGAATTACCGACGTTGCGTGGAGATATTCGAAACGTCAGAGGGAGAGCGAATAAAAACGTGGAAAGGCTTTATGACCGATCACGTGCAAACGCTTCGCTGTGTAATATGCAAAACGACGATAATATTACGTTTACGGTCTCGATGCTTTTCGGAACGCTGAGGGGGACGCTTTTAACGCTGGGGTGGAATTACCAATGACCGGTACCGAAAAATTATTTTTATAATCGAACTGTTTTACCCACTTGGCTCTTCACGATATATGAAGATTTACCCCACCTCCAGATAATTTTAATTTCTTTATAAAAAAAATTCTGCATAGTTACAATTACAGCGATCCTGAATTTTTACAAAGACCTCTATGTCGTTTAACGATGAAGAGATTAATAATAATATTAGTTAGTCAAATAGCAATTTCTCGATCGAAGCATGTAAAAAAAAGGAAGCCGATACACGGTGACAAAAATTCGAGCTAATTCGGTAAATTCGTCAGTATGGAGATGAGAGTGGAGCGGTCGAAGGGGAGGCAGCATGGACGGGCGGTCGAGGGGGTGGAGAGGCATCCAATGACACGCCGGAAATATTTGGCAGCTGATGGCGAGTAGTTGGCGCGAGGGAGGCCGGTACCTCCGGCTTGTAATTAAAAATGTCTCCCGACCCCTTCCGGCCGCTCGCTATTTCTACCCCCGCTCACCCTACACCCTGCGTCCCCTGGATGCGTCGAGGCGGCACCACCAGCCTGTCTAACAGGAATGCATCCCCAGGACTAATGAAAAACCTCATCGGCGTATGTGTGACGCTAATGAGAAAGACAGCCAGCGAAAACGACAGCACCGATTGAAATTCGCGAAGAAACGTCGCTCCCCGATAAATATCGACGAGTATGACGTTCCACGAAGACAATTTTAATGGAATCATTTTTATATTCCATCAAATTATTCGGTTTTAATAGGAATTGCTCAAGCAGTACATAAAAACACACGTATTCGCGGACATGACATGAAAACGTTCTATGCGTATAGCACGTTTAATGGTTCCTAAAAAATTTGACAATGTAACATTTTTGTTATAAATTTTAGGAGGCGTGAAATTGTAAGGTAACTGCAGAAGTTATTAAATATTAGGTGCAGTTGAAATCAAGCAACATACACGGTGAATGTATGTACATATAAATTTTAAATAAATAGTGGAAAGCACAGCATAATGAGGAAGGTCATTTTATAAAAAATTGATAATTGGTTGAAGTCTGCATTGAAATAATTTTGGATCATTGGTAAAAGTACCGATTGCAAATCAACAAGGTTTGGCAGTGTCCTAGCACCGATTTCAGCCGAAGATCACCGTCCACCCTTTCGTACGAAAACAGAAACGCAAGAGGGTGGCGAAGGCACGGACCCGCGCAAACCTGGCAGCGTTTCGAGCTACGTTGAATGATGCGGAGGCGGTAGTGACGTCATTAGCAATTCCGATCTCGTCGGGCGGAAATTATGTCCAGCACGATGCGAGTCGCTCTCAATATCCTCCCTACTCTGGCCTAATACACGTTCACGAGAACGCCAGAAGGGAGAATCAGAACAGTTCGCAGCAGCCGTATACGTACGCGTACACGTACGCCACGTACACCGTCAGCCGAGATTCCTTCGCTTCCGGTTTCCGGCACGGGATTGGCTCTCTCTCTGACGGACCCTACGAAGCAGTCCAGAACCACGGACAACGATATCGTTCGCCCGATATAGAAGAGCGATTGTCACTTGGTTCGAGTCCCGTTCGCGTGTTGCCCGGGATGCCCGAGACGGATAATTAGATCGGATCCACGTGACGTGCGTGGATTGATAGCTGAGGCGTCGAATTCGCCCGGAAAATACTTTCTCATCCGAGAACATTTTTATAATCACTCGATGTTAGATCATGACTGATCACATGACGATGTCAAAGAATTATATTCTTCCATTAATTTTGATCTTGATTGTAATTAGAATCGGAAAAGATTGCAATACGAGTCTGGTTCACATTCCATCTGTGCGTCACGAGTGCGTCACGATATTGCAAGGAGTTAACCTATACTGTTAGATATTGAGGTAAAAATCTGTATCTTATTCATCAAGTTAAAAATCTCTATAGATATCAAGTTAGAAATCTCTAACACGAGTTAGACTGTACGGAATGTTAAGTAAGACTCTGTCAAAAGTAATTTATGAGACGAATTGTGAGGTCCCGCATCGTGGTTATTTTTTGCAGTAGAGAAGATTATACAAAGCGTTCATCAACAGATAATTCCCTGCGGTAACGGTTAAACGTTTCTCGAAATCGAATAACAAGCGTGGCGAGAAAAGAAGAAACCGGAGCAACGAGAAGAAAGAGGAGAAAGGTTAAGGGGAGTATAAGGAGGGACACAAAATGAGAGAAGCAGAAAGGGCAGGGTATTCCTCTGCGGAAACTTTTTCTTCTCCAGTTGGTTTATTTTTATCTCGGAAACCGACCGCGTCCCCGTACAAATTGCCTTTCGTCCCGCTTATCTCGCCGTGGCCCCTCGTGCGCACATATTTAATTAGAATTAATGCTCGAGCCGCGTGAAAATTAGCATCGTGCCCTGTGCGAACCGTCGGAGTCGGTGCCCCTCTCGTCCTCTTTCCCTCTTACGTCATTACCGGAAATAACCTGGCCTCGCAAGGTGCGAAAACCCGAGTCGTTCTCGTGCCAGCACCAACGACCGCCTGGCCCTCGAGGAGTGGCCAGGGGTCATTAAAACTTGGACTTCTTATCTGACCGGATCGCGGACCGGTGAACGCACCTTTGCTCTTGCTTTCGAGTTCCATCTGCTCTCGTACGGTGCACGGGACTATGGGCGCCACCGTACTTCCCCATGACCAATGGGAAATTCGATCGTCAAGAACCACTTATGACCAACGATGCAAGATTTTTCAACATCTCGACAAATTACGGCCAAATACATCATAGAACTTATATCTTAAATGTACACTTATCTTGCAAAATTTGCACAGCATTTGTCAGATAAGTCAAAACTCATTCGTAGCTGCAATATTAACCCTTCTTCGAGTCACACTCGTGACGAGTTACAACGAAAATAAATTTGCCTTGCAACTGAGTTTTGAGTTCAGTACCAGTTATATTTTGTATTAAAGACCTCTGAACTCAAAGTGTGTCGAACATTTGAATTTTTATTTATTTTTATTATTTTTGACTGGCGTCGAAAAAATGATAGGTTAAGGGGTTAAAACAGAGACAATAAAAATCAGTGTTTTATATTCAGTGATCTTGGCTACACAAATTGAACTTGAACTTCAAATTGAAAAGTATCGATAATACGAGTAAGATTTATCACAGAAATTTAATCTCCAAGTTCTTCTATTTTACAAATTTCAAAAATTGTCTAAAGTTTCTTTAGTATAAAATCGGAAAGAGATGAGGTTGTAACACTGGCTCAAAAAGTGGTAGGAAATTTGAATTTCAATCCCCGCTGCACATCACAAATCTTCTACACGATCGTCGAGATTATAAAAATAAGTCGTAGAATAAATCACAAGGAATGCATCGAGAAATTCGATAGTTAGATCGTGGATACCGAACTGTCTATCCCTCGAGTCGCGATCGTACATCCCCTAGGGAAGGGACAGGGGATATTTCGCGGGAATATCTTTTCCTCTTTGCATCCTACGATTTTCGAGCATCGGGCATATATTATATTCGGCGTTCAACTTTTTCGCGCGAAAACATCATTCCTCCCTTGAGTCCAATACGATAACTCAACCCTGTTCGAATAACGTTATGTTAGACACTGTTCCTCCAACAACCACGCACCAATCAAACGTCCGTTGCGTATCTATCATTCCACGTTCCTGAAATCCACGAAATCTCGAATCTAAATGTGTGAAAGCACATCTATTATGGTGAACACCCCTTGAAACTGACAATATTTGTATATGCAATAGTGATGATTCTTTAAATTATTAATTTTAGGTATTATGTAATAAGCTTGAAATATCAAGGAGCTCGACTTTGTGAAATACGTGATGACCAATGGGGATGATTTCCTAAAATTATCATATGTCATGTATTATCCCATCATCACTTCGAATCATTTATCAAAAAAGACGTATATTATTTATAAAATAATTTATCAAACCTCAATCAAACCCTTCTTCAGACGATTTTTTAAAATTTGTTCGTTTACTGAATGTCACGTATGAGCACGTATGCACGTATGTATTTTCAACGTACTCGGAACAAAAATCAGATAACATTGAGTTCGATATCGTCGTTTCTTTTCGAGTAGAATGAAGAATCATACAGCTCGAATGCGGTTATCGTTGTCATCGATTCTCGTAGTCAGAAAGGGAGGAGAATGTCGTCGAACGAGCGCGTTTAATCGCGCGAACAAGGACTCGCGAGGCGAGCAGCTAATTCGAGAATGCGCGGCCCGTTCGAGGGCTCGATTAACCGGCAACGAAACCGGAGAATTCGAATTAACGTTCTTAATAAATATTCAGACTCCATTAACGCTCGACCCCGTGGGGTGGCTGCGCAGGAAATACTCGTGGTCACGAAGGTATTTCCTCCGCGTCGAGAAACGTTTAAGCTTCTTCTCATTTCAGCCAATTCTAAAGAGACCCTGTTCGTTTCTTTTATTTCTCGCGTGTATCGCAATCTCGCTGCTGTATAAACCCTCTTGCTATGCTGCTGTTTGTATTATTTACTAAGAAAAATGGGATATAAACTGCCTTTATCGGAAGTACAATCAAATTATGAACTGCCCTCGTTAAAAATATTAAATAAATTAGAACTTGTAAATTCTTCGTAAAAAATATTTATTAAATTGCCTCCAGAGGCAAGATCTAATCTTTCGAATAAATTCAGTGTGGCACAAGAATTATTTCGAACATTAATATTTTTTCAGGTGCAACGATTATTCAGGTCTTCTCTCAATTTTAGTAAGAATGCTTTGAATATATCTACAAAATATAATTGTTTAAAATAAAAATATCCATCTTTTGTAAAATATTATCAATAGTTCCTTGACATAAATACCATGTTCAATAATATCTGAAACCAGAAAAGAGTGAAACACAAAAACGTTCATAGAAGAGACGTCCACCAAGATTCCAATATCCAATCAAATGTAACGGAGCCGGGAGAACAAACCGGAGTAAAACCCTTCTGAAAATCCCGTATCGCAGGAGCACAACAGGCAACTCCTATCACCCTCCCCTTTCCTCTGGCTCCCTCGGGACGAACCAAGTCACCCAGAGCGGGCAAAAACTTGGACGAAGTATCGATCCGTGGAAGCAATATTCGACTGACCTGTGAACCGGACGATATATCAGGTCGTTGTTCGTTATAAAAAGAAATATAAAATTACCTCGACTGACACTGATTATAAGTACACATGTATCCACATTCAAAACATCTTCAAAAACCTTGATTTTTTTAAGTATTTTTGACAGAGAGCAACATTTAAAACCTGAACTATATTTATACATCGTGTAATATTTATACATTACACTGTGTCTGCTATGTTTATACAAATTAGGTTTAGTTAATAAATAGATTTAGTTAACATATACTTGCAAAGTTTGGTAAACCAACAAGTTACCTTTCAAATGAACTTTATAAAAATTAAAGGGGATTTAAAAATTAATATCTTGCATACTTACAAAAATTTGTACAAATCCTCGTACATTTTGATCGTATTTTAAAATATGAACACCAAAGATATAATTTGTGAGCAGAAACCACTACCAGTTTCACTGCAACATTGGATCTATTGCAGCTAGCAATAAGCAGCGTGCAATGTCCTATGGTAGATTGCTGAACCCCGGCCTTTTCACACAAAAACCACGAGCAATCGCTCCTAGGCCATTCCTTTCTTTACTTTTATTCCCGTTATTCCTTAATCGAGGATCGACCGTTCGTTTCTTGCGTCCGTGCGTGAAATATGGCGCCGTTCGTCCCAGAGGGTGGTTCAGAAGATGCTATCGAACATGTACGGTTAATCTTTTCCTATTTCTAATCATTTCGTTGACCATAATGCAGATGAGTACTTTATTTGGTGAATCTTAAACGTGATCTAAAGCAATGGTGGTTATATTAGTATCCATCAAACATTTCTAGGTTAGGTTCGTGGTAAATAGAAAATGTCTACATAAATTAGAAATGATATTATGAAGAATCTAAAGGTGCAAGAAATCTAAAAATGTTACTACGTAGAATGTGACTAATTTGAGGAGAATCTAAAGAAAACTTAAGATCTGCAAAGATGTTTGCCCACTTTCGAGTGAATTCACTCGAATCAGATCGAGTGAGTCTAAAGTCTAAAATGTGACCTAAAGCCGCTATTTAAGTGCGTTACCCGATACTATTTATCGAGTTCCCTTCGAGTTATGGTTACAATTCCCGATTCATACGATCTCGAACAACACCGCGGGTCGGTTGTCGCGAGCAACCTGCATCCTGTCGCTGCAGTTCGGTGCATTCGTTGCCACGACCTCCTGCAACTCGATCTTCGGAGAGAAAGAGCAGGAAGATCTTATCGCGGGAAACGCAGCCGGTTCGACGTAGCAGAAAGATAAAAAAGAACAGGGAAAGGGAAACGGGTAGATCCGCGACATCCCGGTAAATTAACTCCGTTGCTTCGTTCTGTCCCCTTTTCACGTCGCGTTTGAATCCTCCTCGTTCGTTTCTCTTTCCACGTGCCCTTTTTGTTCCCTCTCTCTCTCTGGCCTGTAATTACAGAACGTTTTAAATACTCGAAATGCTTGGTGCTGGGCGGATGCAAAAATTACGAGCAGCTCAGATCGATAAAAACCCGCGATCCATAAATTTCCGACCGAGCGAAATCTAGCCTACCATCTTGTCCTTTATCGTGTTGCTCGGGAATCAACGGAATACCGAGTTCGAGAGTCGATCTCGGCTGTATCAACGATGCGTACCAAAATGGTGGCTCCGGGACAACGCCACGCAAGGTCGATGTGCATGTGAGTTTCAAACTCTTTTGAAGCTCGGTGATAATCGCTTTAAGGTCTTCTGAGACTTTGACAAGATATGGTATTGGGACTTTAGGAATTTGGAACATTAGGAGTTTGAGACTTTAGATATTTGATAGTATAGAGTTTTGAAACGTAGGAAATTTGGGTCTTTTGAATTTTGGGACGTAGAAGTCTTTGACACCTTAGAACTCTATATGTAACTACTCTCCAACTGACCATTTCTGAAAAAGACCCTCGTGCAATAAAAATGAAAAAACTCGCCCTGTAACCTATTCATCAGCCGAGACAACAGCTTTGTTAACGTCAGTCCACATACATAAAACGATAACACGTTTCAGCAAATAAAAAAAAAGCGAAGAAACATCCGAAGAACGCTACCGTAAATTTGAATCATCTGATCCGGCTGCTGTTTTATAATGAGCAGCACGCACCTCTTCGAACGTTCCACGGCCTAGTTGGTATTTGTTTCTCGTCAGAACTTTGCATACGGCCGTGTGTATGTCAGCGACGTTGCAGTATGCAAATAGCGGCGAGGTGCATCAGGAGTCAACGTTGTCCGTCGTCCTTCTGCCAAGATAGCCGGGATTACCGATCCAAGACGCGTCAATTTATAAGGATTTCTCCCTCGGCTGAATCGAAAATTCTTCTTTATACGACTGCCGTCCGAGCTTTTCATTCTTCAATGTCTTCTTTATTCTTTGTGCTTGGTACACGACTACGAGGCAAAGCGGTTAATTATCGCGGCTGCCTTTCTGCGTGCATCGCTCACGCGTCACGATGCTACCCGGCTTCTGAAATTCGTTAAACACGCGGCAAAGATTTTAACTTTTTCAACTTTGTTGCTTGAAAAATATTAACGTAAGAACAAGAACAAACATAAGAACAAAAAATGTTGAGATAAGTTTAGAAACGAAAATAGAATCTGATAGTTCCAGAATGGAGTGAAACATGGCTAGGTTCAGTTAGCATTTCGTGACAGGTATAGTCATCGACGCGCAATAGAACATGGAGGCCGGTGTCGCGTGAGATTCGCAACGATTAATTCAAGCACGCCAAGCCATTGTGTTTCCTGATCGCGTTGACGCCACCTTCGGTGCGGTGGCTCGTCGCCACCGTTTGAAAATCGGGGCCAACTTCAATATTTGAGAAAGCCCCGGATTCCCGGGCTCGCGTTATCGTGTTCGTCCACGGAAACACGGAAACCGTGGCGGAGTGCCGCGTGCGGCGCGGCGGGCAGCTAACCGTGCCGTCCGTGGCTCCTCCTCGCTGACTACCGAGATTTACAATGAGTTTCCGGTACAACCTGGAAGGAAGTTTGCTCGCGCCAGACCGCTCGTACCAACCACGCTACATAAACGTTATCGCCGACGTATCGCGCATTCGGATCGCAAACAGCCCTTCCGCCGATCCGGAGACGCCTTCGTCTTACGCTGCACGCAACAGACATGCGACGTCTCTCCTTGCACCGCACAAAAATATGTCGTTACGTTCGAACCCTCTATATTTCCCTTTTTTTACTGTACCGTTACTTTCACGGACCGGACATTTTTTATCTTAATTGCGAACGGTACCTTTGTAGGACACGTATGAAATCGTCTAGAAGCAATTTGACATTAAAAAGCTTTTGTATATGATCAATGATGCTCCTTTTAGATGAGTGGTTTTCTGGTCTTTTATAAATGCATACCACCAAAATTAATATTCAAGAATTGCATCAAATGTATAGGTCATAGGTTATGTATAGGATATAGGTTATACACAGACATTTAAAAGACACATTTCTTTAAATAATTGTCACATTATTTTTACTTTGGTACACAGAATAATTGTAAAAAGAAATATTTGTGCTCTCTTGATAAAAATCAGATTTCATACATATGCATTTTACTGCATTTTGATCGTAAATTTTGTTACAACTAAAGATTTCAGTAGAACGTATACATACACAGTTTATACTTAAATTCTCATACTTTGACACAAGTTATTACGAATGATCATATTATTTATATGTTTATGACCAATCTTATTAAGTATAAAAGCAGTCGGAATGGCGAGATTCATAATTGGGATTTCTGCCAAGTATGTAGGATAGCATACATTTCACGTAACCTTCGCCAGCACCGAACGCTACTTGTGATTCTGAGAAACGTTGGCGGAGGTTAGGCGAAATGTCAGATAGGAAGGTTAAACGTGGATGTCATTAAGAATGTAGCATCGGATGATTGCGTTTCATCGCACACGAAAGGTTGCCAATGAAAAACGACCTCACAACGATCGATTTTCCTATTCTTACTTATTGATCCAAAATGTTAGTGTTTGTAAAACTCTAATGTGCACATGATCTGTCAAAATATATGAACATACATGATCTGTAAAAATATATGAACATACATGATCCGTAAAAAAAATATGAACATACAGGGTGCGTTTCAAAAGTAGTAGGACTGACTTGATCAAAACAAATTTATCGCAGATATTCGTATAAGTCGTTAATATTCCTCGAAATAACACCCTCCTGAATTAATACATTTAGTATAGCGAGTCTGCCAGTCCGCATACGCCTGCTGGAAATTTTCAACCGGGATGCTCCTTAATCCACGCGTTACGGCCTCTTGCACTGCCTCAATTGTGTCAAAACGACGTCCTTTCATCTGCCTTTTTAATCGGGGAAAAAGGAAAAAGTCAGGTGGAGCCAGGTCCGGGCTGTAAGGTGGATGAGGTAGCGTTAGCAAGTTGTGTTTGGCCTGCCACTCCTGTACCAACAGTGCGGTGTGACACGGTGCGTTGTCGTGATGCAATTTCCAAGTGCTGGCTATCGCTGGTCTTACGCGGAGCACTCTTTTCCGTAGTCGTTCGAGCACTTCCACGTAAAATTGTGCGTTCACAGTTTTGCCAGGTGGAACAAATTCTTTGTGAACGACGCCTTGGTGGTCAAAAAAAACGATGAGCATCGTTTTCACTTTTGACTTGGTCATTCGTGCTTTTTTGGGTTTTGGAGACCCACTCGTGTGCCACTCTGCGCTCTGACGTTTGGTTTCCGGGTCGTATTCGAAACACCACGTTTCGTCGCCAGTGACCACACTCTCCAAAAAGTTCGGTTCATCCCTCAAACGATCCACAATTTCTTGGGAAATCTGCACCCGGTTTGCCTTCTGTTCGTCTGTCAAAAGTTTCGGAACCAATTTCGCACACACTTTCCGCATGTTCAAATCCTCACTCACAATTCGAAATACGGATGCTAATGACATATCCAACTCTTCGGCAATCAGTCGAATAGTCAGACGACGATCAGTGTCCAAAATCTCTTTCACTTTCCGTACATTTTGATCACTTCGAGATGTTGATGGTCGTCCTGAGCGATGGTCATCTTCAACTTGCTCCCTTCCTTCCTTAAACAATTTGTGCCATTCAAAAATACTTGATCGGCCCATTGAATTATTTCCAAAAGCATCCTTTATCATTGTGTAAGTCTCGGTTGCAGTTTTCCCAAGCTTCACGCAAAATTTTATCGCGTAGCGCTGCTCGAGTGTACGGTTCATCTTGGCTTGTGACGAGATGTGTAAACAGAGTCTCAATGTTTTGGCGATATTTACTATCCAAACGCTCAGAGGCGACTATGTAAGCATGCATTCTCTTCGCGGCACCCCCCGCCACAATTCCCAACAATAGAGACTTTGTTTCTACGCCTCGCTCGGACTATAAACAATCAGTCCTACTACATTTGAAACGCACCCTGTATATGATCGCTAAAAATAAAAGAATAAATATGATCAGTAAAAATACATGAACACACATGATCATATATGATCAAGAAAAAATGTTTTCTACACCCGATTGTTCCTCGGCCAATGATAAAAAGGAAGGAAAACAATGGTGAAGCAATGTTGACAATGTTTCAGTCGACGTTGGAAGGGGTTCGTAAAAAATTCCAGCTGTTTACAAGCAGAAATTTATTACGACACGGGAACAATGATCGAATCGAAGGAATAAATCTCGATCTGCTCTGTTCGCTGACTAGTCAACGTTTGTCATTGGCGCGGCACTTAACGTTTCGTGGCCCGATATCCTTGCCCGTTTTATTTATCGTGTCAGCGAAAGCGAACGTTGACACGTCACAGAGACCCGGTGAATTATGAATTCTGGAAATAAGCCGGCCGTCCGGGAAAATATATCGATCGATCACTGTCAAATCCTTCAGGGTCAATGATCAGACTTGCGCCTCTTAACGCACGGACACGCGTTTCCACTTACGCCCGAATTAATTCGTTCCGTTTCTTTCCACCTTCTGCAACCTGTTCCTTATCACATTGTCCCGTGATAGTCGCTCAGGGTCTTCCAGGAATTTCAAGATCCCTTCGCAATTTTCACTCGCGATCTTCATTAATATCGAAACAGTATTTAAAATCGTGGACAAGATTTAAAAATTTGTTCAATCTTACACTTTCGCTCGTCAGATAACTTTAGAATATTCCAGCCACGTAATAGTGTAATATATGCGGGGTTCTATATCGGAAATAAAAAGTTGATCCGACAGGTTAATTCGTCTTACCTACCGAACAGACATTTTCAATTAGCAACATGATTCATCCTCGAACGTACGAGTTAATCACCATTCCACATTCAAAATGCACACGTTTCGAGACTTATCGTTGCACGATTGCATAAATTCATCTACGAGCGGTATTCTTCGGCTAACGATTATCGCGAACAGACACCGCGATAATCTCTTTTTCCCATCTTCGCGACATTCTTGCGGTATTCTACCGAGTCAGAATTTATTTCACGTCTGCCATTCGAGGCTACGTTGAAAATCGCGGAAGAGTTAATTACAGCCTGCCAACCAGCGAGACGTATCCGCCAGCGATCTCGAGAGCGTATCTGGTCTAGAAATCTTGCGAGGTGAAGCCTTGAGATTTTCAGATTACCAAACGGGAATAACGAATTCGATGTTTACGAAATCGAGCATAACTCGGGCTCGATTTTCGGATGCGAACTTGTCGACAAGGAGGAAAAGGGAACACTCTTTACGAGTCATAAAGTCAGTCGTGCTTCTCACGAGTCGCTTCCGAAGAGTAGAACTCCGACCCTCTTCTATTCTTTCCTGGCCCTCGACCTTATGCTGGCTAACTGATAATAATGCCGCTTTTATTGTACAATAACCCTTAAACGCGTCGATAAAACGACCCTTTATGACGTTAAAAATGAGCCAGCCACGGTTTGCATTCGTTTTCGGGGAAAGTCGGGAAAGAGGGTACAGGTGGGGATTTGATCTTCTACGCTCGATTTCTGCGGTGATTCTGCTGGTACCTTCGCTGCTCATTCTGCACAATTCAAATTAGGTAGCTGAAGAATTAATTTTATTTTCTATATTTTACTTTTCACCGAATGCATTGGGTACTGTGACCAATGTGTTGAACTTTTCAATTAGAGCAAGCATGAAAATATTTAATTATCTTGAGAGACGACGAAATGGGAGGCAGGGTACTCTGAGTAATAAGAACAGTTTATAATATTCATAAGACAAAATTAATAGAAAAATAAAAAGGTACTATATTCATCAAGAAAATAAGTGTTTGTACAATTTACAATCGTTATAGTACAATTAAAGAAGCATATACTCATGTTACTCATACAAAATTATCAAAGTGGTCAACACATTAAAAGTGCAAACTCGAAGATACCAAAGTTTGAGAGTGTCAAACAACAGAGTATCAAATTCATGAAAATTTCAAAATGTCGAAGAAATTTTTGAGAAAGAAATCGAAGGTTCCTCAGGTTCGTAGATTTTACCCCGAAAGCGATACACGTGGCCACATCTGGCGGCAAATGGCGGAAGCATGCCGTTCTCCATCGAGAATACGCTCGAGCGCTCGTCGGCTATCCGCTCCACCATTTTTGCCGCGGGCGGCGCGATTTATGCGATAGCTTCGTTAATATGTAATGAATATTAATTATTTGCCAACGGAGGCGAACGGTACGACGACAAGGGGTGGGCAGGGTGAAGCGGAGAACGTGGCCGGGTATCGTAATTTGTAATCTGCCGGCGTGAAGCGGCGTATCCACGCGGTTCACCGCGTGCTCTTTGCATCGATATGAACCATCGCTTCGTTACGCGTAATGAAACGACCCGCGTGCTTCGGAGAACGACATTGAAAAATTTTTACCCTCGATGACCTCTTTTCGTACTTCATTAAAAATGAAGCTAAGTGCTGGACGACTTAACAATTTTGCGAGGATGAAATGTTCTGGCTGCATATTCGGGTTGAAGTAAAATACACTGCATCTTCAACTGAATGTACTAATGTTACATGGTATATGATTTCACGATAATGTTACATGGTATTACATAGTACATGTAATATAGTATTGTCAGCACATGTAACATCTGTACCCGAAAAGTACAAGACAAAAATATAAAAGACAGCTGATTGTTCAACCCCGCTAATTTAAGAATATAGTCACTTGCTACGAAAACACTATACATTACACATAATCGTTTGAAATCCAGTACCATTGAACAATCATGAATAATCATGTGAATATGAGTGAATAATTTGCATATGTATGAATAATCTGAAGCAATAAATAATGAAAAACGTCGAAACCATACTAATTGCCTGCTCGTTCTGAATATGTTCCACCAAAATTTTTATCAAAGCATATGTAACACATCTTGAACCTGTAAGTTAGCGAATTCGACGTAGGTAAGCACTAATCATGAAACCGAAGGTGCGTCTCGTAAGAAACTCGCGGGTAGAAGATGGCGAGGAGGAGTGGAAAATGAAGCGGGAGCAAAGGAAGGGAGGAAAGAGGTGGATGATGAAAGAGGAGAGGAGAAGGCAGCAACAGCACAGCAGCACGGGCCAGCAGTTGGTGCTCGGCTGTATTTTAATTATACCGCAGGCTGCGCGAGAGCCTCATCCAATCTCATTCGCCCTCTTTCTCTCTCCACCTCTGGGGTACCATCGTGTCCGTCGGCCTCTTCTGGTTTCGCAGACCAGCCGTGCTGGTACACCACCGAAACGCGACGAAACAAAAGCAAAAGGTCCGAGGACGGCCCACCGCTTCGGTACTTTGAACCGTGTCTGTTTCGACGTTCTTTCTGATCGTTTCTAGCATTTCAGTTCGTCCTTTTAATAGGCTCATTATTCTTGACTGAAATGCATTAACAAAATGGAGACGGTATCACCTTGAGGAAATACCAAACTGCTCTCAGACTTATCCATATTTAAATACCCTGATTTCAGCACCTTAATATCCATTTGAAGGTCAACTACCAATTTGGGTACAATTATGTTCATAGTGATCTTGCTCTGAACTGTCTGAGATAGAAATAAGAAAGATCAGTCTAATTCCTTGTCTGGATCACAGTCACATAGAAATTGAGACAATACCTTCACAAAGTCTGGACCTCTGAATCTTACAAACCTGACCGAAATAAGAAAGAGTCTAAATCCATAGAACGCTATCACAATCCTATAAAAATTGAGACAATACCCTGAAAAAATCTGGACCTCACAACTGCATCATCATTCAAACCCCGCAAATTTCGAAATCGATTAAGAGCTAAACTGGCCCGAAGCACCCAAATGCAATATCATCGGAAATAAAACCATAAGCAGTAAAATCGACGAGTCATCGCTAAATATAGACCTTTAAATACCGGAGCATGATCCGTCGTTTGAGAGACGGTCTAAATTCGAAGAAGAGGTTATGTTCTAACCGGTGACGTTCGTCACGGGCATTTACGAGCGTCGCGTGTAAATCTTGGTCGAATTACGCGACGAGAACGCGGTTCGGTGTTTCGTCGTCCATGTAGCGGCCTTATTATTTCACGGTCCGTGCATACTCATTATACACGCTTTGCATGGCGGCCCGTTACGTTCACCGGCCAATTTGGTGGCGAGTGGCCTCGTCTCCTGCCATCTGTTCGCGGCCCAACAGACAGTTCTGTCCGTGGCGCTACGCTTTAATCCGCGAAACGAGCTCGTTTCGGATAAACTCCTCGTTTAAGTGAAACTCTGACCGAGACCGCCTTAGCTGTTTACCGTGCTTGTCCGCCATCCTCCTTTCCAAGCGATTTCGTGTTTGCGAGATTCCGCACGGCATTTGGATTTTGTTACAGCCTTTTGATCCTACCGATCAACGGAACGTCTAACGAGGACCATCTTGAATTATAGAAGTAAGTATTCGTGTACGGTTACGTTTACGTAAATTAGTTTGAAACTTAAGCGGATTTTGGATGGACTCTGTTGTTGGCAAGGTGAGATCTGGTTGTAGATGGAAATTATCAAGAATTCAAGGATATTAATTACTTTTGGGGTAGCTGAATGGGAAGATTTAGAAAAATATGTAGACGGATGTAGGAATATAGTGATCTGGATGCATAAGAATGTAGGTAACAATTTGGGAATATAGAAATTTGAGGATGTAGGAATCTAGGTATACAGGTATCTGGAGATGAAGGGACTGAAGATGCAAGGATTCGGAAATATCAAACTCTATCAATATTGAGATCTGGAAATTAAAGAATCTGGGAATATAACACTTCAGGTACCTAATCATCAGATAACCTAACTTCAATGATACCAGTGTTCCTGATATCCAAATACAGTACATAAAGATTAAAACTTGAAATGCATCCAAAGAACTTGCAACCCTTCTCAGATCTAAAATAACCCGATACAGTACAGTAATCCTATTCCCCGGAAAACGAGTCAGTTTCCGAATGATACATTTGGCAAGGTGATACCCGGATGCATTTCATCCGGTCGCCGGTCTTTTACAACGACACGATCGACATCAATCTAGTCATTAGTCTTCCTTTTCCTCTTTCGCTTCTTGCTAGATCCTCTCTGGAGTTATTGATAATTTGTCAGACGATCTTCGGCCACGACTCATCCTTCATCCAAAAAGGCTGAATCGTTCCTCGTGGTACTCGTACAGATTGTGCAGGGACGTTCACTTTTCGTTGACCTATTATGACGAACGATCGGCGAGGTTCGCGAGTTTCACGAAGGCTGTCACGAAGAGGGATGATCGACGCCGAACAGCCCCGATAATTTCGGGGTTGCTTTAATGGTTACGCGTTCGATTATTCGTTTGGTTTTTTCGAGGAGCCCGTTCGAAGTGGCTTCGATGGATTAAAAAAGGAAGAGGAGAAAACAGCCGGTGAACGAGCGAGCTGAAGAGGAAACGCCTTCTCCGCCCTGGAACGCCTCCTGTCCGTCACGCCGTCATCCCCCTTCTTCGCATTTTATTTCCGTGCCTGACCACGGCCTTTCCTTTCGTTCTGTACTATACCCACCTACCTGGACATAATTACAATTGACGAAACGCCACGGCTGAAGGATACCTTTTCATTCTTCGACATCTTCGACTTGCTGAGGGGACGCAACCTTTCGCTCGCTTTCGGTTCATCTCTGCGGTTTTCTCACACTTCACTTTGTGGCTTTAGCCATTAGATAACTTACCTGGACTGGAGGGGTCATTCATGACTAATCACTAAGATATTAAAATTATAGGAAATTTTGCAAGTTAATGTATCATGTTTCACATTGTTAAGGTTATACTAATTTACTGATCTATATTCAGATCATTTTAGACTCCTATAAATCCCTATTTTCCTATACTATACCTCTTGTCTCCCGTATACCTATAGCTCTAAAATCTCACTGTTCCTAAACCCCTATACGTCTACACCCCCATAACCCTACAACCTCTACATTCCTACGTCCTTAAGAAACTATTTGAAGGTCACCGATTTAATACTGTAAATAATCGGCCATTCATCACAATCCCTTTTTATCACTCGTATCGTCTGCAGCTATAAAGACAGGAGGCAAAGAAACGAAATCGATTCTGTTTCACGATAAAGCGTCCACACGCCACCCCTCGATTTCATGATTTAGGGGATCGTTCCGAAAGTACCACTTTTCTGCCGTTTCGCTACCAGCCGATCCCACAAGTCATTTCCACACCTAGGCATTAGGAACGGTCCCTCGATGCAGCAGAAAGAAAAAGAGACGGACAAAGGGGGTGAGCGACGGCGAACCCGGCACGAGCAGTCTGTCCGTGAACGGATCACAGCTGTGCCCCACGAAAATTGCAGCCTACAAAACGGCCACAAACGTTTTCGACCGTTTAATCGCGGTAATGGTAGCCCACGCGACGATGGAACAAATTTTCCAACCGCGAAGATTACGATGATCCAGCGGCCGTTAAACGTTTCTAGTCGTCCCGAAATTATTGCGCCGTGATTAGGGGCTTGCGGGACTTCACCCTTCACGCTACCGTTACTGCATTCTTTTCTGTTCAGTGATATCTAGACGTTCTTGAGGCTCTTTATTTTTCTAGTCTAATTATGGTTCTTTTGATACGGTGAATTTTGTTGAATGAATTTTGCACTCGATTTCAAAGTTGTTGGGTAGGTCACCTCCTATGTGACATATGAGTGCAAAGGGTTAAGTATACTTGGGTCTTGTAATAAAGTTGAGGATTCAGAAGTATAAATAGTAAAGCCAGGCAAATATCGCGGAAATATTTTGTTGGAGACTTGTTGAAAACAAAATTGACCAGTTGAACGTTATATCAAATGAACATGATCACAAAGTTAAATAATGATAAAGGTGTTGGATGAAACTTCTTTCACTGTTAATCATAGCATATAGTATAACATATCGATATAAATGACAATCAAGTTGACAGTTCGAATAATAGTTTATTTCATTCTCCGTAAGGTGGTTAATTCTACTTTTGTTGAAACTTCCCACAATTCTTCGAGTCGAACGATGTAAACAAACGTTCCGGACAATCCAGAAAAGTCCGGCGAAGCAGAAAGCCCGACTAATGATCCGAGGCCCCCTTCGGGTTACTCGAGAGGCCACGACGCCGGAAAGAAGGAAAACGAGCAAGAAGAAGAAGAGGGCCAGAAAAAGGAAGAGAACGCGTGGAGGATCGGTTTCTTTTCGACGCGAGACCGCGGATGATCGGGTCGTTCTCGATGGTCGGCGGGGTGATCAAAGATCCCGAACTGCGCCCTTACGAACTGGTCGGGAACCAAACGAGAAGAAAGAAAGTGGAGAAAAATCGAAAAAGAAAAGAAATATACGTATGTATATATATGTTGCGGGTGTCGGGGATAGTTGGGAGATGAAGGGAAAAGAAGCGAGAGAAGCTGCAGGAGGGTGAGGCGACAACCCGTGACCAATCCGACACTAAATCAACTGATGTGCGCTTCGAGCTCGATCATGTGCGCGTGTAAAACGCGGGGCTGCGTAAACTTACACATTTTGTATCGTCAACTGCTGTCGAATTCTCCAATTCTCAGAAATTTGTATACGAAGTGAAAACTCGCGTTATATCGCCGAAATTTAATTATTATAAGCAAATTATCTGAAATCGCGACGAGCAACTAAAATCCGATACCAAACGAAAAATACCGAACGCAATTAATCGTAGCTGATTAATTGAACATAATATCCAGCCTGCGATACAAACCACGCCCACTCTTCGTGAACGAACGAGTGAGGCTTTACCGAAACTTTAATCAACTTGCCGCTAATGAGTCGTGTGTATACAGGTGTTTTCAGCGCGAATAACATCGGTATACGTCATATTTTATTTCTCGCGCGGTTCTCTGCGCAAGCGGAATATTATCACGATTTAAATATTTGTCCGCACGTTCTTTCGCGATCTCCCTCGTGCTTTCTTTCTACGATATCGCCGGTTTATCGATTCAGAAATTATGCAAATTGTGTACAGATGCGAACTTAATCGGGGACAGATGCAATGTAACGAAATCGATCGAATCGGTTTCTCGATATGGAGTGTCTTAAACGGTCGCTTTTTATATATAACGATTGCATTTGTAATATGCAATTCAAATAAGCGTAGTGCTCATTTTTTTTTCATATCGATGAAATGGACATTGATTATCTATCAATTACAAGCTTACTAGATATCTTGCAACATATATTTTCAGTAGATGTTTGCTGTTAAATTTGTTATTACCCAAATAGCGAATTTATGAATTATTCTTAAAAAATTAGGGATTTGATGATATAGACATTTGATTTGAGAATATAAAAATTTGGGCAAATAGGAACTTGGAGATGTGGTTTGTTTCTTGTTACTAAGATTACAAACTTTTTCAGAAAGGTACCCAGCCAATTTTCAAAATGGCCATGCTTCTGCAACAGTAAAACGCGATTAAGACAGAGCGAAATGAAATATTTAATGGTGAAGTAATCCCGTGTCGTTAATTTAATTGAATTCTGCCGAACGACAGTGGCAATGAAACACGCGGAACGGCGAAACTCATAGCGAACAAGGAATGCAGAAGCGTTTCTGGCGATCGTTCGATAAATTAAGGTCTCCCGCGTGTTTATGGACTCGACGGCGATCCCCGCCATCGCTGTGGGAGGAATTATTATAATGTTGCTGCTTGTAATTTGTACGCATCGGTTGCTGGCTGAAAAGGGTTAGGCGGTTCGTTAATCGCCTGAAGAAACGCGCGGTAAATTTTTCGATGGCGACGTAAAAACGCGAGAAATTGAACGTCGACCAGGATTAAGGAGAGTTATGTCAACAACGAGCGTTCAAAAGTCTCTTCAAGTACCACCGGGAATCGTGCACGAGCTGTTTACAGTTTCGTTACATGGAGGATGAACTTTACAGGGTGTTAAAGAAAGGTGCTTCGAGAATTTGCATAACCATAACTGTTCGGGGCAAGTCGCGTGAAAACAACTTTGCTAATATAGACTTACGCGCTAATTAATTGCGTATCGTTATCGGTAATAATTCACTCGCACAAGCAGCTAAACTCTTGATACGTTACTTAAACATAAACTTTGTTACGTTCATCAATTTGTGCACGAATTAATATAATCACAGCACTAACAACGTTAATGAAGATACAAGACTCAGCACTGCGTGCTTGTTTAATTATAATATACTTATTTAATTTAATGTTAATTACATCGTTAATGTTGTTAACGTACAAGAGATGTTGCATTATGTGCTTATTTTCTGTACGTCATTGTACATTATGTTGTTAATTAAAACACATTTTACAATATATTCTTATTCAATGCAATGTAAGTCGAAGTACACCCTCTGTTAATTAAAACATGATATGGAATTTTACAATGTATGTTTAATTCGACGTTAATTATAGTACATGACAGTGCTGTTAACAATTAATTCTATGATATTCGTGTAGCTAGTTAATTAATGTAAAGTGTAATACACCACGTTCTTAATAAAAGCTTAAGTGTGCGAGATTCTGCGATATTTGATTTAATGCAAGTCATAGGTGACATACGAGTATAAATCTATTAGCAGGATAAGGCATATCAAAACATATACATAAATTAAATCGTATTTTACTTCGACTTTCATGAACATTTGTAATGAATATTCTGTACTTGTGGCATTGAATATTCTATTCTCAATTAGTACTGAATATTCTATGCACAAAGGTAGGACTGAATTACCTATTTGCCATCTTCTGCGAAACTATTAACCCTAATGCGATGCACCGGAATCATCAGATAGATAATTATCACACAACGTAATCTACATATAATCTATAATACCCTGATTAAAAACGGAATAAAGCATCGCGTCAACAGGAGAAAATTATGAGGGTACACGTCACCAAATAAGCATCCACAATATCCGTATATCTACTTTCTCGCGAGTGATCGCTTAACGCGTTCCAAAAACAGCTGCTTCTACCTCTGCACTTATATATCATATTTCGCTAATTCCTTTATCGAAATTAATGACTGCTTGATAAATGATAAATGACAGCCAGAAATTTCTCTCGTATTAAACGTTTTGACGATGGTGTACATACAACCGGCTACCTTATGCCTTGTGCGAAATGGAGATAGATGGGTGCGAGAGTTTAAAGACGTATCTTGATGACATACATAGTTATGTTACTTTCATAATATAGGAAAGTAATAGGTATTTTTTGGAAGCATTTATGGCTCTAGCTGAGTAATTAACCCAATTATCTTTTGATAGTTGTACTCTTGATAGTTATGCTCTTCATAGGTAGATTCTTTATAAGTAGACTCTTCATAGGTAGACTCTTCATAGGTAGACTCTTCATAGGTGGACTCTTCATAGGTAGACCCTTCATAGGTGGATTCTTCATAGGTAGACTCTTCATAGGTAGGCTCTTCATAGGTGGACTCTTCATAGGTGGACTCTTGACAGTTAGGTTCATAGGTTCATAGGACTTGATAGTTATACTGTTTATAAACAGACTCTTCATAGTTATACTCTTCATAGACAGACTCTCAATAGTTATACTCTTCATAGATAGCCTTGATAGTTACACTATTGTTAGTTATACTTCCTATAGTTTTACTCTTGATAGTTATACCCTTGACAGTTATACCTCTGACAGATATACCCTCTATAGTTCTGCTTAGTTATGCTTAGGTTACACTCCTAACTGAAGCACAATCCTCAGTGAATGGTGCCGAAAGAAATTACTTCCGCGATAGATAATAAACCAAGAAAGATGGCGCCGGTTTCTGCAACAGAAGATGACATGAAGGCAGCTGGAACGAAAGAGAATGGTGACGACAAGCGTGGACCACAGAAGTTATCCGAAGCGTTAAAAGAAGAAGAAGAGTAGGAAGAGGAGCTGCAGCGGAGACCGAGGAGAAAGAGAAGAGCAACGATAAGACTGGAATTTATCCGCGCGCATCGGTCGCCATAAATTCGGATCAACGAGGCCAGCCGTCCCCGAATTCGCATCTTAATACGATCGCAACAGAGTACGCTGCGAACGCCGAGGGGTACAGAAGAGGATCTTCTGAATGGAGCGGAATCCTCGAATGAAATAGAACGTCTACGATTTTCTCTCTTTTTCTTGCGGAACGTTTCCTTCGCCGAGGGAAGTCGCGAACGATGAGGTTCGGACGAAGGGGAGAAAAAAAAGGGAGAAAACAAGAGGAGGACAACAAGAGAGGCGCGACGTTGACCGTTCGGTCCGCTCGATTCCCGAGGAGATTTTTCAAAAAGGAAATTATAAAAGCGGACTGGAAACGAGTGGGGCGGCTATAAAGAGGGATCTTTACGAGACACCCGGTTGCACGGAGCCTGCTCTCGAACAGAAGAAGCGCGAGGGACCCGCCGTGACATCCCGCCGTTGTTTATCGAGTTACGGAATTCGAAGATAAAATCGTGCCAGCGACCGGCGAACTGGGCAACGATCGCCAAGAAAGAATGAGATTCTCGTTAACGCGCTGACTGACAGCGCGGACAGCGCGAATATTCGAAAACACGTTGGAATAAATACTTATTTGATTCGATGGTGCGTTATGTTTCTATTCGGTTTGCAGATTTGAGGATTTGGATATATGGTTATTTGAGGATATGGGGATTTTGAGATGTGAAGATTTGAGGATATAGGGATTTGGGGATATAAGAATTTGGGGGTTATAGGGATTTGAGGATATAGGGATTTGGGGTTATAGGGTTTAGAGAATATAGGAATTTGGGGATATGGGGTTTAGGGAATATAGGGATTTGGGGATATAGGGAATTTGGGGTGGTGAAAATTTAGTAATTTTGAAATCTCAAAATTTGGGGATCTGGGAATATGGAATTTGAGGACTTAGAAATTAGAAAATTTGGAAACTTGGGGACTTAAGAATTTAGAAATCAGGAATCTAGGAATCTAGTGATCTAGTAATCTAATAATCTAGTAATGTAATAATCTAGTAATTTAATAATCTAGTAATTTAATAATCTAGTAATCTAGTAATCTAGGGAATTAGTAACCTAGAAATGTTAAATACATAAAAATTATTATTTTAGAAATAATGTGAATGCGTAGCTAATTATCCTTCAGGCAGAACAAATGCCACGTGGAAATTATCTCGTTTGAGAGGAGGTAAAGAGAACAGGTTCGACCCGAGGGTATAATGAGTTCGATCACGTGATCGCAGGTGCATCGGTTGATTACAGGAAGATCGAAGGTGCGAAGAGCGTAAAGAAGAAGGCGAGATTTGTCAGGGCTCTGGTTCTCGCTAATTTCAGATGACGCGCAATAAAAGCGTCGCAGAGTGTATCTCACGAGGTAAGGAGGGTTATTTATCGTTCTGAAAATTGCGGAGTGCTTCCGCGGAGTTAATATCGTCAGAGTATAATTCTATCTTTATAATGACGACGATCTTTTCTCGTGGACGAGCCACGGGCATATTACCGGTAGTTTATTTTCCGCGAGGGAAAATTTACGCTTTCTACGCGCTGTTGCTGGCTGCTCGACCCCTCTCGTCGTGGAATTTTCGGTAAACAGCTTCCCGTTACATTTTAATTACTCTTCTCATCAACCACGCTCTGCCTACGGACAAAATACGTCACCGTGTTACTCGAATCGAGAAATTTGTCATTTCATCCGAACTCTTGTAAACTCGTGATTCACCGAGAAATAACGTTCGGTTTGACGTGTTCCGAAATTTGTTAAATTACAGATGAGTTATGTGCAGCTAGATTTTCATTTAAATGTTGTATTAAATTCTCGATATTCCTCGTTGTCGATTTTAAATTGAATTCGCCTAATGGAAACGTTCACACGTCGGCCATTTGACAGAGTTATTCGAGCATTTTGTAAAAACATCGTGTAAAAAAATATAATTTATCCAAGAACGAGTTAGCATTCTTGCAGCTGCATCTAATAAAAATAACTGAATACCTAACATAGACTCGTACTAAAACCCCTTTCATTAAGACCTTCAGCGAATCCAAGATGGCGGTCAGAGCGCTAAATTAAGCTGTCATAACGTTCGTAAAAAGACGCGTAAAAAATAATAAATTCCGCGAAATATTCAGTTAAGACACGAAAACAACGTGGATTGTGCAGCACTCGCAGTATTCGGAGTGCTTCTGCAGTAGCGACTTCCGCTGTCTCTCCTTCGGGACGTCTGAAATTCTTTACGTACGTCAATTTGTTACGAATTCTTTCGGAACTCTCCGTGTACTCCTTTTTCCGCAATGCCACACCCGTTAATTCTTTTCTACCCGAGTGTATCCTTCAAATTCCTTGTACATTTTAATTTATCGATCGCCGCGCCACCGTGCTGTTTTCACTTTTTTCGACCCACCCCGCGAGCCTGAAATTCTCCGCGCAACTTAAATTATCGCAGCCTTCTCGTTGCGATTCTTTCCGTGTTTCCTTCCTTTTTTTCCCGGGGTACAGCGGGAAAGAAAGGGCGCAATTACATCGGGCGCGATTTATCGATCGGTGCACAAAGTAGCCAGATATCGCGAGCTTCGTTCTTGTTTAATCCGCGATTACGATCACGAACGGTGAAAATACTGAACGGCAACGTATTTAATTCGTCCCGGTTGCATTTCGAAGAACCCGCTCGGAAATTCATCGAGTACAAAGTTTCATTTATGGTTCATTAACGTGTGCGGCACCGTGAAAGTGGACGTGTAATGAAAGTAGTTGATTGGTTGTGTAATGAACACGCGCGATGATGAATTGTAATTTACAGGGAACGTTGCAGGCATATGTTAATTAATTGCGATGCGCATTCTTGCCGTTTAAGCTGCTCTTGGTCCTTTTGCTGTGACGGAGAAATCGAATTTGATGCGGGTTGACGCAATTCAATTGGACTTAGACATAATTTAATTGCTCGATTTGATTTGTCATGATTGCAATTTGATGCAATTAAAATTAGATTCGATTGCAATTTCAAATTCGTTCAAATTCAATTCAAATTCGACGTGATATAAATTCGGCAAAATTACAATTCAATGCGATTGCTGTAGCAATTACTTTCTTCTATCAAAATTGAGGCAACAAAACATCACCTTCAATAAACATTAATAAGCAATCTGAAGCACAACCAAACTTACCAAACAATGAAAATCTGCTGAGAGAAGAGCGTTATTTCCTCGCTGTCGATATTAATACCGAAACGGAATATCTGGATTCCGAGCCCTCTCGTAAAATCGCCGAAAGGAAGATTTTTAATTGGCATGGCAGTCGAAACGGTGTCGGGGTTGCAGCCGGTCTAGAATCAGCCCGAGAAACGGCGAAGGAGGTGGAGACGCTAGAAACGGCAATTCGAACGAAAGCGAAAGATTCGTGTATCCGTCCTTCGATATTTCATATTTACGACGACGTACCACGGATGGAACGCCGTTCGAGGGACCGGGACAGAAAATCTTTCGGGAGCTTTAATAACCATCGGCTCCCTCCTCGTATCGAGAGGATTATATTCCGTGGATTAACATATTGACGCGGTGTTTCGTTCGCTGGCCTAACCACGACGGAAAAAAGAAACAAGTTAACGGCCGAGTTACTAAATCACCTGTGGTCCTGGCATGAAACCGTTTTCGGCCTGGAATTGTTATTAATACCCGGTAACCCGGGACCGTTCCTTGGCTTATGGCTGACAGCCGCGACTCCGGGACGCGTCTGTTTCGTTGTGATCTCGAGGAACGATGGATCTCGTTAGGGGACGGTCCCTTTTTAATTTCCGACGACTGCCTGTTGATTGGATCGATTCGGAAGGTTTCCAACGCTCCTCAGATCCTTTCTTTGGAATCGTTGAGTTATCACACCGCGTTATGTCTCGTGCCCGTAATGTGATCCTGCATGATTTATCGTTAATACATTCTTTTAATCTTAATCCTCATAATCCCCATCAGAAGCATTTAAATATAACAAAATGTCTCGCTTGTTCACCGCGTCGTTTAAACTTTAATACCCGAAAGTTGAAAACAGTGAAAGAAAATTTTCATCGCGGGAAATAAACGTGAAGAGTGAGAACAGGTTGAAGAACACCGAGAATTAAATAAATTACTTTGTTATTTATTCCGCGCGTTATTAAAAGTTCAGTACTCCAACGTTAAAAGCGAGGCATGAAATTTTCATAGCGCGGAACAGGAGTTGTCCGAATGAAACGTTAATAATATCACTGAATTCTGATTCTGTTCATCAAATATCAATGGTCTAATTGCGAGTGTATAGATCTAAAAAAAGCGATCGCATTCATGCTGTCGGGGAATTAATAACGATGATTTATACATTCGACCGTCCCGTATCATTCGCGACGGAAACCCCGGGAAAAAAGCGGAGGGGGACATATCGAAGAAAGAAATCGGGCGTTGTGTGTTTTTCCGCTGGCGAAATATAACGGCGACGTGACAGCTAAGAATTTCTTGCAATTCATTGCGGGCTGGCAATAAAAATACAACGAGAGGAACCGTGTCCCGACGAGACAGACTACTTGCGGTAATAATGAATGATGCTCAAAATCCACGCGTCATCCTGTCAGACAGTTTCTGACGTGTTTGCGATACCAGCGTCGCTTCCGGTCCCGGTTATCCGTTCGTTATTGTATTATCGTTATCGTTGAATGTCGTTATTGGTCTCCGTGTTACTTTGGTCCATCGAAATCGACGGCTCTTTCGTTTCCATTGGTTCGTCATACCCGGTCAGACGCGCATAAATGAATGTTTTATGAACGGATAAAAATTTAATTCAAACCAGTGATAGCTTATTCATATGTATGAACTTAAACTAATTCTTTACGCTCTTGTATTTTTCACTGAAATTTCTCTGATGGCTTATTAATATTCAAATATTATTCATCTGCCTCTGAAATAAATCTAAAAAAACAACCCTTTCGATACAATTTTCTATTGCATTATTCGATTAATTTTTAAATATTACTTCGTAGATATCTACTTAAGCAGCAAATAAAATAATGCTAGTTTTTCTTAGTAACTAAATATGGCGATTTCTAAGCCTTCGTGTTAGACCCTTCTTGAAGGTTAAAGAGTATTAACCCTTTGTCGATGAAGTACATTTTCGTACAAGAAGTAAGATATTTAAAGTTGGATTTCGAAATCATAAATTTTTATGTAACTTTCAAAAGCATATGATAAATTGAAATTTAACCTACACAATCATATTACAAATTTGTACTTATCCTACAAAATTATATAACAAATTTGTACTTAAGTTACGAAATCATATTTTAATTTGTACTTAACCTACAAAATCATGTTATAAATTTCACCCTTCAAAATCATAGAATAAATTTGGACTTACCCTTCAAAGTCATAGAACGAATTTGAACCTATCCTTCAAAATCATACAATAAGTTCAGACCTACCCTTTAAAATCGAACATACCCTTCAGAATTACACGACAAATTGCGACTTAATCTCAAACACAACGCGACAAAGAAACTTAAGAATCACAAGATGCCCTAAAACTCCAAGCAAACTTGACTTCACCCCCAGAACGAAGCTAACAAAGGCATCCCCCAGAATCGAAACAAAGGGGAATTACTCAAAACTACAGCAGCCACAAAGCGAGACGAACCGAGAAGCAATCTCCATCGATCACCGGGGCAAAAGTTGATGGTTGTCGAATAGAAGAGAGAGCGAAGCAGTTCGATCGTGTTCGAAAGGGGCAACGGAAGAAGATCTAACGGTCTCGTATAGGTAGAAGGGCAACGGGCGAAAAGTGTGCGTGAAAGCCCGGTTGATAAATGATAGGACGTACCGGGAGGCCCTAGACCCGCAGACCCAGAGACCCAGTGAACGGGCGAGCCGCGGACGAGCGGATAAAGGACCGAGCTGCCTTGTCTCGGCGCATATTAATGGACAAACATAATCGCCGCATCTCAGCAGGAGCCGGCAGCTGAAATATCCGCTCGCTGGTTGCCCGTGTGCTTTAGCCTTCTTCTGCTTCACGCCGGCTGCAGGCGGCCGCAGTTCCTCGCACGATGCCAGGAGGCGACGTTCCTCGCCCGTGGATGAACGTCTTCTACGTTTTTCTGCGGGCGTCGATCGAGTGGAAGTGTGCTCGCGTGTGCAAGTGACTGGATCGTGAATCGTTCGACGAGTTCCAAGTGTATCCAGTGTACGGCTCCCGAGACGCGTTTCGAGGATATTCCGCGCGGCGAACAAGGGAAGAGGAGGCAGCCGCTCCTAATTCACTTGCCGGCCCGCTCGAGCGGAAAGACTCTTCTGGAAGTCATGCAAGAAAGTCACGCCCCGGCCAGCCGGGATCGTAAAAACGGAGATCGCCGATACCGGAGCGAGAGAGGTTCATCGCTCCGCTGTTACAGGGAGCTCGTAAGCGGGTCGACTTTACGCCCAGCGTAAAACACCGCACGGAGCACGCGATTACGCTCGCCCGGTCACTTTCGGCCATTTTAATACTTGTTTTGTACGTCGTCGCTGAGGTTAATCGTAGGGGCCGTTCGAGAGGAATCGACGCTCTAGCGCCACCAATGGCATTGCGATATAATGTATTCGTATTGGTGCTATTGAGATAAAATAGTTGTGTACCACACGAGTGAAATTTTTGTACACATTTTGGTACATGTTGGAGATGGCAATTTGCGTATTTGACAATTTGAGGATTTCACCATTTGGGGATGTGGAGATTTGGGAGGAATTGACGGTATAAGAATTTGGGGGTTTAGGGACTTGGAGGTGTAGGGATTTGAAGATGTAGGAACTTAAAAAATACTCAAAAAATAAATCTTTCGACTTGCTACCTTGCGCATATAGTATTATATAATTTGTTAACATTTTCTGCCAGTGTGTGATGGTAATCAACGACGACCATCATGATTGCAAACACGTCCAAGAATTTAATTCTCAGTGAATATACAAACGGGTAGCACGGTGGCCAATTAAAAAGAATAGTACCTGTTTAATACCTGTTTTTCTCACCTCTCTTATTTGAAATCGACACACTATAGTGGTCATAAGAGGTGAAGGTAGATATTCTACATAATATCCGTCTCTAACATCCCTTGCTCTGAAATGAGTGTGTACTCTTCTAGGTATACATGGTCTAGAAAGGAGAGTGGACATTCTCTCTCCCTCCTTGCTCAGAAATAAGTGCACACTAGGTGATGGTCAATTAAGAAAGGAAGGTAGACATTCTATCTGTCTCACTCTTCTCGCTCGCAAATGACATTCTAAATATACTATAGCAGTGGTCAATTAAGAAAGGAGGGTAGTTAATATCAGTCTGCACTACATCTCTCGTTTGGAAGGCAATGTCTCCAGGTACAGCAGCGGTCAGTTAAGAAAAGGTAGATACGTAATATCTGTCCCTTTCCGACGTCTTCCCGTAGGACACACTCTTGTAGATAGACTATAGCGGTCCTCTATGTAGACTATACCTCAATGCGATAACGCTTGGTGTCGTAGCAAGTGCCGTTTGATTACGCTAGCTACTATCAACCGCTATAAAGTCGATGGAAGGCGGGCGTTAAAGCCGCCTCTCCTCGGGACCGCCTCTACCTCCTGTACAAGATCCCCCACCGTTTTCGCCGTTTCTCGCCGGGAGACGTCAGCCAAGCTGCCGCTGGCCACGAACCGGAAACTGTGGGACGTTCGCCAGCCACGAACACGCTCGAAAACGGAACCGAACGGGAACGCCATTCTGGAGTCACCACTCTGTCTCCTTTGCATTTCGCTAACAGTTTCTTATCGTTCACCGATGTTTACGTTCCAGATCGTCGTTTCGCGATATTCAGCTATTGTTATTATTAGCACTTTTAATAATAGCACTCGTGTTTGGCGATTAGCATTTGATGATAATTAGTACTTGCATTTGGGACTGACACTTGGATCAGAGGTATTTTTAATCGGAGATCTATGTGAATGCACCTCTGTGCGAAGGAATTAGAGATATTACCATAGTTGGTATAATTTGGTAGATTATGTACGCTCATGATTGAGTGTGATTTGGAATATCACATATGCTCATGATCAAATTGATGAATTTTGGTCAGTCATGTGTCCTTGTGTTCAGATTAGTATGAGTGGGCAGATCATGTATCCTCATGGTCAAACTGATGTAATATGATAGATCATGTATTCTTATGATCTGTAATTGAAATTCAAGGCTAGATTGCGACGATTAGATCAGTATTTCTTGAGCTAGCAAGTGAGATATGGAAGTTATGGGTATCACAATTAAACAGCTAATTACTTTATAATTTCAAAGTAATATTAGCTTAGCATTCTATATTGAAAATTAAATTCTCTTGTTAATCATGTTATGATAAATGATGGAAATCACACCTTGAAGATAATACTAACTAATATCACTACTATTTACGATACCTCTTGCTAGAACGATAACAAAATTGATCTGCCATTAAATCACAAAAAAGTCCCTTTTTAATTACCCGTTCCGATCGTATCAACATGTGACACAAACAAGTAGTTTTTGTGATCCAATTAACATCCATCGTTAGCAATTAATTAGAACGGAGAAGGAGAGGCTAAAACGTTACGATCTATCAAGTGAAGACAATATAAATCACGTTCACCGATAAGTCCGAAGAATACTCCTCCATTTTAAACCGTTCAGGCTAATCTCAACATCTTCGCCTATTGTTCAATTCCGTTTTCAACTGCTCGACATCCCGGGACTGTGGTCTCCGTTGCTTCTTCACTTTCGCTCGTTCCCTCTCTTCTACCCTTCTTCCTCTCCGGCCCTCACCGCTCCACGATGTTTTACCTCTCGTTCCTCCGCATTCTACCCTTCCCCTTTCTCGACCATCCTCCCTTATCCTCGTCGATCGTTCACCAACGATCGTAGCCTCGTCCTCGTTCTTCTCCTACCTCGAAACCGCCTTCGAACGAGCCCGCGCCGCGTGCAACGCGCGTACCCGCTCGCCGAGTGCGTGCGTGCGTGCACGTCCGGGGGTTTAATGGGCCCAGCTAATGACTATTGGCCGGCAGACCTGGGCGGGACCCGGAGAACTTGTCCGGTGCACACAGTGACGCGTATGTGGGGCAGACTCGCCGAACAGGAATCGCCTGTTGGAATATGTATTCCGTTCTTTCTCTGTTCTTGCCGGGGGATGCTCGAGATGCATTTTCGACCGACACATTCAACTTCTAATCAGGAAGACCCGTAGTGGGGATGCACCTTAATTGTAAATTCACATATCCAAAATTTCAGAAGTTAGGGATTTCGGATTTGGGAATTTGTGGTGATGGAGATTTAGAAATTTGGGGGTTTAGGGATTTAGGGTTGGAGGAATTTGGAGGTTTAGGGAATTGGGGGTATAGGAATACCCACAAGAATTTGTGGATATAGGGATTTGGAGTATAGGGATTTAGTGATATAAGGATTTGGACATGCAGGGATTTAGTGATATAAGGATTTGGACATGTAGGGATTTGGAGACCTAGCGATGTGGGGACGTAGTGATTTGTGGATGTAGAGTTTTGGGGATGTAGTGATTTGTGGATGTATATTGAGGATATAGAATTGGGAGGTTTAGAGACTTGAGGATGTAGAAATTTGAGGATATAGGATTTAGTCTAGGAAGTTGACTAGGCGATATAGGTATTACGAACCTTAAATATTTTACTGACTTAAGATTTTAAGTAGATGCAGAGTTTTAGATATAGGGACTTGGGAATACAGGTACTTCATTACGTAGGAATTAAAGGATATAGTAATTTAAAAATATACATACTGGAAATTTGGTAATTTGTGATTTTGAAAATTGTACAATTTGTAATGTCAATGAATAATTATAAAACACAAAAAAAATGTGCATTAAATATAATATAAAATTGTGGACCCGAATGTTAAATTCCTATAATTAATTCGAGCACTAAAATACCGTTTCCCCGAGCATTCAAGTACGTATCGGGGATCTAATATTTAATATTCAGCATCGAGCATCGATTATTCAAGTATCGAACGATTCCACTTGTTCCGAGCGCAATATCAATACCATCGAGGAGGCAACAATGCCGACGGGGAGCGATAAAGCGGGCGGAATAAGGGAGCAAAATAAGAGAGAAGAAAAAAAAAGAAAGCGTAACCAAAAACAAAAAGAGGACAATCGGAGAGGTAAAAGAAATCGATATTCAAAGTACACACCCGAGTATCGGACCGGTGCACTCTAATTTCCTCGGCGATCAAAGCGGTCGTCCGTTTTAATGTCGTGCCACGACGTCGTCCTTTGGAGGAGGACCCGTAGGACGTGTAGGGCCTCCTCAAGGTCCGATGGTGGTGTCGGGTCTTTTACGACGTGATTTACATAGAATGGCCGACTGCCGGGGCGTATATCGGCGGCATTAGACCCCGTGAGAGGAAGAGGAGGCATAGGCGGCAGAAAAGCAGAAGGAAGAAACCGGTGAGAGAGGACGAAGAGGAAAAAGGACGACGTGTCTATAGTCGCAAGCTCGTAAGTCAGTAATGCGGAGCAGACGCGGAGCAGACGCTGAAAACATCCATCACGCTCGCGGCCCTTATCTTCTCCCGTAGATCTCAGCTTCATAATTACATTCTCGCCAGCTCGAAAAGACCCACCCACCCCCCTGGATGACTTCTCTCCTGCCACCGTATCATGGGACACTCTGGATAGCGACAACCTCGTGCCTTCTACTCGTACCGTACGTGCCGCGATTAAGCGGAAAAATGTGACATACGTGCGGGACCGGCTTACTTCTCGCCGACGTTATTAGAAGAGCCTGCTTTTATTTGCTGTTGCAGAATGATCCACGAACAACGTGACTGCTTCTACTTGCACAGGTTGCGTGCTGGTAGAACTTGGTCGAAATGGCTTTCGAGATTCGAATGAGTGAAAAAGTTCATTTCAAAAAGATATTGAACTGTGTATTATGTGAAGATTATTAGTGAACTAATTATAGGCAGTTCCAAGTCTAATTATTCATCCCAAATTTCCTCGCGTTATATCGCTATAAAATTCAAGGAAATTACTATGTTTTATATCGCCATCCACCTCGAATCGTTATGTGCCCTATATAGCCATCCCATATTGCAACTGGCTATATTGCCTACTCGTTATATCACTTATTAGTTGAAATGGTGGACGAGCGTGTACGTAACAGAATTGTCCGAGAATAACTATTAATCACTAGAAAAACGAAAGAGCATCTCCCGAAGAAGGATAATCCAATAACGGTAGGCACAGCGATACAATCGGGGCGATAAGCACGCGGATGATTGCATCGCGTCGGTTCTCCGCGATCGAGATAAATGATACGGCCGCGTTATCTCATTATGCGAGAGGCTAATTTAAGCGCTTCGTCTGAAAACGCGACCGATAAATCGGCGATACATCGCGTTCGGCAATTACCTGTAATACGCACGATTACTTAACCGGGCATCGAGACAGATTGTCGAGGGTGCCGGGTAATTGGATTGGAATTCGCGACATCCACGGCGAATAATTACCGTTTCTTAGATTCGTTACTCGATTGCGCCGGCGATTAAGAGACATTGTGCCCAATATAAATGCCATTCACGGATTAAAAGTTCCAGGAAAATAGATGGCGAATCTGATAATTCTATGGTGCATTCAATAGTAATTCATTGAAATTTTCGAATTGCTTTATGGGTCCATTGTGACGTCCGAATTCAATGGAATCTTTGAATGCGGACGAGATTGTCGGATACAATGGTAAGCGTGTTCTACGGTTTTCGCGAATTTTGTAAATTGCGTAAGATATCTGAGAGATACTAGGAATAATGATAAAACGATCAGGAAGACTTGTCTTTGTTAACCTTGTAACGAATATGTTAAAACGTATTATGAAATTCTTGTAGGTTCTGTATCAATCTACTAAAACACGGTAGCGAGTAGTTGAAAAATTGTTGGGAATTTACAAACTTTCATTTCGTTCGTTCTTCACCGTTCGAGGCTTAAAATAATCCTAAACCCGAAGCTTGATAAATTCGTACGAAGACCAGATGCGTACCTGAAGTTACAATGACGCGTACGAACGCGTTCTCCGGAGAAAATAGGAGAAAGGTAGCCAGGTGAGGAAGCCGATTAAAGTTTCAACGACTCGTGACAATAACTACAACGCGAACGCCAGGTGCCCTCGCTCATCTAACATTAACATTGCTGGTCGATAACGCTCGGCAACGGGAGAGAATCGAAACAGCAGGCAGGTAACAAGAACGAAAGAGAAAGATGGACGGAGAAAGGTGGATAGAGAGAGATAGAGAGAATCGAGCCCACAGCGTGGGCGGAGACAATAATCGACTGGATAACTCGTTTGTCTTCTCGCCCAGGTTGTTCGTTAAGGACTGTCTATCGCAAATATCGTGCGAGCACGAACGTATTTACCGACGTCTCGGATTGGAGTCGTGAGCTCGAATCCACCGGGTCGAAATGGGAAAGCGAAATGACGATCGGTGCCTGGAACCGTATGAAAAGAGAATTGCAATATGCATTTCTAGCGTGCGTCGTGTGAGTCTTTTGATTAGTTGACACATTAAATTATAGCGAGGATCACCTCTGCTACATTTAACTCTTTGGCGATATAACGAGTTGCAATTCGCAGTTTGCAACGCGTGGCAATTTCGGGCACATGGCGATATAACGCGAGACAATCTGGAACTGGTAGCAATCTAAGACGGACGGCGATATAACCCGTGGAGAATGGGACGTGCATATGTGTAGCTATACACATGACTATAACACACGACGATGCATAGCAATCTATCAATTTTTGTAATTTGAAGCACGTAACAATATAGATCACGTAACAATATAACTTGTGACATGTAATAATACACGTAGAATACAACGTGAAACTAAATAACACATCACGAGTCAACTAGCGTCAATACGCGCAGCGAATTTCCATGGAGTTAATCAACGTACAACCGATTACACCGAATATTCAAAGTAACCAAATATTAAGCTTCCGAGTGCAGTTTCAGCGGACGTTTCCACGTGACGAGTAACACGGTACATTCGCCGCGATGAAAATAGGCCCGCAATGGATCTTAACAACCGCTTGTCGAAAATATTTCACCGACGCGGTGGCCTCTGGTAACCGAGTTCCTACGGGGGGTTCATTCTTTTTTCACGTCCACAGGTGATTTCCTGTGGCGTGAGCGGCGGCCATCGTGATCGTGCCACGGCCGAGGGTTGCAATTTTTGTATTTGCAGGAATATTTATAGCCCCACCGATGGATTACCATAAACAACACGCCGAAGAAACTCGAAGATTACTGTATTTAAATGGCGAGACGTACGGACGAGGGAATAATTATCAACAAACGAACGAATCGTCATTGATCGTACACGAACGTACTTCGATGTTGTTGTTTCACTGCCACGTTGATCCATTTACGTAAACTTATCTTTTAGATACATAACCAGCTATTAGTTAGATAACTAATCCTTTAATCGTCGAGCTTATAAATTCTCTATCTTTTATGTAACACACAGTGTTACGTGTTACGAAATTAAAAGATAATCTTATCGATAGGAAGAGGATTTTGGTGCAAATCATTTGTTGTTAGTATGGCTATTTTTAAGGATTTTCTAGAGTACAAGTAGACGGGGCAAAGGTCATTGAATCGTGGACCTAACGAGTGGTAGCCGTAAAAGGTATAAATTCGTTTTACGTTCGAGTCTTGGCTGGTCACGCAGCACAGTTCGCGGACTTGATGATGATGAACTTCTTCGGGTCTGCTACGGTTTTGCCCTGCAAGCTCGCTCGTAAAGTCGACTTTAATCTTCGGCAAAA
Source organism: Megachile ligniseca (assembly GCA_945859555.1). Classification (NCBI taxonomy): domain Eukaryota; kingdom Metazoa; phylum Arthropoda; class Insecta; order Hymenoptera; family Megachilidae; genus Megachile; species Megachile ligniseca. The sequence continues at coordinate 7,030,476 of OX243784.1, forward strand.
AAGATCGTTCGCGTTATTTCGCATAGTTACCCTTGGAATCTTTTAATAATACCCGACCAGCCATTTTAATTATAATTCCTCAAAACAATCGATTCATTACGCGACTCGTTACACAACCGGCAAGACTGATTGCTTTTAACTAAACGTAAAACATTTTTTTTTATATAACCCGAAAAGTATAATGGAGGATTTAGTACATTTTGTACTTTCATATATTTAATATAGTTTATAGATACATTTATTTCTGTATTTTGTATATTGATTATTACTGTATTTTGTGTATTGATACATTAGTACTGTATTTTTTATATTAATACAATTTATAATATATTTATGCATATTGTTAAATTAGTGAATACATAATACATAATTCTCATACGTTTGTTTAAAAAAATTGTAAAAAATATTGCTGCTGAATTTTTTTTTAAATAAAATCGCACATCAAAATCAATTTCGTCGAAGTCACAACACGAACTTATGATTTAACATTTCCTAATTGCTGAATTAATTTCAAAATATGAGATATTTATCATGTTCCTGGTCTAAACAAGATTCGTCCTAAACATTCAACTTTCTCGAAAATATTACACAAAAATGTTGCATCTCCAACAAGAGAAATCTTAGCATTAAAAATTTAGCACGTGATTCGAGTTCGAGGAGGCAGGAAAAATGGGCATTTTAACGGGAGATTAAAAATGTATGTGGGACTAGAATGATTAATGCTATCGATGATAATTCCATGATTTAGTGACGGCGTGTATTAACGACGGCAATTTGGCCGGTAATGGTGTCAGTGTCACCTCGTATCGGCGGCTAACGACGACTATACAACATTTAGCCCCGGCCGATAGCGGTGCCTAAAAATGACGAAATCGCCGGTCGCCAGGCAGAAAAAAGACGACGAAACTGTTTGCGATCGTGTAACTTTCCGATCGCAATGTATTAACGTCAACCTTATCACCTCTATGCTCTCAGTCAGCGGTCGCGGCGGGAGACGCGTACGCCATTGTTATTACCTCCACGATTATCCTCGCCTTCACTTCCGCCATTAGCATGATCGACAGCATTATTATTCCTGGCGTGCATTTTTCCGGCGAGTTCCTTTCTCGTTTGCATAATTAGTATTGCGTAAAACGAAACGGACAGTTCGTATGCTCTCGCATGCAGCCGATGCAACGGTGAACGGATTTCTTGCGCAACCGCGTTTTTCTGCCAGGACAATTTGCTGAAGTCGAGCTTCGGCCAATGAAGTCGTTAGTCGCTCGTACAATGCGAGGTGTCTTTCGATTATTCCTTTTTAGACCCGCTGGCGCAATTTTAGAGCAGCGGGAGTGGAAGCGGGAGAATAAGAGAAACGCGAAAGAAGGGTGAAAGTCAGAAGTCGATGACTGGTAAACGATCTTTCAATTCCTGAAAACTGCTCTTGCGGTTTGTTCAACAAAAATGGGGAAATGTACGAGAAAGATCGTTATTAAGTTGAACGTAATGGTTTCGAAAATGAAAGAATTAGGTTAGGTTGCAGCTGGACGTCGTCAATCATGGGCATAAAGGAGTATTTAAAAAGTTGACATTGATTGGTACAATTAGGGCGTACGTGATCAAATATTCAAGAAAGTAAGGGTAAAAAATAGCATGATGAAATACTGAAGTTCAACATGAAAAAGTTGCATAAATGAAAGGATTACAGTTGCAAGTAAATATCTTAAAAATAATGTTATTATGAAGCTGAACATGAAAAAGTTTCATGAAAGATGGATTAAAAATTAACATTAATTGGTACAATTAGGGCATATGTAATGAAAATAAAATAAAAACAAAAATAGTACGATAAGATAAAATTATTCTGAAACATAGCTTCAGAATGAATAATAAATAGTTGCGACTCATCGACCATTGATGCAATATAGTGTTTAGAAAATTGGCACTAGTTGTGGAAAAATATTTACAGGAATAGAAATAAAGTTCATTAACAGCTGAGACAATGACACAAGCAAAATCAAGTTGGTTAGAATCCGAAAAATGGTAGACTGAATGAAAGTGAATGAAAAAAGAATGGCGCAGAATAAAGACACTGAAATTGATATTGACGTGGAAGAACTTCAAAATTGGGAAGATCAAAATCGAGTCACTGGTCATTGATAAAATCCGGCGTTCTGCGATTCTTAAAAATGAAGATTGACACATGCAGATAAACAGACAGGATGAAAATGAGTGACAGTAATAACGCGATAAAGATGAAAACTGATAGATTTCGACCGAAAAAAGAACGTGGGTTGTAAAATTTATGAAATGCAGCTTTCCTTTAATTATCTGCTTAATAAGTGGCTGTCCTATAACTACCAATCTGATATTGACCTGCTCAATAACTATTTGCGACAAAATCAATACGATACTATACTCTAATTGTATGTCACATAATCACCAGTCCTATATTTGCATGTTCAATATTTGCCTGTTCGATTATTATCAAATACCAGTTCTTTAATTGTACGTCACATAATTACCAAGCTTATATTATAATTAATAATATAGTATTATAATCAGTAATCTATCCGTTCATTATCAATCAACCCGTTCTATAATTACATTTCACATAATCCAGTCCTATATCCGCATGTTCGATAATTACCAGTTCCATTATTATCAACGTGTCAGATATCTTCTCATTTTTTCTGTATAATTAACAAATAAACTTTCGAATTTCCTCTGCTAACTCCCAGTTAAGATAAAGGGTTGAAACTTGGTACAAGGTGTTTCTGAATATTTGATTGAATGACGCATAAATTTAATCTGATCCAAGGGCACTTCTGCCCACCTTATCCGGCAACTTTCCCGAGCCCTTTCGACGACGTGCTCTTTCGTTACGGAGCAACGTTGCCGATGAATATTTATGAACGCAATTTGCAAAGTGGTGCGTCGATATCTGCGTGATTATAACGAGCAATGCTTTTTATTTTTCAGTTTTCCTTTTTCGTGCCGCGCTTTCCCTTCCAGCGTTCCTTCTGCCTTTTTTGCTTTAATCGACGCGAAATATTTATGACGGTGTTATCGGTCGAATGAAATTGAAAAGCTTCATCATGCCCGACACCGGCATTATATTTATTAATATACACGGGGAAACTAAACGCGATCGTTTTTGATTTGACGCGATACAAGTAAATCGAATATCGTGTAGCTTTCAATGAAAATTCATTTCGACGAAATCCCTTTTATTTTTCGTCTGCACACAAGCTTCTCTGCTTAATGAAATAATCAATTATTGGACGTGAAAAGGAACGATTTTGTTCGGCCATCGATATCGACGTGTATAAAATAATAATCCGATACGGTGGAAATGAAACGTGTACAGTCACCGACGAAATTGTCATTATTGTAGTACTCGTTGACACGTAATTTGCAGTATCGAGTATCTTTTTCCATTACACCCGCGATCGATCTGTTATGAGCAACGCTCCCAGTATTCTCAGGCCATCGAAAAAAAGGCCTGTCGATTCGATGCCAGTCTATTAAATTAAATCTTACTTCAAATCGACGAGTTGTCGATGAAACACGTAATGGATTGTACATTCGAATCGCGAGTCTCTTATATCGCGTAAAAATTTGTAGAAGATAATTTCAACGCGACTGGCAAGAAACTTACCCGTTGAAATTCATGTTTCCTTACATCCTAATTGATCAATTATGGCAACAGCTTCGTGTCCCGTAATTTCTTTGACAGGCTGAAATTCGCGAGTACCGTTCTATTATCCGTGATCGCAGAAGAAGTTCAAATCATGATAATCAGTATGGTAATGAACATACCGGTTATGGTTATCGTTTCTGTATGACAGCTTATCGATCCGTTTCACCGATTATGTCTGTTTCGGAGTCGCGAACGTTCCATCAGACCAATAAATATATGAACTCAAGAATTTAATTGCGATCGCGTAACCATCGCGTTCAATAGGGCATGAAAATTTATCGACTCGCTGCTACGAGTTGTTTCTTCGACGATTCTGTGTGGTATTATTTAGGGTGCTCTTTGATGCTACACGAAAACTGGATTAAAAGTAATTGTATTTATTGTCGGGATAATAATATCGGTATTCTCCGTTATGGAATTCAAGGGATCGCATTTTGGGGTTTTGAAGCTTTGAAGTTTTGGAATTTTAGGATTTTGAGATTTTGGGATTTTGAGGAATTTGAGAAATTGGGATTTTGGGGAATTTGGGGCATTTGGTAATTTAGGATTGCGAGAATTTGGGGAATTTGGGAAATTGGGATTTTTGGGACTTTAGGGAATTTGGTAATTTGGTAATTTGGTAATTTAGGATTGTGAGAATTTGGGAAATTGGGGAATTTGGGGTACTCAGCAACCTTGGGGGTTAGAAACGTTCGAAATTTCAAAAGTTTCAATATTCCGAAATTCTACAGCACCGAATTTCAGAAGTTCCATCTACACTTCCAAAGTTTGGTAGTCGTTCCAAAATCCTAAAACTCAGGGCTCAATAATTCAAGAAACCAAAATTCTAAGATTCGAAAATCACAAACTGCTATCAATTACCCTATACACCTCCCAAATGCCAACAGCTCAATAAGAAATAAACCCAACTAGTCCCTAATCATCCCCCAATAATCGCAAATAAAATCGTCCCTATTAAACAAGTTTCTAAGACATTTCTGCCAACCTTGATATTCTAAAACTATCCAAGACACGCCGGAGTCTTCGCTGGAATAACGTCCCGAGTAGATGCTGGAGTACGGTTCGAAGGAAGACGACGAAGGAAGGAGGCAGGAATGTAATCACAGGATTCCCTCGCGATCCTTCGGGATGCAGGTAGCCATGTTGGATTCTTGGCCGGCTGGCTTATATATATTGTTCATTAGGCGTTGACAGTGACAGCACGGCTCGGCTTCTATTTCTGAGTGCTCGCGTGGCCTCGTACAGTCACTATACACCGTTCCCGGTAGTCTCTCGAACTCGCTTACCCAGCCAGACCATGAAAACGGGCTGCGACCACGAAATAAGTGCGACCAGGGTGAAGAGGTTAAGGTAAGTTTCCTGTTACACGCGCCAGCCTCGTATATGACCGAGCGTAAACTTGCATCGTGTTCCTTGCAGCCGACGCGGCCGGATATTTAGTGGCCACTTAACCGTCCGCCATGGACGCGCTCGACTTTCGTCGCGAGGATTTTTCTCGATTTTTCTCCTACCTTCGACGTAACGAGCTCCAAACAACGGACACGGTATTCGATTTCCGTCCATACGGTTCCACTTCTTACGGTACCACGATGTAGTCCCTGCTTTGACTTTTTCATTTAGAGAAGTTTACATTTCTCAGTTTTTCACGTTTGAGACCTTTCTGACTGGTGCACGGAAATATACTTTTGTTTTGGAAAGGAAGGGAAATTATATTAAATACGTTGTAAGGTACAGTCATGTGATGTGATTTTTTGGATATGTGGATTTGACTACATGAATATTAAATATAAAAGATATGACTACATATTAAATGTAAAAAATGTGACAATATTATATGTTACATGTGAAAAGTATAATCAAACATAAAATATTATGAATCAGAAAGTTGTACAAATGTATAAAAAAGATTTGATTGATATTGTTAGGACCCCGATCGTAATCGAAATAAAAAAATCCGTAACACAAGTTTTACATTTCAGAAACGTTCACCAGCAACTGGAGCAACCGTAAACGGAATAACGATATCGGTTCCAGTCAATCGATAATAAAATACCATCGATTTTAGATGTTCGTTAGTCGTCCAAGAAACGCACTTCAGTACAAGCGATAAAGAACGTACGGCAGCTTTACGCAACAGATCGTATGAGAAATATGGTCGATTTCGTCTCGATTGCCGTTCGATTTTTCCAAGACCGAAACGGAAAAATCCCCGTCACTAGGACGCGGCAATTTCGTCGTACAACGTTCGCGGAATAACCTAATTTATTACGTACGCAACGGCCCATACGGTTTCTAAACGAGGGACCATTAACATCCACGCGAGCGCCATAATCATATCGGAAATATGAAGCAGCTTTCGGGACAAAAATCGATCGTCTACCGACTTGGTAAATCACGCGCTCGGTAGACACCGTTTAATCCGTTTTTAATTAATCCTTGCCACCGGGATTACCGCGGTCGCAACGTTCTCCTCGAAATTGTTTGCGCGAATGGTCCACTGTTTTCAACTATCAGCGCCAGGATATCGGCGATTTTCAACGGATCAACGTTTTTATTAATTAAGGTGAACAGGGCCGGCAACAAATGGCCGCGATTAAAAGGCCGTAACGATCGTGCAAACCACGACCCGGCGAAGAATAATCGTTCCTTCGGTAGCGAGCAGATTTGTTTATCAGCTTATCGACCGTTCGTTTCTGGCGTCATAAGTTATATCGTAAAGGGAAACCGGTTCGTAAACGTTGGCCGGAATGCCCGGCTGCCAGCCAGCCACGATGAAGTTGCATTCTCGGGCTCGACGATGCATAAAGCTGACTGGAAACCGTGATCATCGTTACGTCGTCGAGCATCGAAGAGTTGCTGTTTTCGATCCTTTCCTACTTAATTGTCTAAGATTCGACCGACCCCGTCCGCCATTTTATGTACTGTTACTTCCATTTATATTCTCACACTTGTACCACTATTTGTTGTTCACATTAAGCAATGTATCTTGCTGCTTATTAACTCATTGTAATTATTAGGAAAGTATATAAACTTCGATGAGCAATTTTGAACAAGGCTATCATATTAATGTATGAACATGAAAAATGTAGAAAAAAGTACGTAATTTTATATTCTTGCACCAAGTCGATGGAATGTCTGAATTTAAGACGATGATCAAATAGTTTCTGATTATCCCAAACAATAGCCATCAGAGGAGAGCATAATACCTTTCTGAACGACCAATCGTAAGCTTAAAAAGTATAGGAGGTAGCAAAGGTGTAGTTCTTGGCAGCGGCGTTATCCCTGGCCGAATATCCGGGAAGACGACGATGACAAGGGGAAAAATGTAGCTCGTAAAGAACCGCGCAAATATGCATGGGAATTGCATGCACAAGAGAAAAGGCGAAGGTGAGAAAGAGGGTAAATTTCATGGAAAGAGGAGCAGCGTAGAATAGACAGGAACAAAGAAAAAGCACGAGAGTAGCATGATAGGGAGGGGTGAGAGAACAACCCTCTCGAGCTTCCACGAACGGCTAAAAACGAGCTGCATGCTTTGCACGTTAAAATGGCTGGCCCATAACTTCGAGGATTTTTGTCGCCGGCTTTAGTCGCAACTTTATGGGGGCTCTATGGAGAGATTGTAAAAATTTCTCGCTTAACGAACACACCGGGAGGATGATTAGTAGTTGGTCCAAAGAGCTGGCGGGAAAAGTCTCAGTTACTGGGTTATTTGAAAAGGGTTCACAACCCTTTTAACACTCTTCGACTTTGTTCGCTAGAAAATTCGTACAATGCTTCGGGAATATACGGACCTTCATATATTACCGGATGGATACTATATTTTCAGAAGATACCAATTTCAATAGATTTCAAAGTACTTCTAAGACTGCTCAATTTTCATTTCTCAAGTATCTCTAGTTTTTAGTTTTCACTTTTCTGCTTTTCTGCATTTCGAGTTATTACATTTCAGAGTCTTGGTTACTTAAAGTTACTAGACATTAAAGTTCCTACGCCTCGATACTTTAATATTCTAAATCCTTAAATATCTAAATACCTAAATACGTAAACACAAACACTTAAATACCGAAATTTGTAAATCTAATTTTTCAAAATGAAAATATGTAAACCCGTCAATCAACGAACACGCGAGTTCGAAAATGAAAGTAGATCCGTAAATTTCCACCGTCGAAAAATAAACGAAAGTGGTCGAGGCAGTTGATGTTCGCAGTGTGAGTGCCGGGTGTCAGCCATGATGTTCGTACACGCATTATCGCGGTTGCTTTCATCGTAACCAGGCAGAAGAGTTAAAAGCGAGGTTGTGCAGCTCCCGTCACGAGCGTTGGCCCGTGTCTTTATTTAATTAGCGAATTACACGCGTCCCGTGGCAATGGTAACAGTCGTTTCTCGATCAGATAGCTGATATTTATTCGAAACGGATGCGACCGAACGAAGGATTATGAAAAGGGGAGGAGGATCCTCTTGGACACGGGTTACCTTACGACGAGCACAGAGTGGGAATAAATACTTAACGCGACTATCTTATTGTTCATGGCCGCAGTTTGATCAGGGAACGCCTTTTGAAGCGACGTTAAAACGGCTCCTCGTATATCGACCGAGTAATAACTATATTGTTGAAGAAAATTTATGGGATTCAGTACGTGCAATTTTATGGTGTCTTCGAGGCTCGTTCACGGAATTTCTTTTTACCGAGTGATTTTTATTTTGTCGTATAAACCTGACAAATTGGTCGTTAGTTCAACGAAATGCGCTAATTTCCGAATTAATTTAATTATCTGTTGCAGAACGCGTTGCCTTTTTTCCTTTTGTGAAAACGAAGGGCTGGTAATTAGACACGGAAGAAGGAGAACTGATTAATTATTCTTCCCGTTCAACATCAGATATTTTGCAATATCGTTAATGGCACAATTACCACGAATTAATCTCGCTAATGCTCGATGATATCCAGAATTCTGGGATCACTTACCGCGATACATTTATATACATCGAGCTGTTACCTTGATGCATCTTTAGCATCCACGTGTGTTTCCGTTATTAATAAAAGGGTACGAAAGCGGATAAAGATGTTACATTTGCATATAACACTGTGGTTAATGATATCTCGTAGGCATCATTAACCATTATGATATGCTCTACACTTTATCTTTTTCACAATGATAATTCTGCTTAATTGCAATGTTATAATTACACAGTCGCTGTAATTGTTCAGGAAACGCGTATCTTTGTATGTGCATATGTAATTCATTTCGTAAAAGAACAGTCGCTGCTGGAATATCTTGCTTTTACTTTTATTCTTTTATGCGTTATGTTTTTACCACTGTAATACTATTGTCAAATAAAATTGTACAACTGTGCTTTACGTTGTATCGTTCATGGAAATTTGCGCTATGTGGACTATGTAATCGGCAATATAACGTATATCATTAAACTCAACAAAAATTCCCCCAAAATGAAATTCATATGTTCCACCTAAATCTGTTATCTCTGAAATTGATTGTTACCGACTTAGTCGACAATTTATCTGGCATCAAATTTTCGTCCAAGGTGTTAATTTACGTGTCGAGACAGTTAACACGGACGAGTAATTTTCGTACAAAACGAGGTAGCCAACACAGTTTGCACGATAAGTACAAGACGGGGAGATCTGATCATTGAAAAATTTCAATGCACACTCGAAAATCGTCCGATGCACCAATTACCAGCCACGGATGTATTTGTTTTGTTGCTAATTGGATCGCCGAACCGTGGCTGTTCAGCAACCGTTGCTTCGATTATCTAACTCATCGGGAAGTAATAAAGAAACACGCTACGAATTAAGTTCGGTCGCGTTCAATCTACCCGCACGATGTGTGGTTCGATGATTATGCGAATATTATTTCATGTTCCGCCGTGTGGAACAGCGAGCTTTTCTGTATTCTCCACGAGTTTTATCATCTTGAACTTAATATGTATACCAGTGTGTTATGTTTCGAGCAAGTGTTGTGATGGATCGTTGCGCGGTCTCTTATTTTATTTAGAAATACAGACGTCCACCGGTGTTACGAGTTTCGCGGGCGCTATATCGTGCATCTGTTCGTAATTTCATGTTTTATCTCGCGTACGAATCTTACACAGAGTCTCACGTTAAATTATTAAAGTTATGGATTAGACATTTTTTTCAATTTCTTTACTCGTGATTTCTAATTTTTTTAATTTTACAGTTAGAATTTACAATTTTTTAAATTTTAAATTCTTTAAATTCTTCTTCTTCAAATTCTTTAAATTCTGTAATTTTTTCAAATTCATCGAATTCAGTTAATTAATTACTGCTACAATGTTAAGACAAATAAGGAAAATTGAAACGTTATTTTGAATTTATAGATCCCTGATTATGTAAATTATAATAGGCATTAAACTTGTTATATTTGCGTCACGAGTGCGTCACGATATTATAAATCAAACGGTTAAACTCTAAACATCCAAATTTCTAAACACTCAAAAATCTCAAGTATAATTACCAATCGTATACTTCCAACATGACAAAATAATCGCTATACCAATTACAATTAAATTACCTATTAAAACAGCCATAACCTATAAAACTTTCGAAATGACATTGAATTTTTCTGGCATCGACGCATTCAACATGAATCTCGCTTTAATCAATTTCTGGCCATAACTCATCGTAAACTAGTTCCACAACATCCACGTCCCACGCTTTCTTTCATCCACGAAATTTTATCAATTAACTTTCGTGTTCGATTAATCCAGCGTATCCAAGGACACGCGAGTAGCTGAACGATCTCATTCCGGTGGAAGACATAAAGCCGACTGGTACAGAGAATCCACTTATTATCCCTGCAATTTAACAAATAAGCAGTTCCATTTTCTTCCAGACGTTTCAGTCGGCGAACCGTCGGATCGATTTTCTCGCAAGGATAATTCCATGAAGCATTCGAAGCTGAAGGAAGCAGAAAAACGTGAAGAGGAAGCAAGGGTTCCTCTCCCTCGAGCCTAGCGTTAATTAGTTTCACCTAAGTTAACGACCTTTTCCCTCCTAATCAGGTAATTCCGTATCTCTTTAAAATAATCTCGCCGAGTCGTCCGCTAATGAAATTCTGAATTCGTTACTTGCGCTGTTGTTTCTCTTTCTCCGTTCTTGCGGACCTTTATTCTTTTGGTACGACGAGGGAAGAAGCATCTGCCCGAAATTTTTCTTCTCGCCGGCTGTTCGCCACCCTTCCCACGAAATTACGAGGACCGGTCGCTGATGAAAAAGCGGCGGATTTATGAAGCAACCGCACTACTTTCTTCGGGTACGCACTCGGCCCCACGATAATTCGTGAAACACCGGTGCTAAGGTTCTTTTAATGACTGGATTGCCGCCGTACTCCAACAATGATTGAACGATAAAATCGTTCCACAGTTTTCAACCTCTCATTGAAACATAATGGCGAGAACAATAATCTAATATCGCATTTATGATGGCTAATACATCGCTCCCTTAATCATTTCTTCAAGTCACTTCACTAGTTTAATCCTTGTTTTTCTATACATAAACAACAGACTAAATAATCTACTAACAAAATAATTAAGATATGACTACGTTTACGATGCTCTTCAGGGTTTATTAGTTTCACAATTAGGATTTACGATCCTCATCAGTTTCCCTGTTTTAGGTGGTCCCAAATTTGATGGGCTTCAAAAAACCGACCAGATAATCTTCGAAGTATTAATTGCAAGGAAACGTGCATTAATAGCGGAGTAGGTTAATGGATTAAATGTCATGGCGGAACTGTGCCGCCATAATTCCTGTCGAACCAAGCGCGAGTTTTAAATCCCCGATTGTCCAAGTTCCTCGAACTCGACGCTCTACCTCGAAGAGCCGCCATAATGATCGCGGATTACGGTAACAATTCGAGGCACGATAACGACGCGTTGATTACAAAGAACCGGTACTTTTCTCGTGAACTCCACCCAACGTTCGCGTGACCAGTCGAGTGATCGATATGGCTCTCGCCATCCATCTCGTCGCCTTAAACGCGTTTCTTTTTTTCAATGGTTCCACTCCGCGAGGAACGCCGGCCTTTTTAAATTATCCACCTCTTGCAATTAGACGAATGCTTTCGATTTTAATCCAATTCACTTAACGACGGAAACCTGTTATTAGACGTTGCTGCGGATCTCATAGACGTTTATCAAAATAAATTATTTTAAAATATTACAAAATTAAATTTTTGTATTTCTTTCAAATTTTTGAACTTGTAAGAAAAATTCCTGTAATTATCATGTATTTTAAAATGATGTAAACTTATGTATCGCAATATTATAAAGAATAAAATTGAATATATTTTTAATGTTCGAACATTCTCCCGGATATTTTACGCAACGAATTAAATCGTGTTTTCGAGCAACAAGGACACCGTCGTTTAATTACGGTTCGACGGAGATCGGATCGGTTTCACGCAGAGAAGCGATAGGATTATTATTTGTGCAATGTTTTTCGTGTAACAAGACAGTTACACGCGGCTATAATGAACAAGCCAGTGGCACGAGAGGCCTGACGATCGCCATCTTGACCGAACTAACCGCGTACATAGACGCAAACGATGGCCACGCAGGTGGTGTGCATTACCTGTCACTCACACCAGTGGATATACGAACCATGAGTTCACCATGGCTTCCCGCACGAGCCCCGTAACGAGCATATGATTGCTTTGGTTGGTCGGCTCTCTCGAAACAATCGACCTCAACCCCCTCGTGGCAACAATAGTACACACCCCCTGTTGAAATGTGCACAGGTAAATAATCTTAATGCTCTTTCGCTTCAAAAATGCCAGTGGGACCAAATATGTCGAAGACGCTATTCCATTATTTTCTTCTATAACAATTTTGTAAAATTCTGATACACGGTTAATCACAACAGAATTTTTTGTACTTTTAGAAAATTTTTTATTTCTAACAGAAGTTTTATATTCGTAGTCCATCACATTTTTCACACGTAGTAAATTTGATATTTTTAACATAAGAAATTTAACATTTGTAACAAGTTTATCTTACACCATGAATCTCCACGAACCTCTAACTAGAACGATGAATCAATTCGTCATGGCTGATTAGAAGGTAAATTCCACTAGCGAAAAATATCGAATATCATCGAAAATTAGAAGCAGGCGTTTTACATCACTCGTGAAAATTTACGAGGACTCTCGGTGGTAGATCGCTCGAATCCCGAATAAATTCCATCGACAAAAAGGGAAGGCTCGAGTTTTCCCGAGCTATGAAGATTCACCGTGTCTTGCGAACAGACTCGTCGGCCTGTCAATGTGAAACATCACCGTGCCACCCCACAAATAGAACCGACGGGATTTCGTTGCCGCATGCTCGAAATACGCGCGTCACTCGCGGCGACGTTTACAATTCACCCGGCTACGACATCTCAGTCCTCCTCCTCTTCTCTTGTGTTTGCACTCCTAAGCCTAAAATCTCCTCTGTTGCTCCTACTAACGTATCGAGGTATACCAATGATTACAATCATTACTATTCGAGTACTTCTTATCAGTAATTGAGGATGATCATCTACGAGAACAATCATTGAGGATAAAAATCATTGAAGACAGACTACCATTGAGACAACCATACAAGAACTTTCTTCGACAAGTGCTTAATCAAGCCCAACACTCCATCACTGAGAAGAGGAGAACAGTTCCGTTCAATCGGTTCGATGTCTCCCGATAATTCCCTAAGTGAAAGTCTCCCGCATAGTTCAGTGATGCATCATGACGTTTATCATATAAAAATGTTTTGCACACAAATTCGTGTACTCATCTTGAGTCATCCTCATGCATATTTTCTACGTCTACCTAACCCGCGATCTTGTTCCAAAATGCATCCGAGGGAAAAATTGCGTTCCAGATACGAAAGATGTAGTGAGACGCGAACGGGAACACAATAGGCCGGACAGAACGTGGAGTGTTCGCGATTGTTGCCTCTCAGTATGCCGGTGAGCATCGAACGAAGACCCCTGGGAAATTTCTTGACAACGGGCCGCGCACAACGTGGGAACAATTTGCAAGCCCGCGGTTCCGAGCACGGTTCGTAACATTCCTAAGCTGAACGGTAGACGGTTATTCGGGACGCGTCCTCGTACGTGCATGTACGGGTAGAACCCGGCTCGTATCCCGTGACGACGAAGACGCCGGCTGGAATTCCGGAATTCGTCGGCGAATTCCGTTCTCTGCGCCCGTCTTCCTCGTCCCGAGCTCGTTCGTCTCTTTGCCCACGGAAGACGATCCTCTCTACCTATCTCTCTCCGACTGTCTGCCTCTTTTGTCCACGCCTCGGGATACGGAACTATGCTGACGTACTTGCAAGAAGAATTTTCGGACTACTACCGAAACGCGGTTAAGCGGCACCATTTTGCTGAATGTCTCTCGCGGTGGAACGGTAATGGCGATCATTTCTGACGATCAATGAATTACCATGTATTTATTCAACTAATTCTGAGAACGTCCATAATTTTTCATCCACATTGAGTTCATATAATTTCGGAAAAATTCAAGACAACATACTCGTAAGATCACTCCTTAAATTCGAAGATGGTGGACCACTGTGAAAATAAAATATCATAATAAAATAATATATCTTACAACTCCAACTACCACACAACTAAATTTCAACTTGGTTAATTTCGATCAAGTCTACAAAGTTCTGAGAACCATTTCTCTCGGCCGAAACACTTTGAAGCGTCATAAAACGATTACCGATGTCGACCAAAAACGTGGTCAGCCACTTTGTATGCATAGATCAATAAACGTTTTTATCGAGCACGCTCATGAATGTTTCATCCGGCGGTCGAAAAGAAACAACAGCAACCTTCAGACTGGCGAGTAGCACACGGTAGCAATCGCGATCTTCGCTTTATCCCGAATGAACCGTATCGAAACGATTCATTCCCGAAGCAAATCCCATCGTTAACAGAATTCCTCGTATCGACAACTCCATTCTTTGTCGGAAACAATCGAACACCGAGAACGCAGAAATTACAAGCTGCGAGGACAAATCTATCGAGAGGATCAATCAACGGCGGAGAAAAAGCGAACGATCGTCGATTAAACGAATCGTGTAGAGAAAAACGGGCATCCATCGTGTCCGGAGAGTCAGCAGCGGCTACGTCCGTCGTTCTAGAGCTTGTCGGCTCTCTGTACGGCGATATAACGGATCGTCCCGGTTGCTGGAAGTTAGTGGTAGCTGTCCGAACGGTTGAGAAGCTTATAGAGGCGGTACGGATTGCCATTCGGTCGTCCGTGGCCAGCTAATCGGGGGGAATTAGATGAATATCTTAGCTGGAAATCAGGACCGGGAAGAAGGCCGACCGTGAACGTAGCAGCCGGACAAAGACGGAAACGGTGAAAGAGAAATGGACGATGGAGCAGAGGAGAGTCTTCGGCCGGTAATATAGTGGCCGGTCCGATCGCAATAACTTACTTTGAATAAATGAAACGCCGCCCTGGCCGTTCCGAACGCGAGTCAGGTTTCGCCGGAGAACGGCAGCAGTCCTTCAACGGGACAATGTTTTAAGCGTTCGCCGAAATAAACGACGACGACCGCGAACCAACTCCGATCCAAAGCAGTGCCTGTCAACGTCCCTCGATCTAGGATATCCCTAACGTCGCTGAAACTAACCATAGAAGTCCGCTCGCTGACAGCCGTTCCGAACACACCGAACTGCAGAAGCTGATTTTAAGATGGAACGGATTCTTTGTGCGACAGTCTCTTTTCAGTTCTTTTTGCACTCCCACTTTTATGTTAATGGAACCTTTTTTGTTGTCCAAGTTTTCCGAGTGTTATTTGGTACTTACGTGGTACTTGTATATTTGCATCACATGTCTAAATGGTACCGAATGTTCCGATGTCCAAAAGTTGCAATATTACTATACTTAGATGTACACTCTCAAAGTTGAAGACTATAAGTCCACATCCACAAGTACCAAATATCAAAACAGCCCAAATTTCAAACACCCCAAATTCGGAATAGTCCTTCAAAATCGCACGATACCACAAATTTCAAACAACCGAAAACATCTGAAAATTGCAAACTACAAAAAAGGTGACTAACCTAACATCACCATCCCATCCACACGGTCGCAAGATCATGATTCGCGCTTGAAAAATCTCTAACACCCATAAATATCCTCATATCTTCCACATTAATGTCCGCTACGAACATCTAATTATGCACACATCGAACGTCGCAGCGAGAACACGTGTAGTGACTAGTAAGACATAAAGGAACTCTAATTATTAGAGACACGGTTAGTTTTAAGTTAAGCTTCCGCTAAGGACTGTCGACGCATAATGGCGTCGAAGTTCGCAGCGCCAGATTTACGTATAGAACCGACAGAGGCTGCCTGTCAAAGTAGAAACAGACCGTGCGGGTCTTTGGTAAATTTACGAGACAACCAGGCCATCTTTTACACAGAAGAGCAACGGTGGAAGGATTTTCAGCCATTGTATCGGCCAAGGCCTGCTCTTTGATAAGTCACTGGCTGACTAACGAAGCCTAAAGGTAGTTCGACGGTTTTCACCCTCTTCCTCTTCTTTGACGTCGTCTCCCCTGTCTCTCTGTTCCCTTTTTTCTCCTATCTCCTCGTACTTCTCGTGTTGATTCCGATCGACATGCATCGATACCGGATTTACGCGGATGCGTGCCTCCAACGAGTAATTAGGTTCGAAATTGTCTACCTGCAGTACAGTTTTTTATCCTCTTCGTTTAATAGGATTACGTCATTTTCAGTATTAGACATACATATGTTTGAATTATTTGAACGAGTTAAGAATCTGATGATAATTGAACTTATTATTGAATGTATTATGTTACATCAGTTTTATAAAAGGTTCTTGAAAAGCATATTTAATTGAACTTGCAGAAATGAATAAAATTATGATAATGTTATTTAAAAGAATTTTTCAAAAACCACCCTCTTAAAGATCTGCACTTTCGTAGAAGGTTGAACAATTTCCCGTTATAAAATACTGAGGCAAAGAACAAAATTTTCTTTCACTTAGAGAACCAGCCACTTGCAAGATTATCCGCAAACATCCGACCCTCGAGTTTTTAAAGAAACTTGCTAGCCAGTAAATTGAAAGCTAGCAACTAGGAGAATTCTCTCTCGCCTTGTGAACTTTTAAAACCGTCTGAAAAGAACCAGCGCCCCTCGTAGCCAGAGAAGCTCTCGTTCGCGAGAATGCTTCACGCAGAAATTAATAGAGAAATGAAACAAAATTTCCAATCAGATCTTGGTGTCCTTATGTCCTGTCACGATCATTGCCTCGATGCACACGGACAGTTCTCTTTATCGCGATCGCGGGTACGGCGATATTGGTTCGCTATTCCATTTAATTTTCTCGAACAGGGCCCACCGCAGAGAAATCCCGTCATCGCCAATCAATATGCTAACGAGCGATTTCGTGCCTTCAGAGGGTGGCTGAGAGACGAGGGAATAAAAGAAAGGAGAACGAAGAGTCGATGATCGAAGCTGTTCGGGTACCTTCCTCCATCTTTACCTTCTGGCTAGCTCTTTTGAATGTGCGCCGGCCAATTAAAATAATTAGCGACGAAACGAACGAGACCCGGCTTTACCGCGCGATTATAGATACAGATACCGATGGAAAGAGATCGATGAGCGGATAGAGCGGGAAAGAGACAGCGAGTTCTGGATCGGTAAACGATGGGACGTTTTACTCCTCGTGGAACTGATTTAATAACCGTTCGATACAACGTACTGTTGCACCAGACATCGCGAGATGATCTTAATGAAAATCAACTCTTTCTGTCGCAACACTGACGATGATCAATGTTGCCAGCCTCGGGGGATGATGATTTTGTTACTTCCATCGATACCGTGCTCTATCTTGATTCCATCAAAAACTTTTTATCATGTTTTGCTTTTGCAGATGAATCCTAATTGGAATTTGCTTCTTTTAGTTTTCCTTTAATTGCGCGATTGTGTTGGCAAGTTTTAATTAGTTGGACATTTGAATACTTGAAAATCGAAGTTTGTGTAAATTCAAAAATGTATAATATTGTGGAAATTTGAAAAAAATGTTTAAATTACTAAATTATAAAATATTGAAAATATTGAAGTGTACATAAATTTGAAAACCTGAATACTCCAAAATTTGCAGACATGAAAATCAAGAAATTTGAATTAAAAAGTTTGAAAATCTTTATGGGATTATCAGTTTTCTGTAAGATGAGAACATAAACATGTGACGGCAACAAAGTATTTGTCTAGCCGTATAATTATTTTCACGCCCTGACTATCGAATGATTTATGTTCGATGTACCGAGTAGCTGATTTAATTGCACGCGAATGTAAACCGCTTGTCAGAAGCGTTTAAAATACGCCTCGATTTCACGTAACTCGGCTTTTCATCGTTTCTGACATACGCTACCAGAAAAATGTAAAAGAATTATATACGATCGCCCACGGCGACCGGTTCCCACCCGTCAGAGCCGTCTAAATAATATGTTTCCCTTTAATTTCACTTTACTACTGTAAAATTGCCCGGTAATAACGAAAATGAAACTATTCCGGTCTGGCCGCTAATAACGGTGATCCCTCTCGTTTCTTCATGGCATTGTGGCAACCTTTTCGACCGGTTACGGTTTCAGGATTTCATCCTTCGATAAAAAGTTGTTCCTGAGTTAACGATCTACGGTCAAGATATCCCCGAATCCTTCAATTATCAATCAAAGCTTTTACCTCAAATTTCACACACAAATCTACGTTTAAGATACGATTATTGTTAACTAAATACTGTCAAATACTTCACTTGATGATTTTAATACCTTTTTACATTAACGAGGTAAGACACAATATTTGCGACACCCATTTACTCTTTTGGGGAAAGGAACTCACATTATTTATTAATATAACCTCGTGTGACACGTGACATAGTCATGACGCACTCGTGATGCAGTCATGACGCATTCTTGACGCACTCTTGACGCACTTGTGACAGTCGTGACGCACTCGTGACACACTTGTGACATAATCGTAACGCACTCATGACGCATTCGTGACATAGTCGTGACGCACTCCGGACAGTCATGACGCATTCATGACGCACTCGTGAAGTAGTCATGACGCACTCGTGACGCACCCTACAGGTCAAACGTGACAAGGGTGTTTCATATTTTAACTGTGATTGAATGTTAAGTTTAATTGTAATTATAATGTTGATGACAAAGGAATCCTACATGTAAAGCATGTCTACCATATGAAGTTTCAGATCGACAAGTAAGGAAAGTGGATTTGCTACTCTGAATTTGTAGAGTTGATCTCGCGGCCGGAGTAAGTGTCATAACTTACAAGTATCATCGTATACGACAAACTGTGGTCGATCAGCGTACCCCTCGTCTCGTCAACAGTATTAAACAACTCGTACATCCTCCCATCCGACTATCGTTTAAGAGCAAGCGTTCAGCTACCGTCGGTTGGAATGCTCGCATCGTCGTTCATCAAAATTTCACTGCGGCCGATCAACGTCTCGCATCGATACCTCCGGCAAGATCCCGAGCCGGCGGACCTGGCTCGATTACAAAGCGTTACAGGTGTACAGGAGCGATTCCCCGGTGAAAGGGGACCCGTACATATTTCACTATCATCGTCCAGTTACCCAGGCGGTGTCTCTTCTGCGTACACGGCGTATCGGCCCTCCCCCGTATCTCGTCCAATCTCTTCGCGCAAACGTCTCAACTGGCGGCAGGCATAAATCTTAGTTCAGCGGGCCTAAGAAGCAACGTGAACGACGACGACAACGAAGAAGAAGAACAGGAAGGTTAAGAAGGAGAAAAAGGAGCAGAGGAAAGAAGCGGCGTCTACGACAGCCCCGTGTTTCAAGCGAACGAACGAGGGGAAGCTCGATCGGGAGGGAAACAATCGACGATCACGTGGCTGACGGAAGACGATCTGTGGCTCGGAAGTTCGAACGTGACCAATGCGAAGAACCTGAGCGGCAAAACCACGTCACAAAGCTCGAGCTCCGCCTACGGAGTACGCTCTCCTTCTTTTCCTCCGCGTTGTTGTTGCTGCTGCCGACAGCCACCGGCCGTTGTTTTCGTTCTTGTTCCCTACCAGTTCGGATGAAGAGAACGGGCCTCTGTTTCTGCGCTCCCTGCCCTGCCCTTGCCCGCGTGTCAATTAATGTCCCTCCGCGAACAACGTTGCGCGGCTACCTTCCTTCTTCTGCCACCCTTTCCTCGATCTTATGCATTGATCGATGGTCCAAGCGGACGCGATGAATTGGGCCCCGCTCCCAAACGTACTTTTCGGCCTCCTCTTTCAGTAAACTCTACACGCTTCTCGCTGATGAGGCTACCGACCGCGATTTCGTTCTCTCACGTTCACAGCGATGCACCCGTAATTGTGGGACCCTCGGTCACTCGGTAAATACTCGCGGACAGATGTAAATGGGGATTAAGGACTTGGGTAATTAATCTGATTTTTACAAACTTTCGATGGGACGTGAGTTTGTAAGCTCTCTTCGGATTGGGACTCGTATATGAACTTGACATTTTTTTTAAGTCTTGAAATCAAGTTCCCAAACCCCCAAGTTTCTATATTTTGATATACATGCACATCATGTGCTATACCATAAGATCATCTCCAGGAACTCAGAGGAACCTTGCCTATTCTTCTAACTGACTAGTAATACTATTGCTAGTTAACGATCATTCGCTCCAGCTGAAAATAAAACCTGACTTAATCAATCGCTTCAATATTCTACCAATTGCATGGTGATCGAACAGTCTGATTCTCTGGCACGATTTGCAAAGAGACAAACGTTCCCATACTATTTCTCAATTTCGACGGTGTTAATCAGAATCCTTGCGGAACAATTAAGAGCGCAATTGAAGGGATGAATGGAAGCATCTCCAGCAGGTAGAGACCCCTGTTGCTCCAGGTATCCCGGAACGGCGCGTATTCGCAGGTAAAGCGGGCTAATGAGGCAGTTTGGGTGCGCGAGGGGCGCCGGTTATATTTTTCTTTGACGCATCGACCGCTTGTCCGACTGTCCGTCCATCCATCCGTCCAGTTGGTCTTCATGGTCCGGCAGCTTCTCTTCCTCGGCGGCAGCTCGCGAGGACGAAGAAAAGGAAGAGACAGCGGCGGCGGAGCGTAGCGAGCGGGAGATTGACGTGGCACGCTGTCCCGCTTGACAAGAATGTGACAAGAACCAAACTGACTCCGCTGTCCCGCCTCGTTTCGAGCACCGACGTAGGCGGCGACCGCGTCGAAATTGCTCGTTCTTCTTATTCCCTCGGCGCCGTCCGCCAAAAAAACCAACAGGATAACAACACGGTGTCCTGCGACACGAATTATGCGCGCGAACCTCCACGATTATCTTACGATACACGATCGACTCTGTGGAACATTCTTCCGGGAGATACAATTTCCAAACGACTCTTCCTTATTACTTAAAGTACCATTTAGCAATGTTACGAATATTTGTTCTATTGAATTCTTGTGATTTGTAAGAACTTATGAGGTAGGATTTTTCGCATGCGTGGAACATTGATGAAGTATATGTGGATAGAGAAGGTGAACTTAATTAAAAATGTGACTTAATTAAAATCGTGTATTATACATAGGTGATGTATAGCTGTTTCATGTGTTGTAACCATATAAATATTTTAATCCATGTAACCTAATTATACTAACCTAGTATACTATGTGTATTTATTTAACCTAACCTAACTCCGATAAACTTCTAAGTACACCATAGAACAAAACAATGCCAGTAGAATATCAATCTCACCAGAATATCATAGAATATTCAACCGAACATTCTCATGAAATGAAAGGAAAATTTGCAAAAACAAACGAGGGAACAAAGCGCGCGAGAGCTGAACTTCCGCAATGAATCTCGCTACCCCATCACCGTCAAGCACAAGGTACGATCGGTCCCGGACAGAAAGACGTAGGAGGAGAAAATATCCCAGTGTCTACGGGCGAAAAACCATGTCGCTGGTGAGTGTAACACGTATTGTGACCACCTGCGGTGCCGCTTTGCGTCGATCGTTTTGCCGGTTTTTCTCGGTTATTAAGAAACCATCAATCTTGCTCGCCGATTGGATCGAGCACCGACGTTGCACCGCGGGGTTCTGATCCCGTGTTCCTCCTTCGTTCGTTGCCCTTTCCCTTCCACCATTTCTTTTCTGCGTTATGCTTACACGTACAGAAACACCGTCACCATTGGCGTAACTATGTATAATTGGACTATTGTTTAAGAAGGGATATATTGCCGTGCGGACATCCCTTAGATTGCCGAGATGTACTACGAGGTTGCGTCGTGTTACATTTCCGAACGTTGAAACAAGGTTAGATAACGGCGCGTTAGATTACTGGGAGATTAGATACCTACATGCTGTATCACTACGCACGCTATATCGCCACGTTTCCGGTACTTCTGCTGTATTGCTACTCACAACATAGCAATATTGCCACTACGCACTGTATTATTATGCGGTAAATTATCACTGCTCATATCACCGCGATGCATCGCCACTTGTTCCAAATTACCACGTATCTAATCCTACTCGTCGAATCACTACACGTATTATATTACTACCATATCACTACTTGTTGCACGTGCTATATCGCCACACGTTATATAGCCACATCCCGAATTACTGTACGTTGAACCACTACACGCCCAAAATTAATACGTGTCCAAAAATTCCACGTGCCATCATATGCGTTAAATGATAATAATATAAGTGTACCATATATATTAGTTACACCACATCCTATATAACCGTTCAATATATCGCCAAGTTACGCCACTGACCGGTAGCTCAGCAATTATTCGATCTCTCGCGTTTTTGTCTCTCCTCGAGAAGCAATTCGATCTCGTTTCACCCTCTTCCTCCTGGATCGTTTCCTCCCCCGTCCCCCTTTCTTTCTTTCATTCTTCCCTGACCGATTTTCTCCTCTTTTTTTATCAACCCAACCGATCAGAGCGTCGATCGGCTCACGAGAGACCGGTTAATCATTCCGTAGGAACGTTATGGCTCGTAAGCGTGGCTGACAGATCGACAACGGAACTGTAACGTCATCATTGCGCCCGGGCTTTTTGTCTCCTGTGTAAACATCCGCCCCTACCGTGACCCGTGTCCTGTTCCAGGGATCAAAAGGGATTCGGGATGGTTTCGAGGGCCGGCACGAACGATCCTCGAGGTAGATCTGTCAGGGACACGGATTTTGACGCGCTCTTGCAGGGGTTCGTCACCGCCTGAAGGATTAAGGTTATATTCTTAGGCTCCCACCTAGATCTTGATGTAGTCGCTGTGTACTTTGGATTTCGTGGTGTAAGCTGTTTCTTAGTCGGAGATTTGGTGATTGTAGATACCGCGTTCAATAATTCATGAATCAATTAGGGGACTCGGGACGTGTCGACAACTTCTTTGCTAATAATTCTGTTCGGCTGATAGTGACGGACTGGTATCAATGACCAGGAGTCTGTCGCAGAGTTTAATTTAACCATTCTTGAGAATTTAATTAGGTGAAATTATAGGTATCTAAATATTTACGTTACTAGATTTTCAGATACCTAGACTTCTAGATTCTTAGATACCGAAATATCTGGATCTTCAGATATCTACATCTGAGGACGCCTTCATCTCTAAGTCCCACATCCATAAATCCATAAATTCTCTTCCTAGATCCCTAAAGTAAATATCCAGATTCACAGATGCACACGTCTATAGATATCCAAATCTTCATTCCTATATCCCTATATTCCCATATCCTTCCATCGTTCAATTTCCACATTTCAACGTCCCTGTATCTTCAAATCCCCATAAAGCTAGTAACAGTAACACATAAATCAGCGAAAGCTTTTTATGCGACGAGCGTGTTCAAAGTCCCCGGCGTTTCATTGGCGATTCGTCGAAGAATTACATAAAAGATTATCGATAATAACATCGTTTACGGGGACACGTACAGATGTAGCGCCATGGGAATTTCACCGGGGACGTTTAGCGAACGAGGTACGTGACGGGAATCCATCATCCGAGCTGGGCCCAGAGCAGCGTCGAGTCAGGCCCCAAACGGACCGAAAAAACGCTCCCCACCGTTTTCTGTACGCGCGTTGCGTGAGCGTGTACGCGTGTCACTTCCAGTCGTGTCAGCTGTCAAACGTGCCGCTTCTACCGTGAAATTAATTGATCTACGGTTCAGATAACGTCGCGCCACGAAGAATCCCGATTTCGTGAGAAATTACGCTCTCCCGGACGCCTCCAGATAACCGTTTAACCCTTTACCCAATTTGAGGAGGAAATGAATCGGTAATCGAGCCGGTTGATCAACACCTGCAGATTACGGAACAGGGCCAATGCACTTACGGGTAAATACACAAGCACTTGTTTCGAGACTTATCGATTGATCTGCTAATTAATTTTGAAAGAACCCCCTTTCTTGGGATCGACGTACATGTATTAGCAACCTTAACTGTGTCTGGAAATTTATTATCGATTTCACTAATTATTCAATTTCAAAAGAATTTCCTCCCTTTCATCTGGACAAAAATGAATAATTGAACTCATTCTTTTTTATTAACCGAAGGTATTCTTACTGTTAGCGGACAGCCACTTAAAGTTTAACGAATTCTGTTGAAATTATTTATTATTAATTTCTGCTGTCGTCTGTTTCACAAATAAACACGTTTGGAGAATAAACAAAGAAAAATGAGCGATGTAGCCAATAGTCAAGTTCAATGTGGTTCACCCTAGACAAAAATCTTAGTTCTGTTAATGATTGTCATGGTAAATTTACCTAACCTAAGCTTGAAAAACCGAGGCTGTTATCGACAGGATCTCGCGTTAACTCGCGAGGAGCCGATCAGATCTTGTCGTACAGGATCGGCCACGTGACGCGAATCCATCATCCCTGACGGTCCCGAAATCGTGCGGGGTCCCTGACGGCCGCGACGGGATCAGGCCCCGGGAGTGTCGGTTTCAAGACGCACGATTCCTGTCCTACACAAGGCGGCTGTCAGTTCGAGTCATGTCAAACGTCAAACGACTTTCGGCCGGGTCCGTGGGACCCCTCTGTCTCCCGCGGCTACCGTCGGTCCCCGTGGCTGGATTCCATCGGGCCCTCGGGACGAATTTCACTCGGGGCGAGTACGTGGCAAAAAAAGGTGCCGGTGTGGCAACGCTCGCCGATCTTCCTTCCACGGAGAGCGCCGGAACGAATTCGTTCGCCGACGACGACGACTCAATCCGACGATCCGCGAGGCCCGCGACGCGTATTAATTGCAGCCCACAGCGCGTGTAATTAGTTTCGTCGGACGATAATATCCGACGATGGGAGCGATGCCCGGCGTCGCCGCGGATCGGACGCCGCGGGCCCTGTAATTATTGATACGTGTAATTAAATACGCGCGATACCGATCGAACGGGCTTGAGCTCCTTCGTGATACTTAATTGCCCCGAGGGCAACTATGATCCTGCTAGCTAGAATCCTAAGATGACTTGCACTTTGTGCGAACGGTTGTAAGTGAAAGGTTTAAAAAGACAATCGAATTAATATCGAAAATTAAATCGACGTGTAATTGGTTGTGCTTCTTACATAGCTCGTAATATCAGTGATCTATTTTAAAAATAATTGCACCGATGAAAATCGGTAGCGGATTGCAGTCACTGGTGCGTGGAATTTTTTCGCGCTAGGGAGAAACTTGCTACCTGCACAGGAGCTTGTGTTCGCATGCGTGAACGATGTTACGGCAGTTGAGACATCGTTTACGCATCCTAGTGAAAAAAAATGACATCTGACGTCTGACTGAAACTGAAGTCGTATTCAAAGATATAATTTATTGATTGTACTCCTCGATACAAGACAACTTGTCTAACTGTTCAAGACTGAATATACGTCGTAAGTTAATTGCAAGTATATGCAAACACAAGTGTACTTTTTATAATCGTAACGATCAAATAATAAAATTCCATTACTACAGAATATTCTCCACGTAGGTATGCACATATTTTTTTGCGCAAGTATTTATATTTCCGCGTGTTCATACATTACGTACTCATAATACATATTTACATATTCTTAGGAACATCCGTAGTACAGTAATTATCATTGGTCGGTTATAAAGCAAGATATAACTGATATTTATTTGTACCTATATAAAGTAAAATCCTGGTCTAATTAGTGCACGGCAATTCACGAGGCGAACTTCTAGGGAATTATCGCGTTATCCACATTTATTATCAACGACCAATTACCAACACCTCGCGCAAGATCTGGTTCGCTCGCCAATCGAAGGATCCCCACGGTGAGTGACATTCCCTAATGAATGCAATTAGTTACTTGAACCAGTTGACCGTTCAAAGATACACAGCTCGGGCTCTGCGGACGCAATTTCGCAGCAGCTTCCATTGAGACATCGGAAATCTTAATTGCAAGCCGTGCGGGTAACCCGAGCGAAGGGTGCACCCGTGTGGTAGGGTGTGCGTCGAAAGAGTTGGGAGATCTTCTTCATCGACGGGGCAAAGACGTTCGGGGCAAAAGGCTCGTAAATCGTGGCAGGCCAATGAGACGTGGCGAGGGTACCGTCTCGAGCGCACGATTGGCGGCACTGGCCAAAGCATCCGGTTCCAACCGGCTTGTCCAATCCCGGCGTGGTGCCCTCCAACCGATTACCTACGCAGGCCTCGCTCCGATCGCTCATGCTAATTTCATAACAACTACCCTTGCGCCAATGGGCGAGCCAGCCTTAGAAAAGAGCGAAAACGAACAGCCGTTGCCCGCGAGGGACCCGACCGCCAAATAAAAGAATGGAGACCCCAAACGAGCTGGTCCACCTCCATCCTGGTCAACAGGATACGAAAGCTGCCTATATCGTTCGGCAAATTCACGCGGGTACTTACACGGTTATTCTAGGGACAGCAACGGAAATGTAAACTCTAGGAAACTTTAAGGAATTATGGAGACTTCGATAAGGAAAATG
Source organism: Megachile ligniseca (assembly GCA_945859555.1). Taxonomy (NCBI): domain Eukaryota; kingdom Metazoa; phylum Arthropoda; class Insecta; order Hymenoptera; family Megachilidae; genus Megachile; species Megachile ligniseca. Next base: position 7,057,159 of record OX243784.1, read on the forward strand.
GATATGCACCCAGAAATTCTGAAAGTCAATTTGATGATTGTCATCTTAAATTCCTGACATTTTTAAATGATCAAAATTGTTTAATTCCTTCCGTGATCCTAAATCTCCTATTTGATAATTCTCCTTAGATATTTCCAAATTTTTAAATCGAACTGCAAGTGAAAGTCCCTATACCTGAAAGTTACATAGTCTACTCTGAAGCGTTATAGAGAATACACCCTCATGAGATCTAGCGATCTCCTTAGACCGCAATTTTCCTAGCATGCTCGGCACCATACAGCCGATACGTAAAACGGAGAACTTGTTGGAGTACGATGGAGGATGGCGATGATGGCGGAGGCGACGTTGTTAGCGGGATACGGAAGGTTTAGGGTACGCGCGTTGTCATCGCGGCTGGAAGTCGTGACCGCTTAAAATTAACTCGCGTAGCAAGGATTTATCGAAGCGACCATAGCGCGACGCGGCACACCGTCACGCGAGGTTATATCAGAGAGAAACGTTAGTTACTTGTGCGGACGTGCACGCTCGAGCTGGCGTGTTCGCCAGCCACGGTGTTCGACCGATCGTGCAGGTTGGTTATAGAATGACCCTTCGGCCCGTGTCACATTCGCGGGCCGATCCACGGGCGACAGAGGTCACACGATCGGATGCGTTCGAGGAGAACCGCCGCGAAATCTCGACTCGCGGACGAGGCAAAAAAGCGAACGGAGGACAAAAATGGACGACTTCCGGGCAGGAGTGGGCGACCCGGTGAAATTAGCTAGAGAGCCGGGCTGGAAGTATTATCGACGGTTGGCCAGGCAGGAGGGAGAGGAGGCGGTGCCAGGCAATAATATTTCGCGTTCCGCAATTTTTTGCCCGGCGAAGAGTTCCATTCGGGGCTCATCGACGACTCGTGACGCGCCACTGGCTCTCCCGGTTCCGCCGTGGGTATTAATTCCGGGAGGGAAAGAGAGCCACGAACGGAAACAGAAGAAGGAACGACGAGACCGAACCGTGGTGAGGCACAGGACGAGGGAACGGGGAGAACAAAACGATGCAGAAGACCATCTATGAGATGAGAAAATAATAATAAAGTGGAAATGAGCGAGCCGGTCCATAAATTGCTCCGCTCCTTGTTAATGGTCTGGGGGCCCGAGGCGACCTCAGCTAAACGTGGCCCGGTCTGACCCGACTCTGTCCCCCTCCTGCCCCCTTCTTTCTCTCTATCCCTTTCATTCTTGTTCCCTCTTATTTTCTCTCGGTTAGCTCTTTCCTACGATGCTCGGGATCCGACCGGAGGATCTGGTCCGACCCGTTCGAGGCGATCTTGGAAGGCTCATTTCTGTATTTAATGGACGTCCAGAGATGGCCACCGAGGTCCCTGGGCTCCCGAGAGCCAGAAAGAGGGACTTAAAAGGGTCCGGAGGACACAAAGGATCCAAGTCGATACCCGGTACTGCCTGTGATTGGCGACCGGGCGTGGCTCGACCGACGGATATCCTGCTTCTCTTTAAACACCGCTGCATTCGAGGACATGTTTATATTTTACCTTTTTCGAACGGAACGAACGGGGAACGGGGATTATTTGGTGAACCACCCGCTTTACTTTTCTAGACTTTTTCTTTGAGATTTTGTTCGCTCAGTCTCGCTATATGGCTCACGTTTGTATGGTACGCGCGAGGAAATTTTCGATTTTAAACATTTTTAAGCTTTGCAATTTACTGACTTTGAAATCTTCAAATTTTTTAATTGGGAAATTTAGGAAGTTAGGAAAAGTTTAGAATTGCAACTTTGAGAGGTACAAACTTTCAAAGTTAGTAATTAAGAAACATAGAATCTTAGGCTATACTTGAATCATAGAATACTTTTAATACCTAGAAATATTTTAATCTTAGAATGTTATTTAGTCTTGCCCCATTCAGAGCCATATAGCGAGATCCTACAATAATTATAAGGTCATGATTAGTAAGGTCTGTGGACCTATAATTACTGAAACAGGCACTCAAAAAGAATGTATGTCTATAATTTTCAATCACTTAAATTTGTGGAATTTCTGTATGGAAAATGTTGAATAATCAATCTAGTAAATTAAAGTTATGCAAACACATAATTTATTAATATTTTCACGTGTCTTCTAGACGTTCGATTCTGAAATAGTTGGCAATTTGATCTGCAGAGGGCAGAAGCTACCGGAAAGTAGTTTAGTGCCCTCTTGTAGAGTTTACTAAAAGCAAGACACATATTCATATTGCCGTTTGCTACTGAGTAAGATTTCTACATTACTCGTAAATGTTACAAAAAGAAAACTTTCAACAATTACTAAATTAATTGGCTAAACTTCCGAAACCCTCCATGCTCCAAATTCTTTTTAATAAAAATAATGATTCCAAGAAGGATTTTTGATGACTCGAGAACAAATTTTTTATCATTTGTCACTCCCTACTTTACCGCCATTTAGTGGTAGAAGATGAGAACTAACTAAACTACAGTTTCAAAAGTAAAAGTGTAGTTTACCCTGTTCGCCGAAGAGATAGCGTCACCTGTTCCATTTTCGTAAAAATTATTAGCTTAATTTACTGTAATATGCATCAAATTACATCGGAATGCAAGACTAATAAAGACTAAATGAAGTTTTTAGTGATATCGGTATTTTAAGTCATGATAGGAAAATAGAAAAATAAAAAAGTAGAAAATATATTTCAGAAAAATGTGTAAGTGTTATATTACATTTGCATACTTTTTTACAAGATTTCTATAAAAATCGAATATGCGTTGACTAGCTTGTCTACATTTGTCTATGGTTTCGAAAAATTCTGCTTCTGTAAACTGGCCAGTCGTGTGACAGCATATAACATCCTTCTTCATGCTATCAAATGCATACGTGAATTCTGCTCTGGCATCCTAGACAAAGATTATGACACATGTATTAGTACATTCACATTTCTCAAAAAAAAATTTAGCAACAATTTTCTAAATATCAGTGTTAAAGAATCAATATTATTACTCTAATGTATACTGATTTACAAACCTCTAACTGGGTGTTATCAGGATCCAATATAATATTATTAGTACTGTCTTCTATCATACAGCTGACTGCAGCAATAGTGAATTTCATTGGAATTGCAGCATTAATAAGAGCCAAACAGGCTGCATTAATTATGCAAGCTAACAACTGAATATTCATAAACATTAGTATAAAATTCACTACAATGTTTTAGTAAAACTATATAAGGGACCATACCCCACCAGAATCCTCTAGCTCTTGTACATTGATGCATATAGCCGTTGCTGGATGAAAGGTCACAATTATTGCAGTTTCACAAGTTTCCTTTATATACATTTCTGTCATTCTGTCATCCACCTCTTAAAAAGTCAATCAAATTAGACTATCACAGGGTTACACAATTATTCCATTTCTAAAGCAAGTGTCAAAATATACTTCAACTTACTAGCAGGTCCTTTAATAGGAGTGTATGATACTTCAACAAATGCCTTATCATAAATCATTTTCTGTGGCTTTGCTTCTACAGGTCCATACACTCCAGCAATGACTGCGGTATCACCTAAAACATAAATATTCATACATAACATACATTATCTATGCAACATTATTATTATTTCAATGACACTGTGAAAAGTGCATCTACCTTGCATTAACATAGCTGATCCATCAGGCATAGAAAGTTGATTCATCTCGCAATTTATTGGTCGTAATACAAATTCATTTTCTTTTACCTTCTCAGCCATGCTTTTTCTTTTTATTTTAATTTAAAACACCAGGAAAATAATTTTGGCGGGAAACACGTGTCGTAGAGGTTAGGAAATTATAAACAATGAAGTTTCATGAATTACAACATCCAGAAAACTGTTATTTTTGGTTATTATCTGACTCTTTAATAAATCAGTTATTAAGATATCAGCCTCACAATATTTTGTTACAAAAACATTTTGTTTTCACAGATAAAATTTTATTTGATAAACTCTGTAGAACTTTAAACCATGGTGTAGAAGTTAGATGAGATTGTCATGCAATGTAAATTTTTGTCCCATGGTAAGGAAATTTCCTGTTTTACTTTTGTATCACATGCGATATTATCGGTTGAGATTAGAATAATATGCCAGCGCTGTTAAAATGAAAACTCAGTCGTAACTCGGTCAATATTTTACTTTGGAATAATTCGAAAATTTTATCGTGATTTTATTTGTAGTTACTAGATGGTGATGCTTGTATACTCTTTACCGATTTGGATGGGAAAGGTTACAACAATTTTTGATAATTTAATAGTACATGAATATTGGTTTAATTTAGGGTATCTTTCTAAATTTCAAATTAGCTCTTTTCATAAATTACAAATTAAGAAATTTAAAATTATGGTAATTTTTAATTAAAAAATTTAGGTACCAAGAAATTTAAGATTATAGGTACACAAATCTGGAAATAAGAAAGCAGAATAGTATCACCAGAAGTTACGATGTTTTTATTTGAACATTTTGATATCTACAAAGAACGATAAAATACTATTTTCATAAAAATATATCAGTGCCTCTCGCTCCGACAAACGTTAGTTCTTATTTGTACAGAAATCTTGCATCGAAATGTATCGTAAAGCGCTGTAAACTATAACACAATATCGAACGCGCAGGAATAAACGTAGATTTCGTCGCACTTCATCCATGATTTACACGAATGGAAGACACATCGCAAAAAGGAATCGCCTGTAAGGAATTAAAATACGAAACCTAGTTCTCTTTTTATTATCGTACATATAATTAAGAAATTGATTGTACATCGTTTACAGTCGTCAACACAGTAAAGCGTTTATCTTCAGGTAAGTTGGCGTTCGATTATTTGAAGAATCGTTTTAACGATATATTAAAGAACAAATGCAAATTCAAAACATTCTTCAAATGGTTAATGAATGATTTTCAGAAAATTTTCGTATTTTAACTTTTGTAAGTACAAGACGCAAATTTGGAACAAAAATATGGAACAAAAGATGTTTTAGAAAATTTTGTTTAGGGAACTGTTAAATACAAAATTTACAAAACAAATGCTTCATCTACATTTTCAATACAGAATTTTTCCTAAACATCTAATTCGAATGGTATAGAACTTTATCAGTAACCTTGCTGATTATGAACAACGAAATAATGAACGATCTAATCACACTCAAATCGAGTACTTACATTGCGTTTTTTAAAATGATCCAATTGCTTTCGAAATATATCTGCAGATTATTTCTTAACCCTTCAGCTGCGAGAATGTCAATAAAATATATAGACAAAATAAAATATAAAACGTTACATATCTCAACATAGTGTGCAATAATTTAATAAAACAATGTATTGCGTATACATGTTTCTCGTATACAGGATGTCTCAAAATGGCCGTTCAATTTTAACCTCCACAGTAGTCACTTGATCTAATTACACAAATGAAACAGAAAATGTGAGAAGTTGTAAAATTATAAGTAACAAAATTTCAATAAATAAATTTTCTACGTAATAGTCCATATGTACACGTGTGATGGTATACATACGTGTCAATCAAGCCATGACTTTTTCAAAACTTCACTTCTGCCGCAGCCAAAGGGTTTCAGCATACAGTATTTTTTTATTGAACCAGTAAAATAGAGGATGATGTTTCTGATTCTATATGATCGATAGTATGGTACGCACACACGCGATAAAAAATACCGTATATATATGTATATATGTATGGCGAAAATAAGTTCGCCTCACGAACCTATGTATAAAAGTAGTTTCAACATTTAATTGGCATTCAGTGATTTTTTTTAAAGGACGATCTACGCAAGTCCCGTGATAGTTTTTAGGAATACTGTGACTAGCCAAGCGACTTTTACAGCGACGCGATATAAAAATTAGAGACTTCTGATAGAATCTGTCCATGGAACAATTTTTATACGTCAGACGATCGGTATCTGACCACCTGACCGAGGTATTACAAAAGAACAGGAATCGATTACGTTGGTATTTAACGTTCTAGTATCGTGTTCCAGTATGCCAACGGTCGGATATTTCGTGTGAAACGCGATTTGGACTTTTGGACGATTTGGATTTAGGTTTTGGGGAATTTGGGTTTTTGGGATTTATAATTTGGGGATTTGGAGATTTGATATTATGCAAACTTGGAAATTTAAAAATTTGGCAATTTTAGTTAGGAAATTTGAGAAATTGGGGATTTCAGGAATTAGGGTTTTGAGAAGTTGGGGATTTGAAGATTTGGAAATTTGAGGAATTAGAAATGTGAGGAATTGGCAATGTCAAAAATTGGGAATTTGAGAATTTGGAAATTTAGAAGTTTGAGAATTTGACACTTTAGGGATTTAAAAATTGGTGAATTTGAGAATTTGGAAATTAAGGGATTTAGAAATTTGAGAAATTGAGAATCTGATTTGGAAATAAGGGTCTTAGGATTTATAGATCTAAAAATTTCAGAAGTTGGAAATTTGGAAATTAGGGGACTTAGCAATATAAAAAGTTTAGAACTCTAATCATTCAGAAATATACAGATTTAAAAATTTAGTAATTCAGAATTGTAGATATTTAGAAATTCAGCAATTCCGCAATGTAGAGATTTAGAAATTGAAAAACTTGAGAAATTCACAATTTAAAAATGAATGTATCAGAAAATCGACTTTCTCCAATTTTCTGTCCAAAACCTTCATTTTTCTATTTCTCTTCAAACCACAGTTTCGCACAGCATATTTAACCGTTGTTTACGGAACACCCTGTATACAATATGTTACGAGCTACAAGTCGAGGACTAACGACGCGGATTAGAGCTCACATATCGAAAATTTTTGGTCCTTACGTTCCTTCTACTATATGGTTCGCTTAAATAAATTACATCTCGTACACTATAGTGACTCAACGGTTCGTCGAAGCCGTAATGTTGGAACAACGATTCTTCGTCATTAATTTTATCCTACAAATACCCTATAATCTTTGCACGACATCGCAAATGATTTAACGGGTTAGTGTACTGCCACTAAACGTTGATTTCTCTAAAACCGAGATCAAATTGATTTTCTCTTCCGCGTACGACGCGAAATGGTGAAAACTACCCCTAATACGGCAAACTGGCAACTCTCGGAAAAGCTGTTTCATAAGCAATTCATGCATGTTCGATGCAGTTACTTTCACGTCGGTGAAAATACATCCAATTAACACTTTTTAATTGAACAATTAAATACGTGTACAGCGTATTTAATTTTTGGCGAACAATAAACAGAGGGTTGTTTTGTTTTCTTTCAAAAAGTAACACGTACAAATTTTGTTTGCTCATAAAAATAATATAAAAATATTTTGTAGGTGTTTATATGTATGCTTTTTCTGCTGAGATTAATTACTGGGTTTCAACAGGATTTCACTAAACAGATTTCACTTTAAATTGCTCACAATTTAGGGTTTTATACGAAAATACTTCAAACATTCTGTGTTAGAACTGTACAAAATAATTTTATCTCAAAAATTTTGGTTCACAAATGTCTATACTTAGAAAAACACTAAATGAAGTAAAGGAAGACTAAAATGTAAAATTTGCAAGTTGTGAAACCCATTCAAATCCGCCACTAATTCAGGACCGATATTTTACTTCGAAAACAATATTTTGCCATTTTGCCGCATTTTTCGCACCGTTTCACCGTCGCTTCGTTACGAACCTTGTCATGTGCGTTAAATTAAAATGGATATGGTTACGCGATCGATCGTGACTAGAAACAAAAGAACGAACTAAAACTGAGGGAATACACGGGACAGATATCGTCGGATGTGCAAAAACAAGTACCATTCGTTATCGTTCTCTTCATTCTACAAGAAACGTACGTAAATTGCACGATATCTCCGAGAACGCGAGGAATTTCGCGAAAAAGCTTTGTTCGTCTGCAAATTATCTTGTTTAATCAGGTACCCAAGCGTTACTCCATTATTCATTTTGTTCGTTTTTCCTCTCAGCAAGTATTCCGTGTGACTCGCTCGAAGAAGCTAGAATTTATAGATGTCAACCCACGAGTTGTCGTGTGACTCAAAGTAAAAGAAGCTCTGTCCGTGAACACAGTTACATTTCGGCAAATAAGAATAATGACAACTGCTGAACGCAAGTAGTCTCTCGCTCTCGAGACGTTTGCTGTCATTGCTTTTCGCCTAATGACCGCTCGAGCCAATTGAAATTTGATGATACATGGATTTGGAGATATGGGATTTGGAAATAGAAATGTAGAGATTTTAGAATATAGAAATTTGGGAATACAATTTGTGGATGTAGAGATCTAGGGATACAGAGATTTACGAATTTACGAGTCTCTAAATTTGGAAAATTGTAGCTCTTCTGGGTCAGCCTCTTCGCGCCAACTCGTGGGTTGACATTCGTACGTGTCGAACAAAATGGCGTCAATCAACGAAACGATATTTCGCGACTGCAATCGATACAATAACATGATTCGAACTTGTATAATTAAAAATTGAACAATCGCGATGTATCCAACGATTTCAATAGCGAGTACACTGTCAGCGAAACAATTTAATTACGTTACACCTGCTCGTTTCTTTTCTGACAATTCTCATTTATACCAAGTGTACCAATACTTATACTATGATTTTAATCTTGACTCCTTAAAATTTTGATTGTTTTAAGTGAAAACGAAATTGTGTTGGATCGAAATTTTTGAACGTGTGTTACGAATTTTAAGTAAAAATTAATTAGCCATCGTTGTGTATAGTGTGTCGAAAACAAACAAAAATAAATTTTGAACCGAGTTATTATAGCGAGCTTGTTAATCAAGCTACAAATTAGCAAATTGTTGCTGGAAAAATTTATCACACGCGAATAATCATAGGAGTCAAATGATTAATTATCGTAAAAACTACCGTTATACAACTTCCCTTCTCACGCGATCTTTCAATGATCCCGCTAAAGACACGTCATACTATCACAGTCCAACTTGAAGATTCGTTTCCATTGTTTCACGATAACCCCTAATTTTTTTCAGTACATTCCTTCAACCCTTTCGCTACCATACATTTTCTCATTAGACCTACGATAATTTAATAATTCTCTTCGTACACTAGGAATTTAGAATGTTATCGATAACATCGGAGATACGTATCGTTATTTAGTTATTCGGAAATCATACGGTATCATTCAAACTTGATAGCGAAAGGGTTAAACAGAGGTTATACAGAGCAATTTCTTCAGCAGGCTCTCGAACTGTTATATAAAAATACACACGCGACGTAATTCTATCGTTCTACGTACAACACAGTACAGTGGCGAGCATGGTAGACTTCCCTAGGGAAAATGGCGATGTAGTGGAAGGAGGCGTTGTCATTCGATGATTTATCATTGGTAAATTTCGATTTTACAAACTTATCATTTGTCAAATTTCTTAATGTAGAAATCTCGAATTTAGGGGACTAGAAAATTAGGGAGTTGGGGATGTAGGGATTTGGGCATGTGGAGATTTGGAGATGTGTAAATTTGGGGATGTGAGGATTTGGGGATGTGAGGATTTGGGGATGTACTAATTTGGGAATATAGGGATTTTGGAATCCAGAGATTTGCAGATACGAGGATTTGTAGATGTAGGTATTTGAGCTACAAGGATTTGAAGATATAGGAATTTTGGGAATTTGAGGATTCGACATTATCAACACATTCGAGAAACTTTAAACACTGATCATTTCATAATTCCTAAATACAGAAATTTCATTTCGGTATTCAGAGACTTGAGAATTCCAAAATTCCAGAAAAACAATCCAAGTATCCAGAGCCCCTAAAAATCATCAGAAACGCGTCCTTCCCAATTCCTCACCCAAAGGAAGCCTACATTGCACCCGAGTGTACATCATAAAAAGAGTTCGCCGAACTAGTCCTTTGGCGATTGATCGAAGGAACATTCAGACCTAATAATTCCTCCTAAAGCTCTTCAGACTTCCGAAGAGACCTACACCCGAACCCCGACACCGTTGTCACCTTTGATCTCCGAGACGAACTCGAACGTGGGTGTACAAATATCGGTAGGCGTGGGTATAGCCAGAGGAGCCAATCGTGGGTTCTTCCTCAAGGACGCGTCCTTGAGTATATAATCCGCACCCGTCTTGACTCTCAACCTACTTCGATGTAAGGACGGCTCCAATCGCAGGATCGTGCAGGACCTGGTCGACAGGCATCTGTTCCTAAAGACCGCTTCCGTGGACTTGCTCTGCAGCTCGGCCTCGATGGTCGAGTTCTTCGGGTTTATGGTCGACATGGAGTCGTACGGGGACATGTCGCGCTCGGAATCGGGCGTGAAGATGGACTCGTCGTTCTCCTCGAACGACGTGAATATCTCGGAATCAGGTACGGATGGGGCGCTGAAGAAGGACTCCCTCAAGGACGAGGTCAACGCGTCGGGACACATGAACGGGTCCAAGGACGTGAGGTCGTTCAGGTCGCTGCCACTGTTGCACACTTGGAAATTGTTCACAGAGTACGACGAAGGGAACGACTGGTGTTCGGTCACCACGTTCGACAGCACTTCCTGACTCCTGGAGGACTCCGACCACTTCGAGTCCGACGGTCTCCTGGAGCTGAACCTCGTGGAGTCGTGCTCGGCGAAGATCGGCTCCGGCAGTCTGCCCTCTCGACACCTCTCCGTGTTCTTCAGCAACGCTTCGAACAGATCGATGGGCTCCATAGACGGCACGTGACCTACCGGGGTCAGATTGTTCGAGGAACTGTCTTGACTAGATTTATCTTTGGTGTTTTCGGCCTCCTCGCTGAAGTCCTCGATGTTCAGCAAGACGGATGGTATCACAGGGTCCGAGTGTCGAACCGGACTCCTCCTGTTGCCCAACGGGGACTTCGATCGATCGACGGAGGGTTTCGATGTCTCGGTGTTCCTGCTGTCCTCCTCTTGTAGGGAGGCCAGGGGCAGAGGATCTATGGGACTAGGTGGCTCCGAGTGTATCGTGGGCACCGTCAGAGTCTCCATCACCTTGTAAGGCTCTAGCAGTCTCGAGTGAGTCATCGGTTCGATGGTATTGATCGACTCGGAATGTTTCAGTATCTCCATGTTCCTTCGTATCTGCAGCATCCTCGTAGGATCCATCCTCGCCTCGACCGGGGTGCCTAGATTAGCAAGCTTGTTCGAGATGATCGTCATGTGTTTGGGCGACGTTTTCTGTCTGGGACTGTTCAACAGGCTCGACTTCGCGCTGTCCGGTGTCGACGGCGACGTGTAACTGTTCTGAAGCCTCAAATTCAGATCCGGGCTGTTCCGGTCGTAGTTGTTGATCTTCAGTCGAGGACGAGGGTGTATCTGGAACCTCCTGTGAGTCTCTAACTGCCTGGACAGCATCACCTGTTTGGCCAGCCCACCCTCGTACCTGTTGTGATCCAAGTTCTGCACGGAGTATCTATGAGTGTCCACAACGTCCCTCTCGCTGGGTATCCTCAGATTCACCTCGGACGACAAACCGGTCGCTGCTTTGATGTTGGAATCCGACATGGAGCACAAATTCGAGTTCCTCCGCTTGCTGGTCATGGGGCTGAGGGTGTCGTGGAAGTCCTTAGCGTGCACCATGGGGCTGTCCGCGCTTAACACCGGATCGGACATGGTGTTCAACGACGTCGCCTTCAACGCTCCGTCGCTCTTCAGGTTCTGATACGAGATGAACTTCGGCTCAGACGGTTTAGAGAAGTTCTTGCTAGTCAACCTCTTGCGATTTAGCCTCCGGAGGTGTCTGATCTTGTTGAACGTCGGATCCAGCAAATATTTAATGTTCTTGATCTTGTCGATGTTGTGGTTCGAGTCGATCATGTGGTTCCGATCGATTATGTACTTCAGATCCAGCATCTTCGTCAAATCGTGTATGTCCTCCTCGACGATGTCCGTCTGCTTGATACCGGAAGAAGTGCGATCCATGTTCCTTTCTGGAGAGATGTCCGTGTGTTTGGCGGACATGTCCAGACACCTTCTGCTAGTGTACAGAACGCTGTTCTGTTTGGCAGCGAAACAATCCTCCACCGGATGTCGTCGACCATCGCTGTTGTTCACCTCGGCCAATTCCAGATTCGTGTTGGAACCTCTCCTCAGTGGAGAACAACCGTAACGACTGGGTGTCACACCGAACAGCGCCACTAGTTTCTCGGTGATTTTTCCTGCCGCCACTCGCATTTCACCGTGATGGAACGCGTAAATCCATGGGTTCACGCCGCTGTGCGCCATTATGGGTAGACCTAGCCACACCACTGTCCATTCGGACAGGATATTGGTACCGCAGAAGATGTCCAACAGCATGCAGGTCTGTAACAAATTTTATACCGTTAGGTCACTTCACAAAATGTGTTTTTGTCGTTTTAAACGCTTTATTTTCTCAAATGTGGTTTTTAGCATTTTGAAAGCTTGATTTTGTAAAATATGGTTGCTGTCATTTTAGAAGCTTCATTTTGTCAAATGTGATTTTTGTTATTTTAAAAGTTTGATTTTGTAAAATGTTTAGTAGGTAAATGAGTCAGAGGTAAATGAATTATCTAAATCTAAATTCCGGTTACCACTAAACCTGTATCTTTTGATCCATTTATGTGGATGATATAAACATACGTGTGTGCCAGAACAGGGATCGTTATGAGTATACAGTCTGGAACAGGAGCTATTTGTCTTAACTTCCATTAATGAACGTTTGTGGTACGTGCATGAAACCAAAATCTATGTGCACTTGGCATTCGGTTGTTTTCATCCCCGCATAGAATATGGAAATGGCCGAGTTGAACATTATGAATCAGCTTTGATACAACTGTATCAAGATACCTAATTCCTTTCACGGGTGGAAATATCACGCTTTCAAGTTCTGATGCATTTGCATGTAAATTATAATAGTGAACTTCGTGATACGGTGTCCTTTTGAATGAATCTCCAATTTATTATTGTGTGATGTGACAGCGAAAATTGTTTATTTCTTGTTTTTGAAAATCTAAACTTGAAACGTAAAAATTTATAAAATATCTTAATTGAAAAATTGCTAATTTTAAAAATGATTAATTTAGAAAGTTTCAATGTTTAAAAACTGGGAAAATAAGAGACGATGTCCAGAACAAACGTTCCTGAAAGTGTGTTCAGAAAACAATAAATTAACCGGCGTTCGTTTGCGACATAAAATTATTCGTAATTGCAGGAATAAAGTTTTTCCGCGTCGGTAAATGGAAGAAAGCTTTTCTCGAGTTTCTCAGAAGCCTTCTTTCTGCGGTTACAGAGAATCCGTTTCCGCAACAACTTGTTCGCAGTAATTTCAAAAGTTACGTCGTTTTTCACCCTTCGGTTCCGTAAAACTTTTCTCGACGAAGAAATGGACGCATCTTGAAAACCTCGTGACCATTTCGATTCTGACGGTATCAATCGTTCCCCAACGACCTTACTTTCTCAAAATGTTCTCTCATCAAAATACAATATTGACGTTGGTTAGGTTAGGTTTTATAACAATCTTTATATTAACATACATTAATATTTTTTTCTAATTTTTAAATCTTTCTCTCTGTTAATAAATTTTACAAATTTAAAGCAAACGTGGTGTCATTATAAAAAATGACCAAGTGTATAAAATATTCTTCTATGCGTACGATTTCGTTATTTCGCGTGCCGTTCTATTTTCAGTTCGTTTGTTTGGAAGCGAAACGAATTGAAATTATAGTCCGATTATTCGTGTTCCGATTCGAACGAAATTTTAATTAAAACGAAATGGCATTTTAATCGAACTAGAACAAAGGAACATTTGTACGGCTATAATGGCCATCAAGCATGCAAAAGTGTTATTTCGCTTTATTAAAATGCATACAATCCGATGTCCAAAGGCAATGCGTTAAAATCAATTTTGCTTTTTTAATTCTCGTTGAAATTATGAAGTATTTATATTGTTTATGATGTTCGATGGTGCTCAGTGCTTGTCTCAGTATGGTAATTATTAATTTGCAATTCAATCAATGAACCTGGAATTTATAATTCTCTTTTAGCAGAGAAATTTTGTCGTATTTGTTAATTACATACTGTCATGTTTCTTTAAATGAAAAACATTGTTTTCTATCATTTTTATCCTTATGTCGTTCATTATAATTCTTTCATGCAAATTAAAAATTTTATTTTATTTTGATTAAACTTTAATTATTAACTTAATTCTATTTAAATCAACCCATGTAATTTAATTTCAATTGTAGAAGTCATTTAATTTTATTTAATCGAAACTGATTAATATCAATCTTAAACTCCTTAATTTAACAGCAAATTTTTAGTTTCGAATTTCCGTACCATCGTATCGCACCAAAGTGATTTGTTATCACGAAACGTTTCCCCTTTATAGAAGTAGAGTCATAAGAAATGTAGTTTGCGACAGAAGTGTGCGCGATTTCAGTATGCAGCTCGTGTCGTAGTTAAATTCTGTATCAGAGATGGCAACGAGCATATGGCTCGTGACAAAGTAGAATTGATGTCGCGTATGTCCGACGCGGCAGTAGTACGAGAATAATAGTAGTCAGACAAAAGCTAACGCGTGCTGTTCTACAAAAGAGTTTAACACTCTGCGGTCCATGTTTCACGTCTACCCATCATTTTTCCAATGCATATAAATGCTGACGTTAAACCACTTCCAGTCTCTCCACCGTAACATTTATGCTCCCATTTTATTAATGATAGGTCATTCGGGATACCGAAGCCACGGTGACTTTAATAAAAGAACGTAACTATGTAAATGAGCGGATCTCGTTTCTCTTAGAGCGACCTCTTGATAGTCAATTTTTATATTACGAATATTCTGGAATTTCTCATATTCTCTCTTTCAAAATTTCAAATTCATGTTATTCCATATTACTGAATTTTTTTATGCTTTCATATTTTTCAAGTTTTTAATTTGAATTTTATGTAAGTCAGTATTATAATATTTTTTTAATTTGAATATCATGTAAGTCAGTATTATAACATTTCTTTAAATTGAAATTTATGTAAGTCAGTATTATAACATTTCTTTAAATTGAAATTTATGTAAGTTTATATTTAATCATTTTTTAATGTGAAATATGTGTAAGTCCACATTTTTCAATCCTTTTTTTTTCAAACATTTTAAAAAAATGTCTAAAAATGTTCAAATTCAAAATGTACTTGTTATATGCATAATATCGAGAGACAATCAGTGTTATCATTCAACTCCACTCTTCAGCAATTTCGTCCACACCCAACCCTTAACTTCGAACAGATTTTTTAATTAAACGTCTTCATTGGAAAAGTAAACGTCCTCGACTTAGCCCAAGACCCTAAAAGACATTAAAGACAAACCTGAAAGGGAAGCCAGAGGATGAGAAATGCCCCGACGGTGACTGCCAACGTTTGCCCGTAACGTGGCAATGGCAGGGTCTGCGTTTGATGCCTGAACGACAACTCGACCGTATAAATGGCACGTGCGTGTGCACGTGCTACCAGGTACACGTACATGTAACAACAGAGGAGGACAAGAGCACTGGGTGCCCATACTGCGACCACCAGGAACACCCTTACCGGTGGTAGCACTGCCGCCCCGAATCTACAATTGCCGCTGTAACAGAAAGCAAATTAGTTTGGTTCGTTAGTCGGTTTCGTTATGTAACTAACACGCGATCGCAACAGCGTCTAATTAATTCGATTCTACGAAGCACGCGTCCCTTTGTTTGCCGTACACGTGATGTGACAGTTTAGCATTGATTGCGGCGTTGATGAAATCTCCATATAGCTTTCGCGATTTTAACCCTCTTTTTTTCGTTACGTCTCGTTTAGTATTTTCATGCGTTGCATGTTCCAGAATTTGCAAGTTTGAAAAATTGCAAGTTCGATATGTATACTTGAGAAATTATGAGGGGATGCAAAGGGGTTGATTTTTCAAATTTTACTTATGATTATTCAAATTTCAATATCACTTATAACCTTATATGTCTACATATGTACATATGTACATTCCGAGATCCCTATATGCCTATATCCCTATATCCCTATATCCCTATAACCCTACATCCCTATGTCCCTCTACCCCAATGTCCCTATCTCCCTATCTCCCTATGTCCCTCTACCCCTATGTCCCTATCTCCCTATCTCCCTATCTCGCTATTTCCCTATCTCCGTATCTCCCTATCTCCCTATCTCCCTATTTCCCTATCTCCCTAAATTTCTAAATTCCAAAAATCCCAAAATCTTGAATCCCAAATATCCCCAAACTAAAAAGTTCCAAATTGATAAATAATACGATAGGTAATTTAAAATTGATAGCAAAGAGATCAGTTTACCCTCGATTATCTTTACGACTAGGGAATTGTTATTATTGAGGTTGGGTCCGGCTTATGATTGAATTCCATGATTCGGAAAGTTCAGGAACTGTCATCATCTAGTTTTACGAACCAGCGGTTATCATCGATAAGTCCTATAATTCGAGGGTCGCCTTTATTGAATTCCAACAACTTAGGGGTGGTTTCTATCGAAATCTGATGATAATAAAAGTCCGTGGCTGTATTGATTTTATGTGTATTTTCGTAATATAGTAAACAAGTGTTCGTATATTTCTTAGATTTCTCTTTTAAGAGAGTTATTGGAAAAATATTTGTTGAAATTGTAGATAGACGATGTTACTTTGTAGTTGTTTAACTTTGTATTGGATAATTGCAGGTTACGTAAACCTGGTAATTGTACTCGGTGTTTGATGGATATAAGAAAATTAGATCGTGATTGTTACATTTGTGCGAATGCAACACCTGTTACGAAGCTTGTTATTTCATGCCGGTTGGATAACCCGATGACATTTATGGGGTGCATTCAAGTCGCAACAGTTTCTCTTCATTGAATGAATCTAAGAAATTGATGGTTCTGTGCTCAGTACTTACTTTTTTTCAACAATTAAAGGAAGTAGGCTTTTAACTTGTATTTTGTTTTTTTATCAAATATTAATTATTTTTAATTTTGTATCGTTGTGGTGCAAAAAAAGTTAATCTTCCTATTTCGACTTGTACCTATTATACATTATTATTATCACAATAATAAATAATTTAATTATTAAATAATATTACAGCAAGCATATAATTAGGAAAAATTTAATGCATAATTCTTGCGTTTTAAATAATATGAAATAGTCAAATATATTCACATATGGAACATTGAATTATGTGATGTTAACAGTGTAACAATGAAACAGTGTTCTTATCGACGATATATGAACTGATATATTCTCAATCAGAACTAGCTATGATATTGCTTAGTTTCGACCTTCGATTCATCGTTTTATCTCTGTTTGAGGAACGTGACTACCGAGCAATTTGATTTTAACAATTTTCAGAATGTTTGTCGAATAGACTTCAGTTATCGTGCGGAATCAAGGAAGATACATTCGGATCGTGCCTTCGAATTTCATATTCCTGTTATCTCAAGGAGTCTACTATACGCAAAGGTCAAATGATTTGAATAAAAAATGAAATACTATCAGTGCATTGTATTAAACTACTAGTATTAGTTAATTCTAATAAACTAAATGTGTACAATATCCAGTACAATATTCATAATTTTAATACATTTTAATATTAGTAATAAATTAGTCTACTTAACTAGTTAACTACTTTCTTATCATAAGCTACAAAATTAATGTATTATTTGCAAATAATAAATTTTCAATTTTCATGCAAGACCACCCATGTAAAATCCTCTTAAAATGTAACCACGTCGTTACCAAACGAAAATCTTCGTCGACCATTATGTTTGAGAATTTTAATTAAAAACAACATTATTTAACAATGAAATCAAGATTACATTGTAATTTTATTTACCTGTACTGATCCGTTTCTCCAGTCACCTCGGCGTATATCAATGGCGAGAGGCCAACGGCGATCGCATAGATCCAGAACACGGCGATATATTTCTCGATGCTGCTATGAGTGATGATGTTCTTGTATCTGAGAGGTTGTGCTAATGATGTCAACCGATCGACGGCAATTGCTACTGTCACCAACACGCTCACGCTACACAGAGCGATGACAATGCAGTACGGTATGATGCACAACGTGGAGACGCCATTTTCTGGTAGACCGGACAGCTCCAGCTGCATCCCAATGGGCATGAACACTCCGACCTGTGAGAAAACAACGTCAAATTTATTGCATGATATTTATAAATTGTCACAAATGTACGTTTGTTACAATGTATGAGAAATCACATAAAACATTCGTGAACCATGGTGTTTAACGAAGATTACATTCTTTAAAGACATTACATTCTTTGGTCAAAAGTCGTTTGATTAATCTTTGAATTCCCTCGAAGTTTGTATTTATATATTTTTAACATCATGTATTTATGTATTTTTATCTTTATGTAGCTATATATTTTTATCCGCATGCATTTATATATTTTTAACTCCCTCTCTGTATATGCACATTCTTACGTATACTTTTACTATATGTATTTATTTATTTTTAACTCCATGCATTTTTAACGCCATATGTCTACATATATCTATATATCCATATATGTTCATCAAATGAAATACATCACATTCGCATTACTTTGAAAAAAGAGCACTTGTGCTAAAAAATTCTCCGTTACAAGTTTTTCTCTTAAAATAAAACAGACCTTCAAACTGTTAATTTAAAAACAACATCTATACATGTCTAGATTACATGTATACATGCACACATGTCTAGATCACATTTTATAAATACATTTCAACACAGATCGAAATAACGTCAAAGACTTAAAACGGAATAGTATCTCACCCCAAAGTCGCTGACTGCCAAGGAGACCAGCAGGTAATTGGATGCAGTCCTGAGCCTCTTGTACTTATAGAAAGCGGCCAGGATAATGGAGTTGCCGGTGACGGTGATCGGCGATAAAATGCAGACTATCGATACCGCCAAAACCACCGAGATAGGATTGGCGTCCAGTCGCGTATCGATTTTGGTTACCGTTGGTATAAGCGTGGTCGTCAGTTCCCCGGAAACGGTGGAAGGCAATGGGTCCGTAGCGGGCGTTGACATTTTAATTTGCGAGCTACCAAAGCCGCGTGTATCCCCTTTGCCAATTGACGTCTTCAAGTAAGATTCCGCTCGTAAACGCCTCCCTCGTAGGACGACATGACGCGTCCGACCAGGGTGACGGAAATTCCGTGAAATTGCAATTAGTCGACGGTAGAATGGTAATTTCGATGTACCTCGTGTTCCTTCCTCACGTCGATGAGAGAATGCTCTGGAACTGTGGTATTACGTTGTCGTTTAGGGACATTTCAGAGAGAATGGGGAAAATATGGGGGGAGCATGTTTAGGATGGATCTAGGATGGATCAAATCAGAAAATTAGCAATTTTTCTATATTCTAACCCTCTATATCCCTAAGTCTCCATATTCTCAAATTACCAAATCCCTAAATGCCCAAATTCCTAAATCCCCACAGCCTCAGATCCCCAAGTCTCTAATCAAATCCTTATATCCCCAAATCCCTATGTCTCCAAATTTCTACATCCCCAAATTGCCACATCCTCAGATCTCCAAGTCCCTAAATCCCCACATCCTGAGATCCCCAAATGCCAAAATCCCTAAATTCCTAAATCCCCAAATCCTCAAAAACCCTCAACAAAATTTGCAAAAAATTCCAAATACTTAAATTCTCAACAAACTCTTCTACATCTCTACATTCTCAAGAATTACATAAAACTTTCATAAATCATACAAACCTTTCGTGTCTCTACAAAGGTTGTCCACTGCCATAGTAAAGTTCGACATCCACCTCGCCGAGTGCTTGCTATGACAAACGACGATAAATTGCACGCAAAGCAACCAGTAGGTTGAAACAACCGCAGCTCATCGGTTTGGAAGCCGGAAATTCTTCGGTTACAGCCTGGTTCAACCTTGGCCCGTTTTCTTTACCCAAAGTTTCGCTAGAAGACCACAGCCTTCCTCACCTCTTCGCCTCCTGAAAACAAACATCCGCATTCTATCGCAATTACCTCCGCTTACGAGAACGCTTTTTAATGCCCGGGCTGTATCCGATAAATCACCGATGCAAGGCGATTACACGCAACAGCTGTTGCCGAAGCGTGTTTATCGAACCTGCAGAAACGCATTTAGTATCTTGCCGAATGAGGTCCGAGGTACTACAACTGCAACGCTTGTACAACGCAGTTAATCCGTGCTGTGTTTTCTCGTATCCCAATATCGCTGTTTGGTCCCGTTTAATGTCGGGCGTTTTGCGTTACGGGAGAACGTAAATAACGAAAACTGTTTTAGACTGACAGCATGGATTAACGACGCGTTTAACGCTTTGATACGGAGAGATGTATGTGTAATTGATAAAGGAACACGTGGAATTTGATCCTTTTGTGATGAAACGTTTGTGGTTCTGTATGTGACGTTCTCTTTATTTTTTTTTTTTTTTGTAGAACATGTACTAACGAACTGTGGATCATCTAATATATATCAAATTTGGAAAAATTGTAGACAGTTTAAAAACTTGTAAGATGATAAATCGTGCTAGTAAGAATTTTGAAATAATTTCGTTTGCAAACACGCTGGCTAATTTTGCAGCTTCAGCTAACCCTAACAGCGTTCACATGATCGTTAAAGAAACTGGAAGTTCGCGTGCACAAAGGTGGCGGAGTGCTGGTTTATATTCAGCCGCACGCCTTCCATTATCACAGAATTTGCAATTCGGATGTGGTCGGTGTTAACGTTTCCACAGACAAATGACCAGCGGCTGCGTTAACCGTTCGGCTCAACATTGCGAGCTTATCAAAATCAACGAACCGCTGGATTCGACGTCGTCCCGGAAGTTGCTTTCTTTCCACGGAACAAGGGAAACGTTTAATTGATTCAACCGTGCGAGAATGGACCCGACACTGTTTTCTCGCACGTTCCTCCATTATCGGCTTCCACTACATTTGGATATTGAAATTAAGTCTGGTATTCTTCGTCGACTACGATGATAACGTGGTCCACGTGGACCTTTGCTGGATTAAATAATTGAAGTTTTGAATGAAAACAGCGCAGGGAGATTAAAGTGCAACGGAGTAGAATCGTTGCTTTTGGTGTTAATAGTAGTTAGGTAGAGATGGACAGATGTGGGATAGGGACGTATAGGGATTTATAGGGAATAGGGACTTCTGGTATAGGGATTTTGGGATATGGATTTGGGAGGATTTAGGGGATGTAGTTTTGAGATATGAGGGATCTGCAGATGAAATTTGTGTAAATAAGAATTTTGGCAAATAGAAATTTAGACATATTTGGGTTGCAGCAAGTTTCTAGGCAAATAGGGATTTGGGGAAATAGGGATCTCAAAAGATCCGAATCTGACTGATTAGAAATATGGACAAATCCAAATCTGAGCACATAGGAATTTGGACGAGTATGGATCTGGATAAATAGGGTTGTAGACAAATAAATATTTGGCCAAATAGGGATCTGGGGAAGTGTGTACCTAGAAAGATCCAAATCTGGCAGAATATAAATCAGGGCAAATCTGGGTAAGTAGGGATCCAGCTAGGAATTTGTGCAAATGGAGATCTATGCAAATCAGAATCCAGATGAACAGAAGTTTAGATAAAAAGAAATCCTGACAAATCTAGATAAATGAGAACCTGGAGAAATCTGGGATACTAGAATTCTAGACAAAGGTAGACCAAGCAAACCCAAACACAAACACAAATCAAATAGAAACCTACTAAAAGAATCTCAACTAGAAATCTAATCAACGTATCCGTGTATAAATCAAATCGATAAAAAAGACGCCTATAAAAATAATACCTTAAATAACCTTCGAAAAGTACCAAAAGACGGTCCTCAGAAATCAGTCTCTTTATCGTCAAACAGCACGAAACAACATAGTTCTTTTACAAAAATATCTTTAATCATACTCCAGGTACTGTAACGACACCAGCAATCGTTTCATTCCGGTGATCACCGTTGATGAGGTATTAAAACAGCGAATAAAAAGGTAATCTTCGCGCGGACACTGCGTTATATTACACCGTGTTCTCATAGACGTTTCTTCTGAGCGCGACGGTAAAAGATGATCCGATCGTAGAGGTTTTTACACGCGGTGAGCATTACTCGGCCACCTGTCTCGCTATCCTGACTTTGACTGCCAGCTTTGTTCTTCTTATCTGTTTCCCTTCCACAACTGAGCTTTTCAGTAATTTACGTAACGATTTCGACGGTGACGCTTTGCGATCGATCGAATTTTAGATGATTACTATTCTCTTTACGTTTCCATGGATACTGAGATCTGGAAATTAATTGATATGGACATGTGGAGATATGGGGATGTAGGGATATTAGGGTGGGGGATGTAGGATTATAGGGATTAGTGGATGTAAGATTATAGGGATTAGGGGATGTAGAGATTTGGGGATATTAGGATTTTGAGATGTGCTAATTTGGGGTTGTAGGGATTTTGAGATGTACGAATTTGGAGATGTAGAGAATTGGGGATGTAAGGAATTGGGGATGTAGGGAATTGGGGATGTAGAGATTTCGGGATATGGGGAATTGGGGATGTAGGAAATTGGGGGTGTAGGGAATTGGGGATGTGGGGAATTGGGGATGTAGGGAATTGGGGATGTAGGGAATTGGGGATGTAGAGATTTCAGGATATGGGGAATTGGGGATGTAGGAAATTGGGGGTGTAGGGAATTGGGGATGTGGGGAATTGGGGATGTAGGAAATTGGGGATATGGGGAATTGGGGATGTAGGAAATTGGGGGTGTAGGGAATTGGGGATGTAGGGAATTGGGGATGTAGGGAATTGGGGATGTAGGGATTTCGGGATATTGGAATTTGGAGATGTAGGGAATTGGGGATATGGGGAATTGGAGATGTAGGAAATTGGGGGTGTAGGGAATTGGGCATATAGATATTAGTACCAAATAGTATCAGTCCATACCACAACTAATACCAACTCCATAAATACTCCATTCTTAATAAAAATAATTATCTATCCAAACCACCTATGCGGTGACTAGCAAAAATTTATGATGATAAATCGGTGATGTTATTTTTTAAAATAGTTCAACTTTCGCAAGGAGGCCATTATGCGGCCAGATACAATAAAACTCCTGAAACTAATGCCTTTTTAATATCGTTCTGTTAATGTCAGACTACAGGATAAATATCAAAGGAGATTGTCCTATATCTCGTGGTAATGCACTTTAATACCCAGTTTCAAACCGTCTCGATTTCAGCACGAGTCGATGTACTCGGTTTTCTGGATATTCTACAACTTCTGGGTTCACTTAGCGAATTTCCTGTCCCCGTTGAGCACGAGGAAAACACCATTCGAGGATGTGGGTCGTTTTCGCGTCTCTGATTTCGTTATTCGAATGACGCAGTTACTCGATCGAGTGAACCATGCACTCTGGCATGGTTAATGGTCTATTAGATAGCCTTTTGTTTCGCTATCAGCACATTTTTATATGCTGGCAGCTTCATTCAAAGTCTTTGATCAAGTGTTCTTGCAGGGCTCGATACTTATTGTCACCGTTCAGCCGTGTAAAAATGACGCGAGTCAGACTAGGAAGCTTCTCTATTACACTTTCACATTTTATCAAGGACATTTTCATCTCTTGCATTTTTAATGCTCAGCTTTTGAATACTAGTGGAATTGCTGGTTTTTATTTTCATAAAATTTTGAATTTTTTAAGTTTCGGGTGTGCACAGTTTTCGGATTTGTGATATTTATAAATTTTATTGTTTTGAAGTTTTCAAGTCTCAAATCTTTGAATTGTCAAGATTTCGAGATGTCAAGTTGTCAAGTTTTCAATTTTTCAATTTTTCAATTATAAATTAATTAACGCGTATTTTTTGTGTTACTGTCCACAAGCTTCTCGCTGAAACAATTAATTATTTTCAAAGAAAATAAATTTTACTTCTGTACATAGTTTGCGTTCTTTATCATGATAAATTAATTAACGCACATTTTTCCTGCCATTGTTCACAAATTTCTCTCCAGAACAATTAATTATTTTCAGAACGAGCAAATTTTACTTGTGCACATCATATGTGTTCTTTATTATGATAAATTAATTAACCCACATTTTTCCTGCTAATGTCCACCTCTCCCTAAAACACTCAATTATTTTCAAAACCAGCTAATTTTACTTCTACACGTCATTGGTGTTCGTTTTCAGTATAAGTTAATCAACGCAAATTTTTTCCTATCATTGTCCACGAATTTCCTCTTTTTAGTTCGCCAGACTGATACCATTTTCAAAGAGACCCCCAGAACCAATCACCGACATGGAAAACGAATTTCTCTTCCGAGAAGGACAGACACTGCAAAAGATTGGCAACAGAATCGTCCCCCTTTCTAGTTGTATTTTTGATCCTAGTCTCGGAACCGTTTCGATTTCCGATATAACCGACGTTTGATTGGAAATGTTCGATAATCAACTTCGGAATTGAACATTCGATTCAGCTGGTCACCGATTCTAACGACGCGCTCAATCTTTTTTATTTTCTCCCTACCGTTTCTCGCGATTCAATTATACCCTTCCATTATCGAACACTAACTCCTGTTTAAATTTATTATTATTCGTTGGTAACATTAATTGATTGTCACTTTTTATGTTAATAGTTACTCTTCAGCTTCTGTTTTTATTTCATTATGCATGTTCTATATACATATGTACTGACATATTCATATGTGTATGTAGGACATATGTAGGACATATACATTCTACATATATGTCCTACATACATATCTACATACATACATACATACATATGCATACATACATATACATATGTATGTAGGACATATGTAGGACATGTGTTATGGACATATGTTATGTCAAATATTGTTACATGTATAACTCAGCACATATTGAAAATATTGTAAAATATTGTTACATGTGAAATATACAATATCCATATACATACATGTATATTATGTCCATATGTAACATAATGTAACAATAAAGACACGTGTACGTATATTTATAAAGCAACATACCACATATTATATAAATCAGTAATCAAAGATAATAACATAGTAACTTTTCGTTTAAACATTGTCTTCGTATGTCTCTTTGAATCAAAACTTGAACACAAACGAATGATAAAATCGAATTAAAAATAACATGCCATCGATTCGATCCACGTAGAAGATAAGATCGTTACAATTTTAGATGGTACTTAACGTCATAAGCATCCATCTAACCGTTTCCATGAAAAGCAACATGGCGTGGAAAATTTAGCGGTATCTGGAAAATTTAGAGAGATGGAGAAGCATTAATACGTAACGACACGTAATTTTCGCGTGAAGCTAGGGTTATGGATCGGTTAAAAGGCAATACATGTTCGTTCGAACACCATATGGCGATATCAAAAAGCTACGTAATAGTGAACATCACCGTATGCAGGTGATTGAATCATCAGTCAACGACAGATTATCTGGTTAGCATTTTAAAATTAAACTTCGATTACACAATGAATGTTGGAGATTACAAATTTATATGATATTTACAGATTTTTATAAATTTTTATGTACGTATTTTTTGTGTAATCAGGGAGAATCTAGGGAGAATTCAGGGACAGTTCCAGGAAACCTAGAGAGTCCTAGTTCTCGCGAACTATCCACTTTTTTAACTTTGAAACTTTTTTTACATAGCTGCGAAGAATCGATTTATATAAAAAAAGGGTATTCCCTTTAAAAAGAACAAAGTTGACCTTCATGTTACCGGTGCGCCATCACTTGCAAAAAAAAATATTAACCCTTAACGGATGAAAGGCCACGGTGAGTGGACGTTACATTTATGCTGTAAAAATGGCTGTGCTAGGACGTGTAGTTTCAGTGTGTTTTTATAATTTCATACAAACGAGTCTTTTTTATCAATTTTGCTCTTTTATTAATACAAATGCTGCTCTTTTATTAATATAAATACTGAAGTTCCGTTCACATAAATATAGCGTGTATTCGTTATTATTAATATAATAGGTGTTCAATTTGTAAGTGAACATTATAAAAAGATTGAAAATAGTATAAATATGTGTGTATATATTTTTCACACATGCGTGAAGTCTGCAAACTTTGTTGTGTCATAAATTTTGCAGATTTTAATATTCTTTAGGTGCTCAACAAAAATGAAATTTTATATGTGCACAAAAATTTACAATTTTACACCCACACAAAATCTTCATACATAAAAATTAGTAATTTAATTACAAAATATCTTGATCAGCTTTCTCATAGAATAAAAATTTGTTACATGACAAGGCATACCAGAACAAAACGTGTTACCCACCCTTCTCGAAATGCTAAAACAATAGCACCAAATGCAGCTTGTAATCGAAATTATAATTAGGATCGTGGAAATGTGATACATCGAATATACCGTTGAAAGTAGTTGAATTAGCGAGATATTGTGTGCGAAACCGAACGAATTGTCCGGGAGTTAATTAAGAGTCGATCAGTTCGAATAAAACGAGATTCGATAGGGAATTATACGCAATGAACGCACCGGTTTTAAACGAAATAAGCTTGAAATTGATTAGCGAATTAAACAACCCTCGGGGTTGTTCAACGTCGTAGGACGAGATTTATTCGTGGATAAACACTGATCGAGTATCGGACGTATCGCGTTCGCTTAATTTAATTTCAGGTGAACCTTGTGGAAGACCGAAATCATCGAATGGCGATTGTGTGTCAAGGTTCCAGGAAATATTCCTTTTCCAAAAGATTTTATATCGGTTATGCTTCCGTATAATCCTGTAATTCCGGTATCAAGTGGTTTATTTCTTTTATGTGGCAAACGAAACCTTTTTTACATTTACGTCATCCTTTCTTATCCGCTCCGAAACTTTAAATTCGTTTCTACGATATCAAAAGAAACGGGGTCAATTTTACGAAGTCGAAACTATCGTTATATCGCGCCGTAAAAGAGACCTTTTGTGACTTGATTTTTACGGATTTTTGGAGATTTAAGCGTTTTGGAATGAGCACGGAATTTCGTGTGAATATGATGAGAATTTGATGGGAATACGAGGTCAGGTATTTCAGGTTGGGTTTGGCGAGGTCTTTGATCCGAGAGAGACTTTGCGATGTAGGAATATTTAAATCGAGGAATTTTAACTAGGAATATGAGGATTTGGGGAATTGGGAGTTTATGAACTTGGGAATTTGGAAATTTAAATATTTGAAGACGTAGAAATTTATGGAGTTAGCAATTTGATTAAGATTCCAAAACTCCAAAACCCCAAATTCCAACGTTGCAAGTTCCAAAATTTTCTAAAAGAGTAACTTTATTTTAACGCTTTTTGTGACGGACATGCTTGTCATAGGTCTAATTTTCCACGCCGGTGTAATTTCATATTGGAATGCGGTAAACGAGAGATAGAACAATTAACGCGCTTAACGTAATTTGTTTCGAGCATGTAACCAACATCATTCGATCATCAGAGTGAAGAGGTCGAGAGGAGCGAAACAGTAATTGCCTCTTGCGTAAAATGAATTGCAAATTCGTTAGACGATATATTGGTGGCACAAGGACAGCTTGATTAGCAATACGTTACAATTGAAATTGAATATTCATATCGACCGTAAATCGAACGGAAAATGGAACTGCTGGACGTAGACGTAATCTCTTATTCCGTTCGAATTCTCAAGTTTTCAAGTTTACGAATTTACAGCATCTCAATATTTCAAGTTTACAAATTTTTCAATTTACAAATTTTCAGGGTTTCATTTGATAAATTTCCCAGTTTTCTCTTTTTTCAATTTTTCAATTTTGCAATTCTTCAATTTTTCAATTTTTCCTAGATACTGTAAAAGTCCACAAATTCATAAATCCTCAGATTCCAGAGTTCCTAAGCTCCCAAGTCCCTAAATCCCTAGATCCCGAATTCCTAGGTCCCTAAATCCCCACATATGGTAATTTCCTAAGTCGCTGACATGTTAAATACGTTCTTCCGTATTTCTGCCATTTTGGCATCCTGTTTGAAATCGTGTCATGAACCGCGCACGAAATCTCGCGAAGAAACGTAAAACAAATTCCTTTATTCGGCATCGATCAGAGAATCGTTTCTTATTTATACGACAGGCCATTCCGACGAAATGCAATTGCGAAGAGTCAATACGGGCCGTTGTTTGAATTCAACTTCCGGTGTTAACATACGCTGCAGGGACACGAAACTTTCGATATTACGTGCAAGAATGCGACGTCGCGGTATTCCGACTGCAAACTCGTGTCCGTTTCAAAGGATGAAAGGAATTTGCATAATCAATACAGCTCGGGAGAGAAAATTCAGAAGGCAGTTCGAACGATAATGGTTTCGGCTCCTGCGTTTACGATGCTGCGGAGTGGAAAAATACCGAGGGAAACAATAAAAGGTGATACAAAGAGAAAGAAAATTGTGAGAATGGTATTCGAAGATGAAATGGAGCCGTGAAGCACGGAAGCCATTAATTATTATTCATATTGTTTGTTCTTAGAGGCAAATATTGGTTATTGCTCGTTTTAGGTAAGGTTTGGTCGGCCATATTGTGTAACTTCGATGTTCAATAATACTATTAATTATTCTCTTTATAATACTCTTTATAGTTAATATTATTGTTTGTTGTTTACTGAGTTTTATATTTATGTTTATATTTTTCTTCTCTTTTCAGTAGATATTATCTAATATCAGAGCAAACGTAGATATTTATTAGACTATTCAATATTTATTAGATTAAATTAAAACACATCTTGAAGTTCGAATACGAAATTGATGTCCTGAAGTTTCAAATTTCCAAATTTGGACCTCTATAACCTTAAAACTATTCTCCATCTTCACTCTGCTAATTGAGCTATCTTCCACTCCAAACCACATGCAGCAATTCTGCAAACTGTTCTTGTAGTTCCCCTAACCGCACTACAAATGGAGTAAAAAATTGATAGAGTATAGTAAGGTTATTTCCTCGGAGCGGTGGTTCAACCATTCAACGCGGCAAATTCGCGAGCTGAATCGCTCGTTTCCCCGGTAATTCAGCGGTTCCGGTTAAATCTTGTGTAACAGAATCGAGAAAGCGACTATTCTGCCTCTTCTTCCGATCTTCCGTGCTGTTTGTCCTGTAGGAGGATCTAATACGTCGCTGGTTAGCGGTATATTATTCCTGAACAACAGCTGAACCAACGATCCTCGTTCTCTTCTGCATCGCGAGTTATGCCTTCGCTCGGAAGCTCGAGAATGCATACATTTGCATACGTTTTCTTGCACCACCGTGAAATTTATGAATATTATATACCTATATCGTGTATTTCATTAAATACTCTTACTTGTCTTTATTATTTGGAGCATTGGTTGAGTATTCGAGTTTTGATTGTTAACACTTTAATGGCCGCCAAAATCAAATATCGTCAGGAACGGAAATATTTTTCAAGAATTAATTTATAAAATCTTTATATAAATTCTCGAAACAATTCACATGGCAGTCTGACGTCTTGTTACCGATCCCGTTGAAATTCGAACCGAAAGGCAATATTTCAATTCAAATTGTGTTTTCAAATCATTATTCGCCGGTGCGCTTCGGTTCATTTCGTGGGAGAAGTTAAACGGGAAAGAACAGTATCGGGGGAGTCGCAAAGGAAAATATTTTCTTTTCGTGTTACGAACAGGAAATGAAAAATAAAGAACCCTCGGGGCGAAAGCGAATACTTGTCATTTATTATTCATTAATAATGCATCGGTGTTATCGATTATGCGGGCTTGAAGGTTTACCATTGGATTCAGTCTCGATTTTAACTTCATCGGAGGTATTGTAACATTTCAGTCGAATAATGAAGCTTGAATAATAAATTTAACGAGTTTACGGTTTATTCGGACCGAATTTTTAAAGTTATTAATTATTTACGGATGTATAACAACTGATATGTAGTCCGTATCAATATTTTAATTTATATTCGTGATTATATTTCATCCATAAACGTGGTTGTCTTTGTATACTGTCATTTTGTATACTATCATTTTGCTTATTTCACTTGTCTGATCGTAGGTTAATTGTATACTTGTCTGATGAGATACGACCTACTTTTGGTTTATTTGATGACGTACACCTATGTTCTACTTGTCTGACTAGTCATCAACACTATATTAGTTGTCTGACTAGTCATCAACACTATACTACTTGTCTGACCAGTCACCAACCATATACTACTTGTCTGACCAAGTGTGAACTCTACACCACTTCCTCGACCACATAGTATTTGCTCTTAGATTACATATGATCCATAATCTACTTGTCTGACCAGTTACCTCTATACCACTAGTCTGACCACATACTATCTGTTCTTCGTATACGATATTAGATAGGTCACTATCTACTTGTCTGACTAGACATAATCATATACTACTTGTCTGATCAGATATCCCCTGTTGAACTTCTAAAAATTTGCAACTTTTAAGTAAATAATAACATAATAATTTATTACAGTGAATTTTGTAATTGGTTCCTACAATTCTTACATAATTTTTGTGTAAAATAAATCTAATAAAACTGTCTAATCTTCAATAAAATGTCCTGTTTTCGTGTTTTAACCAACATATCATAACCTCTTCATTTCTTCAATCAACCATAGCAATTTTATTAATGTAAATGTAGGTCACCATCGACACCGATCTCCCTGTTTCGGTTCCAACAAACAACGCATGGTTTTGAGAAGGTCACTTCAGTTATTCACAGAGAACCTACATTTGCATCTCGTCGTGTGTGATCTCCGTAAACAATGGAATAATCCCTGTCCCTATAAACACACGTAATCACGTACGATTAAAATCATTCTCAAAGCGAATCACAAACAGATTCAACAAATACGTAGAAACGTACGAGAACAGTGGTAGATTATCTTGTATGGCGCTTAGAAGAATAAATTCAGTTCCAGAGATTCAGTTTCTTCTTGTATTTCAAGAAGGGGGAAAGTGTTTGGGGTAAAACTTCTGTAGTTGAACACTAAGCAACAGAGTGTCTCGAGTTATAACAAAAAGTAACTGGACACGGTTTCTCGTTTCTTCTTTGCGTAGTTTCTTTCTACGTCTCAAGAATTCGGAGATTCTTTATATTTCTTGATCTCTACATTACATCTCTTGGTACGTTAGGATATCTGCAGATCTCTATATTGTCAGGTCTATAGTTTATTCTAGTTTATCTAGTTTCGAGATCTAATCTAGATCTATGTTCCTTCAGATTTCTATTATTCTGTACATATCCCAGGTATGTCTTCAAATTTCTATATTCCCGAATTCCTGTACTTCCAGATCTTCACGTTTCTAGATTCCTATATCCCCAGATTTCTATTCTCCTCCAATTCCTACACTCCCAGATATCTATGTTCCCAAATTTCTATTCTCCGATTTCTATTATCCCCCGATCCTTACATCTCCAGATCCCTATAACCCCAAATTTCTATTATCTTCAGATTCCTATACCTCGAAATTCCTATATAACCAAATTCCCATGCTCCCAGATGCCTACATCCCTACATCCCTATGTTCTCAAATCCTTTGCTGCCCAAATACTCACATCCCCAAATCCCTATATTTGTACCACTTTATTCCCATATTCTTGTCAATATAGTAACCAATGTAAACTCTGTAAATGAACGCCAACTCATCAAGTTAACACGAATTCTTCACGTTCGTCATCCCGAAGTCCACAAATTCTTAGATCTCCCTACATCTTCGCCTCACCACATTCCTACATACTTAACGTAATAAGCGACATAATCTCTACAAACTAACCCAAACTCTTCAAACATCACGAATCTTAAATCACAGTGTATCGGAATCGGATTAGCTCGAAGAAATTCGACCGATTCGCCATGGTATTCGCGCGCTGGAAGTCGGAGGCGAACGTCTCAGAACTTAATTAATCCGTGGTTCACCGATCGATTAAGCCGGAATTCCTCATCGCATTCCCTTATCCGTCGATCCACAATGTCCAGCATGGTGTCTCGAATTTGTCACATGTCTACAAAGCATCCCAGCAAGCTCGAGCCGACCCAACATATTTCCCAAGCCGTGACGGTTACACCGGAGGAACCAATTTCTCGATTGTGTATTAATTATTCCGCTTCGACTCGGGGTTTCGATTGGATCGGACGGATATATCGATACATCGGTATTGTGACACACGCTAAACATAACGCTAATGGAAGGCGATTTCGTTGATGGAATTTTGAATTAACGCGCCATTGAGAGACCTAACCTGACTCTTAGTCATTCGTTGATTTCAGTCAATTATTTTTAATCCTTCTGTGGTTATGATACTAATTTCTATTGTTAGTTATTTTAGTTTGGTAGTATAGTCATTTTTGATTGAAAAGGAGATGATGTAAAATACAGATGTATGTTAAACTTTTGAGGATCATTGATGATGTGCTTTTTACTGCACTCTTATTATGTATCTTTTTTGTGTATGTGTACATCTTCTGTGATTATGTATGGACCTCAACGGCCATATAGCAAGACATTCCACTGAACTTCTTCCTTGCTTAATATGGTATTTAAGTATTAATAGTCAAGGACCTTTATGAGCTTATTTATTTGTAATCTTTAAATTGTAACTCTGGTAATCGTTGATCTTTGAATTTATATGCTGATCTTTGAGTTTAGACATGTATACTGATTTTTGAGCTACGATATATCTTGACATTTGCTACCATCAGTCATGTTCCCTAGTTCCTCGAATAAATTAAATTGGTAACGCCGATCCAAACCCACGTGTCAATCCACGCGTTAAATCACATCAGATTGATAACCCTTCCAAATTCCATCAGCCCACATCACGTCTAATGACGCGATAATAATTTATCACACATACGATCTACTATTCACAAACACCGTTCGCACGATCAGTGGACTTTTCACAGTCGACCTGATTAAATATGCCTGCGACGATCCCATCAAGGACAGGGCACAATTTACACGAAGGCCTGTGGATTAAAACAAATGTCGAAGGTTAGCAGGGGAGGGCAATGAATTAGATGGAGAGCGTTTGAATAATGCATCATCGTTCGAATTATCGACGACGAAAACACAGAGGCGTTGCATTTAGGCTCGTCCGCCATTTTAGGTGCCATGGATGTTCGGTGAATAGACACTTTTAGGTTAGAAATAGAACACGATGAAGGAACATAAATTAATTTCTATTGCACAATTATTCTTTATCTTGACAAAGGTTAATATTCATTCTAACATCTTAATATTTATCTCTTCTAGCATCTTTAATAATTTTTGTAATTTAAAAGAAGAGAACTGGAACGTGTTAAAACACGTGCCAAGGCGAACAAAATTAGGAAAAAGGAAACGTAACCTAAAAATAAATTGTTCGGTATCTTTATGCAACCGACAGCGAGATTTTGTACGATTAATTATTAAATCGTTTGTCAGGTGTAATTTACCTTGCAGCCGGAACAACGTGTAACTGAAAATGAAACTTTACTCTAGGAGAACATTCGCTTTCCTGTTCAGGGACTTGTATCCGGTCCACTCTATGGGATTTTAACGACGTTCCATAATGAAATTTTTCGTCGTACGGAAATGCTCGCTGGCTTCTGTGTTCTTTAAAGAGCTGCTTTTAATAGGGTTTACCCGCACAAGCAAAATGTGGAGCAATTATGGCAGAAAGAAGAAAATCGTATCAAATTTTTGCACAGAAGGTCGCTCTTTGATGTTTATATTGTTACGGAAGAATGTAATTTTTATCGAATTTGCTATTCGTTTTGGAGTAATTGTGAGTCTTTTATATATGCAAATTTGATGGAACGAATTCTTTTGTGATACCAGGTTTATAATACGGGTATTGTAATGATACAGCTGTAGTATAATATCTTTAGTATAATACAACACTTGTAATAAAATTTTATTATAGTTCAATACACTTGTAATAAAAGTTTATATAATACATTTATATTACAATTGTATTGTAATACAATACACTTATATTATAACCTGATACACGTGTACTATAATACACTGTAAGTACTTATATTATTTGTAACACATACTCGTATTATAATATATTATGATACAAGTTTCGACATTAAATCATTTTTCTCTTATATCATAAATGTACTTTCGACATGTGCAACACAAATTTATCTTAATTATCATGTATGAAAAATAAAATGTTACTATGTTCATTTTCACCTGTCCATAATTTCAATCAACCTTTCGTGACAGGGGGAGACAAAAATAATTCGTGACGATAGTTCCCCAAAATTAGTTTCTGTCAATAGCTATTGTTAGTGTATCAATAGCCATAACTCCTTTCTCCGAAACCTGCGTCTGAGACCACGCGTAGCCTCGCGTGACATCTAAGTCCAAATCTACGTCCAACGCAGGTTAAATTTCACCTTGAAGGGAAAAGTACCGCCACGTGACGTAAAACGTTTCTAGACGCAACTGCCTTACGTCGACAATAAATTCGTCGTAAAAACGAAATCATATCTGTTGTCCGCGACTGACAGAAGAAAAAGAAACAGAGAGAAAGTGGAAAAAGGGAGGTCAATCACGATACAAAGCTTTTGGACGCGCAAAAAATGTGTATGACCCAACGTAGACCTTCATGACACATTGATTTTGACGTATAGAACTCGTGGGTTGACATAGATATGTAGATATAGCGATTCAGGGATTATAGGAACTTGGAGATACAGGGAGTCACATAAGATACTGAGCAGTTTGACAAAAAAAAAATCTGTATGATCCAACGTAGAAAAATCTTGACGTGACACTCGCACGATTTTGATGTACACGTTCGTACACAATGAAAATGTTTGTTGGCTATACTCTATTATGGCTGCGGTTCGTTGAATGGAATTGCGGATTGCTTGGATGCTGACACGCCCACGTAACCAGCGTCGCGGCGCCACCGAACCACCTACGATACACAATGATTTTGTTCCTGCACCTCTCGGATAATTGTACGGAAATACATATTGTTGTTGGGAGTTTGGAAATTTAGGAATTTGGGAATTTGGTAGTTTGATGGTTGCGAACTTGGGAATTTGTTAATTCGAACTTTTGCTTGAGGTATATTTTGGGAGTTTGGGAAGTGGAACATGAAGGAATTTGAAAATTGTGAAATTTAGGAAAGAGGCATTGGAGATTTTGGCAACTTCAAAATTTTGCGATTTGGAAAATGAGGAATTTTAGTCTTGGGAACTTGTAAATGTGGGAATTTGAGAAATGGGGAACGTAGTAATATGGGAATTTGAGATTAAGTTGGAGAATTTGGAAATGTAAAAATTTGGGAATTTAGAAATTCGGGAACGGAGAAATTTGATTATAATAAAATTAGAAAATTTTGGAATTTGCATTTGACAATTTTCAACCCCCAAGATATTCCTTACACAAATACAGAACTTTGTCATATTTCACTGTCTAATGCCACTTATATCACCATTAACTAAAATAGTCAACCTTCAAAATATTACTATAATACTGAATTTATGTTTACAAATCTCGACAAGTAATTGTTCTTAATAAAGAGGCATGTATTTTCAGTTCAGCAAGGTAGAACATGCAGGCTTAGTTGATTTCATGAAGCATTTTACGAGAGATTTTTCAGGGAGAATAGAAGTTTAAGACTTCGGAGTTACTTTAGTTGAAAGTTTTAAACAGCTTCATGAGTTCTAGCATACTTTGTGCAGTTGCTCGTTAAAAGATGTTCCTAAACGAACATTAAAATTGATTCATCATAAAGTTTCTAGAGTTTGGCAATTATCTATTCGAATGAAAAAACAAATAACATAATGATACAATATATAATTCCATCACACCATCATTCATCTTTCCAACTAAAAAAAAGTTTCACGAAAGAAGCTTGACCCACGACATTAACTTCGACGTCCTCCAAAGGTCGCTCACAATATTACAATACCTCCACAACATTTTCCACAGAAAATAATGCAGCAATCTCTCAAGAACTAATTACTCCACTCATTAAAAACGAATTTTCTATCACGCAGTATCAAGTCTGGAATTGATTATAAATCGATACGTAAACTTTCCTCGAATAAAAATGCAGATTAAGGATTACGAGTATAAATTAGATTTGTATTTCCCCGTTTTAAACAAGCTTTCGGGACAAACTCTCGTGGGTAATTTCTAGCGTACACAATGCTGGTCGCAATGCACCTGCGACAATTGCCCGCATTCATGCAACCTTGTGAGCCATCAAGGTCTCTTCAGCGGCCGTTGAACCTCCTCGTCACGCAAAACGTCGATTTCGTTGTTCGAATTCAAAGATTTCATTTTGCTTTCTGAAAAAATAGAGGTCCTTTAATAAGAAGTCTAATCGATATTTTGCAAATTTTGAAAAGACTGAATCTAACGATGAGAAACACTGTCTATTATCTACATCAGAAAACCATATCATAACTTTCATTTATCTATACATAACTCTGCTTGTTAAATATAATTTATCTCCCGTGATGAAAAATCATAAATTATTAAAAGTACAATGTTATTTATGCATCAATTACATAATTCGCAATTTATCTTGCGAAAAAGCAATTACAAGTTCTCTAGAATATTTTGATGTTTCAATTTAGTCTGTATTTCCTTTTAAATTATCTGTCGAATGAAACGACGAAAACGATATTACGAAGTCTCAATTCCAGATGCAGGAATAATTTCCGAGGTTTATTAAATAAAATTCCCTTTTTTCGGAGGCCTTCACGGAAGCTTGATCTCGCGGATGCGAGCAATTCAAGGAACGATTCCTTTAAACTCCGGGATAGAAATATCCTCGCGTTGCTTTGAAGCAATTTTAAACCTGAATAATTTGCTGAATCTGTACCAGCTGAAATATGCGCGATCGAGACACACGAATTTAAAAGTAACTTCGTTCTCCTATTTCGATGCGTCGAATTTTTCGACGTGTCATTTAAACATGTTCTTCTAGGTCTTTGTTTAGAGTTCTGTCATATTCCAAATAAATTTCTGATTTTGCATTTTCAATTTCATGGAAGTTCATACAGTATATATTTATCTTGTTTTGCAGAAGGAAACAACTGTGCGTGCATCGAATATCGACTGTTAATTACAACATTGTACTGTTTAATTATTAATATACAGCGGTTAATTATAATTACCACAATCATGCACTATCAATAATACTGTACATTTCCACGAGTAATATATTAAACCGATAACAATTCTCATATTACAACTTTGATTTAACAGTGTAAAGTTTAAATTTATTATTGAAATTAGAGAATTCTTTTGAAAAACAACTATCCTTTATTCACGATCAATGCAGTCTCCTAAGAAAATAAAATTTTATTAAAATCGTTCAACGCTCTCTTACAAATATTTTGAAAGAATCTTTCAAGGCCAACTTGGAGATCAAATTGTCTTCACACGACTTACAACAGAGTGTAAATATATTTGCAAGACAATTGCAATTTCAATCAGTAGAAAATTCGATAAAAAAGTGAAGACCGCAAGCTCTCGACTGAATATACAAACCGCGTTGGAGAGCAAACAGCCACAAAACCCGCCCTAAAAATAATCCGCGATCGAAGGAATTTCAATGTCCATAAACCGGGTTTTATTGTCGCCCCATAATAGAATTTGGACGTGAACTCGGTGCATCGTCACTGAGGGGGATCGTTGAGAGAATATCGCGAAGACGCCGGTTCGCATAGAGACAGAGTGACGCCAGGCGTCTGCGTCCTTGAACCCGCGTGGATGAAGCTTCTTTCAACGATGTTTTCTACATCTCGTAGAAGGCCGCGGTCACTATCGCTCACGATAATCGATCGAATAACGGCGCGTGCCGAGAACCGTCTGCTAAATCAACAGACATTAATTATTCGACTTTATATCTTGATGGAAACTCTGCTTGACCTTTTGACGACCGTTTTGCGAGATTTACGACTGTTTTCGAACAATTAAGTTGCGCTATTAATAGGCGAAAATACTTCTCGAATTAGGTACATTATATGTTGAATATGACTAACGTATAACGATATTAAAACATAATCGGTCTCAGTTACATAACCTCTAAACCTGTAGTTAAAATATATAGAAATGTTATTCAAACTTTTTAGTAACTGTTACTGTTTTACTGTTGTAAAAATTGTTATTAGTTGGATATTAAAATTGTCACATTACAGTAAGTCGGTTCAAACTAGTGTGACAAAAAATATTTGTAGGTCCAATTCTGTCACTCACATGTTAAATACAATTTTCCCTGTTATTTAAAAAATTCATAATCCCTATCATGTATATTTTCAGAACGTTTATTAGCACATTTGTAACTTCGCCCATAGAACATCAAAACAATGATTTCAACATTCATCGAAATCAATCGTTTAAACAGTAAATAATAATTCGCAACAAATAGCTTCCATTTTGATAGGATTTAAATGGCGGCCATCAAGGTATCAGCGATTGTTGATTTTCATTCTCTCGTTTCACTGCACGAAAGAGATGTGCAGATATCCTTTTATTTTTCTGTTCGATCCAAGGTAAGTAACGCGTCGATAACACACGTGAGTTGAATATCAAGTTCAAACGTTCGAATGGAAAAAAATTCTAGCAACGTTCGCCTTTAATCGTGCAACTCGTTTGGACGATACACATCGAATACACGAGGCATTCGCGCAGAAACGAAAAGAATTTTATAACTCCCGAGAAAGTTTTCCTCGTACCGACACCGATCAATACCCAGCAGTCGCAGAAACGTACGGGGAGTTCGACAAAAAGTATGGAAACACTTGTTACCGATGCACTTTCGTTTTATCAATTTTCTTTCTCGCCTGCGGAGCAAATTGCTGAACTGGCGAATTTGGGGATTTGCGGATTTGGGAATCGGTGGAATTTGAGGGATATGGGGATTTTGAGGGGTGTGGGAAATTTGAGATATATGAGGAATTTCAGAGATATGGGGAATTTGGGGAATTTGGAGAATTTAGGGAATTGATAATTTAAGGTTGTGAGAATTTGGTAATATGGATTTGAAATACTTTGGGAATTTGAGGAATTAGGGAATTCGCGAATTTGGGGAATTCGAAAAATTCAAAACTTCCTATACACTTAAAACTTGCAATCAGTAACTAAAAACCTAACAAACTCAGAATTCCCGTCCGACAAGATGATCGAATCAGAATTTGTTCCAACTCCATTCTTCCCTTGTACAAAATGGACAACGGTGTAGAAACGCGAATTCCATGGCAAGGAACCATAAATCAAGTTTACCTTAACACGAGTGTACACGTCGAAAAGAAAATCGAGTTTGCTGGTAGTTTTTTTTTCTATTTCTCTCTCTCAGGGGTGGATTAAACGTGGACCAGGAAGTCGAACGAGCGAGACCGTCTGGCAATCTGCCCGTTGCACTTGACCCTGCACTTGCACCCGAGCTCGTGCAAATCCTGCGCAGCTCGGGGTCACGGACGTTTCCCGTTTTAAACGGAGCCACGTACCTATGTGTTATATCGTACTATACATATATTGCAAACCTGCCACGTTCACGTGCATCGGCACGTGCGATCGCGTTCGACCAATCACGCAGCACGTCGCGTGCACGCGATGCAACTGGAAATTCGTTTTCTCTTTGAAACGTAACAAACACCAATTATTATCGTTTATAGAATCAATTTTTTGGTAGCTTTAGCGCACGGGAAATTTTATATTAAATTTATCTGGGTTGGATTTTTTTAGTTGTGCTTTTAGCGGGTGGAGAATGTTATATTAAATTTATCTGTGAGGGATTTTTTTTGGTTGTGCTTTTAGCAGGTGGAAAATGTTATATTAAATTTGTGTGGCGGGATGTTTTTGGTAGCTGTACTTTTAGAGCGCAGATTTATAAAATTTATCAGTGTGGAGGGTTTTTTTTTTCAAATCTGCAAATTATTCAATTTTTTGAAAATAAAAAAAAAATTCTAACCTGTAAGTTTGATCTAAAATCCTAACCTAATATCGGTTAGCAACCATTTCAAAGTAAAATAAAAATTCTAACCTACAATCTCTAAAATCCTAACCTAACCCATTCGCAATCGCTGTTGTCACTGAAAGAGATACCGCATCTGTTTCGCAAATAAAAAGTAAGTAACATGTGTACGTAACACATGTAAAGTACAGATACGAATCTTAATTATCCAGCAAGCGAGGGGAACCATCGGATTAAAAATGAAATTCCAAGGTAAATAAGGTCACGTGTTTTTACAGGAGGTAGTTTTTTCATTACTTTCTGTCGCTGCAGTACTTCCCGGAGGTCTAAAGCTACTTGGAGCACACATACCAAAGCGGATTTTCAGCTCCGTGTAATAATTCTTCGCGAGCTCGTTTCGTCGCGTTTTCCCGTCGACCAGCGTGTAATCTTCACCCGTGAAATCCGTATCGAATCGAGCATCGAATTTTCAGCGATCACGTTTCAGTTTCAGTGTATCCACTTTGCAGCTGCTAGTCGCATCCGTGACGATTCTATATTTCAGCCGAACGAGACCAAATCGACGGGGATCCGTGTCGGATACCAGATTCAGAATCATGTCGCTTGTAAATGGCACACGGGATCCCGCAGGTCTCCATTTAATCTCGATTCGAGTTGCGTTTGCACGAATAATCGCATTTGGGAAGGGATTCGATCACACGTGTGCATATTCAAGTAAATAGGATTTTAGTAGTGTTAAATATTTTGATTATAGGGCGAATGACTTGGATTGACTTGCTCATTTTTTCAATATTTATAGGCAAATACTTGTAAAGGCTAATTTCGCTAAAAATTGCTTAGATCACCATTCGACAACGTTGAAATGCAGCTGCGACACAGTTTCATAAGAGAAAATCAGGCTACAAAGTTCATTGGCTCCGATCGAATGCGGGCTCGACTAAACGTTAATCGATATCGTTATAGAATCGTTAGGTCTCAAGGACTTGGTACCTTCTGCCAAAGAGTACCTAGGAGCCACTGTTTTTTCAACGTCTCATTTCGTTGGTCAAGCACGGGTTTAAAACGTTGAAAAATGATCACTGCAAGGTCGCCTCCTTGGCAATGAAACTGTTACCCTTTGTCCGGGATAATATAAAATCGCCAGCTTACTCATTCCGATCATTTATCACAGTGCTCGAGAAACGCGGAACAAGATGCATCAATTATTTCCCGAGTTACGAGCTATTTCAACGTGTATCGCGGTGTCTTAATGATACTTGCTCCGTTGCGAATTAATTACCTTGATTAATGTTACGGTGACGGACCGAAAGAAACTCCATTGCTTTGATGAGCAAAAACGCCGTGTTGCACCGTTGAGCAACTGCTCTGATGTATTTATGAATCGAGATTGGTTGCGGATTAATTGGTGACTAGATTCGTTATGAATCAGTAAACTTTTGCAAAATTGGAGAATTTGAGAAGTTTGAATAGTTTGGGAATTTGGGGATCTAGAGATATTGGGATTTTGAGAAAGTGGACTTTGTGAATATATTAATTTGTGCATTTCGTGACTTGAAAATTTAGGAATTCGAAGATTTAAAACTTTAAGACTTTGGAAATTTACAAATTTATAAGTGTCGCATAACCCTGCAAAGGCACTAACCTAACCCAACCAAGTCTCATCCTAAGTTACATAATACCAATAATACTACACAATGAATAACAGACGTAAGAGCACATCAATTTATATGAAAATTGTCTGTTCAAAATGTTCTTACGTTATTGCAGTCCGGAAGAACATGACGTAAAGTGTATCCTTAAATTTCGAAGGATTTCTTGAGGAAATTTCACACGGCATGCTCGCTATCCACGCTTAAATTGCCCTTGCAACGAGCTTTTGAAGGTCTGGACGTTGTTGTTGCGTCATGCTTTCGTAGTTGCACAGCTCGTGAAACAATAATTCTTCGATCGTGTGTAGCTCGCTAGAAGCATTAGCATAAAACGCGTCTCATTGAATTTTATGCTAGCACCGGTGCAAGGTCGTGCGACGAATTTATCGAACGAAAGGGAAAAGCTCGTTGCCTCTGCACTTTCGGTGATCCATTAGAAACATATTCACTTGATCAAGTCATTATTTTCGTTCAAACATAATACAACGAATTATAATTTTGTAGACTGTTCATATTTATTGTAGGTCACGTTTCAGTTTGATGTGTAAGTGAAATTTGATCGTGTTGAATTGAGAGTGGAACGTGTGTGATCGTTGATGGACACAGTGTGGACCGCCAGTGGACTTCAAATGGATTTAGAGCGGACCGAGAATATTTACAGGAAAAGTAGTGTTTTGATCAATCGCGTGAAAAGAATTTTGTTGAATACATAGTCGATGGAGAGTGGATCGTGTGTGGATCATAAGTGGATTAGAAGAAGACTACCAGTGGGTCATAACTGGATCACAAGAGGACTATAAGTGGATTATCAGTGGACCACCAGTGGACTGAGTGTCCAAAGTTTAAGCAGTACTATAATTTAACGCATGAATAGTATTTTGATCGAAAGAAAAGTCAATCGAGAAGAGACCCTGAGTGGGTCACACATGGATCATAAGAGGACAATGAGTGGATTATCGGTGGATTAATGGACCGTGGGTCAATGTTTAAATTATGTGTAGTTATCTTGCAAGTGTGAATATTTAAATTAAGCACGAATAAGTAGATTTGCAACTGTAATACATGCAAACTGAAAAGAATATTTCATCAAAGCAGTTTTACAGTTTTATCAATGTTATACGATACTTTGAATATTTCGAAAGGAATAAGAAAACGCGAGGAACTGATCGATTTACAGCCACAGTGGATGGTTAAGATGATATCAATGGAGGTGTTCTATAAAAAGAACGCAATAAATCTTAGCGAAGGAATTTTCAAATGCGTTTCATTTCACCGTCACATGAAATCTTTTCATACTTTCTTTTCTTCTCAGCCATGGCGATTTCTTAAAGCTAAAATTTCTCTTCGAATCACAGAGATAAAAGGAAGTATTATCCGTTAAATTAAATCGTCCGCAGTCTGCCAAGGTAGGGGAATAATGTATACCGTGTTTTCCGAAAGTCCAACAATAAACACATATTTCTGAGATAAGTTTACAAAATCCCCCTTGCCGACATGTGCAAACAATCGTCCCTATTTCCAACTCCGAAACAAGTATGTGCAACTTGGAACCGTTCAACCCTTGGAACATCTGTTTCATCGATCTTCATATATTACATATTAGGATACCGCGAAACAAAAGTCCACGATAAATCATGTATTTCACCGGTGTTTCCCATTCTCTACTTTTCGACTAGAAAAACACGTCGGATCATCGTGAAGACGGATGACGGTCGAATAGAGGGAAAAAATTAATTTCCTTCCGTCCAGGATCTCTTGAAAGCTCGTCGACGAGTAAAAAATTCGCTTCACGAACGAAATAAACTCTTCACGAGGAATGTAGTGGCAATTAACGTGCCCAT
Source organism: Megachile ligniseca (assembly GCA_945859555.1). NCBI lineage: Eukaryota > Metazoa > Arthropoda > Insecta > Hymenoptera > Megachilidae > Megachile > Megachile ligniseca. Next base: position 7,100,538 of record OX243784.1, read on the forward strand.
CGCTCGGGGTGTTAACGAGAACGCGTGTTTCCTATCGCGATCATAGTTTGCGGTGTTCACGCGACTTGGAAATCTCGATATTTAAGCTTGATAAGGATAAAATAGTTTCTACGATGATGTGTAATTACTACAGAGTTATTGTGAGGAGAATTAATGGGTTTTAATATTCTTGTCAATTTTATTCGCATGCATAAGAATTAAAATTGCAAATTTTCATTCAACGTCCCAAATTTAAAAAATTCGACAGCTTCGATAAAAATGTTTAAATCGAAGTCTCTCGAAGTCTTTAAACTTCAAAACTCGAGAAGTGTAAAACTTTTGAAATGTCAAGCTTGTTTCTACTGTTTGCGTCAAAAAGGGATCCACAACAAAGGAGCCAGCAGACAGGACACACGTTTACGTCACGTACGATTTTTATTACGTCTCCCCCTGAAATCGAGTGGGCGTGGATTTAATCATCCCTCGATTGAGCGGTAAACAAGCTCCACTCGCGGTTGAATTTTCGACTTGACGCAAGTATTCGGGAATGGATTTCTCTCGAACAAGCATGTCCTTCGTTCGGGTACGTTTCTATTTTCGTTTCTGTGCTTTCGGCGACGGTGAGTAGCGTTGCGACCGAATTAATGAGACATACACGCGTTCCCTATGCATGCGACGACGTATTTATCGTTTTGTTTAGCCGTCACAAGGATCTCCTCTATTTTTTTACAAGCAAGGTTGGATACGGCGCGTATAAAAAACGAGATCACGAAAGGTTGCGACAGGCGGTAAGAAAAATAATCGAAAGGGCAAGCTCGATTGAAATAGAAGAAAGGCTATTTAGGGGAACCTCTAACACCCATGTTGATCACGTGCAGTTACAAGAATTAGGTTCGACAAAAAATTTACTGGCATTGTTTACAGGGTTGAAGAACGTTTATAAAGCTATTTGTAAATGTAACCTTGTAAGCAGAATTGTAACTCTATTTTGCGATTAGTGTTCACATTTGCATCAACGTTTTAATAATTTCAGAAACCGTAACACTCAAGTCATAAGGTCGACCTAAAAATTTTGAAAGCTTTCAAAATTTTACATACGATTACAAAAATTCTGAAGTCCAACTAAAAATGAAGTTCCAGTTTCAAACTTCCAGGGTTAGGATATTAATTTATAAATTATGCCGCAGAAATATGTTGTGATAAATTTCGAGGTGAGAATGTCATAACTTCTCAGTTCCAAGAGAGAATAATTTGCAAATTGTAGTGAATGCTATAAATATCGAGAATATATGTGAGCATAATTTTTCGAAGTCCGAATATTAATAATTTGCAAATTGTTGTGCACAATGCAGGCTATAAATCCGAGAATAATATATGGATAATTTTTCAAGGCTCCAAAGCGAGAATATTAATAATTTGCAAATAATAGTGCTCTTGAGAATAACGTCGAAATTTTCCATTCGATAAAATAGCCAAGTTATTAAAATATTAGATGTCCCTGATACTCCGTTTATTCCCGATATTCGGACCCTTGGAATTCCATGGATGTTGTTCAATATCAGACTTCAATAAATTAAATCTCAACGTAAACAATCTCAGTTAGACAAAACTGTATCTACTGTTTATTATTAGCTGTCTATTTGCCATCCATCTTGGCTACTTTTGGAACCCTCCCATACATAATGGCACAGAACTTGGTTACACATGCATTATATCATTGACCAATTTTCTTGGAAAAAAGAACTTTCAATAAATTGCAGTAACTGATGTTACGAGATGAACGTTTTTAACACTGGATTTACGGAAAATCACTGGATTTTTTATTTTAAATTACTCGAAAGTATTTTTACTGTTTGCCAATGACAACTTTAAAACTTACTACTTAGCAAGTTAAATTTTGAAGTTGTTATTTCCGCTATTTCATTGTGTTTATATATCACATGTGTAATGCCATGACTGAGCGTGTCGAGTACAAAGGGTTGGCGTTTGTCAAACTTAATCCTCGTCGAGATAAAGAATCATTGCTGTTTTACGTATTATTCTTTATTGGTTTAATTTTATAGTCAGTTTCAATTTAAATATGAGTGGTTATTAGACGTAAATCTAATGTAACTCTAAATATATTTTGAGAAGGTTTATCGTTGGCAATTTAGCCTTTTATTTAGGGACCCTATCGAAGGAAAAAACGAAATCACAGTTTATCTTAATGTATTAGTTCGCGATACGAGATATCTAAAAACGGTACTTCTGATAAAACTGTCGTGACATCATTCCGAAAAATTCTATTCTGAATTATCTCGAAACGAGCTTGATCGATTTCATGTCTGAAGATCTGTTCTGTATACTTCACTCACACGCAATTTGTCATTTATTGTTTATTTTTTCACTGAATGAAGTAAGTAGAAAATGAACGATTCCAGACTTTATCACACGCAATCTTATTGCTCGTTCATTATTTATTTTTTGACTGAACAAGGTAAGTACAAAAATGAACGATTTTAAACGTGATCAGAATTAGTTATTGAATGACTATACTATTATAAATAAAATTAGTAAACACAGCAAAGGAATTTACTTAAAAAATATGAGCAAACCTAACCTAAAAGGGAAACGAATTTACTACATAAAATTAGTGCACTTTTTATACAGAAATAAAGCTTGATTCGTTCCACGAAAGAGTGTAACTTTTCGTGAGAATTAAAACGCGAAGCTGCGAATGAAAAAAGAAACGGTGGTTCGATCTGACAGGCGTGTCTATCGTTTGTTAAACGCATCAAGAATTAATTTCGCTTAGGCCGGCTGTCGATCAAAGCTGTCACACGAGAAGCTGACGCAATTATGACGAGACACGGTCGAACGATTAGGAAACCACCGAAAATCGAGCATAGACGCGCGATAACGTTCGATCGGAATATGTGTGCGTCCGTATAGAGACAGGGCAATCCGTAATTAGACGGAGGACACCGCGATACGGGTTCCATTATCGTTATCGATCTACTCATAACGCGTCTTCCTCAATTTCTGTTAGCTTACTATCGAGTTAGATACGGTTATTGAACAAAATCGATTTATTTCCACGTTGCGTTCCGATGCTTCGTCATTTAACACGCCTACTAACTCGAATCCGTTCGTTCAACCATTTACCTTATTTCCGCGTATAGAAAATATCTACTTCCAAGAATTATTATTTCTACGAATTTTTATCGAATAGATGTGACTTAATAAGAAATCAGCGATTTAACAGAACCTTTTATAAATTTACAAGTTATTTACTAGTTAAATTTAATTAAGAATTTAACAAGTCTATCTTACAAGTTAGGGTTTTAAAAATTTACAAGGTAGATTATATTTTTGAATTCCTAGATTATTATGATGGGGTCGAGATTTCTTTGTGGAAATATCCCTAGATTCCGCTGGAATCTGGAATATATGACTAGATCATTTAACAATCAATTACCGCCCACCGTATCATACCAGAAGCAAACAATATCAACTTCCATTGGTTCCCCGATAAATCTGCCCGTGGCCATCAACAAAACACCAGCGTTTCCTTATCCCGCACCATAAGTCACGATCTACTGAACGAAGAATCATGGGGGCGGCGTTCTCACATCGATCCAGACGAAAGTAGACACATCGTTGGATCTACTCGTTCCTATTTGTTGCAACGTCGACAGAAGAAAAACGAAACTTCCCGCGCCTCGAAGAGCACCCACGAAGCGAGTCCTGTCGAACCGAGATTAAGGATGGCAGCGAACGGTAAACAGCGTGACGTACACGCAGGATGAGATACGGGCACACGCCCACGAATGTACCGATGTCAACCCACGAGTTGGCGCTAGGTGTTCAGAAGAGAATTTTCCTATAAATTTAGAGACTCGTAAATTCGTAAATCTCTGTTTCCCCAGATCTCTACATCCACAAATTGTATTCCCAAATTTCTATATTCTAAAATCTCTACATTTCTAGATCCCTATATCTCCAAACCTATTTCCAAATCCCATATCTGCAAATCCATGTATCACCAAATTTCAATATCCTCACTCCCTGTATCTCCAAGCCCCTATAATCCCTTAATCTCTATATGTGCATACCTATGTCAACCCACGAGTTGGCGTTCACGTATAGAGCTTCTTTTACTTTTGGTCACGCGACAACTCGTGGGTTGGCATCTGTACATCTCGTTTTCATAGGCGAGACGTCCTTCGTGCAAGATTGTTCTGACGTTTGTCATTCGGTATCGATGCAACCGATATCGCACGATACGTTCCTGTGGGTTGCGCCGCGACAAAACTTCAATATCTCTCCTCTTAGAGATCCCTCGTCGTTCGGTTTCTCTGCGATCCTGTTACAGGGAGATGCTTTCGGTTTATTCACCGGCCGCATCGATTTTGGCGTACAACGCCAGCGGAATATGAATAAGTCTTACGTACGAATAGATGGTGTGGCATTTGGAAGTTTGGGGAGTTGGGGATTTGCAGGTTTTTGGGGATTTTGGAGGTTTTGGGGATCTCGAAGGTTTGAAGGTATGAAGAGTTGAAGATTTGAGGGTTTAGGGATTTGAGGATCTGGGGATTATGAGAATTTTGAGATTTGAGAATTTAGGGATTTCAGAATTTGGGGATTGAAGGATTTGGAAAATTGGAAAGATGGAAATTTGTGGATTTGTAAATATATAAATATTAAAAATTTGAAAATTTGGAAGTTTGAAAACTTGAGAATTCTGGAGAACTCAATAATTATTATAAAATTAATAGTCAATAATATTCAAGAACAACCGTCGAAATATTAAATTCATGATGGAAGCTATTCGACATCGAGCCGGCGCGGACATTTAGCGAGCATGGGGTAAAAATTCGATACAGTCGAGGGATAATTAAATTTCGATACGGGACCTTGACATTTTCGAAGAAGAGCGGACGATATTCGTAGTCGAGCGGGTGAATGAAAAAGAATTGACGTAGTCGTGACAAGCATTTTTCGAATTGATATAAATATGGCTGATTCACGTTGACACGAACCGAACCCTCTGATTTCAGATACTTTCCCTTTCTACCAGCCTTAACATGTTAATGAAGATTGATGCCGATGATGGATCGCTGGTAATCATGGTAGAAACAGTGAAATATCGAGTTCCTTCAATCGATAAAAACCTCGTGGATCAAATTTAATGTATTCGTTACCGACACTCGTTTAAGAAATAGTCCATCGTGATAGATGAAAATGGAATTTAAAAAAATAAATAGTAAAATGTCACTATTTAATGGCTGATGTATATTTGTATAGGGACGCAGTTATCAGTAAGTTAATTTTCAGTTCGGAAATTAGATGTACAGTGTAAAGTGGAGACTCTCAAATATGATTTTATAGGTAGGCTTAGTTTTGATATAAAATGTCACGTAAAATGAATTACAAAGGTCGTATATTTAGAAAAGGTCGCAACATGCGAAGTTTATAATCAGGACTTTTTGGTATTGTAATGTACGCGTGATTACTCCATTTGTGTTAATTTCACTCTGGGTATCTCCACGCGTGTTAATTCCATGTCTGTTAATTCTATAGTTCAGTGTTAAGTCTATACGATTTAATTTTAAGCTTGATATGTTTAAGCGTTGTATCTCCACGTGTGGTATATTCACGCGCTGTATTCCCACGCGTGGTATTCTCACGCGTTGTATTTCCACGCGTGGTATTTCTACGCTTGACATTCTCACAATTGGTACCTCTACGCTTGTTATCTCCACACTGGATATCTCTATGTTCGTTATCACCACGCGCCATATTACCCTCCCGCGTTTTATTATACAGATTCGCTATAAAACTAAATTTTCCCGACCTGAAGTCTCGTCCAAATACGGTAAGAAGTTGAATCAAACAGAAGATCATTTTATAGCACGGATAAGAAAGAATAAGGGCAGCTTTACTATTTCATCGATTGTTCGTCGGATAGCGGTAGGTAGATTTCCATACTTCAAAAACGAACTTTTTATTGCCGGCAAAGCGTGGGTAGTTGAATAATTCCATGCCTGCAGCAACGTATTTCTTGCCGGAACGTGTTATGTGTGCCACTTGTTCCATTAGCCGGTGTTCTCCAAGGAACGTCAAAGGACTTGGCACCGCTCCAAATCATTTTGGCCATCTGTTTGCGGGATCCCTTTCCACAAACAGGAATCCCTAATTTTTCATCGCGACCTCTATGGATACTGTTTACTAATCAGATCCTATATTACTACGGGGAGTATTTGGATTACTACCCAAAACTTGGGTATGTGGTTTTAACCTTCTCACTATCATCCATTTTTGCATAATTTTGTCGTAATATAGTTTTATGAAGAGTTGAATTTGAAAGAGATAATTGATTCGATGCACGTGTTACAAGATAGGAAATTGCTGAAGGCAGCAGAAGAATTATGTTCAAAATATAATATTCTGTTGGAATCTCACCCATAACTTACGAAATCCAATAAGTACGAGGAAATATCGATATACTATTCACTGTAGGTCAGCTGTACGACGTATATATTCGTTTGTTAGAACGAACAGTTCAGCACAATCACAATTTTAAATTGTATCCTTTTAACAACAGTCTTATAGAATTTAAAATCTTATAGAAAGTTCTAAAAGTGTATTATTCACAATACGCCTGGTTTTTGACGTATATAGTCGTCTTCCACAAAAAAACTCATCACAACCACTATTCTTAATAGAACTCAATCATCTTGAACATAATCTTACAAAAATCAAAAGGACGTTCACAAGAATCCACCATCAAGACGTATATATCCGTCTTGCATAAACAATTCTCCAAAATAAAAATCTCGAATAAAACCACCATGAAAGTAATGTTGCACAAGAGAACCTAATCGAAACTTTAGAACAGTGTCCACAAGAGCAGTTTCGCGACGTATATATACGTTTCTCGCGACAGAAAGTTGACCAAAGCCCCGAAAACCCGAAACTGCTCGATGCAGTTTCGCAAAGTTCAGAGCTGTCACATCGGATCAACGATGCAAGCGTGCCGCGAGACGAATTCGTTCTACGATTTCGATCAGGTGCATCGTCATTAAATGAATCGTCCCCACCTACAACGATGACACGATCTATGGCACAATCAGCAAAACAACCTTGACCGCGGATTATCGAGCTTTTTGCAAACGTTTCCTTGTCGGATCGAAACGTCCTTAGCACGGCTCGCTATCGCGTCCCTCCGCGTTACGTTATCGGCAATAACGAGACGCAAATGAGGGAAACAGAGGTCCTTGCATAAATGTGATTAACTTTGCAACTCTGATGGGAATGTAGTTCACGGTCATGGCGAACACCGTCGCTTGTTAGTTCCTGCTGCAACGTTCTAATACCTGAAAATCGGCTTTCGATTCTCTCGACAATTGACGAGGGTGCAATCCAAGGATATACCACTTGTACGAGGATTACACGAGCATTACAATCGAGTACTCAAGTATTATTTATTTTACAGGAGGGAATGTTTATTAATACTTTCAATTTGAGGTTGTGAGTTTAGATGTATATGGAGGTCTGTGGATGTGGATATTCGGTGATATACAGTGGGTATGCAGAGATATGAGGGCTCAGATGTGAGATTTGAATATTTGGTGAAGTGGTCTGGAGATATAAGGATAATGCGATTTGGGGATATACGGATAGAAATATAGGAATTGAGTGTACGAAGTTGACAGTACGAGAATTTGGGGTATAAGGATTTGGATATACAAGAATTTGGAAATATAGGAATTGGGGGTGTAGGAATTTCAGTACACAAGAATTTGGAAATAGAGAAATTGGGGGTGTAGGAATTTGATTACATAAAAATTTGGAAATACAGGAATTGGGGGATGTAGGAACTTGAGTACACAAGAATTTAAAAATATAGGAATTGGATGTAGGAACTTGAGTGCACAACAATTTGCAAATATGAAAATTTCCACATACAAGAATTTCGAAATATAGGAAATCTAACCTGAGTCGAACCATAGTAACCTCGTCCCGTTTAACCTAGCAAACTACCCCTAACCTTAAATGTATCACACTCCATACTAACACAATATCTACTTGTACCCCTAAAAAATTGTCCTTGACAAATCTAATATACCAACCCAAAACTTGAATTTATGCTACCCTCCCGCTATAAATTAAAAATCGAACTTCTTAAAGTCCCTCCCTCCCGAATGTAGCATGATGCTTTCATCGCGAAAGTAGGCACTTGAAGAAACTTCAGTTTCCATAAAAGTAAATAGACCTTAAAGCCTGTCCAAGGTTACACGACACTGGGGACTACTCGTTTAAAAATTCATCTTTTCTAACCCTCATATATTTGCAGCCCCTAGCGTGTCAGCGGGAAACGTAGTTTCATGAAGTGAAAATTATGTTGTTCTTCTTAAAATATCGGAGGCATCTAATTAGTTGCTGTGTAATATACTTATTCCATGAACAATAATTATATAAATTATGAAATCGTAATTAAATTATTTAAATTTAATCGAAGGCGATTTTTTTAAGAGCTTCGATTTGGTCTTTGCTTCTTTAATCACATCTGACGTGACAGTATACTGAAAATCGACTTTCGCGTATTATAAAATCTTTTGGGAACATCATAAATCCTCGTTACGTTTTGCTCAAGAACTATCTTCGCTTTTCTTCTCGCTGAGCTCTGCCGCGCTAATTCGATTTTCACGCTGTGCACACGAACGAACTGTAATTAACGATCATGTTCAATTTATGGAGACGAAACTTTTGGACAGCTTTGATGAATATGAAATTGCCTTATCATTTGGAACTTCTTGAATTTTGGGGATTTGAAGAGTTGATGATTTTTGGATTATGGAGTGTGAGGATTTGGGGAGTTTGGAGTTTTAGGGACCTTAGAGTTTAGAGACTTAGAAACTTAGAAATTTGAGGATTCTAAAAATTTGAAATTTTTGAAATAATACCTCAGAAAATAGTACACATGAAAATTTAGTATTTTCGAAAATACTAAGACAATTTTAAAAAATCGTAATGAATAGTTTGCCGTCATAAATCAAAATCATCTCAATATCATAAATAGGTTCACAGATATGAAACTGAAGCACCTTGCAAATAGACATTAATCTCCAAAATCGCTTAATAAATCGACGTATCACTCATTTCACGGAATGAGTTCGAAAAACCCACCCCTTCAACCCCGTTCGCGAAAGTGTTCTCAAATCCACTTACGTCGTGATCGAACTACTCGATTCCCATCGATTTTCCCGTTTCAGTTAGTTCCACCGCAACAAACATACTCCATTAAAACCTCGCTTCCACGAAATCCCTGGCAAAGTCAAAACCATCGTGAAAATCATCGAATTTCCTGGTTCAGGGTTCACCATTAATCCCTGATGAATATCCATGGTTTATCGTTTTGCCCATGAACTATATTTTGCCTATAACATTTGCGTGAATGTCCTTCAAGTTTATTAATCATTGATTCATCGCGAATCGCGTTGATATTGATACCATTAGAAGTCCTCGGGAATTTAAATTTCTGTTTATGCTATTGCACTTCTATTTTATTAAAAGGTAATAGCAAGGTTAATTAACACACAGGCATCCATAACAAAAATTAATCATTTGAGTATAAGTGATCTCTAAATCCTTAGATTTGTAGATTAGTATGATTTTAGATACTTTATATTTCTACATTTCAAAGCATATAGATTCCTATAACTAGGTCTCTACGCTCGTGGACTTTTGCACCCCTAGATTTCTACATTTTTAGATTTTTGCATCCTTAGATTTCTACATTTTTAGATTTTTGCACCCCTAGATTTCTACAAACCTAGCTCTCTACAACCCTAAATCCCTACAACACTAAATCTCTACACCCCTATATTCACACATTCATACCTACACGCCTAAATTCCTACATCTTCAAAATTTTATACCTTAGATTCTAACACCCTCTGATTTCAACACTTGTAGATAAACCAGATTCCACCCTAAAATATTTACATTCTCAATCATCCTTATCATCCTTATCATCTGCATCATCCTTATATCCCTAAAACTCAATTATACAATATTCTTGCAACCGTATATCCCTAAAACTCCATATCCTTAAAACCCTATCCGCCACACTAACCTTATCCGTCAAATCTTTATATCCCTATAACTCAATATCCCTGAAACCACATATCCCTGATACCTCATATCCCTAAGAGCCTGCATCCTCACGATTTACCTTCCCTGTATCGCACAAATTGTTTTACAGCGGAAAGTATTCGCGTTAAATATAAATCGGGAGAATAAAGAACGGCGAGAAGGGAGCTCGATCGTATTTATCGACGGCAGCTTAACGGGGAGATAGAACGCATTCCACTTTAGATCGAATCGAAGTGCAAACGGCTTTGACGTGGCGATCTCGAAAACTGGGTCGCTTTGAATAGGGTTGACCGATTATACCGCGACAGATCGAAGCAGGTGTCGAGTGTCAAAATCTGTCGTTAAAGGCCACGAATGCTGGCATGTGTTTATGACAAGATCGAATCGATGAAAGTAAGAATGACTCGATAGGATGTGGAAATTGTGGCTACTTCGACGACACGTGACTCGTCGGACACTTGAACGGTTTTAATATCGATTGTTTGTCAGGGAGATATTATTCTTATTATGCTTCGATTATTAGAAACTTCTCATTTTTACCCGACAACGGAATATTTAAGATCAATGAAGAATTAAAGGATAATTAAAAAATAAGTTGTAAAGGACGAATTCTGTTTCTGTTTTAAAACGAATTTTAGAGACTTAAATATTTTGTTAAAATTCCATACCTTGTTCAGTCGGTCGCTTCACAAGTCGAGTTTTCTGGAACAAAAAGTAAGAAAGGACAGTTAAGCAGTGTTTAACGTTAAGGTTTCAAACTTATCGCATTAAAAAGACGCAAACGAGGGTAGGTGAGAAGAGATTTCTTGCATAGAAGGGTGACTTTAATTAAAGTCCCATGTAACGAGCTACCCTTGAAGCACCTTGTTACCAAATTCCATTCTCCTGGAAATTCGCACGTAACCACCACAAAAAAAAAACTTTAATCCCATTACCCGTAATTGTATCCACGGTACATCAACATGTTTCCATAATGAAAATTAGTCCACGCAACGATGTTCAACTGAATCAACCGCTCGGATTATTCGAATATACAAATGTATATCGACAGATAAAATTACTACTTTTCTAATAATTATTTACGTTTCATGGTTACTAGTAATACTAGTAATTTGAAGTAGTGAATGGAAGGATTCAATTGGAAGATTAATTCTTGATATCCTTAATAAGTGTGACTGATACGTGGCTGACTATGTATTGGTTTTTCTACTTGAGTCAGACTGCGCTAGTGTTCAGTACATTTGGCAATATTAATGACTGTTATTATAAATATTTACAACTTCACCAAATTTTCTTTGAAACTTCAAACTTCAGAAAAATCTTTGAATTGGTGAATTCTTAAATTACTAAATTACTAAATTACTAAATTACTTAAATTACGTTTCCCAAAATTCCCAAATCCCAACATTCTCAAATCCCACAATTCCTAAATCCCTAAATTCTCAAATCCCTATCTCTTCAAATTGCTATTTCCCCAAATCCCCATCTCCCCAAATTACTATTTCCCCAAATCCCTATCATCCCAAATTCCTATCTCCCCAAATTGCCATATTCCCAAATTCCTATCTCCCCAAATTGTCATCACCCCAAATCCCTATCTCCCCAAATCCTTATCTCTCCAAATCCCTATCTCCCCAAATTCCTATCTCCCCAAATCCCTAACACCCCAAATCCCTATCTCCCAAAATCCCTATCTCCTTAAACCCCAATCCCCCAAAATCCCACTTCTCAATTCCAAAATTCGAATCCATCAAAAGAACAAAAATTAACCAATCAAAAAGCACATACTATTAATTTTTTCCTAGATAACGTTCGCAAACATAGTTCGCGTTTCAAAACGAAGTCCATCGAATCGCATGAATGGCAAGCACGTGGTAAAAAAGAATTTCGCGCGGACAGCAAAATTGTGATCCCGTGCGTCATCCAGTTTGCAAATTCACCTACGCACCGCGTGTTCACGCATGATTTAACCCTGACACACATGGCAGACGCGAAAGATACGCGAATTCGCGACAGAGAAGGGAGGAGGGTCGAACGTTCGGATACTTGTTTTAATTGACCTCGATATAACCGAGTTCAAACAATATACCTGTTACACGCTAAAACTGGAGCGTTTATTTTCGCGGTCGATCGTACATACGCGCGAAGCCTACGTGTCTCTTCTTTTTTTTCTCACCCCCCGTTGACGCTTCGCAATCGACTTCTTTTCCGACTCCTTTCATGCTACTCGATTATTGAAACGTCAATCAGACTGCTGTGCGTGTTTGTTGAATCATGTGTCTCTTTTCAGACGCTGAAAATTATCTTGTCGGTGGATTACTCACCTCCTGACTTCATTTCTTATGTTTATTTTGTACGAATTTTTGAATTTTGGGTTTTTAGTTATGGTTTTCTGGTATCCTTATATTTCTAGATTTCAGTGGCTTTGTGTATGTATGTATGTTTATAGATTTCTACATTTGAAGAGCAGCAAGTTTCCTCCCTAGATTCCTAATTCCTAGATCCCAAATTCCTGGATTTCAAATTCCTATGTCCCCAAATTCCTAGATTCCAAATTCCTAGGTACCAAATTCCAATTTCCCCAAATTCCAAGATCCCCAAATTCCTAGATTTCAAATTCCGACGTCCCCAAATTCCTAGATCAATTCCCTACATGGCAAAATTCCTCTATCCGAAATTTCTACATTCCAAATCAGTACATCACCGAATCTCTACATCCCCCAATTCCTATATGCCAATTTCCACATTCTAAATTCTTCCATATAAAAATCCCTACATCTCTTAATTCCTATATCTTAGAATCCCTATATATCTCTGTATCCATATATCCTTATATCCCAATACCCCTATATCCCTATATCCCTTTGAATTCACAATTAAACACGTATCTTCTGTAATGCTTATATCCACAACTCCGCACGAACATCAATTCGCGTAATTTGAACGTGTTTGCGCGTAATGCAACCTGGCTAGGACAAAGTGGATCACTTACCCGTAATATATTACCGTTACCATGTACGCGATATAATATCGTATTAATGAAAACCTCCTTTACGCAATAACGAGGTTACAACAAGCCTCGTTTGGTTTCCAATTTACGCAGCTGGGATTTGTAATTTACTTGAGCGATATGGTCGCTGTTATTGGCGGTGAACGCGTAACATTCAACGCCTCGAGCTACTTCCTGACCCGGGAATGTTCGCAGAGCTTCCGGTGTTACCCAGAATCTCTGATGCAGTTCACCAAACTCCCTGCGAACTCCAGGGAAATACACTTGCCGTTATCACTCGCAGGATCAATATTCCACGGTCTCTGTAGAAAAACAATAGCTAGGTCTCGTCGCTTGTGCTTATTCGACTGAACATTACGATTCTCTTGCATTTTAATTTGAGTTTGACGAGGATTTCGCTTTGTTCAAAACTGGGTAATGTTGTTGAAAAATACTGTTAAATATTGTCGAAATATCGCACTGTTGGAAAATTCTGTTTGTTATTTCTAAGTGCAAGAGATAATTAAACACATGAAAGTTATTTGGTTCCATCCTCTTGTTTATCTTCTGTTTTACGGCAGGGGTTGATTTAATCTTGTCTCTACTCAAAACTGGATAATAGTATTGTTAAAAAATACTGTTAAATATTGGTAAAATATTGTACCATTAAAAAATCCTATTTGTTATCTTTTTATGTAAGAAATATTTATAAACAATCATATGAAAATAGAAATGACAAAATGACATTAAAATACATCTTATATAAATTTCTCTACCATGGTGGTTAATATTAAGGGTTAACAATATCTTACACAACAGTTAACATTTTAACAATTTAATAATTTCATTCATTTTAGATATTATGTAAATATTTCATCAGAAATGTTATTTCAATTACGTTTATTCATGCAAACGTACACGTTTTAATAATCTTCTTTGCGTCATAAAATACGTAATCATAAGGGGTTGAAAGAGTTATAGAAAGGATACTTGCTATGTACATAATATCATTTTCACGTTTCCATTTGTACGATTCAACGACCTTCGTCTCGTCACTTGATCGTCAAGATAATTTCACGACACTCTCGAAGTTCTAATAAAAAATCGTTCGATAAAACTGTTAAGCTGCTTTTCGTGCGACCAACTAAATTGCCCACCCCTAAATAGGCCGAAGCATTAAAAGTTTCAATAGGAGAAGCTTTCCCTGGCGGAGCTTGCGAATTTGGGTCAAGGGTGACGAACCCTATGGTCTTGGGACAAAAGACCCTTCATGAAGATTCAGGTGAGCATCCTTTCTTCGAGTCGTAACAATGCAACTAACCCTTGTGTTAATAAAATAATAAATTGTAATGTACCTTACGTAAATAAAATAATAAATTGTAATTTACCTTGTGTTAATAATGTAATAATATTATAATTTACAATACTGTACAAGAAGTCTGCCGCTTTTAAATTGTTGGTTCTGTGAACAGAAACTTGTTCTTGTGTCTACTTCATCGCGAGAACAGTCTGTATACTGGTCTGACCGCAACGGAGCTAAATGGATTTTTACCTCTCTCTGGTGGAAACGCTTTCGTCCACGAGTTCGAAGAAAACTCGAGGGCCCTTTAAAGGGCTGTGTGCCCTTACAATTTGATTTACGATCCTCTTCGCCTGGATTCCTCGGTTCAGGCTCCCAGAAAGAATCTGGACTTTTTACTCGTTGATGGAGAACAAACCTGGATTTAAGGAATTATTTCTTGGGACGCGTTGCCATCTGTCGTGGATAAAAATTCTTTTACGGATTTTTACAATCTGCTTCAAGATTGTAGTGGATTTTTTGAATCATAAAATTTTTTCATTATGTTACAGATTAATTGTAATCTATTAATTATAGATTATATCTCAGATAGATTAATCTACATTGTAGACTTTCAAGATGTTTTTGGATTTTTTGCACTATCAGGATGTATCACGTTTAATATCAGCATTTTTCAAATTTTTCAAGTTATTAAGATTGAATTTATTTTTAGATTTTCCTGAAATTTTAGATTGTTACCAACAGTTACATTTCGTATTACATGAATTACGTTCTTAATGTAATAATTGAAAATTCAAGTATGGTTCAAAATTTCTGCGCGTCTTTCACTCAAATTTAACCCGAGAGGCATCTTTCGCCGCTTGATTAACCCCATTGATAAACACCGTGTCGAGATTTCAGCGGGCCAGCGAAACTGCAGTAATAATTAACGCACCTCTCGATGCCCCATTGTTTCAGGATATTTAGCCGCGTGTTCGGTCGACGACTGCATCAAAGTAACCGAAGCGGAACGTATTAATTCGCATCCATAACAGGGAACAACGAAACCCTCTCTGCCGTAGCATCAATTAAACGCGAATTATTATCGCTCGAGTTTCAATTAATCCGAGAAGGATCTCTCGAAAGCTCCCACGCAGGTCGACGAGCTCTACGCCAGGTCAAAGATACCCGGCTCTTCGTCCTGGCAGGAATACGGGTCACAGCTATTCGGGTCAACGGGATACGTCCTTCGCTCCTCGATTCCCTTTATGCACTACCATGGTGTCCATGGTTATTTCTGTACACGAGGCTGCAACTGCACACAGACGTACACGCCCAGCCGTTCCCGGCAGCCTCTATTTCGTACGGTTCTCTTCAACCAGGTTTTATTTTTAAAGACACAAACGTCATATCATCTTTTGAACTCTAATGAAGCAACCGGGTCCTCGGGGGCAGTTACGGAACGTGATAGAGATATCTGGGTTTCAATTTTGCAAAATTTTGTAAGACAAATATAAACGTACAAACTGACGGGATGACGGATTGTCTAACAAAGGTATGGAGTAAATAAAAGGCTTTTGACAGATCTGTTCTTTGTCTCTCTTTTTCAAACGCACCGTTCGTTGACGGAAACACCCATTTTGTTATAAGTTACAAAATGTACTCAGAAATTGAAAAATGACCAACTTCGAAAATACAGAAATATTAATCTACGGAATCGCATTCCCCGATTTCAGTTCCAGATCACCTCCAAAAATATCGATCTCAACAAGTATATTTCTCCGAATTCGCCAACGAGGCCTGCCAATTTTTTCACCGTTCCAAATCTCACGCTACATATCGCAGCTCTATCAAAACCATAACGACAACGTCGCGTTTATTTCATTCAGTCTCGCCCGTTCCTCGAATCGTCTGCAGAGACTCGACGTGCGTCATCCCCATTTTGACGCGATTCAACGGGCGAATAGCGTCTAACAATTTACGGTTTGTTTACGATCAACGAGCCGAACGATGAGAGCATAAGCGACCGTTGATGCGATCGACCAAATGACACGCGGACTCGTGCGGTTCAGAAAATTTGTTGGCAACGAGTTGAACCAATGCCAATGGCTACACATCGAAATAACGAGCTAAGCCTGGAGCAAGAATATTCTCGATGGTGAAAGGGGTGGACGAATTATGAAAGCCCAACTCGAATGAAAGTTGAGAGTGTGTCGAGACACGATGATGCGAGCATCGCGAACTTGTTTGCCTCTAATTACATCATTTCTGCTTCGTTTCATACTGAAACTAGAATGAGGTACAAACATCGTCGTGTTTCTCTATAGAAATCAGCTTGTACTGCGTTGTCTGATTTTTGTTGTTGAATTCCGCAATTTTTTTACTGTACTTTCATTTACATTCTTTATTGATTCGTGCACAATGGGGATTTCTGATTTCATCGAGTTGTGTCTTTGGGGTTCATTATAGTTATATGATCGAGGGTGGATTTGATGTGGGGTTCAGCAATCCAGGTTTTCAGCAATTAAACTCTAAACTGCGGTTTCTAGATTCCAAGAACGTATTACTGTTATAATCCCATTCATCTTAATACAATATCATTTTGCTATGTGCAAAATTGGTGAGTATGTTCCAGGAAATTCATTCATCCCATAGTTGTAGCAATTAGAGATGTTTCTGGAGGTATCATGCAAAACCGAAATGAGGAATCTCCGCGTATCATCGATGGAAATAGGTCGAATTGCAGAGAATCGAAACTCGACACGATCCATTAACTCTAGCAACATTATATCGAATGCGTCGTCGATGCACCCTGTGTATCGATTTACCTTTGCCGGTTGTTCCTTCCACGTGGATATGTGTGTGTATCAACTTACTACATATTTCTTCTTTTCTAATATCAATACCTTCGAGGAGATCTGGTGTTCTTAATGTGGTGTATGAGACCTGATCATTGATACTTAAAGTGCAATAGTACTAGTTTTTGTATCAGTAATGTGTACAAGAAATTTTATTCAGAAAGAATTTATTTCTGCAAAAATATTTAAAATGATGATGCATATGTGTACAATATATGGTGTATAAATGTGTGTAATTTATAATATATTAATATCATATATTAATATGTACAATTTTTAATATATTACTGTATACAACTTATAATATATCAATGTGTATAATTTATAACATATTAATATGTAGAATTTGTAACATATGAATGTATACAATTTATGGTATATTAATATGCATAATTTATAACATATTAACATGTAATTGTGTCGATAATTAGATTGATTGCGTTCGTCACGTGTCTCTTTTAAATTCTTTGTTTTTTTGTGTTTTGAGTGTAAAAATGTATGAAAGAATTATATCATGTGTAAACTGTTCCATTCGCACATGTAACATCAAACGTTACACGTGCCCGTTCGTTCACTTTTAGCCGCTGGAAATTTAATTAAACAGGAATTATTGTCGAACATGAATTCCACCCGTTATTCGTGTTTGCTCGAGCAATTGTTAAACGTTTGTACAAAATGTCACGGTGAAATGAAATTTTATCGACGGGTCGTACACCTTGTCAGTAAAATCCAACTCGAGCGTTGTTCCATCCATAAAATTACTGTGATCTTAAAATGCTCATCAGCATCCACATATTCACAAGCTTAGCAATATATCATATTACATTTTCCATTTCATAAATTGAATTACATATTACATTTCATAAAGTATATTACATATTACATAAATTATATAACATTCTATTATATGCAAAATTAAAATAGAACGAAATATACGTTATATTAATATGTCAATCTGTATTATAATAACAATGAAATTTGCGGGGATACTGTTTTTACCCACCGCATTGTAATTAAATTTACAAGAGTATGTAAACCAATTATGTGGCTATTGAGCTGGCGTTGAACCACAGGAAATTGTTTAATTAACACAACAGCAAGTTTCTTCCTATCGAATTTCCTATTAAATCATAATCCTTCGGAAGTTAGTTCCAACCGACTGAAACGCGCGCAGCAAATTGCAATCTTAAACCTGGAACCTAACGCGGTGCCAATTTCCTTCCTATCGGATTTCCCGTGCTTTTGTATCTCTTCGAACCACTTTCCTGCTGTTAAATTATCCACGCGGCTAATTGTTCGAATTATTACCTTAAATGATCTTTGATCCTCCTTAATTGCAGACATTATGCTCACATGTGTCGATATACTAAGTCCATACAATAAACAAATATAATCTCAAAATTAAATGAAAATATTATAATCTCAAAAATAAATGAAAATATTAAAATGTTTGTGTACTGTAATATTAGCGTATCAGAATATCAGAGTGACAGAAAATATCACAGTAATGTGAGAATATCAGAATGATGTGATATGAATGTCAGAATATAGAACTTCAGATAAATGGATATAGATAAGAAAGTTGATACATTCACGATGAACTTTTCTTATAAACTGACAGTCTGTTTAACCTTGTATTCTAAAAGCAGACGAAACAATAAAATAAACGACCACGTGAGCAACACCGAATGAACTTTTTAGGGCAACTAATATATCACACCGTGTGAACACGTCGTATTCAGCAATGTCTTTGTGGCTTGCTCCAGACAGATGTTTCTGACACCAAAATGTATACCTAACTGCAGCATGAATTTCTCGTAAGTTATGCACTATTGTTTAAGATAAAGTGGATTCTATCTGAAGTAATTTGGATCTTGAAACAGAATATTGTGAATTTAATTGAATTTTATTTCAGTTTATAATCGATGACAGTGCGTGTGTAATTGAGGGAAAATTGAATAAAATTAAACTGAGATAATCTTGCTGTTCTGCAAATTAATTTTAATATACAATTTCTAGAAATCTCATTGCGAGTAATGCGTTGAAACATCTCACGATTACTCTTCTCATAAGGAATGATAAAAAATGTCCAATAAATATCATAATTAACCACGAATAAAGAACACCTGTATTTTCTTCCAGATGCCAGCGATTAATTACTGGTGCGACAAGATATGACAGGGTTACACGTGCATCTGACCGAGGTTGGATATACTCGTGGTCTGACCCGTTCAATAATTCAATGCTATTTCGATCCGTTTCAATAGAAGACTGCTAAGAAACTACACTGTGTTCCAAAAAATAACTACAAATTTTTCGTACCAAAATAAATCGAACACTCCTTTATCATTCTACATTTTACCGTTTCGTCTCCAGGTCACGTTACACCATTTTGCACTGTAGAATCGTATAACATGTTATAATGCAACATATATTATACAATATGTGACAATTCTACGTGTTGAAATAAAATTCGTGGCAATATAACGCATGTCAATGCAATTTTTAGTACTATCAATATAAAGTATAAATAAAATAATTAAATATCCGATGAAATGCAACACGTTCACTCGATAATGTAAATAAAGGCAATACCTTCTAAATACAGAGCAATAAAGAGAAAATAAAGATCACCCGGTATATTGCCTCCAGGGATAAACTTCGAGCGACGAGGGGTGCAAAGGAGACGAGACACGATACGGATTGTTTGAGTTTGACATTTGGGAATGAAAATTACGGATGAAGGGGCTCTAAGTTAGATATGACTTGAAGTTTCAAGTGGGGTTGCAATTTGCTACGATTATTGATGATCGATTTAATACCCGGAATTATTACGTGCTTTCCACCGTATCATACGAATGGTCATTCATTAATCGGACACGTAAATCTTAACTAGATAATTCCTGAACGAGGGTGGACAAATGAAAATGCAAAAGAAAGCAAATCCCTGACTCGCCTCGTGGCATCATGAATTTAAACTACCCATGGGAAATGATGGTATCGGATGACAGGAAATTCTGATCATCGAACGCTGTAGAAAATTCTGATCTGTTTTTCTGTTCAATTCGCAGGAAAACAGAATTAAATTTAACCTGTGACAATTATTCTTTTTTGGTAACATTAAAATTTCCTTTTCTAACTCTGAATTGACATAACAATAATTATCGTAATGATTATAAGAAATGTATATAATAATTAGATATAACATATGTAACACATGTTTCATAAAATTCGCAGTGGTGTTATTTATACAATTGTACCATTGAAACAACGCACGTGGCAGTCAACGTGCTGCTCAGAAGAACGCAGACAACCCATAACAACGAGCTTTGTACAGCGACAGAAAGATAAAGGAGGATCGATCAGTGGTTGTTTAAAATTCGAGCAGCGAGCCCGTTCTCGCAGTTGTTTGTCTTCGTTTCACCCCGATGGATTCATTGAAATCGTTTCACAGCGATACTTTCAAAGCTTCTTTCAAGGCAGCGAACGTTGATCGGCCAAAGTTGGCCGTCGTTGAATCGTTAATGTCGAAGAAAATACTTCTCCGTTCACGACGTTTCTATTGTTTTCTTTCGAGACCTTCTTCACTGTTCGACTCGAACAAGTCCAAGATCCTTGACACTCCACAAGTTTGTATTCACTTAAACTTCCAGCAGCTTCCTACGACATTTACCTTTTAGTTGTGAATTAGTCCTGTTGTGAAATCGAGCCTTCGAAAGCTTAATAAGATTTTAGATATCCTCTATTTCGTTGATATTTTAGACGCAATTAATCGATCTTCAACGGTGGATAAGGTGTATAACAGGGTCTCGTTATTGTGGCGTTAATTGGACATGGGTGTATATGCTATGAGGCTTTGATACTAAAATATCTCGTATTAGATAAATTACGTAATGTATTGAACGATTGGGTTCACATTTGGGATCTTTTATTGTTTAGTTTATGGCTGTCTTTAGGAAGAATTTAGGGATTTAGAAAGAGGGTGCTTCGAAGTTGGGAGTTGTGGAATTAGGTGTTTGAAATTAGGGATATAGAAATCTGCGAAATAAGAAATTTGGGGATTTGAAATTGGGGGATTTAGAAATTGGGGTGTTTGAAATTAAGAATGTAGAAATCTGGGAAATAAGAAATTGGGGGGTGTGAAATTTGGAAATTTAGGAATTAGGGAAATTAGAAATTGGGGTGCTTGAAATTAGGGATATAGAAATCTGGGAAATAAGAAATTGGGGTGTTCGAAATTAGGGGTATAGAAATCTGAAAAATAAGAAATTGGTGATGTAGAAATTTAGGAATTTAGGAATTGGAAATTTATAACTTTGGTGATGTTGAAATTGGAAATATAAAAAGTAAAGATGTCCTCAAAATTTAAACGAAAAATTCTCTCCGTAACGCTCGGTCACGTAATACTAAAGTTCGTATTCTACAATGATATACAGTTATGGGATCGGTGATAGCGATCGAAGAATCCATTAGCTCGTTTTCGTGTAAATTTCACATCCCACTCGCGTCCGTTCGCTTTACAGAAGCTGTAACAAGCAGCGGGGAAGCCATTTACAGAACTTTACGAGATCCATCGTTGCGCACACGTGTAAGATATTTTGCATAAGGAAATTGGCGGACCTGTCTGTAGGATAGATGTATGGGTTGCC
Source organism: Megachile ligniseca (assembly GCA_945859555.1). NCBI lineage: Eukaryota > Metazoa > Arthropoda > Insecta > Hymenoptera > Megachilidae > Megachile > Megachile ligniseca. Next base: position 7,122,432 of record OX243784.1, read on the forward strand.
ATAAGAACGTAACAGTATCTGGTGTCGTTGAACGCAGATAACTGTATAGAATCCTGGAGCCACAGGCTCAATACGAAGTCCTATGCTAATAAACGTCAGAGGCTGTTGTAATCCGACAGAAACAATCCTTGTCGTGTGAGATTTGGTACGTGTTAGTCTAATTCGATTGAGATACAATTAGGATATCCTTGAATCATTGTGATTTGATGGACAGGATTTGAGATGCTTGGGATTTGCTATCATGTTAACTGAGATATGGTGATCGATATTTTGGACAGGACACAGATTTCAATATTTGACATATATGAACTTTTACGTGAGATATTTACTGTACGTTAAACTTGACATGTGACATTTCCAGGTTTTAGTACACGTTCTGAATATTTAGAACTTAATGTAGGATATTTTTGAAAAGGACTACTTTAATTATTTGCAACTTCAAATGGACCATTTTGGATATTGGAGATTTGATACCTGTCACGTTGGGAGTTGGACCCGTAGCGAACGCCATTTTAATAATTTATGAAGCCTCGTCGGCCATTTTGAGTACCGATGGTAACCCACAGTTGGCGCGTTTAGAAGAGCTCCAATTGGTCAGAATAGAAAAATAAACCATCTTTTGCAGTTTCTTGAATAATTCCATATTTCTATCTTGAATATCGCCATAATACTTTGAATATTGAATATTTATAACCCGACGTTGAAAATTTCACTATAATTTCCCTGAAAAACCATGGTGTAATATTTGAAGCCACCATTAGCATTATCTAAATAACGTTCATGTTTCTGCAGATTCATGGAGTCAGTGGGACGTGAATTAACAGCGCGTAATTGAAGCACGATTAAAGTTGAATTATTGTAATTAATGTTACGCTATCTCTAAATAAGCTTAATGGTATTTTCTGCACGGAAATTTGCCTGAAATATTACAAGTCCGCCAACGTTTGATAGGTACATAGATCCACGTTTATTGCGACGTTTAATAAATGTATTTACCAGCAACCTGAAATGTAATTATCAGATCTCTGTTATCGGATCTACATTTCTGTTTGCTCGGTGACACGCGTTCAAACACGTTTCGGTATTCGTGGACACATAAAAATTGAGTATTTAACGGGGTCAATGGTAACGAGGCAGAAATACGCACATGCACGATCTGGTCGTGAAAAAATATCGAAAAAAAATGTCTGCGTTATAAGATGGGCTGCTAAAAAAAATTCGAGATTTATTACCTAAATGGGATTCCAGTTGAAAAACTTCGTCTGTTCATATAATTAATCTAATATTAATATAATTATACTAAAGTAGTTAATTACTGACAAGAAAATTTATGTCCTAGAATAATTTTTGCGAGAAAATTAATTTCTTTCTTGTTTTTATTATTGAGACGTGCAAATTCATTTAAAAAATTCATAATTACTCGTATTATTAATAAATATCTCACAAAGTACTGAATCCTCTACCGAACCATAAATGCTTTTGTTGATAATTTTATCTATTACCAAATTATTAAAAATTTCTCAAAATATTCGATCGTCCAATGTTTTGTTATCGAACACGTTCACCGGAATTCATTTTCAATACGTGTTCAACAATATTCGTAAAAAACATTTCATTCCTGTTATTTTTAATTTCTCCACAAAATTAAACTCATACACCTGAGATTCACCCGAATATGTTCACGACATCGTAGCAGCTATTTCTGTACCAAAAATCGTATTTCCTCGATGGAGAAAAGAATTTCGTACTCCACGCATACGCGTGTACGAAGTGTGTTTTCTTTCATCGAGCTTGGCCGAGTTAAAAGCGACTTTGGCAAATAAATCAATGCTCTTTCGCGCAAGAAACAAGAATACCTGGGTCATCGATCAGAATCTTAGAACAACTAACGCTTCGGATAAAAATCTGCTATTTCAATCGTACGTAATTGCGTTAGCGGCGATGTTTCATTTCAATCAGACGTATGGAATAATAAAACACTGTTTTGTTAGTAGTGGTTGCTGAAATATTTAGTGATGAGATAAATATTGCGGTGTTTGAAGTTTTGAAGAAGTTTGGTACGAAGGATACAATTTGTGAAGATGTGATTAGGTGTTTCGTAAGTAGCGTTATAACGCATGGAAATGTGGCACGTAACAGTTCCACCTATGACGATATGACGCGTGGAAATACGACGCGTGAGAATACTAAGCGTAAGAGTACTACGCGTGGAGTTACGACGCGTGAGAGTACCACGCATGGAAATAGGACGCGTGGGAGTACCAAGCGTGAGAGTACCACGCGTGGAATTACGACGAGTGAGTGTACCACGCGTGGAAATAGGACGCGTGAGAATACCAAGCGTGAGAGTACCACGCGTGGAGCTACGACGTGTGAGAGTACCACATGTAGAAATACCACGCGTGGAGCTACGACGCGTGAAAATACCACATGTGAGAATACCCTGCGTGGGAATACGACGCGTTAGAATACCAAGCGTGGAAATACCATGTGGAAACACGTGAAAATTGATATCTGACAGCAAAACGTGTCGAAATAGATCACGTGAAACTAGAGCACGTGGCTCTCAAGCTACACCATACACAGAATAACCCCCAATCACCCAGAGTCTATAATTACAAGCTACAGGAATCTAATACGTAGGGAAAGGTAGAATCCAAATGAATAACACGAATATTCTGTTGTTCCCTAATATTCGACCCTCCTTTTCATCCGCATTCCGTTGTACTCAAATCGAAATTCCTTTCTCTCGACTGTCGCTTACTTTCTATCGACGAACAAAGGGATGAAGGGGGCGTGGACGATGCGACGAAAGTAAAGAAAGGTAAAAAGGAGAAAAGCTCGTCTTTATTCTCGCGACTGTTCACTGACTGGTTACGTAATCGACGTTCCCTCTTCGGGAACAAAGATTATGACATTTTTTCCTTTAACGAATCTCCCGTGACGCAGCAACGAGTGATTTTCTCACCCCCTGTTTCTACCGTTGCTTCGAAGACCGTGTTACAAATAATGAGGTGCAGTTGTACATGGTGGGTCCGTTAATTAGAGGGAAGGGACATTATTGCGACTGATTGGTTTATTGATTTTAATCGAACGCATTATTTTTTTTTCTCTGTCTTCCATTTTGTTGCTACGTTATTAATATTTCTTATTTCATTATTATATTATATTGTATATTACAAACATGTATGAATATATAGGATGTTAGGTAGCTAACAATTATATTAATTTAATTCATTCATCTGACTAAATAATAAATACATACAGTTCCTTTTTTTGTAATATATAGAATAAGTGTAAATTATACATAAATATGTAAAATATACGTAAACAAAAATTACTGAAGTATTTGAATTTGCGGAACGAAGTCTTGTTAAATTTCGAGAGCTAAAATTTTAAATTCACACATCCGCAGAAAAGATTTGAATAGGTCGAGTAATTTTCAGGTTAAATATCGCGCAAACGAGAATCCAATGTGCGATCAATTATCCGCGATTGAAGTGGTCGTAAATCGAGGATCGTTCCGGGTGCGAACGACACCGGCAGATTTTAATTATCGTGAAATCGCGTTGAACCTCGATCGCGTCGCGTCGATGCTCTCGCGTTACGTGACTTCTCGCGATTCCAATCGTCCGACTGGATTATAATTAGCAACAAACCCTCTCGGGCACGTCTGGTTTCATTTACAGGCCGGTCTGAATGTACTCCAGATGAGCTGTTACGATTCGTCGCTACGCCAACGCCAATTCCGTTCGCGTAAACAACGCTCGATCATTATTCCGGACCCACTGAAAATCCCTCTTTGAACCGGCGACAAATCGCAGACAGACTAACAAGTAGACATATTTAACCCTTGCAAGATCATTTTGACCGAGATACAAAAATATAATATTAACGTTATTTCGTTTGGTAGGATCATGTCGCATTGCTTTTGATTTACTTAGATCACAGAACCCTACCGAGTCTCACCGAGTGCCATTACAGGATTAAATTGCTAAGTAATATTAAGTTTGATGCAGACACATGAGATTAGGTTTAAGCTGTACTTTTGTATAGTTTATATTGTATGCAGACTGCAGGGTCTAAGTATGGTCTCTTCTCTTTCTGTTCGGTTTTCTCTTGTGACCCTGCATTAGCAAATTGCGAGCTATAATTTTGTGGACCTGTTGATGCTGGAGTCTTCTATGAGTGTGCGATGTTTGGACATAATCGGTGTTGCAAAGATCGTGTTTGTAGATTTTGTGATTTGTTACTTTCTGGTATTTTATACATCTCATAACCTGTTACTCTATGACATTTTTACAGATTTTATAATTTAATAAGCTGCTTTATACATCTTATAGCCAATAACTCTATGGCTAACTCATAGATTTTATAATATATTACTCTACGTGAACTCTGAAGTTTAATGGGTTCTAAATCATAGCGAATAGTGAGCACAGGGATATCGAAAGTCTGCATTTCAACCCTTCGTTAGGTGGTTTGGAAAGGGTGACAGTAAAAGGGATCTGCGTCATCCGAATCCTCGGGTAATCAAGATCGATCGAGGGTGCAGGACGCGCCGGCAAATACCAATTTCATGCGATGAAAGCTTCCTCTATCTTTTAATTCAACGTCTTCTGGTTTCCCAGATGATCTCCTCCATTATGGAATTAGTATCTGCATTTCTTACACCTTGGATCGCCCTGAGTACCATTCTCGAGTAAAGGTATCGTCGAAAGTTCATCGGGAAACTGATGGTGATTTAAAGAGAGGGATGAAGATGGTCGAGAATCGAGAAAGTTTGACTGTTGGTAGATAAATCGAAGGATTTAGGGATAATTATGATTTTTGGGATTGAACTTAATTAAATTCAATTATAGGGTGAACTTTAATTCTCCAAGTTCCATTTTTAATTCAATTTAAATATTTAAATTTTGTTCACCTTTATTACTACAAGTGTGATTTTGGAAATCGTTTCGTGAACAATTGTACCGTGACGCAATCGCTAAAGTTTCGTCAGAAACTTACAGAGAGACGTTTATCTCTTATCTGTGTAAACCATGGATGATGGATTCGTGACCATCAGAAAACAGAGTTCTGAATTCTGCCAATATTGGTTTCTGACAAATGAAATTTATGTGGTGAGGTTTGCTCGATATAGAAAAGGTGAAAGTTTATTTCCTAATATCTACCATACTATCGCCCAATACGTCACTGAAATATGATGACGAAATAAAACACTGGATAAAACTGTCTCACGACGCACTCGTACAGCTAATCAATTTTATTCGAATACCCTTGAATTTGGGGTTCAAGTGTACAATTTGCCTAGTCAACAATTGCATAGTACCAAATTAATAATATTTCACCTTCATATATCTGTTTCAACTGTGATTTCTGTCCCACACATCTGACAAATCACAGCAAAGGGGTTAAAGGAGCATTTTTGACCCAGTGAATGATTCAAGTGCAATAAATTTAATCGATCACAGTAACATAAACGATTCATCCCTTAATCAGCCAGAATCTGCAGATATTTCCTACGCCACATTATTCACGCGACATTAAGTTTGCGGATAGTATGTGGGTTGTTTCTGCCCACGCAACATCCCTTTTGATTCCATTCCCTGAAACTGTCCTCCGCAAGGCCAGGATCGTTTCTTCAGGAATCTAATTTTAACCATTTGTCGCAACGAAGGACATCTTCATTTTCAGAGCGAGCTGCGTCCACGTAACCATAGTTGTCTTTATAGTATGAGAAGTTAAAAGGAAAGTAAACCTGAGAACTTTCACAATGGTTTATTCGGGGAGACACGACAAAAGCTGTTCACAAATCTTGTTAAATTTTCTTCGAGCGTAAAATATATCCAGCATTTTCGCGATGCTCGATGTTATTCGATGTTCGTATTGTACTGTTCTTGCAACCCACCCTGTCCACCCATTGAATAAGGGCGAAACTTGTCTAAAACGAGTGTCGGTGACGTAGATACACATTACTCTCTCTGTGCGTGACATTTCTCAGGGAGTCTTAAGATATTTTTGTGTCGATCTGATGTTGCGAGGGTGCTGAGGGTGAGTTGAGATGTTTTTGAATTGGGGGAGTGGAATTTTGAGATTTTTAGGTTGGGGACTTGGGGTGTTAGATTTTTAATTTTTTGGGTGGGTAATTTTGTATTTGGGGATTTGGGAATTTGGGAATTTGAAGATTTGGAGATTTGGAAATTTAGGGGTTGAGGATTTGGGAATTGAGGAATTTAGGAATTTAGGAATTTAGAAATTTGGGGAATTTAGAAATTTCAACGTTGGGGACTAGGGGTTTCAGATTTTCAAATTTTGTGAGTGGTTAATTTTGTATTTGGGGATTTGGGAATTTGAGAATTTGAAAATTTGGGGATTTGGAAATTTAGGGATTGAAGCATTCTGGAGGTTGAGGATTTGGGAATTTAGGAATCTAGGAATTTAGAAATTTAGAAATGTAAGAAGTTTGAAATGTGAAAATTTAAAAATTAGAAAATTTGTGGATTTGAGGATTTGTAAACATTACATCTCAAAGCTTCTAACTCTCAACCCAAAAGCACCCTCAAATAATAATTCTTAATATATTTGCATAAAACTACCCTAACATACAATATTATAAGAATACCTAAGGAAAGAAATAAATCGCATTATTTGTCGCGATCAATCTCGAAATAGTGAATCCTCAAGAATGTGCGAATGAATAAAACGGTGGATGAATAAAAGTTGAATAAAATTTGTGAGAATGACAGAGTACGTTCGATGTTTAAAGAGGGTATTGCTCTACTGATACTAAACCCAGATTCTATTTCTGGCACGAACGAAACTTGAACGATGCTTGCGATTTAAGTCTGTGTATTATTCCTTGCGGTCGTTTTTGATTCTTAAACGTACCGACATTATCATAAACGCGCTCCGATAACTGTAACCTAACCTAACTTAACATCGAGAGGCGTTATTCTGGTCTTTCGCTGTTGTTGAAACGACATCTCTCGTGTGATATTACTTTATCGGTGAATTAGTGTTATAACTTTATTTTACTTCGGTGATCGACGAAAACAATTGGGTGTAAATCGATTTATAGCTCGGAATGGATTTTTACTACGAAGCTTGATACTTTCGATCGTTTTGATGCAGTTTGGATTGGAGGGGGTACATTTTTGGTATATGAAAAGATATGCTATGATGCATTGTATAATTAATTTGAATTAATAAAATTCAACGCAAATGAACGTAAAATTACAACGTAAATTGTATGATTAATTCTATGATTAAGTCTATGACAACAATTTGTAAGATCAATAAAATGAACGCACGTAATTAATATTAATAGCGAAAGATTGATGAGAAAGTTTTCCTTATAGGAAGAGGAAGCTGGTTCGATTGCATAATTATCGGTCATTATCTAACAGCACTGATTACGAGTTAATCGCGAAATTATTGGTGATCAACATGGATCAATAAAAGAGATTATATTTATGTTCAAACTATATTAAAAGCTATATACAATGTTTTAAGAAATATTTAATAATAAATCATCAAGCAATTTTTTAAACATAAAAATAAAAATCAAAGAAGACAACTTTATAAATAATAACTCGAACAAAGAATTATACCGTTACACTACAATAACAATTAACAATATTCTGGCAAAACGCTTGTAAGTATATTTCAGTAATATTAAAATACGTACACGTGTAGTTACAAAATTTCCCGTCTGAAGAAATCAGACACCGAGCAAGAACTTTTCTTTTTGTTCCCCGAGTTTAACGCGCGGAATAATAAACGAAAGAAATTTATGCAAGAAAGAAGAATATCTGTCGCGTGTGGTGCCCAATTACAACTTCCGAGATAATACACCGTGTTTCTCACTTAAGAAAAGACCACAAGCTGACCCCGTTCTCCGTACTAATCCGTTTCAGCGGGTGAAAATTCCCCGGGTGCAAAATCTTCACCCTGGACGATATTCAAGGAGAAATTTTGTCTCGGCTATCGGGAACAAACGTTCAAAGTGAACGTTCCCGCAAATTAATGAACACGGAAGTTTCGAAGCTTTATAAAGTCTCTCCCGGGCACATTCAAAAGTGTCATGCGCGAAAGGTTCGACGGAACTCAAACCTAATTAGAGTAACTTCAAACGCGGTTGAAAATCCGTAGGTTAATTAATCCAGCGCCCGTTTCACGCGTATATGACCCGCGGTTAAGTAACAGGAAAATGAGAACTTTTTCACAACCAAATACGAGAGGTCTCTATTTAATTGCCAGGATAATAAACCGATCGTCGGCTTTCAAGTTTCACGCTTTTGCTTCTCATTCCTGGTTTTGGGGATTTAATTCTCGCGTTAATTAATTCGAACGGATATTCGTGTTTCAATTATTGTTTGCTTTAATAAATGCGTAGACATGCGAATTAACGAATAATTAAACGATATGTCTCGTATTGATTAATTCTGTATTTTAGCAAGGAAAGGACAAATATTTTAGTAAGTTTCGATTATAACGCGGTAATTTGGCATTATAACGCGAGGAAATGTGGTACGTAACAGTACGATATACGTAACAGCATATCGTATGGCGATATGACGTGTGAGAATACAGCGCGTGACAGTACCACACATGGGAATACATATAACGTGTGATAGTACCATACGTGGGAACATAACATGTGAGAATACCAAGCATGGGAATACGACTCGTGAGAATACCACGCGTGGAAATACGACACGTGTGAATACCCAGTATGTAACTACCACGCGTGGAAATACGACGTGTGAGAATACCAAGCGTGAGAGTACCACGTGTGAGAATACGACGCGTGGAAATTCACCACGTGAGAATACCACGCGTGGAATTACGATGTGTGAGAATATCATACATGGAAATACCACACGTGGAAATACACAACGTGAGAATACCACACGTGGAAATACCACACATGAGAGTACATGTAAATACAGTACAAGTACCAAGCGTGGATATAACTTGTATACCAACTATTCACGTATAGAAACAAAAGACGTGAAAATCACAGCTACAATTATCTCAGATGAAATTCAGAAAATTTTCAAGTTGGGTTGAAACGTGTCATCTTCGAATGACCCTTTACCCCATCAAGCCCAGACGTTACAATTAAAATAGAATCCATTGTTCCCCCCTTAAATAGTAATTCAACGGATGAATATCTTCAGCCTCGAATTCCCTTCGCAATTCAGAATACAATTTGTGGAGCATGTTCTCGCAAGGTTCATTAATACGAAAATGTACGCGTTTTGCCTCCTGTGGCAGGCTCGACGCAAATTAGACATCCCCCCAGCATGTCGATTACGTCGCGCAATCCCCTTCGCGATCCCCCGGGTAACTCGTTAAAAGTGTAAAAGAAGTTTCTCTCGAGTTGCAAAAAAAAAAAAGGGAAGAAAGAATAGGAACTCTCGTCGATCGCGTTTCTTTATGAAATTATTACACGGCTCCGGTATGCCCGGGGCGTTGTTGAAACATTGAGCGCGAGCTCTCTCGACTTCTGCAACATTGATGGAGACAGCGAAAAGAGACTTCTGCTCAGTCGAAATTAAAGCTTCCTTCAATTCGCGCGAAGCAATAATTACGCATTTACGTCGAGTGTTTAAACTGTAAGCTGAAGTTCGAGGACGTTCTCTTGCTACGCGGTCCCCGAATGTTTGGCGAAAGCAAATGATAGCTTAACAGGTAATGGTGTGGACTTTGGAAAGTGGAATGAAACATGTACACAGTTCCTTAAGTTAATGGTGTTTGAATTAATTTCATTTTGCGGCGCTGAGGGATCTTGCAACTTTCTTGTAGTTTACGAATCTTCCCTAGATGTGCAGGATTCGAGATTATGGAAAGAGGTTTTGGGGGTTTTAAGTAGAATTTTGGAATTGAGGTTTTGGAACTGGATTTTGGAAGTCTTCCAATACAAATGACTTATTCACATGTACATACATGTACATCACATGTGCATGTCTATACATCACAGCCATATTATCACAGAAAGCTGGTAAAGAATTATAAAGAATAAATATTAATGACAAAAAGATTTCTAAATAGAGAGCACTATAATAAACACATGTGAGTTTGATAATCCATATGTATAAATGCAGTAATGTTAAAGAAGAATAAATGAACAAAGTGTAATGGAGACTAATAATGGAGACCTAGGCTAATAATGTAGACCAAGGTGTCCCAGCTCCTTACGGCTATATCTGTAAGTAAAGAAAGGGGTGAAAGAGGCAATATATCTGTATTGTCTGGCACTCGTTACAGAGAGGTCCGTTTATCCGGATCGTTGAAAAGCCAGCCTTTTACCCGAGGCGTTCGAGCATTTGCATCGATGAGGTTCCTTAAGTCGAGGCTGTTTACTCGTCCGCGAAGCATGGCAGAAAGGTATCGATTAATGGTCGATCGCGTGTAGTCAAATACGATACAAGGAGTACGAGAGTGTCTGGCTTTGGGTCGAGCTTGATAAGCAGACAACGCCTTGTCAAAGGCAACCACCATCGCCTTGTGCCACTACCTTTGAGTCCATGTTGCCAAGAACACCGTGGCTGCCTTGTTATAGTTGGGTACACGTGCATATACGTTGTTTCGGGATCAGGAAGTAAAATTGATTTTCAGAAAATTTTGCTGGTAGGTTCATTAAGGTTGTGGTAAAAACTCCTCTTAGCGGTTTTGTGGAATTTTTGTTCGGTTGGGTAAATCGAAAATTGTACAAGGTTTGTATACGTATTATCAATTATTTCATGTCAGAAACATGTCATCATATTAGGTAAATATAAATTGTATATTATATTATGTTAGTACATATAATTTTTTTTTTATTTGATTATTTTAATATACATTAAGTGTTGTTTTTATATTTCAGATTGAAAAGAAGAACGTTACTAAGTTCAAAGATTTAAATGATTAATTAATAAAGATTATTCAGTACCAGTTCAGTGACTGTATTCCCCGAGAAAGTCGGCAGAAACTTCGTAATTCACAGAAATTCGTCAACTGTAAATCCCCCGTCTAGACAGAAAGAAATCAAACTGTTCTTGCAGCCGTTGTTCCCCCATAGATTTCTCAAAAGTCAGAGATAGAAGAGGGTATTCTCCGCTGGGAAAACAAAAGAGGATCGAGTTTACGCGAGCCCCCACGTGTGTACATACACCGTGTACACAGAAGAGCACACGTTTTCCTGAATCTTACGATTGAAAATCTTTGATCAGTACCAAACCAATCTTCCCGTTTTAACTCTTCTACTGCTAGTGCCTGTCGGATGCAAAGCGCTCAAGTTTCCATATAACGGGAATTCGATTGAAACTGAAAACTTTATAGCTTAATCCTTCGCGCGTTGGGATTTTTTATTTTTATACTCCTAAATTCGATAGATTGATAGATTTATGGGTCGATGGATTGAAAAATTGATAGATTGATAGATTGATAGATTAGTAGAATCATTAGATTGGTGATCGATGAATTGATAAGTTGGTAAATTGGTAAAGTTAAAGATTGGCAGATTAGTTAATTGATAAAATGTTAGATCATAGATGTAGAGAATTATAAATTGACACACTCACAAATTCACAAATTTACAAATCCACAATCTTCAATTTTTCCAATTTTCATCAGTATGACTTCGACAATCATTTTCACTTCTATCAATTCCGTTCATGTATCCCATTCCCCAGCTGTTCCTTCTACCACACATTACCATACAGCAAGACTACACACTAATCATATTAACACTAGTCAACATCAGCCTGAAATTTGTCTAACCTAACCTTTACCCTGAGTCATACCTCAGTCTGTCAATACCTGAACCCAAATATCCCAAATTACCTCGAGCCAGTTACAAATTTTCCTAGGCGGATATTTTTCTATAATCGCATTCAAAAGATTAATAATTCACGATATTACGTCGAAGGTACAGCTGATACCGAGAAAAGTTTCTCACCTTCCGGTCACTATAAGAAAGAATCGATTGATCGCGGTGGGCGTATGCTTCCGTAAAGATCACGCTGTCCGAGCTTTGTCGGGTTCTTTTGTCCGTCTTGGCAGTTAGCCGCAACTGTAGTGTGTAATCTGCAGTTAGTGGGTCTGATAGGGAGCCGTATCAGCGACGCTTTATTATTTCCTTCCGAGGAAGTTGCTCGTTCAATACACCCGTTCGCTATTCAAAGTTTCCCCACGTGGGCGTCGCACAATATCTTTTCGAACGAAACGCGTGCAACCGAGAACAACGATTGCGACTGCACATGCAATTTGCTGCGGCGACGCCGCGCGACACGTGTTCGCCCTCCTCGCGACACGCGTGTGTTCGCCGCGAAGAAAGGAAATTGATGTCGCCCACGGCGGATCTTCTACATATATTTTTATAGAGGGTACCGAATACTCTGCAATCAAGAAACGGGCTTATGGGAAAAAATTAGAAGGCTGGATCAGGTTTGAGCCTTCACTTTTGAGGAAATTGAATTTCAACGCTTTTCGAGTGTTTGGAGAAGTTTGCTTGTAACACGGAATCTAGTTAAGCGCCCTTATGGGGATTGATTTGCGAAGAAACCGAATTTGAATATCTTTTAAAATTTTTACATAGAAGTTTGATCAGAACACGGAAATGGGATGAATTCATGTGAAAAAATAAGACCAAAATTTGTTCATACATGTTTTCACTTTTGAACATATAGGTGAATATGCAACAAAATTTGATCAAATATGACTTCATTTTTGAGAAAATTGTATTTGGATATTTTTCAAGTGCTTTGTATAAAAGTTTCTTTACAACGTACATAAAAGAAAATACGTTAAAAAATAAGTTAAGAACGTACTATAAAATTTGACCTAACATAATTTGATTAAATTTCAGAGGAGACTGAATTTTGACATCTTCAAAAATATTTGTATAGTCTGTTTACAACGTAAATTTGAACTAATGTTTTACCTTAAATTTCCACGGACATCCTGAGGTAAATTATATTTATCGAAACAGATGTTTCGACGAGTGGCTAAAGGAAAATGTTACTTAATTTCGAGGACGGAAAGTGGAACGCGGTTAATGCGACGGTCTCTTTGAGCGGGGATTAATGGAAGATGATGTTCTATAATGGCGGACGGAAAATTGAATATGTTTGATATAACTTTGACTTAACTTCAGAGATAGATGGATCGAAAGCATAACACAATTTTCATTTAGTGAAACTTTGATTGAAGATAATGATTCATGATTAATAATTACGTGTTATGATTGTAATTATTAAACAATTTTGTGAGCATCGTATGATACATTAAAAGCGTTGCATTATTTAGTGTGTTACTGAAATCAATATAATATTTATTGTATCCGTGCATTGTTTTATAATATTGATTATATTAAGAAATAATAAAGCATTTTATTTAAAAAAATTTGTATGGAACATCAAGCACACAAAGTTTCAAACGTTTCAGTAATATCGAAGTCTAGATTCGTTTCCGTTTCCGTTTAAGACAGTTGAAGCTTCCGTGAAAAAAGTTCTCGAACTTCTTTGAAACAGCAGTTGGAAAACGATTAAGAGAAATTCCAGTTGCGAAAATTTCGCGATTATCTTAATGCAAAAAGCTTTTCAACGATTATTGTTAAGAGTAAAATAAAAATGAAAGAGGAATGAAATGGCCGTCCAATTTCATCTGAAAATTTCTTGAAACTGTACCATTGAGTAATTAATATTCGTAGAAGATTTGTAACTACTTTGCAATTTATTCGAATTAAAATTTTCCACTTAGTCTTATGCACTTTTTCTTCATTCAAAAATGCAGAAATAGAGATTAATATTTTTAATGTCTTCGTGAAACTTTGACACTGCAAAAATTTCTTTCTTTCGAGAGACATTTTATAGGTTAGGCTAACAAAACATTATCGAAAGAATCATTTTCATCCCCGAAAATTGTCCGGCGTCGAAATTGTTTTGCTCGATCGATCTCGGCGATCTTTAATTCACAGCGTGTCGTACATTCGGCAAGATCGCATTAATATTAACGAACGTCCACGCGAGCGTGAGCGAGAGGATAAAACGAATTGCGTGGTGACGTCATTCCGTCGGGAGATTTCTGGCCCCGTACCGAAGGGAGGATTTCATTGAATATTTTAAGTGTCGCCCGTTGGACCCTTTAATTAGTAAACATTTTGGACCAGGGGATCGATGTTAGCCTCTGTGCTTAAAGATCGATTTTGAAACGGTTATGAGGTGGTGATTTAGATTCGCACATTTAGATGTTTTCGATTCTTGGAATTTTCAAGCTTTTTCATTTTAAAATTTTTAAGGTTCTAAATTTCTATGTTGCTCAATTTCCAAATTTCTAAATTTCTAAACTTCTAAATTTTTAAATTTCTAAATTTCCAAGTTTGTAAATTTGTAAATTTCTACGTTAATAATTTTTAAAATATTCAAATTCGTATTTCCCCAAATTCCCATATTTTCAAATTTTTGTATTTCAAATTCCTACTTACCCAAATTCCTATTTTCGTAAATTTCTATAACTTCAATTTTTCACACCCCCAAATTACCATATCCCCAAGGTAATTTTCCGAAATTACCGTATACCCTATTTGCATATTCCCCAAATTACCATATCCCCAAATCCCTAATTCACAAAAATTTCTAATATATCTTCAAACTTCCATTTTCCCAAATTCCTACATCCCCATATTCCCAAAATTCTCAAACCCCTGCATTGCTACATCCCCAAATGTTCCCATTCACCACTAAATCCCTAAATCCCCAAATCTTGAAATCTCTAAGTTCCCACATCTCCAAATTTTCACATTCTCCACTATATCCCTAAATTCTTAAATTCCTAAATCCCCAAATCTCGAAACTCGCAAATTTCCGAATCATCCCAAAATCGTTTGAAAGTAAAGAACGAGAAGAGAAAGGTAGAAATAAATAACAATAAGACTTCGAAAGAGGAGAAGATCCTCGAGAAATATCCTTTAAAATCGGATTCTCGGGACTCGATATCTCGTTCCAATATTTGCATTTATCAGCCGAGCACCGATAGAATTGCATGAAAGTCACCAATTTACAGGGGAAATGTCGACTGAATTATTGGATTTTATTTCGCCGAACGCAATACGCGGTTTATGGGATCACGTCTATCTTTTCATTTCCTATAGTAGTACTTTATACTTTTTAACCTTTGCTAACATTGTGTCAATTTTCACCTTGTAAAATCATTCATGGTGTTTCAATATTATGGACACAATCTCAAAATGAGAGATTTGATATTCTATATACAAATATAGAATCAATATGTATAATATAATTCATGCGTTATAAATTGTCAATATGTGTAACATATATGTAAATTGTCAATATGTGTAACATAAATATAAATTGTCAATGTGTATAACATAAATGCAAATTATATGAACAACATACAAATAAATTCATATGCATGACATAAACGTAAATTATCAATGTGTATAATGTAAACATAAATTCATCCATATGTATCATATAAATGTAAATTACCAGTATGTGTAACAAAATTTTGTATGTACCCACCACAAAAAGTATTTTAAAAATTTGCTACTACAAATACGTTTCATATTGGGTCAAAATGACCCTAGAATCGAAGTGGAGTTGAGAATGATAATCAACGAAAAAAAAATAGCAGGAGCAATAAATAAAGGAGAATGGATTATCTCCTAATTCGAATAGTAATTACGGGAGTAAAGATTGATTGAAATACTTTCCTTAACTTGAATCATGATTACAGAAGCGATCGATCGGGTTTTTCTGCCCGCCTCGATGGTCATTGCACGAGCTAGATACGATGAAGTGTTTTTCGTTGATTTCATTAAACTATTGTATGTAGGTAAACCTACGTACTTAATTTAATCCCCATGAGGGTAACAATAAAACGTTCCGCTGTAACGAAATTGAATGCTACACGAAACAATTGTATCATAGATACGTTCGATTATTGTCGATTATACTAATGCGAGATTATATTAAATTATTGTTCGAGTAAATATATGTGACGCGTTGTATCGATGTTTGGGATACCAAAGGGTGCGGTCGAATGGGTGCTATAAGTAGACAAGGGATGGTTTTTCATAAAAACTAGGTCGAAAGTGGCGAGCCGAAGTTTGCACAATGGAGATTCTCTTTTTCATTCACTTCCCTTTGAAAGGTCATTCTGTGTATTTGAATTTGGGGATATGGAGATTTGGGGATTTAGGGATTTGTGTATTTGACAATTTGAGGACTTGGGGATTTGGGGATTTGGGGATTTGGGAATTTAGGGATTTGGAGATTTGAGGGTTTGGACTTTTAGGAATTTGGGAATTCAAGAATTTAGGAATTTAGAAATCTAAAATTTTAGGAACTGGGAGATTTGAAAATTTCGACATTTAGAAATTTGAGAATTTTTAGATTTTAATATTTGGAAAAGGGATTTGGAGATTGGGGGTTCTAGAAATTTGAACATTTTGGCATTTGGGAATTTAGGAACTTAAGGGTTTAGAAGTCTAGAGATTTAAGGATTTGGGTATTTTGAGATTTGGAGATTTAGAAATTTGGCAATTTGGAGATTAGAAATTTGAACCTTTAGGAATTTTCAAACTTCGGAATTTAGAGATTTGAGAGTTAAAATATTTGGAATTTGAGAACATATGGATTTGGAGATTTGTGAATTTGACTGTTGAGAATGTTAGAACTTAGGAACTTCGTAATTTTGAAATAAGGATATTTGTTTTGGAAACCTGCCAAACTCAAAAGTTTCAAAACTTATGCATTTCTAAATCTAAAATTTGAGAATGCAGAAATTTTACAATTTAAAATATTTAGGAATTTGAAAATGTCCAAACTTGAAAATTTGATAAGAGATATTTTAAAAGTTTTCTACAATCAAAGACAAAAGCCTCCATTACACTACAGTACACAAAATGTCCACAGGACTTCTCACTCGAAATAACACGGTAAAAGCTATTTGTTTGAAGTCCGTTGAAAGCCATCGATGCTGGGTCAATGGTCGTTGCGTTGAAAATGTATTTGATGAAAACTAAGATGTGAATATTTCAACAACTGGACGTCGATTTATAACTTTTAAATTAAAGTACACACTCTATATCTACATATACATTCGTACGTTAATTTCATTTGTTCTGTTTATTTATTAAACCTCTCTTTGAAATATCAACGTATATTTAATTCCTTGATAATATTTTAGAGAATATACTTTTTAATACACTTGCAGATTAACTCGTACATAGCCCATTTAAAATTGATAGAATCACGTGGTTCTTACGCCCCTTACGATCGATGCACGCAGTATCAATATAACACAAATGAAGATAAATCAATTTCCTCTGAACTTCAAAAAATCTCTAAACAAATTATCCACTTTACAACTAAATTGAACCTAACGTTCTAAATAAAATTCCACCCTCATACGTGCACACTTTAAGTGAACGTCAACCAAAACTGTGTATCTTAAAATTTTTAAATAACATCAAATTTTTTTTGACAAACATCAATCTTTCAAAATTCAAATTTCAGCTAACACATCGTTAGTTGACACATCTTCAAAATAAAATTTGCAATTTGTCAACTCACCATTACATAATATTTACAATGCAATTTGCCAACGACCTCAAACGATTAATAAATTCACTTAATCACAAGACACTTTCAACACTTGTTAAATTATCAAAGGACTCACCGAATGGAAGAAATGGTTGATAGTCCGTTTCCAAATCGCAGAAAAGTGCAACTGTCCACGGGAAAATACGAGGGAAAGAAAAGTTTCCTGTCACGGTTGTTCACGAGAAAAAATCCCGAATCGTCAATGTAGAACGCGTACGACGTTGAACATCGCGAAGCCGCGTGCCGACTGAAGCCACTGTTCTTCCTAGTGGAGATACGAAATAATAGAGTGGGGGAAAAAGCGAATTGGCCGTCACTGGGCGCTAGTAACCCCCCACCAAGTGGCGCCTAACCCCCACTTTTCCCTAGGCGCAGTCTATCCCTACTTTCCACCCCTACTGGCGCGAATAACGAGCCACGTGGTGCGCAATCGTCGGTCGACGCACTAAAACTGTGCATTCTTGCCCTTTTATCTGGTAATCTTTGGTAATAATCTCTGGTAATCTTTTTGATGGTTTATCCGAGCATCTCTGGTATTCTTACGTGAGATTTTATCTAGTAATCTTTATTGCTCTTCGAGGTTTGTTTTGATAAAGTTGTTGAGTTCTGGGAGATTTGGGGAAATGGGGTGAGAATGGGGTGATGGATTAATTTGTTTTTGTAGTGATGTGCGTGGTAAAATTTATTGTTACACATAATTATTGCTGTTTTATCTTCGAGGTTTGTTTTCATGAAGTTGTTGGGGTGAGTTCTGTGAGATATGGGAAAATGGGGTGAATGGATTTATTTGTTTTTGTACTGATGTGTGTGGTAAAATTTATTGTGTTACATTGTTAATTGACACTGATATTTGTAGTTTTGTTTTATGGGTTCTTTTAATTTTGGGAAAAAATATCTTTCTGAAAACGAGTGGTGATAAAAAAGTAATGGTAAATAAATGCCATATTGAATACATACTCAAAATTACAATATCAGAGGGTGTAATAAAAGTGTAACTAAAAGAAGAGTATAAATAATTTATTTATATTTGACAGAGCAATTAATTATTCATCATAATATCTTATTATTCCAAAGTATTTATAAAAGAATGAAATTCCACTTTATCAGGAACAAACATGCCAATCGTGCGCAAGCAAAAACCACCCTTCTTATTTACTACCATCTCAATACCCTTCCGAAACCTTGAACCTCTGCAATTCATAGTTTCCAAACGATTCATTCACAGAAAATACAGTCAATGAAAATAAATACATAGAAAGAACCCGTCCATAAAAAGAGCAAATATACGCATTTAACTGCGCCAGAAAAAGTGGTTTAAATCTAGAACGAATCAATTGAACTAAATAAACTAAATCAAGAATAAATAGCAACCGATTGATTCACGAAAAACACATTCGGTGAAAATAAATATACGATATTTATAAGAAAGAAATGATAAATTTTAATCTACATATTCGTTTATAAAATGTTCGACGAACAAAGATGTTGCATTGACCTCTTAACCTATAATTGTTTTTAACTTTCAATTAAATTATTTCTGTAATACTATTAGAAACAAATAAGGATCAAATGTTAAGTGTATTTTAATTTATCGATCCTTAATTCGTACAATTACACAAATTATAATTGAACTCGAATCACGATGCAAATACGATTTATGTCATTTCAGATTTCGATCTATAATTGCGCAAATTATTATTGAACTCGAAACTCAATTGCGATGCAAATACGATTTATGTCATAATTTATTCGTGCGTGATTATGGAAATGATCTGTAATCTATAATCTGTAATTACAGATCAATGAATATTATAGGTTATATTTTAGGCTATAATCTAAAATTGATATCTTACACAATAAAGCATAATCTTAATACCGATCATAACCTATAATTACAGATCAATAAATATAATTACAGAGAACATAATTATTTACAGAATAATATTGATCCACAACGTGTTTCATTTATTGATCCACGTGCGTCAAAGGCAGAAGACACAAATTGCATAAAAAATCGAGTTAACACAGGTTGATTCGCACGCTTTTAGAGTAACAATTTGATGACTTTTGCAGCTTGAAAAGCGACTCGGTTTCATTGTGCGCCGTCGAAGCGGGAAACGTCGTTGCGCCCTTCGTCGACGGTGCAGTCGATCGATCGGTGCACCACGTTCCACGTGCAACGAGGATAAAGCGGTCGAGTGAATCTCTCGGCGAACAGAGACAGAACGATAGAACACCGACCGTTAGTGGAAGAGAGAAAACTGCGAAAGGGTGGTGGTGGTCGCTCGTAAATTTTGGGGCTGGGTTCACGGGCTGCTCAAGGTCAAGTGCTTGGCCATGCTTGCAGTTGTTAGCGGTTTCACTGTGCTCGACCGATAGTACTGGACTCTACTTGTGTAATTTAGTAAATGGTTTCTGCTCGAACTGCAAGTAGGATTATTTGTCTACACTCGCAACTTTCAACGAACTTACAGATACTCGGGGTGAACTTGCCCCGATGAGTGCCTCGGGAAATTTCGCGAGAAAAACTGAATGGAGGATCGAAAAAGTATGGGATATTGAAGTGATTTACGTTTGATAGATTCGGGTTCTGATGTATGATTTTATGGATATGTAGTTGTGGATGAGTTATTGCGAATTCTTCGAGTCTGGAAAGTTGAACCCTACACTTTAAAGAACTTGTGCAAAGTCTCTTGGTGATAAAACAAAATGATGGAGTAAATGGAGAGAAGATTTCAATTTGTGTAAATGATCGGTAAAAGAAATTGAGACACTCGTGTGTGTTTAGAACAAATTATTTAGCATATTAAAATCCCCAAATCCCAAAATTTCCAAATATCCTCAAATCCCAAAACAAGAAACTCAAAGAGCCGAAAAGTATCAATCGTCAAAAATCACAGTCCATAAAAGTACCCTGCGGTTTCGCACTCCACAGCCATGCTTCCATCAGATTACGGAAGCACACAAAATAAGGGAGCATAAGGATAAAAAAGAATGACAGACCGCGGAACAAAGTACGAATATAAAGATAAAACTCCGCCCTTACGAACCCTTGTTGTTTCAATCCAATTAAGGTTCACGAGACAACAGTTTCACCCCTTGGGACATGGTTTCCGCATACAAATAGGGAACGAATCGTGTCATCGGCCCTTAATATACCCCACGATCGCCGATTCTTTCCCGAGAAAGGGGCGCGAAATAAGGGATGGATATCTGTCAAAGAGTATGTGGCTTGGACGATGGCCAATTTTATTCTGGTCAAAGGTTCAGTCCGTTTGTTATGGTGTTAGCGATGGATTATTCAGACCGCAGGATCATAAAGTGGCTGTTCGTTTCTTCTGATGGAGGACGTTTAATTCCATCGGGGATCATTCGGAGACGGTCACTTAGGCTAATACTCTTATTCCATGTCACAATAATAATAAAAAAGGAAGATTAGGGTTTGCACGAGAATGTGGTGGTTGAATTTATGGGAATGTGTGAACGCAACCTACTAATTTAGTAAAAATTCTGATGAATTATTTGAAACGTGAACTTTAGGTTGCTACTTCAATATTTTATGTTCAAACTGAATTTTTCTTGTTTCAATATGTACGAGTATATTTTCATATTTATTTTCTTGTACCCTTTCATCTTTCTCTTGCGTTTTCTTACCACTTTCGTACGTTCTTTGGAAGCGTTCGCATCAATTTGTAGTTTCCCTCCAGGCAGAAAACTGAGAATTTTCTGGAGTGCATCTTTTTGACCCAAACAATCACAGTAAACCTGAAAAATTTGTCAAAAGTTAGAGGCAAGAAAAATATTCACATTTCAAGTGAAGGCATTGCGACTAAACGAGTAAAAAAGATATTTACTTAGGTTACATCCTTGTATTCTACCGTATCCTTGAATATCATATAAAAACACATGTTAAGAGACCAATAAAGAAATACACTCGTATCATTCGAAAATAAAATGACGAACGTAGAGGCTATTGTTTTATTGACCAGAAAACATGTTATGTGTTGATGTACAAATAAACCACGACCACAAAAATAAATTTGTAAACGTTCGTACTACAAAACTGTAAAATGCATCAAAATTATTGAAGGACGTATAACATTTTCATGCCAGCTTTCGAATTTTCCTCTCTTCTCACTAAAGTGTAAACGAACAATTTTCGTCACTTTCAATGTGTTCAACGTCCCGTTTCAGGGCTACGATTTAGTTGTGTCGTCTCTCTTCTTTTCGTCTTCATCGTCGGTTTCGTCTTCGTCGACGGACAAATCCGAGCCGTCGTCTTCTTCCATTTTGTCGGATACTTTTTCTCTGTCGGACTGATTTGCCCGCTCTTTTTCTTCGCCCCTGCTCGCGTTGTCTGTCGTGTTCCTCTTCTCTGGTTGATCTTTGTAATCGTACTCGTCATTGTTGGCTTCTACTACGTCTTCTGCGTTTCCGGACCTGAAATATTTTTTATTAGGAAAAATTTTTGTTTTTACCTGCGAATTTGTAATTTGTGTTTGTGGTGGTTTGCCTAAGAAGGTTTTTGAATGGAAACTTGTCATTAGAGGTTATGATACAATTTCTGGGTGTAGGATTTTGGATAAAGATCCAGAGGATCATAAATCTACGTTCACGATTTCATACGTCCCCAAATTCTTACTTCTTCAAATTTCAAGGTCCCCAAATTCCTATGTCTTTCAATTCCTATCTCCCTAAATTCCTGCGTCCCCAAATTGCTACGTCTCAAAATTTCATATATTATAATAGTAAACGTAAACAGACATCATCGAACATAACCTCAATTTCCTCAAAAGTACACAATTGCCAGAAAAGGTTTATCAAAACCCGAAGAAACTGTTATGAGAACGAGATAAACTACATCTTACGAGATAAAAAGCCCGAGTTCAGAGAATTCGTTATAACGAAGCATCCGACCAGATTGTCAAGAAAAGATTCCATTTAGAAGTTCATAGAATTGAACCGTGCAAGGAACTGCAATTCCAAGTAATCGCGTTAGATAATATAACGCAGTTTGTGTAAGATTTGCGCAAGATTTCCATCCGTTGGCAACATCGATTTAACAGAATTACCCGCTGCGTCTTCTTCCGCGTCGAGACCTCCTCCTTCGGGACCTCCTCCTCCTTCTGGAACCACTTCTTGATCTTCTTCGCCTCCTGCGACCCCTTCTTCGTCGTCTTCTGGCCTCCGTCACCTCGTAGTCCTCGAATCTGATCGGGGTTCGACGAACACCTTTGCTTTTCGAGGGAGAAACGGGACTGGACGACTTCCTCCCCTCGTAATGGACATCGTTCATTAGAGCAGAGGAAACGCGTAGAACCCTGTACGCAGCGTCCTTCGGAATAAGGTAACCAGATTCTACCCCGAAGTCGAGCGCCTTCTGGATATACCTCTTCATCTTCTTAATTCCTGAAAACCAACGGAATAATTAATCTAATCGGTGTACTATAAATGAAGCCTCAGTTTTGTATAGCAAGCTGTGAAGAGTAAAATTATTTGGTGTTTACTTTGTGGACGTTGAAGGGTACTTTTCTAGGTTAAGTCTTTCTGCACACGAAGTTGACTTCGTATATGTCGGGTAAATTGAAAAATTTTAATTTCAGTTTTAAATTTTGAAATTCAGATTTTAATTATTGTAGGTTAACTATTTAACTCAAATTAATATGAAAGATACTTTTGTACGTTTGATAATAAATTTTATTAAAATTTTTGGTAGGTTCATTCTTATTTTTGGATTAGTATAATTTATTTTCACCGTCACAGAGAATAAGGACAAAGAATTAACCTTCTCCGCCGCACGATCTGTGCATGCACGAGGACAAAGTCTGCTCCTTGTTGGTCTGACGGTGTTTCACCCGATGCAGTTTGGAATTTCTCGAGTCTTTCCGTTTGTTCGCCATGTTCTTGATGCTCCGGGAATCCAGGGAATCCAAAACTTCTCTGGGGCGTTTCTGCCGTTTGCAAAAGCGGCACTTCCTGATGTAATTCTCCGCCACGTTCTCTCGGACCTCTCTGCTGTCACCCAGGCTGAGATACTTGTACACCAGCTCGGGGATGTTCAGTTTACGACGACGTCCCTCTGAAAACGTGACAAATTTTATGTAGCCCTCAACTCGCGTAACTTTCCGTCGAAACGACCTTCCATTTAACTATTTCTTTCGAGCATTCGTTTCGCTAATTCGCTCCTTCAGCGAAAACGTGGGCGGCGAGCGAATTTAGAACGATCGGTGCAACGGAGACTTCCATTTGCTAAATGGCCGGCAAATGAGCGAGAAAAGAAGCGAATGAACGGTTTTTACGGAGATTTCTTAGCAGAAAAATTTAATTAAAAGTTATGTAGATTTTAGAGATCAAGACCTGTCCCCCTTTCGTGCCACGATAAAGATATAATTTGTACTTTTGGATTCTTGAAAAGTTAAGGTTTTATTTGTCAATGTTACTTATTTGGCAAAAAACCGAGCTTGACCCTCAAACTATATTTGCACATTTCATAATACCGAATGTCCTAGATGAAATATTTAGCAACTCCTGCGTGTTTCAAAATAAACAGCGCTCGGACTTCAAAGTCAATTTTCAGAAACCGTCTGTCAATTCGTTTGCACGTTAGCAAATATCTAAAATTGAAATCTGCAGAAAGAACAGTGTCAATATTGAATCGTAACAAACTACAGATGTTACAAGCAACTGAAACGAAAGAAAGGTGGGTGTTTTTCGTTCTGACAACTATTGGATCCATCGTGGCTGTCAAAAAGACTGAAAAATACGTATTCGTTGAAATTCTCAAGGGAAATTTTCAATGGATTTTTCGCTGTCCATCGCGAATTCGAAGATGGAATAGCAAATGTTGAAACGTGGCTGTTTATTCGCGACGAAAAAAAATGCTCGGAATAACTTTCGCAACTGGTTTATTGACATTTGAGAACTCGGCCAACTTCGACGATGAAAGCTCAGGTTCTTATACTCCGTGAAGAGTTCGCAGCTTAATTGTAATAGTACGATGAAATTAACAGTGTTCTGCGTTTGCACAGATTAAACTGACCATCGTTTCATTACGGACGCTTTTCGTTCAATTGTCTCGGGAAATTTTCATTATCGAGATTGAATTTTAATTAGGCTCTGAGACTAAGTACAAATTTACTTGTCGAATTTAATTATTCGTTAAAAAGTGTAACGTAAACAAACTAAAAAATTAAATTTATTTTTGTACACAATTGTGTGTAATCGTACAGTTTGTAATTGTATTTTATAAAAATTGTCTATTTTTGTATTTAATTTTTGTACAAGTAAAATGAATTGCACATAATATATGAACGTACCGAAAAATAAATTTGTAATTGTATTTAAAATTTCTTCTTCGCAACCAAAAATGAGGTTATCGAAAATGTATTCGAATAAATATCGCGATATGTAAAATTGCGAATGATGAAAATTGATCACAGCTGTTTCTCAAGATTTTTCTTTTCGAAATGATCACACTCACTCTTGTGATTGCTTCGCGTTTGAGGACGTCTCTTTACGGGGGCCATTTTGTGCTTACTGTTGAATCCAAGGGTCCTCCAGGCGTCTGCACCGCTGTCGTTTCGTGTCAAGAAGCTCGTCGTGGAATTCGGATATTTGGATGCTTTTTGATCGGTCGTGGCACGAAATTTTGGCTACGAATTTCCAGGACATTGATGAAAAGAAGAGAGGCACGACCGGCGGTGCCAATCCGTCGGTTTCTCCTCGCTGTTTTCTCTGCAACGAAACAACGAAACGTCTCTCTGAAGACTGTTCTCCTTTTTTTCCTTTTTATCTATCATCGAGTAGGCTCTGTTTTTCTTTCACTTTTCACTAGATTCTCGCAAACTGAATTGCACCGTGTTAGTATCATATTTAAACAAATTCAGTGCATTGAGTATTAGAATTTAACTTGTGTATGTTCACGTTCAGGTTAACTCATGTTGCATTTTTGTTATGCTTCATTTGTAATTTATTTTGTTGAACTTTATTTTTTAAGTTTGACAGCGAAAGGGGGTTTCAGAGATGTGTCAAATAATTTTCGTTAATATTTTGTGGTCCATTTAGATCTTTCAAATTTTCAAATATTGTAGATTGAAATTTTTTAATTGGCGAGGATTGTAAGATTAATTCATAGAACTGAAATTTGGTCATTTTGAAGATCGAGAAATCGAAGTTTCTATATTCACACTTTCCAGATTAATCTTGTATATTCAAAAATTTCATATTCGTATATTTAAAAATTTCAAAGTCGTCCTAAATTTTTTCGCTCAAAAATTTCATATAACTACGCTTCCTCTCCCAAATTTGCAAATCTGTACCAATAAGTTCAATTCTAAATGTCCGAATTTGTAAACGAATATTATGTACCTCAAGTACAATTTACAAGAAAGATTTGTCATCCCCGTTACACGAAAATATGCGAATAAAGGAAATATTCCGTAGTGCAAGAATAGCTCTTAAATCTTCAAGCTAGTCATATGACTGCCCGGTATTGTAACGTCGGATCTATTTTCCGTTTGTTGACCTTTCACGGTACTTTTCGAGCGCGTATGTGCACACATGCACGTAAGTCCACACACGGGGATTCATGGGGGCGATTTCCGACTCTGCAACCCAATAGAGACGATCACGGGGTCATGTTCGTTTGTGGAGAGGGTGACGAGGACAGACACGACGACCCCGGATCGTCGACATCGGCTTAAATGACTGAGGTGCCGTTGACTTTCGCTTGCGAGACCTCCATCTCCCTGTTGATTTATAACCGGGGGGCGTTCGTACCTTTCCTTATAATTTTATAGGGGATACTGATAAGAGGGTTCAGGACATGTAGAGGACACGTAAATCCTGTGAAAAATGTTATCACTTCTCTACGCTCGGGTTAAAAATACACACTTCTTTAATAGTTGTTCATATTTGGCGAAACCTTTTAAACTGATTACATTATGTTCAATTTTTCTGCCATTGTTCTACTGATAGTTCATACTATTAAAATTTTATTATACTTTAAATTATAAAATTTCGTACATTTTGAATTTTTATGTGTATTCAAATTGATCTGTTCCTTTGTGTTCTGGTCACATCTTCACAAATTTGATTAGCAGAGTAAGTTTCATTATCAATTTTTTGAACTTAATATGTATAATAGTAAATATAAAATTATTGTGTAAGATTGAACAGAATATGAAAGATACTAAAGAAGATAACCTGAAAATTTTCCTTTATATTTATCAGAATTAACCTAAATATTTTGTTGAATGTGTCTCAAATAAATTATTTATGTACACTATTATTAGGAAATTAATTAATTTCTCTTTGAGTTACGATTTCAAAGGATATAATTTTCATTCTGTAATTTCTACAAACCAAGATACCATTCATGAGTCCACCAATCTCCGAAGTCCTTGCGACTAACTGCATCCGTTTTCATGGTCCTTGGAAATGTAGTCTGAATACGGAGTCTCAGAAATTGTCAACTTCTCAATTTCAGAAACATCCTTGTCAACTCGAACGAGGTTAAAATTAAAGTCTCCGTTTGAAAGGATTCCGAGATCCTTGAGATAAACTCGCACGACTAGGACTCTCGGCTAAAATTAATTCGCGGAAATCACCGATACTTGGGAACTGGCACGAAGATTTACATGAATTTCGCTCCTTGAATCTAAAGAAATACACGGTAATCGCTGAAAATATCTGCATGGTAAAAACGTCCTATACTAAAAAGCTTCATTTCGAATAAATTTTACTTCGACCTTTCTCCAAATAACTTTATTCCAAATTTAAATGTCTACGAATACTAAATTCCTCGAAATCACAATACCGTGAAAAATCCGACAAACGTTCAAAAATAAAAGTGACACAAGTTCAATTCAGAGATCTGAAAACGGTGTCCTCGTTGCTCGGTGTTTCTAGAGGTCCTTCAACTTCCTTGCCAGGACTTCCCGGCGGAACATTGTTATCCTGCAGGACATCCTCTTGACTGGATTCCGATCTTCGTCTCTCTATCGTTTCGCAGAACGTAACGCTGTCCCTGTCCTCGTCGCTGGACCCTCGACGATCTTTTTTGCGACTGTCTTTTTCGTTACTCCTGGACGGTGATTTGGTGTTTCGTTTACTGAGACTTCGTCTCCTTTCGACCACTTCGGGTTTGTGTTTGCTCCGCGTTCTCGCCACGGCCTTCACCTTCTGAGATTGCTCTTTCGATGGACCAGACAGGGTCGTGGGTGCCATCTTACTCCTGAAATGCGTGGATCAGGGGAGAGATATGAAACGTTTTATTATGGCCAATAAAATGTGGAGGGTATAAATTGCTATGAGTTCTTTGTGTACGGGTTCGTTGCTCTTTTACTGCTGGATATTTGTTTTTTATGGAGGGGCAAATTGGTTAAATGAGAAATTTTAATTAATTTTTATTAAATTTCAGGAAATCTTGTATTACATCTTATTGTTATTATGATTAATGGAAGTAGCGCATTGTTATGTGATTTTGTAGTGCATTAGGATGGACAAAATTGTAGGTTATTTTATGGGTGGTGTACATATTCTATGGTTGTGGATAGAGATTATTATGGTGGGACGTTTTGGAAAATGGTAATTAAATTTGGTGACATTTTAATTTGGATGAAGATGTTTTAATATTCATTGCTTAATGATACAACGCGCCAATATTCAACGCGTAATAATCTAACGGGTAGTAATTCAGTGCGTAGTAATCTAACGTGTAGTAATCTAACGTGTAGGAATCTAACGTCTGGTAATTCAACGAGCCGATATTCAGCGCACTGAATTCAACGTGTAGTAATACAACACGATACTCAATACGTCGACATTTGGCATATCGATATCCAACGCGATAATACAACATGTCGATATGCAACACGTAGTAATATAACATGTCGATATCCAACGCGCAGTAAATTAACCTGTAATAATTCAACGAGTACAACACGATACTCGGGTCCTCATTCACCTGAGAAACATTATCCCTACACCACTACCCCTAAAATGCTACCCCAAAATATCCATCATATCCCTAAAGTACCATATTAAGTACTAAATACCAATTTACACTATACCACCCCTAAAATCCCTATACACCCCATAAATTAAATACTCGTCCCAGAAAACAGCTATCGATTAAATATCAAATAAATCAATAACTTATTATTTCTACCAACTTTTTCTTGGCAACAACATCGGTCTTCTTCTTCGATGGTTTTCTAGTAGGTTCTACAGGCTTCTTCCTCGTAACGGACTTCTCCGGATGTAACTTCATTTCCGGATTTATCGTGGTAGACCCCTTCTTCCTTTTTCTAGGAGGTGCTATCGGCAATGGCGTTGGCTCACGATGTCGTTTCCGTTTCGTATTCCATGGGGGTGTTTCCTTACGACGCTCCCTGCGATCGGCGAACGGTTCCTCCTCGCCCCTTCGTATTCTTCGACGCCTTTTCCGCGATTCTGTATCGCTTTTTCGGATTCCGATCAATGTTGGAGACACGTGGAGCACTTGACCTTGAGGATCCGCCGGAATTAGGTAACCGGATTTCATGCCAAATGACAACGCTTTGCGAATGTACTTCTTTGCTTGGCGCTTGCCTGCAAATATTTGCGAAATGTTTTCAAAATATGTTCTACTTCGTTTTGGGTTAAAATCAACATGGAATTATTGTGAACGTACTGTTTTGATTCTTGAGAAATTGTGTCACTTTAGATGCTTTATTTATTAAGGATTTCAATTCTAGGTAAATTATTGAAATGACAAAAATGACAAAATTGACAAAAATTACAAAAACAAAAAAAATGGCAAACATGACAGAAATGACCAAAATGACCAAAATGACCAAACTGACCAAACTGACAAAACTGACAAAAATGATAAAAATAACAAAAATTGTCAAAAATACAAGGAACGCAAAAATCCAAAAAATACAGGAAATAAAATGAAAGCAGGAAATATTTCAGAAGCAAAACAATTTCATAAGCGATTTGATCGGTATAAGAGAAGCGTTATATATCGGCATAGTAATATCAGTATTGATATAAGAAAGCATCAATCATTTCGTACCTTCCTCGATGCCAGCTTTGATATAACTATTGATAACCTGTACGAGAGATTTCTTTTTCAGGAGTGCTCTGGTGTTATCGATCGTGTTCGCGAGCGTAATCGGTTCGACGGAGATATTCGATACGCTACTGTTCCAGGATACGCTGCCCCCCGAGCTATTTGTGGCGTCCATCACTCTCGACGCGTTCTCCGTAGACGTTGCTCCAGATTTCGTGTACTTGGACCCATCCACAGACATCGTGCTTTCACGAACAGGCGAGGTATCGTACGAGGATTCGCTAAAATTTTGATACTTCCGCACTTTTCCGTGATGCCTGCCACTACTCCGGGCTAGCGTTTCATTCTCCCCTCGTCCTAAAACAACGTCGTCATCGAGTATCTGCTGTTGACACGTCAGTGACGCAAAATCTAACGCAGTAGATTCATCTTACGTAATAACAGCTTTCGTTGGAATTTTGGCTTTCATAACTGACAAATACTTATTTTTACGAGTGTATTCCTAGATCGTCCCTACATATTTTACCTTCAGACTAAACTTCAAGATCCTTAAATATATTTTATGTTTAAAATTTTTAAATGTATAAATTCATTCCCAAGTTCAAGATTCTTAAGCGTATTTTTAAGTCTGAGACTCTTAACTTGAGGTGGGTTAAAAACTGTACCACCTTATTATTTTATGTATAGTAACACATGCTTTAACCCTACTCGAAAAGTTGACGTTTTTATTTCAAATAATTGAAATGAACGTTCCTACCATTTGCTTATATTACAAACAAGTTTTGTGCAACTCAGGTTTTTATTTTATTTAAAATCGTGTACCTCAAAGAGTTCAGTATACAAATGTATTAATTCTGAAGTTTTCTTAAATATTCAAACGCGAAAGTATAACTTGTCAAGTTTGTCAAACTGTGATCTTTCAAATACTGAAACTTGAAAAGAATTCTGTTTTTGTCAATGCAACGCAATTACGATACCTTGGTTATGTTTGGCGGCGTTCAATAATCTGTACACCATTTCCGGCACGTTGACGGTCTTATAGGGCCTTGCATGACGAGAAACGGCGGTCGGCTTATATCGGTGTCGATTGGAATTATGTGGCTGTGTTTTTCGGTTCTTACCGCGCCAGTTCCTCGTCCTTTTCCCCGATGGCGCCATTATTCGATAATGGCAGGTCCTTCTTCGTTTTTCTGCGTACAATGTCCTGCTGAAACAAGGGACTCGCGATCGATGTCCCAAAACACCTCGTTGCTACGACGTGAAGTAATGATTACCGTGATCGATTATCGATCGATCGGAGTTTTGCCGATTTTCTCTTATGACGAAGCGACATTTTGGAATTTGACGATTCAAGGATCTGGGGAGTGAGATATTGGGGTTTGGAATTTTGGAAATTTGGAAATTTGGAATTTTGGAAGTTTGCAACGCTGGATTTTGAAAATCCTGATATCCCTAAATTTCCAAGTCCCAACAACCCTATATCTCTACATTCCCATATCCCTGATATCCCTACTGGTAACCCTAGTACCTATATTCCCTATATCCATAGGCCCCAGTATCCCTAAGTACCGATATCCCTAAATGCCCCCAAGTCCTTATATCTCTAAACATCGATATCCCTAAAATTTCACAATGCTATTCCACGAGCAACAATCGAAATATCACACACCATAAATTTCCCAGCGCTGAAACGATGTCAACCGACGAGAATCAAAGGAGTTGGCGAAAGTTGCATCGATCGGTTAGAGTAGTTCGAACGAGACGGAAATCCGCGATAATCCAGCGTGTCGAGCACATTCACGGTGGTCCTCGTCGTTTCACAGCCAGACGAAAAGAAGTCTCCGCGACGATGGCGGTGGTTTCCGCAAAGTCAAGGACGCCGAAGAAAGTTGTTCCCGGAATCGCGTCGTTCGGTGTCCCGATCGATACACGGGTCACTCGTGTAACGAAAACAGGCTGGGACGACGATCAAAGTGCAATAAATCGACGGCGACCGGCTGTGTGGCGCCACCGTGGAAACTTCCGTAACACCTGCTCGCTGGAAAAGTTTAATGAGAAACGAGCAGGAGACACTCGAGCGTGTGCGACGAAGAATTATGATGCACGGAGATACGACCATCCGGATGGAAGCTTCTACGGTGATGTAAGACGAACCTGACGTGTCGGTGACGTTGACGAAATAAGTCATGCAAATTCTGATACTCTTTTGTGACGTAAGCGACAGAGCTTCGTCATCGGCGTGAATAACGAGGGATGCGTTTCGTCGTATGCAGGCTGATGCTCTCGTGCCTTCGGGGGAGGATGCGTAGGACATTTGACGTATTTTCTTGCGAAAATTCTGGCGATTTTGACGTTGAGAATTGTTGGAATTTTTAGAATTCGAAGTTTCCAATTTAGGTTTTTTGACATTTTTGTTTCTTCGATTTTTAGATTTTTAGACTTTCAGGATTTTGAGTTTTCAGATATTCAGGTTTTCAAGTTTTACAATGTTCAAATGGTGAAATGTCCACATATCCAAGTGTCCAGATGTTCAAATGTATAAATGTTCACATATTCAAACGCTTACATGTCCAAATGTTCATATGGTGACATGTTCATATGTTCAAATCTTCACATGTGCACATATTCACATGTTCATGCGATCAAACCTTCACATGTGCACATATTTACATGTTCATATGTCAAGTCTTCACATGTTCAAATTTTCAATTCCCTCAATTTCCAAACTTCTATGTACCAATCTCCAAATCCCCAAATTCTCAACTACCACCTAAACAACTTAAACATATAAGAGCCATAACGTCCACATCTACCACCAGCAATAGCCGTTTCATCATCATAAAGACATCGAGCGTACAAGATCATAGGCATACAGCAACCTTGAAGGGGAGAAGCAAATCGTTGACCTTGAGTCTACTTTCGTTTATGCTAGACGTTTAGTAGTCAAACGATTTGAGCAGCGGTCGTTCGAGACGCAATCGAGCGTCTTGAAGGACAGGTGGCAACGCAGGGACGAAAGTTAGCCGTGACCGGGCGACGAAAGCAATGTCCCGTGGTAATGTCTTCCTCTGCGAGGAACTCGTAAACGCGAGGATGCGACCAAACAACGACCACCCGTGAGCGTACGCGAATCCTCCGGGGAGACTTTCTTCCACCGAGGACATTCGCTAAGGTTACGTTTCTTTCCGACTTAAGGACGATGTTTGCGTCTGGAAAGTTGTTGAAATAGGTCACGCGTTCTACGATCGATTCTGGTTATATTTCTCCCGTACTGTCCTAATCATTTGGGGATATTTCGGTAATATTTTATCGAATCAAAAATCGAACGTTATTTAATCGTATCACAAATTGAGAATCACTAGGGCAAGTTATAAATTGAAAACTGCTAAATGAAATCATAGATTGAATAATATTTAATTAAAACAAAAATTGAAAATTGTTCGATCGAACAGAAAATTGATATTCGTTTAATGAAATCAAACATTGAAATTTGTGTGATTGAATCAATATAGAATAGCATAAATATATTGATTCAATATGTGAGAAAAATCTGCAGCGTACATTTTCATCGACTTTCGATGCAGAGCACGTCTGGCATCGCGAAGATGATGCACATGTACGATACTATTGAATTATTCCCGACGAATATCCGCTCACGGTTTTCTGCAGCCAATAAAGCTATCAGTTCAAGACGGTTTTCTCCTAGACGACCATACAGGTGGATCGAAGAGTAATTGAACTTGACTCTGGTCCATGTATCGAGGATGTCCTTGAATCTTGAAGCGGGTTCGTGCCGCAAGCGTGTAATAAATCAGCGAGGCTTGATAGAGTGCACCTGCCATGAATTATACTTGATAGCTTCAATTTCTCACCTGCATTTTGTACGAGAACACCGCTGGATAATTTAAGGCTTTATCGAAATTTCTGAGCCAGATTTTGAATAAATCTGAAAATTTTCTGTGCTCGTTCTTTCTTCTTGGAAAGAGAAAAGTAGTGACAATTTTAATAATTGTATCAATTTGAATACTTATGGGTAATTTTCTACTTAACTTAATTTTTTATTTTAATTGTGTGAATAATTTGAATAATTGTAATTATAGCTAACGAGACAGTGGTATAACAGAAGAGAAAAGAGTTCATGGAGGGTTTGAAATTCGTTGAAATTTCGGCAGGATAGCCTGTTAGGTTAGAGAAAAGTGAACGGTAATGACAGGAGCCTTGATGTCGTTAACTAACGATTGTAATTACAGCCTACCGTTTAATTACGCTGTGGATCCTTGTAAGCGTGCATTTTACCTTGCTACGTGAACGGCGGAACGACATCGTAAACCGACGTTTAAATTACAACGAAACGTCTGGAGTTTTGTCAACGGCTTTCTCCTGATTAGCTATTGCTGTTGTTCCAGTAATTCCGTTCAGGACATTTATTATTGAATTTCACGAATAGACAGTGAAAAACTTAATTAGATCTGCTATTTGATTGATATTAAATTTTCTTGTAATGGTATTCTTGTGATGGTCCTATTTTACTTATCTAAACATTTGTTTTCATTTACTTTGTTTAGTTGTGTAACGTTCATATTGTACTCCTGTGGTGTACTCGTTCTACTTGTCTGACTAGTTTGCAGTGTTACTCCACTTGTGTGCTATTATGTACTTTTCCCACCTATTTCTGTAGATACTGTGCTCATTCTACTTGTCTGACTAGGTTATCATGTAATTTCACTTGTTTGAACATTTACGTATTGCGTTTTACTTATCTGATTACTTACACATCTATTGTACTTGTCTTATTATTTGTACATCTTATTTTACTTGTCTGACTATATGTCCTATCTTATTCTACTTGTCTGACCATATATACCTTCTTGTTCCACTTGTCTGACTACGCATTCCATCTTATACCACTTGTCTAACTATGTATACCATCTTGTTCTACTTGTCTGATCATATATCCTACCTTATTCTACTTGTCTGACTACACCCAACCTATTCTACTTACGACAGCTCACACGTGTAAATACACACGATATTCACACATTGTAAAACATACAAAATCACCGTACAAAATATACAACTAGTCCAAAATCAGCTTAAATAAACAAAAATAATTTTTCCAGCCATCCTACACAACATTATTTTCAAACATGAGCGCATCTAAGATTGAAGGAATATTTTCTCCAGATACAGTGTATAATTTCTAAAACATGTCAGATGCGATAATACTCTGAAAGTTCAAACCTTCATTATAAAAGCAACATGCACACCACCTCCATAAAACATTAAATAACACTGGGAACCCAAGAGTGTTCGTTGATCTTCTCCTACAAAGGATTTCAGCGCAGAATAGTTTTCCCACGATTCCCTCATTCATTTAATTTGCAAATTTTGTTTGCCGAAAGCTTGGCCTAAACAGAAAGTTCGGTGCACGAAATTCCAGGAACTTTTTATTGCAGTTCGTAACTGGACGCGAACGAAACCGATCGTGTGGAAATTTTTCAAATTTTTCGGGGTGGGTCCTCACGCGTATACGAGTCAAAAAGGGTTTCCCGAACGGTCCGATCGATTTATTTTAATAATTTTTCAATCGCCCGCGTGACCGGCCCCGTTTATCAATCGCGATTGAATCCGTCCGCGAGCAGCCAACGGAACGTAAAATCTTGTCCATGTTTCCGGCTACGGGCGCAGGATTTTCCGCAACAAACGAGCATTTTCACCGGCACGAATTTCACGGTTGTCAGTGACGTTCTCATGTTTAAACATTTTTTAACCTATCGCGTTACTATCGGTTAAATGTGGAACGGCCGTCGTTGCGGCGATTGAGCTCGAAACTGATTGTGTTACATTAAAAGCTCGCTGCGCGGAAAGAGGCAGCTTGGGAAAGCACTTTTTAAACTCCACATCGAATTATAAATCGAGTTATCTGCAAGTCGGTAATTTAAAATGATAAAAGTTATCGGACGGAGAAATGCAGTTTCTTTTTTCAACTTTTCCGCTTTTGATTTCTTCAGAGCACGCTACAATTGTTATCTCGTGAAATTTTTCGCGTTGAAATTTAGTTTAGTTTTCTTTTTATCCTTATATCACTAGATTCATATAGACTCATTTTTATTGCATTTTCAGAACTTTAGATTCTTGGACTTCTATGACTTCACATTTCAAGATTTAATATTCCTAATATCTCAAGATTCTCATATTCAAAAATCTCTATATCCCCAACCTCCCATATTCTGAATTCCCTATATCCCCAGATTTGTAATATTCCCTGATTCCTACGTCTCCAGATTCGTATATTTCCAAATCTCAATATTTTCAGATCCCTATATCCCTAGATTTCTATTGTCCCCTTATCTCAATATCCCTAGATCCCTATATGCCTATATTTCTACATCCCAAAATTTGCAGAATTCAATACATTCCTAGTATAATGATCTGCAATTCAATTGCCCCCACGAAGAAATATCTTTCGGTACCGTTATCGATATTACGAACGCTTATCGACGCAAGCTCGTTCTCCTCATCAAGAACTTTCCTCCCCCAAGATGACTCCAGTTCGTAAACTTTATTCCGTCGCTGCAGTGACGTAGTGTTTTCTTTTTCTTCGACACGGCAGCTGCAGCATCCGGTACATTATTAAATTTTTGATTTAACGTCCTCACGAATGAAGGCGTTAGTTCATGAACCTTGACATTTTTTCGAATCGCTCACACCGACTCGAATATTTTGTCTGAATGAGCGCAATCTGTTGGGGCGAATAGCTGTTACCCGCCTGACCTTGAACAAGAAGAGAACAGAGTTTCACGGGCTTCAAACGAAACGCTCTTCTGGCTTTGAGATTGAACGTCCGTAAATCCGTTTACGCCGCGGCGACCGACAACAATTGGACGTCATTGGGACAAGCTGTTTCGCGATTGCGAAGAAAACTTCACTTTGAGACCTCTTGCAGGAGATACGACACGACTTCCGGTGTTTTTGTTCCTTCTTTTCCGGAACAAGATGATCGTATCCGTTCTATTTTAAATTTAAACGTTGGGGTTGTATTTGTCTTAGGATTGTTCGCATTTTACTTGTCTGGTCATGTATTCGTACTATTTTTCTTGTCTGATAACATATAAAGTTGATTCGTCTTAATTGATTACTTGTTGGACACATTCCACTTGTCTGACTACGTATGCCTCTTCTACTTGTCTGATCACCTATTTTCCCTCTTCAACTTGTCTGATTACTTACTGTCTTACTACGTGTCTGACTATCGCCTATCCCTACTTCTCTTGTCCGACCATCTACTGGCCTATTCTACTTGTCTGACTACCTACTGCCTTTAACTATTTATTCAACTACCTAATGTTCCTATTCTACTTGTCTGACCAGCTGCGCACAGTTACTCGTTGCTCCCCATCAATTTTAGTGAAAATACATAAAATTTTAGTGAAAATCTGTACTTGTAAGTAACTATCAATAGTGATTATAGACTAATGTTTGATAACGAAAGTGTATATTTTTTATACATGTATTTTCTATAATAGTATTTCTGTATTTCATAGCTGTGCAGTTTTTAATCATACTGCTTATCATACTTCTACAATGTGTAATTATTTGAGAGCCATATACATTTGATATCATAATTCTACCGTACCTAAAATGTGAAAGACCTTTTTGACGCACGTGTTGGGTATCACATAAATTTCTGCACAATATCGCATGGCATATTTTGTCGTTGCTCTTAAATCTTACTCCAGAATATTTTGCCATGAATAACTTTCAGCTGACCCGGAGGAAGATGAAACAGGAGGAATTAGTAATAGAACTTTCATGACCGATAGTTGCGCAATTAGTCGAAGTAAGAATATAAGGCAAGTTGGTTCCAACAACAATTAAACATCGTTCAAGGTGTACAATAGCCGGCGCAGAGCAGCAAATAATTGCATAAGCAGCGACGGGGCATCCTAACTTCCCTGGTAAAACTGGAACACTCGTAATACACTAGCACGATAAACTCCGTCACTGACAGTTTAGGAAGTTACACCTGAACTTTCGCGTAACAAGTTCCACGAAAGCGACAGAGTGTTCAAAGGTTCAAAGGGCACATTATCATACCGTATCGAGCTTCTCAATCGGTAAATTGCATCCCGAGTTATCCATCGCAAGCGATATCGATTTTCCGTCGAACTCCTGTGTATCGAAGTCGAACGTGATTAATGTAGATTAACGAACGATTATTTCGCCACGCGACCGTCTTAAGGTTATTTCTTAATTAGAGGTTGTAGGTGTTAGGGACATCGATTTATTCTTATCAGTTTATTATCTTGTTATCGTACGTCGACGCGTGCTGCTGGAAGAACATCTTTATCGACAACCAATCTCGTATCCTATCAAAAACGACCATTTACATATTCATGATGTTTGTTATCAGCAGATCTTTGTCAGATGTTTGTGCATCCACACAAAGCGTGCAGGAGAGATTATTATGTAAATTATGATAGTGTTTGAAGACTCTGTATCGTTCAATTAGTTAAACGAACCTCGATTTTCATTTCGTCCAAACAATTAAACTGAACAACTGACGTTAAGTTTTTGCGATAGGAATTCGATGTTGTCTGTAAAAATTCTGTTAAATATTCGCAAGGTTAAAATTGATCGAATCGAAAGAAAATTGAATGTCATCTAATATTAAGCAATCCGTCTGGTGCACGCGAAGGAACGGAATAAATTGCGAAGAATGGACGAAACCGAATAACCTATAAAAATATAAGAGGTATTCATAAATTAAAATAAATCTTTTTTAAATTTACGAGTATACGCTTCTACCTTGTATGTATATCGCACAGGAAAGCAGAACGCGCAGAGTATGCAAATTTTTGGCGGAGAAAATATTTTGTAAAAATACGTGAAGAGGTACGCTAAGCTTCAAATAAATCCTCTTAAATATGATATTTTTGCTTAAAAAACCAGTGACAAACGATCAAATAAATTTCTCTAATATTTACTGTAAAAGTGGGTTTTGAATGTGTGTTATATTTACATACTCTTAAATCCTTATAATCCCTATATTTCAGAAACCCTAGCTCGCAGAATCCCTAGATTCATGATTTCTTCAATCTCAAGTTTTGTATATCACAGATTTTTTAAGTTAAGAATTCCCTAGATTCCAGATTTTCAACATATTGGATTCCCTAGATCTCAGATTTCCTAGATTACGAAATCCCTAGATTTCAGATTTTCTACAGACCATCACAAATTTTCCCAAATTTTCTAGATCCCATCTGCTATAAATCTCAGATTCCCTAGATTCTCGACTTCCTTGATCTCCAATACCCTATATCGACTTCCTTGATTTCCAGTTCCATAGATCCTCGAATTTTTACATTTTCAATTCCCTAGATTTCCGAGTTTCTGAATTTCCGAATTCCTAACTTTCGAAATCTTCAAATTTAGATCTCTATGTTTCGAATATCTAGATCAAAATATTCCTAGAGCGATAAAATCACTGACAATATCCAAACCTAAATATCCCTAGATGAAAATCTTAAATTCCAGATATTCCAGTACTCCAAAACATTCACATCCCTAGATCACCTCAAATTTCCTATATCCCAAATACTCCGTAACAATACTTCCCCATATATTATATACTTCCCTAGATTTCCAGATTTCTTGATCTCTATACTTCCTACCCAATGTCACTCGTATCCCAAATCTTCACATACCGTATGCTACCACGAAAAACTTGCGTCCGCCGATAACAGTTATCAGCACACAACAATTTCGTAGTCATCGAGTCCGCTTATCAGCAGCGAGTCGACCAACACGTTTATCTGCAACGCGTCTTCTTACCGATAGCGAGGCCGGTCGAATCGCACAGGAACCACCGGCCGCGTTTCCATGGCGCTTATCCCGCCGCCCGGCGTCGGATCAATACTTCATCATCCGGTGTTGCCGACAACGTCGAGCGTCGAAGCGTCTGCCTGCTGCTTTTCGCGGATCGTACACGCGTCCGGTGCGTTTTCCACGAACGTTCCCGTGCAATGTCGTCGAACGATCGATAGCGCGATTTGCCGACATGCGAAAATGTCGCCGATCTGTCGTCGCGTGTGATCTGACGGAAGCACGAGCGATCGGCGGCGCGTGCTCGTGCGGCTGAACGAACAGGACCGATACCGATTCGCTGATCTCGGTGACGATTTACGTGGCTGCCGCACCCCGCGAAGATGAAGAGGCAGAATGTCAGGACCTTGTCCCTGGTCGTGTGCACGTTTACGTACTTGCTGATCGGAGCCGCCGTTTTCGACGCCCTGGAGTCGAATACCGAGAGGAAACGCTGGGAGTTTCTCTCCGGTGAGTATTCACGAATTTTTACTAATAACTTTCTACTCGAACTAATAGCGATCTTGTAGTTATCGTCTAATAGCGATCGAGTTAGCAACATTGTCTGTCACAAAATTTCATGACGAGTTTTTGAAATTCTGCTTTTGTTGTCTGCCGTTTCGTAAATATTGTGATATACTTCTGCAAGGTCGATACGAGTCCAAAAACACTTGAAACTACTTGTCATTTTTTTAGTACACCGAAATGTGCCTTTTTTAACGATTCAGAAAGTATTTGTGAGTCTTTGTTTCATGAGGTGAATAACGTGGAACTATAGATAAAATTCTTGTTTAAAATTTAGTAGAAGTCCAATTTACTTTTGGATGGTATGAATCTTGTAAAAGTTGTGAAATTTGATTTTAGAGGTACGACGAAATATGATAAAGAAGTACAACATCACGCAGGAAGATTACAGGATGCTGGAGATCGTTATCATTGAGAATAAGCCACATAAAGCGGGTCCACAGTGGAAATTCGCGGGTGCCTTTTATTTCGCGACGCTTGTGCTCGCGATGATAGGTAAACAATGCTCTTTCTACCTTTTATATGCGTGTTTTATTCAACATGGCGTTTTAGAGACCATTAGCCAACTAGTTACGTTAAATATATCACATGTAATCGATACCAAGTGGCCTTGCTATTTAAATAGCTTGGAAATAGTTATGGAAGTAGGGGAAGATACGGGTTGAACATTTATTTATGGAGATTTATGGAGGGAATTATTTTATGATTTTGGAGCTTGTATTTCTATGCGTTATATCGCCACGTGTTGCGTTTTCATGCGTTGCATTTTTAGGTGTTGTGTTCGTACGCGTTGTGTTCTTATGTGTTTTATTTTCTACGTGTTGTATTCGCGTTGGAGTTCTACGAGATATTTCTACGTTTTGTGTTCCTAAGCGTTGTATTCCCAAGCGTTGTGTTCCCACGAGTTGTGTTCCTACGCGTTGCATTTCCTACACATTGTACACTCTGAGCGTTGTATCACCACACGTGGTATTCTCACGCGTCATGCCATCACACGTGTTACTCACATACGTTACTCACATGTGTTATTCCCAAACATCAAATTACTACATTCCAACATGACCACTCGTTTTATTACCTCCTAAACGTCTGAACGACTAAACGTCATCCAAATGATCCATAAATAATCTTGAATTCCAATACTTACTTTACCCATCAACCTTTCATGAAAACATTCATGTACACCTCAAAATTGAATTACTTATAATAATCCAGTACTAACGTTACATACATATTTCAAATTCCAAATGAACATAAATTCTGTATCTTAATAATCGACGTTTTTTACAATGTCAGTAATTAATGAATATTTACAGGATACGGACATTCGACTCCAGTAACCATAGGAGGCAAAGCATTTTGCATGGCGTACGCCATGGTTGGCATTCCTCTGGGTTTGGTGATGTTCCAAAGTATCGGTGAACGTTTGAACAAGTTCGCATCGGTTGTGATCAAACGAGCCAAAACGTATTTACGTTGCCAGAAAACTGAAGCGACGGAAATGAATCTAATGCTTGCTACGGGGATGTTGTCTAGTATAATTATTACTACCGGTGCAGCCGTATTTTCGCGTTACGAGGGTTGGAGCTACTTCGACAGCTTCTACTACTGCTTCGTGACGTTGACCACCATTGGTTTCGGCGATTATGTCGCTCTTCAGGTATTTACTCTTTGTAAATATACTAAAATATATTAATATTGCAATTCTTAGATAAATACGAAATTATTCTTTCTTTCCGTGTTAATGTTATTAATTATATATCTTAATTTTGCATAATGCATTCGCAGGTGCAATAAATTGCATCTAAAAATGCCACGTGCATAATTGCATATAGAAATGCAGTATGCATCATGAATAATTGCATATAAAAATATAGTATGAATAACGAATAATTGCATATCAAAATACAATATGCATAATAAATAATTGCATATCAAGTTACAATATACATAATGCATTGTTGCATTAAAATTTACAATACTTTTCAAACTTCTTAAAGATAGTTCATACATCTTTCATACACTTCATACATATATGTATAAAATACTTTATGTATATAACATATTTTATACGTGATTGCAGAATGACCATGCACTTTCCAACAAACCAGGATACGTGGCCTTAAGTTTAGTCTTCATCCTATTTGGACTGGCCGTTGTTGCTGCCAGCATAAATTTGCTCGTACTTCGTTTCATGACGATGTAAGTATACCTCATGAGTGTTCATATATACTCATAAATGTTTATATATGCTCATAAGTGTTCATACATACAGTTCATACTTACAATTACTTGGATAATTACTTAGCTTATAATGCAAGTGTGTCAGTAAATAATAATTGAATTTTTTATGAAAAAGGAACACGGGAGACGCACGTCGGGACGACAACGAGTTGCAGCCCGCTTCGCACCACGTTTTGACCCTAGACGGCGAGGTGGTCGCCGTGAACGGAAAGTTACTAGCCGGCCACATGCCGATCGTGCACGACAGTGACGACTGCGTGAGCGTGTGTTCGTGTACGTGTCTGGGACCCGCCAGTTCCGAGCTCTTGGACCAAGGATACCAAGGATACAGACCTCCTTCGACTTCTGCCAGTATCCGCATGAAACGTGCGTCGGTCTGATGGAAGGAGTTCCGTCGTCGTAGTTTACGTCGTCGACTCTCGAGAACCGACAGCAGAGAGCTGCTCGGTATCGACGTGTGAGGAATCGAGTCGAAGAAGGAATGAAATCCTTCCCGATCGACAGAAGATGATCCAATCGAACGTGAATCGATCGAAGAGTTTGACCAAAGTACCATGTATGGTCCGTCAGGACTGAAGTTCGACATTGTGTTCTTAAAAATCTACCTTAAAGCGTTCGCGCGAGTTCGTTCATTTTCGATGACGTATTTTAAAGGAGAACCGACAATGACGATTTTCTAGAGTCGCATGTACACGAATTATAATCAGCTCACGTAACCTTGCGAGAAAGTAGGTTGTAGAGAATACTGGGGGAATGTGGGGATATGTCGTTTGTAGACGATTTTGTAACGATTTCGTACGTTTCATATCGTTCCATATAGCGGTGAATGTCGGCCGATACTTACTGTCACAATCGTAGCCTCCGTGGATGTTGCATTGATATTCAGACGAGATACGAGATTGTTCGATTACGGAGAGGTACTTTGTTGGAGGGTGTATCGTTGTATACGAATGTCTTTTATTGGATATTATGAAATATGGTTGGAAGGAAATTCTAGTACGGTATGAATTTATTT
The DNA here is from genome assembly GCA_945859555.1 of Megachile ligniseca. Lineage (NCBI taxonomy): Eukaryota > Metazoa > Arthropoda > Insecta > Hymenoptera > Megachilidae > Megachile > Megachile ligniseca. Next base: position 7,165,753 of record OX243784.1, read on the forward strand.
TGGTGATGTAGGGATTGTTTAGAAACTGTGACAGCACATATCAAGCGAAAGGTATTTGGGTTACTAGCTGGGGACGTTTGCAAGGATTCTTAAGTTGGGGATATGGGGATATGGGATAAGGGATGTAAGGATTTGGGTATGTAGGAATTTTGGGACGTAGGGATTTGGGATTGTAGGGATTGGGGGGTGTAGGAATTTGGGGATGTAGGAATTTGGGAGTGTAGGTATGTGGGGATATGGGATAAGGGATGTAGGGATTTGGGTATGTAGAAATTTTGGGACGTAGGGATTTGGGTATGTAGGAATTTGGGAGTGTAGAGATGTGGGGATATGGGATAAGGGATGTAGGGATTGGGGAATGTAGGAATTTTGGGACGTAGGGATATGTGGATGTAGAAATTTGGGAGTGTAGGAATTTGGGGATGTAGAAATTTGGAAATTTAAGCTTTCAGGAATTAGAAGACTTATGGATTTGAGACCTTGAGACCTTGAGGCCTTGAATACTTAAAAACTTGACAACAGAACTTCTAAAAATTCTAAAAATATAATAATTTGGAGACACGAAAAATTAGAACCTCAATCTTAAAACAATCATGGATTATCTACGAAGAAACTTATCATTCACAGAGTACAAACAATATAAACTGTAGTAGTTTAAGCTACTAAGCTGTATTAGTAGTTTAAAATTATCTTTCCTTCAACAAAGTGATTACGGTAAAAAGAACAATCTCGTCGAAAGAAATTATAGCTAGCGATGATCGCCTTGTCTCGCGCGAGATGTCGATCTCGCGACGATTATTTAGACGTATAATCGATAAATAAAATACGACAGAATAATACCCTGGCCTCGATAGAGTGATTGTTAAAATATACACGACTCAATGTTTGTACTAGTAGACTAGTAACGATGAAAGTCACCGTAACGAAACGTTCAATATTGTGTAATCGTTGATCGACGCGAGAGGATCGATCTTACAATTAGATGATAGCTGGATTTTGTAGCTACGAGATCGATCACGATCGTAGAAAGATCGATCGTGTTTATTAGCAAAAGAATTGCATCGATCTTTGTTCGATCGGGACTCGAATCGATACGAATTTTATTGTAACTACGACGTGAGCGTCGTATTTTTTTAAACGACTAGGGAATATATTAAAACAGGAATATCCGGGAAGACTGATAGTTGAGGTTAAATTAACTGGGTAGTTATTTTTTTAACGTACACGATTTTCTAGCCGCGCCCTTTGACCCTCCAACTGGTTGCCTTCGAATTAACTAAAATTCGTGTGAATTTAACATTATTCGTTTATTAGTTTTTACTTTTAGACTTATCAGAAGTTCCTAGATATTTTGCGTTTTTATCGTGAAACTAGAGATGAATTTGTGAATTAATTTTCAATTTTTATTCAAAAATGTTTTGACACTAGAACTATCTTATAAATGCATTGAAAATAAAGTGTTAAAGTGTGTCAGACATTTTGACAGAAATCAAATTTTGTCATATAAAATGTGAAACTAGAAGTCAGTCATTTTGACTAATCGGTCAAAATGGTAGTTCTAGTGTTTAATGTAGACTTTCAGTATTTTAGATATTCTAGTAATTAACTCATGCAAATTTAATTGTAACAAAATTGGAGATCAAGTTGTTTCATATAAGAATGATTAATTAGAAAATATTTCAAATGTGTGCAATTTTAAGATATACGAGGTTAGAGTTTTCTAGTGACGCAAAAGTACTACAAAATGGCAGCCATAAATCTAACGTTTGACAAGATGGCGGAATGTCAGTTGTCGTAAATCATTTAAAATTGAACAAACCAAAATTCCATGACAAATTTAAATAAATAGTACATTTTAGAGTGAAGACTAGCATAAACATTTAATATTATTATAAACCAGTATTATAATTCAATATAATGACTTAAAAAATTGAATACAAAATATAATTGATATAAAATGCATTTCATTATGAGGGTACGTTTTCATTAGTTTTCATACAGTTATACTTGTCTAAAAATTAATCGTAATTTCTTAAAAATAATTAGTAAATAAATTCGTAAAGGTAGTGGTCAAATTAATTCATAAAAAATAATGAAGAAATAAATTCATAGAAAATAATGAAGAAATAAATTCATAGAAAATAATGAACAAATAAATTAATGAAAAGTAATGAACAAAAAAATTCATAAAAAATACTGAACCATCATACAAATCATTTTATGTGCAACAACTTGACAAGACATTAAGAATTTCAAATAATTTGACGGAGATATTCAACGAAACATCTGCTCAAGTACTTAAAAGTGCATTAAAGAACAACCAAACGGATTGGAGGGTTCAAGCGAATGAATAAATTTGATTGTTTGCAACGCAGTCGCTAGTATCGATGCTTCTTTTACGGCCACCGATCTTCTATTTCGTCAATTACGAGAGTTGATTCGAGCGATCGATACACGCACAAAACATGTCAGTTCGTTTGCCGAAAATCGCAGGAAATTAACCAAAGATTGTCATCCAGTTACGCTAACGCACGGAGTATAAAAAAAAAAAAAAATGATAAAAAAGCGCACCCGTTTGTATACATGTACTATAGCGCATAGACGTTCATCGTATTATAATGACGAGCCGTGATTGGGTATATTTTTTATCGTCGACAGTTTTTTAATAAACGACTGTTCAATATTTCGGACACGTTACATCATGTTTTCCCTCTGTGCAATTTCGGATAATTTCAGGTGATTGTAATGCAACTTCAACTGGATTAAGGGTGGAATTAATAGTAAAGGTAAGAATTTATAGTTATTGTTTGAATTTGTTGAAAACCTTGTTAGATGGCATTTTTAGTTGAATTAAGAATTGTATGTATATTACAGGGTTATTTGTGGATTAGTTTTTGTGTTATTTTTTATTTGTCTACCAAGATATTTTATATTATTTATTTCTAGAAGTTACGAAGTTGAAAAGTTTGGAAATTTAAACTAGCAAGATTTTTAATTTATAAGTTTGCAAATTTGGAAATGTAAGAATTTTGAAGATCTCGAATTTTTAAATTTAGGAATTTGGTATTTAGGGAAAAATCAGTGACGTTGGAGAACAATTTATAAAATGTAGAAATATAGAAATGTAGAAATCTAGAAAACTACAAACCTACAAATCTACCAAACTACAAATCTACAAATCTACAAATCTACAAATCTACAAATCTACAAATCTACAAATCTACCTATCTACAAATCTACCTATCTACAAATCTACCTATCTACAAATCTACCTTTCTACAAATCTACCTATCTACAAATCTACCAATCTACAAATCTACCAATCTACAAATCTACCTATCTACAAATGTACCAATCTATAAACTTATCAAGAAATTTATAAATCAAAATACAATCATTTCACAAAATACAAAAATTCAATAAACGTCTCGAATGTTACAATGAAAGCTCCAAATCGCACGACTTAAGAATAACATATTTTGAAGGATAATTAAAGAGTAACGTAAGAAAGAAAGACACCACCATGAGGGAGCACATATGTGGACTTCCCGCCAGAGAAACGACTCCTATGGCCGAGGCTACTAGTTTCAGGGACCTGAATTTCGGCGATCTGTGGAGGCACATGGTTCAAATCGATGTGCAAACACCAAGATCAATAATGTACATGGACAGTATGGCAGCCATGGCTGCAGAAAAAAGAAGACATGCTGGTCTTAAATACTGGTGGATCATTCATCCGTTCAGTTACTGGAGGTAACGTTATTATAACACTAGAAGTAACTATAGAGAATGTTACGACTGGAACTTACCGTAGACACTATTAAAAGTACAGTCCATGGCCATCGAACTACCTCTATAAATTTTCAGAATTTTTCACGTTTTTTGTAAAATTCAAAGGCCTGTTCAAATTGTTATTATATAATTTATTAGTTACTAATATACACTACTACTGTGCATAATATTAACACATGTTAATATCTTGTATCTCCACCCTTTACTGCAAGGTCATTGTATACATTGTATCCGATCATGTAGTAACATTATTATATAGTAACAAATTGCTATGTATCGTGATCAACGTATTCAGTAATAATTTTGCATGACCCCAAACAATTTTCCATATAATAAAAGTGAAATTTTCATACGTGGTAATTCGATGGCCAGGGACCGTATTATAACTAGAACTGACTATTTCTTTCAGCAGTACTCGATTAAATTTTTAGGTTTGTCTGGGACGTACTAATGACAGTGATATTTATGTTCGCTTTCCTGACGATCCCATTCTCGGTTTGCTTCGTTATAATGAGTCACGATGCAATTCGACTGGATAAATTCAATTGCTTCATCTACGCGTTCTGTTGGATAGATATTTTTCTCAATTTTATCACAGGATACAATGACAAAGTTAACATGCGTGTGGAATTGTCACCGCTTAAGATACTCAAGTATTTCAACTTTATTTTGTTTAATTCATCCTGTTATTTGGTTTGTTTAATCAGCATTCAATTAAACTTTATTGTACTATTCAATTCATTGCATAATTTGGTTCTGTTTTATTAATTATATTTTAACTTGAATTTAACAGGTTTTTAGAATTTAATTTCTTGTTTATTTGAACATTGTTTCATTTTGTCCATCAATTAAATTTCGTTTCGTTACTCATCGTTTATCAAAACTTGATTTCATTATCCAATTTCTCATTTATTATTATTAGAGAATTTATAATAATCTCGTTTATTAATTGCTTATATCATATTATATGATTCAGGCAATATATGAAGAGTAATTTTGTACCAGACGTTCTCTCTTCGTTGCCATGGGATCACATAACACTGCCATGGCGTACCATACCAGGACATAATTCTTCTCACTGGATCATTGCACTAAATCTTCTACCTTTATTGAAAGTGTCGCGTTATGGCTACCTTAATGAGCAGATCTATGAACTATTTAATGTAAGACTAACTTAGAAAAATTAATATTTAAATTTTGACTTTAAAAAATGAAAATCACGATTTCAATATCAATTATTTAAGAAATACTTAATGAATCAATACATACATTACAATTAGTTTATTATATTATAGATTTAAAGCGGCGAAAAGATTAACAATGTTTTAACGATTTTAATTTACGTTACAGTACTTCGAAGTTATGCATTTTTATAATGAAACATTCAGCACGTTGATGTTGGGATTTTATATGATGTTCTGGTCTTCTTGTTTGTGCTATCTAATACCAGTGTTAGAACTGCACATTATTAATTCTACTGCTGACGTGAGTTAAATTATGCCTAAATATTAAACTTTTACGATCATACTCACATCCCCACATCCTCATGTACCCAAATTCTCACATCCTCAAAATCTCACATCCCCAAATTTCTCACATCCCCAAATTCTCACATCCACAAATTCTCATATCCCCAAATTCTCATATCCCCAAAATCTCACATCCCAAATTTCTCACATCCCCAAATTCTTATATCCCCAAATTCTCATATCCCCAAAATCTCACATCCCAAATTTCTCACATCCCCAAATTCTCACATCCCAAAAATCTCACATTCCCAAATTCTCACATCCCCAAATTCTCACATCCCCAAATTCTCATATCCCAAATTTCTCACATCCCCAAATTCTCACATCCCCAAATCCTCACATTCCCAAATCCTCACATCCCCACATTCTCACATCCCCAAATTCTCATACCTCCAAATAACTATTATCCTCAAATGACAATATCTCCAAATTCGTGCAGGAGTGCCGCGAATGTTGGATGATAGGATTAGATAGCGACACGATTACCTTCAGGTTTCAATATGCTCTGTTCATCGTCGTCGAGAAACTGGCAGCTAGTGGTTACGGAAAATATGTTCCGAGTGCAGACGGACACATGATACTAAGCTGTGTTCTCATGATACTTGGACGACTACTCGAATGTTATATCATAGGTGATTTTGCAAATCTTCAATATAAACTATTACATTAATAATCTACTTGTTCTATAGATAGTTTGATAATAGTTTCATCAACACCTCGTTCCTCAATACACAATGAACAATTTTCAAATTATTTCGTAAAATTTCCAAATTTACAAGAAATTTAAATAAACAAATTTAATATATATTAAATGTATTAAAACATGGTTGTCTCTTCATGTCGATTGTTACTATTCAAACATTTACCTCCGTAATTAAACTTATTTCAATATTTACTCATTGAAACTAAAGTATAAATATAACAGTAAACTTATCACTGTTTCAGTGATGTTAATCCATATAAAAGCCAGCAGAAGGGCATCCAAATCAAAGTTCCAAGAAATAATGAATCAAGTGATCGCTTACACCATTCAAAAACAGTTACCAGCTCATATGAAGACTCGTCTTCAAGCTTATTACTATTACCGATTCAGGAACAGCTATTTCCGGGAGAAACAGATATTACAAAATTTGTCTGGTAATTTCTTTTATCTCGGAATACTGATACTGGATTTAATAATTTCATTGTTGGTAACAATTTAGAACAACTACGTCAAGAAATCGCGTTGCAATCGTGTCATCGTTTGGTCGAGAATGTGGCCATTTTTGAAACTCTGCCGAAAAATATTCTGAGATCTATCGTGAGGAATTTGAGGTTCGAACTTTATTTACCGAGCGACGTGATTGTGAAAGCCGGTGTACAAGGAGATTGCATGTACTTTCTGTCTGCTGGCACTGTGGCTATTTTAACACCGACTGGAAAAGAGGTATTTTTAATTTGGAAGGTGGTTTTTGGAATTTGGGGATGTAGATTTTGGGGATGTGGGAATTTGGGGAGGTGGAGATTTGGGGATGTGGAAATATGGGGATCTGGGAATTTGGGGATCTGGGAATTTGGAGATTTGAGAATTGGAAAATTTAGGAATTGGGAAATTTTTGAATTTGGGGAGGTGGATTTGGGAAATTTGGAAATTTGGAAATTTGAGAATTTGGGGAGGTGGGAATTTGAGGATTTGGAAATTGGAAAATTTAGGTATTTGGGAAAGTGGAAATTTGGGGATTTGGAAATTGGAAAATGTAGGAATTTGGAAAAGAGGTAATTGGGGGATTTGAGAATTGGAAAATTTAGGAATTGGGAAATTTGGGAATTTGGGAAAGTGGAAATTTGGGGATTTGGAAATTGGAAAATTTAGGAATTTGGGAAAGCGGTAATTGGGGGATTTGAGAATTGGAAAATTTAAGAATTGGGAAATTTTGGAATTTGGGAAAGTGGAAATTTGAGGATTTGGGAATTGGAAAATTTAGGAATATGGGAAAGTTGAAATTTGGGAAATTATAAATTTGTAAATTTGTGAATTTTGCAATTTGAAAAATCCATATTTGAATGATTGACAGATCTGTCACTTGCAAGATGGAGCACATTTCGGCGAGGTGGCACTTCTGGTTCCCGATCAAAGAAGAGTAGCAAGCGTAATCGCGATCGAAGTTTGCGAGGTGTATCGTCTCGAACGTAAAGATTTCCGAAAATGCATCGCTGTGCACACGGAATTGTTTGCGCAAATTGAAAAAATCGCCACGGACAGAATCGAGAAGGCTGTGACCATCGAAGAACAACACAAACGGTTTCTTATGCGACACTCTATAGACAGCCATAGAAGTGGAATTATTTAATTAATTAATTAAAAATATTTTATCTTACATAACATAGTATAAATATTATCATTTAAATATTTTTCATTTTTGTAATTTGTTATATATTTGTCTGTGTATTCTTGAACATTACTGTAAGGTTTTGGTTATGATTCCAATTTTGTGAGTGACAAAATGGCCGTTAGATTAATTAGAGGTTAAGTATTATTTCTTAAAATAATTGTCAGTAATATAAGATATTTCAACTAAATAGTCTATTGCAAATAGTTAATGAATACTCATTATTACTAAAAACTTACAAATATAAAATGTTTAATTTAAAATATTAATTCACGAATGTCTTTCCAATTTAAATGAAAAATTTCACTAAATTTTTCATAGACAATAATAAAATTTGTATGAGTATATTTAATAAACCTATTTATTAAATATTTAATACGTGAATATTTGCACCCCCTTCATAATATCAATATTTAAGCAGATAATTAAAATTCGAAAGAGATTAAGATAATTAAGATTCGAAAGAGAAATCAAAGTATGACACAATAATTTAAATAAATAGTAATTATTGTTGTTAAATGATAAACAATATTTCACGTTGGGGTTGTCGTGGACAACAGTCCTCGACAGAGAATAATCATGCTGATCGTTTAACCGTATATTTAAGGATCTTATATATTATTATTGTCCATACAATGTTTGTATAGTGGCATTACTTTACGTCTACCTTTATTTTATAATTAGATATATTATTATATTAATCATTGCCTAAGATACTTACAGTTACAAATACACTCACTAAAATCTTTAGCGCTGTCGCGATCAGCTATGCACGTACAGATAATACACTGGAGACACGAACAAATTGATTAATTTATTTGTTGTTATCTTTTTATCGCTTATCATTCACTTCATTAGACTTTCCTCTCGCTTTATGGCGACTCTTTTGTCTCGTAAACATACGCTTAATCCTTCGTCGGTGTTCGTAGCAACGATAATATCGTTCGAAATATATAGATGACGATATAAGTTTACGAATAAAAAAGCATAATGGAAGATTTCACGTTTTACCCTACGGGAATCAAAAACTTCAACTTTATTTGGAATTTTGTTACTCGAGATTTAAACGAAATATATTTAGCAAATTTATGAAGGAAATAAGGGGTGCAACCCTTCATTGCATTCTCCTGCAAATATACACTATATAATAAAATAAAATATTATCAAGCTTCTTTATTTAGTCAAACATAAATAAATTGCAAATTATTTCAGTAATTGCAATTTTTAGTTTACGTTCACAGAATTTTGCAAATGAATTACGAAAATAAATAAAATTAAATATTTTATCTAACTTATATCAAACATAAAATTGCACATCATAATTTACATCATTGCAATTTATTTTATTTTGACAAAATATTTCCAAATATTTATCAAGGTTCTTTTCTTTGTTCAATGAAATTCTTCAATTTTTAAATTCTCAAACATTCTTTGTAGGTTAAAAAGAAAGGGTTAAAATTAAATTTAAGATCAGAGATCAAGTTATGGATAAAAGTATTTGTCTATCAAAATTTCAGGTGTTTAATTAAATATTAATTAATTCGTGTGTATAATGAGGGTTATAGTAGTGAAAGTTACTGATTCCCGAGAGGTATTAATTGAAATGATATAATTAACGATCACGATCGTTTCTACGAACAAGGAGCGTCGATATGATACGTCGTAAACAGAATAGTATGTTAACAGCGGTAATTATATACATCTCTAGTGTAACGGTAAGCGATGGCGGGCCATTGTACAGACTTCAGATCACACGGTAGAAATATAAATTATTTACTATAGAATAGAGAGAATCTACTGAACTGACGTTCGACGTGTACCTTGTTTCCTTTCCATTCTTTCTTTTAACCTTTACGCTGCGATATTCAATTATACATATCACCAAATATAGAAATATCGAGGTTTTCTTTCATTCAGAAATTTTAGGATCTTAGGAAATTTTGGGACTTTAGGAATTTTGGGATCTTAGGAAATTTTGGGGTTTTAGAAATTTTAGGATCCTAGGAAATTTTGAGATATATAAATAACAAATTATCAAATTTTCAAATTTCCAGATTCTCCATTCTCAAATTTCTTACTTGATGCCTACATCTCCAATATCTTAAAAATCTCCAAAATTTCCTAGATCTCCCATATCTCCAAAATCTCAAAAATCTCAAAAATCTCCAAATTCCTAAAATCCCCTCACTACCCCATTGACAAAAAATGGGATAAAATTTTTAAAAAGTCCCTGAAATGAACTAAAAAATCTGACTAATAACAATAACAAAAATTAATTGGACAACGTAAAGGTTACAAGATGCGTACACATACGATTTACGATCGAATCGATTGGTTTCTACATTCGTAAACTATGCCAACTATTTTCTACGTTCACTAGATATAGTGTTAATTACTAAACAATCGTATCATGTCTAATTGGATCACGTCTAAGGGAGCACGGAGGATCTTTCCTTTCTTCTTTCTGCTTCGTTTTCTTCGAATCGCACGATATTCCTCCGATTCGATAAAATACGTTAAAAAATATAGAGGATCCACGAACGTTCTACTTACAAAGTATCTTACACTGAAGTTCTACGTCGAATTTATCATCCGTTGATATGCACGTGTTTTAAAGCAGTACCGTGATTGTCACGATTATCGATATCTTTTTTTTTCTCGTCCAACGAAGTGATGGGTTATTATGGACACCTGAATTCTTCGATTTTGGGAATTGGACATTTTGGAAATTTTGCGTTTTCACATTTTTAGCGCTGTTTGAAAATTTATCGAATTATCAAATTTTTTAATTCTGAGATTTCCAAATTATCCAGTTTCAACATTTTGTAATTATCAAATTTCTTAGTTTTTCAATTGGAAGATTTTTTAAATTGTTGAATTAAAAATTTGTCAATTTGAAGATTTGAAATTTTAATGAGGTGGAAATTCGAAAATTTCAGAGTTGGTAAATTTAGAAATGTGAAAATTTGAGTCTTGAAAAATGAAAAAATTCGAAAACTCCAAAATCAGAAAATTGGAAATTCGAAAACTGATTTGAAAAATATATAAACCAGACAATTTAACATGCAAAAAATTCCAAAAACCACAAAATGACAAAATTTGAAAACCTAAAATTTTAAAAGCTCCATAAATTTCCAAATCATCAAACACCAATATCAAAAAATTACGTATCCAAAAATGTTCCCATCACCGTTCAAACGCACGTGAGAGTAAAGAAGGATTCTTTGTACGATGAACGAACAAAAAGCAGCCGAAATCGGAGGAATTCGCACACGTAATTTAGCGCAATTGTTTCTAAATAATGTTCACAATTAATTTACTCGTTTCATTTTATTCGTGTTTGTTGTTACTATCAAATGTTCGATCGAACGTATCGATAGAATTTGTTGTTCTTTTAGCGCGCGTACACTACGTGATATTTACACTAACACAAGTACTTCTGTATGTAAATTGTTCTAGTTAGCACTCGTTTTCCCCGACGCTTTCGAAGGGCGTCTAATAAGGCACTGTCATTAACTGTGACTGAAACGATCAGACGAAAGAAGAATGTCTTTTCCTACGGTTCCGTGGATTCTTTCCATCATTGAGTAAAACTTATGCTTACGTTATATGTGTATGTATATATGTATATATATATATTTATATATATATTTATATAATTATAAATGCTTTTGGTACCTTCCCTTCGGAATTCTGATACACTACCAACTACTGATACTTTTATCGACGTTCAGGATTAAGAGCTCATCTTCTAGGAATAAATTATTACACTTCAGATATGTATAGCAAATTTCTCTCTTAATGATTAAAAATTTCTTAAAATTTATACATCTATCAAATTAAAGATAACATTTTAACAAGTACAGAATAATGAATCTCGAGTTTAAATACAAAAATAAAAGTCGATGCTTTACAACATAAAAATAAAATTAATAAATTCTCAAGTTAAGATAAAAAAATAAAAGTCAATGTTTACTATTTTTAACAACATCGAATCTAAATGTTATTCATAAAAGTTATTCATTAAAGAAAGGGTTACTTTAGAGGTTAATAGCGACTCTTAGTCCCGAACGTGTTCAAGGATTCACGATAGATGATACAGTATACATATAATAACAGTACGTAGTTAACATTACGAGTAAAATGTTCAGGAACAAATATATAAATGCAACACGTTTATATGCCCATGTGATCGCACGATACGATTTCGAAAACTGCTCGAGTGCAGTTTATTCTGTCGAGGATGCAACGAAGTACATTTTAGCAAATGCAATAAGCTTTGACGTAACTAGTGCAGTAACTTGATCATTTAATTATCAAGATTTTTTATTTGGAGATTTTTCGGTTTTATCATTGCATAACTCAATGTCTGCCATTTTAGTGTACTCACATGTTTCTAAATTTCCATTTTCTTAAATTTTCAAAATTACAATTCGTGAATTCTCAAATTTCCATATTTATAATTATTCAAATTTACAATTTGCTAAATTCCTTATTTCTCGTGTTCTCAATTGTGCAAATTTTTCATCCCCAAATTTTTAATTTTTCAATTTCTCATTTCCCAAATTTTTTGTTCCCCAGTCTCTCATTTCTTTAAATTTTCTATTTTTTGTATTTTCACTTTCCCAAATTTCCATATTCCCCAAATTACCATAAGTAACTTAGAACACCCCAAATAAAAATCAAGTTACGTCAACGTATAATGCAACCCCCAATCCCAATTACAAACACGAAAGTTTACAAATATTTTATAATAATCAAAACGTTGCATCCTCACGAGTATCAATCGTTTCCACATATGCTTCGACCATGACAAAGAAGTGTAATTCGTGCTATGGCAATACATTCGAGTATCGATAAGGAATAAGTAGCAACGGTATCATCATAGAGTATATAAATGGCATACTGCGTAATAAACTATTCATATTGTACAACGTAACGTGCGTATATGTTTCGTACAAATAGATACAAGTTTCTCCCTCGATCGCCTCTTTCTTTCTCGTTTAAAAAAAAAAAAAACAAAAAATAGAAGAAGAAGAAATGGTGAAATGCTACTGGCTCACATGAAAGCGTCCTATATAAGAGAAAACGCAGAATCGTGAAGTTCACAGCGACTTGTTTGTTCCCCTGACGTGTCTCGTGAAACTCTTTCGTCATCAATCATGAGGTTTAATTAATTAATGAATCTAATTGTATGAATACACTGCGACTGCGTTATATATTCTAAATTTATTTTGAATCTCAAGGTAGGGGTGATTGACTATGGGATTTATGGGGTAGCAAATAAAATTGCTACCCTCATATTTCTATTGAATTATTTATCAAAGTTTAATGAATACACAGAAATTGAACATTTTTAATTTTTTTAACCTTGAACATTTTCTTATCCTTGAAAATTCAGAGTTTTAGAAAATAAAGTTTGACATTAAAAAAATGCAACTTAAAAGAATTTGTAAATGTGGACATTGAGAAGTCGAATGTAAATTTCAAACTTTCAAGTTATATATTGTGAAAATTTGAAATTTGCAAATTGCAGAAGTTTAAAATATGAAAATTCAGAAATACGAAGACATAAATTGGTATCAAAACACAAAAATGTTCAAACGGTGTACGAAGAGTGTGCATCCGCAAGGTAGTGAAACGCAGTCGCAGCGACGAGTAGCGATGATCGTCGATGGAAAAAGAAAAACGAAGGGAAAAAGAAAATCGGAAAGTATCGATCGAGTGTGTCGAGGATTCACGCGATCGAGCTTCCTCTCGTCCCACGAGGACAGTAATTAACCCGCCTAATATGGCTTCGACCGACTAGGATTCAGCGTCAGATCGTATATATACGGACGACGGCGTTCGAAAGAAACAACGACGATACACCAAGGAATCGCTCCTCCTTGTCAGCCCACGAGTTGGCGAAGAGGACAACACAAGATGGCGTGTTTACAATTGATCAGAAAAGAAAAATGACGCCACACGTATGTCCAACGGTAATAGATCGTCAATTAAAAACAATGACAAACAAACGTCTCAAGACTACTTGTTCAATTTCTGATTTGTCGAAATGTAACTGTGTTCACTGTAGATTCAGGCGCCAACTCGTGGGTTGACTTGATCGACACCTCCGTCTCGCTGTTCCTTAATATATATTAAACGTATCTATGTATATAGACGTTCTAAGGCTTTGGCAGTGAATTAACGTCACGATGATCGCGGTACACAATCATTTTCACAAGTGTCGTCGTCGTTCCTTTCGCCATATCTCCTCTGGATGACAGTCGATGTTTCGCCCGATCGTAATTGTGTTCGATTATCGCGAATCATCCCCGTTCGTCCGACGTTTAGACGAGCGTTTTCATGATATACCTTCGCCGCCTTCTCGAGGTGCTCAGGTGAGGCCCCCTCGAGGGCAACTGGCCGGCCTCGGTACACGATCGACAACAGAATTTCGCGTAGTATTTGTGCGTGCAGTATCTCGCCTTCACGATCAGGTCGCACTTCGCGAAGAACGTGTTGTCCTGGCAATTGGGGTGGATGAAGATACCTATGGACATAAACAATCTCGTTACGATCAAGATTATTAAAAATTAGGTTTCAGGAAGTGATCAATTACCATCAACTCGTATATCTACAGTGTCCGAGGCTTTGTAGTAGTCATTTGCAGCCACGCAACGGTATCTGCCGGAATCCTCTCGATTCGCGTCGGTGATTAGCAATCTGTTCGCGTCTGAAAACAGAATGTAAGCTTAGACAATATCAAAATTTCAGTATCTATAAAATGTAAGAATCTCTGGATGTAGGAATCTGGAGATCTGGAATTTTAATTGAGAACTCACCGGTAATCTGAATTCGATTATTCGCCTGAATAAACTCGTCATCCTTGAACCACGATACTCGAGGAATCGGATCACCATCGACGTTGCAGGTGATACTGATATCACTGCCTTCAGGGAACTGATTCTGTCCTATCGATATATTCGCTGTGACAGGAACTGCGAAGAAATCAATTACAGCTTACACACACATAGATACAATTAACGAGAAATAAAATTGAAAATAAAGCAGTTCGCTATGGAAAAAAAATATTTTATCATCAATGAAATATTTTACTTACCTTTACTTGCTTGCCAATTTTTAGTTCAATTAATACACATGCAAAGTGGGTTAGAAAAACAGGGGCATGCAACGATTCAAGCACTGGCAATCAAAGATGCAAATGTTAATAAAACAGAAGGTCCAACTGCATCGTCGTTCAACGCAGATATCGATTATAAAAAGAATCGGTGTTTTACTTAAAATTGAAATAATTCAGAACACATGAACTTCGTCAGCTTGAAACATATCGAAATATTGTATAAAATATCAATATCCGCATAAAACGCACCTGGTGCGTCCTCGCTGCTCTATGCAAACCACGTAAGACGCACAAGGTGAGTCATCGATTTGGAATGAATCGAAGGCTATTGTAATATAAGACAAAATAGCAATTTCTACATAAAACGCACCTGGTGCGTCCTTACTTGCACCAGACAAATTAGATAAGACGCACAAGGTGCGTCAACCTATCTAACCCCAAACTTTCGAATATCAAATGAGCCAACTAAAAGCTCGATGTCTACGTTTCGACGTTGTTATTGGACCATCAATAAACAAAATATCCTGCTTCTCACCTCCGAACCTGCGATCAATGTCGATAGTGGTTCTCGAAATAGGACTAACCGTAGGGACATGAGTCAAAGGAGTATACGTGATCTGGTAATCAGGAGCTTGCGTTCTGTTGGGTCTGTAAGGGTACTGAGGTTTCTCGGGCTTCTTAGGAGGTTCGACCAGGTACCTCAAGTACTGTTCGAACTCTGGTCGGACATTGTAAACGGGCCCGACCGCTTGCAGCGTCGTCGACCAAGATGCAGCTCTGCCGATCGCGTTGAAAGCTTGACACGTGTACACGCCTAACGACGACAGTGTCACCGAACGAATTAGCAACGTGTAATCGGAATCTTGTTCGTAGATGTCCGACGACAATGGCAACATGCGATCACCTCGCCACCAAGTGATGAAAGGCCGAGGCCAACCCCAGGCGTAGCAATGAAGCGATATGGGGGAGTTCATGACCACCGTGATCTGACTGTTAGGCTCACCGATGATCGCTGCAGGTAGCTCTCGTGGTTCTACGTTGAGTGGAGAACACGACATGCAGAAGACATTTTAGACACCATCACCAAGTTTGTGAAGAGTAAAGAGTTTGAGGATAGCTATTGTGAGGATTACTTGGATTTTTACTTGGATCCTTCAAGATCTGAGCACCTTGTCATTTACTCTTCAGGATCAGAATTCATAATATTGGTCACAAATTGTCCATGATTAAATTTTGAAAAACCTAAGTTTTGAAGTTAGGTTTGGTAAAGTGCTCAGGTTCTTGAAGACTGTATCCAGCAACAATTTTGTTGCAGACTCATTCCCATTAGTACAAATACAGTTAGACAAGACATTCACTGTTATACTACTTCTACCAACAAAGTTAACACTCAAATCTACTTGAACTACTTGTGCAACATTAATGATGAATGTTTTTGCATTCATAGAATACACAAGTTGATTTTAAGCTTGGTACGTACCTGTTACTACTAATTGGTATTCCGCTCTTACCGGTGGTCCCAAACCATTGTCAGCTGTACAAACATAAGTTCCACCATCGTATCTGTATAGATTGATTATCTGAAGAGAACCATCGAGTAGTATACGGCGTCTGTTCTCCGACGGCCCGATCTACGGACATTAATAATCATTTATGTAAATCAGAGTTTGATTTGAACCTCCTGATATAACAAGGAATTGAAACTGCTAAAATAAAATATCAGAAACGTATAGAAAATTTACTGCCCACTAAAATTTTTTGAACTGAATATTTTTACTCACCAAGGTGGTATCTTTTCTCCATGTGATGGTGGGTTTCGGGTTTCCAACAGCCAAGCACTGCAAAGTAACGTATCCACCCTCTTGAGCGCTGACTTTAGGCTCTTCAGGTTGCTTTATGGACGCGGGTTCAGCTCCAGCCGGTGGAGAAGTGACCCACGGCCTTGGAGAGGTCTCTGGAACTTCCGCTGCTGGTTCGAGACAGGAAGTGCCACAACCAGTGTTGCAACACTTCATTTCTCCGGTGCAATCTGCGTCCGTGATGCATTCCTGTTCGCATCCGGTGCTGTTCGATACTCTTGGACAGCGGCCTGGTTTTGTTACTGCAATTATTGTTTTCCAAGATGATTTATTATGTAATTGTAATTTTTGATAAGAACTTTTGTAACTATTTATTCGGGAGTACTTGTAGTGTTATTTAGTTGGAATAAATAGAACCTCACAATTTAAGATAGACTTCAATTTTGCAGTATTTTGCAGGTTTATAAATATGAATGGAAATTGTATTATTTTCATGTTATATCTATTTTTGTTATTTTTTTGTTATGTTTTAAGGAGGATTACCTGATCTGCAGACACCCTTGTATTCCGTGCCATCCTTGGTGGCGACCAAAGTGATGGCGCATTTAGTGCCATCAGGACAAATCTGCGTCCTGCAAGGATCCACACAGCGGCATCGTTCGCAATCCTGAGAATCCACGAAGGCTTCCTTGCCATAAGGACAACGAATTATGCTGCATTCCTCGCGAGCTTCGGCGCAAGGGTCCTTCACGTTCTTTCCAGACTCCACGTCGATTTCGTTAGTGGCTGT
This sequence comes from Megachile ligniseca, assembly GCA_945859555.1. NCBI lineage: Eukaryota > Metazoa > Arthropoda > Insecta > Hymenoptera > Megachilidae > Megachile > Megachile ligniseca. The sequence goes on from OX243784.1 coordinate 7,183,158, forward strand.
GATTAAATTGTTTATAGTTAAAAACAGGGTAAACATGAAAGAATGAAAAGAGAAAAAAATTGCAATATAAGCAATATATATACATCGATGCTTTCAGCGATATTGTGAAGCATATACATCAATTAGCAACTGAAAGAAATAAGGAGAAACGTAAAATAAAAGCTGGAGAAATAAATAAAATACATTTAATTTTGGGATATTTATTGAAGTGTTTTTTGTGGGGGATTTAAGCTATGTTACAGGAACAAGTGGAAATGCACATGGTACATAGCATGTTAGGAATTTAGGAATTTTTAAGGTCACAAATTTTGTAATTTTCTAATTTCTAAATTATAAAATACCAGAATTTTCAAATTTATTCGCAAATACCCAAACTCTCCAGTCTCCAAATTCTCAAATCTTCAAATTCCCCAAATTTTCAAATCTCCAAGTCCCCACATTTCCAAATCCTTAAATTCCCAAATCCCTAAGTCTCCAAATCCTTACATACCCAAATTCTCATACCCCCAAATTTTCAAAGTTCCAAGTCCCCAAATTTTCAAATCCTTAAATCCCCAAATCCCTAAGTTCCAAAATTCCCCAAATCCCCAAATTCTCAAACGTCCACCCAACAGGACCAAATTATGTCTCTAAAATGATAGTATATATACATGGTACCTAATTGAATTGAAGCAGACTTTCTAGGCGTACTTGCAAAAAGAAATAAAAACGTGGGAGAAAATAATTGAATTACGGGGAGCACGTGTTCTCGACTTACTGCTGAGACAAGTATTAATGCAAGACTCGAAAGTCTTGAATCGATTACGATTGCCACCGCATCCAGTGTAAATGAACGCTCTACAGGTTTGTTGTTCCTCGTCGAAGTAGAATCGCTTGGTAGAACCGGAAGTGCAAGACCCGATGTCGACCGGTTCTTTACATATCGCTAAATCATCATCGTTCAAAACTCGTTACTGCTATCTCGAATTTTTACGAAATTCTCTTTTCACATAAATAAAATATTTTCTGGGCCTCCGAAGGATTACATTCGTTTGTTAAAGAAATTACGTAAAAGACTCACACAGTATTCTAAAAAGAATTTGGAAAAGGAATTGCTTCAAAGTTATTATTTCAATTAAATCGTCAGATGTCAAATAATTTACGATCATAGTAAGAATTATTTATTTAATGATCGTTTTAATTGGTTCACTTTGTGTTCGTAAGAAATTGTAATCGTGGGAGTACATTGTATCGCAAGTTTTCTGCTTCATAGCTTCCTAACGAAATATTGCTAACAGAATGGTGATACTTACACAAACTCGACAGGTTCGTGTCGTTTCCAGGTGGCACAGGTTCCTCGTGATGAATGCAAATCGATACGCACTCGTTCATACTGCTAAATCTGTTTGCGTTGCCCTCACAGCCACCGTATATAAATTCGCGACAGATGCGGCTGACCGGGTCGTAATAATATTTGCGGAAGGAGCCTCTGCAGTCGCCTGGATCCACTGGCAGGTTGCAAGTATCTGCAAAAATACGAGTTCGAAATGTACACTTTATTCGTGTACTGCATTTGTTAAGAATAACAAAAATCAATCACAAAATTCATCGTATAAAAATGTGTCACACTTATTTGAACGTTCTATATCAACATCACATATGGACACTTTACATGAACATCTCATGTGAACATGTCAAGTGAATTTATCATATGAACATATCCTATGAACATACTGTATCTACATATGTTATGAATATATCATATGAACATACTATATCTACATATGTTATGAATATGTCATATGAACATTTTATATCAACATCTCACGTGAACATGTCAGGTCAATGTATCATATGAACATATCACATGAACATATCCTAGGAACATACTGTATCTACATATGTTATGAATATATCATAGAAACATATTATATCAATATTTCATGTGAACATACCATGTCCATATATCATATGAACATACTGCATCAACATGTCTTATGAACATATTATATCCACATGCCATATGAACATATTATAGGAACATGTTACATCAACATATCATATGAATGTATTATGCCAACATATTTTCTGAACATTATATGTATGATCAAATCATATGAATACATCATATGAACATATATGCACACCTCATATGAACATAAAATTTTGTTAAATCAGTCCTAACATTTGATCACACGGTAGTCGTATTAGATAAGTCCTATGTAATCTTAATTAATGAATTTGAGAGCTTACCTTGTCCTTGGAATCTTCCGCAGAGTCGTTCGCACTGTTCCTCCGTCTGGAAGCGATTCGCATTTCCTTCGCAACCGCCATAAGTGAACGCTTGACACGCTTGGTTCTGCGAATCGTAATAATAAGCGGTGATATCGTTGTTGCAAGTGCCAGGATCGACAGGCGTGTAACAAATAGGACTCTTGGAGACTGCTTCGACAGGAGGAGCAACCGTGACGGTGATATGCGCTGCTTCCGTTGGACTTGGTCCCCTCTTGCATTTCTGTTCGCAGGATGCTTTGTCCTGGAAGCGGTTCTTGTTACCCTGACAACCGCTGTAGTCGAATTCGTAGCACGAGTCCGCTCGATGATCGTAGTAGTACTGTCTGACGATTCCGCTGCAGGGACCGATGACTTTTGGTAAGGAGCATGGGTCTGAAGAAACCAGAATGGTGTCAGGTGAGATTTTAGTAGTTGAGATTTTAATGGGGGAGTCTCATCTTGAAAAGTTTGGGGGTAGTCGTGTATGCAACTTTGAGATTTGGGGATTTGGGAATTTGGAGATGTGGGCATTTGGGGATTTACAAATTTTGGGGTATGAAAATTTGGGGGTTTGAGAATTTGGAGATGTGGGAATTTGGGGATGTGAGAATTTGGGGATATGACAATTTGAAGATTTGAGAAGTTGGGAACGTGGGAATTTGGGCATATGAGAATTTGGAGATGTGGGAATTTGGGGATGTGAGAATTTGGGGATATGACAATTTGAAGATTTGAGAAGTTGGGAACGTGGGAATTTGGGCATATGAGAATTTGGGGATTTGAGAATTTGGGGATGTGAGAATTTGGAGATATGACAATTTGGAGATTTGAGAAGTTGGGAACGTGGGATTTTGGGGATATGACAATTCGGAGATGTGAGAATTCCTAAATCTGAGAACTCTGAGAAATAGAATCTTGAGTGATAAAAAAATCTGAAAGTTTGACAATATGAAAACTTGGTAATTTGGAAATACACCACAGTGGAAATTTATAAATTTAAAATTCGAAAACTTCAGTTATCGGAATATGAAATGTTTGAGGAACTGAACACGCAGAAAGTTGAGATTTCGAAACTTTGGGAATGTTGAGAACTGGAATCTACATTTATTTACTTGTAATCAAACTGTATACCTTGCACATCCCCACAACGATATTCGCACTCCTCGTGGGAATTGAAGTTGTTTCCATTGCTCTGGCAACCACCAAACCTAAATTGCTTGCAAACACCTTCCCTGCTGTCGTAGAACCATTTAATTTGATCATCAGAACATGGACCATGTTCGTCCGGAAGGAAACAGAAGTCTGCAAAATTTGTTACAAAACCCTCTCTCAAAATTAAAAATATTCTATTTAAAAGTGTACAAGAAAATTAAATTATTATTTTATTTACTATTTTACTGAAAACTAAATTACTATTTTACTCAAAACTAAATTGCTATTTTATTTACTATTTCGAATCTAAATTGTTCTATCAATTGTTATTTAATTCGCTTATAATATTATTGTAAAATAAATTCCAAAAATGTTGTATTTTTTTCCTACTAATATTTATAATATTATTGAAATTTTACAATGATAAAATACCTGGTCGAAATTCGACTTCTCTGGATGGTGCAGGGGTAGTAATCGTTGTTTGACACCTGTTAAGACAATCCTCTTCGGTGACGAAATTATTCTCGTTCCCACCGCAACCACCATAGTAGAATTGTCTACATTGTTGTTCGTAAGAATCGTAGTACCATCGTTGAGTATAGTTGTGGCATTCTCCCAAAAGCGCGGGCAAAAGACACGTGTCTTGCTCTATATTCAAACAGTATCATCATTGAAACACGACCATAATCGAACACTCGACGTTGAGAAACAAACAATTCCATAAATGTCAATAATTTTCTCTTTCATTACAAAATTTATTCTAATTCATTCATTAGACTTCAAATTCGAAATTATTTATACATATTGAATATAACATTCTCTTGTAATATATTAATACGTTAATATATTCTTAAAAAATACAAAATACATGAAGAACGTTAAAATGTTATATTTCAGATTTACCGATCTTCAATAATATAAATTACGATTGGTATCAAACTGAAAAATCGATTTCTATGCAAATACGATTTAAGTTTGCCACTATGAAGTGCGTCATGCGTCTGACGCCATATCAAGGGGTTAAAATAAAAAAACACAATATTGGACATAATCAAAATCCTCTCATGAACATCTCGTTCACTTATTCAACATTTACAGAATTCTTTATTTCCACTCGTCTCATTTCACAAGAAAAGCAAACATAAAACGAATCAGTTTGACAATTCACGAGAAGTACACATTGAAGGAAGTCTCTTAAGCACATACAATTTACGAGCACATAGTGCAGCAACAAAGAACGTATCGTGCAGAAGACGTATCGTAAAAAGCGAATGATCTTACGTGACTCGACATAGTAGAACGTTCACGAGATGTATTTGAATTGATTGTTTAGCGATTGAAGTCTTACCGATTTTAGCCGGGCAATCGGACTCGCATGCGTCCCTAGATTCGAAATTATTTTTATTTCCACCGCAACCGGTATAATAGAATGGCATGCATCGATTCTCCGACTGATCAAAGTACCATCGAGATTGCTTCTCCCCGCAGTTACCCTCGGCTCGAGGCAGCAAGCAACTATCTGTTAATCGCAGTGATTATTATACCGTGCAAACGTTAGGTTTTTTTCTGTATAGTGCCAATCACTTGCGGTTCTTCTGGCAAATTATGCCTGGAAGAGAGATTTTAAATGACTTCATTAGGGTTCGCCTGGAGGTTGCAACATGTTTCTCTTCGGTGCTACAGCGGTACTGGAGTGTGAGGATTATATTCATTAAATTGGAATTTGGTTGGGGATTTATTAAGTGATTTAATTTTATTGATGATTTAGTATTAAAGGAATCCAGAAACAGAGCACTAAAATTGAGAAATATATCAAACCCCCAATTTTGCAGATCTTTAAATATTGTAACATGCAAATGAACCTTCAGAACCGCAAATTTTGACAAATTGCAAAATAAAAATATTCCAAGTTCCTGAAAATAATAAGCGTTATTTCTTGTGCAACTGCTCCTTTTCCGTACTTCACCACAGCAAACCTGTTTAAAAGAAAATCGAATGATTGTGTCAAACTAAATCTCATCCCCTTAAAAATTATACAAAATAATTGTTAATGACAACATAAAAATTATGTAAAATATCCACTAATATATCCTTTACTGCTTTCACATCGTTCAAATTATTATTAACAAACGTTATCGACACAATCATTCGTGCAATCCAATAAAATCCAAATCACGTTAAGTGACTTTTATCATCACTTTTTATCGGACAAAAGTGATCGTTTATGTTCTAAAACTCCCTTGCGTGATATACATGGAAATCGAACCATCGAATCGAGTGTTTCGTGCAGTGGTGCACCGGTGCATGGTGCATTTTGAACAGAAGTGCATCTACGTGCATACAGGATTAGAAAGGGCCAATGATTATATTGGTTTCACCAAACGTGCTCTCTGTTTCAGTGACAACAACGAGAAACAACATAGAACCAACACCAACGATAGCCACGACGACTGTTGTAACTTTGATTCAACAGGGTGCAACAAATTTTTTATCACATTCATTCGACAATTTTACTGTTCTTCGTTGATAAAAATTTATTTTAAAAATTTTGTATTTTGTATATAAATTTGTACTTTATATGATGGGGAATTAGAGGTGAGAATGTTTTGAAACGGTGAGGGACAAGTTAGGTGCCTAGGGGCATTTAGGGGCATATAGGGCTGTTTAGGGACATTTTGGGATTTAGGAGTTTGGAAATTCGGGGATTCAGAAATTTGGAGAAATGAGAATTATTGCAAACGAGATTTGATCATTTGGACGAGAAGTTTAGGAATCTAGGGATTTACGGATTTAAGGGCTAGGGATTTAGGAATTTGGATATTTAGGAATTCAGAAGTTCAGGGATTAGAGGGATTTAAAGATTTGGAAATTTAGAAATTCGGGAATTCAATTATAAAATTAACAAATTAGGAAATTTAGGAATTGAGAGATTTAGGGATTTGGGAATTTAGAAATTCGTGAATTCAGGAATCATAAAATTGACAAACTAGGAAATTTCAGAATTCGGAAATTTTTAAATTAGCTCAAAATTCTACCAACTGAAGAACATAAAATTATAAATGAAAATTATGAAAGAAAAAATTGTTCACACCCTCTGACATACAACGAACGTTTCACCAACACCAACAATCGAGAAACGACCCTTCTACAGCTTGCGAGCTATTCATTCAGATAAAGCACAGAAGCTCGTTTCTCAACATTTTCTTTTTCGATCGAAATTCTTTTCTTGTTCTTTTCGATTCTTCTTTTCATTGTGGCTGTTTTTACTGGTACCTTTGACAGAGCAGCGCTGCTCGCAGGCAGCAAGCGTACGGAATCTATTGGCGTTGCCTTTACAACCACCGTAAACAAATCGGTTACACTTCTGACGCTTGGCGTCATAATACCAGCGCAACACCGTGCCCGGACATGGCCCGGGATCTTTCTCCAGGGCACACACGTCTGTCAGTTTTACTGCAAATATTTGTACGCATTACTACGGAGATTTTTTATGAGAATTGGTTTTGTTCGATGACGATGGTTGATGCCGATTAATGTGCTGTGGTTATTGAAATATTGTTTCTTTGAGGAGGGTTGATATTCTGTATCGATTATGTGATACGTTTCTAAATTACTAACTTGGTCATTTGCAATGTTTTACAAATTATCTGCAATAAAAATGTACGTCTTTATACAAAATTTAAGTTAAATGTTCTTTCTTGTTGGATATCTGAGAATAAATGCATGGCAAAATTTATATGAAACTTCTAGCGATTTAATTCACTCTCTTATTTGATTGAGAGATGTCGATATTTGTTGTACTTTAAGACTACATAGTCTTCCTAATTTTTGTAGAAAATTTGTTTCTTTTATAGTAACTCAGACCTGTTCACCCATAAGTAGCTCTAATACTTTCCCCACAATTAACCTTAAACCTGACCATATAACCATGTTACTTTGATTGTCTCCATTTTACTTTGACTTTAACCATTAACCATTTCATTTTAATTTCTACCATTTACCATTTCACTTTGACTTTAACCACATAACCATTTTAGTTTAATATTAACCATCTACCATTTTAATTTGATATTGACCATCTACCTGATCCTGACCATTTACCATTTTCCTTCCATGTTAACCATGAAACCATTTTACATCGTGTATTCTCAGGTGATCTAGTTTAATCTATACTTTGGCATTCAACGAAAACCAAGTCATTCAAAAATCAAGAGCTATTAGGGATGAAGTCACACGTGGTCCGCGTTTCTGTAATACGTTCAAATGTGTGTGTACTGATGGGAAACTCAAGCAGTAAACGAGCATGATCCGTGCGTGTCTTGAATGAAGATAAACGTGTTGGATGAACGTACCTCTTCTTCTTCCAGGTTGCAGACACTGTTGATGACAGGCGATTTCTGTGGCGAAATTGTTGTCGTTCGATTTGCAACCACCGTACCTGAATTGTTCGCAAGCTTGCGATTCACCGTTGAAGAACCATCTGGTGAAGTTGCCTTCGCAGGGACCTGCTTCTTTTGGTTGCTCACATGGGTCTAGAAATTAATTTATTACTTCCACGTTATTGACACTTTGATATGATTTTAATAACCTAAATGACAGAGAAACAAATATAGAATGCAAATTTCATTAGAATTTTATTCAAACTGGGTATAAAAGTCTGATGTAGAGTTTCTAAATAAAACATGAGGGACAAAAATGATGACTGATAAAGATGATCAAATTAGTGATGAAATATCAAGGATTTCGATTTAAAAGACTTATAATGATTAGTAAATTGAATAGTTACATCAATAAAAATTTGATTATAAAATATTGAAAAATACATATGACGCACAAGGTGCGTCGTCGGTATGAAACATATCAAAAGCCCTGGTGCGTCCTTATACCACACAAATTACATAAGACGCACCTCGTGCGTCATATTAGTGAAAAACTGATATGAACATCTCACCATGGAGTGACCTGAATGTACAAAACTGTGCATAAAAGTGGCAATATAACGAGAGCGTCCTGTACTTACCCAAATCTTCAGGTACAACGCAAAGTTCTTCGCACTCTTCCCTAGTTTTGAATTTGTTCGCATTTCCAAGACAACCTCCATACACAAATTGTCCACACTGTTTCCTGCCAGTGTCATAATACCAAGTAGGGAAGTATCCTTCGCAGGGTCCAGAAATCTTCGGCAGGAAGCAAGCATCTACATAATTAAAAAAATTCGTTAAATTTGTCTTTATCCATTATTTTCGACTTATTGAAATATCAATACTGAAAATTATTAATTTATTTGCGTCCTCCAAGATACCAAAAAATCAAACCGAAAATTAATAATGGAATTTCATCATATAACTTTTAATTTCTATTAGAATTTTTTTAAGAATTTACCTTTTCCTTTCGGTTGCACGCACACTTCCTTGCACTCTTCCTGCGTCTTGAATCGATTATCGTTACCCTCGCAGCCGCCATACCAAAACCGCGAACAACCACCGTACTCCGTGTCGAAGTACCATTTGATGGTAAAGTCTCTGCAAGGACCTCGGTTCCTCTCGAGGGCACACGCTGCCCCGGGAGTCGACGGTACCGTGAGACAGCCCTCGAAGTTCTCTCCTTGTGCTTCTTCCACTCCATCGGGACAACATCCGTATTTCGAGGTATCGCAAGTGCAACCGGCAAAGTTTGGCCCTTTTGCAGGAGTTCTGCCGTCGGAACAGCACTTGAACTCCGTGTTCTCGCAGCCACAACCTGCAACATCGAAATGGAATTCATATTAATTACTGTGTCAAAATTAATCTCGATGACTTTAGTAGACACTGGTCGAATGAGCAATTTACAACATGACGGTTCTAATAAGTTTAATAGGTTCTTAATAGGTACTGTTCGAATTTGTTAATTTGTAAAATTAAAATTGAAAATTTGTAACATTTGATAAAGTTGAATTTTATCAGGTTCAAATGTGGAAAATTGTAATCGTATTTTGAAGTACAGTTGAGTTTTTAATTTGTTTCAATATCGCAGGGGCACTATTAATCTACTTGCTGAGGTCACCAAGTGGTTCATAATCCAAGTAATTTTATTAAACTGAATTATTCAGACTACTTATTAAGCTGAATTATTCAAACTAAATTAAGGTATTGAAATTTGGTAGAAATTACGGTGACGAAATAATAAGAAGGGTGAATTATGACAATGTGAATGCAATAGTATACCTTGTCCATGAGGTCCTTTGGCAATGGTGACACCGTCGGGGCAACAGCCAAACTGATAAGTGTAACACGGACATCCCTCGTAATTCGGTCCAGTGGCCGGAGTGAAACGGTTCGGGCAACAGCCGTGAGGGGTGTACTTGCATCCGCACCCTTCGTTATTCGGTCCACGTGCGGCTGTGGTGTTGTCAGGACAGCATCCGAATCTCGCGTATTGGCAACCGCAGCCGTAGAAGTTTGGTCCTCGTGCAGGTAGTATATTATCCGGACAGCATTTGTACGGTGTGGAGAGACAACAACCCTCTCTGTTTGGTCCGTGTGCGGGGGTGACTCCATCCTCGCAACAACCATAGGTGCTGTTGTCGCATGCCATACGGCAGCCGTAGTTGTTGGGACCGAGAGCTATAGAATTTTCAATATTTATATTGAGCAATAAAATCAATATTGTATGCTGCTTTCATATGTCAAGGTGTTAATTATAATTTAGTGATTGGTACTCTTGCGAGTGTCGTAGAAGACTTCTGCAAACTTGCTCGATTACTATGTCGAATTCTATCCCCAAATCTCTGAATCCCCAAATCCTCAGACATTTTCATATCCCTTGATCCCAAGATCTCTAACACTCCTAAATCCCTAGATTCTCAAATCTTGAGATCTCTCAATTTTAAAACCCCTATACCCCAAAATCCGTATATCCCATGAATCTCAACTCATATTCTCAAATCTCTAAATTTGTCACCTGGTGAAACGTCATCAGGACAACATCCAAAGTACGATATAGTGCAATTCTCAGTGTTGATAACACCACATCCTTCGAAGTTCGGTCCCGTTGCCAAAGACACACTATCCGGACAACATCCATAGGTAGTGTTCGAGCAATCCTCCTGTACTGTGGTTGTTTCGTATTCATCCGTGACGGCAGATACAGTTGTAACCTCCTGTTCGCAACCTATAATTTATTCATGGATACAGTACACGTTCTGTAAATCGCGGAATATGGTGGGACACAAACGAATTCAATGTACCTTCACCATCCGGTCCGGTAGCTGGTTTGATCCCGTCCGGACAGCAACCGAACTCTGTAACGTTACAGCAGCCCAGGTTGTCAGGTCCGCTGGAGGGTGTCTCGTTATCGGGACAACAACCGAATCTGAATCAGAAAGTAATACAAAATGATGGTTCCATAGCCTTGAAAGGTTACAGATATTTCCATAACACAATTCAAAAAATTGCATCGACAGTTGTAAAAATTGCATCTTTCCACTCTTGACAAAGTTAACGAAAGACTGTAACATTTCATGGTAGCTTCTGAAAATGTTTAAAGTGATTATCTTGAACTAACTCAGTTTCATTGCAAGGTTTCGTGCATCCCTCGTTGTCGTTGCCCTCGGCAGCAGTGACTCCATCAGGACAACAACCGAACAGAGTTTCGTCGCAGTGGGTCTCTGGGCATCCTTGGTTATCTGGACCTGTAGCTGGTGACACGCCATCTGGACAGCAACCGTGTTTGGTCTCGTTGCAGGTGTGTGGTGTGGGACAGCCTTGATCGAATGGACCCTCTGCTGCAGTGACTCCATCGAAACAGCAGCCGAAGGGCGAAGTTTTGCAGGTCTTCTTCTTTTTGGGTATCTTGCATACGCGGCGTTTGCGACTTGTCTCTTCTGGACTAACTGTTGTCCAGATGTCGGTTACTGGAGATAAAATTAATTAGTTGATAGGTGTGATAGTGTGTTAGTCTTTATCATATTTATTTTTACTTCATTTGTATCTGTTAGTGATTTCAGATGGACCTAAGGTGATACAACTATCAACAATTATTATTATTCAGTACCACCTCATGGGCCACCTCAGCAAATATAACATGTGAATCTGAATATTCTACTTTTTATATGTTACTTAACATGTGAAAATAAAAGTAAAAGTAAAAATGATAATGATAACATATTATTCAATCTTGAGTAGAGAAAGTATAGATTTATCCTTGCCGAGGTGAAATCTGATTCTATTATGGTACTTCAGGGATAAGCCCTCTTTAACAAAATCGACATACAATTAGCCTTTATTTTAAGGTTTCAAAACCGGGACAAATCAAGTCAATTGTACGTGAAGTTAATTATCGAAGTTATTTCAGAAACTTACTGTGGGTTTTCTCGGTCATCTCACTCTCTTCCTCCTCGGTTACTGGCGTCAGTCCAGAAACGGTTGTTTCGGTAGGTCCAGACACAGTGGTTTCACCACTTTCGGTCGTTGCTCCAGACTCTGTAGTTTCTCCGGAAACTGTACTTGCTTCCACTGTGGTTTCACCCGATTCAGTTGTCATTCCCGACTCCGTACTCATTCCCGACTCTGTCGTCATTCCAGATTCCGTTGTCATTCCAGACTCTGTTGTCATTCCGGACTCGGTAGTCATACCAGACTCGGTAGTCATTCCGGATTCGGTAGTCATTCCCGACTCTGTTGTCATTCCAGATTCCGTGGTCATTCCAGACTCTGTTGTCATTCCAGATTCCGTAGTCGCTCCAGATTCAGTAGTCTCTCCAGACTCGGTAGTCATACCAGACTCGGTAGTCATTCCAGATTCCGCAGTCATTTCAGACTCCGTTGTCATTCCAGATTCCGTAGTCATTCCAGATTCCGTAGTCGCTCCAGATTCCGTAGTCGCTCCAGATTCCGTAGTCGCTCCAGATTCAGTAGTCTCTCCAGATTCAGTAGTCATTCCAGATTCCGTAGTCATTCCAGACTCCGTGGTCATTCCAGATTCAGTAGTCTCCGTGAGACCAGATTCGGTGGTCTCGGTTGTTCCGCCAGATTCCGTTGTTTCTGTGGCTCCAGACTCTGTTGTAGCTCCGGATTCTGTAGATTCCTCAGTGGCGGACACCTCTGTGGGCTCTGATGCTTCTGTGGCTCCTGATTCGGTGCTTCCTTCGGTAGCACCCGATTCGGTGGTGCCTTCTACGGTGGATGACTCCAGCATGGTCATGGTTGATGCTTCTGTTTTAAGTTTGTAATGAATGTTGAAAGCTGATAGCGAAATTTTTAATGTCGATAGCAGAACTAGTGACATATTTAATAGCTAGTGATACTTTTAAAGTTAAGAACGAAAGTGATGTTTCCGAAGTTTACAGCAAAACTAGTACTCTTTTTTGAACTAAAGACACTTTTGGATTAAACTTCATAAATATCGTTCAATGCAAACTTTAGCGCTAAGATTATGAGTTAAATTCATAAATCACATGAGTAATAACATACATGTGTAGTAAGAGAACACATGAGTAGTAAATACATATGTAATAATAAAACACATGAGTAGTAAAATACATATGTAATAATAGAACACATGTGCAGTAAAATACATATATTGTAATAGAACACATGAGTAGTAAAATACGTATGTAATAATAGAACACATGAGTAGTAAAATACATGTGTAGTAATAGATCACATGAGTAGTAAAATAGACTAATTAAGCATACATTAATTTTCAGATATAAATTTTCAAACACATCAGTAATACTAATGTTCTTCAAAGAAATTTTCCTTTGATAATACAAAATGTGAACAAGAAAGATGAATGTAAATTTCACTTACCAGATTCTTGAGTGACGGTGCTCTCAGTTTCTGAAGAAGACGTAGTTGGACCAGATTCCGTAGACTCAGACGAATCGGTTACTTCCATTTCTGTCGATTCCGTCATCGACGAAACTGTACTTTCTTCCGTGGCTCCGCTTTCGAGAGAACTTGTCGATTCCGGTGACTCAGAAGTTAGATCGCTCGAATCCGTCACACCAGATTCAGTTGTCGCGTCAGTTTCTGCAGCAAATAAATTTTTCCATAAATTAGACTGCTAAAATTGTTCTCAGATTAACGCGAATTTCGTAACTTTTCAGGAAAGGAGAAAAAAATAAATGCTTTCTTTTAATAAATCTAGATTTGACTGTCATGATGACATTAACATTTTACAGTAACATTTGAGGATTCTTAATATTGACAGTGATGTATGCTAACAGATTAAAAGATGAAGTTAAAGGATTAAGTACAACTGTTATAACGTGTATCATAATGTGTCTGACCACACACATCAATTTTCACTGCGGTCACATGTGAACGATATAAACATTTAATTAAATTACTTGTACAATCAAATGAAAGGAGCTTTTGAGGGCTCTTGTTAAGACAATGAAAGTCCTATTTTATTTTTCTGCCCTAAATATATTTCGAATATCAACATTTTCTCCAAAACGAACAATTTCTTTACAGCTAAAATTCATGCATCGATCTTTTAGTGAAAAATAAACTCACCACCGGAAGGAAGTGTCTCTGAGGTCTCAATAGTCGAGTCGTCGGTGGAACCCATGGTCGATCCCTCGACAGTTTCGTCGGTGACCTCGGATTCCGTGATTCCGGTCGTGGACTCACCCTCTTCCGTCGTCTCGTCGGTTCCGCTACCCTCGAAGGTGGTCTCGAATTCCGACGTGTACGTTCCACTGAGGAAATCGGTGAAATCTGGGCTACTTCCTTCGCCGCTTCCCGTCTCTCCGGGAGGTATGTCGCTTCTGGTTTTCGCACCATCGCCGAGCATCAAGTCGTATATGTCGCTCGCTGTGGATGACCTGGTATCCGGCGAACTCAGAGGTGTTGCCTCTGTCAGGTCAGAATCGTCGCTGGATTTGTCCTAGAAAGAAAATAAAATAAATCTATTAAACTATACATATTTAATATGTGAGTGTATTTGTGAGTGACACATATTTAATATGTATATATATTTGCAAGTGATATTTAATATATTCATTATTAATATGTTAACATATACGTGTTTAATATGTAAAGGAAAAATTTCGACATACACTAGCTGCGAAACTTGAAGAAACGGTGACAAAGTCTTCATCCTCGTACACTTCACATTCCTCGTCCTCGTCAGTGAGGTCTTTGATCTTGTCCGGTTGAACTGGTATTACTTCGTCTGAGAACAGAAAAATTTATATGTTGCACGTTTAAATTTATTCAAAATTAAAGAAGGATTCTCGAGATCATAATTACATCACTGCTTCCACATAACTTGAGGATATTCATTAGGTTAAATACATCACTACTTCTGAAATTGTAACTTGAACTGAAATTCTAATAAAGGACTGATCTGATTTCCAAGTGACTTGAGATGCAATAAATGTACTGTAAGTTTAAATTAGTTAAAAATTTAGAGACAATAACCACAATCATTGCTCCTAATATTCACTTTGCTACACATATAGGTACACATATGCTCTGATATGTGACTTTCCAAGTGACATCTGGTACAAATTGTAAATTTAAATAAAAAATTAAAGTACTCTAAACCAGCTAAAAATTCTCGATGCTGAATAACTTATAACATTCTGCCATTACAGCATCAAATATTTGTACACTTGCATGTTTTGATCGAGTTGCGGATTAATTTCTAAGTGATTTGCGATGTTCGATGAAATTTGCATTAGCTTAAGAGCATCACCTTCTTCGCAAGGTTGATCATTGCATTTTTCCGTGGCGAATATGAACGTGCTTGCGTCGCAGCCTGTCGAGACCGTCACGTTGTCCTTCATGCAAATCACCTTGCGGCTCATCATGCCGCTGCCGCACGGTTTCGAGCACTGCAACATGGTAAGGTGATTAATGGAAGAAATTTGAGGCGGACGCTTCTTGCTAGGCTCGTTGCAAAGCCGTCGAAGATATTGAATTTCTTCGACGAACCAGGGAACGTATTCCTCGCGAACATACCGACGACCAAGATTCTCTTACATTGCCATCAAAAATTTTACTATAAACATGAAACCTGCTGCATAATCGGTAAAATCATACACATGCTGTAATAAGCTAGATGGTACAATAGCATAGTACGTAATAAAATTATGGAACATCATAAGCAAATTCATTGTCAGATTATACAATTATTACAGGTAATTTAATAATAAATTTTACAATTCAGTTAATAGTTTGCAACATTTCAGCTAGGTTCTTATGTTACATTGTATTAAAAGATTATTGCTTTATATAATTATTAAGGGATTATTTTTCAAGGCCACACGTCAAATTTTAGTAAAACGCTTTTGACTATATCAGAAAAGTTTTCTGAGTTATGAAACATTTTAAGATGTACATTTGAGAAAATGAAGTTAAAAATAAAGAAACGTACGGAATAAAGAAACGTGAAGGTTAATTGAAGAAATGGTAAAAATTCTCGTTGCAGAACGAAACGAACGGTTGGAAGTTATTTAAAATAAATTACCTTGCTCCATGGACCAGCGAACCATTCACCTTTGCACTCTTCTTCAGCGGTACAGTCCTTCGTGTCGTTGAATTTCTTGCTCGCGTCACACTTTTCGTCGGGTACTTTCTTTACCGTTTCGTCGTCGAAAGTTCCGCAGAACACTTTGCGTGTTTGCACACCGGAGCCACAGCTGGCGGAGCACTTCAACACAAATTGTCATTACGATGCAAATTAATTTCTGATCTACTTCACGAACGTAGATCTATTTTATGAACGTAGATGTACTTTATCAACGGAGATGTGCAATTTACTTTATGAAGATAAATTTACGGACTACTTTATGAACAGAAAGTAATCTACTTTTAGAATCTAAATTTGCTGCTTTATGAATAAATTTGCGATCTTTGTGCCAGTTTATAATTGCGGATATTTATGTGATAGATAACGTGATGGTCTTACATCGCTCCATTGGGAGGAGAACCAAAGGAACTCGCATTCTTTCTTGCTCTCGCACTCTCGGGTCAATTCTGGCTTCTTTTCGGGGTCGCACTTTTCGTCTGGGTAAACGGTACCGTCTTGAGTGGTACAGTGGGTCGTTCTTGTTTCTTGTGTCAGACCACATCTATCGTCACACTGTGAGCAGTGAAGAAGTCACTCAAATAAATATTATAATATAGAACATATGAACATAAATAGACATAATATATGACATACATATTGGTATGTGAAAGATGGAAAAATATTTTGAGTGCTATTAAATTTAAGGCAGGATGAAATATCTCTGCAAAATTGAATATCATATTTCTGACATTATAAACAAATTGAAAAATTGAACTTTGATGTTAGTGATATTATTAATGACATGAAACATGGAACCTTAATATTGAAAATTGAACCTTCAGAACATAATATTATGAAACCTTTAACTTGAAACTCGAAATTCTATTATTAATAACAGGAGAAATGGAGTCCCAAGATTTTCAGTTTAGCGATAAATGATCAAAATGAAAATGGTTTGAATGGAAATAAAAATTGCGAGCTTACACCACTCCAGTCCGAAGTGACCCAGTCAAGACCAGCACAAGGTCTCAATTCGCAAGGTTTCTCACGTTCTGGAACCTCTCCTTCGCAAGCATCGTCCTCCAGGACCTCGATTTTACCATCCACCTTCTTATAACAGGTCACTCTCCTAATTTGTTTGCCAGGGCCGCACAAATGGTCGCACTGTTAAATGCAACAGGTGTATTTACAACCAAAATTTCGTACTCCTTCACTGCGGAAGTCAATTTCGATTTTTCAAAATTTACTAGGTTTATCTGACATCAGTATTATTTGTTCAAATAAATACATTTTGTAATATTTTTTTGTTGAATATGTTACACTGATTTATAGTCATAAATAAATAATGAAAGAGAAAATATATTGTTGATAGTTAAAATTGTTGTAAACTGTTATAACAGCAGTTTGCAATATTCCTCAAGTTATTAATCCTTGATTACCAGGACCTAACAGTGCAATATACATAAATATTATTGTTAGAATCTTATGTACAGCATGTCTATGGTATCAATCGTTTTAATGAATAAAGAATAATAAACCAGTATAAATTACAATAAATAATTATTATAAAGAATAAATAACAATATACCACAACTACAGTTAACAATGTATTACCCAAATACATGCCCTAAATACAATGTAAAAAGAGGACAAAAAATATCTTTGCTCCCAAGATAGCGTGAAAAAATAAAGAGAGGTGCTGTTTGAGCAATGTAAAGATTAAAGGATACATACCGGTTTCCATGGACCAACATGAAACTGAGGGCACGGTACGTCCTTGTTACACTCCTGGCTAGTCGGCCCTTTTGGTCCCACCTTCTCCAGACACTGACTATCGTCCACCACCGTAGGGATTCCTCCAGAGATGACCTGCTCGCATTTGATCTCCCTGTGCTGTTCACCTCCTTCCCCGCAGTGTTTGCTACAAGGACTCCACTCGCCCTCCACCCACACAGGTGGACAAGGGTCTTGGCTACAAGCCTGAGTGTCGTCCGGTTCCATCTGTGGATCACAGAGGCTCTCATCCACGGGTTGGCTGTCTCTTCTTCGGACACAGGCTATTCTTCTCGATTGATAACCTTTAACAGATTATTTGAAATAATACGACAATGTATCGAAATAATATTATTGACTTTGTCTTCGATATTAGTATGTATATGTAGGTATGTTCAGTGTTATTGTAGAATGGCTCTGAGAAAATTGCTTATAGAAAACATACAGGTACATAAATTCGAAGATAAAGTCCAGATTAAATTTATAGTAAAAAGTAAATGTGGTTAGAAAGTTCCAAAGTAAAATATCAAGTTAAGGTAAAATATCATTGAACGAAGATAAAATATATAGTTAAGATATATGATCCAACTTTCAAGGTAATAATTTATATCACATAAATTTTTAAATATTTCCCTAACACAAAAATTGCTTAATATCATTCTTATCAACTCGATTATTTTAATACTTGTAACCCTATATTTTTCCCTATATAGCATAATGGAACTTCCCTTATACTGGTTGAAAGAAAATATTATTTTTATCGTTAATAAACATTTTGTTTAAAACCGTACGTGGTAAGACTAATGACTACAATTATTGGCTTTTGAGCGTCATGTTGGTCCGAAGATCGAGTATAGTCACTACTTGCAGTAATATATGGCTGGTCATATATAAAGTAACAAATAACAGCCTCTGTTCTACCGAAAGGGTTAAACGGTACATAAGTCACGAAGGTGAGCAATCTCTCGTTGCTAACCGAGCCCATAGGTACAAATTTATTACTAACTTAACATACGTGCATTCATGTAACCAATTCTTTGACTCTTCGTATAAATTGTCTCCTGAACTGCTATTCAAATAACCAAAATTTTATTATTTTAATGACTAACAAATTTTTACTTGATGTTATGTATGAATGTATTGCAACGTCAAGTATGAACGACGAACTGTAACATTAAGTATGAACAATAATTGGAACAAGTGTGAACGATGAACTAAAACATCAAGTATGAAGAATGACTTTAACATCAAGTATGAACAACTACATACTGCAACATCAAGTATGAATAATGAACTAAAACATCAAGTATGAACAATGATTATAACATGAAGTATGAACAATGATTCAAGAATAGAATATGAAGACTGTATAGAATTGTATACAAATGCAATATCCGATACGAATAACAATGTAGCAATATATTATAATGAAGATCGTTATAAAAGGAACAAAGAAATACGGAAGTTTATGAAGTGGTACGAGAACAGTTAACAAGCTACAAATTTAATAAGCCACTTATTGATCTGATAATTGAACAGACGATGGACAGAGAATGATCCGTTCGGCGTGCGTCGAATGAGAAGCATATTAATTAATAAACGTTCGTCGAATCTAGGGGCATCGATCGCTCGCAAATTGCCCTATCAAATTTGGAACACGATACAGGTCGTCCGATTATTAATTACATTCACCGTCGGTTTAGGCAACGTGATTAATTTTGGAAATATTACCTCCTCCGCACGAGGAACTGCAGCTGGAAAATTCATCGGTTATCCAAGCGTAGCTGTCAGCGTCCGTTTGCTGGGAAATTCTTTTTGGTATACTGTATTCGTAATGCACACCGACGTTGTGGTCCTGGTACAATAACTGTCCAAAACAATACACGCAAATCTCTGTTATACGTGGTTGGTAACGAAGTTTGTGGATAGAGTGGATCAGGTGCGCGCAAAATTGCTCTGGGGCAACGATGCGCAAGGTAGCGTGAAGAATAGGGGGTTATAGGGACTTTTCAGGTTTGGGATTTTTGGTACTTTGGAAATTTGAGAACTTGTGCAAATTTGGGGCATTGGAAATTTGGTACTTTGTAGAATTGGAAATTTAGTAATATTGGGGGTTTGGAAATTTCAGTAATTGCAAATTTGGGGGTTTGGGAATTGGGAAATTTAGAAATTTGGGGGAGTGAGAAATTGGGGGATTTGGGTATTGGGAAATTTAGGAATTTGGGGGAGTGGAAATTTGGGGATTTGGGAATTTGGGGGAGTGGAAATTTGGGGATTTGGAAATTTGGGGGAGTGGAAATTTGGGGATTTGGGAATTGGGAAGTTTAGGAATTTGGGAGAGTGGAAATTGGGGGATTTGGGAATTGGGAAATTTAGGAATTTGGGAAAGTGGAAATTAGAAAATTTAGAAATTTGGGACTTTGGGAATTGGGAAATTTAGAAATTTGGGAAAGTGGAAATTTGGAAATTTGAAAATTGGGAAATTTAGGAATTTGGAAGAGTGGAAATTTGGGGATTTGGGAATTGGAAAATTTAGAAATTTGGGAAATTTGAGAATTTAAAAATTAGGAATTTGGAAAAGTGAAAATTAGGAATTTGGAAAAGTGAAAATTCGGAAAAGTGGTAATTTGAAAAAGAGGAAATATATTACACGAAAAATGAAATCTCATATACAGGGTGTCTCCCCTGTATGCAATGATACATTATGCAACCAGTTTCTATACGATACTATAATTCACTAATTAAAAACAGAATATACTCACCACCACGTAAATTGGCTCAGTGGTAGGTCCCAAGGCAGTAATGGTGTCTGGTGCCGAGAAACCTTGAGGGTCCCTTGAATAATGGAATATGGATCCAGCAAACTTCAAGCTACGTGGAAAATCTATTCTCCAGTTTCCGTTCAAATAGTAATAGCCGGTGGTATTTCTAATCGCTGTGAATATAAAACACTTTATCATCTGTTCGAATACGAAACACCTTCATGTCCTGCATTTGTACGTTTCACTAACCCAGGTAATTGTTCGATGGTTCTAGTTCCTTTATCACGATGTTTGTGGCGCTCTTGGGAATCAGTATGATATCGATGTACCCTGAAAAGGACAATCACACTTGAACTGAAATTAATAGCTTAGTTGTTCAATTTAATTTGTTATCCAAAAACTGAATAACAGTGATAAGACTAGACATTTAAAAATGATAAAATTCATGTAAAAGTGTAAAAAAATAATAATAAATATGAAAGTAAAAATATTGTAGAGACTAGAAAGTCAAAGTTAGAAGATGAAGAATAATTATAACAATGAAGGATTTAAATTTTAATTAAGTATAAGTGAAGTACGGTGATAATTTGTATGAAGGTGTTCATATAGGTTATTCCATAGTTGTTGGAAAATTGCAATGTACCTGCTTGCAGATCGTCGGTGTCGAACAAACCGGAAACGGTGTTGCAATTTGACCCGTCTCCGCCACATTCTCTGCAAGCATCTTCCCTCACATCGCTTCCCAGCATCATATCGCATCCAACGTGCTAGTAAAAGAAATACTCTTTATTTGAACTTTAACCCTAACAAAAACAAGAGTTGCCTCTCTTCAACTATGTACTTCAATTCAAATAATTCAATCATTTTGATTTCTGCAATCTAAGATGTAAAATTATGATTTGTACTATCATTTCTTTAGTAGTACTTTGTTTAAAAATATGAGAATGCTATAATTTAAGCATGAGGTTCAAATAGTTGGTAGACTCTCGCTATATTGCCGATTTCATAAGAGGTTTATGTACCTCATAAGAATTTGTCTAAACGGTACAATAATATAATAAGTACATTAAAAACATTGCCGAGTTTAATATATCGGTCGAAAAAATTTGTCGTAACTTACAACTGTAATATAACGAGAGTCTACCGTGTGCAGGAAATGTAAATGAAATAATTTTCGAAAGAAATACATTGGCTCACCATGCATTTCCCCTCGACGCAGACGTCGTTCTTCTCCGATTCGCATGGTGTACCGTCGACCACCATCAATTTGTGCCTGTAGAAGAAACGCTCGCCACGGGGCATGCAATTCAATTCGCACTTGTTCGGCCCACCGGTGTAGGGGATCCAACTGCGAACGATTTCGCACGATTAGTTTTACCATTGAAACCGATCTGATCTGACGATCGTCGATCTCTTGGGGTAACGAGGGGATCTCTCGTAGAATTTCGATGCGTTCTTATGGGATTTTCTGCAACTGCAGGATTCATCGCTTTCGAGATAATGGAACATTGCTAACAGTTCCATTTTCTTCTTCTTTCGATTAAGATCACGTATTTACACATATTCGTTTAATTATTTATTTTTAGTCCAGTTAAAAACCTGCATTGTAAATCATTGATACTTTAAACAAAAATTGAAAATAACCCATGAATTTTCTCTAACACTCCACCTCACTTTTATACAAAATACTCGAAGAATCAACGTATAAAAAAATATACAGTTACTATTTAAGAAAACAACCCCATCTGAACAAAACTGTTGATCTTCATAAATTATTCCCTTCGAAATTTCTTCTTGTTTTAATCTTTCAACACAAGTTACGTTTTTGAACAAATAGGAAGATACCGACAAAAATATATCGCCATAAATTGAACAGCATGCGTATTTCGAACTAGACGAATTTGAACGTCGAACGGCCATTAGATGTTGGCGGTGTGATCGGTGAGAAGGCCAGAACGCATCGATGGGGCACGATGTCAACGATAAATCGCATTGGTCGCATATCGAGAAACTCAATCGGGTGCACATCACGATGGAAATATCGCGACAGGCAGACGGAACGTAGAGACGTTTTTCGTGTTTGATACTCACTCGTAGTAGGCTCCCTCGAAAGGTACGCTGTTGAATTCGGCGCATTGCTCTGCTCGGAAGTCTTTCTGCTCTCCTGGACAATCCTGGGCAATCCAAATGATTTTTTTAATTTGTATTAACTATTCAAAGTATCGAAATCGTGTGACTTCATAAGAGAGAAGTGATTGAGATAAAAAATTTATTGTTGAAAAATTTTACATTGTGACTTGTGGAATTATAACGTAAAGATGTAAGTGCAAAGTTACATTTGTAATTCGTAATAATCTTATTTTTTGGGGTCGAATTAGTTTTCAAGGTCAATTGAAGGTCATTTGAAGTGCATGCGAAATTACATAAATTTATAATTCTATATTATAATAAATATCGATAAGATCAAACACATCCCGCGACTGCGCATGTCGCCGCAAGAAATTGAACACGCAGGGAGAAAATGAATACCCATTTCTCTTATAGAAATAAAAAGAGGTAAAATTAAAAAGTCAAGTAACCGAATGGTAGGTAGAAGAAACCCCGTCGTCGTAACTGGAGCATGGTGGTTGACGATAATTACTGGGTCGCAAGTGAACTTCAGGGGAAGAGGGCAGAAAAAAAACCCTAGATGCGAACACACTCGAGAAGCTTGCGGTCCGGGTTACGAGTGGCCCGTGTGTCGTGCGTTCACCGGTTTTTCTTCCTGCTCCCTTTTGCACGCGCCACTGCATGCAGCCCTACACGTCTGCAACTAAATTCTGACCACAACGTGGTACTGCCTCTTGAACAAATATTAATTCGTCTGATCGCGACGTGAAACGTAAGAGAAAAACGAAATTCGTGAACCATTTGCTGAGGATGTATTGAATGAATTTATTGGATCGTAAATGTAATTGATAGGGTTGGAAACCATTTTGGAGAATTCGGTTTCGGTGATGATTATTTGCGAGAGATACATAAATTTTGAAAATTCTCAATTTGTAATTTTTAGAATTTTCCAATTTTGCTATTCACAATTTTCAAAATTTCTAAAACTTTAAATTGTAAAATTTTTTATTCCCCAAATTCCCTAGTTTCCAAATTTCATATTCCCGAATTCCCTAGTCCCCTACTTCCCTATTTCCTAAATTCTCTATTCCCGAATTCCCTAGTCCCCAAATTTTCTATTCCCCAAATTCCCTAGTCCCCAACTTTCCTATTTCCCAAATTCCCTATTCCCGAATTCCCTAGTCCCCAAATTTTCTATTCCCCAAATTTCCTATTTCCCGAATTCCCTAGTCCCCAAATTTCCTATTCCCCGAATTCGTCATTTCCCCAATCTCCAATTCCCCAAATTCCCTAGTTCCCAAATTTCTCATTCCAAATTTCCATTTCCCAAAATTCTTAATTCCCCAAATTTTCAATTCACCAAAACCCGACAGAAATGAACCCACTGTTCACCATAATTTATTCGTGTAAAATCGTGTCGGAAGATCATAAAATGTCCGAAAATAGTGCACGGCTTAACAAAATTCCCTTAACGATCTCATAACCAAACAGTATGATCCCGGGATACGGTGCACCGTCAGAGATGCTAAAATTTATGGATGGCCAGCCATTATACCGCATCGACTCGCAAAGTATTAACTCCGTTAAAACGACGTGCTAAATGAAACTAGCCGTAAGCCACGTCGTTGTTATTCGCCCTCAGCCTATGGCTATCGATCCTCGATTCATCTTGTTCGCCGAAGATAATCAACTTTAAACTGCGAGCAAATGTTTATCTCCTTAATTGAATTACTTCCGTACCCTTTGTGTAACTTCGAACACTATGATTTTGATGCTGATAAACTATTAATGTTGCAACTTTCGTTACTTATGTATTCCCCGACGAGTTGAAATATTTTTTGGAAGCTTGAAAATTGATGTTATATTTTATGGTTGAAAGTAAAGAATATTCTGCAATTTAAGAAGTTATACTTTAGTAAATTTAGAAAAATTAGAAATTTATTTGAGAGTTAAATTGGGGATGATTCTTGTATTTATTGTAATTGGCAGTTGTGAAAGGGAATATAAGGGGAAGTTAATACACGTACACATAAATAAAATACACAAATTTTTCCTCGAGTTAAATTTTCATCTCTCAAAATCTGTCTGTTAATTTATATATTTTAACTTGCATTACAACTGGCATTAATTTATATTTTTATTCTTATAGGTTATATTTTTACTTTTCAACATCCAGCCCCAAAAATAGTTCTTTCGTATGATATTGAATCATTCGCTGTTTGTAGGTTTCGGTAGAAGGGGAAGATTTATTCCCTTGAATCATGCATCTGCAAGGGTTGAACGACCGTGTGGAGAAACCACGTGGAATCAGGGACGATCCGTTTCTGAGCACGAATTGCTCACCACCGCAAAAATTCTCTCGAACACCGCTCATTGTTCTCGTTCCTTTGTCCGAGGCCGCGAAACATTTCGTAATTAGTAACAATGCCTGCCGGCTAAACAAAGATTATTGAACGGCGAAAATTCTCTGGGGACTTCGGAGGATGAAACCCCAGACGGTTAGCCGGTGGTCGGGGAAACAAATGGGACCGGAAAGGGGTTGAAGAAGAAGATGGATTTCTTTAACGAGGCTGGACTTTAATTGCGAGTCACCGTAATTGCGGAAACCGCATGCGGATTTATGAATCCAACCCTCTTTCGTTTCTATTTTACCCTTATCTATGAACGCTCAGATTTTAAGAGATTTATAATAGAAGAGATTTCATGGAAATTCAAATTATTCTTATTTCTTCTTCTTATTGAATCATGAGGAAATTTAGTTATATAGGGGGTGCGGAGATTTCGGTAATTGCAAATTTGGGGATGTGGAAATTTAGGAATTTGGGGGAGTGGAAATTTGGAAATTTGAGAATTGGGAAATTTAGGAATTTGGCAAAGTGGAAATTTGGGGGTTTGAGAATTGGAAAATTTAGGAATTTGGGAGAGTGGAAATTTGGAGATTTGAAAATTGGGAAATTTGAGAATTTGGGAGAGTGGAAATAACAAATTTGAGAATTTGGAAATTTAGGAATTTGGGACAATAGAAATTGGAAAATTTAGGAATTGGAAAATTTAGTAATTTGGCAAAGTGGAAATTTGGGAATTTGAGAATTGGACGTCAGACTCGTCAAAGGGGTTAATTTCAAGAATGTAATATGAAAGCAGATATTTTTGTCAGTATATAAGAAGAGTGATATATAGGAAACATTTCTGAGGGGTATATTTTATCTCTCATTCCCTGCAGGATACTTGATGTTTAGGGGTTGAACGACACCTGGCAAAGACAAGTGGTGCACGAAAGATTGAAACAGATAGACGATGTCACGCATATTCTCGTCTGTCTGAAACGTGAAATATTGCTGCTTTTTTGAGAATTATCACCGAGGGGAGATGGAGAAACGACGAAGAGACTGCGTGTAATTCATCGTCTACAAACCTATAAATCACAAGGAAAAGAAACCGCGGAGTCGCTTCCATATTGGAGACATTTTATTTTGACAAACATTCGAATTAACGTATTATCAAAACTGACACTTTTGTAAGTTATTACTCTCAGTTAGTATTCTCAAAACATGTAGTATACAAATTTCTCTCTTGATTTTTTCCGAAATATGATGGTCAAAAATACACCATACATGAAGTGTGCACATATGAACAAATCTGAACAAATTTGAACGAAAGTACATTAAATCTAGATTGTCCACGTAAATAAAATAAGAGAGAAAATAATCCGAATTCGAAGCACATGTTTCAAATGCATTTCACATAAAATACAACTAGCTACGACACGGTATCTACATTCCCGCGTATTTTATTCGGATAATTCCCAAAGCTGTCAAGGTCAATCGCAGCCGCATGGGAAAGTGGTCCACCATAAATCAAGGGGGTCACGGGACCTCTGGCATCGTTTCAAGAACGCAGGTTTCGCCCTCGAAATTCTTTTTCTTTTGCGGTCACCGAACAGCCACCATTTCCGTTCGCCATTCCCAATCACCGGCATTACCACACCGTGTCATAAATCCTCGTGTGGGGTATACCAGGCCCGCTGCCATGTTTTTTCTTCCTTTCACGCTTCGCTGGATTTATCGACATTACCTGACCACCCTAACCCTCCTGAAAGACACCCCGCAAGTTCGTTAAACCCCTCCCCCTTCTTCAATCTAATTTCGCGACCGGTCGAGATCGTTTCGGGGACTGGTGTCTTTCTTGAACAAGGGGTGTTATATCGAGGGTCATCGAAATGGTGTTTGCTTGTTTGATTTCGTGGATCGATAAGAGGGAAATCTTGTTGCGCGTTTGTCTTCTTTGATGTCATGGTGAACGTTTAATTGAACGCTGGGGATACACATTTTACTCTTGTGATATGACTTTTGGGACTGATGAGTGGTTCTACTAGTTTTTTACTGGTTTTGTGATTAGGGATTTTCTGAATTTTAGGGGACTTTTGGATTGATAATATTTTATTGAGATTAGGACTCTTTTGGAAAGATGGTGATATATCGTGTGAGTCAATATCTCCACTAATCTCCAATCACTTGTTCCAAAATCATTTCGATTTAACAACCATCCTTAACAAAATTTCAACGAAACTCAAAAATTGTAGGAAAAATTGATTTCACGGACGAAAGAGAATGCATCTCGCGATTAAATCGCCGTCATTATTTCAGCCAACGTGAAAGTAATTCGAAGAGCTGTAAGTATCGCGACACGACGGAAATATTTTCGCAACAGCTACGTGACTTTCGAAAATACGCTCGCAGCATGCTGGAAACGCGGACTAAACAAGTGGTTCTCCGCGGATGCCAGGATTGAAGCTTCGTGACTGGAGAAAATTGAATTAAAGCCGAGAGGATCGATGGTTCGATTGACCGAGCCGCTGTTCGCGAAAATTGATGCGACAGGAACAAGGAAAAAAAAATGTCTCGATGGGTCGTGGGCTCCCGGAAAGATTAATTTTAACGTGAAACGAAGCCCTTCGCGTTGGCGAACTCTCGCTCGCTTTTGTAAAGTTTTCTTCGCTCGTTGTGGAAATTGAGGGTGGGAGCAAAAGGCAGGGAAAAATTAGGTTCGTTGTTTGTGCCTTGTCAGCACTTCAACTTGTTAACGATATATTTCGATATATTGAAGTTTGTTATTTCTGTTCAATTGTTCGGGAACTGATACGTGTGTAAGCTGCGAAGTTCAATAATTGAATAAATTTTATAACAACTTTTGGTGCTTGTTCGGTTTATTGGTTTTGTTGCTTGGTTCTAGGGAAGTACGGGTGACATTTTTGGACAGGTAAATTCTGTTAGTTTATTTTTTTAATTTTTTGTTACATTAGTGTTTTACTGGATTACTGTTTTATTACACTATTAGGATACTACTCGTTTTCTGTTTTACTAATTTACTGTATTATTTTATTATTTTACTCCTTCACTAGTTTACTACTATACTATCTCACTACCTTAGTGTTTCAATACTTCGCTACTGTACAACTTAAATACTTCACTATTTCATTACTTCACAACTGTACTATTTCCATGTCTCACCATTTTTATCATCTTATTATTTACTATTTCATGATTTTCCTCAAACAAAAAATTTATTCCATGAAGACCAAATTCCACCCCTTCACAACTGACAATTTAACTCTTTCCAATTCTGTTGCAATAAAGTACAAAATTCTTGTACTTCATCAAACGATTAACAATTTTGAACCATTAAAAATATGTCTGATAACCACACCAGTCAATCACCTTCCATATCTGTAATTTGTTATACTAATTTATCAAAGTTTTGCAAATTTATAATACAAATTTTTCTAAGAATTTAAATACATTTTTTTCACCGCAACAATTTAAAAATGCATCTCAAGAGAAACAGTAACGAAGACATTTTGGAATAATATTCACACGTACTATAAAAATTAAATATGAGGGTTGGTAGGAGTAAAATAGTATCAGCGATTAATAACGAGGCGAAACAAAGGGTTAAACGGTCTGTGACAAGCAACCGGTTCCTGGAACCGTGCCCGGAGCTTCATTCCGTCTGGTTAGGGTTTACGAGGTCACCAGGACGCCGTAAAATCACGGTACCGATAACCAACCATTCTCGATGATATTCCCCCGATTGACCTTTCCATAAGGATTAATCCAACCGATACGATTATGCGTCGAGACAGGTTAAAGAATTCCACCTTGCCGAACAAATTGCAAAGCCACAGTAACGAATCTCGTAAAGTGCAGAGTTTAGTGAACTGAGCGATATAACGCGTCGTTCGTTGACCGCTAACGAAAACACCACGGGTCCCCTGGACATCGGCTCCGGGGGATTAAAAGTTTTACAGCCGTAGTAAAGATCGTCTCCTGTGAACCACCTCTAAATCCTGCTGGAAGGATACTCATTGCTGTCCACGAGAACGTCGTCGAAACCGCCGCAGGATTTCGAGACGAAAATCGTAAACTTTCTTGACGTTTATCGAATGGCCGCCATTCGATGCCGATTTTGAGAACACTACTATTTAGCGAATTTTTATTCTAATTTACTAATTAGCGGATTTCCACGGTATTAAATTTAGAGAATATTCATGCATTTATAGATTTCTGAATTTCAAGATATTTGAAAATTATAAGGGTTGGAATTTTTCATCTAAGCTTCCACATCTCAAGCTTCCAAATTAACAAATTTTTCAATTTCAATCATTTTTCAATCTCACTCATCTTATCACTCCCACACATTTACCCAGCTTGCATCTACGACCTTCAAAATAAATTCCCTATAACAAAAGAACTTCCCAATAACTAGAAATAAAAGAAAAAAAGAAAGTTTATCGAACATCCATTCAAACACTTATTTCCCCGAAAGAAGAATTGAAACAGTATTGGTGAACCGAACGGAAAATAATCGATCACCGGATCAATTTGTCAAAGGCAAGTGAAACAAGGCGGGAAAAAGAAGAAGGTTTGATTAAGCGGTTTTAAATGAAAGTTGGACGGGGTCCATGGCACGTGTGTCGAGCGTCGAGGCGTCAAGAATAATGTCGTATCGATCGAGGCCAAAATGGCGAACGAGATTCACGATCGACAGACAAAAGTTCTTTTCACTGGGCCACACGTGAACAGACGGTCGTCGAATCCCTTGTGGTTCAAAGTTCAACCGAGCTGCGGCTGACATTTAACGAACTGGATTAAATAATCCTATAAATCATTTTGTTGAAGAACGTCCGACCGATCCATGAGAAATTGACCGACATATTTCAAAACCTTTCAATTGCGACGCACTCGTAAGACAGATGTATTTTAGAATTATTCAACTTTTGTTCGATTATGCTTTATATTGCGGTGTATTGTGTATTTTGTATATGTTTATTATTACATATAATATTGGTTAATATTAACGTGTACATCAGTTTAAGTTTCGTCTGTGTATTAATTTTTATACTGTATTTGAAATTTTAAGTAAAATTTGCATTATGTGTGAGTAATGTTAACACTACATGCCAAATACTTTCTACAATTGATTCTAAACTGCTACAAATTCTACATAATTGTCTCCATATTAAACTTACCTGAATATTACAGGAGAAGAATCGTCTCGTCGATCCTGTGCACCTGCTGTACCCATTCTCGCTGCAACAAAATATTTCCTCGGTCATTAAACTATAAGAACAATCACTTTGCTAATAAAATTGAGAGAACATTGAAAATAAAGGAATAAGGAAGGAAAAATAAGTGTCATTGAAAAAAGCGTACTCGGATAATGGAAAGGTTCTCGATTTCGAATCAACGCGTTTCTTCCTAATTGATTCGAATCTCGATTACGCGACCGAGATCTGGTAATCGTACACGGAAACGGTGTGGTTCGTATTTGTAATCGGGAATTCACAGTCCGTTGAATAGCACGTCGCTCGTTAACGAGCTTCTTTCTAGGGAACTCGAAGGAAACGGCAGCCGACGAATTTTCTTATCCTCCCTAAACTGGCGGCATCGAAAGAACTCCGTGGAAAAATGTGATTCGCTTAGACTTCGGTCGGATTCTAAATAATCGTCGAAACCACTCGGGCAAGTTTTCACCTGGGAATCGGAGGATTGAAACTAACTTGGCTCATCTATTTGTGAAGCACGAACAAGTTATTGGATTCCATTAGTCGTTTCCGAAAAATTGAGAGAAGTTCAATGAGGTTGCTGGGGAAATTGGAACGTTCCGAGCTCGGGATTTTGCAGATGAGAACATTTTTCTTTCAGCTGATATCTGATGCAAAGAACGTTTAGGAGAAATCATTAGGTGGAAATTTTGGGATGGGTTGAACGTGATAAATTTAAAAATTAAAATATCTGTAAATGTGATAATCTACGAATCTAGTAATCTATACATCCAATGATCTAAAAATTAAAAAATCCAAAAATCTAAAAATCTAAAGATCTAAAAATATTAGCTTATAAATATAGAAAAGTGAAAGGTAATACAAGAGAACTATAATTTGAAATAACACGAATAGCGTCAATTATGGAGTGCAAGAGAGCAACAAATCGAAAGTGGATTTTCCCATCGATAGAATCACCGATACGATTATCGGACTCGCTATCGAATTACTTGCACGTAATCGATCGATCACCGCGAGCAATTAATGTAATAACACTTGGGTTAGAATTACAGGCCACGCAAAAGCGTTCAATTTCGAGAGGCAAAGCGCGGAAGTCGCGCGTTCAATTTGCGCATTAAAACGAATAGTAAAAGCGTGCTACGATCTAGCCTGACCTACGACACGATCGTTTCGATGCCATTAACTTATTCCACGCGTTAACTACTCTCACGTTACGATTAGCCAACTTTCTCGATCCAACGAACGTGTTATTAGCGATCTGTTCACTCTCGATCTCGCACCGCGATCACGTTTCCTCTCGTTTCATCAACAATTTTCTCACTTTCCTATTTTATGTAACGGACATGTGAAAGGAAACATGCAAATGCATACACATTTTAGTTTATCGAATTTTTTCGGTCGGTTTTTCATGAATTTATGGCAACTTATATGTGATACACGTGCGGATAGCAGGAAATGATTAAATACATATACAAAAATTAAAAAAAATATTTGAATACTTGTATTTGTGAAAATATACAAAATATGTCAAATATGAGTAAATTCAAGAATGTAATAAATAAGGTGACACATGTGAAAAATGCATGTTTGCATATGCTTCATTTGAAAATGGAGAATTTATTTGTGAAACTTGAGGACTTTATTTTATCGATTAATTGAAAGTTTCATTTAAGAATGAATGTACAATGTACAAGAAATATGTCGAACAAAAGAATTTAAAAAAAAATCAAACTATAATAGAAATAAAAATTGAATTAAAATAGCACAGAGGACCATAATTTTCGATAAACGTATAATTTGTCTATGAAGGTTGTTTCGAGGGATCAGTATTCAGGAGAGATGTTGAAACTTCTTGTTCCATCCTGTGAACAAGAGAAATTCCAAGAGATAGGAGGAGAAGCGCACAAGTAGTTGCGATTAATCTCGGCTCTCCAGGCTCTTTCAGATAAGAACGATTTACCGTGATTCCTGGCGGAAATTTCGTGAAAAAATTCTGCAAGAAAATCGTCGAAGCGTGGCGACGGGATGAGATTGAATTTAAGCAAACCCATCTTCGTGGGAAAATAACGAAATGAAAAATTAATTTTCCATTACCCCGCGGCGGCGTTGTCTGCCTGGCTGAAATTTCGGATCCACCGTTCCGCCTGTCGTTTGTTTGTGTTTACCTTCCAATTAATATTAAAATGTTTGTACCGAATGCAAACGGATTATAAATATTAACCGTGGCTGAATTATGTTGACATTCTGATTTTCTTGTTGGCCTCGATTTTTTTTATGGAGAACGTGTATACTTTTTATTTATGAAAGATACAATGCTGTTTGTGTACAAATGATATTCTGTATATTTTGTGAAAATATTAATACTGTATATTTTATATTGTGGGTTTTGCAGAGTAGATCGATACACTACCTTTCATATTTCCATATCGTTAATAATTATTAAATTTATTTGAAATAAATTTGCTACTGCACGTTTTTCTCTGTACAATATTATTTATTCTAATGTTTGTGTATAATTTTAATTCAATCTACCTAATTTTATGAACTTCAGCTATTAAATAGGGGGAAATAAAATTGTAAGATTATAAGTAAATGTTAATAAAAATAACGAGCAAAAGAGAATTATATAGAGGAAGTAATTATTAGTAATTATTGTGACAACGTGAGTTGACCATAATAGTCGAGATGTTACCACACGAAACAAGGCATGAAATTTCAGCGCGACTAAACAATCTCGGTAATCGATAAACTTACTCTATATCGAGACACTGTCTGGTTTGATGAGCGACACCACCTCCACAAGATCTGGAACAGGAGCTGGGTGACGACCACGGTCCCCATGTCCCTCGTTCAGACTCGTCCGTGTCCAGCACGAAACTGCTAGGCAGATAACTTTCCCCATGCTGTCGACGATGTCTCTGGTGCCTCAATTTTATGTGGTGCTGCAATAGAATTGCAATTTGATAAGTTACTTACGGTGTTCGGTTGTGAAATTTGAGAATTTTCGGATTTGGCAAGTTGAGAAATGTTGAGAATTTGAGGATGTGAACATTTTAAGATTTGGTCAATTGAAAAGTTGGAAATTTGGGGATATGGGAATTTCAGCGGGTGGCAATTTGAAAAGCTGAGAATTTGGGGATATGAGAATTTGGCACTTGGGAATTGGGGATTTTGGAATTGGGAATTTAGGAACTGGGAATTTAGGAAGTGGGTATTGTGGAATTGGGGATTTAGGAAGTGGACATTGTGGAATTGGGAATTTAGGAAGTGGATATTGTGGAATTGGGAATGTAGGAAATGGGGATTTAGGAATTGGGTATTTAAGATATTGGGAATGTAGGAAATTGGGAATTTAAGAATTGGAGACTCAGAAATATGAAAGTTTAAGAATTTGGAAATTAAAAAATTTGAACATCTCAAAATTTCGTTGCAAACTTGAAAATTTCAAAATTCATCAACTTAACCTAGAGACTACCTTAAACCCTAAGAATCCTAAAATTCAACTCGTACCAAAATTGATAAAAAACACTATTATTCTCTATAACAATTTCTCCGAACTTGAGGTCAAAGAGGTCATCCGAGGGTAACTAAAGTGTCAGGGTCGAGACGTGAGAACACAGGGATAACCTTCGTCTGATCTAAGTGGCCTCTTATTCAACCTGCAGGCCACCTGCAGGTTCTCGTTCACGAGGTGCAATGGGTGCACCGGTGACCTTGATGGGAAACAACGTAGGCGTGATCCCCTTATCGGTTCGGTTCGATAAGGTATAGGCTTTTAGCGCTGATGAACGAGCCAACAGGACAACGGCGAAACGTGAATTACGTTATCGTCGGGTGCGGGTGTATTTTCGACGGCTTTATGGGTTAGAGGAGCGTCCTGCGAGCTTTATGGTGTTTATGGCCGCGAGAACGCTGCATCGTTACGTGTATTTTCGTTGATGCTGCTGTATCCGGACCCTTTTCTTGATACCGCAAAATGCTTTTCAAATTTTCGTACTCTGTTCAAAACTTTTAATACCATTTTAATACGATCTTAATACAATTTTGATAGTTTCAAATGTGAAAGTTTGTAAAGTGCATCCATTATTAGTAAAAGAAAATTCTTCAAAACAAAGTTAGAGATCTACAAGTATCGTTAAAACAGAATTCTTCCAAAAGGAAATATGTTCCTCAACATAGTTACAAAAAATTAAAGTACTAAGAAATTGAACTTTCCTTCAGAAGATAGGAACATAACCTCAAAACCCACATGCAAGTGCTAAAAAATTGCACATCTCCCAAGAATAACATATCCACCTAAGATATAATTTCGTTAGTAAACTATTTTCAGAAGGAAAGTTAACAGACCCATTCATCATTCCCGAATCGAAAGAAATATACTGGAGTCACCCCAACCCTCCGTTTGCTAAGTTGACCCGGAAAGAAAAGGTTGAGATTAATATCCAAGCAAATGGTGCGACAATCGGACGATCTTGGAAGGTCTCCCGTTCTCGTTCCCATTTATTTCTCTTCTTTCACCCTTAAAGCATCCACATAACGTTCTTCTCGCTCGACTACCGTTGGCAACACTCCAAAGCAGTTTGCATTCGGGGGTTGTAAAGTGCATACACCCTGCTCTCGTTTTTAGATTAAATTATTGCTTACCACTCTTTGTTGCACGATCTCTTTGATGGGATCTTATACTACCACTTTAACTCTTTCTTACTTGATTCTTATCAAAATTGAACGGCCTTCAATCTTGGACTAAATAGGTTACTGTACCATACTGATATAACTTAGCCATACATATACTGACTGTTATATTATATTGATATGTTATCCTGTCTAACTGCTTCGTGGGGTCAAAAATAAATATAGCTTGCATTCAGTAAGTGAATAAGATATAAATGAGATATTCATACGTTTTATTTTTGAAGAGGTAAAATCAATAATCATATTTAGCCAATATGTTCAGGTAACTCTTGTAGAACTTCGAATCATAAAACTTGTCTTAAAAGAACAAATATCGACTAAAATAAATGAAGGACAAAAAAAAATAAAGAACAAGCATTAAAAAAACATCAAACAACAAATATATTAATTTCTGCAATTAACCACCTCGATTAAAAATGAATGACTAAATGCGGCATACATCCCAATAAAAAAGAGCATTTGAGCAAAAAGACTGTAAAGAAATTTCGTAATATAAAAGGTGAAATTCCAGTTCCCTTTGAAAAATCCGGAAAGTAAAAGAGAAGAAAATGGCGGAAGTTGGTAAGGGCCGTCTCGCGACGCGCAATTAGAAACCCGCCAAAAAGTCTGAGACGCGTCGGACTTCAAAGCGAAAGATCTCTTTTCCTCCGGCCGTTCCGACAACTCGTCCGCGTAAACCGGCGAAAAAAATACGCGATGCTGGCAGCCGTAAATAAGGTTCCGTACAGCTGTTAGGTTGATTTTTGTGGAGCGTGGGAGAACACATGGCCGGCCGATAGACACCAGAGGATAGAAGCTTTTCTTTTGCCGAGCATCTGCGCGACTACATCGTGGACCGTAACGTGAGAATATACGACGATAATAATGGCACGTCTGCAACGCGGGTGACTATAAAACCCGTGTGCGAAACACCTCTCTAAGAGGTCCAACGGGAAACGCGCAGATTAAAAATCCCCGTCGGCGGTTTCTTCCAGCTGACGAAAGTAATTTATGCGATGCCGAGCATCGCGATGTCACGCGAATCATATTTTCTTCCTGTTTCCGTTTACTTCTCTCTTTCGGCTTAGCGAAGAATCGCCTTTCAGATATTCATTGGCATATTTAAGTAATTTATACATACTCAGAAACAAAGTATCGGACCTCAAATGCAAGATTCAGGTCAAGATGTATCCCTGAATTCCCAAACAATCCTGAATTTCGAAATGCATATAAAATGCATCAAAATTTTGGGACGTTGAGATTTTAGGACTTTGTAAAATAAATAAATTTGAACAATAAAAATCTCATTCCTACTACCCTTAACGATATCATACGTTACTGATACTATATACTATACATGTATCTATATGTCATCTAACTGTATGTATATGTCATCTATACATAGTATCTATACATACTATATCATACTGTATATCATACTATATATCTAATACTAATATGATACAAGTACATAGCAATGATGAAGAGTACTACAAATTCCTCGTCCGCGAATGGTCATCGACATCGTTCCAAAAATAAAGATCACGAAATGAACGGCATTAGTATGTCGCGCGGGAACTGGGTTAAGCACCGAGTCTGTTATTCAGTAATTAACGCGAAAAGGCGGCAACGTGGCCGGTAGTGAGCGTAATAACTCGACAAGGAGCGGCGATACTTGCCACGTAAACGGTTGCCTTGCAATTAGCCGAGTC
The DNA here is from genome assembly GCA_945859555.1 of Megachile ligniseca. Taxonomy (NCBI): domain Eukaryota; kingdom Metazoa; phylum Arthropoda; class Insecta; order Hymenoptera; family Megachilidae; genus Megachile; species Megachile ligniseca. Next base: position 7,219,655 of record OX243784.1, read on the forward strand.
GGGACTCGGCGCAGAAATAGCCGATCGTTTCGCGCGCGTGTCGCACGATGATGATGTAAACTCGCCCGCGTTGCACAGCTGCTGCCTTGCTTTACGACCAGACGGACGTGCACGCGACGGTTAGTCACCGCTTAAGAAGCCATTTAATTACTTGATTTATCGCGGTCTAGTCGCGATCGCGGTCTATATTGCTGTGAGAATCGACCAGGACCTACTTACTTACATTTTATCTCCCGTTCGACGTCCACCATTTCAAGTGGCAAGTTTCACAAATCACAAGATTCCAAAGTTTCAAAGTTCCAAAGTTCAAAATTTGTAGAGTTCCTATGTCTCCAGGATTTGGAATCTCTAAGTCCCAAATTTGCAAAATTTCAAACTCTCAAAATCCCAAATCTGCAAAGTTAATTCTAATGCTCCAAATTTGCAAAATTCCTAAGTCCGCAAGTCCCGACAGCCTGCGGTCCAAATGTATCAAAGTCTCAAAATCTGCAAAATTCCTAAGTTTGCAAATCCCAACATCCCTCCAAATTTTGGACTCCAAAATCTGAAAATCTCCGAGTCTCAAATTTCCCAAAATCCGAAACACCCAACCTCCCAAAATTCCAACCATCCAAAGCTCTCAAGTCCCAAAATTCCAAAATCCCATTTCAACGTACGTAAATTCCATCTTCCCGACTTTCTATCAGAAAATTCGTATTGTTCCAAAATTTCCATCGCATAATGTGCAAACGTGTCAGTTCAACCGCAAAACGTCGCGTAGCACAACGAGAGACGAAAGAATTCGAACAGCGCTAACGAACTGTTTCAGCATCCATTTTCTAACCCGATTCTGGTCGTCCATTTAGGAACTGGTGAATACGGTGCCACGATTACGCAAATTATGTCAAAGAATGCGTTTAACCCAGCCATCGTTTCACGGCATACGCTGAATCATATTAAACCGACGATTGTTCAGTTTGCCTCTGACACATCGAAGCAAAATACAGATGTCAACCCATGAGTTGGTACGTGACCCAAAAGAAGCTCTATCCACCGTGAACACAGTTACATTTAATAAGAATATAGAAATAACAAATAATAAGAATATGGGAATAAGAAAAAAAATAATAGGAATAAGACAACTACTGAATGCAAGTAGCATCTCACTCACTCGAGAGACGTTTACTGTCATTTTTCGTCTAATGACTTTTAACCTGTGTTCTCTCGCGCCAACTCGTGGGTTGACATCAGTACTCTTTCAGCAAAGACACAATTGCGAACGTTTACGGCTCTCCGCTGGAGGCTGGCTAATTTATGCTAATACGGAATGATTATGCATCGAAGAAGTGCAACGTCCGCGGTTATGCGGTTTCACGCGTTGTCCTCGGTATTGTTAGGAGCAAAAGGCTCAGAAATCATTACGTGGACTCTTCAAGGTACAAGACATTAACCCTTTGTGCGGTATTTTTGCTATTCAGATTGCAGTCCTAAAATTTTGTGTTGACGAACTTAATGAATTCTTTTGAATTAGGTATTGACATGACTAAAGAATTATTTGTCAAAATTTAGTTGTGGAACGTGGCCCATGAAGAAACATATTCAAGAGGGGTTGCTCGACTACGGCTGCTCGACAAAGATAATTGAAAAATTGAAAAATTGAAACAGACAAAGAAAATGTCATGTCAGTTTCGTATTATGCAATCGTTGACTATGCAAGTTATAATCGGACTTGAACACCAAATTGAAGTCTACTAAAAATTCGAGTAAAAGTGATCATAGTTAAAGTACGAGTGCGTCATGAGTCAGACTCGTCGAAATAGTGCAAAGGGTTAAAACCGTCTGACCTAATAGACGACTATTAACGTTTAACACTCTTTTTAGAGGGCGAAGATTACTATTATGGTCAGCAATAATACAACGACAATAGTTTAAAAAAAAGTTATTATTACAACAAATACGAAATAGGTGAACAAATTCTAAATAACGAATTGCATATCTAAAATAATAATTTGTCTAAAAAATGTGAGCGTCACATATTCTTCGACTGTGATCAAAATTCATTCTAAAAGTGTTAAAATTGTATAATGAATACACTATCATAGTGAATAAAGAGTAACCAATAATATGATTTGTAAATGATAACCAATAATCTAAAAAGGAGAGCAGGTGTGGCAAAGTATCACACATGAACGAAACGATTTGTAAACGATAACCGTTACAATAATTTAATCTAAAAAGGAGAGCACGGGTGGCAAAGTATTGCACAGTCGGATGAACGAAACGAAAGAAGAAAGATAGAGGTGTAGCCGTGAATCTGAATACCTTCGATCACGTTTGTCCATACGATCGATCCAGCAGTCGATCAGCCGTGGCATTGGCTGCGACGCGACGCGCGTCTGCCACGGCGAGATACGAAACGTAACCTGTTAACAGCGAAACATAATCCAATACACCGGGGGCAACGATCCGCAGGAGAGGCTTTCTGCGACCGATCGAATAACTCGACCGTGCCACCGCCTCTTCGCGGCGAGATTAACATAATCTCGATGACAGTGAATTCAACTGGTCGGTGGAGGACTTTTATATTTTGAATTCGTGATGTCATGGTGAATTCGTGAGGTATTCGCTGTATCTTATTATGGTTTGGGTAAATGTAAGACCACTTTCTGAATATCGAAATGACCAAATATCTGAATATCTGGGGACCCGAATTTTTAGATAGCTACATATCCAAATAGATAAATATTCAAATATACAGAAGTCCAAAAACTCAGATTGACAAATGTTACAATATACAGAAATCCAAATGTTCAGAAACTCAAGTGTAACAAAATATGCAATGTTCCCAAATGTAAATATTTTGAAATCCAAATATCCAGAGATCCAAATACCCCGAAATCCAAATATCCCAAATTTCAAATATCCCAAATTCCAATTATCCCGAATTCCAAATATGCCAAATTCCAAATATCCCAAATTCCAATTATCCCAAATTCCAAATATCCCAAATTCCAATTATCCCAAATTTCAAATATCCCAAATTCCAAATAACCCAAATTCCAAATACCCCAATTTCCAAATATCCCAAATTCCAAATATCCTAAATTCCAAATACCCCGAAATCCAAATATCCCAAATTCGAAATATCCCAAATTCCAAATATCCCAAATTCCAAATACCCCAAATTCCAAATATCCCAAAATCCACTTACCCAAATATCAAAAGCCCTAAACATTCAAAAATCCAAACATCTAAATCTGACAATCCTTAAAAACTCTTAAAACCTCGACTGTCCCTAAACTTGAAACCCTAAACCCCAAAAAATAACCTTCTGCGATATAATCCAAAAGCCAGTAAAACTAAACTTACCTACACCCTCTCAATTTTAAAATAAACTTCCCCATACCTATCCAAAGTACCCACAAACCACAAAATCAATTACCAACCCACCATTTATCATCTTAACGATACAACGATTGTTCTATGTAACATCGTACGAAATAAAGTCGGAATTGAAGCGCAGAAGGTTAGTAGGTTTGTAAGGAGTACATAAAGGGTTAGAAAACGCTAAGGAAAATGTATACCACGAAACGATCCATAAAATCTTTTAGCGTTCACTTTATGAGCTGGACGCTACGTAGGAGAATGAAAGAAAGGATCTCGTAAAAGGAGTTCAATTACTTCATCCTTAATCCGCGGTGCTTCATAGACATGGACCTGAACTTCTCGTAAATCCTGCGGACTATACTCTTTATCTACATCTTTTATCTTTCAAAATGCTCTGCCTATGGTCCTCAGGGGATCAGGTGCAATGAGAGTTTTTCGTTTATCTCGCAAGTACTTTTATCAATTATTTTCGTCATTCATTTCAATTCAATTATACATATTTATGAATCGTTTTTATCATTCGTTTATATTGATCTATTTTTGTCAATCACTTTTATGAATTATTTTCATCGTTCATTTATATTGATCTATTTTTGTCCATCACTTTTATGAATCATTTTCATCGTTCATTTATAATGATTAATTTTTGTCGACCACTTGAATCAATTAGTTTGATCATTTATTTTTGTCAACTACTTTGATCATTTATTTTTATTATTTAACAATGATCATTCAACAATGTTCCTATACATTTATCATTTATTTATGTTAATTTACTGCTATCAGGTAATGTTTCTTACAGACATTATGCTTCACATATGAAGCTAATATAATTTGACAAGAGGGTTGATTTCTAATAATTACATTTTTCCAGTGAATTACAGAAAATATGTATATAACTTGTCAATACAAAAATGTGGATTATCGATGATTAGAAATATTGTATTTTTTCCAGTGAATCAGAAAAGAATCGCGTTAAGGAGCCAGTAGATTGGCGCAAGCATTTCCAAGATTTCTTCGGCTTCCTAACGGCCACTTAACTCAGATTAGCCACGCAGACTGCCTTAGGGGATTGTTGATGATGGTAAAAAGCCGCAATAAGTCAGAGCTCGCCCTCTCACCCGGTTTCTACCGCTTTCAATCCTCCTCGTCCTTCCGCGCTGATTATCTCGTCCGCGATGCACAGATATCTCTCTTGTCGGTTTTTCGCGTTAAACAGTCTCCGCCGGAATCTCGTCAACTTACAAACGTAATTTCCCGGTGTCGATTAAAATATCGAGACACGTGACGGCCGCGTGACCGCTGCGAAACTGATGCGATTTCGAAATTTGAAGTAGACGTGTTCTGTACGCGCTTCGATGTCCTGTCACGCATGTCACAGTGATTCTTTCGGAAAATATCGCGGTCACCGGAAGAATCAGACATTTTTATGTGGATTATGTTACTAAATGTAACTTATGTTTCTGATTTTTGACATTTTGATTTCACCAAATTTTCAATTTTGCAAATTTCTAGTGTTTCAAATTTCTAATTCCCTTATTTCCCGATTTCCTAGTTTCCCGAGTACCTAATTTCCCAATTCTCTACATTCCCAATTTTCTAAATTTCCAATTCCTAAATCCTCAATTTTCAAATCCCCAATTCTCTAAATTCCCAATTCCTAAATCCCCAATTTCCAAATCCCCAATTCTCTAAATTCCAAATTCCCTAAATCCCCAATTCCTAAGTTCCCAATTCTCTAAATCCTCAATTCTCTAAATTGACAATTCCCTAAATCCCCAATTCCTAAATCCTCAATTCCTAAATCCCCAATTCCTAAATCCCCAATTCCTAAATCCCCACTTCCTAAATCTCCTCTTCCCAAATCCCCGCTTCCCAAATCCCCGCTTCCTAAATCCCCAATTCCTAAATCCTCAAATCCCCAAATCTCCAAATTCCCAACCTCAAAAATTTTCAAAAAATTTATTTTGTGTTCTCTCCATGGTTCATGAGAGATCAAAGGTTCAACGTCGATATTTCCGTCCTTCAAGATTCTACAACTGATTATCAGCTTAATATCCCTAGCACCCATGAAACAGCAATTTAGTATAAATTCTATACCTTATATTTCCATATTTCGCAAAGATTTCGTTCATTAAGAAAATTGGACGCAGGCTGCGACGCTTTGATACTCGAACCATCATCAACGGAGTTATAAAATCTCAAGGAATTCGATTGCGAATGTTCCGCCAAAGACGTTGTATTAATTTTATCGTCATCTCCGAGACATAAATTCAGTATCGATATCGAAATGAAGAGAAATACTCACGTGTTTAGCAAGGGTGTCGTGCACGAATAGCCCTATGATAAATACGAGAAGCACCGACGACCTGCAACAGAGAACATTCAAATTTACTATCGAGATAAATAATTAGAAATCGTTTAGGGTAAACAGGTTGAAATTAAACGATTGTTAGGAATTAATATATCATGATGAATGACAAGCTAACACGTTCAACCATCCATCATCCGACCATCAAAGCTTAATATATTAACTGCGAAGCGATGATAAGCTAAGGAATCAATCATTCAAGTACCTAACGGGATTCCTAATTATCTCATTAGCGTTGGACGTAAATAGTTTCATTTATTTATCGCCACTTATTCGATTATTTGTTTACTCTTCCTTTCTTCTGTATTTATATCATGAATATTTTTTATACTGGAAGGATTACAAATGTTATGTTTAGTTTCTTTTATTAAATAAAATATTTATTTATTTTAAATAAAATGGTCATTAAATGGATTTATGTGAAAATTGTCATTTTATGGTACATTTTTAATATATTCTCAATTTTTCATTTTATCATTGTTTTAGCATAAGTAAAAGATTATTGCATTTATATGGACATTGTCATTTTATTGTACATTTTCAATGTCTTCTGAATTTTCCATTTTGTCACTGTTTTAGAATAAGAAAAATACAATTGCATTTATATGGACATTATTTTATTCTACATTTTAAATGTCTTCAGTAAGCAACACTCTACTTGAAGACTTTTACATAACAATCATAAATTCGGAGACAGCAGTGAAAATAATTTGCAAATGCAGTGCTTTTGAGATCTCAAAATCTCGAATAACAATCGCGCGATAAGTCGGGCAGGAAGGTTGTTCGAAGCCTGGGGGACAGCAACATTGACCCAGACTTTGATTCTTGCGTCAACGTGCTCGTTACAGCATTGAAACAAGTTTCACCGCGAACTTGTCCCACAACTCGTTACGTCAGCTGTTAGACAGTTACATGTGTCGTTACGTGAACGAAACGCGGCTCGTCCTTTTGGTCCAAGTCTGACTCATTATTTCAACAAGTTTCGTTGAAATCGGCTTTCCAACAATGTTTGCATCGGCAATCCACGGATTTAACACGGTGACGGGCAGATGTGCCCGGGTCCGAAACGCTCGCGCAATCACGGTATCGATGCGACATTAATTATCGTCGAATTACGCATCATCAATATGCAAATAGCGTAATCCTACATTGCGTCGGAAATATGTAACATAACACAGTATTATGTAACCTGCTTATATTTTAGTGAACTGCAAATTCCGTGATTAACCAAATTATTTCATAGCCTGTTGCAATTTGTCTTTCAAAGTATCGGAACATTTCTTTACGAATAAATGTTTAAAACACAAAATATCTAATAATCATAAACTCGTGAATGTATCTCCAGAAATATCTAACAAAAGGTTCAAACGGATAAACAAACGGAAAGCTTGTGAAAGACGGTCAATATTGAAGCCTGTGTGAACAGGTCGAAAAAGAAATATTTCGAATACCGATGGATGACACGCGTTAAAAATAACCGTAAGGGAACAGCTGAATGACGAGTCGAATCGACCGATACGATGGCTCGAATTATGAATGAACGTGTTTTTCTGTTGCATCGAGGTTGCGTAAGTTTTCCCGAGTGGGCGTCATTGAACCGTTTGGAACGTTGCCCAGCTAGCTATTCTGCTTTCGATCCGTGCACCTAATATCCCCGTGAAAAATGGCTCGCCATTGACCGAGAACAATACCGGTCGTGGTACGATTTAAATGGTGTTCGAACAACAATCTTGTCCAGACGGTATAAATCGTTGAAAATCTCGCTCGTAAATCGTGTTACGTACTTTACTGCCAGAATTATTCTCCGCGAGTATTCCCAGGACGGATAAAACGAGATTCATTGTAATTTGTTGCGCAACGTGGACGCTCGTCGATAAAAACCAACGTTTTTCACTGATTCTTTAGTTTTTGGGTTTATATTCGTTTAATAGCGTTGCGGTGACGTGCGAACGCAGGAAGTGCTTTTGGTAGAGATAAATGTGGGGGAATTTCAGTAACTAGTGGAGAATTGGGTGGAGAGGGTTACTTGTGGATGGGAATTTTTAGTTGGGTGTAGGATTTCGGGGTATAGGGATTTCGGGACACAGGAATTTAGAGATAATGATTTTGGAACGTGGCAATTTTGGGATATAGCAATTTTGGAACGTGGTGATTTTGAGATGTAAAGTTTTCGGGATATAGGAATTTAGGGATATAGAAATTTTCGGATAACGATTTTGGGACGTAGGAATTTTGGGATATAGAGATTTCGGGACATAGCAATTTTGGAACGTGGGAATTTTGGGATGTAAGTTTTTCGGGACATAGCGATTTCGGGAGATAGAAGTTTTAAAACGTACGGATTTTGGGATATAGGAATGTTGGGACATAGCAATTTCGGAATATAGAGTTTTCGGGATATAGAGATTTCGGGATATACAGATTTTGAAATATAGATTATATTTGTGAAATATAAACATTTAGATATCTAGATATCTATGAATATAAACATACATATAAACAGTTTTTTATAATACAAATCTCGTTTTTCAGTGATAATGGTAATTAGTAATTAATGTGAAGCAGCAAGGTATTCGCACGATACGTGACACTGAACCACAAGTATAAATACGGGGGCGTTAATTGGAATGCAGTTTTCAGAGATCTAATTGCGTCCACGAAATATCCCCGTGATTCGTGTGTTCACGGTAGCAACCGGTTTCGTTGAAACGAAGGTTGTTTTATCGCGTTTCACTCTTGATGTCTTCGTGGGTGTGATAATTGGTCGCTGTTGAATAATTTTAATTGGCTAGCGAACGTGAAATTAATGATAAGAGGAATTAATCGACAGTAGTATCATCGTGTGAATAACGAGAAGCGGAATTCGAGTATTATCTCTAAATTGAGATATTTATATGGAGCTAATTACTTTGATATCTTTTGTTCGAACGGAACGTTTTTACTTGCCTTCATTCGAGCGTTTCGTCGCAAATTGGTCGAATGGAACCGAATCTCGATAAACCGGTAACAAAGTTGCGATGGGATCAAGGTGCATCCCACAGTGGACAACGAGCTCATTAGTAGACGATGTGCAGAATGCACCGAAAGTCAGAAAAGTGCATCGGTGATATCTGATTGCTGTTCAAGCTGCACGCGGTTCATATGTGGATCTACATACGTGGAACAACCGAGTCAACACAGAACACCATTTTATTAATTTTTATCTGCTTTCTTGGGTAAAAAAAAATACTTCATTTTGATACTGTTGTACAAGTTGTACATTATATCTTTTATGATTTACTCTTTATTTTCACTTGATGTTTGAAACGACTTCTGAATTTGATGTTTGTATAATGTTCATAAGTAAAGTGTTTGAGTTGTCTTGTTTGAATATTTGTTACTGTCAATACTAGACAATAAAACGTTATCCACTAGAAATGTAAACGTTTGCATTGTAAAAGAACCCTTAATCGATAATCAATAAAGATCAATAATCTAATGGAATATATGTTCTACTTCAGAAGCTATTTTATCTATTTTTCCGAATAACCCAGATGTCGGTAAAAAATAAAACATAATTCATTATAAACATGAACGTTCCGCATTGTAAAGCAACCCTTAATGACGGACGATTAACGTGTCATTTCTCGAGCAGAGAGTCCGTTCAATATCACGAACCTGGATATTATCTCTGCAATCGAGCGATCGAACAAGATCCTGGTGCATCCACGTTGATGCACCATCTTTCCAATGTATCCATGTCCCGTACAATGGATAGGTGCGCCTTGTCGGCGGCTACGGTCAATTACGATCGTCTGAAAAACAAATGGATCCCGTTTCGATAATTAACGACACGGTGATCGGCTCCCTCGAGACGTTGTTGCATCGCCACGGACGATTCGCGATGAAATATTTCGCGACAATTATCGAGGCGAGCCACTATGTAACGGTATCCCTTATTTCCCGATCCTATTATCCCCGAGCTCATCAAGTTTTTACTTTCAAACAATGCAGACCTGGTTCGATCGTTTCGAACTCGTTATTCGTTCACCTTTTTTTATGCATTTTGAACTCGGATATCCTCCTGCAGTTTAGATGGAAATTTCAGCTCGAAATTTGGGGATTTGGGGATTTGGGCATTTGAGAATTTAGGGGTTGAAAATTGGGGATTTGGGAATTTAGAACCTTGCGAATTTTGGGGTTGAGAAATTGGAAGCTTGGGAATTTGGATATTTGAGAATTTGGGGTTTGAAAATTTGGAAGCTTGGGAATTTGGATATTAGAAATTAGGGGTTGAAAATTTGGAAGCTTGAGAATTTGGGTATTTAAGAATTTGGGGGTTGAAAATTTGGGAGCTTGAGAATTAGGGGTTTGGGAATTTAGGACCTTGTGAATTTGGGGGTTGAGAATTTGGAGGTCTGATAATTTCATAATGTGTCAAAGTTTTACTTTGCAAACATTTAAAATTTGGCAACTAGAAATACGTAAACTGACCAATCAAAGAATCTCCAAAAATATCCACAGAAACTGAGCCCTTAAAATATATAAAGTACGAAAATGTAGATTTGCTAATTTCACCTTTGCAAAGCTTGCAAATTACAGTTTTAATTAGCGTTGGATCAATATAATGATACATAAATGTAAAGAGTGTCTGGATAAAAAGCGACGGTATAAAAGTAGGAATATATACGATAGAGATGATAAAAATGATGAGAAGGCAGCACTTTTCGTGTACCGTCTCCGAATCCTTCAAAAGGAACCTTTGATCTGCTTGGATATGAAGGTGTATGATTTTCGTGGTTCGATGCACACGTGCACATGAAATGTAATTCGATCGTCTGACTGAGACGTGTAATTTTCACGATTGCACCAGGGAAGTTGATCCTTTTTTACCACGCGCTCCACCCTGTGCTTGATTAAGTGTAATTGCTGCAGACAATACCGCCATAGTGTTAACAGGATGGGGCCAAGAATTATGTATCTGCTTCGATAAACACACGTCGGGGTTACATTATAATTTGCTGGACATTCTTCTGCAAATACTTTCGATAAAATATTGTTACAATTTTTTGTCAATTTTTATATTCTTAATGTACCATCATGGAAATTTTTGTGATATTAAACTCTTTTTGTATTATTGCATGATTTATGTATTATTGCACATTTTTCTTCTTTTCATACTGTTATAAAATTATTAATACAAATTATTGAAACTTAATGTATAATTAATACATTATAATATAATATATAATTTGTACATATAAGATATCATGTGTACATATGTATAATATTGATGTAAGTATAAACATACTGTTATACATACATGTACATATTAACTCATAATGCATGTGTAATTATTCCTACACTTTTTTCAGTATTAATACAAGTTATTAATATTTTATAGTATGTATACATTCTTAATATTTTTATAACTATCAAAATATCTTGAACTTAAAGTCTACCCAAATCGTCATAAAAATGAATAACCACTAAAACTTCTAAACATATTTATTTCGACAACAAGAATTTTTTCAAAACAGTGTACAAAGTGATACAACATAACCTCGAAATTCTTTCCTTTCTTTTCACTCCAACATTAATCTTTCCAGAACAGCCCCCAATTATAATCAATCATATCCCCAGTAATTCGTAATTTGCACATTCGGGCAAATTGCCGGGCAGTCATTTTCTCAAACCAGCGTTTCACAAATCGGTCACAGTTAATTCACGCGATCCAAATGTACCCCGACACGTCGTAAATTCGAGAACGCCGTCGATTTCTTAAATGCTCCTTCAGGATTCCGGGAATATAAAACAGAAACGACCGGCAAATGGGTCGGGACGTGGCGTTAGCTTCGAACTTTTAAACGGACAGACGGGACACCTGACTACGTGGCAAGTTTAATATTTTACCAAGCGTTTGGACGGTGCTCGGCTTGGTGTAAATATTAAACGTGCGTGCAGTTTTTCTGTCGGCTTTAATGAAAAGCGATAGACGTCCGGCAATTGCTGTCTGGAAAAGCTGGTTAACAATTTTCAGCCGCTTCAAGCTTTTAACGGGAATGGAAAAAAGGATAAAAATTCGATAATAATGGAATAATGGTTATTAAATTGTTAATGTTGAACGTCAAGAATGAAATTATCTACTTTCGGATAAGTATACTTCCTTGAATATTTTGTCGGTTTATACGCTTTTTATTTGTAACAAAATTCATAAAATTTATAACAAAATATGTAAATTTGCCTACATTTTTTAATTTAAAAAGGAAAACCTGTGAGTGAGTCAAATAATCAGGTGGTTTCAAGATTTCAAGAGGTCTTAATAAATTTTTTAATTTAAAGAAGAAAACTTGTGAGTGAATGACCAGTTCCAAGATTTCAAGAAAAGCATCTGAATTTTGCAATGTAAAAAACTTGTGATTTCATGATTTAAATAGGTATGAGTAATAGGTGAGGAGGAATATCTATGATAATAAGGCGTGTATCGGCAATAAAATCTTAGGAAATTTGATCGTAGGAAGATTTGAAGGTGGCTGAACAGCAAAGCAAATATCAATGGGTTAGTCGAACTTTCGCCAAGTACGATTCAGAGTTCTAACCGCGATTTTACGAAGCATTATGATTCTGACCATCGGCATTGGCACGTTCCCAAGAATTGGCTGGCGGCTAGATGCTCAGTTCGGATAACCGGCTAATGCCGAGGTTTATGCTCTTTTTCGTCGAATAGGATAGTAATCATCGTGGCAAGACCGTTTCGACTCGAATCGTGTAATGGGATACCGAAGTCGACCCTTGTAATGAAGAGATTATGCGCACTTTGTGAAAGATAAGGGTACACGAAATCGCGACTCTTATATTTTCACGGATTCGAAGCTTGGCCCTGTTCTTTTCGCACCGTGAAATCGTTTTGATAACGGGTTAAACACCCGTCATTTCGTGGGCTCTTAAAAAACACACGAATTTTCGACGATGTTATCGAGCTCGTGAATAAACAGATAATAATTATTAAAAGATAACGGAGATAAAATGGAGAGCAGTTATAAAGAGATCATTTTAATTATAAAGACAGGAAAATTTATAATTAAAGATTTTAAAATAAGCTAGTTAAATTTGTACAAGTTGTATAAATTTCGTTTGTACCAGTTTTATAAAAAAAACCGATGTTGTTTGGAAGAAAATCAAACTTGATAAATTAATCCTTATCCTTAACTAAAAATGAAGGAACATAATGGCAACATTTGCTTTCATACAATTAACGATCCGTGTTGCTCGGTCGGTAACAAGCACGAAGCACGAGACCCGAAACAATATCATCCAATCGTGAACCGTTCGCCTACATAAATTCTCCGATTTTCGCCATTCAATATGAAAACACGAGTCACGGAACAATGGTCGGTCTTCGTTGAATATCGCCGCGATCTACACCGGCGTGACATCCTATTACGAAAATGAGCTCGTGACGTATATAAACGCGCGTGCAGGCCTATCGATTCGATCCTAGTCGAATTCCGCAATTACTATTAATCCGAACATAGCTGACCGGCATCCTCCGTAGAACAATGGTGTATCGAACCGTTCGATGCGACTTAATCCTCATCCCGTGATACAATCGCATTAGGAAATCAACAATATCCCGGACCACGCAATGATCGGGTCAGAGAATCGAGAATGGGTTTGTTCGAGAAGCGCCCTCGAATATGGCTGCATCAAATTAGCTTCGTTGCAGAAGCTTCCTGACTACCGAAATCTGATCAAACTACTCTCGTTTTTAATTCTATACGGGTATAGATAAGCTTCTGATTACCATAATAGCCCTTTCTGACGCATTCATATGTGAACGGGTAAAGTTTGAGCGGTGTTACCAGGAGTTATGGTATTATATTGTTCTATTGCAACAGGTTCGCAAATTCCGTATAAAATAATTATGCAAGATATTTGCGTACAGTATAAAAATATTTTGCAATGTAAATATGGTAAAGTAACATGTACATATGTAACATGAATGTGAATGATAATTCTATAAATATGTGATATAACAATGCAAATGTGTAACATAAATATAATAATAACGTGAACACGTAATATGTACCCTAATAAAAAAGTAAAATTAATAACCCATCGATATATCGCTCTATCCCTCCATACAAATAGTAGCAATCGTGTTTTCTGGACTAATCGACAGTCCATTTTAATATTCATAATAAACGTTCCCGCCAGCATTGTTCCCGGTTTAGAATCTTCGTCAAACACGAGATCTTTGATGAATCGAGAAAGATACTTCGAAAGGATGGGTTCGATGGTTCTCCAAAGAAAGCCAGGAATAAGGATGGAAATGGAGAGTTTCATCAGCCAGAGTAGGATTGGGTGACAGGAGGACAAAATAGAGAAACGTAGTCGAAGCGTTACGGTGGAAAAGGAAGACAAACCATGTTCATCCCTTCGATAAAAAAAACCATTGGAATCGGTTTCTTTGTCTCGGCCAGCAGACAACAATGAACCTCCACCGGCTGCTCCCTGCTTTCTTCTTTTTAACGCGGCAAAAATATTGTGGACAGTCTCGATACGACGGTTGTTGATCCTCCTTGTGGTTAAAGGGTTGAACTGTTCTTTCGGCGAGAAACTTTCACCGCAAACTTCCGAGACAATAGATGTTCAAACCGATGAAGTTGTACGAGACATTAAGTGTATGTCGAAGATTGAAAACTGAAAGATGACCTCGTACGTCGTTGATAAATCACTAGTTTATTATGATGACCACGACATGTACGTTGCGTAAAGACCTCGAGATTTATAACCCGCTTCGAAATTCATTTTTTCATCCTGCTGTGATTGATGACTCTTCGGGTGTCACAGTTCAAAAATTCGAATCGAGTTTGCAGCGAAAGTGAGGAAGAAACGCGGAGACTACTCCTGGTTGACTAGCCGGTGAAACCTACATCCTTTCTTTTTTTTGAATAACCAGGCTCCGAGGACACCCGCAACTTCTAAGGTTTCAGCATCGTTGGGAAACCGGCTGAGAACTTTGACTTTGAGGTAAGAGATGCTGCATCGAGTCATAACTTGCACCTGAAATTTCTGCCTCCGATATTCGCCAATAAACTCGTTAAACTGTTCTTGGCTACTACAGAGAATTATTAACTGGGAACAATTAACAACCTCCATTATTAACAATTAGAAAGAATTTTTAACAAGTACAAACAAAAATTAATAACTACGGACATTAGCTTGCAATTTTACCCAAAAGAAAGAAGCACTCGTTTTTGTTATCAAACGTTTGAACTCTTTGTTACGTAACGAATTTGTACAAATTGAGTTTCGTAACCACCATCATTTTACAAAATTCGCCAATTTAGCTTTCAAGAGTATTTTATTATAATACGAAGCCCAGGTTAAAATTATTCAAGCAATATTGGATTTAAAAACGCGAAAGATCCTTTGACCGAAGCGACATTGAATAAATACGAAAATCAATTCCGTGAAACGTTCATTACAGCTTACGAGTTTTTCCATTATGCGTTTATACGACCGCTTTGTAATACAGTAAAAAGAGGACAGGCGGAATTGCGGACTAACATTATTCACCGGCTTCGAAAGCACGAGCAGTTTCGCGCTCGAATGCCGTAAAAACAAGTGTCCCGAGCACACCACGTGAAAAGGAAGGAAGAACAAAGGAATGGCTCGCAAATTCTAGACTGCTCGTTGCTGAATAACTTCGCAAGATATCGACGGACAGTTTTATTTTTCACGCACCGCGATGGGCCTGATTAAAATATGAAAAGGTACACGAAAAACGCTGCCGCCATTTTGTTATGAACCTAACCTCTTTGTCAGCTACAAATTTACTTCCTCTTTCGTCTATTTAAAATTCTTGTTTATTCTTGAAACAATAAAATAAGAAAAATAAGAATTCTTTCACAAACAAAATTGACACTAAAATAGAAAAACTAAAAATCACAATTCTTACAGCTACAATATCTAAAAATAATTTCAGCTAAAATCTCTTAATTATAAAATAAAATAAAGTTTCTACAACTATGAGTCTCCAGGATACTTAAATTTCCTCTCCCATCACAATTACGCGAACTTGCATCGCGAAGATACACTTCTAAAAACTAATTATAGCATCTGCGAAATCCGCTCTAAAATATTCTTTGATGTGGTACCCCTTAAAAGCGACGACACAGGATTCATCCAGAAACTTCGCAACTTTTGTTCCGAAACTGCAATAAATCCAGCGGTCACATTCATCCTGTGTCTCATAATTTTCCCCCATAACTCGCGGTTTAATGTTCAGTTTCTCACCCGGGCTCCCCATCAGCATTTTAAAACCGCAATAAAACACGGGAAATAGTGTCAACAGGACTTAGAAACGATACAAAAAGACAACGGAAAAAAATAAAATAATTGCGGCCATACATTAAATTCCATGCATGTTCCGGCTATCGTGCGAAGTTCGCGGAAAAAATATGAAGTTATCGAGACCTCGAGGAGGACGAAAAAAGATCTAAAGGGAGGTACATCTAACAAAATGGTCGGTAGTCCCTTTGTCTCAGCTGCGAGCTAATTGAGGGAAGCCCGGTTTAGTAGAAGGAACAGGTCGTAGAAGTTCGATCTCGTTCCCTCTTCAAAATGTATACCTAGCTAGGTTTTTTCGCTAACCCTTTTGGAATTCCTGAGTCGCCGAGAAAGGGACCCTAGGTTCGCCGACGCGGAACCCTGCCCTCTCGATTCGAAGAATTTGCTACTCGTTCGAGACGATCGTAAAGGGACGGGAAGAGATAGTTCATCGAAGCTAACTCTCAGTTTTAGTAAACTAGATGAGTTGATGCAGGAGAATTATTTTCGGATTTTTTGATGCTCTTGGGGATTTGAAGATATTGGTGTTTGGGAATTTGGGGATCTAGGAATTTGGAGATTTGAGAATACTGGTATAAGGGAATTTGGGGATGTAGGAAATTTTTGGACTTAGGAATTTCAGTGTGAGGGAATTTGAGGATGTAGGAAATTTGGTGATTTGGGAGTTCCACCGTAAGAAAATTTGTGAATCTAAAAATTTGGAGACTTGAGAATTTCAGCGTGAGAGAATTTGTACATTTGAGAATTCCAATGTAAGAAAATTTGTAGATCCAGGAATTTGTAGATTTAGAAATTTCAGACCTTCACAGATATTCCTCCAGGTATTAACGCAATCATTTTCTGTAAACACGTCTCCGTTAATGCAATCGAGATGACACGATTAAGGATCTCGTTCAGAGAACCCTGTCGTTGACAGTGTATCGACAATCCGACAGAATTGCATCTGCAAGCTGTCAACAACAGTCCAGCTGTCTCGAATGGTTCTGGTCATTTCTAATAAATTTTCCGGCCCGTTGGACAACTTGTCTTTCGCGCTTCAATGTTTGCGTACATTAACATTGTAGCTGTACAGATAGCGGAGTCTCTTAATTGTCGGCTTTCTAAGTGGCACGCAGTGGTTCTCAGAAACGGAGCAAGGATCAATAGCTCCTTTTAACGACGGTTAATGCCTTGCTGCGTGATACCGACGCAATTTTAATGTACTCGGAGATAATTTCACTTCTTTTACAAAATGGGAATGGAAAAGACACGTGGAATGAGGGACGAGATGAGGTACAAGAGACGAGGTACAAGAAAGAAGATAGAAGAAATGAGGCACAAGAGAGGAGAAAAAACTGAAGAAAAGATTTGAAGAGACATAACTGAGAATTTTGATAAGAAACGATCGCATTGACAAGTTAGGTTAGAATCGGGCGTGTTCGCAGAAAAATGGCGGTAAGTGGACGATTGAAACGTCCTCGCGTGAAACACGCAACGGTCCACAAACGTGAAACACGAAGGCCGCGAAATTCCGCCGTTTTCGGAGGATGATGCGTAACGAACACGCGAGGAAATGCGGGGGAAGAGGCGATATCGCTTCAGCATCCGGGATGTCGCTATCTAAACGGACAGAAGCTGATATCACGACCCACGCAACGCCCGGCGAATAACTACTCAATGAATCCACGATTTCGTTACGTTATTAAATCCCTCTTTACTCAATCGATTTCTTTCATCCGATATTCCACGATCGAAATCGAAACTCGTACAGTAAGGAAACGATTCGAACGAGTGACCCACTTCTCGATCGTTAACTCCTCCGTGTTTATTTCGTGAACGTCGAGGACAGTTTCTATAATTGTCACTCGCGGAACCGATAAGTGATAAAAAATGGCGATAAATTGCAACGTGAAGATTAACGTCAGTGACGTCGATGAAGCTAATGTTACCGCTTTTCCAATATATGCACGTGTCTTTTATTGCATACGGTAAATCAATAATTTCACAACAGGGATTAACAATTTGAGAGATTCCACTTTGATGGATTCTGTGACATTTATAATTTTATACATTTATTTTTATTCTATTGATGGGATTTTGAAACTGTCAAATTATTTATTTACGTTATATGAAACAGTTGTGGAAATTAAATGTATAGCTGCATTTGATATCTGATTCATTATAAGAATAAGATAAAATTTATTGTGTATCCTATTTTCTGTTACAATTTACTTTATATCACTTTGACAATTATGTGTATATCCAAATTTTACAATCGTATGTGTATAAATTTTAGTAATTGTATGTGTATGAAATTTTTGACCATATGTGCATAAATTTCATAACTGCATGTGTATAAATTTTATGATCATATGTACATAAATTTTACAATTGTATATTATGTAAATTCTATAATCATATGTACATAAATTGTACATATGCACATGTACAAAAATTTTGCAAGTACATTTACATAACTATACGTACCAATTAAATTATATAATTATGTAATCTTTTAATTGTAAAATGAAAAATGTAGCTTCAACACCATCCACATTACACAAGATATTGCAGTTTAAACAGCCTAGCTAATAAAGACTTGAACGAAGGATCGGTGGAAACAGCAATCAAAGTAGAATCAAGGCTATAATGAAGTTGGCAAACCATTTAATTAACGATCTCTTAATTAAACAATTTGCGAACGCGTTGCATGTCAGACGATTTTTGCGAGTAGTTTCTGACGATTTCATTCGCATTTCGTCCAGGTGGTGAAAGGCTGCAATTATAATTAAAGCCGAGACTGGTCCGGCCATTAACATAATGACACCGGGCACGGCATTAGTACGCGGACACCGTTTGAACAACCTTTAACCCGTGTGCCGTGGCCGTTGTTCACCGGTAAACAACGAATTACCGATGCACACCGATTCCCCCGATTTGTATTTGCGATTGCAAACCAGCGTAGCCCGTGGCGAATGAAATTGTTTCGCGATTTAATTAACGGGACCGAGCCGTTTTCGCGCCATCGTGTTTTCGTGTCCCATTCATGCCCTCGCGCTTTGCTTTCATCCATTTAGAGCCCGTGTTAACGCTTTGTACGCCGGCTGTGTTCGGCTTGTATAACATTCGAATCCCCGTTGATTGTTCGATTGTGATATCCGGATACGAGGATCGTCTCCGGTTAATTTCAAAGATTTCGGAGAAAAATACTGCTTTTGTGTTGAAATTGATAGTAACAAGATACCGAGGGCGTGAAGAGGACCAGGTGTTTAGAAGAGGAATTCATACAATTTTGTAAAATATCTTCTAAATATTTATTTAGGGAATTTAGGATACTCTGCTTTGTATATTTATTTCTGGAATTTATACTGTTTATATTTGATCATCGAATTTATAGAGTAACGTGCTGTATATTTATTTATAGAATTTTTCAGAAATGATCTGTGTACTTGCTCATCAAATTTTTCGAATATGTATACTTATAGAACAGACAAATCTACTTTGTATAATTCATAACATGCTCTATTTGTTCATAGAATGTATAAAATAATATATCATATTACTATAGAATTTCTAGCTATAATAAATGAAGTATAGTGTAAAATATAGCATTGTATAAAATAAATCAAGTAAAGAGAAAGAGGTGAAATTGCAAGGTGATAAGGAATTGAAAATAGGACAAGCTAATCGACTCCTTGTTGAATCATTAAATTACCCAGTGAGAGTTGATGTGTACATTTTAAACTTGCCGATGTGAATACGGTATCAAATTATCGAGTACAATTTGCACGTAAAGGTTGTTACAAGTTTATCATTTCATTTGCGCGTATTTAATATTAATGTCGGTATTCGATCGACTTCATTTGCAATATTTGTACTTCCATCGTATCACAATATTTCAGTCATCAAATTCAAACGAATTGAAATGAAACTTCGATTGATTTACAAATCGTGCGATTATGATACATCATGAATTAGTGATTAAACTATGTACATATTAATGTACAAATTCGCTTTACTAATTATTTAATTGTATATGCAAACTGTATGTACTGTGTACATATGCAAACAGTTTATTAATTAATATTTATTTATTATTTTTCTATGAAGATTTACAAATAGTTAACAATTCTGAATTAAAAAAAGCAATATTTTGTCAAAACAATTAACCACCCTAACGTAACTTTTAAACCTGAACTTCTGACTAAACAATTTAACTGAAAATAGTTCAATACAAAAATAATCTAATAATTACAAATTTATAAAATTAAACAAATTATTTATATACGAATACATATTGATCTCCCACAATCCACACAATAACAAGTTCCACATAAAATCACAAAAGTTCCTCAAGGAGCATCTTCAATTTCCCAGCAGCACTTTAAAACAGAATCTCTTTCGCGAAACAGCTTCCTGGTTTCTCTAAAAAGGGATCAGTCGGCAAAAATGCCAGTATTCGTTTGTTCGTAGGAGCAATTACATCAATTTACGAGGAACGTGGTTGTTTCAGGGACGCCCCGGAGACCACCCGCGCTAACGCGTTCGCCAGACACGTGGAGCCTCGAATTTTTGATACTTGACCGTGCGATTCAAACGAGAAACACTATGATGTAATCACACGAGACTTTCCTGGCTATTTTTGTACGAGACGGCAACAACACGTGGCGTGTATATGGAGAAATTTCGTGCCTCCTTTTTCAACGCGAAATTCTTCTCCCAATTTTTGCAATATGTTTAGTGCACGAGCTGCAGTTGACGAAAGTGGTTTTTGGAGATTTTTTGGGATTTCGGGAATAAGGAATTTGGGCAATAGGAAATTTGGGGACTAGGGAATCTGGGGAATATAGGATTTGGGGAGTAGGAAATTTGGGGAGTAGGGAATTTGGGGACTAGGGAATTTGGGGAATAAAGGATTTGGGGAGTAGGAAATTTGGGGACTAGGGAATTTGGGGAGTAGGGAATTTGGGGAATAGAGAATTTGGGGAGTAGGGAATTTGGGGAATAGAGAATTTGGGAACTAGGAAATTTGGGGAATAGAGAATTTGGGGAGTAGGGAATTTGGCGCATAGAGAATTTGGGGAGTAGGAAATTTGGGACTGGGGAATTCGGGAATAGGAAATTTGGGGAATAGGGAATTCAAGGTATACAAATCTGGGGAATATTCAAAACCTACGGAATTTGGGGAATAGAACAATTGCATCGCCACAAATAAATCCGTAGATTTAAATACGTAAAAGCTTGCGAAATCCGTGAATTTTCAACAACACGTGGCATGTACATGGTGAAATTTGGTGTCCCCTTTTCAACGCGAAATCCCTCTCGCGGTTTTTGTACGATGTTCTCTAGCGCACGATCCGTAGCTGACGAAAGAGGTTTTTGCAATCCCGCACGCGAATCCGCGATTCCCGTTAAATCGCTGTCGCTCGCGTGCCCCGGCTTGGATTACTCGTCCACTTTTTTCGCAACCTCCTTTATTCACCGCCCGCATTTTGCTTTCTTACTCTCTTCATTCCCGATTGGCCCTCTCTTTTTCTCCGCCGCTCCTTTTGTCGCTTTATTTCCCGCATTTTTTAACGTTTTTGCACTGGAGAACGGTAATAAACCTTGTCACACGATGTATTGACTACGGGCAGGAGAAAAAGAGGTTAGAAAATATAAGTAGAAAATTTTGTGTCGTTAATAACAGATTTTAATATCACATCACCGAAAATAACATAGTTGAAACAAAAAGCTTGATAAAATATACCTATCACATCACATTACTGATACGTGAAATTGTTTAATTAAAAAACTAGTTAATTAAAAATTTCGTAACACCCGAAAGTTTCAACAGGGTACAAGATAAAACTTTCCCTGAACACACAAACTTTAATCGAACGTTTCTTAATTCCTCGACAAGCCCTCTTCAATTATAAGTACACGTGAGTGCGATTGATGATATTTGCCTGTGCCACTTTTTTTAATTACCCGAACAAGAAGTCGAATACGAAATTTATTTCTGAGCAAACTTTCGAAACAATTCGCACATCCATCGTCTTCTTAAATGACATACGATATATATATTGTTGGTACATTTATATTTGACGTTTTAACGCGACTTGATAGCGGGTTGAATGAATTATTGATGACGCTGCGGTGGATGTGATCACCGTGTGTTGCATACGCCTCGTGCGTTATGTCATCTCTTTTAATATATGCAAATGACTAAACCGACGTCGTTATCGTAGACTTAACCATGACTACGATTCGTTCGATTCGACGACAGAATAAGTCCGTGAAAGATTCGGATTGAATGGTTTCTTAGAATTTTTCTTCTATTGACTGTCGATTAGTACCGCTTGGAAATAAATGACACGTGAATCACGTGTGGAGCGTTTGTAATCGATTTGTGAAGGTACAACGATACAAATAAAACGGTTTAATAATTCAGATAAACAGTACATTTAAATGGTACAGTTTGACAGCATGTCTGCAGTCGAAAAATAATACATTTTGAATAGGAAATGATAAATAACAGCCAAACCAGAAATATAAAAATCTCTAAACCTAACCTACAAATCTAAAAATATGAAATCTTCCTCAAAGAACGACCATCCCCTGCACTCCCTCCATTTTCCACATCGAACCAACTTCATACCAGAAATCAATTAATCATAACCATCCCTCCTCCAAAAAAATATAACGCAATTCTAAAACATATCAGCAAACATCCACACGCAAACACGTAAACATACAATGTCTAGAGGCCCAAGAATTCAATAAAGCGAATGGAAACATCATAAAACTTTTACGATACTGCCACCGAAAAATATTGACTGCAGTAATGCAAGCACATATTCTTTTACGCGCGCCATTTCTCTCCGAGACACGAACATTTCATTATACGAATAGCAACGTTTTTATTATTAGTTTAGTTATTCGCTGCATTGTTTAATAAAACTCGTAATTCGGAAGTTGTTTCGTAATTTACTTCGAATTGCTTTCTCGATACTAGTAGCCTGGTACCGGCAGTTTTACCGGCCAGATGTTTGCGAACGGTATAATCGTGCACTTGCAAAAATTCGCACCGAGTTAATTGTTTATTTACTCGAGTTCGAAGCCCATAGAAAGTCCGTGTGTTTGTGCAAAATATTCCGAATCGTTATCGTAGAAATCGCTATCAGCAATAGGTCAACTGTTTCTTAATTTTCATACTCTTCGACTTTCTAATTCCTTTCTTTCATATCCCCGCGATTTATTGCACTTTCTAAATTACAAATTACCGTAGACATTTGTAATTACGCGGTTTCTGAAGTCGTTATTAACGTCATTAGAAAAGACAATATAAAATAGAACATTATTAAGAAAACTTTTAAATAGCGTGAACGTGTTAAATAAAATTTTATTCGGAAGAAGAGAATCTGTTTTTCGACGCAAGGAATCTTGAGTCGTTCGTTTTAGATCGATTCTAAAAGAAGGTACTTTTATCGAACGATTCGAATGAAGCTTCGATTGCTCGACCTCGACCAGAAGAAAAACGTGCACACGTACGTTCGAAATTAGTTACAGACCGGATTAGGTCTAGTGGGCGTTTCAATCAGTCACCAACCGTTTCAATGACGACATTAGCGAAGGCAAGTAGCCGAGACGCGATTGTTTCCGCTTTGAAAATAATTTCCCTAATAATTACTATAATGTGGCACCGATAGGGCGTCCAGATATTCTTACAAATATTGAAACACGGATCCCTGACCCGGCCAAGACAGGAATCCACGTCAATCCACATATCACCACTTCCCATTACAAATAAAAATCCCCAGAATGCGGTTAGGCAAATAAACACTTATCCAGTTGCTATCATTAACCAGAACATTCACGTTAAATAGCGGTTGCTATCATTAACACGAATCCTGACGTCGACGATCGTGCATTCTCAGCTATCAACGCTCACCGATAAGAAGCAGAAATTCCCAAATTTTTTCGTGCGAAAGAAAACACGAACGTCGATTTCACCGAACGGGTGAGCAAGAAAATAACCGGGAACGCCGTTCGCGGAACAGGAGACGAAGAAAAGGAAGATAAAGAAGGAGGAGCCGATAAATAGACACGATGTGGACGCAATCAGCGGCTGACTACGCCGCGAACTTCCGGTTTCCCGTGTCTCCGGCTGGTACTTTTAGAACACCCGATAAACAATCCCCCATAATAGATCCCGCGGACCGTAGAGACCCGCTAGATAGACTTTTGATCCCTTAATGGTATGCTGATGGAGTGACGCTCTGCTAACTCCGTCTACGAGCGGATTGCATCGTTCATCGGATCTCCTCGTCGTTTTTTCTCTCTCGTTCCAGCAAACGCGTTCAGCCGAACTAATGACACGTGGCACGCGCCACGGAAAATCTTCCACCCAAGAACACGTCGGAATTTCAGTGTTTAACGACGGTTAAAGAGGGTTCCGGCGGTTTTACGAGGATCGAGAAAGCGTGTTTGGACGATCGAACACCCGGGGTTTCTCTCGGAGATCTTTTACGAGGTTCCGTAGGTCTGTGTCTTCATTACGGATTTCGAGGGAAATTCGATATTTTGCGACGGGCAATCAGAGTGATTGCGGAATTTACTCGGTTGATCATGCTGATGGATGTTTAGAGGTTACGAAGCTCTTTGTCAGCCATTTGTATTTCGACGTGGTTCTAGGTTTCTTATGGAATTTTTTACTTGTAATTTTAGATTTATAAATTTTGGATTTTGCAATTTTCCCATAATTTTTGTATACACGAGGCAATTTTCTGTCCCTAAATTCTTAAAGTTCTAAAATATCTTCAAACAAGAAAGCTACCCTTTCCGGCGCAAGAAATAATTTTTAACAAACAAATATTTTTCAAATTCGTGGTTTGGACACTGAAGAGCATGTCGCGTATATTTCTCCCTATTACGTATACGACTAGCAAGCGTTTCTACTAGATCTCTGAGTATCGTTCTTAAAATCCACTTTGCGTGCACTCGCATCTAGTGCAACGTTTCTGAAGATGCCTCCCAAGTGATGTTCACGGATGGATCCTTCAGGACCCACTTTTACGTATCTACTTTCATGGAAATGACTCAACTGACACATGTACTTCACTTGCTAACTCTTCTCCTTTACAGTCTTCTACCTCTTTCGGAATTTTAATACAAACTCTGTTACGTGTACATACATAATCAACTGCTATTTTCTGCTCATTATTTATCCCTTTGTGTACTCATAATGACTCCATTAAAGATATTGCATAATCTGAATTCGCATTAAGCAATTGGTAATTGTAGAATGGAGTGTTACTTACTTACTTATTAAGAAGAATAAAAATTCTTATAATTCTTCTAACATGAATTATAATTCTCATCAGTTGAAAGCAGTCTCCTTTGAATTAGAAAAAAGTGGCAATCGTTTTTGATTTTCCGAGCAGTGAAAAGATAAGACAAAAAGTTTCCAAGAATTTCCAAAAGCTCTTTCAAATAACTCGTTCAAGAAAGCCCGTCAACGGGACAATCTTGTACTCCACAAGGAACATTTAACTGCATGGTTTCTTTTTTTCGACGTCGAGGCACCGAGTAATGCGCTCGAGAAGTGGCTTTATTCATGGGGCCAGAAATAGCCCCTCACGCAGCTAGGAACAGTAAAAGCCGGAAGCAGCAAACGTTTTGATTATCGAATATTTTTTCAATTCCTCTTTGCTCAGACGTTCATTGACTAATGTCTAGGGACCTGCTGTTTAAACAACAGAACTGACGCAAGCATGTGTCGTCAGCGGACGAGATTTAGCTTGACTTCTTAACGAAATTTAATGATTCCGTTATTTGACAATTGAGACACGTTTTCGGTTCAGTTTGGCCGACGGTTTGCTGGACGTTGAGTAATGTTGAAAGGAACAGAGGTTGCTTTGTATTTGACTTTTAAACAATTTGGCTTTGCTCTTGGAGAATTGTTCTGTCACGAAATTTTGGGAAGTTAGGGACTTAGGGATTTATAGATTTGGGGACTTGGAAATTTGGGGGTTGGACATTTGGGGGTGTGTGAAACTCAGAATTTAGTAATTTGGGGAGTAGGAAATTTGAGGGTTGAGAATTTGGGAATTTGGGAATTTGGGAATGTAGGAATTGGGGAATGTAAAAATTAGAAATGTAGAAATTTGGGAATGTAGGAATTGAAAAATGTAGCAAATTGTAAATTTGTAAATTTGTAAATTTGTGAATTTAATCTCCTTCCTCACATTTTCATTAATCACATTACATATCCCTCATGAACATCCCCCTAAATTAAACAAACGATCATAACATTATTCCATATACAAACGTTGAATCTTCGAAGTTGATTAATTCAATAAAACATGACAAGATGCAGATAAAGACGCCAGAGAATCAGACTGTCATCCTGAGGTGTCAACTCACAATTATTGATACGAAACGTGCATCGTGAAGATAAGGATGTTAAATTAACATTTGACTCGTATCTTGCCGATGGAGCACTGACTAATTGATGTATTCATTAATGCACGATAATGCTACATGATTTGCTGTTCACAGACGCCCGGCAAGACGCTGGATAATCTATTGAATGTATACGATCTATGGACGTAATGTGTAATCAATAGTGCATTATACGTAATTACTAATGCAACACATCACACGAATGTGAACGGATCAACGTCAAATACCAATCAATTAAAAGCTATTACATTGTTACATTTATTACATAAAAAATTTCCGATTTCCACAACTCCTTCACCATAACAGTCTAACAATTTTATTAGATCCAAAAACGAATCCAAAGTAACCAAATTCGTGTGAGATGCTAATCAATGCTAATCTAACAATGCTAATCTAAAGGACAAGGGAAAATTTTCTCCTGAAAATTTCACGATGGACGTCAAACGACAGATCTCGTTTTGAGCACGCATCCGCCTAACGGGAGAGGAAAATGGTGCTCGAAATTTCAGTGTTATCAAACCCCGCGAATGCCGCTCAAGTAAGAGTCCTATCTTTCGTAGCAACGTCAACAGCACTTTAGGGGTTATCCACTCTTTTTTCCCTCTTACGTAATCTACGCGTCTCTTCGTTTCTCCTTTCTTACCTGTCACCGGAATAACCCTCTTTCCTTCTAACCCTTAACGTTCGACTCGAGTGCTCTCCATCCACGGGGTTATCTTTCACTCTGCATAAGGATTTACACGTGTTCGACACGTTTTAAAGAGATCCACCTGTACACTTTTCTCTTCGCTTTTTGTTGTATGGTACTCGAACTTGTACGAAGTTTGCGATGTGCAACTTGGTATTGTTGACTAAAAAACTTTTTACTTTGATGAGGAAATATGAGGGATATTAAGTGAAAATAATTAAGTCTTAAGGGAAAATAATTTGTTGTTAAAAGTTATCCTCGCTTGAATTGATTTATACATATTCACCCAATATACATACACGTGATATACATATTCAACCAATCTATTTATCTGAATTATTTAAAGGATCCAGGAGAAAACCGCACTCACAGGAGTGCAAATGGTTATTTCACCAACATTTCCGAATTATAGAGCAATAACCTTTAACTCGACTATGAACCTCCTTAATCCCACTAATAAACTTGTTAACATAATCCGGCAATAAACACGAAGTAATTGTAATATCGTACAGAGTAATCCTGGCTTGGCAAAAACTCGATAAGCTTTAACGATCAGATCCCAGCGAGACACGGCTGTTTATTCCGTGAAATAAGAACGCACGGTATTAAGGTGTACGTAGGACGGTGTTTGCGAAAAACAAGAATAAACAAGGTTGTTGGGAGGATCACGCGATACACTTAACCCTGTCTGTTTCTTTGGCGCGATAAAGAACGGCCCCCGGGGACCTTCCGAGGATTCCAAAAGACGTTCCCGGAAGAGGCTTCGTGAGAAAAGAAAGGTCCCTCGGAAGCTTTTTAAGCTCCGAAAAAAGTATGAGACAGTCGACTGCGTGAGAAACGGGACACGGTTGTTTCGGTATTAACATACGCGCCCCGAATTCCCGAAGGAACTTACCGACGGAGTAAAATATCGTCCCTCTTAGCGACCCTATCTCTCTTTACGCGCGACTCTCGGGAAATGCACTCTTTATCAAATTTTAAAATATCAGTATATACTGTCATCATTTGGATCTTATTAAAACAGTAGTAATAAACTATTACAAAATTTATACTTTATTCAAATTTATTTAGTTCACTGAATAGTAACATATGGAGTGGCATTATGGCACCTGCATGTATCTTGTCTAATGAATATTATTTATACAGAGTATTTAAAAAAAGTGTATCTAAATGGGATAGTCAAACAATGCCTAAATTTATTTTATTCCACAATAGAATATATAATTTAAATAATTGAACAGTACCTACTTCACCTAACAAATAAATATAATATAAATATAAATAAATGCTGTATTACTATATTAAATATACTAAATAATGCAAATATGCAAAAGATAAATATCACACACACTAATCGCAATTTTGAAAACACGCAACCTGCATTATATCGCCATCCACTTCCGACTCCAGCAAAAAGGCAGAAACAGCCAAAGAGAATAATTGCGTAAATATTCGGCACTTAACGTCAACCACTGTGCAAAGCGAATCAGAGTGAAATAAAAGAGTACGTTTGTCGCAGCGTTTCATTCACACGTCGATTACGTTGTTCGCGACAATATATCGTTACTTTAAAACAGCACCGAAACCGGAACTTCACGGTTGAGCCGATGATTTTCCGGCCACTCTCCTCGTTGCTCGTCAATTCGAACGAATAAAATTTTCATTTGCATCACTGCATTTCCACCCCCACTGTACCGTCGTTATTTATTTATTTTTTTTTCCTGCCCAGCTAGTTCCTGTTTCGAACAAAACGGACGCGACTCGTTTACGAGCGTCATACGAGTCGCTAGTTCCCATTGCAATTGAAGGGCGGTCAAAGCCACATGTACAAACGTACACGTATATCGTTATTATTCCATCGCGGCGGAAATTCAATTCGAGACCGTTCTTGACCACCGTTCGCGACTAATTATTACGTGAAACTCAATGAACGCAATTTCCCGAACGTTCGTGTAATATCATGCGAATTCGTGCGACGAGATGATTGACCCCTACTACGTCTTGCGTATGATCTGAACGAAAAACGCTTATTTATTTTGCCATTTAATATGTATCCTCAGAGGGTACAGGGTGCAAAGGGTACTCTTCAAATTTGCATTTTCATGGGTGCATTTTCATGTTTTCAAATTCATATACACCTAAATGGTTATGTACCCAAATTTTCATATGCCTTCTCGTATCACTGAATTCTCACATCCCCAAACTCTCATATCCACATATTATCACATCTTCACATCCTCATGCCCCCAAATTCTCACATCTCTAAATTCTCACATCCTCATATTATCACATTCCTAAATTCTCATATCCCCAAATCCTCATGTCTTAAAATTCTCACATCCCCAAATTCTCACATTCAAAAATTCTCATGTCCCCAAATTCTCACATCCCCAAATCCTCATGTCCCCAAATTCTCATATCTCCAAATTCTCACATCCCCATATTATCACATCCCTAAATTCTCACATCCCCAAATTCTCACAACCCAAAACTCTCATATCCCCAAATCCTCATGTCCTCAAATTCTCACATCCCCAAATATTCACATCTGAAAACTCCCATATCCCCAAATCCTCATGTCCCCAAATTCCCACATCCCCAAATTCTCACATCCCCAAATTCTCACATCCCCAAATTCTCACATTCCCAATTTCTCAAATCCCCAAATTCCTATCCCCCCAAATTCCTACATCTCCAAATTCACAAATCCCCAAATTCTCGCAGGAGTGCAAAGAATGTATGATAGTACTAGACACGCGCCAACTCGTACCTCGACTTCCGTAACCATTCGGATATCGTGTTTCGAAGAAAATTTGGAAACGAGGTAACGTGAATCTGTATAGATAAGTTCAAGGTAAACTATCATATAACCGATCTTTTTTTAAAATTAGCAACGTGTGAACGAGTACGTGAGTCATCGTGTATGGTTATAGAATCACGAGAGCCATTAATTCCTGAATACAAACTGGAGAAGACGAATATTTACACGTTTTATGTGTTATTGTTCGAACAATGCTGTTAAAGAGATTAAATAAATTCTCGCGAACAGTGGGAAAGAATGTTCGAGTAAAAATAAAATTTATTGATTCGAAGAGTATTTGCAGCAGTCTATAATAAGATTATTGGATGTGTTCTGAGATATGACTTGAAATTGGAATATAAATTCATATAAATCAGAAGTGCTTTATACATTATGGATCAGAGTTTTATTTAACTTTGGTTTGGAAATTTGATTAAGTCAACTGCGATTAATTATTAATACGAGATTCCATGGACCTAAAATTCTAGATCCCAAAGTTCCAAACCCCCAAAAGTCCAAAATTAAAAAATTCCATAATCCAAAAATCCCAAACCGAAACCCTAAATATAACAACTAAATACACAACCTCCACAACTCGTATAAACAAGATCTATTTGACGATCTTTTAAAATTCCAGGCAAATAGAAACCGCATGTCTCCCAATTAAAGAAAATTCGTGGAAAATTGGAAATCAAGATATGCAGCCATCCCAATAAATATTCCATGAGAGCTATATTTCTCACTTTTTCTCCGGAACACGTTCCAGCAGCATCTGGCACCGAATTTTTAACCAGTTACTCGCTGGAATATTAATTTCGCCTTTTCTTTCCGGGGCTGATGGCATCGGTCGATTTCTCGAAGAAATACGAGAGCAGTCGCAAGCCCTGACGAGAGCTTCGAGAAAGGATTTATAGGAGCTCACCAGAGGGGACTCGGTCGATGAAATGTTTGACAATAATCGTCACGCGGCATCTTTCAACGATATTATCTGCTTTATTCTTCCATTCGTACCTGTTCACGGGCTCACCTCGGCCAACGTTTCTGATTAAAGCTCGAGATACCGTAACCGTTAATTCTCCAGCTGGACCTCGACCATCTCTCGGGTCTCGTCAAGTAAAACGGCAATGTCACTTGGTATCTTTATGCACTTTGTATTTTGCAAAAAGTACGAACAAAGTTTCTGGAATACTCCGATTATCTTGGGAAACGTTTCACAGATTATATATTCAAGGTTCTTTATTTTTTTCTCAGCATAGAGCTTAGTTACGATAATGATCAATTTAATTATATTTACAAAAGTACACTTTTTATAAAATCAAAATAAAGCATGAATGAAAAGTACAATTATTTTGATGACCTTGAAATGCATTTCCAAGGTCAACTTGAGTAACATTTTTTGTAATGTTATATAAGGTCAGACTCTGTTTAACATTACCTTAATTAACAAATAATTTTGTTATTTTTCATTATTTTTGAAGACATTATATACAGTATATTTCATGCAACCATCGTGTGTACATAAAACCACAATATGGACAAAATATTTTAAAGTAAAAATCAATAAAATGAAGCAGACAAGCAAAATATTAAATTATTTATTTCTAACCTCTTAGGTACATAACCACATGTAACGCTATAAAATCTACAGCAACCCCTTTAATAAAACTGTAATCCTTTAAAAGAACATTGAAAGACTACATAATACTTAAATACTACTTCGCAAACGAGAATTACACCTGTTATAAAAAAGAGTTTAAAAGTTCCCGCCATTTAGTTAATCCACCCTGTGTTTCCATTTTTCCAGAAGCCGCAGACAAAGGTTCGAGAAGATAGGCGTATCGTTAGAAGGCAGCCGGTTTAAGGAGCCCAAAGTAGGACAAATCCTCGGTAAGAGGATGAGAGGCATCGTTTCAAACAATCCGACTAATTTTTCCGAGCTTGCGCCGCAATCGGAAGATCAGAAAGAAGGAACGAGACGCGAGAGAGCATCCAAAGTCGAGAGGAGATAATCCTCGTGAACGCTCGAGATGCCATCGTTGTGTTTCCCCTCTCGGCTTCCCCGGAGGGTCAGAAGGAACGAGCCGGTCCCGAGGAAACGTGTCCTGTAAGTTAGAACGTTGCTGCAACCCGAAGACGAGCTCTCGACGCTGACACGTGAATCTAATTAACGTTGATTCGCCGGTGGCTCCAGTTGATTCGAGATCAACCGGAAGTTTCGGCAAGTGTACGCGGTTGTCCAGATGTATACATTCTGTCGCAATTATGGTGATTAATCGTGCGGTAATTTTACGTTGCAATGTACTGGAGTGCTCTTTGGGAATTTGAGGATTTAGGAAATTAGCAATTTGAGGTTTAGGGAATTAGGAATTTGGGAATTGGAGAATTCGGAAGAGAGAAATTTGGAGATTTTAGAATTTGGGAATATGAAAAATTGTAGAAATTTGTATGGATGTAGAAGCAGGAAGATTTGGGGATTTGGAGGTTAGATCTGGGGAATTTCGAATTTAAGGATATATAAATTTGGACTTGTAGGAATTGGGGAGAGTGCAAATTTGGAGATTTGAGAATTTGGAGATTGTGAAGTTTGAGAATATAGAAATTTGGGGGACATAGAGATTTGGCAAAAATTCACAAAATTAAAAGTTCGACCCCTCAGAATTGAAAAGGATAAAAAATCTGAGATGCCAGAATTTTGCCATCTCGACACTAAAGAGTATCCATAAAACTTGCTAACTGACCCTAGTACCTTAAAAATGAACCTAACACTTAAAAAGTTTCAAAATTGAAAAGAATACAAAAATTCTAAAATTTGCAATGATCTGAATCCGTACCTCAATTCTGTACATCAACTCCGTTATCGCAGAATTCGAACAACGATGAAGTTTCGATATTGTCTCGTATCGATATCTGTATCTGCAGACGCATCTCTATTCATACTCACACTCGCATGCATATTGCAACCGAGCAAATAAGAGCGGCGACTTTGCGGACAAGGGAGTCTGGTTTGCAACGCACGACGACGTCGTCGCCGTCGACGAAAACGACGCAGCCGGCGAACGAACTGCGAATGCAATATTCAGCACCGGCGGCGTGTGTTGCTCTTTGTTGCTTGATTTTTCTGTCTCCTCCGCGTGTTGCTGCCTCCTCTCGTTCAAACCTGCGACCGGTCTTCGTCCTCTCCTCTTCGACTCGCGCGGTCCAACGCGTTCCTCTTCTGCCCGCTTTTTAAACAGCTCCTCTTTTTCCCTCACTCTCTATTGTCACTCTTTTTTCCCTTTGTTTCTTGCTCCTCTTTTTTCCCCCGGAATTTCTGACTGGCTTCTTTTGTGCCATCGGCGCCTTGCCTCGTTTCCCTAGCGAGTCTCGTTCCGAGTACGTAATTCTGACTGTTTTCTTTTATTTTGGTGCATGATTCTTTTAGAAGCTGTGGCGATGAATTTTGACATTTTGTAGGGAGCTGATTTTGTTGTGATGTATACAGATGTTTGGACAGATATAGGCTTTTATTCAATTTTATTATATTTTATTGTATTGTATTGTATTGTATGGAATTTCGTTATTTCTCTAAGATTTTATTGAATTTTATTGTGTTTTATCAAGTTTTATTATTTTTTATCAAAATTTATATTCTATCAAATTTTATTATACCTTGTCAATTTTGATATTTTCATCATACTTTATCAAACTTTACTGTTTCATCTAAATTTTAGTATACTTCAATAAATCCTATTAAATTTAGATTCTTATCTATTTGCTGATTGAAGATGCCCTTAGACAAATTTTGTATATCTTACATTTTTGAAATAATTCACTCTTATGTACCATATGGTTACTTATACAATTTTAATATAGTATAATTATATAATAAAAATAAGGTTACCATATCCACCCTCTTTCAAATTACCATTCTCAACCAACTTAAGCAACATTTTAAATCTGAGTTCCTTTAAACTACCAAAGCTCCAATATTACCTCGATCTTTCTGTCATTAATTTTTAATCTCCTTTGATCGATGTCGATGGTCATTTTTTTCCAAGGTATTCCACAAAGTGGGATCGATGTTTACTGTTGCTTGTCCGACATAAGGCTCCCAGGAACTGCGATTATGGCAAATTGCCGCGCAGCAAGAAGAAACAGTGTTTCTCATAAATTTCCGACGACCACTAGATCGAGCCCTTGTCCGCGATAAACACGTCACAAAGGGTTGCTATCGACGGAAATAGCGCGGGAAAAAAGACTAGTAATTTTGTGATATAAGCTGGTTGATTCTAGTTTGACTGTAATACTTTCTTTTGTCTGA
Organism: Megachile ligniseca; assembly: GCA_945859555.1. Classification (NCBI taxonomy): domain Eukaryota; kingdom Metazoa; phylum Arthropoda; class Insecta; order Hymenoptera; family Megachilidae; genus Megachile; species Megachile ligniseca. Next base: position 7,253,940 of record OX243784.1, read on the forward strand.
CATCGATAATCTTTATTCCAATTTCATTGCTATAAATTTCTTAAGGTGAAACTTTCTTAGAGGTTAGTTTAAATTGACACTAACCCTAAAATTCGAAAACAACTTTCAGATAATAATTTTCAGTAAATTTTTATGACACTTTTATGACGTACTTTATGTCATATTTTATGACGTATTTTATGACGTTCTTCGTTATTGAATTACCTTTATAATTCAACAATTACAGGAGTGTCTTCGTGTGAATCAATATAATTAACACAGTGGAATGACTAATTGCTAAAGCACTTATGTTTCCTCTTTATTTAAGACATGCAATAATAATTAACTTCAAGTGCCTAACGAATCTACCAAATTACTAATGATATCCGTAATGACAATTATGGCAAAAATTCTAAACAAAAAATCATACGAAAATTAAATTAAAAATAATATGCATCAAAGCAACTTATTTTATATATAGCATTATACGTGTCACTATTTATGAATCATGTATATACCTAATTAATTAATTAGAAACAGCATTAAGAAACGCGATACAACGTAAAAATCTGGCGAAACACAATTCGAAGTCTGATTGCGACGTTAGATAATTATCTCCGTCTTAAACTCGATTATCACCGTCCTCGATGTAAGTAACACTATTCGAAGGTGTAATAAATTCAAAGGAGCAATCAGGAAATACTTAGTACGGCCCTCGAAGCGAATGTGCAACGTAATCTCAGCACGCGTGCGTTTATATCCTCAAGTTATAAGTCGTCGTGGTATAAGAAGGAAAAGAAACCAAGAGAAATATCCTTTAAGAGGATATACGGATAGTGTCGTTGGAAACAATCCGTCTAATTTTCTGCCGTTCGAGGGTCAAGAAGATAATGAATCATAATCGGAAATGGCGGTGGAAATAAATTCCTGCGTTCGCTGAATTACGCAATGAAATTCTACCTGCGTCGCTTATTTCAGGTTGAATGCGATTTTTGTTACTGCTTGAATTCTGATTGAATAATTAAAGAATAGCATATACTGTAATTTGTTATATTCTTTAGTGTATTTGTTACATTCTTTAGTGAATTAGTTACAGTCTTTAGTAATAGCTCTATTGAAAGTTATAATTTGTTTCTTTGCGAATTATTTTTTGAAAATTTCTGAACACAAGTTGTAAAATTCAGATTTTGTAATTTGTGAATTTAGTTTCGAAATGATAAATTACAAAATATAGCGTAACACAATAAATTCCCCTACAGATGCAAAGATAAATTCACCTTAAAATGATCAGTAACCGCATCTTCATCCACCACAGAATATTTCTGCACACATATGCCGTAACGAAAAAAATCGACGTTATTCCGCGTCGAGATTCCTGAAACCTTCGACGCTTCGCTCGAGGCGAATCGTTGCTTGGAGAATTCGAACTACGGGGATGGTTGAAAGAGGGTGGTTTCATACGGGGTTGCATTGTTGCGCGATATTAATGTTACGGTGGAGAGAAAGAGACTTTTGTACGCGAGGATGAATTCGAGGGAAATGATGAATTTCTTTTTTTTTTTAACGAGTGGATGGAACGATCTTTACCGACTGCTGATTATTGCAACTTTTGTGCACTTTCTTTGTTTCTAAAACGGCCTTAAAAACTTTTAGTAAATGATATATTGCGTATAATGTCGTGTTATATTTTATACAATGCATTAGTAAATTTTAGTAATTAAATAATTAAATAAACGATTTTATTTAGAATCGTGTGCCTCCAGAGTTAAAATTTGATGTGTACGCATATAAAGTAATATATACTATTATATAATAGTCTAATAATACTGTGATAATAGTCCAATCAGCATACATAAAATCGTTTCGATAAAATCTGAAAGAGCAATTTTCCTCGATAAAGAAACCTATCTTCAGTAAAGTGCCGGAAATTCGCTTAAACGATCGAGAAGTCCGAAGCTTTTCAACTGCAATTAGCAATCATTCTTTTGTCTACGGCATCGATTTACTCTTTGAGATTTACCGAAGAGCAATCGTACGAAATCACGAAGAAAAAGATAATGTACGATAAAGAAATGACATTTCACCTTCGTGTCAGATCAACCACGATTAAGAGGGACAAATAAAAGAAAGAACGGGAAGGAGCAAAAGCAAAGAGGAAGATTCACGAAGGGGTGGTTCGAGAGGATCTCTCGAACAGTAATTAATTGCACCGCTGGTATCGAGATAATAGTTACTAATTAACTCGACCGAGGATGCCGTGGCCAATCGTTTCGAGGCCTCGAAGGAACAGAATTGCGATCGTGAAACGGAAAGGTTCTTGTAAAACCCGATAAGTTTGGAGTTGAAACTCCGTCTTCGATAGCAATTTTCTTCGATACACTATGAAATATCGATGTCGATATCGAAGTGAAATGAACAACCTATCGAGACCTACGTGTAGCACTTTCGATCAAATTTTAGTTCCAATATCGAAAATTCTACAGGGTACTTTTTTACAAAATTCAGTGCTTTACTTCGCTTTTTCAAATTTTCAAATTCAGAAATTTTCAGATTCTTAAAACTTAAAGTTTGCATGTGGACACATGCATCAGTATATCCCTACATTCTTATATTCCCGATATCCCTAAATTCTAGATCCTGAAATGCAAATTTCTAAATTACCTTGCGTTTAAAAATTTCAAAATATCCAAATTTCCAACTTGCAAACGATTATCAAACATATCAAATATTCCAGTCAGACGTGTTTACGATGACGTCGATTATGTTTAAGGTAAAGGCCATAATCCCTTTATCGCGGTCATCCACGGTTCACCATGGAATTAATTATATCCCCAGCCATAATGACCGCGGATTCCCTGCAAATAAAGAGCACTCACGCGTTTTCTAGCGACTGATTCGCGGCAGTTTTTCCCACAAAGGCGTTGAAAATTCCGTCGGAGAGTCTGTTGGCCCTTTAAAAGCGACGATAAAGCCACGAGGGGACACGCTTTGGGGGGCACAGAGGGGCGCTGTTTGTCGCTGGCCCCTTTTAGAGGCCGTCCCTTTAAGCGTCGAATCGCAGGAAAACGACAGACGGGACTTACCTGAAACAGATAAAAAGAGTGTATACGTTAGAGGACGGCGGTTTTAATTGGGACGACGTCATTTATTGCGAGACACCGGGTCCCGTGGATTCTACGGGCTTTTGTGGACCCGTTAAAAGGGCCGAGCCCCTTTTCACTCCTCGTCGGCGATAAATGACGATCGCGTACAATCGCTCGAGAACCCCGACCAGTCGAGACTTCCATCGCGACACCGGAAACGGAGTCCTTCGAGCCGGCTCGCTTATGCTACACCCTCCAGCGCGGAAATCGAATTCAACCGATTCGATGATCATTGAACGCGGTTCGCGATCGATTGTCCCGATGAAAAGGCATTCTGCAAATTTCCTTCAATAGCCACTCGTGCCGGCCTTTCTTTCCACCAATTACTCCGATCGGGTTTATACTCCATCATAATTCACTTGAAATTTTTTAGCATCATTGAAGTTTGAGATCCGAAAATGAGATCTAGGGAATTTACGTCATTGGAGAACTCGGGAGATTCGGGAATCTAAGGATTTGGAAATTAAAAAATTTGATAATGAAATGTTAAGATTTAAAAACGTGAAAATTCAAAAATGTTGAACCTTAGAAATACAGTACTAATAATTAGGTAATAAAATACTATAAATTTGACAATTCCAAAATGATTAAAATTTGAAAGAAATGACCAAAATCCCACCTTGCACCAAATGTCCATAAAAATGGCCATAGATGGAGAAATCCTCATAAAGTTCACAGGAAGAAAATTTTAATTTTCCCGGCCTCGAAATAATTCCCTATTGTCAGTTGCATAATACACGCTAATAGGACGACATTGTAGAATCTATGGTCTCCCATAGATCACCGGCTCGATAGAACCAGACTCTGCGGTGGCATTCGAAAGGTCCATGAAAACGTGAGGCACGTGTGCAACGTTGTCCTCAGGTCTCGAAGCGAGTTCAATTTTTTGCCAGCGCCCGTGTAACCGAGATTTATCTCTCTACCTCTGCCGCGCGATGTGGCAATTTCGCCGAACACTATCTTTCCCCTTTTCGATTAATTAAAACGCCATCTCTTCTCGTTTCGATTAATTAAAATCCGCTCGAAAAAAACGCACGGTCATGCTACTTCTTCGGGCAACAGGACCGTTTCTTTTTTCACCTCCTATCGATTACTTCGTCACTTCGGGCTGAACTTTTTTCAGCTTACCGAATGATACTGCGGTTTCTCCTGCTCTGTTAACTTTTTAAACCGAATCGGAATCGTGACGGATAGAAAGGCAATTTAACGTTGTGTACAGTTAGCTTCTCGTTTCTCGGAAACGGGGATAATTTATCTCTAGAACCTCCTCTGACCTTAAATCTCGGTTGAAGAAATGAATGTCATGGTGGGTGTGAAACGAGTAAAATAATTTTAGGTTCTTAATAGGAATCCTTTGTTTTAATGCATTTATTGTATATTGCATATTGGCAATAGACTGTAGATGATAGGTTTTCTTATATTTATTGAAATTCTGTTCATTTATGGCTCGTGTCAAGAAAATTGTAGATTTACATATTTAGCAATACATATGTCACATATGATGAGATGAGTGGTTAGATAAGAAGTCACACTTCATATGACTCTATGAGTTAGGTTCTTCAAATTCCCCAAATTCTCCAGTTCCCCAATTCTTCAAGCTTCCATGATTCCACAAATTTCCCAAATTCCCTAGTTCCCCAATTCCATAAACCCCCGTAATTCTCAAATTCCCCAAATTCTCCAATTTCCCAATTCCTCAAATTCCCACATCTCCTTCTGAAATTTCGCAAACATTCAATTTTCGAGCTCTCCACCCGTTTAAATTTCGTCCCGCCCACATTAAATTCCCTCCGATCGATACATCATCCCCCAAACATAATCCCCAGCATGCTTCCCACAGATTAATCGCCGACTCGCACGACTGCTATCCTCGATCCGCGAAACACCGCTCGCACGTTTCTTAGCCGGCGCATACCGCTCGAGGAAACATTCTCACGATCTTCTCTCCTGTACGGTCCAGACGCTGATGCACGCGGGTAACGCGTATGCATAACCACCTACACGCACACAGACACACACCAAAGCGAACACACTGGTCGGCAAAGACAACCGTGTGCAGGCGGAGGCTGGTTTTGCACACAAGCGACCAACATGAATCACTCTGCTGCACTTAGCTGGCGGCGGATAAACCGGTGTGGCACATTGTTGCAACAAGTGCATCGCGTGGCCGCCTCGCCGTCTCGTTGCTGCAGACAGCATGGCGCTCTTCAACGACCATGTCCTCCATTACAACACCGGGAATTACGATCATTGGCGTAACTAGATGGGGACCACGAATGGGCCTTACACTACCGAAATAAACACTAATACCCTTCGAAGGAAATTCGCTTGAACTCCGGCGAATTTAATGGGTTTGATAAAAACACGGGTTTTGTGTGATTGATGGGTAGTTTAATGCGTTTTGTATGATTGATAAATCGGTTAATGGGTTTTATATGACTTGTCAATTATTTCATGTGGTTGATGTGATTGATTCATTTAATGGGTTTGATGTGACTGATAAATCAGTCACGATTGATTGTTTAATGTGTTTTTAACAATTGATGAATTATTTATTGTGTAACATATGACATCGTTTAAGGTGTCTTGACAATACGTCAAATGTAGTCTAAATAATTATTAAGTGATCAAACTTAAAATTCGATCAGTACTTTTTTTCTAAATTAATAACCCGACAATGTGTACACCATTATTAGTGTACAATGATGAAAAACATAGATTGTTGCAATTTAAGAAATGATTGAATTAATCACTTGTCCACCGACAAATTGATGGAATTAAGAAATACACAGTGAATATTAGAAGGAGAAACGTTATGAGAATCTATAGATGCTTATAAAATGATAACTCACGTTATAATGCTTTCAAATAATTTATGTCTTGTAACGGTACAAGATACTGTAGTCCCACAAGAATTTCCCTCATCGATGACCTTCCTTCCCTTCTGATATTAACAATATTCGTTACATCAAACTTAATTCAAATTCAAGTATCAATTATTAATTCTTCGAATTTCACAAAATTATTCAAAAATGTTAACCTCCGTTGAGATTATCGAATTAGTTGTAAATATAAAGCATAAAACACATAAGCTAATTTACGTGTTATTTATTTTTATAATTGAGTTTTACTTTAAATAAAAGTGGTTATTTTTATGTAAACCTAGAGTTGCAGTGAATGTACAGTGAAGATAAGACCTGAATACCAATGCACCAAATATTATAATTAATTCTAAATCGTTGCCTTTGTCGACATTTCACGACATCACGGATACTTAGTTCACGCATGCAAAACGTAAAATCAGATCCTGTTTCGGTTCAGCCGCTTCTTGCCGCTTCGTCGACACGCGACATTCCGCGCAAACAATCGCGACAATGTACCCGTCGCACACAACTCCACGATCCACTTGCATAGCTTCGTTGCAGCTACGATTTTACGTGCACCGAGCTGTTTATAGGTAAGTACAGTGAACTCTTCATGACCCTCGTAACCCTTCCTTTTCGCGTCAACCTTCTTACCTGCTGCTGTCACAGACACGCGAAACGATCTCCCTACTCCATTATGATCTCGTATGCGTCCTACGGGATAGTGCTCTTCCTTGTTCATCGAACTTTTCCTTCGTACTTACGATTTCTCTCGTCTTATACCTTTTTCGTTACTGTTGTCGGTTTTTCGGGTTTTAACTCTCAGTCTTTTGCTTTTGGGAATTGTATTCGTTTAGGTTTAGAATTTTAGGTTAGCAGAATTTTAGATTTTTGGGTTTTTGGGTTTTTGAGGTCTACATGTTTAAATTCCTAATTCGCAGGTTACCAAATTTCACAACTTCCAAATCCTCGAATTTTCAAATTATCAAATTCCTAAATTTCCAAATTCTCAAACTCCCAATTTCACTAATTTCTCAATTCTCAAATTCCCAAATTCTCAAATTCCCAATTCCTCAATGTTCCAAATTAAATTTCGAAAGTTTCGTGGTCTTCGTAGATTCGGGAGTTCTCAAATTCCCGCCGAGTGCCACCCGACTCCGCCCGACCGCGTCCGAGTGTATCCGAACTCGATCCACCCTCGGCAGCTCCGCTACCCTTACATCCCAACAATCATTAATCATTAAAAATTGTATAACAAACCCCAAAAACTCATGAATCTCTGTAACCATCTTACCAATAAACACCTTACTTTTCCACCAAATAATCAACTATTAACTCTCTAACACCCCGTTTACATTATAATCTGAATACACATTTATCTTACTTTAACTTGAAAGATACGTAACAAAATTATATCTGTTACTACAGGACTTGAAAATTATATTTTCTTTCGACATAATAAACGCTACAATCAGTATATATCATTTACTATGGCAAACCTCTTCAGACGAGGTTATTCTTGATTTGCCAGGCGAACAATTTAACGTGTTCCATTGAAAGGGTTAATCAAATCTGATGAAAATCCAGCGAAATAAAAATTCGCAGTAATCTAGACGAAGAGCAATCGAAAACCGGTAACTGACATCGAAATTGAAAAGAATCCGCCTATTCAGCCTTTATTACGAAGAAGCTGTCCATCGATTTCACATTTCTCGTCCTTTCATTCTACCATGCCCGCCGACTGGTTCCAGCTTTATCTGGACGCGTCCTCGCTTTCCTTCGGCTCCGTTTTCCTCCACCATTTTGTCACTATTTTCTCTCTTCCAGCTGGTCTAGCTTTCCCGTTGCATTCTCAGCGTTCTGGCCCCGGTAAATTCTCGCTTCCTTTTTCGCGGCCATGCTAGACGTTCTATTCACGGCGTGCTCCGTCGCGGCAGGAAACCCGACGCGAATGTAGGTTTATGGGTTCGACGGCGTCGACGTTTCCGGAAAATGGAATACGTACGTCGATCGATAGGGAACGCGTTTTCCGCCTGTATGATCACACCGCGTTATAAATATTCTCACCGTGTTATCGGTAATTCGATTTCGGTTAATCTCTACGGCCGAACGGTAATCGTTTAACTTATGGTGCACCATTTATCGGATTCTCATAAATTCACGCGACCTGCCGTCATACATTTTTGCGATTCGTTCCACTGATTATTTATGGGGCATCTCTCTTGTTTATTCCGTACGTGTTACACAGGTTGTGTTGCTTGATTTATTATGTCGCTGATCGCTGCTGATGTACTCATGTTTAGCATATGTTACGCAGATCTACACATATGTTAAACTCTCAACTTAGAAATTTATTTGAACAAGAAATCTGGAGTTTTTAATTTCTAATATAGGGGATTTTTCTTGTTCATTAAGTAACATTATGTTACATAAATTATGTTGATTAATGGTCATTTGTTATATCACTGATTGTTGCTGATGTAGTCATGTTTAGCACATGTGATGTGTTATGCATTTATATTCAATAAATTAAATTAATTAGATTTATATTCAATTTTTTGCCCCTAAAATTTACATCTACGAATTTCACAACTTGCAATTTTTATTTGCAAACGAAGTAATTTGCAAATTCAGAAATTACGAACGTAAATTGAGGTACGTGGATTAACGCAATAATTGTCAAAGCGAAAATGTTTAAATGCAATAAGGCATTTCGAAATATTAATAATAGTTTCCCGTTTGTGATCCAAAATTGAGAAACCTCTAGGATATTCAGTTAGGTATTCATTAATTAAATACGATCTGCTCCCATTATTACGTTCATTATCACCATTATATGCACAGTCTAATTGTCTTTTATTAAAGCGCAGGAATTCATTTGAATTGAATAAAATTTAGGAACTTTCGATAACAAAGACTGCGTATAATTAATATCAGGTGTGCAAGTTTTAATCACATTTACTATTTCAACTTGGAATATATCTTTAAAACCATAATATGAAAGGGACGTTACAATTTGTACAACATAAATACAATTTATTTACATACAATCATTTATTCTACTCTTTCAATTCTTCTGAAACTGAGACCCAACATTTTTAACAATTATTAAAAATACCCTTAACAAAGTAATTAATAATACAATCATTAAATCCACAGAAAAGTCATTCTGAAACCGGTGAGATATTTATTTCAGCCGCAGTTAAACGATTAAAAATCCCATTTAGAAATTAAACGTTCCTTTCGTACAAATAAAGTGACACGGCGATTCATTAAATTTAAAGCATGCTTTTGAAAATAACCGTGTAGTTTTGTCTGGCGGAACGCGGGACTTTCTTGGCGAGCATTTTATTCGGTGAAAAAATGCGGACCGTGGTGAAACCGTGGCGGAGGGTAGACGCAGCTAGGAATCATGACAACTTACCCTCTTTTTCTCGCGAGAAATCCAGCGGCACGGATTTTCCACGGTAAGCCGGCATTTTGCTGCACGCGTCTAGATCTCGATACACGCGGGAATTCTGCATCGCGAAGAATACCTTCGAATGGAATTCCCAGACGTATCTACGTGTACATCCCTCTGCCTTTTCTATCTTGACAAGGAAAGGACGTTCCCGAGGAAAAGCACGGAGAAAGAAATTCGCGCGACGTTTTAACGGACGAAATAAAAATTTCGCGTCGACCGAAAATGGACGTGAAGAGGTATTTCTTCTTTTGTCAAACGAGTAATGCACTATGCCGAAACGACGTGTTCTGAATTTTTGAACGTCGTCGTGTAAATAGAGCTACATTTAGTGGGATAGAGAATGTCGGATATGTGATCTTTACCGATTCGATTCCTTTCGGGGATTGTTGGAATATTGGCGGCGTTGAGGTTAGGATTTTGATAATTTAATATGAAAGTTTGCTAATATTTGTTTTGTCGAGTTTTCGGAATTCTTAAATTGTTTAATTTCTAAATCCCTAGGTTACTAGATTTCCAAATTTCCAAATTTCTACATTCCCAAATTCCCAAATTAACAAATTTCCAGAAGATCAATTCTCAAAATTCCAAAACTCCTAAAAATCCTAAAGTCCAGTAATAAAAAAATTCTAAAAAGTCCAAAAATCCCAAAATTGGAAATAACCCTCCAACCTTGCCAAACGTAAAAATCCTAAATATCAAAGTTCCCCATATGCAATAAAATCCCTGACAAACCGTACAGAACGAAATAAAAAACCGGGTATCCTATATTCTCTAAAGCTACACGTACCGAACTTTATACGTGCAGGACCATTAATTCCGCGGAGAAAATTCTGAAACAAGAAACTGAGCTCGACATCAGCCTCTTTTGCGGCTCACATTTTGGCCCACAAAGCGGATCAGCTCGAAACTTGGCGAAGCCTCGTTTGAAAGCCGTCGATGGCTCGAATTTCCGGAAAGTTTCGCGAATCGACGTTCGACGAGCGGTGACACAGAAGAGGGGCGAACTTTCCGTTCGGATCTCGTTGAAAAGTTTTCGTTGGCCACGATGCATTGACGGCTGAACGTTTAATTGATCGTAATTACCGCATACCGAGATAAATAGTTAGCGTTCACCTCGGCGAACATCGCGGCCGGAGGTCGCCGATATCGATTCGTGGCAATCGGAAAACATAATTCGCCGACTAACGAGCCGACCGGCTCGTGTTTACCCGTGGACGATGCGAATACCGATTGCTCCGCTTCGTAACACGGATTCGATTTAATAAAATCTATTAACACATTCTCGTTCGGATACTTTTCACTAATTTTTTTTATAAATCGCACTATTTTAGTGATTTTAATGTCTACACATGTTTCAACATATGTGGATTAATACTGCAATAATTATTTTTATTTTTCAGGAAGTTTACATATGTGGTATTAGCAAAGCATGTGTTAAAATTCATATGTCTAACATATTTTCACACATGTGTATTAAGACTGCAATAATTTTTTTTTAAGGAATTTTACATATGTTTTATCATATGTTCGGAAGTTATGTTTCATGATATATTTAATTATTTTTAAATTGACTATTTTGAAGACTATGTATAATTATGGAGTTCTAATTAAATTTAATTAATATTAACGGGCTGTTAACAGGAATTCAAATGGATAAAGTTACGTACAATAATATATTTAATTGTACATGAAACCTGTTCGATCATTTTAACAATAATACATAATGATGAGATTCAAATTACATTTGATTAATAATGAATTATTAATAGAGAATTAAATATAAAATAGATAAATTTACAATATGTTTGATCGTACATATGCAACCTGATCGATCATTTTAACGATACATAATTATAATTACATTCAATTAATAACAGACTGTTTATTAAAATTATAGGTAACATGAATAAGGTTAGGTTACATATGACGTGTACTAGTATACGTATTACATATGTGTACTACTATACGTTACTGTTACATATGTGTAATAGTATATTCCGTTATTTTCACCTTGTTTAATCATTCCGAGGCTACACATAATTACAAGCCTAATTAAGACATTTAATTAATAACGACACACTATTAATAAGAATGACACGTATAAGGTTACTTCCGATATATTTAATTATTTCAACCCCGTTCAATCATCGTGCACTACACATAATTACGAGACTCTAATTACGACACGCAATTAATAATAACAGATTATTAACAAGAATGACACGGATAAAGTTACTTTCACGTGTAACGATACATTCAATTATTTTCGGGCCGTTTAATCATTTCGAGGGCACCGCGTAAAAATGATTTGTGATTTTTCGTAACGCCGTGGAAGCACACTCTAAAGGGGAACAGGAAAGGAATTTCGGATCGTAATATTTGATGTGGCCGGTTGCTGCGTGAAATTAAACAGGTCCCGAAGGTCTTCCTCACTAATTGCTTTTATTTTCGTATCGGCCATGCACTGGGTGTTCTCGAAATAACGCCGACGCGACGAGTTCGTGAAAGTTTATAGGAGCGTTATGGTGCTCGAATCTAATGAGCGAGCTTTGATAAACACGGGGTCACGAACCGGCTTGCTCGACAGATGTAATCGTTTCGGGTACTAATACGATAGCTTACACTTACACGTAACAAACTGTTCCTTTTATCGAACTGATAACGCCAAGAAATAAACGATACCACGGGTAATCATACGGCAATTACTAATTACCAGTGACAAGAAATGTTATACGTGCGTCTTTCATAACAGATAACTCTATTCATTCATGTTTCTTCATACTTCGTTGATAAACTTGATTTACTGTTTCGCTGTATTAATAGCCTTTTAAGAGCTTAGAATTTACGTATGTACAGATATGTGCATACATTTGTATGTGAATATGGATACATATATGAATACTTCACAATTCGTCAATTCTCAAATTTTCCATGACTTTAATTCAGGAATTTTCAGATTTACAAGTTTAATTTGTATTAAGATTTAAAAATCTGTTTTAATCTTTAGAGAACTAAAATCTTTTTTCGACGACTTTAGCGGAAATAAATATTCGATGCCCCTTGCCGATTGTACACGCAGATATTCGTACTCTAAAACATGCAACATCGTTATGTGAATCGATCCACGCTAACTGAGCCACGCCGATTTAATCTGATTCAGTGGACACCGCGATTTATATTTTAATCAGCGAACTTCGGCCCCACCCCCGCCTAGCGATGATTAAATCGCTCGTGCAAATTATTGCTCGTCGTATTACCACCTGCTACGTCGAACCGATCCGCTTAGATATTCGTCCCGTATCATTCGAACCTGCCCATGTTGAAATCACTCGGTTGACGTGATGGACATCGTTAATTTTACAGCATTTCTGAACCCGTCGTCGGATTCGTTCCAATACATTTGCGCTAAACGGGGAATTAAGCTGAATTCACAGATTTTCAGTTTTAACGATCATCCTCGGTGTTTTTCGACGAAAAACCTTTGCGTTTTGTGGAGTTGTCAAAAGTGAGGAACGAAGAGTAGAGTTAGTATAATTGGGAGCTGGTGCATGATTGTTATATTATAAACACAATGATGCATCATGTATTATGCACGAATAATACAATCATATATTACGGTCATAAAATGAGAGTACGGATGCAGACCTCTATTCTGTCTCGTAACTTTACGTAAAAATATTTTATCATTTTGTTTTAGGTAAAATTTACAAATGTAAATTTTTATAACTAGATTTGACCGTGATGCGACCACCAGCAATAATTGCCTTCATGACACCTTTTTGCGACCATGAATACATATTAAGGATCACGTCAAACGCCATGATATAAATAGTTTCACGGACAAATATAGAATTCCGCATGTCTCGTACCTTTCGTGCCGAGATGTGACATCCGCGAAAGCAACGTGAACAGCATCGCCGTCAGACACCATTTCCGATCGATATCCGTAACGGGTTCGATTAACTATTCTTTCGATGTTACCTCATTATTCGCTAAGAGGATTAATAAAGAGATTTCGAATTTTATGACCGTAGACCACCAAACATGCGATGAAACCTTCTGCATATGCAAATGTATGCAAATGCATCATTCGTTTGCAAAAATTCATTTCCCGTTTATTTTAGCGCAATCGTTTCAATTATTGAATTTTTACGAGTCTAATTTAGATTAAGCGCGATATAATTAAAAAATTGAAGATAATCACACAATATGAATTTAATGAAAGAATATTCTAAAGTGATTACACCATTATTTTGGAAAGTGTGAAACAATTTATAGAAGTGTCAGTGTATCAAAATAATTTGGGTTGATTTGATGTGAAATTACAATAATTTACAGAATAACATAAATATTTCTGAAACTGAAATTAATATGGACTGTTACGTGGATTACCGTTGATTGACACTCTTGTTTGAATATAATGAAGCAACTGCACATATGAAGCGCAATATTATTGAGGAACATTATTACTGAGATAATAATTGCAGCTACAAATTGGACGTTTAGGAGCTGACAATTAATTAATGGTATCCATGAAAAATGAACTGTCATATGTGACACATATGTAGCAAGGATATGTATTGAGAGGTATGTATAGGGGCATGTAGTGAGACATATGTGTTGAAACATACGTACCGAAACATATGTAATAAGACATACATAGTGGAACATGTGAATTCAGAGGTACATTGAGGCACGTATGTAACATATGTAGAAAATCAATATGTAAATTAATCGAAATTCTAAATTCAACACAAGATATCCAAAAATCTAATTGTAAGTCCAAACTCCAGAAACAATATTTTACTGTACTAAACGAATGATACTGAACAAATGGTAATTTATCGCACCAAGGTTTCACTATTAATCAATTAACCAAACTTTTATACCGTGTTAAATACGTTTCTTAAAATTTCCACGTGGTATGTGTTACCAGCTATTAAATGCGAGATGACACAATATTTTCTTCCGATCGAAGTGACAATTTCGTGGAGGTTCACGCGAAATTTACCCGATGCGCCGACACTCGAGCGTACATTTAGAAGCGCAGGGTGGCTGGCAACGCGATAACCAGCCATAACTAGCGATCGCAATTGAGCGTGAAGTCGTGCAGTCGACGGTTTCCCTTATCTCTTACGTTTTCCAATAGCGAACCGCTGGAAGAACGGAAAATAATAAGAGGAAGTTTCGTAATAAATCGACCAGTGGTTCCGTCGCGGCCGGAAACCGATCCCGCGAACACGGGAAAATAAATTTTCCGCCCGGACAGAGCTCCCGGGAACGCCGGTGAATTTCAACGTGGGACGAAACTTGGATTCACCAAAGAAAATAATCGAAATTACCCTCGTTTTTCGGTCGGGCAACGTGGTCTGTGTCGCCGACGATCCGCGGACGAAATCCGCGAGCAACCTCGATTCACGGAGAAATAAACCGGCGGTTTCGCTGGTTAAAGACGAGACGTAAGCGGCTAGCTAATTTTGTCCATGATGTATAAATCGTTCGCGTACGTATCTGCTATGGGATCGTCTAGCGACCAGCTTCAAGGGACCACCGTTGAGAACTCAATCCGCACATTTTTTCGCCGTATAAATATCTTCGAACAGATTCTCATCGAGATTCGTATTGAGTCGCTATATCGAAGATAACTGGAAACACGAGTTTAATTAATTCGTTAGTTAAATCTACTGACACTGCTATATCTAGATTTGTTAATCTAATAGATACTGCGATTTCTAGATTAAATTTGCTAGATACTGCGATCTCTAGATAGACTTCTCAATATAGAGAGGCTCTACTGCATCCACATATGTGACAATTTATTGTGGACGGTGCGTCATGTGACGCACCTGGATTGTTCACAACTTTTTACTCTTTTAAACAAATAATTACACTAACGAATGAAGATTGGAGCATTGATCAGAGAAGATTGTGAACGGTGCGTCGCGTGACGCATCCAACCCAGGTGCGTCATACGACGCACCCATACTATCCACACGTTTTATCAAATTTTCAGACAAGAAGACCAATAGAGATTCTTTTGCAATGTACATAAATTTACTACACTGCATCGAAACAGGTCTCTGATTTCAAAGAACATTCATCTTCGAAGAAAACATACCTGTAATTCAGTTTTCGTAGTGTTCTGAAGTTTCATATCGGAGAGGGAAGAAAATACGGGCAACAAAAATAGCCAGTATAGAAACTACGGGCGAAATGAATTATCAACGGAGGACGAAAACGTTCATTAATCAAGAAAGTTCCTATTCTATCGAGCGCGCGAAGTGGCCAACACGAAATTCGGTTAGTAATTAAGTCAGTCGTCCCGTACCAAGAACACCAACGGCCCCGGGTATTCGTGGCTTTGTACTTCCGGCCGACTCCTGGCCGGGTCAGTGATAAATGGATCACGGGAACATCCTCTTCCTTATGGTATTCGGCGAACAAGGAGCGTCAGCAGCAACGGCTGCGCCAAGATATAAGATCCGACCAGCTGGACATGCCCGATTGCCTCCACTCGAACGCTGCGAGAATCGCGTACTCGAACGCCCTGTCGAAAACGTCCATTGCGACTGCGAAAACTTTTTAATAAAATATTTCAGAACTCGACTGTGCGAGGAGATATACTCTGTATCTTATGGAAAAGTTGCCGTACAACGGCGGAGATTTACTAGTATCTCTGTCGGGATTGACAACTTGAGACCATTCGATGCCTGTTAGTTTAAACTCGACTTCCTCTTGCGAAATATTGGTGTGAAATATTTCATGTGACAGTGAAATTTTGAAGGTTGCGAATTTTTGAGTTTCTGTATTTTCTGTATTTTCATTAAACTTCCACTTTTTTAAAATTTGTTTTAAGTGTACACACATGTCTACGCAATGTTTCAAATATGTAAATTTAAGAATATGTAGATCTGCAAATTTTAGAATTTGCAAATTTGCCAATGCGGAAGTTACAATTTCTACGTCGAATAATTGAATCTAGTAATTTGTAAGTGTCCAAAGTTAATGTCCGAATTTTTAAAACTGTAAATTTCTTAATTCTTGAATTGTGAAGAATCAGAATTTCGACATCCCTAAATTTCCTAATTTCTGAATACTTAAATCTCTAAATCCCAACATCTCCAAATCCCCAAATGCCTAAATTTCCAAATCCTTAAATCCTATAATCTCCAAATGCCTAATTTTCCAAATCCCCAAATCCCCAAATCTCCAAGTCCCCAAATGTCCAAAAGCACAAACCAAAACAAACTCCATGTCCACCCAATGAAATTCGAGTGTCTATCAATTTCCCGCGAAGAATAATAAACACCGTCTGCGTCTCCCAATAAACTGATCAATGAAACCCATTCGTGAAAACTACTCGTTTGCAACAGAGGGAAGCCTTGAACGCTTTCCCGCGTCGTGAAAGGTGTCAGCACTTTTCGCGAAGTGTTTGACTTTTCCATTAACGCCGCCTCGAACGACAACTTTGATGTACGTACAGCGGCGTATTAATTAGTGAAACCGGTAAGTAACCCCGCTACGGCTTTGTTCTTCGGGAATGCGTTCGTCGCGCCGATTTTCACGCAGTTTTTGCTAATTAACGTGAAACCTTGATTTACATCGTTCTGCGAAACGAGCGAACGAAACACTCGAATGCGATACAAATTTTTTTTACAAATTCACTGACAACGGAGGGAGACTCGACGAAACATTTTTGTCTCTTCAGCTTATTCTTTGCACGAACGGAAATCCGGCTAGACGGAAATATTGAAAAATGAAAAAATGTTTTTTACAAAATATAATGCGATAGGGGATTGTTGGAGTAGTATGAAATGGGACGAGATTTTCTGGTAACTTTTGTAATGTGTTAAATATTGCATTCGTGCATTTAGTAGTCGTATATTTTAGTATTTTTATATAGCTTGATTTCTATGTTCATGAACTAGTATAGCTCTAGGTTATTATATTTCATAATCGTCTTGATATCTCCACGTCCCGATATCCGCACGTCCCGATATCTCTACGTCCCAAAATCCCTACGTCCTGATATCTCTACGTTTCGATATATCCACGTCGCGATATCCCACCGTCCCAAAATCCCTACGTCCCAAAATCCCTACATCCCTAAACCCAAATTTGTATAGATCCCAATATTCCCAAATTCCAGCACTGCAAAAACCTCTACATTTGCAACATTTCCTATACTTGCTTATTACATTTCCTATATTTTTAGCGCATATTGAAGGTCGTAAATCTCGTCAGCCGATTGGTCAATACTTTTTCTCGCATAGTAAATTTCTGACAGTATCAATAACCATTAGTTAGTCGATAGTAGCCGTGGATCGTCGATTCTTCGTCTTCGTCCACGTGCTCCGGCGAGCCAATAAATTTTCATTTCGAAGCGGACATTCGATTCTCTGTTCGCGAACATCTGCCGCTGCTGACCGATAACCGGGTGTCCGTATTCAACATTAGTTTATAACGTCGGAATCGTCAGGACCCGCTCTATAGATATAGAGACGTAGAGACGCAATTCCAAGACAATAGACGGGCCGTGATGGCGTTGATGCATAGAGCGGGATAATCATCGACGAATCGCAGGTATTCCGTGTATTCGGGGAACTGAAGGCATTCCAGCGCTCGGAGTAGGCCAACTGAACAGGGCCACGTGCACTAACTCGCGAGAATAATTAGATTCGTGTTGAACCTACTGATTCCACGCAGATAAGCGTATCAACACCGATATATCCGAAATGAATTATATTTATTTTCGCAATTCTTGTTTAGAAATTTTCAAATCGAGACTTTGTTAAAATCTTTAAATTGCAAATTGGTAAACTACCCATATCAGAACCAATTATGTCAGGAGTCGCAAAAATAGCCAGCTTTCAACTAACTGAAATTCGTTCATGATCGATCGATCGATGGTGTTTAACCGTCGATTAGCGACGTTAAGGTGAACGAGCATAGTCGCCAAACAGATTTTCTAGAAAGCAGAACCTGCCAGGTCGATAATTACAGCCGTCGAGTAAATAGAGAGAGGGCGACTTTTTAACACGGTTAATTAAGATTAATTAAACGGGCTAACGTTACCGGTAGACCTCTCGGTATTTCAATCACTCCGGTTGGTCGTTAGCGGTCGCGTTCGACCTTTGGAACGTTTGAAAAGTCTTTCGCGCTCGCGATTACGCTCCTTTCACCGAAGCGGTTTAATAAACGTGTAGAAAGTGCCATGGGAGCTTGTCATGCACCATCGGTGCGCAAAGTAACACGTTCGCCATGGAGCACCATACAGGCAATGTCTCGGAACAACACGTATGGTATCCCTACTTCTTGCATGTTGAATAAATTTCGTGCTGAATAATCGTACGTGAACATCGCTGCACCGATTTCTTCGCGGTCGCAAAATCGAAAGGTCGAACGGTCAATGATAGTCCTTTACCTTCGTTTCTTTTCTTGGAAAATTATTTTTCTTAATTCATAAGCTTGAAGTTCACAAAATTTCATCTCAACAGACAAACATTAAAAATTTCAATAACAGCAATATTTAAAAAATGAAGTGAGCAAGGATTAAATATAAAATTCAAATCGGCTATCAAATAAGAGAACGTCCTTAAATTCCTACATAACCATTTTCATATTGAAATTTTAATCTCAACACATGTATCCTAAAAGAAAGAGACATTTCCGTACACGTTCCCGAAGGTGTCTCTAAAATTGAATCCTCGAATTCGTTCCCCTTCAGAACTTGTTCGTGAAAATTCGCAGCAATTCTTTTCGCCTGCACTTTCAAAGACGTCGAAAAGTCTTCGACAGTTGTTACGACCGGCAACTCGAGCTGGAAGCTTTTCGTGGCTTTCATTTTGTTCCAAAAACGTGTTGCCGAGTTTGCTTGTACAGCGCGAGAACGTTGATCTTTCTGAGCGAGCTCTTTGGTGTCGAGAACAACCGGAAGACATGCAAAGCGAGATTGGTGAATAAGGTGGCTGCCTGATTACTTTCCTTTGTCGAAAAAGCTGCCGTGTCCCGAGAGAACGTAGTCAAACGCAAACACTCAAGACACTAAATCTCTAGAGTTTATATTGTAACTACCCTTTAAAAATTACTTAACAACATAAATTATATAAACACTATTAGGTTGATCTATGTTATATGAAGGATTTTGCAGCATCAAGTAACACACGGTTTAACAAATTTTTTATATGTCAAAGTTTTAGTATGTAGAACGTAGTCAATCGCTAACACCCAGAAAATCTCCAAATTTTATATTGTACTACATTACCGTATTAATGAAGAAGTTAAAAAAGATATCATATATCAGTCAAAATTTTGTTTGTTTTCCGGAAGAAACTTAGAATCGATGAAAAATTGTTCGACGAGCCAGAAAGCGCATTTCCGAACGACACTCGCGTCCCTTAACTGGTTCGTTTGTTCGTACGTGTTTTCAGAAATCGGATTCTTCCATTCCATAAGAGATAAAGAGGCATGAATAACTGTTTTGTTCCTTGAAGGGGCCGTTTCATGAAAATCCGGCTTTCGTTATCTCAATGCTGTTATCGTGGGCGGCAGTTTGCGGGTTACACGATAAACGGTAACCTGCTCGTATGTTTAACGAAATGTTATGAGATGAGAGCAACTTCCGAAACTATGATGTTTCCACACGATTCCTGTGAAACGGCCAGCTTACTCGTTGCAATCTCCCTGCTCTACGGTGCTAGTTTAACTCTGTTATGTCAAAACTTGGATTTAATGACTTTATTACGAAGCAATA
The DNA here is from genome assembly GCA_945859555.1 of Megachile ligniseca. NCBI lineage: Eukaryota > Metazoa > Arthropoda > Insecta > Hymenoptera > Megachilidae > Megachile > Megachile ligniseca. The sequence goes on from OX243784.1 coordinate 7,274,142, forward strand.
ACATACAAACAATAACACTTTATTATTAAGTCTTTACTCATTTGTTATTTGTGTGTAATTGAACATAACACATGTGCATATAATTTTCCTATAAAATTAGAAATTTTCCTACATAAACGACAAGATCTCTTGCACCTCTAAAAAAATAAAACAAAGTTGAATTAAACTTAAAAAAATCATTCACAGGAATCTGTGGCAGGTAAACATTATGCTCGACAGAAGTTGTTTCCTTTCCGAGTCGCAGACAGATTTTCCACGAACGGCAGTCTTTTCCGGGAAGAGGATTAATAAAGAGCGTAACGACGGCCGAAGAGGATGATGCTGTTGGCGAAAAAAGCCACGGAGCGACGCGTAAAAATCCGCTTCCACGAAAGCCGGTGATGCGGGAGGACAAAAAGGCTGCGGTTAATTTCAAGTTCGCCCTGCTAACGAGCGATTTTTGTAGGAACCATCGCGCCATCATCCCCTTTTACCACCCCTTTGCTAGCGCGAAACGCGTTCTCCACTCAAGAGTTCTCGTAACTAAGAGATAAAGTCAGCCCCGGGTGCAGCAACCGCCAGACGATGTCTGAATTTTCCTCCGGGATAAGTCAATTACCTGCTTCAAGACGCGAATACGCGTCGCTCAGCTTCGTTTCGAGTGGCGTTAAGAAAATTTTCCAGGAGCTACCAAGGGGTTGTATTAATTAGAGCTTCTTTTTGATACCCGGTAATTGTAACTGGGCTCTTTTCAATCTTTTGCTTGTTCGAGTCTTAATAGATAGATTTTTTGTAAATTCTTGTTAGGTGATGTTAATGGGAATTTAGTGCTTTTGGGGTTGAGAAGGGATTTTGAAAGTTGAAAATTGGTAAATTTTTTAGTTTGCAGAAGTGGATTTCGACATACTCAAATCTTCAGATTTCTCAAATTTATTCTCATATTTATAGATTGTAAACTTCAGAAAATCTGACGTTCTCAAATTCTTAAATTCCCAACTCCTCAAGTTTCCAAATTCTTAAAATGTCAAATTTCAAAATTCCCATATCAAAAATTACAAAATTCACAAATACCTAGAATCTCCAAATCCCTAAATCCCCAAATCCCCAAATCCCCAAAATCACCAAATCCTCTAATCCCAAAATACCAAACTCCCCAAGTCCCAAAATTCCTAAATCCCAAAACCCCCAAATCCTCAAATCCCAAAACTGCAAAATTCCCAAATTTTATAATTCTCAAATTATTAAATTCCGCCATTCTTACAGAACTTCGAATCGAAAGGGTTCCAACAGTGGCTCAAAACAATGGTTAGCGCAAACAATGTCGAGGGCACCGATCGCACGAGCGAAAACGTCCGGGGAAACGCGTCTGTTCGGCACATTAGACCGTGCCAAAACACTAATTAATGAAGACAGTGCGGCGACAACTCATGCACAAATGTCGTGTGCAGCCGTGCACGCGTGTTCCACGTGTGCCCGCGTGGGGGACACGAGATGCCACATCAATTAGATTAATCACGTGTGCCATAGCCATTTCGAATCTCTGCCGGTTGAAATGCGGGCTGACGTTTGTCCTGATCACCGTGTACCGTCGATTAATCATCCGTGAACATCGTTTTACTACTATTCTTTCTTTTACTACTTATCGTTTATTTTCTTTAACAACTTACCATTTCTTTTAACTCGTTTTTTCTTTAGCAACCTCTTTTTCATTTTTTTTTTTGACTCAACATTTGTTTTCTTACTGACATCTTTACAGGTTTGTTTTCTTGACTGACATTTTTACATACGTGTTTGTTTTCTTTACTGACATATGTTTTCTTAACTGGCATGCTTTTTTTTATAGCTTACCATTTTTTTTGAATAACTTATGTTTTCTTAACAACTCATCGTTTCTTATTTTTTTAGTAACTCATTTGTTTTCTGTAAAAAGATATCGTTTGCTTTTCTTGTAACTCATTGTTTATTTATAAAGTTATCGTTTGTTTTCGTTAACATGTTTAGTTCTTCTCAACAACTTATTTGTCCGTTGCTGAAGACAGCCACGAGTGAAAGATGCTGTTCATGAATGTTTGTTTAGAGAACAAGATTTTTTGATGTTGGCTACCGTGTTGCAGGGTGCAGGATGTAAGTTCTTGAAAGAAGAAGTGGAAACAGGTTTCTTAATGAGTTACACCTGGGACGTTTGAGAGACACTCTTGTTTTGGATGTGGGCGGAGACTTCTTGCGAAACGAGTGAAATTAAAAGTGGAGATATTGGGATCTTTATGATGTAAATGAGTGTGGTCAATTAGTTAACATTAATGGAACAAGATTTTCTGGAGATTGGCTATATTAAATATAATTCAATGCAAATTCATGTGTAATGTAATTCAATAAAAATTCATATTTAATGTAATTTAATAAAAATTCATATCTAATGTAATTCAATAAAAATGCACATTTAATATAATTCAATAAAAATTCCTCTTGATGTCTCTTTATATAACTTCAAAAGCACAATACCTTTTTCATAAATTAAACAGCAATCAATAAAAACGATTCTTTAAACAACCACCTGATAACCAAACCTCAAAAATGTTTCGTCATAAATTATCTCAAATAAAATGAATTATAAATCATCTGAAATAATATAAGTTGTAAACTATCCTAAATAAAATAAATTATATAAATGATCTTAAGCAAACTTTGACAATTTCTCGCCTCAAACACGAGGAGCATAAAATGTCTTTTAAATTTTAAAATCATGAAAAGCTTTCAACAGCCATAAACACTATAGCAAAAAAGCATTGTGTCTTAATCGTTTTCGAGCTGAGTATCGGTGAAAAGGAAAAGAGGCAGGTGTATGTCGCGAAATGCAAAACACTAAATACACAGTCGTTCATCCTAAATCAATAGTCATCAGCGGAAGATTTGTTTGCTCACTACTCACCGGCACAAATCTTATCCGTGGTTATTCCGAGGATCGAAAGTGAATAGTCATCCGACTATTCATTGATTATACGTCTAACAATATTTAAATATCTACGATCCATTATTCATGGCTTAACGCTGTTATTAGAAATGTTTTTACATCATTCTTAATATCATCAAATATTGAGACTGATTTCGATTAAATAGTGTATAATTAATTTCGAGGTAGAAATGAGGAGGTTAATTATGGTAGAACTATAGAACGTAAATAGTTGTTACATTTTTACGTTCTGAAATTCTCAAATTTGTAAATTTCCAAATTCTAAAACATCCACATTCTAAAAGTTGCAAATTTAAAAAATTTCCAAAGTCTACAATTTAAAAAACTGCAGAAGTCCAAAGACCCAAAGTCCCAAAGTCCCAAAGAACCAAAATTTTCAAAATCCTATTCCTAAATAATATTCCGCAATAATTCGTTCCAAAACTCCTTTCATGTCCCGAGGAACATCCGCAGCAGATAATTTCCAGAAAATTATCAGCCCATCTATCTCTGGCGGAGATTCGTCGCGGCTAAAACCAGAGAGGACTAATTTGTAGCTGAAGAAGCTCGTCCAGGTGGGCCGAGAAAAGGTCTCTGTACCTGAAGCGACCGCGAAATTGCCCGTTCGAAAATGACACGACCAAAATGATCGTGGAACGTGTCGGAAGAAATGGACCTGCGAAGAATGCACCTGCTGCCACGGGGACAGATTGGGGAGAAGTCCAGGAAACTCGGTCAGCATTGTTCTCCGGCTGAGAAAGACGACCGAGAAAATTTCCACCGTAAATCTTTTACATTTTCCTGGCAACGTAGAATAATTAACGCGAAGACACGAATTAATTTTAGACGAATTTAATCAAGAAACCCGAGTTTCGACCATGATTTTTCCTTCTTCGGAGACGATCGGCCATGTTGAAAAATTACGACGTCCATATTGACGCTGGGTAAACGTTCTTTTTCTGTTTATAACTTCAATATTTTGCTGCACGTTTTCTTTCATGTTATCGTCTATCCGCTAAATGTTTGATTTACTTGTTCACTGTTTACGTAGTCTTTTCGTCGATGTTAATGTGATCGTGATAATTCGGAGGATTTTATAGCTGTTCAATTTTTTAATAATTTGGATGGAAAATTTGTTGTTTCAGGTTCAAGGTTTTGGTGGAGAGTATAACTGCATTTTATAGAAAAATTCATCTCCCTTATTAAATTACATTTTTGTATTGTTTACATTTTATTTCACTCTAACTTGTATAAAAATGTTTCTCACAAGTCAGTCATGTCCTTAGAATCCTTTCACAAGGATGTCGGAATCTGCATTAAACAGCTGGAGGACTTGGTGGGGATAACTAGCGGTCAGATAAGTGGACGGATTAGCAGCCACGTATCCAGACAACGTTCTATATGATTTGTGTTCTCTTGAAGGATTAAATATTTGCTAAAGTTGTATGTAATACTTAATGCTTATTCTGTGAATATACATACTGTATATAATACGTAATGCATATCTTGCAAATATATACATATATCGCATGTAGTACGTAATGCATAGTATGCACATACATATTGTGTATAATATGTGATTTATATTCTGTGAATATATTTATTGCATATAATATGTAATGCATACTGTATACACATACATATTGTACAATACGTGATATACATTATATTGCATATGATACACAATGCACATGTTGAACATATACATATCCTATGCACATAACGTCTCTTTCATAAATATACACAAAGTGTCCATATTCTAATAAACAAAAGATTGAAAAAAATTGTCTATCTAACCAAGTCTTTAATGGAGGGTGTAGATTAAATTTCGCAACAGTCCGCAATCATTTCGCCGAACTACCGATAGCATGCATCGTTAAAACCGATCCCAAAGTCTATCAATATCCGCAAATAAAAAAGCAATAATAGCAACACCTGAAACGGCGCGTTTAATCAGTCCCCCGGAACGAGAGTTGAAGGATTGGCCAGAAAGTATTAAAGCACAACTGCAACTGGTTCGGTGGTATTCCCCCTCTGGCACGGCCACAGGGACCGTGTGCATGTAATCCCGGCAAAATGGAGGAAAAAAAAGGGGGCACAGACGGCGGCCAAATTAGCTTCGAAATCCCTCTCTGTCCCTCTGACTGTGAAAAAAAAGCGAGCTCGCAAGGGCAGAGAGGAGAAGACGGTATACAGAACAAACCGATACGGGCATAAATCCCGGCGCAAATATTGGCAGAAAAACCAATAATGTCATCGAGCCGGGACGAATTGTGCCATTGACGAAGAAACCGTCTATTGTCTAGGCAGCTTCAGGGCCAACGACCCTGCGCGAAGAGTCTTCCGCGTTTACGATACAAACGCAGCCAAGATTTTCATTGACGAGAAACCGGGCTGCGCTTTGTTTGACCCGCGGGGCTGTGTGTATACGTCGCGAGCCGAGGCAAATATTTTCTGCCGGTGTCAAAAGCTTTCTGCCTGCGAGGGTGCTTCATTCATGCCCAGCGAGACTTCCCGTATCGAAAACAACGATGAATCGTCGACAATACGACGTCGCGAGCTTCGGATGGACTGGTTACTCTCCTACCCGAGTGGACAACGCGACGATTGTATTTTTAATGATAGTTCCTACGGGATGCTTCCGGCGAAACTGCCGTTCTCCACCGGCGTCACGTTTGCTCGCTGAAAGATATCGCTGAAGCGTGCAAATGCGAAGTAACATGTGGATGAAAAGACCTCTTGATACCTTTGCTACCGGGGTTTTAATAAGTTTCATTCAATTAAGAATTCAGTCGTGATTTCATTGAAACCAGGTTATTGTTTAATCTTTATATCAACTCAGACGAAGATTATGCTCGTTTTTATTGAGACCTTTGACAAGTTACCTATTATGCACTGACTTTATTTAATTTAATCGAGGATTGAGATAGAACTTGATTTTTATTCAATCTTGTACGAGTAAGAAATTTAACTTACAACAATAATTTGTAATTCTTTTTCATAGAACGCTGAAAATATTCTTCCTTCTTCATTCTTCATGAATATTTATAATGAATATTTAAGGAAGAGATAAAAGAAAAGAACTGTAAAGGATTATCTCCAAGAAAGTTTGACCCTGAAGACCATTCACGAATGTTGAAACACCTATAAACTTCCATATTACCGAAACTCCCTAATACCTGTAATACCACAATCAAATAATTCACCGTCTTTCAAATCGAACTACATCCAACATTTAACCCGTTTAAGACAATCTCCTCGTGGACCTCTGGGGATCTCCTTTGGCACTCAAGTTATTATTCAAATGAGTACATACAACCTATACGTAACAGGATAATCCCGCGGTCCCTACGGGCTCCGAAAACTTTCTAGGATTTTAGGACAGGGAGGATTAATCCCTTGGCTGCCAACGGTGTCTCGTAAATCTCGTAGAAATGACAACCGGTACTCGCTTTATGATGCTTCTGACGACTCTCTTCTTCAGAAAAATACCAAACAAATGTCAGGGGTAGGTCGAGTACGCTGAAGGAATGAGGTGTACGAACGTGATGCGATGAGAGGTTTGTGGAAGAAGAGTACTGAATATTTCAGGAAATAAAAAAATTCCTTTCATTTTCAATTTTTCTTCGTTCAGAATTTTCGAATTCTTAAGTTTAAGAATTCCGAAATTTCGTAGTGTTAAAATTCCACAAATTCTTATATCTCAAAATCGTTAAATTCCCTAATTTCCTAATTTCCTAATTTCCCGATTTCCTAATTTCCTAATTTCCTAATTTCCTAATTTCCTAATTTCCTAATTTCCTAATTTCCTAATTCCCTAAATTCCTAAATCTCCAAATTCCCAAAATCCTAAATCTCCAACTCTCCATATCACTGTATCCATAATTCCCTATATCCCTAAATCCCCGAATTCCTAATCTCTGAAATCCCTAAATCCCAAAATCGCAAATCCACATCATCATCCACTATCCCACTCCCTTCACCTAATCATTAAAACGTTCAAATTCATACCTCTCCCTATATCGCCAGTTCCAAGAACTCCGTGCCCTCGCATTCCCGTTCTCGTCCATAAACGAACGATACAAAACGACGGCAAGTTACGAGCCACGAAATGGCTCGGTTAGTCTTCAGAACGGTCTCGCGTTCGCAGGTGCAAGGTGGCATCGCGAAGGTAGATGCGGCTTTGTCTAAGGTGATTATACGCGGAAGAGCGGTTCGACGGATCGTCGCTAATGCACCGTGCACATAGAAGCTTGTCTTCGGGCACGGTAGTCGTAAAAAAAGTAACGAGAGCCCTTTCGCGCAAACCCTCGTTATTGCGGCCTATCGCGATACACGTGGATCCGCCAGAGGAATATGGGTCGTGGTTGCTCCCACAGGACAATAGGTTAGAGACGCGGGGATGTAATTTGCCCGAGCTTCGGGCTAAAGGGCGGAGGAGTTTTAGGTCGTATCGCGAATAGAGGAAAATGTTAAAGGAGATACGAAGAACGGTGTGATAAGAATGGACGTTCAAGAGAGATTCGTTACGATGATATGATTGATACGATACTTGATATAAATTATGATCGGATGATCATTGAATAGCAGATATTCACGTAAATATCTGAGTACAAGGTCATTGTCCGTAGATCCCAATATATGTGGAGTATAACTCCCTCGTATATCAAGATTCGTATTCGTATATCAAAATTCCCTATATTTCTAGATCCAAAGTAATTCTACACAAGCAACTATAAAATGAACGGTTCACCTTCCAAGAAATATTCCAATAAAAGAAGTCTCGTAAGATATAAGCTTTTACGCTTAAACCGTACAGGTAATCGTTGTTCTATCTTGTACCGTGCATATATCGCATAGTTTACTTAACGCGTTTACACAACCCGCCGGTTTATAAAGTCCAGTTAAGATGCCGCTTGATCCTTTCCTTTCAGCTGCTCCCGACCAGAGAGAGAAAGATAGAGAGAGTTCCTGGCCCGTGTTGGTTTTTGTATCACGTGGCATCATTCAAATATGCGATCGATCGATTACGTGCTCGCGGTAACGGTATTCCAATTAACGAGACAAAGAAAGAAATGCTCGGTGGATATCCAGCGGCCGATCGGAACCGATTGCGAGCCGTACCAATAACGAGTTCCCGCGTGATTTCCGGCTACCTGCCATGTCAACGGTCTCATAAAATTCGGGAATTCGAATTGTCGACGGGATGAAAACCGCGAACGTCCAGTTTCGCGTCGACATCGCCAATAAATGTTCAATTTCGCAACATTGCTGTCCTTAGTTAAAACGTTCTCTCCGCTATTCTCTGTATTCGAGGTGTAGGATTTATTTTAAGACCACAGTTAATTACTTATTAGTTAACATCCCTTTATTTAGGATTAGTTTATCATTATTAACTGGGAAATTTTAAGGAATACTAGATTCAGGAATTCCTGAGTTGTGCAATCTTTAGATATTGAAATACCTGGATCCAAAAGATAATTAAATTAAAACATTTCTGGATTTTTAAATACTTGCATAGGGAAGATCTCAGAAATTCCTAGATCGTGGTATCTGTGGATCTTGAAACTCACGGATTTAAAATATCTATAGATCAGGTAAATCTCTAAGTTCCGAAATCCCTAGAATACGAAATCTATATGTCCTGAATTCCCTAGAACATGAAATCTCTAGGTTCCAAATTTCCTAAATTCCAAAATTTCTATATCCCGAAATCGTTATGTGCCAAAATCCCTATATTCCTAAATCGTCATATCTCGAAATCCCTATATCCTAAAATCTTCATATCCCGAAATCCCAATCCCTAAAATGTCTCCCTAGATCGCAAAACATTCACATCCAAAAGTCCCTAGATCCCAAGTTTTCCCAATTTTTGACGATTGCATTTCAACCTTAGATCCTCCAAAAAGATAAACCTTGTGTTTCAATTTTTAGTTATCGCATCCCCAGCGTGTAAAGCATTTTCTTTTACGTTCCCGGTGGATGTAGAAAAGTGAATTTCAGAATGGGTTGATCGTGCGATAAGAGTCCGTGATGGAACCGTGCTTCGAAATTGTCCATCGGTCTCGCACGCGTTTTCATTTCCACTCGATTCGACCCGGTGGAAACGTATCGATCTACCACGGGACGCCATAATCCAAGGTCCGATCCAACCCGGTCGTCGAGAAGCACACGGCGTGCTACGTCATGAAGAATAGTTTCCATGGGTTCTCAGTCGGAACGACATAAACGAGACAGATAAGGATTATCCTACTTCCTCCGCACGCTTTTATTTCGTAACTCCATCCCGTCTTTTTTTCGAACTGGCTCTCCAACCTTTTTGTGTCGTAAACGATCTTACGAGAGGACCGCCATTGTTCGCTTCAGCTTTTGCTAGCCGAGAGTTATGGTGAACAGCAGTATTTGAAAGAAATTCGAAATAGGTTTTATAAGAATGTTACTCTACTTGAATGCATTAAATGTTAAGAAATGTCTTGGATATTTGTGGATAGAATAAGTTGTAAGAACATATGATAATGATGCTACCTTTTTATATGTACATGTTATCTTTATGGATAACAAGATGTATACAAGATGCCATCATTTTTATAATGGATAAAGATATCATTTTCTTGATAAATAAAATTTGTGTATACATTTTATTGGCCCTGTATCAATAAATAAGTGACCCATGTTCACATGACAGGCAATTTGTAACTTCATAATTTTGCATCGAAAATATCGAATCTATTATTCGTGCAAATCAATGTTTCAAATTTCTGTGGTTTGACTGTCAGGAATACACATATGCATCTGCTGAATGAAAGTCAAATTGATCAACGGCGAATGAAACTAAAATATTGAAAATTTTCATGTCACTCCGATTGGCTTGTTAACAACGATATCGTACGATCAATCATTCAAATCAAAATCCATGTTTTATCGAGATTCTCGTACCGAAACCTATGAACGCATGGGCACAGCGATTATTCAACACGTGGAACAAACGTCAGCCAGAAACGATTTTCTCGACTGTCGCTGTTAACGTGGTTGACGCAAGATAAATGTCGTGGACATTGAAAATGTTTAACGCGATGATATACAAAATTTCGGTTCGAGTTTGCTCGGAATCTTGAACTTGGAAGTTGAGATAAATGTTATTCAATTTATAAGGTGAATATTATTCAACTTGTAACAGAAAGATGAATATTATTGAACTTATAGCTGAAACATAAATATTATTATTTATTAATTTATTTTTATTATTTATTCCATTTGGTCGAATATTGATGTCAAAACTCTGGAAATATAATTTATGTAGGTTCCATATCAGTAGGTACTTAGGCATCGTGTTAAAGACATGAGAGTCTCGCTATATGGCCCTTGACCTAGATGTCGATGTAAAAGCGGGAAAGGTTGTGTAAAGAGGTACATAAACGGTAAATTTGAAAATTTAAGACCTCTTTTCTACGTTAGAGAATTTAAAAATTTGTAAATTTAATTTATAAATTTGAAAAATTGCATAATATAGAATCTGGAAATTTGCCAAACTGAAAATGTAATATCTGAAAATTTACAGATGTAAAATTAAAAAATTTTTAAATATGAAATCCTGAGAACATGAAAATCCGAAGATATAAAAATTAGAAAATTAGTTCTATTTCCAAAAAATGTGAAGGCGTGTTAATTCGTAAATTAAAAAATTGCACTCGTCCCAAGATCATGAGCGTAAGAGAAGAAGTCCTCAACGCAAGTTCGATGTTCTCAACATCGGCCCATTTTGTACTATCAAACGAGTTTTTGTCGAAGGTGAAAGGATGAAGCACTAAACTTTTCATCTCCATTACGAACGTGTTCCAGGAGTGCACGTGAGACGTGTATCGAGTAACCGTAGCCCGAAAGAAGGGCCCCCGGGTTGCTGGCCAGTTATTCGTGGAATGTCGAAAGGATCTTCGCCTTTGTTCGTAAGGATATAGCCGTGTGAGTGGTACGCTTTACAATGCGAATGGGGGTGGTTTAAACAAGTCGTCGGTCGAGTATGCCCTCGGTGAAGCATTGATTCTGAAACTGGACCACAATGAGGGACCGTTTTGTACGGAGGGGCATTCGGCTGGGCACGCGAGGGATTCTAATTGCACCTGTGAAATATCGTCTACGAGTACTTTCGTTCCCCTCTTGACAGCTGCTGAATCATCGACTGTTGATTTATTCAATTCTTTGTTAATTATTTTGTCTTTCAAGATTCATTAGTAATTAAGTGTTCATTAGATAGAAATTTATGTAAATAGAGATTTGTTGAAATAATATTTGGTGAATGGGCGATATAATGCGTGGCAATATAGTGGAAGGATGGTACAGTTGTAGTGACTCAGTTAGTGACGATACAGCGAGTGATAACACAACGCGTGGTAACTCATCACGTGGCGATATAACGCGTGGTAATTCAACTCGTGATAATTCAACTGATGGTAATACCACATATTGCGATATAACGCATGGTAATTCAACTCCTGATAATTAAACTTATGGTAATACTACAAATTGCAATATAACGCGCGGTAATTCAACTCGTGATAATTCAACTGATAGTAATACTACAAATTGCAATATAACATGTGGCAGTACTGTTCCTGACGACCTAATTTGTGGTACGTTACCGCATGGCGATAAAAAGCGTAAGGAAATCCGCAGCTATAAAACACGAGTCCGTCACTGTTCGTCGAAATAAAATGGTAAGGTCACTTCATTTTATAAACTCCTCATTCTACCCACTGTTACGATCATCGGATCTACATTTACATGCGATAAATAAGGATGGCCTTAGGATAAGTAGCAAGTAAATTATTTATCAAGTTTCAAGCTTATCGAGGAGAGAATGTTGCAGTGAAAGCTCGAGAATCCTGAAAGAATGTTCAAGGAACTTTTTTTAAAACGAGATAAGGTTCATTGCATCGATTGCTCTTCGCTAATCAAGTAATTCTTTGTAAGCAGCAAATAAAGAAGAAAAACTAAAATAAAATATTAGAGTCTTACAAAATATTTAAATTATTTGAAAAAGATACACAACTACACAGGATAAGCAAATAAACACATTATCTATAAATTACACTTAGATCACGTTACCAGAAAATGATATAAAATCGTTAGAATTTTTAGAAACTTAAAAGAAGTATATGAATTTAAATATCCTAGAAAGTTAACAGGAATATTCCCAACAATTTAAAGACATATCCTGAACGTTTAAAACAAATATTTAACGAGATAATTGAAATTTCTAAGGTGTGTACGTCTTCCAAGAAAGCGTTCAAAAGATCCCAGCACTTGTTTATGTAATAGCTATTTTACGAAACATTACATTTTCCATCATAGAACGTGTTCCTATTTACATTTATGTAATTCGTCGTTCTCTCGCTCGTACTCAATACATCTTAGAAACACTCTATTACTACTTTCTTTTTTAACACGTTGTCAACCATTCAGATAGATTCGTCTCGCTCAACGATACTCCATTAAACAATCATTTTTCACGGAGTTAATATACAGGTGGAACAAACACTTTATGTAATTTCCGGTGTATTTTAATGAACTTCAATGTACTGGGTGGTCCAAAAAAGACCAATGACGTACTCCCAAAATGTCTCCTAATCTGTATGCAACCTTTCGACCTAGCACATTTTTAAGAATGTATACGAAAATATGTCATTTATATTTTGTAGCTGTTGAACTTAATTAATAAATAAATGCTCAAAAATGTCAGTGACTATCAAACTTAGTCTTTAAAACTATATCCTTGAAAATGTAACTAGTAACTGCAATCATCTCCAATATGAAAATATTGAATACTTTGAAGGGTGTAAAAGAAGGTTAACCTCAAACTGGACCAGAACCTCCCAATAGAAATCGAAATCTTGTTACAGAATTTGTCGAGGTTAGGTTAACTCCATTTATGCAAACACGAGCGATTCGGAAGCGTTGTAAAGAATTCTCACGAAACGGAGAACCACTGAAAACGACTTCGTCATATCATCGGCTTACGGATGATCGGCTGTAAACCCCTCAACGTATCTCGATCGCCACGGGGATAAATCGGTTTTGAAAGCCGAGTCGTTTCACCGTACCACAAATACCGTTTCATTTATCATTCAATGCACGTCCTCTACGCCTCTGATTGCTACATTGTAATAAATAATGACAGTTACCGACGGGGAAACTTATTTCTCGAACGCGATGTCATAATAGAAATGAAATCGTCGAGTCAATATTTGGAATAGATCGAACTCGAAATCACGCGTGACGCTAGGTAAATTCTCGTTTTCTTCGAACGCCAGTAAATTTCCCTATTCCAGGACCGAGTTTCAGGTTAATTGCGCCCGAACCACCGATATGGAAAAGAAGCTAGCTTCGTTTCTAATCGATTGTTCCCTCGACGAGTTTCCTCTTCGCAGCACGTTCGTGACAAACGCCAATTAGGGGAATTGATTAACAGAATGAATTCAAGTTGATCGAAGCGACTGCCTCTGCGAACTGCTTCTATTACATTTTTCTTTAAATTTAACTTGCATTTATCTCGGAACCCTTGATTTTCTATTGGGCTTTCTTTTGTATCAAGTCTCCAGTTAGAATTTAAAATACAGTATCGTTTCTTCTAGGGCTCTCTTAAAAATATTCCTATAAATATACCTACAAAGATTTCTAATATTTCTATAAATATTATATAAATACTAAATATAAATAAAAGTATTCCATAAATATAAATATTAATTTTAATTTAACTACGTTTGCACACCACACGTGTAACCATAAACTTAATAAAAAAAAATAATTCAAATTATTGTATTAAACCCAGAGATCTTCAGGAGAGGTAAAATTAGAGTGGATGTAAACGGTCTCGCACCCTACAGTCGGTTAAATATTAGGAATAAGAAGAGGTTTATGAACGTTCGAGTAAAATAGTGGGTTGCGAAAACCCCTTGAACCGAGAACAATTTGATTCGAAGCTCGAGAAAAGAGGCTGGCCGTGTCCGTGCTCGAGGATGAAAGTTCCAGTCTGCTGCGTTCTCATCTTACGACGTTAGATGACTGCGCACCGCGGCTGCAATTGCGATCTATGCACCGGAAGTTCCGCGTAATGAGCGCTGCCTTTAAGGGGACGACGCGTACCATTAAGTACAGCGTGGACCGAGACGTCGCGCTTCTTCAACGAGCTTCTGAAATACATTTACACACCTGCCTCTCCTTTCGAATTAAGTCTACGAATTTCTTCAAACGGATCTCTGGGTCAATCTTGAACTCATGCGCTACCTCTTGTTAACCTCTTCTATTCTACTGTGTGTCCTGCATTTTTATTTCTTTAAATAAAATTTTGTGAAGTATTTGGAGTGGATCAAAATAAAATCAGTGAAAATATACAGAGAATAATCAGTGAAAGTATGTGAAGTATATTCATCAGTGAAAGTAGAGACTTCTTGTATGTTTACACAATTTCTTCTTTATCTTTTCGATCCTCCGTTACATCGTTGCATTATGTCACATAAAATACGAAACTATTAAATTTCGCTAAACAATATTTTATAATAAATAAAATCATTTCTTGTCTCTTATAACTACAATTTTTGTTGCACATTTGTGAAATTATACAATTTACCTTTAAGTAAATATTCCATCATAAATTATTTTCTTATGTATACCATCTTTTATTATTTATTTCTCTAATTTTCTATTACATCATTTTTTAAATAAACCTTGATTCTTGAGTCACTATTTTTTGTTTACGGTAAAAATTCAGACTATTTCTTAAAAAGCCACGAAGAATAACTTGTAACGTGTAAGATCACACGGCTTGATCATGCAATTACGTAAGGGAAATTCATTTGGGGTTTAAAGTGCGCATAATTTGAATCATAAACCGCAACAACTGGCTACGGAACACTTCTTACAAGGTCCAGTTTGATGTCATAAACGTTCACGGAGGGTAATTACCGAGTGCGAGCGTATAACAGCGAAATTCGAGGGGTGGACGAGTCGTTGTCGAGGAGTTTGGTCCACGCTTTGGGTGTCCTGCGGTTTTTCGACCGCGGTACGAGAGAAGAGCACCGCAAATCGTCCCAAACTGTCCGCTCTGTTATTAGCCGTCCTGCCACCGCGAACGATCTCGTTTGCGGCGATAGAAAACAAAAGCAACGGAGCGCGGAGATTAAAGAAATAAAAAGAAAAGGAGGGAAACACGTGTCGGGATGCTCGAAAATATGACCGGTCCGTTTCGTTGTCCGACGACGATAATAATTTTTGAGCGACAGTTATGACTGACGGGACACGTACAGCGAGCACGGAAAAAGCGATTCCACACAATGGACCGTGACAGCTGCACATTTTTATATATAAAACGACACCGAACTCTTGGAACCCTTTCTATTCATATTTCTACGGTTTATTTCGGTTTTTTTCTACGAGTGCTTTTGTACGTTTAGGGAAAACTGTGGGCGACGACATTTTTTCATTTTTTAACGAAACGTAGCTGTCTTTTGGAATTTTCAACTTAACCTTTTGTTCATATTTCTGTGATCTCTTAATGCAAGTTATTTAGGGTTAGAGCTAGGGATTTAAAGAATTCAGTCCTGTTCATTCACCCCTTAAAGTGGACTTAGGAACGTATATACACGATTTAAAAAATTCAGGAACTATGGATCGATAGATTTGATCGAGATGGAGGAAACGAGTTTCTAATGGACCTGTCGCAATTCGAGCCAAGAATTTAACCACTCTAACTACACACGTGTCGTAACGTTCTGCATGCTTCGGGAATTTACGTAAATCGATTTAATTTCCTCCATCGATAAAAATTCATGAACTGACACCTCTCGTAAATCGTTTATGGTTTATAGGGTGCCACACCGTGTCGCAACGACGTGACGTATGTACGGTGTCCATCGATGCTGATTACAAATAACCAACAATGAAACTAAAATGTACAGACACGAGAATTCAATAAAACGATAGTCACGCAATAATTTACGACTTTAAAAAGAATTAGAAACAATGCAAGTATACGTTATATAAACGATCAAGGTGACCCAGATAAATTGACATGTGGTACAAAGCTAATTTTTGCTCATATCAAATATCTGTGATAAAATAAATGCAAAGAAAAATTAGTTCAGGAAAATTATATTAAAATTTTATTCCACAAAAGTAAAAGGGTTAGAAGCCCTATGCCAAATATAATAGGTATATTGATACATAGTCTAACAATGTACAAATAAATAAAATGAGAAATCCGCATAAAAATGTACGTTTTAAATCGTGAAGCTTAAGTATGCCGTGTGTACCGCAGTACCCCACCGATAAGAAGGTAATTTAGTGCGTTATCGAAAAGGGTTTCAGGTTGATTCCCGCGGAACATCTTTAAAATCGAAAGCCGCATTCCGAGCGAGTTAACTCGATCGCAGTGGAGAAAAAAAAGGATGAGAGAAACACGAAGAGAGACACGCAAAGCGGAGAGTGACCGCGCTCTTCTACGGCAGGGAGTATCGGATCAAGGCAGCAGTACGCGGTAGAGGAGGCAAAGCGGGCCTCGAGCGTGTTCGAGCGGTTTAGAAGCGTCGTCGGTTTGGCACGCGTTGCGGGAAGAACGAGGAAAGCGTCGCGTCGAAGAAGGAGGAGAACGGCGACGAGAAAAGCGTCGATCGAGAACGGGAGAAGGCGTCGGAGACGAGGCGGAGGATCGACGAGAAAGCTTGATAGGGCAGGCCGACGGTGCGACGAGGACGAGGCGACAGAACGGAGCAACAGAGTGCGACGCGTTCGGTGTTCGTGCTACCAGGCGAACATGAACGTGGCCGCGTGAAAAGCAGACGAAGGGCGTTCTATCGTTCCCGGAAAGAGGGAAAAAGACGAGGAACAAGCGGCGTACGAGCGGAAGAAAGAACCCGCCAGCGGGAAAGAGAGCAACAAGAGAGGCCAAGCGGAGACTGTGCCGACGCGACGGAGCGAGCGAGACGCGGCCGAGAAGAGGAAGAACCCGAATCGAAGCAACAGGTTGCCGAGACACATCCCCCCGGACTGGGGATGCGACCCCGGAGAAATTCCGCGACGTGATTGCCGCGATACGTTGACGCGAGTCCGATCGAATTAGCAAACGTCGCGAGACATTTCTCCGCAAATCCTCCACTCCCTATGAAGGGTCGAACATACGGTATACGAACACGGTTCGAAGGGTTATATTGCACTAGAGAATTTCGGTACATGGTTTTAAACGATTTAGTATCGAATATTTTTCTTATGGAATATATCTGTTAGGAGACTGTTGGGAACTTTGTATATTTTGGCATTTGGGAATTTGAGAACTTTCTACATTTTGAGAGGTAATAATTCGAAATACAGTTTTGGAAATTTAGATATTTGAAAATTGTAAAAATTGAAAATTGATGATTTTGGGAATGTAGAGATGTAGAATTGTAGAATTGTAAAAAAGTCAAACTTAAAACAGTAAGAAATTTAAATCTGAGTTACCAAAATAATCCCCATATCGATACCATTAAGTTGACATCCCTAAGACATCCTAACATTTCAAATGCCAACTTACCAGACACACAAGAATTCCACAATACTTATAAAGAAAATCTATCATTGCTTTCAGCTCGGTGAGGAAGCAAATTTAAAATATAAAATCTAAAAACAATTGCATCGAGCCTTTCCGAAACTACCAAGAAGAACAAAGGGTATACTCCCGTTTAAAATTCGCGAGAGATCGTTTCGCCCATTCCAGCGTTCCGAATAATTTAACCGCTATCCGATCGGAATATCAGCAACGCAAATGGTTTCAGGTTGTAGACAGAACGTCTGGCTGGCGGATCGTGGCTCGTCGCCACGTGAATCATATTTAATGCAACAACAGCGGCGAGCATCAGAAGCGATCGTAAAGCTCGCCATGCTGCAGTGGCCAGCAACGCACCGTAAATTTTTTGCTTCTCTCTGAAAGAACACGTAGCTGTATCCGATTCTCCACGGTCATCTGGGTGTTCGTTTCTGATCGGTAGAACCCCCGATCCCTCGATAAACGATCGACCAAGAAACAAAAGTGCTCCTTTAAACAACCTTCTATATCTTCAATGTTTCCCTTTAACTTGAGGTTATCTTATATTTTACTATAATAAAGTTATACTTTGTTGTATTCTTTATACCTTCAGAATGTTACATTTTATATTCTTATTACATGTTTTGTCACATTTTGCATTTAAATTCGATATAAGTTCATACTGCACATGTGTAGAGGTACACTTAGTGTTCCATATATCCCTTCATTACTCTGTTACACACATTCTAATGCTGGTAAAATTGTAACATAATAGGT
This sequence comes from Megachile ligniseca, assembly GCA_945859555.1. NCBI lineage: Eukaryota > Metazoa > Arthropoda > Insecta > Hymenoptera > Megachilidae > Megachile > Megachile ligniseca. The sequence goes on from OX243784.1 coordinate 7,292,399, forward strand.
CATTGTGAAGGTCATTTCAAGGTCAACTGTTCCTGCCTTTAATGTCGTGTTAGCTTGAAGTTAATAAATTTTTACCTGAACGTGTACAATGCGTGGTATTCGAGTCATCCGCGATACCGTCAATTATTTAGTTATTTGTAGACAAGGATTTGTCATTATCAAAGTTGCACGGGCAAAATATCCGACGCGCGCAAGACGTTCATTACAGCGTGCATTTTCCTTTGGCTTTATCACGATTCCCATATTTTTTCCAGGCATTCCCCTTGAACCTGGCTAAGGATAGAAGGGTCGCATCCCTATCGCGGTATTTCATCGAAGTTCCTCCGCAAAAGCGAACAGTCGTCGGTGTGCACTCGTTGTTCCTTTTTCCTCGGAGCATCATCATCATCATCATCCCGACCGCGAAAGAATCACGACGCATGCACAGAAGGTTGCAAAGGAACGAGCAAACATTTTCTCTTCGCTTTTATGTCTGGCTGGTGCACTTTTGCTCTCTTTGCGGGACCGTCTCTTGGATCTCGTAATTACCGTGATCAAACAATGCAACGGAGAATCGTATGTTCTTACCGGCGACGATGATCCGTGAATGTGGCCGTTCCTGTACCTATGGCGTCGCTGACGTCGCGATGGAGGAGCCTAAGGACATTCCATGCTAGACCACCATAGAGGCCGAGGGATCAATTGTGACCGCATGATGCTCTTTGAGAGCTGTGCGTGATAATACACAAACGGATATGCGGTCAAAAGCCAAAGAGAATCTTGCTGATACACGTGTGAATCGGGAATTCATGCTAAATACGATTGACAGAACATGAAGGCACGTTCGAGAATGAATAATCATTTTGTGCGATTGACTTCGCAGGTACATGGGATTTTGCTAATTGGGATTTCGATTTTAGTAAATGTCATTTTGCTGATTGGGGTTTTGGAGATTTTAGTAGATGCGATTTTGCTAATTGGGGTTTTGAAGATTTTGGTAGATGTCATTTTGCTAATTGGGGTTTTGGAGATTTTAGTAGATGAGATTTTGCTAACTGAGGCTTTGGCGATTTTAGTAGCTGTGATTTTGCTGAAATTTTTTTATATTCAAAGTCATGTGAAAATACTGTACACTTTTTTTTATTTTCATTAACATAGACAGGAAGATATTTAAATTCCAGAAAAGTCTCATTTGTTACAATATACATTTGTCACAGTATATGTAAATAAAGTCACAGTATGTATGTATATTTTGTCACAAAGCATATAATCTAACATGAAAATAAAAAGAGTGAACAAATCCTCATCTCCAAATGAATAAATGAAACGTAAAATTTAACAACCCCAATAGCTTTCTTCTAAAAGTGACATATAAACGCAGAAAAAAAATAAAAGTAATTAAGGTTAGGTACACAGGAGATGCATTACAGAGCAAACGTGCGCGCAATGATCCAATTTACAAAATTGCATTCGCGTCAACGTAGAACAAAGAAAATGAACGAATATCAAAAAACGTCGTGTACCACGTTCTTTGTTGACTATGGCGAGATGGGGTGGAAAGAGCGAGGAGAAAGAAACAGTAAATATAAATTATTATCCCGCATTTTCATGGCGTAAATGAGAATGGAAGGTCACGTGCTACAAAAATGATGATACATGAAGTGCAAAAGTTACGGGAATAACGTGTCAAAAAGTTGCTGCTATTCAAGGGACAAGTTCTTGAAAAGAAAAAGAAGGGACATTCTTGTTAACTTGAGATCTGCGATCTTGATATACAAAATGTAGCTCGCAACGTAATTTACGAGCTTGACAATCTTGCAACTCGATTGTTTTCGTAACGTGTATTTACGGCGAAGGATAAGATCTTCGTATTCGCATTCCTTTCGGAGGAAAAGTTAATCTGCGCCTTGATATTAATTACCGTTAATAACATTGCGAATGTAATCGTACGCTTTCAAGTGGATTGACTTCATTAAGAGAATAATTCAATTACTTTGAACGATCATCCGGTCGAAAGTTCCAAGAATTAATTACGGCTCCCTTCGGGATCTGACATTGAAAGAGCGATCGAAATAAAAAATATCAAACCGATATTATTTGAATTTCATGAAAATCTTTAATCTTCATCAGACAGGTCGAACGAATTTCGTGGGGGATTTATAAAACTTCATTTTTATTTTACTATTTATTGCTGCAAATATTAGAAATAAATATGGTGGTATAAATACTAATTTATTTTATGTATCATTTCACCCTTTTGTATTACAAGAACTAAATCCACTGTGTATTTTTCAAAATAAAAGATTCGTAGTCGTACTTAAAAATAATGAAAATGAAATGAATAGAAAATAACATAACCTAAAATTATTTCGGGAAATAAATTTACGATAGATGCAAACTAATTCTGCGTCCCTGGATGAAATCAAACGGAAGGTCTGAAGGAGGGAGGGAAAAAAGGGAAGAAAAAAAATAACTGGTTGTCTGCAACCCTTGACAAGAGGGCAAGAACCAGACGAGCGCAATCGAAAGGGCCATTGTTACGAGGAATCGAGGACAGGATATTACTCGTTAGTTGTGATTCGAACTTTTTATTACGACATTGTTTCTCCTCCTACCCTCCATCCTGCTATTCAGAACTGAATAGGAATATTAAAATGCATCGTGCGTTAATGGGCGGTCTTGGTATTTCATAATTAGCGTAATTACCAATCGTGTGTCACGGAGATTTATTGAAAAGCGATTAAAAAATAGCTGGAGATCTTCAGCGATATTGTAAGATGTCTGAAACGTTTATTGCGTCGTGAATAAATTTTAATGACGATTTTACTTTGTTCGAATCTATGACAATTTGAATGCTTCGGAATTTCAAAAATTTTGGTAACTTGGGAATTTAGGAGTTTTGAGATTGGAAATTTAATTTCAGTAAAATTGAAAAATCCTGTCTTCAGAAATGTATTAGTAATATGAAAATTAAGAAACCACGAGAAGATCCAAAAGCTCTCAAGTCCTCCATATATCAATTTCTCCTAGACCTTACCACTACCACCCTAGGATTCCAATCTTTCGAACTTTCCGATTAAAGAGGAATTAGTGAATTTATGACACGAAGGTTCGATATCTTAGTCAGGATTAATGTTTTGAACGTGATCGCATTAACCGAAGGGCTGCTACGCACAGAAGCCAGCACTCGAGCAATCCCGTTTTCCCGCAAGCCATATCAATCCAATTCTATAAATAATGGGGAAACTCCGTCCTTGGAGTTCATAAATAATGGAATCCCTACTCGCGGGCTATTGCCGCTGACAAGAATTGACTGCCGGCTACTACATTCGAGAATTCGAGGATGCAACCACCGGGCCCAGCTATTATTTCACGTGGAAGAGCAACCCGTGATCTCCGTGTGCTGAATCCTCCCCCTCGTATGTATTTTTAATGGCCGGCTCTCTAATTTATTTACGTTTACACGTCCCGTAAATTTCCCGACGAGGAAAGATTAACGTCGCTTTATCAGAATTTGAAAGAAGTCCATCTTATCGGCGAACGGTAAATACTAGTCACGATTTTCAGCGCAACCCTTCGAGCAGCCCGACAAATGGTTCGGCAAACAGTTTTGTTCGACTGAAAAAACATCGACTATTATGTCTGAAAACACGACGATGCCGGAAATTGCGGAGGCGAACGATTATCGAACGCTGGACCGAGAGTGATCATCGTGCCACGGCTCGATTAACCCTCGAAAAATGAAAATGTTTGCCACACCTGAAATGGAAGCCATGATGAATGGTCCGCGCGGCGATTTGTTTCTCTTTATTCCCGTTTCGGTGAACTTCTATTTCCGACTGCTACAAGAAACGGACGCCATGTTGGATATTATCGATATCGCTTTTTCTTTCGAACTTTTTAGCTGTACAGATTAAAATGGAGACGGATTAAAATGGAATTGTGATTTTCACTTGGAGTTCGAGAATATTTTTTTTTATTTTAAAATTGAGATTATGAAGTGAACCCCTAATTGTTCTACGATCAAAGTATGACCTCAAAAAAAAGTACGACTTCATCAAAATTGTACAATAAATAAAAGTAACAATATAATGAAGATCTAAGATGTGAATAAAAAAAAAATGTCAGATATTAACATGAAGAAATGTTAGATATAAACATACAAGTCATCTATATATAAAAATAGTACATGTACTGCAAAAAAAAGATGTCTGACATGGAAGACATTACTTTGATGAAATATTTTGTACATATCACGTCCCTTAAGATAATCTTGCTGTGTTATTTTGTATATCTTCTATATGTAAAAAGTATAATAAAATATACAAAATATTTGAATATTAAAAATGAATCTAACAGTGATACCTATAATAGGTACATAAATTTTTCAAGTAGATTTCACGTCAACAAGAGGCGGGTTTTTTTTGCGAGGGAGCAATAACAGTATTCCCAGGGCACCGTAAATTTAAAAGTTGCTCAGCATGAAGAAGAACAGAGCCGGAAAGGTCGTCCCGTGGAGTCCAGAAGGTAATCGACGCGGAGCGTCCTTTTCGTCTGACCTTTCTTCGACGAAAAGCCTCGCTGGGACACACATGTGCACCCGTTGGAAGTTTAGACGTCGACCGTTGACCTGGCTTCCCAAATTATTCAGCAAGATCCCGACCCTGGGCTATATCCCACCTCCGACGCGGATATTGAAGTCGCTTCGTGAACGACGGAAGTTGAGACTCGAGTTCTACCCGATACGTGCGATACTTAATTCACGAACTGACGCTTTTATCACTTGCACATACTCAATTCGGTTACTTGCATCGACGCCGGTTAACCTTTCCTTTGTTTAGAAGCTGGTGAAACACGTTACGTAAACGCGGCTTTATGGACGTTTTACTGGGAGGTTGTGTTTGTGCAATAAAAATAGAGCCGCCATAACGGTGTAAGGGATGTTACATCAAATAATCGGGAAGTTATGTGAAGAATATACAACTAGGTAAAATTACATAGTAATTATGTGTACAATATGTGGACATGTTTTGGGTAATTGAAATTGATAGCAAGAAGTTGAAGATGTGCCCAAGATCAAAGTCAGCCATTTTGAAATAATCATGAAGCTAAATGAAAAATTGACACAACTAGGTCAACATAATATGACAAAGGATATGTACATATAAGTATCATATTCAAAAAGAAATTCAAGTTGGAACAAATTTGATAAAATACATCCCCTAAGAAAGATGGCTGATTAATAAAAAAATTTGTACTTCACACGTGCTATTTTCTAAACATTATACAAAATTTTTGAAGAGTGAAATCAATGTATCTACAATTGTTAGAAGTTCTAACCTAACCTAACCTTCCTAAACGTCGGTCAAGGTTAATGGTTTCTCAGGATCACCATATTTTATTGTCAGCTGAAAGGCGTTTTATGTCGAACCAACTTTCGTTTTCCTAGTGACAGGAAATCAGTGGGGCGTTCTCGAACGGTCTCACCGTCGGAATAAATAATAGTAAAAGCGCGGGGAAACAAATGGAACGGACACGAGCTTGCATCGAGGCAGAATTCCCTAGCCGAGAAGGACCGTCTCTGAAATAACGAGACCGGTAAGTCGCGGACAATCCCGTGTTTCACTGGGTTATTTTGGCTCACCCCAGGGAAAGGACTGTTATTTCTGTTCCATAAGTTAATACGCACGGGAACAGACCTTCCTTTCCTTCCTGTAGTTTTCGTTCTGCGTCCCGGAGAAAAGTATTGCCGGTTATTTATCGTGGACCGCGTCGACTGTTTGCTGTTGCAGAATTACTCTTTTCTGTACGCTCAACTTTCTACTGACGTGATCGAAAAATATTTCATTCTTGCGTATGAAATGTTACATTTGCGGAAATCAAGTTTTATACAATTTTTAAAGTTGTACGAGTCTCCGAGACATAAATATCTTAATTACTAGATTTCTGAATTTTCTGGATTTTTCAAAATTTGCAAATTTTCTCAGATTTCAAATTTTGGGAATTTTAGAATCTTACTATTTGGAATTCCCTAAATTCCCAAACCTCTCTGTTTGGAATTCCCTAGATCTCCAAAATCTCACTGTTTGGAATTCCCTAGATTTCCACATTTCTAAAGTCCCAAAATCCCCAAATTCGAAAATTACAAAATTCCCAAGATCCCCAAACCCTAAAATCCCCAAATCCCAATATACTTAAATCCCAAGATCCCCAAATCTCAAAATTCCCCAAATTCTAAAATTACAAAATTCCCAAGATTCCCAAATCCCAAAATCGCAAAATCGCAAAATCCCCAAATCCTCAAATTCCAAAGTCCCCAAATCCCCGAATTGCTAAATTTGCACCAGCACCCACAAAAACCCTAAAATTTCCCCAAAACTCCAACAATGTCCACAAATCTGAAAGTTCTGCAAAAGCCGGCAGTTTTCAACTAAAGTCTCCAACCATAAACGGTGAACGCAAACGTACGATTCTATTCGAATCGAGCGCGAAGAAAGGAAGAAAAGAAAGATGGAAGTAATGGCTTCTTAAAAGCTTCCACAAGTTCTAAGGCAAGTGTTAATTACGGTTCCTATCGAGACTCGAAGCTTCCAAAGGGTCCACCCATGGACTCGAGAGGTGCTCTTCGAGGATTTTATTTTATTCCGCTTTATTTGATTTTATTTCGTTAGCACGGTGGTCTCGAGGAGTCGTGAGCCAGCGCAGATGGAGCAGAGCTCACCGGAATATTATGGAACAAAACGATTCCACGGCCTTGCCGGCCATATATTCGTGTCGTAAAGGGTACAAAATGGAGGCCGTACAAGGAAGACAGGACGATGATCCCCGGCAGAACTGGGATTTCTTTCTGGGATTCCCGAACGTGCATGATTGATGATGCTGTTAACGTGCGTTAATGATACGCCTCATTTGTTCGGAAAATTCTACTGCGATATACCGAGAGGTAATTCGGAGAAAATTTCTCTTTCGGTAAACGTTTCGTTGATATATGACTTCGACCCGAATAAATACTTTTCAACATTATTTCAAGGTAATGGTTTACTTTTCAAGATTGATGGTATGTTAATTGTGCTATGCTTATTAATATTTTAATGATGCGGTCGGAAATTTTTTGTTACAGAAATAATTTGTAGATTTTCGGAACAAAATGTCGGATTTTACATTTATTTTAAATTACAAAATTGTTAAATTATTATTAAGTTTAAATGACATAAAGATCAGCTACTTCAAAATGAGGATCAAATAGAATGCACGAAAAAGGACTTCGAGATAATCTACTACATAATGAGTGTTAAAAATGATCGAAATGAAAGGTATAAAAAATTTGTAGGAATTAATTAACTAATAATCGATGAGTTCTATTACGGCGCGTTTAAATCAATTTGAAGCACGGATTGTCCGATTATCGTGCTTAGCCCGCATAATCAAGACGCGTCGTAATTGAGAGCGGGTAATATCTGACCCAGCGATAATAATCGGTTAATTGGGAAATCGTAATTTCCTGGGGACGATCGAATAGAATCGCGAAATCGCGCGATACGTTTTCAGCGGATTTACGGTTATAACAGTACTCTCCACCTGCGCTCTGTATAAAGGGTTATTGTGGCGAGCTTTCAGATACCATTCTCTTGGCCGATCCGTTGGCAGGACAATGGCTTATGCTAATTCCTGCCTCTATGTAGATGTCCTTCCGACTCGCTGTACACAGGCTACGCGTGTAATACGTCAGATTTAAAATTCAACGCTACGAACGCTAGCGGCGAACGCGAGATTAACTATCGGAGCTTGCGAACCGGCAATAAAGGGAATAGAGAAGGAAAAATATTGGGAAAAGGGTGACGCGATATGCGATTAATACGACGTGCCTTATCGCTGTTTTTTTTTTCGGAAAACGGATTCGCAGGATTATGACCGTGATATTTGCGGACCGTTACCTACTATTTGTATTTACCGACTATCGGGTCGCAGCTGAATTTAGGAAATTTCTAGCTTCACAATTTTCAAATTTTTCATATTGTCAGATGTTTATGTTCTCTCTCAATTTTCAACTTAAGGGGTTTATGAATTAACTATCGAATTTACAAAATTTCGAACTTCTTGATTTTCCAAATTTCCAGATTTTTAAATTATCGAATTCTTTAATTTTTCTAAGAGATCAAATTCCCTAAATTCTCTAAATTCCCCAAATTTCGTTAAATTTTGAATTTCGAATTCTTCAAATTTCCCAAGTGCTCACATGCCCCGCATTCCCAAAGCATACACACCATCAATTCGCGCGTCGGTATATTGTTCGAAGTCGTCCGGAAAAAAAAGTGGCGCAATGAAAAACGCAACACAATTTGTTCATCTAAGCGCGTACATTTCCGAACGGTTAGAGAGAAGAAATTTTGTGAACGATAACAGCCATACGTTCTCACTCGGTTACCGCGCAAACAGACAAAGAAAAAGAAAACAAACGGGTTGTACCGAGAAACATGATTTGCTAGATCGCATCCAGCGGTTCGACCTTCCTTTATCCAACGGTTCGAGGCCCGCTTCAAAGAACAGCCGGAAAAATAAACGCGAGACTTCTGTCACGTTCCATGAGCATTAGAACCGGAGGAATTGCGGTCGAGATGATGCTCGAGCGATTCACGAGAGCCGGCAAAGAGCAAGAGGGCAAACGGACCTTTTCTCGTTAATTGAAAGCGACAAGCAGCTTTTTCTTCCGTTAATCTCGAACCCGGCAGAAAAGAAAGGAAACGAAGAAATCGGTTGGCACACGATGCAGCGCCGAGCAACGACCGACTGTTTTGACAAATGACGGGAGAGAGCCTCTCCGGAGAAACGCACATGTCCCGAGAAACTTGCCACCCTTCCACCACATGTGCCACGCGAATTGTGTGTCAGGAGGATCGTAAAAATCCGACGCCCATAGCTTTTCCTGTGAATTTTCACACGAGAACTTCCGCTGCCTGGCCCTCGTTCGATTAACTTTCCGAACACGCGAAACTACTTTGCGCCTACGAATTGTGCTTATTTACCGGAAAATCTACGGGGAAAAATCGAGACAGTTATCGAACTAATTGCCTCTTTCATGAGTGAATTTCTCGAAAGCTGCTGCGATTGCACCTGCAGTTTTTCACGATTTTTGTAATATGTTAGGAACATTGGTACAAATAATAGGTATTCATTGTAACTAGTATTATTGGTGTCGATACAATTTCTTTTATTAAATATTTCTTGCACTTTGCGTAAATACATTTTTCGTAAACAGATGTCGAATATTAACAATTCATGAAAATGTTTTTACCTTGATATATTTTATTTTTCAATTCAAAATATCTCATGAATCATTAATAACTTTAATGTGCGATTTTATATGATCCGGAGAATGATCTTACACAAATACAGTTTTTTATATGGAGTCTCTTCGTAATAAATTGTGTAAAGAAAAATAAATGGTTCCGTTAAAAAAAGTGGAATTTACATAAAAATTACACCGATGTCTCTCTTCGTAACAAATTGTGTGAAAAAAATATGTTTCCGTTAAAAAAGTGGACTTTACATAAAACCCACACCGTTTTATAGAAATATAGTTTTTTTATATGGAGTCCCTTCGTAACAAATTGTGTAAAAAAATATATGTTCCCGTTTAAAAAAGTGGACTTTACATAAAAGTTTGCACCAATTGCAAACTGATAAAATAAAAAATTGCACCGTGCACCCTATAAATAATTTGTTCCATGGTGTCCTTCGTTTGAAATAATTTAAATAGCATACTAATAAATTACCGCTAAATATCATCTAATCGACGAAAAGTACAAATGAGTTTTACGTATCTACGAAGCAAAAAATCGGTGAAAGAAGCGGGTAAAAGCAGCTCGTTATAGTTCGCGGGCGGCCTCGTAATTATGTCACAATTGTACGCGAACCGCGTATATGTCGTAATACTCGGATAAGCACAGCAATGGAACAGATAAAAATGAGTGGACTGGCTATTTATAATGTAATCATTTTTTTCAAACGAATCTCGTTAATAATAATCAACAGCTTCCAACTAAACACTAATGCAAAAGTATTTGAATTACAAATGTAATATTGAGGTAAATTATGTGTACTATTGTATTACAATTTTTCATAGTTGTACCTTGAAAAGGGTAATAATATAATTAGATAATAATTAGACGAGTGTTTATGTTTTTATATATTTTTGATAACGTTGCGGGGTGCAAGATAAATGAGTCACGTAGAATGAATATTTAATGTAATGCTGCTTTAGATTATGTACGACATATAATACTAATACATAACTTCACATTTCACGTGATACTACTAATTACAGTAATAATATTAATAACCACATATATTGATTTGTAATATTTATTAATTGCTGTATCAACAATTTCTTAAAACAGTCACATCCAGTGAACAAATTTTTCCCAAATATTTGCTAAAGCTACAAAATAAATTTCGTGGAACGTGAAATCGAATATAAACAGATATTTTATAGTATAATCTTCTTTACTCTGTTACGGAGAATCGCAGTTCTACTGAATCACCCGTTACCATTTGAATAGATAATCCTACTCTAAATATAATAAACGAGAAATCTGCCTCCTTTTTTTCATGAACATCTTCATACAGCATCATTCGAACGTATATAAAATTATTAATAATAAAGATGGCAAAATTTTTTGCATTGCACCAATTCAAGAGACACAACCCTTATGTTACGAGTAATAAAAACGAATCAAAATTTTTTTAAATTTTGTGGTGTATTCTTTGTATACAAATTTTATAAAAAAAAACCACACTCAAATGTAATGTAACAAATGAAAACGATAATTATTTCTATAATTGATTTTAAATATAAATCTCCTTCAACAACTTTATACAAGATACACCAAATGTATAAAATTGCTGCTAAATAAGAAAAATATTTGTCTTTCGTTACAACACTTGTTACGAATAGAATGTATACACCCTCATTTTTAAATAGAAAATACCCCACAAAAAAAAATATTTCTTCTCTTTACACCACGACCTGTACAAAATTGCAAGTAAAAAAAGAAGACAGCAAAATTTTTAAAACACCGATCAAAAAAGTTAGCGTTAATAATAAAAAGAATATTCTGAACTAACCACGTGCTGCTAGTGGTCGTCATTCCCGCTGAGGATCGGGAAGCACGCAGTGAAACCGGAAAAGCCCTCTCGACACTAGTGTTGAACGAACGAGAAACGCGCACCACCTTCGCGTACGGGAGTCGGCCACTGACTGAACGTGACTCTGATTCTCTGGAACCGGGAGGAGGCTGCGTCGACCGGTCAGGGACCACGAGCCTGCGGCCTTCTGACACTCGAGTCACCGTCAATTTCTTTACTCCCCCTCCTACACCCTCTTCGGGACTTCTTTGCTCCATGTCTTTCACAGACTGTTACGTTTCGTTTACACTCTTTTCCATTTCTAAACAGAGACCTCCTGGTGGTCCTGCTCCTTAACAACTGCATCCGACTCTGCTTTATACTCTGACAGACGCTGACAATGCGCATTCCTTAAATGCAAGGAATCTGCATATTAGAAATAAATGTTCTTAATAGTTGCATCATTTAAATGCATTTTGTACTCGTTCGAGCGAATATGACTCAAGAGTCTGACTTTGCGTTCATCGCGATTGTCATTAACGAGAGGTCTGCTGGTGGTCTTAGACACTCTTGACAACTGTATCATTTGATTAAGTGCATTTTGCGTTCGAGTGAATTAGGATTCTGAGACAACTACACGTACATTACGATTTCTAAACAGACATGTGGTTTTAGTCTTTATCAACTTCATAGATCATCGGTTAACCCCATTTTGTATTTTCTATGCTATCGAGGTTCTGAGTTAAGTACACTTCATTATAATTTCCATTTCTGAACAGAGATTCCCTGGTGGTACAAGTCCTTAATAACAACTGCATCATTCAAACAACTCCATTTTGTATTTATTCACCTGCACAATTTGGACGCAAATGTTACAATTTGGAAATTTGCAGATCACCTAATTTTTTAATATTCCCCACTTTCCCAAGTATTTCTTTTTCTACTTCTATTTATATTTCAGTAATCCTAACCTTACAAGGTTTCATATTTTTTAATTTCTAAAAACCTAAATTTTCAAGGTTCCCCATTTCCAAAGCTTAAATTTTGAAATTTTCTGAAAGCCTAAATTTGCAAGGTACCTCATGTTCAAAGTTGCATATTACAAATTTCAAAATGTTCAAAAGTGCAAATTTTCAGAATTTCCTCAATCTCAAAAATTTACAAATTTGCATTTACCAAAGAAAAATAGAGATGATGAAACTAGTTCCATAAATCAGATGATGAAAACCACTTCCTATTTTTGAAATTCCAGTTTCAATAGAGGTATTATGTACATTTTACACAATGAAAAATTAATTACGTCTAGTAACAAGTTTGCGAAATAATTAGGGCAAACTAGGAACACGGTAACCATAAATTCTTGAGGATCGTTGTTCATTTATCCGTTAGTTAGCTTGGAAACACTTAGAAACTAAGGTACTTCGCTCCTAAAACTTTACTCCTTGTATCAACATAATGAAACTCGAAACAAATAAGTCATTTTTTAGTACTTTTACAGACTTTTACAGAAAGAGTGAAATACATTTGAGAATTTATATACAATTCGGAGTTTTGAAGCATTTGAGCTTTTGATAATTTGGACATTTAGGGATTTGGAGATATTTATCAATTTGCAGGTTTGGGGATTTAAATTTAGATTTGGAGATTTATAGATTTGGAGAGTTAAAGATTTGAAGGCTAGCTACTTGGTAATCCAGGATTATTAGTAACATCAAACATTTTGAAATTTATTACCTACAAAATTTAAGCTTCTAACAATTTAAAACTATAAAAACTCAAAGATTCGATTTCAACAGAAAGAATATAAAACATCTAACAACTCACATTCCTCACGCTACATAGATCCAATCCACATTATATCCTAACACCTCTCACGCTCCATCAATCTACACATCATATTCCACAAAAAGAACTTCATATACGAACACCGCATCCTGCACAAGTGAAATAATTTTCGAGCTATACACAAACGGTGCAGGTACTTCGCAAGCATCGACATTGTTCCGTGACCCAGTGTGCGAAGTACATCGTTCAAGGGCGAGTGGACAGGAAGACCAATGGTTCTGGAAATTCATTCAGCGGCTCATTCACTGGTTCTGTGGACGTCTTAATGAAAAGTGAGCTCGCGATTTACGAGCGATCGGTCGGTACGCGCGTTGAAATAGCCGATGAATAATGTAAAGCGTGCTCCGTGGATCGCCCCTTAATAGCAGCCAGCGACACGATTCCCTTGATGGAATACGCAAACTACCAAAGCAGAACAACGAACCGAGCTATGAGCTGGGGACGACGTGAAAAATTTGCCTTGGTGTAGACGTTCGTTTCTGAGACGCGTATTGATGAAATTAACGCGAACTGATAACGAAGTTTTTTGATTTTTGTCAGTTTATTCCTTGTTTTTTTATTGTACTGTATTTTTATGTAGTATTATATACATAGTGTTATAGTATTTTTATGTAATAGATAATATGTAAGATATAAAATATGTACATATAGCTATATCTCTATGTGTGTATAACTACATAGTTGTTTCAACCATTGAAAATTGCTGCAATATGTTTACCCATATGTGAACGTTTATCTGCAGTATAGCCATGTTTACGTTAAATATATATTGCGTCAATACATGTGTAAATTAAAGCGGAATAGCACTTCAATTTAATAGATTCGGTGGATATAACTAAAAATCAATTAAAGACCTTACAATGGGAACAAGTGAACGACCTTGAAAAATTTATATCATTAAAATTGAAATGGTAAATGAGTTTAATAATGTTAATTATCGATGCATTTACCAAACGTGGAACAATTTATGACTGCACGTGTCAGAAGTGTCCACACCTTATTATTAAATCGTTAAGATCGAAATCTTCACTGTCACGAATACTTATGTTCCCATTAACAGGCATTTTTAAGAACCGTGCAGTAATTAACTACTGTAATTGGGAGTTTGAACTTCAACTTGATTCTCCCTTTTCATTGTTTTATTGTTATTGACATTTTGATGTTGTAAACAAATATGGAGAATTTTGTTGACGTTCAGCATTGCTCTCGTGGCTTCAGTGCGTGTCGATTATTAATTATTAATCAATTGAAATTTGAATTAACATATTGACGTAGACACCGGAATTACCTCAAATATATTTTTAAATTTTCAAGTTTACTTTGCAATTTTCATTTTGTTAGATTTTTAAATTGTTAGGTTAGGTTAGGTAACTAGATACGTAACTAGACACCGGTATTACCTCAAATATGTAATTTTGAAATTCTCAAGTTTCATAAATTCTTAAATTTCTAACTTTTCAAATTCCATCACCAAATTTCTACACTTACAAAATTTCAAATATTCAAATTTTTAAATTATACAAGTTTCATGTATTGAGTAATTCAAAATCACCAAACTTCCACGTACTGGAATTTTGAAAAGTATCAAATGTTCATACATTCGAAATTTCAAAATTACCAAATGTTCATGGACTTGAAACTTCAAAGTCATCAAATGTTCATGGACTTAAAACTTCAAAGTTACCAAACGTTCATGGACTTGAGACTTCAAAGTCATCAAATGTTCATGGACTTAAAACTTCAAAGTTACCAAACGTTCATGGACTTGAGACTTCAAAGTCATCAAATGTTCATGGACTTAAAACTTCAAAGTTACCAAACGTCCACGTATCCGAAATCCCGAAATTTGCCAAACCCACGTGGTCCATCACTATCGATAAATCTACGTTCGTTTGTACATCACCGGTGCAAAAGTGCTAGTTACGCAAATATAATCAATCCACAGTGACTAACCGTGTGCATCGAGGGCGCATCGTGACGGATGATAGGCAACCCGTCCAGCGGGGATCCTGGCCGATAAATTTCCGTGTATCCTGCGTTAATTCGCGTCTCGTGTACGAACCGATACTCGAATCCTCGCGAAAGGACACGCGCGTGCAACTCGCGAGAGAAAACTGATCGAAAGAAGCGCGGTACACGAAGAGAGAACCGACCGATACGGGAACTGCTGCTTTCGGTTTGCCGACGACGCCGAAGAGGGAGCTGAAGAGAGAAGAAGAGCGAAAGAGAAGCAACGACAGAACGGAGGACCGAAAGAGAAGAAGATCCCGAAGAGGAGAGCGTGGAAGGGAGAGAATCGAATGGTGGGGACTTCTTACTCATTCATACTTAAACGCCCCCGCAAAATTGCAAGCAGTGCCTCGCTCATTCGAAGCGCGAGTAACGCTGACTGATTAACGAATTTACTGCGCTCTGTCCGGTCGAACGACCACCGGGAGCTGTGATTCATTGAGAAGCTCCTTGGGGATTTTCATTGAATCACTAGACGCTTTCAGAGAACCATAAACGACCATTTACCGACAAATCACCGGTTTGATTGATTAATGATAGCATTGATTGCATCAGCGTTTGCATGAAATTAGTTTTCACAAATTTTCTAGGGGGTTTTACCTGTTTTACGAAAGTTCTGTGAGAAAAAGTCGTGGCAGTCGAAAAAAAATCCTTATACAATTTTTCGTAGAAATATAGCAAGCTTACAGTTATAGTATGTTTTCCATATTACTGCAATTTTAATAAAGGTACTATAATTCTAACAAACGATAAATTACTATAATACTAATAATTTACTTACCACCCGCCTCACGCAGCGAAGTAAAGAATTCCCGCCAAAACCGCCGCAGCTGACCGGCATATTGAAGCGCCCCACAAAATGACAAAACAGTAACCAAATACAACTAAACAATCGTACAATGAAAAACGTATAAATATTTAGTCGAAATCGTAGGTTGATCATGATACAGAATGCGAATGTCATGTCATAGAATCGAAACGTTTCACGAAATTCGTCGGACACGATTACCGGACGAGCATTGACGCGTGTTTGTTAATTGGAACACGCGATTCAATTTCGATGGGGCTTGTAATTCGTTCAAGCGAATCGTCATGCGTTCGATCGACGTCTGATCATGCACCTTTTATTAATCGACACACTGTTTTGGTAATTATCACTCATTAACGAATCACCGTGATCGACACAATCGCGACTGCGCATACGGTGGTGAAAATTATGATTTAATCGAATTGCAGTTGTAAAATTTTGTATTTGTATTTGATAATTTTTATTATTATTTTAACGCAAGTATTTAATTGTGTAAATTATTTTACTACTAAAATGTTTAAATACATAGAATCATTCTTGAAATATTTAAATACATAAATTATTTTATTGTCAGGGTATTATTAAAGTATTTAATAATTTGTTATTCAGTGGACTTATATCAATACACATTATATCTAAAATACACATGAATGTTCCCTTTCCAGATGAATCCCTAGATCTCCAAATACCTGGTTCAGCGTTAATTTGAGAGTCGAGCAGTTACATAACTGTAATTCGAAATTTCTTTGAACGAAAGAAAGAGAACATTACCGATAGAACTAGTTCCCCGGCAAATTTTGGAGTTAATTAACTCCCGAAGGTTGTTACACACAGCGGAAACGCAGGATTGTGTAACTTGCAACGGAAATTATGGACCTGAAAATAACTGAGATTGTACAGTCACCGAAAAGGCTTTGAAATTAGTTCAACGAGAGGAACTTGACGATGTACCAAGCGTTGAACTTCGAGCGAACACTACGCTAAAATATCTACTCGCTTATTTAAATAAATACAACGCCTCCACCGTTTCCGATGAATATTTACGCGCGAGATCACGTTTGTTTTCAGAGATCCCCATTCCAGAAATGTTTATTTGTTTGAACACGACCAATTTCGCTCGTTACGTGTACAATTTTTAACTCTGGCTACATTGTGGAAATACCTAACAATTAGTCGGTACATTTTCGCGATGTTCACAAATTTTTATTAAACCATTTGCTACCGCTACCATATGGATTTTAATGTACAGGGTGTTTCACAACTGATGCAAAAGGAAACTAGCGGAAAGGAGTTCTTTGTTAATAATTCAAACACGAAGCTTTTGCAAAGGAAAAAATTCAGAACCTCAACCCCTGTTCAGGAGTTACACTAATTGTGAGACACCCTGTATAATATTTTAACATTAGCAATTTTTAATATTTGCAATTTTTATCACTTGATACATTAAGTGTGTTCTTACATACTAGTGCTCAAAATTATTTTCTCTTTTAATGTTGTTCAACTTATACAAGTATTTTACACACGCTGCAAAATTATATTCTGACAATTCAAATTTGGTGACACTTTTCCACACAGATCGATATTATTAAGAATTAATTCTGAAGATACCTGGCAAGATTTAATATTTGGTCAAAGTTGAGAAAATACCTAACACAATTTTCAACAGCTTCAGTGTTAATATTTCATATTGAAATACTGTTAAGATAATCAGCAATATCAATATTTATAAAAGTACTCACAATATTTATGAAACACAGCAGTGTTACGATAATGAAACAGCCAATGCATCATAAAGCATTTGAACAGCTTTATTTTTAGATATGATGTGAATCACGTCGAAGCCAAACAGAAATAAGGTCGATCTTTGCAGAGTAGAAATTGCAGAACAGAAAGTTTTCAGAAAAATGAACGTCGTGTTGTCGACACTACGAAACTGTAATGGAAATTTTTGTAACACCGTCGTTAATTACGCGATCGAAATCAATGGTATCGTGATTTCAGTGGTAGACTAACAATTTGCATGTACCAATTAACTGGACGCAATCGTATTCACTAATCGTCCATCGGCGGTTTCGGAAATCGCAGGGATTATAGAAATTCGCGGCGCTATCAGTTAGTCAGACGTGCGAGGCTATTTATCATCGAGCGAATTCGTCAGCTAGAGATCGATCAATCGGGGAGGGTGAAACCACGGCACGTGGTGGATTTTCGACGCACGAATCGCTAATAATCCGGGATTTCGCAATTTCGCGAACGATATAACAGGTGCTACCCGCGAGCGAACAGCGCGAGCTCGAGATGTGACCGTCGTTGATTAAATATCAATAATCGAATTGGAGCAGGCGAAATGAAACACGAAATTTAACAAACAATTTATACGATTTCATTTAATCCGTAGCCGTAGTTAATAATGAAAATATAGAACTGTCAACTACATTTGTGTACCCTGTGCAAAAAATTTGAATGGAAATAATTCATCGCCTGCACTGAAAATCATGCACCTTGATAAACTTATCGATTAATCATTGAATATTCAATGTGACTTAAGTTGCAATTATCCGATGAAATATGTAAGACGAATTGTACAAGAATTTAAAAATTAATTTATAATTTAAAAGTGTAATTCTGAGATATTCGATAATTTTCAAATTAAGATCATATTAGAGAATTCAGGTGTGAAACATTTATTTTATATCGCTGATTGTCTCATCAGCATTGAAGTTACACATTTACAGAAGATTTTACATTATTGATCCGAAGTGAATTGAATTGTCCAACTATCGACAGGCATCAATCAAACTCGGTGTCGATAATTAAAGCGTTTGAAAGAATTTTCATTAATACTGTGTTAATCAATTCGAATAACAGAGATTGCATAAAAATGCAACAACGTACACAAAGGCAAGGTTATAAACCTGATATAAAAGCATTAATAAAACCCTTCACAAAAAATCAATAAAACTGACGTTGCAAACAGTACAGATGAATATCAAAATTTATGCAGATATTTTTATGGATGTACATTTACACCTCTGATCCCGTCAAATCTGCGACATGAATGAAATACAGACGAAGCGTCGGGTCGATATTTTCGGAGGATTCAAAATGGAGACGACTAATTCCGCAACAGTTGGTTAAGTCAGTAATTCGAAAGGAAGGACACGTGTCCTATTGCACAGCACTAGGGATGGGCGTCAGAGGAAGCAGCTAGTGACCTCGAGAATCAACGTTTCTATTTAGGGCAAACGATAGACGATAACCGTGCTCCAGGATGCAGCCTGATATGTAGAAAGCGGCGCGTGCGATTTAATTTCATTCAGATAGATATGACCATTCATGTCAGAGATACGCTTCATTCTTCCGTCTTCAACTTGGATTTACATACAAATTATCCAATTAAATATTAATGTCGCAAGTGTCGAGTTCACGTTGTAGCTTCGATTGCTTTAATGCCGCTGCATGGTCTTTGCTGAAAGATGTCTTCTGAAAGATCTTTTCCATTATCTTTATTTTTCTACTGAATTTGTTGCAAAAATAGATTATGTTATTTATTATAAAAATAAATGATGTACTTCATTCTAAAAATAAATGCTGTACTTCACTGTAAAAATAAATGATTATCTAAATAAACGAACTAGACTTGCACAAGTTATTACTGTTTTCAAATATGCACCCAACATAATATCTACCATATATGTATATGATATAATATAATAATGTTCCTTTTGAGCAAATAATTTTCTCCGTACATTAAAACATATCTTCATTCATGAATCGACACTAAAAGCATCTGTTTTATTCAAAACGTGACGATTCATAGCTAGCCGTTTCAGGAAACAGAAATCAGTCCGATCAACGTAGAAACGCTTATCATCGAGTCAGGTTTAATTAATTTCGAGTTGATTAGGGACATTTTCGGTTCGTTAATATATTTGGGTCATTAGATAACGCTTTCGAAACGGTAGTCGTGAAGCTACGCCTCTGAAACGGATGAACGATGCTGATTATGCGTTGGAAATAAAAGAAGAGGAAAGAAAAAACGAGAAGAGAATCGACATTGTTCGTCAGCGATACGCCATGCTTTTTGTGTAACGATGACAGATTACCGAACCACCAATTACGTTTTCAACGAATGATAATTTCAGCGACGTAACGATGAAATGTATGGTTTGTAGTATTCGGACGCGTTTACGGTGAAAATAATCAAAATGGCGTACTGTTATGACATCGAGGAAGTGCCTCCCGATGATGTTCCCAGTGTGGAGCATGATTTGCGAAGAGCTAAAATGTTTCTTCAGAAACATAGCCCTGAATCTGGCGATAGTCTGTGAGTCTAGAGATTTAATTTGTTAATTATAGGAATAATAATTTGGGGAATTTTAGGTGTTGGGGGTTTGAGAATTTAGGAATTTTGGGGTTTTGTGGAGTTGATAAGTTGGGCATCTGGGGATTTGGAGATTTGATGATATGGAGATTTGGGGTCATAGTGGTTTGGGGATTCGGAAATTTAGAGATTTGAGAGTTTGGAAATTTAGTAATTTATGGATTTAGAGATTTGGAAATTTAGGGATTTGATGATATAGAGATTTGGGGAATTTAGGGATCTGGAATTTTAGAGGGTTGCAAATTTACGGATTTGATAATTTAGGGCTTTGGGAATTTATAGATTAGGATATTACGAAATTTGACTATTTAGGGATTTGATAATTTGGGAACTTCGAAGTTCAGAAATATGAAAATTCATAGTTTAGGAAATACGATTTTAGCATTTGAGAATTTGCAAACTTGAATTTACAGAAATGTATGATTGTAAAAATTTAAAAATGAGAAAATTTTTTAATTTTCAGATTTACAAACTCAATTTTCTGGAAATTTACAAAATTTGACAATTAAAAATTCTTCCAATAAATTGAGTTAGTTAAAACTCCACCTTACACCGAACATAGAAACCCTTCACAAAAAATGTCTCCCAAAATCTTTCAAATTGAAGAGTTTCGATATTCTCAATTTTCAATGAATTAGATACGATCACTTGGCAGAGCTCCTAAATAAAATCCTCGCTGAGCAACCAAGAAATGCGGTGGATGTTTTCGAAGAGATCAGCAGAAAGGTGAAGCGGGAGAGGTTCAAAACAGAGGATAATCATCTTCGAGACCTGTACGTACCACCGGTGCAGTATAAAGAAGCTAAGAGCCTCATCAAACTGTTCAAGGTATTAAGGTGTCAAGGTTAGAAAGGTATCCATAATTCAGATACAAAGAATCATCAATAATTTGATCTTTCTTGCTATAATTACAGGATGTTCAAAGCACGTACACAGGTGAGCAAGTTAAGGTGGATGAAGAAGAGGAAGAAGAAGAAGACAAGAAAAAGAAGAAGCCGGATATGTTGGATCTCTTGTATTATTTTGAACAGGCGAACGTTGGATTGCCACGTAGCGAGATGGTGTTGCTTAACTTGGCACTTAGAAAACTTATGTCTCAAAACCCTATCGAAAATGTCAGGTACATGTGACAATTGAAGAAATTATCTTTGGGGTAGATTATGTCTATGGTCGAAATTAACTGTGTTGGAAATTAAATTCAAGTTTGAAATAATCTTTCTTGAAGACAATATTACATTTTTGTTTTAATTTTAGTAATCATGAATTTTTCATGTCAGATTCTGGGGAAAAATCCTGGGAAACCCAAAGAATTATTACGTAGCGGAAGCAGATCTGCAGTCGGAGGAGTTAAACAGACGATTAGAGGTACGACTGCAAAATTCAGTTCTATTTAATTTCTTGAAACAGTTATTTAAAGAATTCCCCTGCTTTGCGGAGATATTGTTAAAATTAATAGCGCCGAAGGCAAAACAAAGCATTCCCTGAATCCCTTTGGTTTCAGAAAATGGCAGAAGAGGAGGAGCGGAAGCGTCAGGAAGAGCAAGCGAAAGCGGAAGAAGCGCGGAGAGCTACCGAAGAAACTGCTGAACCTGTGAGACGAGAAACTGAAGAAGAGGCGGAAGAAGCTGAAGCAACAGAGGCAAAAGAAGAGGAGGGCTTGAAGCTTGTCTTTCCACCTCTGCCTACTCATTCATGGAAACCGCCACCGGAAGTACCTCCAGAGAGAATAGGAAGTGGCGTGAATGCCAAGGTATTATCGTAAAATACTTCGCTGTTAAATGTTGAAATAACGAACATATATCCGATTCTATTTGTGTACAGGGTGATTCACGTAACTGGTTCGTGTTAAGACTTCTATTTATTGAATTTATATTGAAGGATTTACTTAACTGTTCTATATAAAGTAATTTATAGTATTTGATCGTTTGATGTAATTCTTGAACTGTGTACTAAATGTGCTTATACAGGGTGATTCATTTACTGTGTCATTTAAGCTGCACTGTTTTTTGTAACTGTACATCAAATTTATACTGTGTTTCAAACTTATGAAGGTTGATTAACCTCACTGTTTAATATGTCTTTTGAACTATATACTAATGTACATATACAGGATTATTCAGTTATATGTAGGATGATATACAGGGCCAATTATAGTGCTTCCTGTAACTGCATATTAAATTTACAATATTTACTAAACTTATACAAAGTCGTTCTAACTGTACCATCAAAATTACTTTAAATAACCCATCATTACATGAAACTGCCTATACAAATTCAATATTTAAACAAGTACAAATTATCTATCATTTTAACCTATAATTGTTTAACTACTTTGAGCTACCACCTGTAACTGAAGTTAAATTGTATCAAGTGAATTGTATCTCATTAAATGAATCACCCTATCTTTCATACCAGAAAAATATCAATTACAAATAAAAATATATTCATGATAATTTACCTAACTGTACGAGCAAAATAAAAGTGCACAGCTTATTACGATAAAATTTAAGCGTCTTAATTAGGTGGTGCAGTTACATGAATCATCCCGTGTACGTGTAACGAAGAGATTAATATGCAATGCAAGACACGGTGGTTGTTTTCATCAAACCCGATGGTCCACTTTGTTCCAGGTGTATTTTGTATGCAACGAACCAGGTCTGGACAAGTGGGTCGAACTTCCATCGGTTACTCCGCAGCAGATAGTAATTGCACGACAGATTGTTCGCTATTGCACCGGAAATTTGGAGACACCGGTACGTGGCGGTTTCCGGTGTATGACGTCATTTCGATGTACTTCAATCTCGTTGCTTTCCCTGTAGCTATACACTTTCCCACCGTTTCCTGGAAAGGAAAAGAATTATCTTCGCGCGCAGATAGCTAGAATCAGCGCAGCTACGCTGGTTTCACCGATTGGATTCTATACTTTTGGCGGAGAGGACGAGGAGGAGGAATTTGGAGAGGAACCTATGGAAGGTGCTTATGATTTAATTATCAAATTAGCTACATGGTTATGAGATACTTTTCAAAATTATTTTTTCTGACGCATTTTATGACCTTTGACATATATCAATGTTTCGAAGTCCTAAAATTGAAAAACTACAAGGTTAAAATTTTGGGACTGTAATATTTCGAGATTTCAATGTGACATAAAATTGACAAATTTTTAAGTAATAATGAGGTACAATTTCAATATTTTGATGTATAAAAATTTCAAAGTGAAGAAATATGAAAATTAAAGAATTCCAATGTTATAGAGTTTCAAAGTCCCTAAATTTTAAAATTCCAATACTCCAAACCCTCAGAGTACCAAAAAGTCCAAAAATTCCAAAATCTCATAATTCCACAGTTCCAAAATCTCAATATCCCAAAAATTGCAAAATTACAAAAATCCCCAAAAACCTTAGTCGTAAAAAATTAAAAAATTCTTACTAATTAAATAAATATCCTCTACCTTCAAAATCTCCATTTCTTTTCATAACAACCGTAGCAGGGGGACTGTCTGAAAATGTGCACTACGACCCTCGGCCAATAAAGGACTTGATCGACCCCTCGATGTCAAACTGGTGCCACCACTCGCTCTATATCTTAAAACAAGGTCGTACTGTCTGGTGGGACCCCAGCAAAGCAGACGAACAGGTTATTCAAAATATTAAACTATTTCAGACTACTTAAAAATCAAACTATCATAATATCAAACGTATTCTAAAACTCAAAGTATGACTGAAGCAGAAGACTATTCGGAGCTAGAATATGAGAATAAAGAAAATTATGTCTATTTTGTATTTAACGATTCTTATAATTATAAGTGGATAAATTATGAATTATAACTACCCTTAAATTATAACTATCGTTAATCCTAAAGTATAACTATCCTTAAAACTGGACTTACTTCAAATTGAATCAAAAATTCGAGTAAGACATCTGAACCTTCCTTTCCTTTCTTGCCTTTTTCTAACGACAGACCTGGTACAAAGTAAGAAACATAAAAATTGGACTACATATTGATGTAACCCTCTAGCACGGGACATAGAGTAAACTCTAAAAGATTTAATTTGATACCAGGAAGGTATGGATGAGGAGGATTTGGACGAAGAAGAGGAAGAAGAGGGTGCAGCCGGAGTTCAAAGGGAGGTCGGACCGCCCCTTTTAACCCCGTTGTCAGAAGATGCGGTGGTAGATTCGATAACACCTTGGACAGGAACGCAGTCCTCTCAAATATTGCCAGAGCTTGCTGTCGCATTAATTCGATCGAACATTTGGCCGGGGGCGTTCGCGTTCGCCTGTGGAAGGTGCGTGCACTCTGGCTCGTATTCAATAATGATTTTCCATTAAGCAGACCCGTGATATCTACGATATTTATGGTAGCCGACGAATATAAATTCCACGGTGGGTAGCGAAGAAACAGTGCAATGACCCGGCCAGGGTAGCGATATTATCGCTGCCCAACCATAACCTAATCTATAGTGGCCGAGAAAGAAAGGGATCGTTACCGGGAAATTAATGCGTGGGAAATTACGCTAATGTCAGTTTAATGGTGTCGATTCACAGGCGTCTCGCTAACTTGTACGTTGGATGGGGTTGCAAGTATACAGCTTACAATTATAGTCCACCGTGGATGCCGGATGTTCTGGATCAGTATCCCATAGGTCCTGAGATTATGGAGATTCGGGATCCCACATTCGAAGAGGAGGAGGCCTATCGAATATCCAAATTACCGCCACCTCCTTTAGAAATAGGTGAGTCTGAGGTCTAGATGATATGATAATGGAGTTTGTGTGGAATTACATGACGACGAGTTTGCAGATGAAGAAGAAGAAGCTGTGGATGTGGAGGAGGAAGAGGAAGAGGAGGATGACGAAGATGAATGATCGAAGCAATCGCATTACTGAAATGGCGATGATCTAAAACTGTCGGTGGAAGTCTTTGTGTTTGGAACGGCACAACTTCTCGGGGATATATTGTGGATAAATTTAGGAATATTTTGGAATTCGAGGATTTTGTAATTTGAGGAGGTAGAGACTTAGGAATTCTGTAACTCGGAAATTTAGAAATTTAGAGAAGTGGTTAGCGATTTGAGAATTTGGGAAGTTTGAAATTTGAAAACTTGGAAATATCGAAATTTCAAAATTCGTGACTTTAAGATTCCTGTATCATCGACAAGATACAGTGTACAAATTGTTTTAAACACATAATCCGCATCCGGACCCACGGAATATATAGCATAAAACCAATTATAATAAATATATGATAAAAATATTAATCAATAAAATCAATATTAATTGTTTTCAAAAATGTAACATGTGGCGCCATCTCTCCGGCAAACAGGGTGAACTACACACATATGAAACTGTAGTTTAATTAGTTCTCACCTTCTATCGCTAGATGGCAGCACATAAGAAACCTTAATTAGCATAATAATTGTTTAAAATTGATAATGGTAAAGTTAAAAAACATTCCGAAGTTAATTAATACTCCTATGTGATTTGACACATATTATAGTGAATTAAGGTAATAAAATCAATATTAATTGAATTGAACCGGAAACGATACATGTGGCCATCTAGTGGTAGAATGTGGGAACTAATGAAACTGCAGTTTCAAAAGTGTGTAGTTCACCCTGTTCGCCGGAGAGACGGCGCCACATGTTTCATTTTTTAAAAATTCAAATAATATCGATTTTATTGGCTTAATTTGTCTATAATATGCATAAAATTATATCAGAGTGCAAGATTTATTATTTTTGGAATGCTTTGATTTTATGATAGTTATGCTAGCATTTATGTGTTATGATGACGGAACTTTGGAAAACCGTCATGATCAAAAATCGTTTTCACAGATGTTTCTTTTCTTAAAAAGGAGCTTATTTGCAAAAATTGACGTGATTTAATTACGGTTTTCGGAGAACAGCCAAAATTACCAACAGTTACCGATGCAGTCGATTATGTACCGATATTGCATCTTTAGGTAAAGAAGAATTCCAAAATTACAATTTCGATTGAAACCGATTTGCAAGAATTACATACAAAAAAAAATGCGACAGAAAAACGTATGAAAGTTGAAAAACAAACATAAATTTCAATACACACAATAATAATTTACCGAAAATTTACTGAAAAATTTAAAATAATATTACAAAAAATATACAATCTATAATTATCTTATAATATCCTATAAAAATGTAATAATGAAACAAAATCTTGTAACCGATGCACACGTAAAAGTTAATAAAAACAATAAATTTTAATATTTGTAACAATAATTTGTTAAATAAACAATAGAAAAATTAAAAATTTAGATAAAAAATGTCGATATTACAAATACAGGTATGAATGACGTCATAGCCTGGTATTGGTGGATTACATGATAGCTGATTGGTCCACGGATCACCTATCATTGTCTCTTGGTAAAGGTCATTGGTGCTCAGTACTGTTCAAGCTGCCTGGTATTGGCGCCATTGATATGACAGCTGATTGGTCCGCGGTTCACCTATCACTCTTAACCTGATAAGAGTTACCGACGTTCAGTCTTGTTCAAGCTGCCGAAGTGTTCGGATCGACCGTGACATATCTTACCGGTACGAGTCAAAGTGATAATTTACCGATCGGGTGTTCATCCCTGTGTTATCTAGTGTTTTAGTGCAAGTGTCTAGTGTGTGTTATCAAGTTTTTTAGTGCATATGTGGGGGTGTATTAACACAATTTATGGTGTGGTTCTTCATGTGTCATAGTCTTTACCAGTGCCTTCCCCCAAGTGATTGTGCATGTGTATACGGATATATTAGTGTGTTTTATGGAGTGGTTATTTAAGTGTTTTAGCATATTTTTACTAGTGTTTTAGTGTGTTTTATGGAGTGGTTATTTAAATATTTTGACAAACTTACTAGTGCTTTAGTGTATTTAATGGAGTGGTTATTTAAGTGTTTTAACATACTGTTACTGGTGCTTTAGTGTATTATATGGAGTGGTTATTTAAATGTTTTAACAAACTGTTACTAGTGTTTTTGTGTATTTAATGGAGTGGTTATTTAAATGTTTTAACATACTGTTACTGGTGCTTTAGTGCATTATATGGAGTGGATATTTAAATGTTTTAACAAACTGTTACTGGTGCTTTAGTGTTTTTTATGGTGTGGTTATTTAAATTTTTTGACAAACTGTTACTGGTACATTAGTGTATTTTATGGAGTGGTTATTTAAATGTTTTAACAAACTGTTACTGGTGCTTTAGTGTGTTTTATGGAGTGGTTATTTAAATGTTTTGACAAACTGTTACTGGTGCTTTAGTGTATTTTATGGAGTGGTTATTTAAGTGTCTTAGCATACTTGCACTGGTGTTTTTAGTGTGTTTTACGGTGTAATCTATTTTGGTATAAATTTGCAAACGTTTTAACATGTTCCATACAATAATTATCCAAGTGCTTTAACATACCTTTTCAAATATTTGATCGTGTTTACAGACTATACGTTTTGATACACGTTTGCAAATTTATTACCAGTTTTTGTAATGTAGTTGTACATAGTTCTGCATGTTTGTACATTTCAAAAACTGTTTGCGTTGAAAAAATGTGTACGTCCCTCGAAATGCAAATTGATAAACAGTTACTAAATTGTTGTGATCCTTTTATGATTACAGAAGGCCACCCAATCCAATGGACAATCCGCCAAATGCAGCACGGAAGCAGCCAACCAGCAACTAACTGAGATGCCTTACCGCTAAAACGATCGCAGTGATGCAAGTCAGCGATCGGTGAGTCGCATGCTTTACGGTTCCTCCGGTTCCCATCATGTCGTAGGACGAATGGTCCGAAACGACACGGGAACTGGTTGTATTTTTATTATTTGAGCGAGCATAGTGACCACGAGTGTACGATCGTGCAAAATTCGTACAAATTGTATATTTCATTTATTAGATCAGGTCAGGGTTTTCTTGTACATCGCGTTTTAATTTCCTTACGTACCGATATAACGAATTTAAAATTACATAGAAGTCGGATGACCCTCCGATTTCATAGTAGTTTAATCTTTTTGTACGCGTACCGTGAACTCTTTTAAATATACACATATGTACAAGAAAATTTCGCGAGAAGCAGATTTTGATATCAAAGTTAATTATCATGAATACTTGCAGTTATTTAGTAAATTTACTTTGATATTAAAAATCTGTTGAGAATGTAACAATCGATATACGTAGATTTTTGCAAAGTATTCTTCCATTTTCCATTTTGAAACTTTAGAGTAAATTTTTTTCGGAAGAAATACTTTATTAGCATGTTCTTAATCACGCTTTTTAGCTCAGGATTTTCAGCACACATGAAGAAAACTGGTAGGTGAAAATATTGTTGGCCGTGTTCATTTTTATGCTCTAAACTCATACGCGTGCTTAGATGCTACTCGCATGAGTTAGGGCAGGTGAGCACGGTTTAGTTTTAAGATGTTTTGGCGATCGACAAATTGACAGTGAATTATCGACACAAGTTACACGTGTGTGTGTGGTTAGGTCGTGGACCTTGTGTCGATTAAAAACCATTTTAATTTATTATAAAAACATACAAATTTTTCAAAAAGTTATTGCAAGATATATTGAAAATGATTTAGATTGAATTACAAATTTATAAAAGTCGAGTTAGATTGAATTACAAATTTATAACATGCACATATTACATTGAATATTCGAATGAATCAGAAAATGAAATATGTTCAATTAATATTCACTGTCGATTGTCGATCGATTTCAGCAAAAAGGTATGAACTTAGAGTGTGAATGTTGTATTGAACTCGGGTGTCGGAGACGTCCCGGGACGTACTCCCTAGGAGTAGGCTTTTTTGCACCCGGGTGGAGTGTGTGAGAATCGTGGAGTGTGTTTTTGTGAGAATGGACTTTGCAATTTTTTAAATATAGCGATAGGCAGGCAGGTAGCATACTTCTGGTGTGATTGAGTTAGTTTTAAGTAGGTAGGGCCAGAGCAAGCTTTCATGTTTCTCTGTCCTCCGTAAAACACACGTGAGATGCTTGCATCTGGGGGGTTAACGAAAAATCGAGAAGAGAAAATCTAAATTTGAATTTATTCTATTTAATATTCTCTTGAACTCGATTGTTCGTAAGGCCAAGCCTTTTAGTTTGTAAGTCGCAGTCGTGGTTCTAGACCCGATTGCAAAAATGAAGTATACAGTGAAGTGAAGTGAAGTGCAGTGCTTTAAATATTCTGCTCGGATATTCTTTTACGGACAGCGCATTCTAAGAATCGCTGGTCGTATTTTAATTTCGAGACTTTGTTTCTTAAGTAAAGAATTTTTGTAATATATAAAATTTTGATTTCGTTGTTGGCGATTGCAACAAATGGATAGTTCATTTTTATTTTTATAAAAGTGTATGCTATCTGTTTGTTGCGATCGATTGATAATAAAATAGAGAGTTAGTTAATTGATATGAGAGCAAAGAATATCCGAGTTACCGTAAAATTTCGCGAGTGATTATTGTGAGGCTGTGCCGAAGAGAGAAGAGGCTATATGCCGAAGAGCCCCGGCTAAATTTGCCAAAGAAGAGGGGAACTATTAATGGCTGTCCATCTTAGGATGGAGAGTCATTTTGTCACTATGCTCGCTATTATTTTTTTGTATTTTACATGTGTTTTTTTAAACGGTACGAAAAGTATCGTCAAACGCGTTTTGCTCGAATTTCGACGAGCTTAGTTCGCGATTTTATTTCGAATTTTCAGGCTTTCTATTTTTTGAAAGTTTTGTGTGGAGTGAAGTAATATTTCACTCCCCTTTGCATAATTTTCTATGTTAATAAAATTTTGTATGTTTCAGTACTTGTTTTTTGGCAAGTTATCATGTTCTCTTTTCTTAAATTTCTATGTTAATAAATTTTTGTATGTTACAGTGTTTGTTCTTTCGTAAGTTATCATGTTGTTGTCTCCTCGAATCCGCAATTTTCATTGCGTTTTGTTTTTCAAAATTCTTGTATGAAATAAAATAAAGTTTTACTCCTCCCACAATTTCTATGTTAATAAAGTTTTGTATGTTTCAGAGTTTGTTTTTTGGTAAGTTATTATGTCGTTCTCTCTTCTCAAATCCGCAATTTTCATTGCGCTTTGCATTTTTCGAATGTTCTGTATGAAATAAAATAAAATTTTACTCCTCCCACAATTTTCTATGTTAATAAAGTTTTGTATGTTTCAGTATTTCTTTTTTGGTAAGTTACTATGTTGCTCTGCCTTCTCAAATCCGCAATTTTCATTGCGTTTTGTATTTTTCGATGTTTTTGTATGAAATAAAGTAAAATTTTGCTCCTTCTCCCACAATTTTCTATGTTAATAAAGTTTTGTATGTTTCAGCTTTTGATTTTTGGTAAGTTATTATATTGTCCTCTTTTCTCAAATCCGCAATTTTCATTGCGTCTGTTCTTCGAAAGTTTTGTATCAAATAAAGAAAAATTTCATTCCTTCTCCCACAATTTTATATGTTAATAAAGTTTTGTATGTTTCAGGGTTTTATTTTTGGTAAGTTATATTCAGTGCATTAGATTTACGTTAATTCCGAGCTTGTGGGAGGAAGGGTGGGCTCGGGCGTAAGTTTTTCGTCATGTATCGTGACGAAAAACTTACGCAAATTGTGCCTTTTATTCTAACTTGCACTCATGTTCGAGACAATTTTTTAACTTCTTATATATTAGATTGTAGTAATAGCCTGTCATTTTTTAATCAATTTCTTCAAACTTAAAAGAAAGTTCTTCAAACTTTCTTCCCTATCTCTTCTTTTTCTTTTTTCTTTTTTTTCTGTACAAAGTTTTAAATTAAACGAGTGCAATGTTAGAATAAAAGGCACACGTAGGGTTTTTAGAATAAGTATTATATTGTAGTATGAGTGAGTGTGCGAATGTATCCTGTATCCTGTACTTACATTTACATCGTAGAATCATCGTGGGATCATAGAATTTCTAAAACTCTGAAGGATTTTATTTCTAGGTTCGACGTTTTCAAGCATCCTCGCTTTTTATTTCTTTCCCATTTTATTATTTCATTGGTTTCTATTGCGTGTTGTACTTTTATTTCATGTGTGAATTTTATTTCGAGCTTCAGGACTTTTGGATCTTCTCTTAACTTTAATTCGGATTTGAGGTTCTTAATTTCTTCAGGATTTTATTTCGGGTTTGAGATTTTCAAACCTCATCGCAATTTTATTTCGGGTTTGAGGTTTTCAAACCTCATCGCAATTTTATTTCGGGTTTGAGGTTTTCAAACCTCATCGCAATTTTATTCTGAATTTTGAGTTTCTGAATCTCTTCGAAATTTCATTAGGGATCTTTTGGTTTTCAAACTCAGTGATTTCGATTTTTGAAGAGTTCTCTTTCAAATACAGAAAGATTTCATTCCTCGTCATTCAATTTTCGGTCTTAATTACATTTGTCTGTTTCTGAGTTTTATTTTATGTAAGTAATTCAATGATTCAAATTTGTCTTAATTATTTTTGTATGTTTCAGATTTTTATTTCAAGTAAGTAATTCAATGATTCATATTTGTCTTAATTACTTTCGTCTGTTTCAGATTTTTATTTTATGTAAGTAGTTCAATGATTCACATTTGTCTTAATTATTTTTGTATGTTTCAGATTTTTATTTCAAGTAAGTAATTGAATGATTCAAATTTGTCTTAATTACTTTCGTCTGTTTCAGCTTTTTATTTCAAGTAAGTAATTCAATGCTTTACATTTGTCTTAATTATTTTTGTATGTTTCAGCTTTTTATTTTATGTAATTAATTCAACGATTTACATTTGTTTTAATTATTTTTGCATGTTTCAGATTTTTATTTGAAGTAAGTAATTCAATGATTTACATTTGTCTTAATTATTTTTGTCTGTTTCAGCTTTTTATTTCAAGTAAGTAATTCAATGATTTACATTTGTCTTAATTATTTTTGTATGTTTCAGATTTTTATTTCAAGTAAGTAATTCAATGATTTACATTTGACTTAATTATTTTTGTATGTTTCAGCTTTTTATTTTATGTAATTAATTCAATGATTTACATTTGTCTTAATTATTTCTGTATGTTTCAGATTTTTATTTTATGTAAGTAATGAAATGATTCACATTTGTCTTAATTATTTTTGTATGTTTCAGATTTTTATTTCAAGTAAGTAATTCAATGATTTAAATTTATCTTAATTATTTTTGTCTGTTTCAGCTTTTTATTTCAAGTAAGTAATTCAATGATTCATATTTGTCTTAATTACTTTCGTCTGTTTCAGATTTTTATTTTATGTAAGTAGTTCAATGATTCACATTTGCCTTAATTATTTTTGTATGTTTCAGGTTTTTATTTTAAGTAAGTAATTAAATGGTTCATATTTGTCTTAATTCATTTGTATGTTTCAGCTTTTTATTTCAAGTAAGTAATTGAATGATTTAAATTTGTCTTAATTACTTTCGTCTGTTTCAGCTTTTTATTTCAAGTAAGTAATTCAATGCTTTACATTTGTCTTAATTATTTTTGTATGTTTCAGCTTTTTATTTTATGTAATTAATTCAACGATTTACAATTGTTTTAATTATTTTTGCATGTTTCAGATTTTTATTTGAAGTAAGTAATTCAATGATTTACATTTGTCTTAATTATTTTTGTCTGTTTCAGCTTTTTATTTCAAGTAAGTAATTCAATGATTTACATTTGTCTTAATTATTTTTGTATGTTTCAGATTTTTATTTCAAGTAAGTAATTCAATGATTTACATTTGA
This sequence comes from Megachile ligniseca, assembly GCA_945859555.1. Lineage (NCBI taxonomy): Eukaryota > Metazoa > Arthropoda > Insecta > Hymenoptera > Megachilidae > Megachile > Megachile ligniseca. The sequence continues at coordinate 7,325,285 of OX243784.1, forward strand.
CTTAATTATTTTTGTATGTTTCAGCTTTTTATTTTATGTAATTAATTCAATGATTTACATTTGTCTTAATTATTTCTGTATGTTTCAGATTTTTATTTTATGTAAGTAATGAAATGATTCACATTTGTCTTAATTATTTTTGTATGTTTCAGATTTTTATTTCAAGTAAGTAATTCAATGATTTAAATTTATCTTAATTATTTTTGTCTGTTTCAGCTTTTTATTTCAAGTAAGTAATTCAATGATTCATATTTGTCTTAATTACTTTCGTCTGTTTCAGATTTTTATTTTATGTAAGTAGTTCAATGATTCACATTTGCCTTAATTATTTTTGTATGTTTCAGGTTTTTATTTTAAGTAAGTAATTAAATGGTTCATATTTGTCTTAATTCATTTGTATGTTTCAGCTTTTTATTTCAAGTAAGTAATTGAATGATTTAAATTTGTCTTAATTACTTTCGTCTGTTTCAGCTTTTTATTTCAAGTAAGTAATTCAATGCTTTACATTTGTCTTAATTATTTTTGTATGTTTCAGCTTTTTATTTTATGTAATTAATTCAACGATTTACAATTGTTTTAATTATTTTTGCATGTTTCAGATTTTTATTTGAAGTAAGTAATTCAATGATTTACATTTGTCTTAATTATTTTTGTCTGTTTCAGCTTTTTATTTCAAGTAAGTAATTCAATGATTTACATTTGTCTTAATTATTTTTGTATGTTTCAGATTTTTATTTCAAGTAAGTAATTCAATGATTTACATTTGACTTAATTATTTTTGTATGTTTCAGCTTTTTATTTTATGTAATTAATTCAATGATTTACATTTGTCTTAATTATTTCTGTATGTTTCAGATTTTTATTTTATGTAAGTAATGAAATGATTCACATTTGTCTTAATTATTTTTGTATGTTTCAGATTTTTATTTCAAGTAAGTAATTCAATGATTTAAATTTATCTTAATTATTTTTGTCTGTTTCAGCTTTTTATTTCAAGTAAGTAATTCAATGATTCATATTTGTCATAATTACTTTCGTCTGTTTCAGATTTTTATTTTATGTAAGTAGTTCAATGATTCACATTTGCCTTAATTATTTTTGTATGTTTCAGGTTTTTATTTTAAGTAAGTAATTAAATGGTTCATATTTGTCTTAATTCATTTGTATGTTTCAGCTTTTTATTTCAAGTAAGTAATTGAATGATTTAAATTTGTCTTAATTACTTTCGTCTGTTTCAGATTTTTATTTTATGTAAGTAGTTCAATGATTCACATTTGCCTTAATTATTTTTGTATGTTTCAGGTTTTTATTTTATGTAATTAATTCCATGATTTACATTTGTCTTAATTATTTTTGTATGTTTCAGATTTTTATTTCAAGTAAGTAATTGAATGATTTAAATTTGTCTTAATTATTTTTGTATGTTTCAGATTTTTATTTCAAGTAAGTAATTCAATGATTCATATTGTCTTAATTACTTTTGTATGTTTCAGGTTTTTATTTTAAGTAAGTAATTAAATGGTTCATATTTGTCTTAATTCATTTGTATGTTTCAGCTTTTGATTTTAAGTAAGTACTTGAATATTTCTCAAATATATTGTTATTTCATTTGCATGTTTTCCTCGAGTCGACTCGAATTTCATTCCATTTCATTCCCAAAATCTTAAACATTCGACTTTCACATGAACATTTATTAATTTTACATCTGTTTTCTCCTTTCGCATACTGTTTCTGATTGTTGCAGCATAGATAATCATCCAGGACTTTCACAGATGGATCCGCTAATTTTAAGTTAATTTTAAGTTGCGTACAGAATATTGTAAAGCACTGTAGTATGTATGAGTGCATGTGTGAAATGCGTATATACGAAACTTGAAGATATCACCGAGGGATCATCGTGGGAGCATCGAAATATCGAAGAATCATCAAGAAATCATCGAGGGATGCGTGCGTTAGTTTTAAGTTAATTGTAATCTCGTGGGCGGGTGGGTGGGTCCCTGTAAGTGCCTCTAATTCTAACTTGCACTCATTTTCACTATTCGTGAACTTTTTACGCGTTAGTTTGTAGTATACCCAGCTATTTTTTGTCAATTGGTCCAGACCCAAGTGGATCATTGGGGGTTGGTAGTGCTGTGAACACGCGGCAGGACTGAGCTGCAAAGGCTGGTGTAGCGCCAGGGACACATCTCTGCGAGGCATTTTGATTGAAGTACCTTCTCGACTTGCCGCCTCACGGCGTGGGTTTCCTCTCTGCAGTCAGCCTCCCTTTAAACGGGAGCGGGGAGAAATGGGAAACCCTTCGCGGATGTGTCACTCGTTCTCATCAGTTTTTTCGGTTCAATTCGGTCTCGTGGTTCACGTAAGTCACTATTGACTACCCTTTGACCCATGAAGGCGAGGATCACTTGGCGAGAAATGCTGATCCACCTTTTAGTAGAAAGTTCTTCTAACTTTCTTGCCTACTAGTAGAAAGTTCTTCTAACTTTCTTGCCTTCTTGTGGAAAGTTCTTCTAACTTTCTTCTCTTCCCCTTTGCTTTTTTACCTCGTCATAGATCATTCGAGTGCAAGCTTAGAATAAGAGGTACACATGCGGCGTTTAGAATAAGTATGTTAAGGGTGTGCGTATGCGAGTACTGTTTAAAATTGCACTTATTTTAATTAGCGAACTTTTTCCGCGTTAGATCGTAGTATTACCTCTCTTCCCTTCTTTCTCTCCCGTTTAGCGTCTCATTTTACGTAATGCGAGTGCAATTTTATAACAGAGTGTGTATGTGGGATCCCACGAAATTAGTATTAAGTTTATAAGTGAGTTGAGCGCTTACAATTCTAACTTGCACCCATTTTCACGATACGTGAATTTTTTGCGCGTTAGAGTGTAGTATTAATCGGTAATTCTCTGTCGATTGGTCCAGACCCAAGTGGATCATTTGGGGTTGGTAGTGCTGTGAACACGCGGCAGGACTGAGCTGCAAACGCTGGTGTAGCGCCAGGGACACATCTCTGCGAGGCATTTTGATTGAAGTACCTTCTCGACTTGCCGCCTCACGGCGTGGGTTTCCTCTCTGCAGTCAGCCTCCCTTTAAACGGGAGCGGGGAGAAATGGGAAACCCTTCGCGGATGTGTCACTCGTTCTCATCAGTTTTTTCGGTTCAATTCGGTCTCGTGGTTCACGTAAGTCACTATTGACTACCATTTGACCCATGAAGGCGAGGTTCACTCGATAGAGAATACTGGTCCACATTTTTGAGAAAGTTCTTCTAACTTTCTTCACTTCTAGTAGAAAGTTCTTCTAACTTTCTTTCTTTCTAGTAGAAAGTTCTTCTAACTTTCTTCCCTTGCCCCTTTGCTTTTTATACCGTTTTAGATAACACGGGTGCAATCTTAGAATGCGAGCGTTTGCAGTTGTATTGTGTGCCTGTGTGTTATAAGTTAGTTTTAAGAAACTTGCGTGCGATACAAGTTCTTTGCTCTACCATGGTAAAGAACTTGTATATTTTTGCGAGCCTACGGGCTAAGTAGAGTGGGACTCATTTATCCGTCTGATAAATGAGGTTGCAAATGGTGGGTGGTTGGGATTTGGAGTTAGGGTGGGTCACTGTCGTAGCCACCTCCACGTGGTGTGACCTGGTAATCGATATCGTTTTCTAAACATATTTTCGAAAGAAAATTTGTAGAAAACAATATCGAGCTAAGAGCTACGATTAGTTTAAGTTATAATTTCTTTAAAAAGAGATTAACACCATTTTGCACCCTCGGTAACTTACCGATGAATGCAAGTCTTTTTATTTTCCTCTCTTTTAACGCATTATAGTGGCACTATAATTCTACTGACATTGTAAAATATTCGATTCAGAAAAACATGGAAATCACAAATTGTAAGAAACATAACTTTGTACTTTACTAATTTACCACTTGCGGGTAAGTAGTCTTATTGATAATGTTCCCAGAAAATATCATTTGTGTGTCACTGCCTATTTTATCGACAATGCCCACCCCAACAGTTAACCTAACCTACCATAATTATACATATACTACTACTCTTGATACATTGATACCTTTTAAAAGGAATTTAAAATAGCAGATTTCATAGCATCATAATCGCCTTTAAATCCGCCTCAAGTATTCCTGCCGGTAATAATTGTGTTGGTAAAGTAGGGAGTGACACCCAAATGATACAAAATTTTTTCTCGAGTCTCCAAAAATCCTTCTCGGAATCATCATTTTTATTAAAAAGGAACCGATTCTATTTAAGGAAGCCCTCTCTATTTTGAAGTTGTATCGATGATAAAGTTTATCTATGGTGAAACTAGTACTTATCGCTGTTAAAGTAGATTCCTACATATCCCACTGTAAATTAGTACATTTGCTTAGTACACACTAGTTTAATTCCTCACAATTATACCGCTTAAATAAAACCCCAAATCAATTACTAAAGGAAGACTATAATTAACATAGATTCTTTAATATGTTACTATGGAAACAGGTTTCTACTTTCTAGAATTCACCGCTTGGTGCAGCACTTGTCATTAAATCCCTAACGCGAGCACTATTTTCTCTCTATATAAATCATATCTAAAGAACTTCAATACCGAGACAAATCTATCTTAAACATAGTCTATGGTCACAATTTTACATTATCGACTCAGCTGCCGTATCAGATGTCCCTACACGACCGATTCACATGTGTTCATTGTTTTAGTAACATTTCACGATCGGAAGTGACGTTTGACGTCCAACAGCCGCGGCAATATATTTGAAAGCTATGCCGAAAAACACTAAAATTTGCATCGAATTACCGTTCAATCGGAACGTGAGTTACAGTCAACGATTGAAAACGAAAGAATTTTGGCATACTTTGGACAATGAAGCTGAGCTGACACCTTACGTGGTACCACCGGGTATTATTTCGATCAACTAAATAAATTAAAATGGAGATACAGTAAATTGTTATAGAAATACAGAAATGTTTTTATAATTTGACATATTTAATTTCGTATAATTTTCTTATATGTAATTTCATAATTGTAGAAGTATGAAATGTAATATGTAATTAAATTTCATTTTAGGGAATACTGCGAAAGACAAGAATGCAGATCAATCACTTCCTTTACGAATAAAAGGAATGTGGCGCGATCAGTTTAAAGTATTTCAAGAACACGGACTGGACAAGGCGGCACTTGCTGCCTATGAAAACTGCAAAATGTGTTCCACGAAATTTTTTCCCGGGTAAATGTAACTAGGGAATGAGCAAGGAGCTCGGAAATCACTAGTATAGTGGAGTAGACTCTTCTTATATTGCATATTATGTTGGTGCGACTTTGAGAACTGGTAAATTTGAGAATTGGGAAATTGGAAATTTAGGGATTTAGAAATTGGGGAATTTGGTAATTTGGGGATTTGGAAATTTGGAAATTTAGGGATTCAGGAAATTGAATATTTGGGGATTTCGGGGTTTTGGAAATTAGGAATAGGGAATTTGAAAATTTGGGGATTTAGGGATTCAGGAAATTGCATATTTGAGGATTTGGGAGTCTAGGAAATTAGAAATGGGCAATTTGAAAATTTGTGGATTTAGGGTTTCTGGGAATTGCAAATTTATAAATATCTACAGACAGATATCTAGGGATTTAGGAATGTGAAAATAAAAATTTTAATAATCTGAAAATTTGCAAAGTAAGAAATTTACAAATTGAAAGTTATAGAAATTTTAACAGTAACAAGAGTTTGTGGTGTCCTATAATAAAATGACCATTAATGCAATATAACAAGAGTACACCAAACTGCAATATACCAAAAGTGTACCCTAACTTACCTTACATAATTAGAAACTCACACTATCGACTCAAACCCACAAAAATACCTACTTAATTATCAAAAACAACTACATCAGTTATTTTAAACAGATTTTCCAGTTGTACAGAAGAAATGGAAGAGTCATACGAGGAACTGCAACGCGACATGCAAGATTTTGACAAAAAATTGGACGCCAAAAACGAAAGCATCACTGATGCAATAAAAAAGAAATCTTCCTCACCATAACTTTATAACCCAAAATGTGTATAACACAACGAATCTTTATTATCAAATTGAATACAAAATACTAATATTTTCGCAATAAAAATGATCGGTTTCTAATCGCACGATAGAATTGAAAATTGGAACAAGGTAGAATATAGACGAACAGGATATTACACAGGGACTGAGATTACGAGGTTCCGAGCAGTATCGAATTTCTGTGGTGCAGGAGGTCAACGCTGTTTGGTTTGAGCAAGGTGCTCTACCACAAGACCCATGAAACGGCCTCGAGGATGCAGAATCCTTGCACAACATCTGGCCCTCCGAATCTCTTACGTTACCTTTTTATTGTCAGTTCATCCAAAAATGCGCACCGGATGAGCACGGGACATCAGGCTGACAAACGTAAAAGGAAAAACACAATTATCTCCGCATCTTTTGGCCGTCGCAAAACGTTACATTAGCAACAAGGAATTTACGATCAAATACTTACTTGTAATTTATACTGTCGCATAGGTGGGATTCACGGAAAACTGTGGAGGTATTGAAATATAGAATACAATAAAATAATTAAAATTATGATTTAGTCTCTTTGGTTTACATAAAAATACTCTGTACTAAACTTGATGGTTATTGATTGAATTCAGTAAATTGTCAAATAATAATTTTGTACATTGAAATAAAAATTGTATCGTAATCTATGTCTTTTAACCTTACTAAATTGTCAGATAATTTTATAAACTACAATGAAATTTAAAGTAACAAAAATATATGGCAATCTTTAAAAAATGTCTGATGTAGATTATAATCTAAAAATTAGTATAAAAATGATAAATCTCCTACCACATATTTCCCAGTTATGAAAATGTTTACATGTCGATAGAGAATGAAATTGGCTGAAAATACCTATAGTGCGATATACACGAAGATAACATTATCATCGAAATAGCGATATTATTTTCACGAACGAACTTATTTTAACTGCATAAATAAAGTTACGCCAGTGTATACCGTTACAGCGTAACCATGAGAAATTATGACCAAACGTATCGGTCGAATCCCGTCACGGAATTTTCATTCTCACATTGTTATTCAAACTGTATTGCAATGTTAATTGAAACACATTGTAATTAATACATATTGTACCTACACTCGTACAATTCAATTTTCTGCCCGTTGCGTTTTTGCATGCGAAATAATATCGTTCATCGTTCCGATCGACTGCGAATCTAATAAACATGCAATAACACACCGGCCCGATAACAGAGTCCGACTAACTAGCATCGATCTTTTGATTTTATCTAACTAATAACGGGAGAAAGTTAGTTCAAACATCAATTAATCGAGAATGAAATGACTCATCGTTCTTTGATGAAAGCTAACCCATTACGATCGTTCACCCTTCACCCTCTTTTTTATCGATTTTCCCTTGTTTACTCATAGTTCGCTGCAACTAACCCAGCTTTCGCGAATATTTCTCTTTCTCTTGTGGTTAGTCTATGTTAGGTCTAGGGAATTTTGGGGACATTCACGTTTGCAAATTTTAAGATTAGAGAATTTGGGTCATAGGAAATTTGGGAGATAGGGTTTTAGGGAGTTAGAGAATTTTGAAATTTTGAAATTTAGAATTTAAAGAATTGAAAAATTGGAAAATCATAGAATTAGAAAATTTGTAAATTTGTAAATTTGTAAATTTGAAGATTTGGTAATTTGTAAATTTGTAAACTTGTAAATCTAGAAATTAAATATATAGAAATGGAACTTAGATATTTAGAAATCCAGTGAAATAGATCAAATATCTATCGTTCTACAAATTGTCACTGATTACTTCGCAATTTATCACATATGCATCCTCGCTATATCACCACCCGTTACATCCCTCGCTATATCACCACACATCATCCTTGCCATATCATCGTTACATCACTCCTTTATATCCCCAAAAATTCGCTCACTCTCAGGCAACATACTCCGAACTGTCTCCATCACCACACCTCATCCAAATTACCATCCCTAAAAAATCATGGCGCAAAAATCTGTCGCCCACCTCGTCCTCCCACATCGACCTCCAATACTCGTCCAATTTTATTCGATCATACTCGGCTCGCAACAACAAAAGAGGGAGGAGATCGTCGAAAGAGTAAGAGGTCGCAAGAACAAGGACGAGGCTATCTCGGCCGTGCGGAGGACATCGTCGCGCGTTATTTCCATGGAGCGTGTGCACGTAGACAATGAGGGTAAAAATAGAGGAAAACGCGGTAGAGAAGCGAAGCTTGGAAGAGACAAAAGAGGCTGCATGGAAGGGCGGAAGATCCCCGTCAACCGACGGAGATGGAGGATGTCGGACGTAGAAGGGGGTCCCGTTGACGGAGATTCGACGAAGCAGTGATGTTTAATCGGTGTTGGCCCGCATCAGGTTGATCGAGGACCCCCCAGCCGGGTGTTCGAGGGTGACGCTGACGACGACGACGACGACGACGAGGCCTCCGATGACGGCCGGGGGGCTCGGGGGGCTAAACGGAACCCGGGGTGGGTACCTTGGGGAGAGGCTGCGCCGTGCCGATGAAGCGAACAATGGAGGCGGGATGCTCATTTGTCTGCGGGCATTGTTGTTCACCCGGCCGGAAACACGAGCTCTCTGCTCTCTTTTCTCTCTCTCTCTTCACGGGACCCCCTACTCTTGCCTCTTCGTCACTCCCCTTTTCGTTCTCGGTACCCCCCTCCATGAGACCCTACCTACACTCCGATCATTTTTTCCTCTCCGAACGATGCTACCAATCGTATCTCAGATTAACGGCGATCTACGATATCGGCGATATAGCTTACACGGATTATATGAGAGGTATACGCACTTATTTTGTCGTGGGGGAAATCAGAAGAGTGAGACAGGGGTAATGAGATGAGACATGAATGAGTTATGAGACGTCCTGACCTGTGTTCCTATTTCTACTAGATTTTACCTAGGTTGAAATGCGGTGTTAGACAATTGTGATCGGCAGAAGTATCCTCTGCAGTAATTGTCCTTGTTCACTTAGTTGTCCTATTTCTACTAGTCTTTGACTCTAACTAAGTTAGCTCATGAAGTTAAACAATCATCTTTGGATGACCATGTACGTATACAGTAGGTATTGTCTTGTTAGTTCATCTAATTATATACTTCATGTCCTAGCTAAGTTAGCTCATGAAGTTGGTCTTTGGATGATCAAAGTGAGTTACCCCTATTTCTACTAGTTTTTGACCTAGCTAAGTTAGCTCATGATGTTAGATGATCGTCTTTGGATGATCAAAGTGTACAATAAGTATTGTCTTGTTACTTGATTTCAAGAATAGTTATCCCTGTTTCTACTAGCTTTTGACCCTAGCTAAGTTAGCTCATGAAGTTGGATGGTCTTTGGATGATCAAAGTGAGCACCATTTGAATGTACAGTATTGTCTTGTTCTCGTGTATTGAAAACATTCTAAAATTACCCAAATACTAACTTGAACAATTTATAATACAAAGTATAACTCTGCTTGTCCACAGTCCAAATTTTCCCCCGAATTGACCCCAGTCCCAAATTTCCTTCTCGTTTCGAATCGTTTCACTCGGTCAGTTTCTAGATCGACTCATTCCCGATTCCGGTAATCGTGACACGACCGAAAAGAGGCCCTCGAACGTTCGTAGTTTACATCGGGTGTCCACCGATGCGGACGGTAGCCATTTTGAAGCGGGTCCCCCCAGTTTCGTGGCTTCTCTCTGTTCGGTGCGCGGCGTGCACGATGAGAGAGAAGAGAGCCCGGCCAGCAAAAGAGAACGGTGAACGCGAAACGAGGGTACACAGGGTGGTTTCTGGCTCATTGGCCAGACGTACAAATTCGTCGCGACGTATCCGTGGATTACGTGAGGGCCCGGCACGTTGGTCCCCCGAAAACTTCGGTACCACTTCGGGTTCGTCCAAGAATACCACGGAGAGAGGGACACGTCCCCGTCTTATCTTCGACATCGGTCCCGAGCTTCCTTCTTAACGGGTGACCGGACACGAGCTACGCTCATACGCGATGCTCCTCCTGGAGCCATTCTCTTCTTCTTCGTACTCGTCTTCTTCTTCTTGCTCCTCCACTTGCTTTTTGCTTTTTTCCGGCCACGGCTTTGTGCACGCGTCTGTCATCGTCCACCCTCCTCGCTTGGGTGTTCTTCGAGACTCGCTGTTTTTGATGATGCTGGATTTTTACACGTTTTTTGTGCAACGACGTAATTGTGGATTCAAAAATTGGGAAATTTGAAAATTTGAGAATGTAGGAAATATAGAAATGAGAAAATTTCAAAAATAAAAAATAATATTCTTCAATTTATAATATTCCAAAAGACATAATCGATAAAATACTGCAAGCAAGGACCGTATAATAGAAACTATACTTGTACAGAAGCCGATAAATATGAAATGATTTCGATTAATTATTGAAATTGAATCTTGTTATGCGATTATCCGTTATTATCCTTAATCTGAGTTAGAACGGTCAACGATACCCTATCAAATTTCCTCAATTAACACCAAAAATTTGTTGATCGAATCTCGTCGCGGCACAATACTTACGCTTGTTAAGCCACGAAATTCATCGAATGTTTGAAATAAGTCTATCTTGCTCTGGCACATGTGTGTACTACGATGAGGATACGAGCGCATTAATTAATACGCGCGCATGCATTGCAGCTTGCAACTCGATGCTCGCTTGTACGTATAATGTTGCAATATGTAACCGACCAATAGAGAGCAACATTGTACACCAGACCTATTCTGGGCTATAAAGTGTCGATCGGTGATCGATCGCTTCGAATCGCATGCCTATGCACCTGGCCACAGTAACGATAATCAAAAACTAATAATGCGGTAATGTTCATGATATGGAATTTCAAGTGCAATCGAATAAAAAATGTATGTAAATTCACAGGCTTACCGTTCTAACGGTACTTGAATTTTTACTGCTTCTAGGTTTTAGATTAAAAATCAATGAGACTAATTTGATACTGGTTATAAAATGATATTTTAGATACAGTATATTGGCTTGAATCGCGGGATGTTAAATTGGGTATAAATTGAATTGTGTCGAACGGAATTGAGTTGTGCTAAATCGTATTAAAATGATCTTTCATTTCAGTCATTCGATAAAAGAGCATATGCTACAGTATTACACCAGTTTCACCGTACGTCGCCGACTCTCCGGAACTTTAACATATCGCCGTCAGCGATGCAAGGTTAATAGCCGGCTTACTAGACGAAATTGCACGATACTCAGAGATGAAGATAACGAAACGATTAACGCAAAGATTACTTTGTGCCAGGAGCGGCTCCCGAAAAACCGGCTCGTTCGCGTGTAATTTGACGGACGGATAATGCGATGTTAATAGAATGGAATATCGGCCAACGGTCCCCATAAATCATGGTTAATTTGGCACAGCCATTCGTTCTAGCCAGCTTCCACATTATCTCTCTCTCTCTCTTCCGTTCTTCGATACTGATCGACTGCTGATCGTGTGCCTTCTGTCGGTCTAAAGAAGATCGTAAAACGTGGCCCTCCTTCGATGACCCTGGGTCTCCGACCCTTCCTTTGATGGCTCTGCCACTCGCGAAATGAACTCTCTTTTGCTGACTTGTCTCTTGCTGGTTCTGATATTTTTGATCGGGAGTTTATTTTACAATGGTGTTTCGTTTCGCTGTTAGATGATATACAATAATATTATATATAATGTATTCGCAACGATATGTTCAATCTATGGGAATTTATATTTGTAGGATTCACAGGAATAAAAAGTAAGTGCTGAAAACTATGACCGACATTTTGTTTGAAGAAGAATACCGGAGTTGACTATCAATAGAGAATAGTTCTATTTCATGAACAGTTGTCTGTATTAAATTTTGAGATATCCTTACAAAAGTATTCTTTTAGAACCTTAACCAATATTTGAAAAATGTACCTAGTACGACAAATCGAACTAAATATTTAAAAAATTTAAAAAATTTGTTTGCTAATTTTGCAAGCTAAAAATTCTTTAACGACTGTAATCGAAAGAGATATAAGATCAGACAGTTTCCACTCAATATCAGCGTATTTCTGAACAATTCCCAATGAAACGCGAAACGTATTAAACGCATCAATCGCTGTCAATCCGCGTATTATGTACCGTCGAAGTACGTATATTTTCGGTGATTCCATAAAGAACATCCATAAAGAATTCAATCGCAGACGTGCCGTCCTCACGGTATAGAATATCGTGACGTTTCTTTGTATTAATTAAAGTTGACTAATAAATCCTCGCGAGAATAGATCGTCGATCGAATTCCCGTTATCGTTATCACTTGAAAATTACCGTTCGTTTCATTCCATTTTCGTGCTGTCGTAAACAATGATGTCACGACTGTGGCCACCGACTCTTAGCCGGATGTTGTTCTTCAATTAATGTGTGCCTTATCGACGCCTGTACGATTCCTGCCGCAGGCTCTCCCTGGAAAAAATCTTATTCAGCAAACCATGGCTGCGATACGAAACACTCCCCTCTACGGTTTAGATCGTATTTATACGTTTCAATTGTATCTGTTCTTCTTAACGACCAAACGTTTCGTTGCGACTGTAACATGTTGAATACGAGGTTAAAATCGCTGGAATTTTATTTCGGTTTCGACGGAATTGGGACACAAGGATTTGGTGGGAATTTGGGGATATAGGGAATTAGTTAGGGACTTTGGGATATGGGGATATGGGTTATAAAATTTGGGGATGTAAGGACTTATGTAGGATTTGAGTTAGATACAGATTTTGGGATGTGGAGATGTGGGTTGTATACAGATCTTGGGATTTAGGGATTTGGGTTGTGTAGTTTTGTTGGGGTTGGAATTTGGAGATATCAAGATTTGGAGATGTGGGAATTTTGGAAATTGGAGATTTGGGGATGTAGAAGTTTGGAGATGTAGGGATTTGGAGATATAGCAATTTGGGGATATAGCAATTTGGGGATATAGCAATTTGGGGATATAGGAAATTGGAGATATAGCAATTTGGAGATATAGCAATTTGGGGATACAGCAATTTGGGGATATGGGAAATTGGAGATATAGCAATTTGGGGATATAGGAAATTGGAGATATAGCAATTTGGAGATATAGCAATTTGGGGATACAGCAATTTGGGGATATGGGAAATTGGAGATATAGCAATTTGGGGATATAGTAATTTGGAGATATAGCAATTTGGAGATGTATCAATTTGGGAATATAGAAATTTGGAGATATAGTAATTTGGGGATGTAGCCATTTGGAGATATAGCAATTTGGGGACATAGCAATTTGGAGATGTAGGAACTTAGAAATCTGGCAACCTAAGAATCTTGATAACAAGAAATCTAGGATCCTAGAAATCCTACTGATCTACGAACGAGTCTAAGAACCTAGGAATCTAAGAATCTAATAATCTAGAAATCTATGAATATAAAGTAATACACAAAAAAAAAGATATTCAAGTGTATGCAACATTGTTTCCATCAAACAAGAAAAAAAGAAGCATAGCTGCTCATACAATTTGCCATGTAAATTCGATTATAGCAAGATTACAAGGTTTTCGACCATAAAACAAGCTCCACCGTTCATGTTCGTTTCAATGGTAGTTCCGTCGATCGATCCCTGATCGATTATACTCGATCGGTATGTAGATATAGATCCTGGAAGATCGTGCCAGATGGCCTATGGGGTATCGAGGCCATTATGGGGCTGCTCGAGAATCCGTAATGAAATTAGAAATTATAAAAAAGGGGGAGCCGTTCCTCGAGGTCTTTCGGGCTTTTCCAAGAACATCGATACCTTGTCTGTTTCTATCGATACTGAAAATCTTTATGCATCATATATGCTTCATATAAGGAGTCAACAATTTTCGTTCTTGGTATAAGAATTTTATAATTTTTTATTACTGCAAATGTTATTCTGTTACTCTGGTCATCATTATATTCATCCCATTACCTTTATTTTCACTTTTTAGTTATTTTCACTTTTATGGATGGTGGTAGATCATGTTGATGCTGGGTTCTATGGGCTACTATGGGTGCTAGGTTCGATGGATGCTGGGTCCTATAAATTACCAGATTCTATAATATATTAGGTCCTATAGATCCTAGGTACTGTAAGTGCTAGATTCAACATATATTATGTTCAATGAACACTAGGTCCTGTGAATACTAGATCATATGGATGTCAGATCTAATGGCAGTTAGAAATATATTTTATCAGAAAACCTCGTACTATATTGCAAGTTCCAACGTCCACAATAAATTTTCAAATAAACCACATACACACATGAAGTATTTTATCAGAAAACCTCGTCCTATATTGCAACTTCCAACGTCCACAATAAATGTTCAAATAAACCATACACACACATGAAATATTTGATGAAAAAACCTCGTCCTATTTTGCAAGTTACAACGGTGCACGGGTTGACTATTATCAAAATCGAAAACAAACGGTCGAAACTCCTTTTTCCCGGCCATAAAATATTTACGTTCGGCCAGGAACGACCGGGAGGACGATAAAACAGCGTTTGAGTGGTGCGGTTCGGTTTTAATGAAAAACACCCGCGTGTTCGAATAAAAGTGATATTTGCAAAAGCATCGATACATGTAATATCTACGCGGACGTAGCTGCCGAAGCGGAGGTTAAACTGTACTCGAAATTAAAGCGGAACCGTCGATTCTTGGCAAAAGGGAGGACAAGGTATTTTTTTTTTCTTATTTCGACGGGACGAGAATAGTTGTGTGCGTGATCTAGTGACGCAGCCAGACGGAACGAATTATTCTAATTCGTTCTGTACTCGGGCTGGCGCGTCTCTAGGAAACGGCCATTAGGCTCTTAGACGTGCCTAACCGGACCTAGACAATGGCTCAATTAACCAAGGAGACTGCCAACGAGCAGCAATCACTCCAACGGGTTTTCGACTTCCACTGACTTTCCTGCTTCCAGAACTTCCGATCTTTCTGCTTGATCAACAGATTAAACATCTTCATCAAAAATCATGGCAGTGTTCATTGTTCTGTATTTATTCGATGGAAGTTCGTTAATGAAAGTATTAATGTTTTAAGAAGAATATGGTTTAAGGTTAAGTCGTTGATGTCAGGTATGAACGTCTCATGTGATTTTGTCATATGTGTTGTGAACTTGTACTTGTGTTAATCAATTAAAGCTTGAAGTTCTATAAAATTGACTATACTACTTCATTGATATTTTCAAGAGAAAATGACTGATTTTTTATTATAACAGGCAATCACTGATTTTGAAATGTCTAAAATGTCTGACGTGATTTCATGACATGTGACTTTATGTCATATGTGATTTTATGTCATATGTGTTGTGAACTTATACTTGTGTTGCATCAATTTAAAGCTTGAAGTTCTATAAAATTGACTGCACTACTTCATTGATATTTTCAACAGAAAATTACTGATTATTGATCATAACAAGCAATCACTTATGAGATGTGCAAAAACTGTGACATGATTTAACAACATAAAAATAGATTTCATAACATAAAAGTATTATAAACATGCACTTGTGTTACATGAATTTAAAGCTTAATGTTTCATGAAAGCTACATAATTATTTCACTAATCTCAGGAGAAAATGAACAATTGAAACACATGATTAGAAATATAACGCGACTTGAAGAAGTACTATAAAATAACCTACATTTTGAAATTTAATATATAACAAAAACTACTCGAAGAATTCGTAAATAACGTTATTACAAACTAGCATATTGTCTCTAAAATTAAACTAGATATCATGTATCGTATTATGCTGCAAATGCATTATGATCCTTGATGGACATACGTAGACAGTATATTCCTCCCGAGAGCTAATAATTAAATAGAGTATTACAGAAGTATTTAATTACCGCTTTAAAAGCCGTACATATTCAAGCAAAATAATCGAACGCGTTTAATTAAAGCTTCTATCTGTTAACAAATTCATAAAGACGAAACAATATGCGAAACAACTCGTTGAACAGTTGATTTGTGAACCGTATTAAAAATAGCACGTGATGATTACGTGTTTATTTAGGAATAAAATCAGCTCCGATATCTTTATTTTGTTTCGTTTCAACCGAAATGCCATTAACAAGAGCAATTACGTACGAGTCGAGGTTGTAGCCAGCTTATAACGAGTAGAAAATCACTGTTATTATTACGAGTCAGATACGGTGCGTGACGAGTGGAATCCCGAAACCGTGAAACGCGATGTGTGTGCATCTGCAATTCATCGAGTTACTTCTGATAAGAGGTCTTTTTTTTTTTAAACATAATCCTGCCCGTTTAATAATGCAACGAATGTTAATTTCAGTGTCTATCGAAGACTCGACGTTAATTATTAACGCGTTATCTGACACAGCAATTATCAAGGATACAATTGTTTAATTATCAAACTTATGTTTCTCATTTAGCATTTAATATTATTTGCAGTCAGTGTTTGTATCATCAAGGCAGAACCGGCATATTACTTCGAAATGCAATTTTCTGTTTCTAGATTTCTAGATTTGTAGATTCTAAGATTTAGAAATTTCTAGACCTCTAGATATCCTGATCTAGGCTCCTAGATCGCTGGATTCATAGATTTCTAGATACCTAGATCTCTAGATCCCTATATTTCTATATCCCTAGATCTATAGAACCCTAGATCTCTAGATCACTAGATTCCGATATCCCTAGATCCCGATATCTCTAGATACCGATATCCCTAGATACTGATATCCCTATATCCCGATGTCCCTAGATCCCTAGATCTCTATATCTCTGGATCTCTAGATCCCTATATTCCTATATCTCTAGATCTCTTGATCCCGATATTCCTAGATCCCAATATCCCTAGATACCAATATCCCTATACCCCGATATCCCTATATCTCTAGATCCCTATATTCCTATATCCCTAGATCTCTTGATCCCGATATCCCTATATCCCTATATTCCCAAATCGCAGTACCTCTAGATTCCTATAATCTCCAAATCCTCATACGCTTAGAATCCCCTATACCAAAGTACTTATATCCCCACGTCAGTTTTCGTAATACCAATACCGAGAAATAACTACGCCAGCTATTTAAACGCTCAATTCGGTGACTGTCGCGAGTCTATAGACGTTTCTCTTCCGTTAATTGCCTTTATTAATCGCCGCTTCCTCGTTCGGTTCAACCTACTACCACAAACGCAGGTGCCAATAAAACAGTCGCCAATCGATAAATTGACAGAAACGTGCAGTCACTGTCACACATTTCAAACCTGATAACCACAAGATTCGTAAAAGAGCAAAATTAATACGAGTTACACGCTAAAAGACTTTCAGGTCAAACTTCTTAAACGACGAGTAAATTTTTGCAAGGTTTCTGTAATTATCGCAGGTGGAATCGGTTAATACGTAACGGGGAATTAACTATGCACGCGTGCGGCAGGAGCTTGAATTTCCGTCGTTTCCTTCCTTCCTTTCTTCGAGGGCTCTCACGTTTCGTGAATGAAGACCGAAGAGGAGCAAAAAGGGATGCAGAGGCTCGCGACGAGTTCTCGCTCGTCGCCGTCGACGACGGAGGAAGTGAACGGCTGTTGTAGGGTTGGGGACAAGTTAAAGTATTAAGTAGCCGTCGCTGCGTCCGCTGTCAGTCTCCGCTCTAATTAATCGTAATTGACGGCCGCGCGAAGCCTCGCACATTGCTCGCAGCGTGCACTGCGCTGCTCCTCCTCGTTGCGCACCGTGTCGTGCTGCATAATCGTTCCGAACCCTCTTCCGTTCCTCCGGCAAATCTCTACACGTTCGACCAATCACCACGATTGTCCGCGCGATTCTTTTTTTACCGATTTTTCACGGGAATTTACATGGTTGATGCTGGCAGGGAAATAGGACGGGATACCTTTTTCAGATTTCGAGATTCATATTTCGGGGGACTGTTCTCATATTGGTTTTCGTATTTTTTGTTATTTTACTAGTACTTTTTTATTGGTACTATTGTACTCTTTTACTGCTCGATTCCATGGTTTCGTTATAGTACTAATATTTTATTATTACATTAATTCAACTGTATAGGTATAGTAGTATGCTACCATGTTACTATGGAATCGAGAATCAGTCGGTAATTACAAAGATTACTATCTATATAATTATGAAAATGTTATTTTACATTTTTCTAAATAGTACATTGCAAATATTTTGAAAGTCATAAAATATCGTAAATTTTGATTAGGATTTAGGGAACGAAGAATTTCTGAACGTACTAAAACACGAATTTGTCACTGTTTTCAATAGACGTCTGGCTAAGAGCTAGACGGTGAAATTGAGTGGCACGATACTTGACCCATTGAGACCACATAATAAGGATGACTCGTCTCGTTTCATAAAATATGAAAACTTGCCAGACACTTTACGATTTTCTGCGAGACAGTTAGATCGCTATTATCTACGAAACACGTTCTTGCATTACTCCGCTGTGTTTATAAATAACGAAAGAAGATATTAGCATGACGAACGTTCATAGAGTACGAATATGATTTTGATCAATTTTCAATTTTAGAAACGTTGCCGATTCGTGATTCTGATGGACTAGCTAAAGATAAAGCAGAATTACGTAACTTTGTACCCAATTTGCATGATTAGTTCACCCATTTTTCTTCCCCGTCCAGTCGGTTCACACACGGTCCACGCGCTAGATACTGGATTCTCACGGTACGTACGCCAATTGGAGTCAACTCATCTAAATACTCGCACTGCCCACCATTTGACGAAGCATGAGGAGGCCCATTAT
The DNA here is from genome assembly GCA_945859555.1 of Megachile ligniseca. Classification (NCBI taxonomy): domain Eukaryota; kingdom Metazoa; phylum Arthropoda; class Insecta; order Hymenoptera; family Megachilidae; genus Megachile; species Megachile ligniseca. The sequence goes on from OX243784.1 coordinate 7,344,105, forward strand.
GTAACCAACGTGGACAATTTTGTCCCGCATTCGCCAATTGTCTGTTCCTCGTTTCTCGGGCCCGCGCTTTCTGAACTCTTTCTATTATTGGTCGACATTCGTTCCATTCTTTAATTTCACATTTCTCCATATGGTCAATCAATAGCTGTGTAACCATAGTTTTATTAAAATGCAATTTTTAATCTCTAACATGCTAACTCGTCGATTGTAGATGTCACTGAAAAATTGATACAGTAAAATGCAGTAAATTGATGCTGAAAGGGAAATATATTGTACTTGTATTTGTAAATATAGAATCTTAATTTTTGTCTAAAAAATCACCAGGTTGTGTGAACAATGCAATATCAAACATTTGTCAATTTAAATTAGTATAAAACATTTCTTAATTAAATTAGTAACAAACATGTATGAATTAAATGAATGTCAAGCATTTACCAATTAAATTAATATTAAACATGTATCAATTAAATTAACGTGAAAAATTTATTAACGAAATTGGTAACAAACCTGTGCAAATGGAATTAACTAATTAACATCAGACATATATTAATTTAAATTTAGCAGACACGATTTTTATTCAGTACCATGCATCGGTTACATGAAAGATCGCTAGTAAAAATGTGACCGTACAGGTTGGTACTTTTCTAATTCCGTGCTATACTGATTTGCTAACAACATTATGTTATCCGAATCCGCAGTCGGCGAACACCGCAGCGAAAACCGCGAAATCGCATTTTGCAATCGGCGATCGCGAAACGCGGTTTTCGGAGGCAATCGGTGCTCGACAAGCAGCGGGAAAATGTGGTCGGTGTTACGGGGTGAACGAGAGGGGATGCATTGACCACGTGGAGTACGATTTCAGTGGTCTGGTATGTAGCAACAACTCTTAGAATAGACTCTTTGAATCTGTTGGAAAATTACCGAATCTTTTAATCAGATATTTGTTGGTTGGGACATTGGTAGCCGATTGGTAGGTACATAATTATATTGTATTTTGCAATTACAGTACATCGTTACAACTTTTACATTTCATACGTACATTTTATATACATAGTTTTATATACGATTTATATTGCATAAGCACAACCTTGATATGATTATACATTGCACAGTTACTATTGTACAAAATTATATCTTACCTGCAGAGTACATGTCACCACAAAAGTAGTGCAGAGACACTTCAACGATACATCCAAAGAAAAAAAAAAAGAGAAATTTTCGTTGATAGATTTGGTTAAAGATTATGGACTTGGGTATATGATAAATGGAGGAAAGTCTGTGGTGTGTCGATAAGGAAAATAAGAAAGAAGGGTTGTGAAGGTGCACAGGCGAGTGGCTTCTTGGACGAAGAGGAAGCCGCGCGTGTACGCGCGAACAGCTGGAATCTCCAGTCACCAGCAGGGTCCATTCAGAATCCCCGACGCGACAGCTGAAGGACATTCTTTTCCTACGACAAATTACGCGCTCGTTCGCTGGTTTCGACGCGAGCCACCACCGCGACGCGTGTGCGTCCTCCTCCCGGTACGTGGCGCACAGCTCGTACTCGCACCGCATCGCTGACCTACCCCACTGAGAATCGTGTTTCAATACAGAAACCGAAAACCATATCATTACGTTGAAGCTCCGTTTCGTCGCACGCTAAACGCTCCTCTGCTTGCTCGTGCACGCGCCACGGCTTCGTTATATTGCCATCGAACCCTCTCCGATGTGGCGATATATTAGGTTCGTTGAAAACTTACCTTCTGTGGTAGATAACGCGATGCATCGCGATTCGATGTGTAGTCGGCAACTTGATATGGTGATATATCGCGAGATGATACGATATGTATCTACAGATTTGATGCATGGCGATATAACAAGTGGAAATTCAGTGCTTAGTAATGTAACAAGTAGGAGATCGGCACGTGATGAAATATTAAGTGGAAAATTGGCACATGACGATATAATAAATGGAAATTCAATATGCGGCGATATAGCACGTGGATGATCCGTACGTGACGATATAACGAATAGGAGATCGGTGGGTGGCGATGTAATAAGTGGAATATCAATACGCGGCGATATCGATGCGTGGTGATATAAGAAGAGGAAGATCGGCACGTGGCGATATAACAAGTGGAAGATCGACACACGGAGCTATAATAAGTGGTACTTCGACATGTAGAAATTTAATGTGTAGCGAGTCAATGTACAGCAATATAACGCGTGGAAATTCGTAATATGGCAATATAACGTACTGTCATATAGCATTCCAATTCGACATACATGATTATAACGCACGTAAATTCAACGCATTGCAATAAACTTGTATTCTCCCATAGAATATTATGGATGTTGAAGACAGTGTTAAGAAATCGTGATTTTCTCTTCTTTTTAAATTCCATAGATAACTATCAAATTATCCCAAATACGTATAATCTACAGTATTTGAACTTTCAATTTTAAAATTTAATTTTCCTTAACAATAGGTCATCGGTATAGTATTAGAGTACACGTAAGGAATCGGTATACGATTCTCCCGACACTTTCGCATCCTGATCGTATGATTTTAACCTGGTTACGTCTTCTTGGCGAGACTCGATTTACCCTTTGAAGTCTCGAGAAGTATAAAGCGTATCAACGAAATCGAACGCAGAGATAGAAGAACAAGTATGAATCAAAGTGTCAGGTGAGCGACTCTATAGTCGATCGTTGGCTGCCTGTAATTCTAGCCAGGAATTAAGCGGTGCGGCCAACAGCCGCAGCTTGGCCGTTGCGAGAGAAAGGACAACCTGGTAATACGACTATAGGCCATGGGATTCGATATCAAAATTGAGAAAATTAAGTTTTTAACGGTCCTGGCACATCGTCGACTCGCTAATGACGCTCAAGTATACTTGTAACGCACGGTTATTTGGTGATGCATCGTTAAGATTTTGTTGGACATACCTTCGCATTTGCATACTAATGCACTCTTGCAATCCTGAAGAATTATTTATTGGAAAACACGTGTAGCAATCTGAAGTAACGAGAAACCCGAGAAGGTGTTAAATGACCCATTCACCTATTGCAGTCCGGCTAACTGAACTTAAATACCAAGTTTCTATTTTAAAGAACTAGGTTTATCGCGTTGACTACTGTGTGGGTCACTGCCGATTTGTGATATGAAGAATAATTTTGATTGGGGCCACCGGTATATGTTAATAACGCCATGTGTCAAACTGACATGTTCAATTAAGAAGTTATGTAATCATATGTGTGGCGAGTATGATACGTTTTATAGTAAAATTTTAGTTGCTGTTTCATGCACAGCGGGAACATTCTCATCGTTATTTGTTACGATTCATGGATTATATTGCCAAGCGTTGAACTTCCGAACAATATGCACAAATTACCACGCGTTATATTGCCATGCAACGAATTCCCACACACGTTATGTTGTTGCGTTGAATTTCCGTTACATACACATTATATCGCCACGATTCAAATTTTCACGCGTTTTATCGCCGTGTGTCGAATTTCCATGCGTTATATCGCCGTGAGTGCAATTTCTACGCGTTATATTGCTAAGCGTCGAATCACTACGCACCACTCGATATATTGCCATGTGTCGAATTACCTTTCGTTATATCACTAAGCACTGAACTTCCTCGCGTTATATTGCAATACGTAAAATTACTTTGCACCGAAGCACTCGTTATATACTCGTTATATCCTCACGGGCCGAATTACCACTCGTTATATCACCACGCATTGAATTCTGACGTGCCGAATCACCACTTGCTATATCGCCGACTGCCGAATTTCCATGCGTCAAATTATCACATACTATATCGCCACGTTCTAAAATTCCACGCGTTATATTGCAACGCGTTGAATCACAATGCGCCAGATCACCTCTCGTTATATCGCCAAACGCCAAGTTTTCACGCGTTAAATTACTACTTGCGTCACTATACATTATATTCCTATAATATACAATGTTCCGCAAAAAGCGTCTGGAATTGAATTTATTTAAAATTTCAAGAATACGTCTGAAACGTGCCAAGTGCCTTATGTAATCCACTGTAATCCCCATAGAGAAGGAGGGACGAGTTATTACATTTGCGTTAGCGGCCTCGAGTAATCCCATAAATTCCACCCCACGAAACTCACCACGTGTCAACCCCCATAAAACTCTCCCCACGATCGCGTGTTTCATTGGACGAACGGCTAGCCAATCGTCTGCACGAAATTCCACGGTGTCATTGTACGAGTAGGGGGACAAGATCTTTGACATATGTTTGGTGGGTTAGAACCGGGCGGCACGAATTTCTATGGGGCGATCGCGAGACTGAATGAAATTAGGGTGCATACGGCGTTGTGTACCGCGAACAACGATACGGGGAATTACGAGAATTGTATTTGATGCATTCAACACGGGTTGTAATTGTTTATGCGGGGATGTTCTTGTTCCTTTCGTTGATATTGTTTTGATGCCATCATTGTTTTATGCAGATTTTCTTAGATACTCGACATGGTTCAATTTGTGAACATTGTACAATTTTAAATAAATAATCAACTTTCGACCTTAGTAAAACAATCCGAATATATTCGAAATAAATACCTTCTCTTAATATTTACAAAGCGAAATGAATCAGCCGCTTATCGTTCATCTAAAGTACCCACCCAAGTTCCAAACCCTTTCGATGCCGGAAAATAAACATATCGATAGAAGCTGCACGAAAGACGTCGGTTTTCTCAATGAAGCCGAACTGTTGAAACAGTTTACAGAAACTGTTGACGTATCGCGTCATCGCCATAGATCGGTCCCATGTCGCGTATCTCCCATATCGCGTATCGTGCGGCTCACGACCCGTCGAGAAATTCGATTCATAAACGTCAAACGCACAACGGCGGGTCCTGTTTAGCCCGTTCGTGTCTGCCATTGTTCGTCACGGTGTGTATCGGTGACCGTTTTAGGTGACGCGTCAATAGCGCGAAGAAAAGCTCCATGGTGCACCATGGCACGCACACCGGACTGCAGCCGAGCGAAGCCTTCTATCTCCGATACGATCGGTAGTTACTTAGCACTTCTCTGACGCTCGTTCGATCGTTATCGCCGCTTGCGAACCGGCCCTTGTTGGCCCCGTTTAAATTTATTGCGGGACCCTGCGGAAAAGAGGCTGACGGCCCATCTGCATCACCCTTCTTTTCACCCCCCGATTTATTATCTCTCTCGTTCAACCGGGTCAATTTTGACCCCGAGTTATACTTCATTTTATTTCGTTATTCATTTGCAATGGTCATATCGATGGTGTTATCGGTAACTCGATATATTCATCGAGAGAATTGGAATGATAGAATGTAACATGCAATTTTCTTGTTTATATACGTTTATTTTCATTACAATTTTTGCTCTTGCATGTATTAGTTTCATTTAGGTTAAGGTTAGTTTTCGATGAGGTGAAGTTATGTTCAAACAAGTTTGCTTTTGTTCTGTTCGTTTTGTTTGAAGTTTGAACAAGAATAAATCGATACGAATAATAGAATTATGTATTAGCTTCAAATTAGGTTCTTGAAAGTGAGGTTATGTTTAAAGATTTTTAAAGTACTTTGGATTTTTTTTGTATTTTGTATTTTTTCAGCGATTTCCACGAGACGAGTGTAATAAGTCCGCCAGCAATTTCCGAAGATCATTGATTCCGGTGAACGCTTTTCGGTGAATCCAATTCTCCGGTGATTGAGTTTGCCCGTTCCAAGAAACGGTCATCTTTTCTCAACTTTTTTCAGAACACCTCGCTTTCGCTGTTGGACGTCGATCGTCCGGACCATTTACATTTTTACATATTAACCGGGGGCTGATCGTGGTCCTGGATAAAGACGAGCTACGTCTTGATACGATGGCTAAGAAATGGTCAGCTTGTAACGCAATGAAATTCGCTTAAATTCGACCACGTCAGATTCGAAAATATTGCTGGTACTTAAAATGTCACCATTATCGTCATAAATTACTTCAATCTTTTAATGGATACATACAATATTTTTGACTTAAAAGAATATTTGACGAGGCCTGGGAATTTTGCAAATGCCACTCTAAAGTGTTTAATTCGAATAAACTTTTAGTATTCAATAAAATGAAACATTTTATTATTTCAGGTCCACCACAAAAATCTACAGAGTCAATGTTTACGAAGAGAAAGCGTAAATGACTGTGGTGTAATTTTCTCTCGTTGCGGCTAAAAATGCTCCAACAATCTTGCAGTTTCTCTGTCGAGCCGGCGAAGATGGTCCCGGCGATTTTTCTAGGTGAAAATAAAAATAACCTGTCACCTTTCGCCACAATGTCCCTTTCTTGCACGACGCGGGTGCACGTTCCGCGAACTCGCGAATTATGAATATGATTATCTCGGACGGGCTCTTGACGGGAAGCCAGACCTGTCCCAGAGGTGTCACCTTACATCCTCCCCCTCCTCCATGGTGTCGACGCTCCTAGGGACCCCTCGAGCCGCTCTCCCGTCCTGACTTGGCGCGTGACGTCGCTTCTCGTAACCGAATCTCGCGAATAATTGGACCTCGACAGGCTTAGCTTTCCTTTCCTTCGCTTCTCTATCGCGTCCCAATAGAATCTATTTTCTTCGTCCCCGTATTTTTATATAGATACATATTTTATAGCCGTCGCAACGATATGGGTAGATCATAACCTCAGAACGCATAGCACGATGAAATCGGTTCACTTGAAACTTTCGTCAGATTTGACATATGGCAATATAGCGCGAGGGAACCCAGAAATTGGTAATATAATGTTAGATAATTTGACATGTGGCAATATAACGCGAGACAACCCGGCAATTGGTAATATAATGTGAGGCATTTCTACACGTGACAATATAACGAGTGGAAATTCGACTCGCGGCTATATAACATACAGAAAGTCGATATACGACGCGCAATTCCATACTCGTGGAATTTTGACACACAGCAATAGAAATTTGACACTTGAAAATATAATGCGTGAATTATATTTTATGAAAACGATGGAAGTCTATCTATCCCCGACCATCCGCATATGAATAATACTGGAACGCAACAGAAACTTGAAAACTTTTACTGCGCAACAAAGTAGAAAAGACGTTGTACAACAAGGTTATAAAATAATTCGTTTTACAACGGCATGTCGTTACAGAGCGCGGAGTAAGTTTAAAGGTAGCCGATAAAAGGTAGCGTCCTTCCAGAAGAAAACGGAATTGAGGCAGAGAGATAACTAGAAGCGAAGGGGGACAGAGAGATGGTGGGCACAGGGACACGCGTGATCGTGGCCCTCCGTACACGCAGTTATGGGCACGCTTAAAGGGCCCGACTGCGTGTGGGTCCGCGGATACGAAGACGTGTGGATGTCCAGGCGGGGCCCTGGCCCCGCTGTAACCCGACACCAACAGCTCTGGGGCCCCTCTCTCCTTGCATCCACAGGCACAGTCCGTCAGGCCCCCTTTGGTCTGTTCGTTCATTCGTTCGCTCGTATCCTCACGACCCAAAACTAAATCATAACCGTATTATGCGGCCCGACAATAGGCCCGCTCGCTATACAGCGAGAAGCCGCCTCTAATCCGCCACTCCGTCGACGTCTTGCTCCCGATGCTCCCATCTTTCGCTTTCTCCCTTTCTTTTTTTTTCCTTCTTCTCTTTCTCTCTTCCGTTCTCTCTTTTCGCCGTGCCACTTCCCTTCCTGGTGTTCCCTTTCTTTCTCCCGGTCGCTCTTTGTTTCTCCTATTGCCCGTTCCGGGATCATTGTTTTATTACCTGGCTGTTTTGCTCCTTTGATGCTTCGACCCTTCGTTTCCGTTTTTGACGAGGTTTTGAAAATTTCGCGACTTTCAGTTTTGCACAAAATTCTGAATTTGAGGATTTGGTGATTGGGAAATTTGGGGATTTTGAGGAAGTGTAGAAATTCGAAAATTTGGGAATTTGAAGATTTAGGAATCTAGGGAGTTTAGGATTTGGAAATGTAGGGACTTGGGAATTTCGAATTTAAGCATTTGATGATCTAGAGATTTTGGGATTTTGCGATTTAGGAATTTAGGGATTTGGGGAATTGAGGATATGGGATATTGGGACTTGGGATATAGGGATTTTAGATATAGGGACTTGGGATATAGGGATTTGAGATATAGGAACTTGGGATATAGGGATTTGGGACATAGGGATTTATGACATAGGAATTTAGGGCATAGGGATTTAGGACATAGGAATTTAGGGCATAGGGATTTGGTATATAGAGATTTGGATACATACAGATTTGGAAATTTAGGTATGCAAGGATGTGAGAATTTAGTGATTTGAAAATTTCGAAAGAGATTTGCAAATTCAAGGATTTGAAAATTTCGAAATTTGGAAGTCTAAAATTACAAGAATTTTGGAATCTGAAAATCTGAAAATTTCGAACTTAATAAATTCAAAAACTTGAAGGTTTCGAAATTTAGGAATTTGAAAATGTACCTTCAAAAGTTCAAAATTTAAAGGTTCACAAATTCTGAAATGTACAAGTTCCAAAAATTCACATATTTCAAAATCTAGGGATATTAGATGCAGTAAATTTAGTGATTTAAGTACCTCTAATCGATCAGCCCCACACCGAAGGGACTGCTAAATAAAGCAATCCGACGAAAAATATAGCTGTTCGAACAAACACTATATATATCGCCGCATCAGACTTCTGCCCACCTACGATTTTCCAGAAAGATCCGCCGAGTCGTCCCCGTAGATTCTATGAAGTCCAGAAGGGGGTCGCGATTTATCTTGACCTCGAGGCTCCTCCGGGCACACGGGCTCGGGCTCGCGGTAAAACGTCGGGGACGGAATTTAAATTTCACAAATTAGTCCGTCCATTACACCCTCGGTGTAATCGGGTCGGCTGATCTCGAAGACGTTCCCCACCCGTAAACCGGGACTGCCCTTCCACCCCACCCTTGCTCCTCGTTCCTCTTCGCTCGTACGAGGAGGACGCGGTTCCTGGAAAGCGTGGGTGCCTCTTCCAGGCAGACAGGATCAGGATCTGGGCCCCCACAAATCATAACACGGGTGCACTGCAGATCCTGGACAGAGATCCTGCACGTTCCTCTCCTTTCTTCTTTCCTTCGCTCTTACTCGTCTTTTCTATGCGCTCCCGAAATCGCTTCGTCCATTCCCGATTCTTGGAGTCCTGCAGCTTTGCGATTGTTTTGGGGTTTATTGGGCTTTTTGGGTTCATGTGTTTTGGAACTTACTTGAGCCTATATTTGACATTTGGGGTCTTTTGGAATAATTCTGTTAAGTATGTAAGGTTTATTTAGTATATTTTTAATGTGGATGTAGGAAAGGGAACATGAAGAGGTTTGTCGAATTTTTGAAATTTTTGAAAAATATTCTTAAATTGTCAGCTAAATGGAGTCAGGAAATGTTCACATCTCAAATTTTCTCAATTCCCAAATTTCTGAATTTCTTTACTGAATGTATGTTTGCAAAATTTTCGATTTCTAAATGTGCACACTTTCAATCTTCATTGTCCAAATTCTAAACAAAAGAGTCCATACTACTCTTACACAACACAATGGACAATAATCAACCTCAACCTTGTAAAACCTTTTCCTATATCGCCATTTGCTAAAGAACTCTGCCCTGGACCATACACGTATGACAATCCATGGTGATTCTAATCCTCGATAACTGATCCATCGTTCAGGACGATGTTAAGTGCAAAATCATAGATTAAAGGATGATTGTAGATGTTGAAGAGTGTACGTGGCCCCGTATCGAGGCATGAGAAGTAGAAAGAGGGATCGACTGGGCGTATAGGCGGAGAGGAAGGGCTGTTCGTGGCCGTTTCTAATGGGCAAGGATTTCCTTACACACAAAAGCCAGTGAAGAGAGTGACTGATCGTCGCGAGCACCGCGAATAAATTACGTGGCAGCCTATGCGGCTGCATAAATTAATTTCAGCCGGTCTGCCCATAAATATTCCCCCCTTCGAAATCGTTCTCCCACCTCTGCGTTTTGCTCTGTCTAACCGTGGCAGCGGCGTTAACACTGACGCTTCGTAATTTACGTCGATACATTGTAAATGCGGTTTTCGAACTTTCCTTAAGTTTCAACGATACCTCCGCGATAACTCGTCGACGTTTCCGATGACATTCGATTGCAACTTATCTATGTACCGATGTCGAACCATGCGTTGGTGCGAGACCCAGGTGTTTAGAAGAGCTACAACTTTCAAAATTTAGAGATTTGTAGATTTTATAGAACTTTCATTTGTAGATCTGTATATTAAAGCTCATATGTCCAAATTGTATATCTTTAAATTCATCATCTTTCAATATGAACACTCTCTGTATCTCCACGTCCCTTTAATCCCTGAATCTGTATTCCTGATGGGTCGATCACTGGCCAACTAGTAGGTTGACATCACTGAAAGCGTCATTTGTTTCTCGCACTATCGTTTGGATGTGAATGATGAAATTTGCATGCACGTTGCAGTCGCTTTTAACTCGTGCTAAAATTGTAGGTATGGATGAGTTCCTATTCTGGTAATTGTAGAAAGTAATCGCGGTCGAGAATTATGTTCGGATTGTCAGACAACGCTGATGCATTTATCGAGTCCAGAAATAACTGCAAACAGAGTATGGATTCTTCATTGGTAGATTTTAGTAGAAATTTGACAATTTCATTGTGTATTCAGTCTTATGAAATATTAGAGATAGAGAGCGTCTGATCTGGGCATCTAACGGATTTGTTACTCGGGGATCGATCGTAGGTGAATTGGTGAATTTAATGGCGATATAAGGAGAGGGAATACTTGGGACAAGTGGACATTGGAATTACAAATTTTTTAATTCATAAATCCCTAGATTTCTATTTGTCCAAATTCTTAAACTTCTAATTTCCTAAATCCCTAGATTCCCAAATCCTTAAACCACCAACTCAAATTTTCAATTTCCAAATCCCAGATTCCCAAATGTAAAAATTTCCAAATCACTAAATCCCCAGATTCCCAAATTTAAAAATCTCCAAATCCCTAAATCTCCAAAATTTCCAAATCCATATTCCTAAATCCCTAGATTCCAAATCCCTAAATCACCAAATCAAATTTCCAAATCCCACATTCCTAAATCCCCAAACCCCCAAATTTTCCAAATCTCCAAATTCCTAAATCCCCAAATTTCACAAATTCCACGTTTCCTAAATCCCTAGATTCCGAAATTTCCACGTCCCAAAATCCCCAAATCCAAAACCCCGTTTCCAACGTTCTAAATTTCTAAATCTCCAAATTCTCAAGTATCAAAATCTTCAATATTCTAAACGAACGACTAACGAGATCTCTCACAGCACTTTTTGCCTAGAAAAGTCTAGGGTGCCCTTCGAAAGTAGAAGCGCCTCGGCTAGGACGGTGTCGATAGCACAATTTTGACTCCGTTTTAAACTTCCTTAAGAAGATGATCTCTCGGAGAGACAGCCTGTAATTTTGAGGAGGTTCGACGCCGAACAGGGATCATTAATTTCTGCGTAACGATTCGCAGGGTGGCGCAACGTAAAGCTATTGTTAGCGGACAGATGCTTTCGGATGGGGCCGGTGGTGCATTGCAATTCACCTTGGTCGTTCGTGCTTGAATGCGCCTTCATTATAGACGCGTAATGACCGCATTGTAACGCCGTCAAACTTATTATCCGCTTTATTCGAACTACACTCGAGATCCGTGCCTCCTAAACACTCGTTTCACCCGAAATTTCCTGAAAATTTCTACCGATACTGTCAACGTTGCACCTGCTCGATGGATTAATTATTTACGAAATTTCCTGCGGGATTGATCGCAGTTCGGGAGCATTGTGACGGATTTAGTATTGGGATTTATGAGGACATTTTCAATCTCACGAATTTTTGAAGCCGGGAGATTTTTAAATTTTGTAGAAAAAATTTGTGGGGTCGCATTTATGAATTCATTAATTTGCAGGTATGGGAATTTGCAAATTATGAAATTTTCACTTTTCTGAGTTTTCGATAATCATGTTTGTAAATTTCGTAATTCGAATTCTGAACTGAACAAATTTCCAAATTTTCACATTTCTAAGTCACATTATGAGATTTCTATATTCGTATATTCTTAAATTTTCAGATTCCTAAATTTCTAAATCCTGAAATCCCTAGATTCTCACAAATTCCCAAATCCCAAAATTTCTAAATCCTGAAATCCCTAGATTCTAACAAATTCCCAAATTCCCAAATCCCTAAATCCTTAAATCCCTAGATTCCCACATTCCCAAATCTTCAAATCCCCAAATTCCCTAGATTCCTACAAGTACCGAAATCCCTAAATTCCCCTAAATCCCCACATATTCCTACAAATCCCCAAATTCCAAATTACACAAGTCTCCAAATTCCCCATATCACCAAATAAAAAAATTTTCCAAGTAACAACACCATAAATATCGCTAAGAAAACCCACATTAATGGTCCGTTCCGTAACTGGAAATGAAACTTGAAATACTGGTCTAAACCCCGTTCCCTTCGAATATAGCATACTTAATATTCCAGCGTTCTTATCGCAGAACGAATCGTTATAGACTACGAAGGTTATTAATAAGTTTCTGTTGGTAAATGTGAAATTGGATTTTGTTAATTATCGAAGGAAAAGCATTCCTCGGATAAACGATTAAATTTTCAGCGAACCGATGTTCTTGGTTTGTAACTCGATTACGAGCGCTCGGTTATCAAGAGCCCGGAGGAATTAAAAGACTAGTCGGTATTTCAGACAGGTGAATCTAATAGCGGAGAGCTTTAGGCTTTAAAGTTTAAACGGTGAAAAGCTTCGGGACCCGGTGTCGTTTTCTATTCTCTGTTGACGCGGTGAGTTAACAAGTAGCCATTGTAGAGCCCCGTGTCAAGATGCTACTTGACGGTGTATGTGCTTCAAAATGGACCCTTTTCATGGCCAGTTTCGCCCTCCAGGGCTCTCCAGTTTATCTCTGTGTAGACCCGTGTATACACGCAGCCAGACATTCTACCTTTTGTTCACTTCGAGTTTAATGTACAAAATTCACTCTGCTATTAGTAGATGTATTAACCCCTTGGATTATGATTTGTCAGGTGCGTCAGTCAGAACTAATCACAGCTAATTAACGCTGTAACTACCAAAACGGTCAAACTGCTTCACAAGTTTCAAACTACATGTTACACAATTTGAGCTTTTCGTGAAATCTACGTTGATTTTCTTCGAGATAAAAAATTAATACTTATACGGTTTTATGTTTGGACGTCTATTTATTTTTCAACGTCATTTTAATAATTATCACACAAAATTTTGTTGTATTAAATGTCTTGTTTTTGTTTGTTTTATTGTACAGGTTGAATCAATTCGTGAATTTACATAAAGTTTTTTTAAACTAATTCTTCACAAATCCGACTCCTGGCGAGATTTAACTGCGTATGCCATTAAAGTGTTAATATCTATCGTATCATATATTACTCTAAACCACGATTATCATACGTAACACGTGGTATCAATTATCAGTACAATAATTCCCCGTCCGATAAATTCTCCGAGCAGAGAAGCGAAAAAGTGGGGTTTCGATAGCACAAGCACGAACCAACACACGGATAGAAAAACGTAGAGGCACGGTGGTACCTCTGTGGGGTCCAGGCTTAACTTTACGATCTCTTGAAATCCCTTCGGGGCTTATGGTCCCACTACGATGCTAATAGAACCGAAATTATAACAGGCCGATGAGCATGCGTCGACTGCTCTTATTCCGGCCGGCTGACGGATCGAGGAAAAAACGGCTAGGAAGAAAAGGAGGGAGTGAAATCGGGAACACTCGAGTGCTCGCCAGTCCCAGGGAGCCGATTAAAGGATCTTCCGATACTTTTTAGGTTCTTCTCAAACCGTCTTTTGTACTACGGTATTTGGAAGCCAAACACGAGGCGGGAAAAAGGTACGTATTATTATGTGAAGAAAAGGCAATACAGGGCGAGGCAACTTAAATCGCTTTCGGTATTTATTGCAGAATAAGTCATCAATTTTATGAGCTTATAAATTTTTCGACTGAAAAGTTGGACAATTTTTTAATTCGCACAAATTGATAATTTTGAAATTATCAAGATTTAAAGCTACACATGTCACTAAATTCTACTTGACTACTTGACAACTTCAGAAAGTTCTACATGAACACATGTCTAGATATCGAAATTTCTAAATCCCCAAATCTCTAGATTCACAAGTAAAAAAATTGCCGAATACTTAAATCCCCGAATCCCTAAATTCCCGAGTACCTAAATCCCCGAATCCCTAGATTTCCCGAATTCCTACATCCTCAAATCTCTAGATTCCCGAGTACCTAAATCCCCCAATCCCTAGATTCCCGAGTACCTAAATCCCCCAATCCGTAGATTCCCGAGTACCTAAATCCCCAAATCCCAAGATTCCCGAGTACCTAAATCCCCCAATCCGTAGATTCCCGAGTACCTAAATCCCCAAATCCCTAGATTCCCGAGTACCTAAATCCCCGAATTCCAAAATCCCCAAATCCCTAGATTCCCGAGTACCTAAATCCCGAAATTCCTAGATTCTCGAGTACCTAAATCCCCAAATCCCTCGATTCCCGAGTACCTAAATCCCCAAATCCCTAATTTCCCAAAAATTTAAATCCCTGAATTCCTAGATTCCCCAATTCCTAAATCCCCAAATCCCTACATTCCTGACTACCTAAATTCCCAAATTCCTAGATTCCCGAATTCCCAAATCCTCAGATTTCCTAAATTCCCAAATCTTTACATTCCCGAATGGCTAAATCCCAAATTCCCAATAACCTAAGCGTCCATATCACTAAATTCCCAAATTATATTACCAAGTCCCAAAACTTCCTAAATCCCAAAATTCTGAAAATTCCCTATTCAAAAGTCCGAAAATTCGTGTATTTATGTTTACCGTCCTCTGTTCGGGAACAACTTGATTCTCCTCATCGTTCCCGTTTTTACCCCGTCAATTTCGACAGATTCCAAGAATGCTGGATAGACAGATCAAATAGGAGGAGGACGTGGTTCGAAGCACAAAGAGATCGGGCCACGTGGAAAGCAGCAGCCAGATGCTCTTTTTCAGGATCGAAGAAGCCGATCCCGAAGATAGACGAAGGTCCCATCGAACAATGTTCAACAGGCAAATATATCGGGACAAAGAACAGACCGACGTTATCTGTCATCGGCGATCGCTGATACAACTAATAGAACTGGACCGATGGCTCGTTTTGAAATAATTACTCTCCCTTATCGTCCGGGAATCTCTTTCAGCTGTTTTGCAGGTAGTTTCGTAAACAGGACTCTCTTCTTTTTCTCTTTTATTTTTTTTCTTCTCGGGGAACATCGATGTCATCTTTCTTCAGAATCTTCTTTCGCTTCTTTTTCTTTTGTTGAGAATATCAATATTGCGATTTGTGCTTGGCGATGTAACGGGAACTGATTTAATTTCGTGATGCACAGGTAAACACTTTTAACTCTTTAAAATAGTTTTAAAAATATGGCGTAGTTTAGTATACTCTAGATATATTGCCAACGATGAGGATGTAGATATTACGCGAATTGTGTTGCATGTTGTCATATAATGAGTTGTGATATAACGCGAGGCAATATAACGCGTTAGTAATCCAACGCACAGCAATACAACGTGTCATACAATACAATATGTAGAAACACAACGAGTTAGTACTGCTATATGTGGAAATGTAATGCGTCGGCGATATAACGCGAGGTAACACAACGTGTCAGTAATGCAACGTACAACAATATAACATGTTATGCGCTACAATACGTAGAAACACAACGCGTCAGTAATGTAATTTATGGAAATATAATGCGTCGGCAATATAACGCGAGGCAATAAAACGCGAGACGATAGAACACGTTAGTAACTATACTTAACAACAATACTAGAACGGTGAATGGCAGTACTAATGATCGTGAAAATGCATTCGAACGAGGCAATATAACAAGAGTCCACGGTACAAGCGTTTATTTTCTTGTACATCATCGTGAATAATTATATGCATCCTAAACTCAGCAGTGTGATCACGAGCCAAGCTATTAATCGCCGAATGAATACCTGTGTAAAATGAGAAACGCGTATATTAGCTCTTTCATGGCTACTGTCACTTATAAATTCTCGTGAAGTCTACTTATGGGTGTTATGGACACCTATAAGCACCCAAGTTTGACGATGGGGTGCTTAGTGGTATCTTTAGAATCCCTGGCATATGTCGTTTAAAGCTTTAACGCCTGATATTTTTCTACGTATAAATAGAAGTTTGCCTGCATCAAGTTTTCCTATAAATTCGTATATCCATGATTAATCCTCCTATGATCGAATGTCGAGTTAAACTAACCTTGTTACTATTTCCATCCGCGGGATACTTATACCCCGATTCATTTAATTTCGCGTCCGGAATAAATTCCGTCTCAATAATTGACGTTATTATAAATCGATTCATCCGTTATTCGATCGTGAACTACTAAGACATGCTATTGGTTCCATCAGTTTTTATCAATTATAAATCCGTCTCTGTTTCATCGTTTCGGGTAACTGAAAATCAACACTCTGACAGCCGTGTCTTGAGATTACTATTTTTATATCTAATAGATGTCTGACGGATTATAATTGCCTGAGAAATTTTAACGAGAAATACAAAACTTGCCTACTTCATGTTAAAGTACTATTAAAACCAGACGTACCGATAGGATACATGATGTTGCAGGATACGCAAGGATGTTCCACATGGACGTGTATATAATATTTTCCTTTTATTACTTTAAATAACATCAACTTTACTTCGGTTACAGTTCGATCGTACATCGTGTGATCTTTCTTAATCTATTATCTCGTGCCACTGCTTCCATTTTCTCACTCACACTCTTTCACTCTCACGCGTAAAATTCTAACCATTCTCTCTTCCAAACGATTCTCTCTCGTCTTTTTTAGTTGTGCAACGTTTAAAAGCTTTCCCGCTAGAATACACGAACGACAAGAACTGTGTTGGGAAGAAGTGTCCGGTTATTAATAAATCGTCCTCGTAAAACTTGTTCACCGGTTCAAAATGGTACACAATGTGTCCCTAGCTTCGTCTACGGCTATTTATGCGTGTCTCTCGTTTTAATGCTCCTCGTTCTGTCTCTCTGTAACGTTTTCGTTGTAAATCATCGTTCGGTATAAAAATTTGTGCTATCATCGTGCTCAGATTCCTAGAAATTCATTTTTTACCGAAAGTCAAATTTTCTATTCTGTCTCGTTCGTGGAGGAGGTTGATTTGATCTGTTAATTGGACGCAATGAGTTAACACGATTTTTAGATACACAGTATAGATAATACATTTATTTAAAAATGTTTTTTTACTCTGGTTTTATTAGGATACTTCCGGACCAAACTAATCTACGTACATTGATTTATTACACGTATAAAATGTGGCTATAAAAAATCGACCAATTAACAGATTAAACCTGATCGATTTCTTCTCGTTCGCAATGAGATAAGTTCAAAAACATGATTTCGATTAAAAATCTCGTATTTCAAATAAAATTGCGTTTACATGATCGCGTGAATTACTTTAAAAGCACGTACAAGTACAAAGCACGTTCAAAATAAAAATTAAAAATGTAGAATGATTGAAAAAGTGTTGCATCGTGATCGGATATATCGAATCGAATGTTAACGCTGCGATTGAACGGTGCAATAGTTAACCACGGTTTATTTATTCACGGCGTTTAGACAAACGTTTCCTGTGTTGGCGAAACTTCCGCCTTTAATCGTGTGCAATTTTCGGAATGTGTTCCGCGATTGGTGTGCAGCCCGATCACGAAAGATTACGTGTGTTACACACTGTGCCGTTACAAAGCGTAGATTGTGCGTGAATGGAGAAACGTTCTGGTTGCTCGATGAATTTATAGAATTTCCGAGGGAAACGACAGAGACCACGAAACTCTGTTCCGTCAAATTAAAGTAGATTATTGCAAAAATTCTATACCATTCAGATAAAATTTGCTGCTGATTAAATTGGGCTCATTTTCAAGACAGATGTTTGATGAGATATTGAAAGATTTTTAATATCCGAAATTTGTACAAAAATTTAATAACAAATTTATATAAAAATTTAATAAGAAATTTCTAATGAGATTAAATAAGATTTGGTACACTTGTAATAAGACAGTGTATAATTTACCTTAAGTTGAAATGATTTGTCATCTTGTGAGAATTTGAAAAATATTGAAATATCAAACTGTAGGTTAAAATGCAGTGCAATTTATTGTATAAAATGTTTTAAATTTCAATGAAGTTTCGAATTTCTATATGTTCAATTTTGCAGTCTTTTTTACATGGTTTTGTAAATTGCAATTAATTTACAAAAATATATAAAACTACTCTTATCAACTTACACTGTATTTTAAAAATTCTACAATAAAAGTGTGCTAATATGTACTGATATAGTAAAGATTTCTTTTTCAGAAATTTTCAAGAAGAAAACTGTAATGAGCCCAATTAAAAATCAGCTAAAAAAAAAAAGTGTAGGATCGATTATCCCCTTAATCAAAATTTCTACGCGATAGAAAAGCAGTATAATTTCTCTCGTTCTTCGCTCATTTCCTCTTGCATACCCTGTTTCGTCCCGAGGACTCATTCTAAAGGGAAAAATATCCTTTCCCTCCACAGCGATCCGTAGATAAGAATCTCTCGAAGGCAATGTCGCAGCCGATCCAATAATACATTAATTTCAAGCATCTGCGCGATAGATGCCTCTTAAATAGAGAACCGATAAAAAAAAAAGAACAAAACAAAACTCTTACTCTTTTCATCCTCTTGACGCTTTATCACCTTTACGATGCCATTTTCTTTCTCTCGTCTCAATCTTTCTCACTTTTTCACTCACTCTCTCTCTCTCTCAATCGTTCCTCGTGCGTCGCTTGCTCCACCGTCATCATCTGCTCTCTCTCGCTCTTCTCTCGCTGCTCATTTTCTATGTACAGACTGCGAACTGCGAATAAATGATAACTTACGTGCTAACTTATTCTACCGACAGTGTTTACTTAGTTTAATTACCGGGTGTACGGGAAATTATTTATATGGGCCGCGAATTTTGGTTAATTTTAGTTGTAGGCGTTGGTGCGGTCACTGTTCGAGAGGATTGCAAATTTGGGAAAGGGAATTTAGGGATTTTGGGGATTTGGGAATTTGAAAATTTAGAATTTGGAAATTTGAAATTTGAAAATTTAGAATTTGGAAATTTGGAATTTGAAAAGTTAGAATTTGGAAATTTGGAAATTTGAGAATTTGGAATTTGGAAATTTAGAATTTGGAAATTTAGAATTTGGAAATTTGGAATTTGAAAATTTAGAATTTGGAAATTTGGAACTGCGAATTTTGGAATTTAAAAATTTGAAAATTTGTAATTTTGGAATTTGGAAATATAGAAGTTGGAATTGGAAATTTGGAAATTCGAATATTTAAAAATTTGAGAACATCTAGGGAATTTTGCTACTAAAACTTTATCAATCTCTCCATCAGAAAATTAAAAAAATTACAATTTCCAAATATTAAAAATTTGAACATCACAAAACTTGAATATTCAAAAACTTTCAAATATACAAATTCCTGAAACTTCCTCCAAATCTAAATTCTTAACGATACATAGTTCAGTAAAAGGGTTAATGAAGAGATACCTCTACCAGGAACAAAATGATCTCTCCACTGGAAAACACGTATGAACCTCTTGAACAGTCTCGCAGCAGCGGTTAAGATCTCGAATTGATAGAACCGGGAGATAGAAACGAGAGGAACAAGCGGAAAGTCATAAATAAGGCGAGTTTTTCGAATAATCGCGTATCAGAACAGAAAGAGAAAGAGAATGAAAATCGCGATCCGCGAAGTTGATTCGCGAACACCCGGTACTCGCCTCAAGTACGGACGAGAATTAACTTAATCTTCTCTCGAATACGTGTACATGCGTGTCTATGTGTGTGTGTGTGTTCGTGTGATTACGTGTAAGTGTTGTTACGCGTGTGTGTATTATCTACATATGTACACAGGACAAACACAGAAGCGTACGGTGTAAGGAAGGAAGAAGACTGTGGTGTGTGAAGAGCGTGTGTGGTTCGTTATAGCGACGTTAATTAATTAGCGGCTGGCTGAGATCCGTACACGCCTCAGGAATTATTCTGGACTTTGGAAAATGAATGTTCTTCAGGGACCATCGACGTTTGCCGTGCTCTTTCGTGTTGAACGTTCATGCAAATCGAGACATTCGTTTATTCCCGGAAATTAGCGAAATGTTACATGATTTTTAACTAATTTAATTTATACCAATTTTTTTGTTATGTAATAGCTTGATTAGAGCATTTATTAACACTTTAATTCCCATGCTAAGTTTATGTAATATTTGGATATAATTTTATTGACATGAAATTTAGAAATATAAAAATGTGAGAATTTGCAAATATAAAAATTTGTAAGTACACGAATTGAGAAAATTCTAAACGCAAAAGCACTCAATTTTGCGCAGCTAACCACATCCCTGAATACAAATAATGCGGGCGTCAAAGTGTTAAGAACGCTTCATTAACTCCTTCAAAATCACAATATGGTCCAAATCTGAGTGTCCCGCTATAATAGCTCGGCCAATCAATCATGCAGTGTCCCCGCAAACTTGGACGAGAACGCGGCTCGTTAATTTTCAATTTTTCATACAAACGTTTCAACACGGCATCCGAAGAGGTCAGGCGAATTTGGCAGAGGTTTGCTGAAGCTTGTACAGAGTCTGAACCGTCTACTGGTAACCGTAAATAACGTTATGCGTGTTCTCTTATTCCGAGGGACCTAAGGTACAGGCGGTTCGCTACGAGATTAGAGGGGTACGATGGGATTCGCGGGAAAAAAAAGAAAGAAAAGAACGAAAGAATATAGACGCGGCGCCATCATACGGCTCGCGTTTCTGGAAGTAATTAGGCTCTGGCTTGTCTCGCGCCCTACGCTGTACGGAAAAAGAAAAAAAAATGCTAACATGTCTTTTGCTATTTTCCACCCGGAAGCGTTTCCCCCGTTGCCTCCATTTTTCTCTCTTTCCACGGCTACTATCGATGATAATAATAATAATATTCTACTATCAGCTCCCTCTGTCGGGAGAACGGTGTGGGTGCGCCATTTTGTGGTCGCAACGGTGCTTCTCGGTTGTTAAAAAGTCTGGACATCGCGTGATTATATCTACCGAAGACACTCCATACTCATTCCACATTTGTTTTCAATTGATATTTCATCAAAACGTATTTTAATGTTTCATAACTTGTGAAATTTAATGGGTGAATTTTAGTGTTCAGCCTGAGTCTTAAAAACACTTGACATCTTGGCAACACAATTTTTGTGACTAACAAAACTGAGGCATTAACATGTTCTGGTCCAACTGCGTGATATGACATATACCAAAAATATTATAATTTTACATGGGTTGTATTGTTTATAACATACAAATTCTAATCTGTTACTTTCTTAGTTGGATTCAACATACTTATACCTAACCGACTTTAGAAATTATCAATATTTCTGTTACTTGTATTGAGCTTGATGTCTTCACCTGGCTGATGAGTTCTATCAATTTTATGTCTTAAGACATCACCTAGCTTCATTTCTGAAGACATCATTCAGTTTGACGTCTACAGTATGCAATGTCTTAAGACGTCACTCAGTTTGGTGGCTAAGACATCACCTGGCTGATAAGTTCGCCCAGTCTGATGTTCTTAAAATAACACTCACTGAGTTCTCTAAGTGTGACGTCTTAAGACATCACCTGACTGATAAGTTCATTAAGTTTGACATCTTCAGACATGACCTGGCTGGTAAGTTTGCCAAGTCTCAAGACATGACTTAAAGATCTGCTAAGTTTGATGTCTCAACATGACCTGACTGGTGAATTAAGTCTGATATTATTAAGATATCAGTGAGTGCTGAGTCTCATTTCTCAAGATATCACCCAGTCCACCTCATTAAGTATGATGTCTAAAAACATCAGCTGGCAAGTTCTCTAAGTTTGACATCTTAAGCTATCAGCCAGTTAGTAAATTCTCCAAGTCTGACATGTTAATACATCACCTAGTTGATCTGATGTCTTAATAAATCACCCGTTCTGCAAGTTCACCTTTGAAGTCTTAAGACATCGTAGCTGAACACGTTAAATCACCATCGGCCAAAACGCGAAACAGCATTAACATATTCTGTGTCGTCGAGCTACCTCAGCCTAATCACACGATGTTCAACAGACTTGTGTCTTATTTACGATCGAGAACGTCTCGACGAATCATTCTCCGCTTCAAGAGCGAAATAGAACGCGTTTCCTAATTACCTACACATTCACCGAGCGCGATTAGTATACCCAGCGGGTAATCCGGGACAAAACATAGTCTGTCCTTTTGTTAAAGCTTAGCGACTCGGCGAACATCACGGGAACAATTCCGTTGGCAGACCCTTTTACGAATCGAAACGAGTTAGGTTTTCTCTTGGTTCCTTTTGCCCTGACTGCTCGGGGCCCAAGGTCACAACGAGTGATAATCACCCAGGACGAGACCGCTGTGATAACTACCGTGCGACGTGGACATCCCCATGGAACCCATGCCCTGGTAGGCACCCATGCCCATGCCGTTCATCGACATCGTGTTCATAGTGTTCACGCCTTGCATCGTGTTCGGTAGCATCGTCGACGGACCCATCGGGCTAAGCCCACCCATGGAAGGAGCTATAGCACCCATCTGCATCGACGTGGCCGTGTGCGGAAGGGACTTCTGGAGATCCGCCGAAGTTGGTGTGATCAGGTAATCCTGTAACATCGAACAGAACCATACCTCGTTAAGGAATCTTAGCAGATTTTAGTTTAGGATACTAATCTTCCTTTGGATAACTAGTAGGGGGCGGAGCCTATTACTATTTACTTCTGGAAGATAACCAATTTACTATCTCGCCATTTTCCCCAAGGAGTCGCTTTAAGTGTGCATCTTTAGATAAGCAAAAGAAAAAGCAAGCGATAGAATGAAAGTTAGTCTATAAAAATACTTGATTTTAGTAGGAAATTATCAAATTATTTGTTAGTTAAGAAACGTTAATGAGACGAGGAAATGAAAATGTTCCAGTACTGTTCTTTACATGGTCTGCTTGAAACTTTCTTTAGGTATTGTATTTTAGATGTATACTATTTTTTCTTGTTCTGAACATCTGAAGAATAACGTGATTCCTAAATTATACGTGTCACAAGATGAGTTTCAGGAAGACTTTTCGAGTACGTTTCACTATATTGCCAGAAATCATCTACCGCGTTCTATGAAGCGCTATCAGGGCCGGTCCAAATTTCCAAATCTCAGAATCTCAAATTTTCAAATTCCCAAATTCTTAAATTTTAGTTTTACAAATTTCCTAAATTTCCCTGTTCCCAATTCCCAAATTTCCCTATTTCCCACCCATCAAGCACCACCTTAAAATATTCCTCACAACTCATCACACACAAATTCCCCATATTTTACCCCAACTACCCCATAAAACAATCTCCATATCACCCCGTCGCTAAGACCGGCCCTGGCTACAAGCAATAAACATCACCCACGATACACATTGTCCATCCTCTAAATCAAAACAGTCGAAAGTACCTCCACCTGAAATAGTAAGCCCTCTGTTCCGAACGAAACCGCAGAAACAGTTCATCACACTATACCTGTGGACTATAGTACTGCATATAGTCCAACTGGGTCTTCTGTTGGGCGCAGCTGGGTGGTGGCGGTGGCAAGGTCGCCGTGGGATGTACCAAGCCGTGAGGAGTACCATGAGCACCGACCTGGAGATGATGTTGCAGCTGATGATGAAGGTTTCGCTTGTCGTCGCCGCTCTCGCTGCCGGTGTCGTGGTGTTGCATGTGGTGGCTCGGTGTGTGAGGATGACTCAAGGTCGAGCCGTGGCCTTGGTGGTACGAGTGTGGGCTGGAAACGGAAACCGGAGGCGGAAGCTGGTACATGCTGGACGTCTGCTGGTGTTCCACCAATTGTTGTTGCTGCTGTTGTTGTTGAACCGCGCAGGAGGGAGGCTGCTGTTGTTGCTGTTGGCTAACTGCCTGCCTCTTTGTCTCGTCGCCGCTCTCGCTGCTTGAATCGCCCAATCCGCCGACGTGCGTTTTGTCCTCTCTTTGGCCACTGCGAACAGACGGAAATATTGATTAGATTTGGCAGAGATATTAGGTATGAAAGGTACGAGATTCGTTGTGAGGGAAATTGGTGATAGATGTGGATTGGAGATTGGGTTATGGGAATTGGAATTTTGGGCAGTTAAGGATTTGGACATTTAGAGATTTGGAGATTTGGAGACTGGGACATTTGGAGGAGACTGGGACATTTGGAGAAGAGTGGGACATTTGGGGATTGGAACATTTAGAGATTTGGAGATTTGGGAATTCAGGAATATGAAGACTTGCGTATTTGAAAAATAAAGCATTTGGAGATATGAGGATGTGGGACTTAAAAATGTAGAAATCTGTAAATTTATAAATGCAATAATTTAACAACACACAAATCTAGACATTTGTTAGTATAAATAGTGAAAATCCTCAATTTCCAAATCATCAAATGACCATCCCAGAGTGTCCACCATAATCGTGAGATCTCACAGTTATCTCGTACAAAACCAGGACACCTAGTATGTCAAAATCGAAGGCAAGGTAGACCGTTATCATCTCGGTAGCCTGGCGAACGTGGACCGGTTCTCGAAAACACCCCGTAGACAAGTGTCGTGGCACTTGCATCGGAGACAGTGCCGTATCGCGGCGGTCACGTCTAAACGACTTGTAAAACAAGCGCTTAACGATTGCTCGTACCTGGATATAGAGAGTGTGGAAGAGGTCGGATAGAAAGAGAGAGAGAAAAGAGAGAAAGAAAGTTAGAGACCGTTCAGGTCCCACGTGCTTGGGCTTCGAGGAGGTCCAGCCTGCTAAATCGAGTTTACGAGACGTCTCTCCCTGTCTCTCCCTTCCCCTCGCTTTATAAGCGTACTATTCTTTCCTTGTTTCTTTTTACGTGCACCCCCCACCCCTCGGTTAGTTCGTGGCACTACCCTTAATTCACAAGTACCCGAGGGAAGCAGAGTACCCTCTTCCATGGTAGTTTACGCATCGACGCGGGTATTATCTTACACGATATTATTCTCCGGCCCTATCCTCTTCCGCTTCGAGTCACTGCCGATCACCGGCCTCTACCTCTTTCGTCCGTAATTATATTGGACTCGCTTCCAAAGCGCGAGTAATCTCGTCCGAGCGTGTGCACGGATCGCGAAACCACGAATACGCGGACTAGGATCCGCGTCGGGAATATTAATTGGAATGCAGCCACCTGGACGGCCGTCACGGGCCCCACACGTATCGTTTCTGCTAACCTTTGTATGAGAACACGATTCGATAAGGAACGCCGAGATGTGGCGATTGTCCGCTCGTAAAGATCTGCTGGATTTTTGCATTTTGGTTTTGGCAATTTTTGAACTCGGGTATTTTTAGGTTTAGGATGTGGGAATTTCGGTAACTTGGAATTTCGACAGGTGGAAATTTGGTCCCCTTTGAATTACCCAAAAATTGCAACCCCCCAAGTACCGAATTTTTATATTGTCAAATTTTTCACTCCACAAGTCCCTAATCATTCAAACTCCTCAATGTCCACTGTTTAAATTACCAAATAATTTTAAATTTTCACATTTCACAGTTCTCAAATCCTTTAATACCAAAATTGTTGAAATTCTTGAATTATCAACATGGCCAAATTTTCAACTCCACAAATTTCTAAATTCTAACTTCACAAATTCCCATATTATCAAATCTTCAAAAAAAGGAAGAGACTGAAGATAAGCTTGCCTTACAAATTATCCCAACCTTCATCGTCAAAATACGAGCCATGAACGAACATAAGTATGTAAATAATGAATTGTTAAAATTGTTTCTGGTGAGCTTATCAGAGTATCTAGGAAATAAGATCGAGGTACAAGCATCCGATAAGGATTAACATCAAAGATTGCACAGTTTCGGAGGAACTGCGGTCAGGTGACGACCTTAAGGACTCGTCGAGGACATCACGGTGTGGTTTCGTTTCGTAAGATAGAATCTTGACGGTCCCACGTTGAAACTGTTCCTGACCGTTTCTGTTTCTGGAAAGCGAACGAATCGATCTTGCCACGGTTGGAGACCCAACGGAATTTCGAACCGGAGCTTATTTACGAACTGGTCGATTAATAAAACCAGAGCCGCGCCTTCGATCATTATCACGGCGTTGTTTCAAACAGCGACATCGTGTCTGCCGATGGCTATAAAATTGCCGGCCACGTTTTTCTCATCATTTTAGGAACAAAATGATGAAACGACGGTGTCGTGGTGAAATGTTCAGATGTAAATTGTAGATTGAAGATTATATTTGTTCATAATTATAATGGTTATTTATTGTTAACGTTGGGTAATTTTATGGGGAGGGTAAAATTGAAGAGGTACAAGTAATAATAGCAGTATTAATATTTTTATATTGATCAGTATTCATCGATATTTATATTTTATTAGTAATATACCGATATTTTGGGAAGAGAATTTGAGGATGTAGGAATTTAGGATATAGGTATTTGTGGCATCGAGATTTGGGGCTTTGGGAATCCAGGGATTTTGTGGTATGGGAATTTGGGGATCCAGGAATTTAGGAATATGGATGAATTTAGAGACTTGGAAATATAGGAATTTGGAGATATAGGGACTTGGACATACAAAAATTTGGGGGTCGAGGAATCTGAAAATTTAGGGATTTGTAAATTTGTAAATTTGGTGGTCCAGGAATTTGAAACTTTAGGGATTCGGAAGACTTGAGAATTTCTACATCTGAAAACTCGAAAATTTGTAAATCCGAAAACTGGAGAATTCGGGTCTCCGAGGACCAAAATTAAAGAACAACATGACAAGTCCGCAGAATGACAAAAGTTGAAATAATGGCGAACGCGTGAATCGTGTGACGTGCGTAGTAGGTGTCGTGGCTCACGAGTCGACCGAATAAATGTCCGCTCGTCGCGATGAGTCACAAATCCTAATGAAAATAATAATGCCCGAAAGATTCCGTTCTCCTCGTGGCGGTGCGGTGCGCAACGCGGATAAATTTACTGCGCGATCTCGGCTCGGATAAGGCATACCTGGGGACACCTCGTCGGGGTTATAGACCCAGGCATGCAACGGGTGGCGCGGAAAGTACCGGTGGAAACAAGCCCATCCTCTTGTCCTTGCCGTGGAACCAACGTTGTTCCACCACGTGTGGGATCTGTTGCATCGTGTCCCGTGGAAATAATTCTTTCGCGTCCAACGACGAGACACGGACACCCCTGCAACCGGGCTAAACGCGCGACAAGATTTTCACCTGCCGAACGGATTTATCGTTGGTCCTTCCACCGACGATGGGGTCGAAAGGGCTCCATTATTCTCCTCTCTTTTCTTTCCGTTTCCTTCTTTGTCCGACATTCTTTCTACCTTGTACGTCGTTTCGGTGACGTTGACGGGGAAACAGTTTCTTTGGGGATTCTAGTTTTTGGAAGAGGTTTGACATATTGCTGCTTTATCATGAAGGATAATGTTAATTACAGTTTAGAATGAATGGTTAAAGATCCAGGCTAGTTAGGGGTAGATTTCACTAGTGGGTTGGTCTGAATGATATTCCTCATTACACTTCAAATATAAGCTAATTTCGAGCAAGAGTAGATTTAGTCAGGTTAAAACATTGATTAATAGGTTTTCGTGCTACATTATCAGGTTACTATTAGGTTAAGTTTACTTAAGTTTAGGTTAAGTGTAATAGAATTACATTGAATATTAATAATATTCATCAACATCGGCTCAAGATAAAATGAACCTCAATCTAATATGTGTATCAGACACTTCATTTTACTTGTCGATGTTTTTTAAATAATATACCTAATACATGTCACTGTTTTTTAAATAATATAAGCTTCAAGATGTATCACAACTCGAATAAGTGTACAAACAAAAACGACGTAACGCAATATTTGAAGTAACAATTGTTTTGAAGTTGCAAAGCATCGCGCGCATGCGCGTTACCGTAATCGGCAGCGAACAAGCGTAGCGTATATATTAAAGAGAAACGTGATTACCGCAGCAGTACACCACGAACCCTGACCCGGGTCGTTTGCCAAAAGGGGAGGGTCAGGGAGGGGCGATATCGTGTGGTGGCTGGCTCGAATAAAGTGTGCGACAACGCAGGGGCGACAGAGCCGATATAATCCGATTTTACGAGGCGGCCGCAAGAGAAAAGGATTCGAGAGAAAGAGAACGTACGAGAGAAAAAGAAGGAGGAAGAGAGAGAGAAGGCCGATCCTATCTCGACCCCGTGCTGCTCTCTGCCCGAGCGATATAAACTTAGACGCGAATTAGTGGAATCGCGCAAGCCGATACCATCTCATTTCGGTCGACCCGGCGCGAGTAACGCCATAGGAAATTTATCGGGAAATTAAATTACGAATTATGCTAATCCGACCGAATAGCCATGCACCATTCTCTCTGTCCGGTCTGTCTGTTTCCACCCAGGTAATAACACGCGTGTCTTTCAAACGCATAACGCGAGACAACGTCTCGTCCGACGTTACCGACAGATATGATCGGGCATCATCGATTCTGAACCGTCTTGTTTCTTCTCCTCCACCTCTGTCTCCCGCGTCATAATATATACCGTGATCTTTTCAAATTACACGAGAAAATGTCTCGCGAGACAGTGCCACCCACCGATCACCAATCAGCCACCAAACCGAGAATAAACCCCACTTCTTCTTGTCTCGTTGTCACCGACGATGAAAGACGACGCTCGCATACGATACGATAAAGCAAATTACGACAAACTATCCGGTGGTATGCACGGCGTGTTTAAGGACGTTATTAATTCCGTCCAACGTGTCGAACGATTCACCGGTCGAGATACGACGCCGCAGGAGACGACTTCGGACAAGGGCAAATCTGGTTAAGCGAAAATATGCCAACCAGGTGGGAGGTCACCACACTCGGTAACTTTCTTGGATTTCAATAGTTGGGGCTCCTCGAAATTTTCGAAAAATTTTTAGGATTTAAGGATTTAGGGATTTGGAGATTTGGAGATTTGGGGATCTAGGTATTTGGGAATCTCGGGATTTGGAGATCTAGGTATTTGGGGATCTAGGGATATGACAACCTTGGAATTTGGAGACGAGTAAATTTGAAAGTTAAAAAATTTTGAAGACTTAAAACTTGTATAAAAGATTGACATACACGTCCTCATCCAAGGTCCACATCGCGCTCGGAACCCCGCAGAGTCCACGATCGTCGACGGCCATTTTATCTCGTTTTCAACTTTACTACGCGCGAGTTTTCGCCGACTACAATGTAGTTTCTCCTCGTTGCCGTGATTTCGCGTCGCGACAGATTACGAGCGTGTAAACGCCATACGGAAAGGAATTTTCGAGGGCGTGAAGGAGCGTAATTCCGTGTCACGCGAATGATCTTTAACGCGGTGTTTCGTAGATCCCATTGCCTCGCAGGATCAACGGAGACACAGGGCAGAGAGCAAGAAAGACGACCCATGGAAAGCCGGCTAAAAGCCGAGCCAAGAGATCTGAGATTTCGGCTTCTATTCTCGTCGGAGATGCGATCCGATTGCGCTCGTCGTCGCGTTAGAAACGCGAGACAATATTATTAGACTCGTTAGAAAAACAAAGGAAAGAAACGACAACCCTATGGCGTATGTGCGACTGCTGGCTCATCGAGCTTTTAAGGCGGTACTTGCGTTTGTAAGGGTCAGTTTTACGGATTGAAGAAAGTTTAAGACTTATTTTTATACCAACCAAGTTAAATGTCAGCTAAATTGTTTCGAGATTGTAATTCGTCTTGCGTCAAATAAGTGCACTTTGGATAACGACACGTTGAATAACTACGCGGATAATCACACATTGAATAGCGTCGCATTGAATAACGACCCATTAAATAACAATGTGTTGGTTTAATCACCAGATAATTAACATGTTGGATAATGATTTGTTTGACTACTTTAAGTTGCATAATGATGTATTCGATAACTACAAGATAGATAACTATGCATTGGATAACTGCATATTTGATAATGACTTGTTGAATAATTGTGTTGGAATAGTAATGTGTTAGATAACGAATTCGATAATAACACGTTGGATAATTATGCGTTTGACTATCACGCAATGGATGACTATGAACTAGATAATTACACATCAGGTAACTACGCATTAGACATCTACATATCAGATAACTATTACGTCTCATAACCATGAATTAAATAACTACACGTCGAATAGGCGTTAGATAACCACACATCCGATAACGATGCATTAGATATCTACACATTGGACAACTATACGTTGCATAATTAAATACCTACACGTCGAATGTCTTTGCGTTGGATAACCATACGTCGGATAACTGTGCGTTAGATAAGTGAACATTGTCTATCTCAACGTTAAATAACCACAAATTAGCTATGTCAACGTTAGATAATACCATATCCGATATCACAACGTTGAATAATAACATGTAGAATGTTATCTTACATTACCACACATTATTTCGCCAATAATAACCTCCGCAATGATAACCCAATTAACAAATTATCTCTGTAGTGCAGTCTTATCCCATTGTGCAACAAATTTCCAAAGAAATAGACACCCCAAGAAGTCACCACTTACAAAAGATCTTTTCCCGTGAAATTGCGAGACCAACCAGATTTGGCGTAGGGGGTCGTTCAGGTAAAAGGAAGAAAGCTGGACCATGGCTAAGCTTGACCATCTTAGAAAGGAGGTGAGCTCGAAGTTTGTAAACAGAGGCAGTGTGTACACGGTAGGCTGCATCCCCATTATTTTAGGCCGAAGAAATTCTTTCCTATCTGTTTATGGAATCAGCTGCCGGACAAAGTCCCTTCTTCCGCGCTTCGTGCTCACCTGCCGGGCAAGCTGGGTAGAAAGAGGAAGACCGTGCGAGCAACGGGGCCTTTTTTTCAGGGATATACTTGGGAAAATCCTTGCCGACAAACTAGCCAACCGATGTTCAATTTGCTCTATGTCCGAGCCGGCTTCTTCATCCTCGAACGTTTGCCTTCCTGCCTTCTCGACGTTCGAGTAATCCTGAACCTTCCCCTAGGATAATACCGGGACCACTTTAATTCGCAGGTAATCTCGTGAAAGTTCCGGGAAGTCAAGTTCTCGCTGAATTATATGGATTCAGGGGGTTTTCGTTTACAAATTTTAAGTTTACTGTATTTTACCACCCAGTTTGCACATTTGTACCTTCCCAAATTTTGTTGTTCTAAATCATTCAATTTACAAATTTCTGAATACCTACATCAATGAATTGATAACTATTCCAATTCCTAAATTCCTACTTTGCAAATTCACCAAACTCTAAATATACAGATTCTTAAATTTCCAAATTCCTCAATTTTCCAAATCCATCAAACCCCAAATCCCTCAATTCCAAAACATCTAAGTCCACCAAATTCGCACAACCACGGAATAAAACTACTGATCGGTTATGAACGCGTGACAGACCGATAAAAATGGCGGCAGAAACGCGCGACTGCTCGGTCAGATAACAGGACCAAAGCGTTAAAACGCTTTTGGTGTTTCGGAAATCTTTAATCCGGATTACGTTGAACCTGCCACTCGGTAGTCTTCTTCGGTCTATGATGAGCGTGTTACACAAACGAACGAGCATGTTGTGTCCTTTCCCTCGGATTCTTCTTGCACGATGATAAAACTCTAACGTGAACCATTCTACCTCACACGATAGTTTGGTTAATGATTATGTCAATGGGTTGTTGATCGATTCCGCCGCGTGAAACAGATTTAATCTATCCGAGGACTGTGGAGGAACACCCAGTGCGCGACCTTTTACTTTATCGAACGATATGCAAATCGATCTTGGCCGGAGATAAAGACTCCAGATAAAGCGTCTAAACGGTGATTTATTTATAGATTTATTGATATAAGTTACGTTTGAACGTGCTCGTGTTTATGGATGAGATATCCTGTGTCGGGATGTTATGAGAAGAGTCGAATGTGATATATTGGATACTTTTTGTGGGGGGGGGAAGGAATGTTTAAAGTGTTGCATTAATGATATGCAGTAAGCTAGATCGTGAGTGTGAAGGTGGTATTCGTTGAAGAATATGGAATTTTGGGATATAACGTAATGTAACGTGTGGTAAATATATGTGACAGGTGCAACACAGGGTGAACACAATGTGAGGAGATATACAGAGTGGCAAATACAATGCGTAACTAATTCGACGCATGGCAAATTCAATGTGTAGCAAATTCAACGCATGGCAAATTTAATTTGTGACAGATTCAACGCATGGCAAATTTAACACGTGGCACATTCAACGCGTAGCAAATTTAATATGTGACAAATTCAACGCACGGCAAATTCGACGCACGACAAATTCGACGCACGGCAAATTCAACGCACTGCAAATTCAACGCACGGCAAATTCAACGCACGTCAAATTCAACGCTTTTTTTCTAAATATTCCCTAAATAAATTTTCAAGAATGTTCCTACATCCTTATTCGCTACAAGTCAAATCGAACGAACAATGTAAACTAACTTCAAGATTATACATAATCCGCGTAAATGAAACGTTTCGCAACAAATCATCGTTTCCATCGCTTCATTATCCACCGACCGAAAGTTCGTGGTACAAACAACATCGTACTTAATTGATAACCCCGCCATTAATCGGCCCCAAGTACATCCAGGCGTTCGTGTCTCTTCCAATTGAACGTACTAATTCGACGGTGTTTAAAACAAAATCCCCTAGCGACCGGCAAGATTAACGATGCGATAATTACGAAGGTGGCATAGCGTTAGGGATAACGAAACGAAAGACTAATCACCGTGGTCGCAGAACCGGCGAACATTCGGCCAGAAGAGTTATCGGCCTTCTAGGTGGCGGTTGCATCGAAATCCGTCGCTAAATGAATGGCGATTTATCCGACGGGACGGGGATATCGCGGCTCATTTCGACGGGAAATTGCATGGAAGAATGCCCGTGGCAGGGTGGCTGCCAGAAAATCCACATTTTCATGCCAAATTCTTGCCGACACGTAGATTTCAAACGCGTCTCGCTCGTAAATCTCGCGGCTGCGGTATCTGGAATGTTTGGTTAAATAGCTCGTTACGCGATACCGACGCTCAGCATGCTACAGACATCCTTAAAGGTCTTTCAATTTTCGAATAGAGATGCTAGGTAGCTGAACACTGGTACTCCTTATAATCTTCAAGAACGGAATACCGTTCCTGAGCCACAAGCTGAGACCCGAAAGATATTTTGCGATTGATTGAATTAAAAGGTATTCTAAGATTTATACAGATACTCAGCAGGAGCAATTGTTTACAACCAGTTATAATAGTCAGTGAAACAAGAAAACTTGCATCCCTTATAGGACTCGTGCGCGCGGTTATGAAGTGTAGTAGAATTTAAGTTCACGAATATCCAGATTCGAGTTCTCTTTTGTAATGTCTCATACAAATGAAATATTAAATCAAAATAGTAATACAACAGTAACGGTAAAGTAACAAGGTAACAAAGCAGTCAAATAGTAAAAATGGTAGTACATCGACGGTGAAATCGATCAGTTACCGCGGGAGGTAGTATTTTTCGCCCGTTTCAAGAAAGTAGAAGTAATCGAAGAGAAAATATTTGTATCTGAGTAAGTTGAAATACTCGAATATGAACAGAAAGTAATTCCGATGCTCGCAAATCCGAGCAACAAGCGGGGGTCGTGTTTTCGAGCAAGCTTCCGTTGGTGCTCGCAAGAAAAAGTTACGACGTCTTATTTCAGAGATCGACCAGCGATATTACCGTAAATTGGAAATGCGAGATGCGAACGCGAGCTTTGCACGAGGGCTACACACGTTCGTTAAGTTATAGTAAGCGGTAGAGAATAAATCATGGAGCAGCACGGTTACGATTCAGCCCAGAGTTATCTCTATTTGAACAGTATTTTCTATAATCCGTTAAAACGACAGCCAGGCACACGATGTTCCTGTGAACCTATGGCCACTCGTAAAACACGTAGCAGTTAAAACGCGGAGCAATAAAATTCGTGGTCAAGGACTGTTATGATGAGTTACGCGTAAATAGAAATGGCATGGCGTCGCGGCTGACTGATATGCGCAGTCGTGTTGCGCATTGTAATCGCGCATTTCTCTGTTCAAATAGCGCGGGCGAGACGTGCAGGACACGTAAGTGATGTACAGACAACAACACGTGTTTTCGTCTTTCTTACACAAAGAAATATCGTATGAGATATTGCGTCGGCTTTATCGCCGGACTTCTCTATAGGCTCTAAAACCTTCTCGTAGCTCGTTCAATTTAGAGAGGAAATATTTGGCATCGTCCCTGGCGATTGTCATTGGTATTTTCATGAAATTCTCGACGAGGCGGTCATTGTTTACAGCCCGCTTTTTACGTCCCCTACTGTCATATCTTCGATGTAAAATCGGCCGAAATCACCTTCTGAAACGCGGCATAAACCAGGCGTTCTGCGGCGAACTAGACAAGTTACGTGCGTACCATAAATCTAAACGAAACGAGAAAAAAAAAAGAATCAGAATGATATTTATATATCGTTACGAACTGAAACTTTATCACGTCCGAAGAGCAAGGGGAAGGAAGAGGTACACCGCACCACGAAGATCGAGACTTCTTGGACGTACTTACATAAGCTTTGTGTTCCAGCCTGACGACGTAATTCAACACCGTTTAAGGGAACGTGTGTGTGCACTATACCGTTGCATACGTAGATACGTCACACGAAAATGCTTCCGCTGGTGGGCTGTTTTCCGCAAACACGAAAAAAAGAAGTGTGTGCTTAGATGCTACAAAGGACTAGGATGTCCTTCTTCTATTATGTCTAGATCCTAGGTAGTTAGGCTACCTGTATTATTGTCAAGCTATACGTATGTGGACATTTGGAAATCTGGAAGAATTTGGATAGTAATAGTTTGGGAGTTTTTGAATTTGGAGATTTGAGAGTTTAGGGATTTGGGAATGAGGAGAGTTGAAAATTTGGAGGGTTGGGGACTCCGGAGGGCTGGGGAATTTGGACAGCTGAGAATTTGGAGTGCTGGGGGATTTGGAGATCTGATAGTTTAAAGTGCTGAGGAATTTGGAGGTCTGACAATTGGTACAGCTGGGGAATTTGTGGACCTGAGTCTTCAGAGGCCTAAGAATTTGGGGATGTGAGAATTTAAACAATTGAGTAAAGATTCAAAGTTTGAGGATAAAAGAATTACAAAATTTGAGCTTCCAGAAATTTATGAATCTAAAATACTATAAAAAAGTGCCACCAAAAAACAAAACAAATCCCAGACCCCAAAATCATAAAACTAACTGGAGCAGAAGGAAGGAGCATCAACGGAAGCGATTCAGACATAAAAGAGAATAAGTTCAAAATAAATCAAGCACATATTTACGAGGTTTAAAGGTTGATTTACGAACGCGGTAACGTGTTAAAGTATTCGCGTTAAGTTGATGTCTGTGGATGAAAGTAATCCATGACGAATTCGCCTGGCAATTCGAAGAAGTTTACGGAAAGGCGTACGTTGCCGGCGCAAGAAATCGCGTGTCGTTGAAAATCGTCCGACGATTTCCACGAATCTTCGCGTGTCTGGTTGCACAATTGGCTTAGACGGATTAAGTGGAGGCGCTGTGCGGCTGTGTTGACGCGGGTATTAAACGCAAATGATCTGGAACACGTAAACTCATCGCAAAACGAAGAGGTTAATGTGTGCGACACAAACTGGCAGGCTTCTGCATTGGCGCAATGTTCATTATACGAAACTGGTTTGCACGGTACATTTCGAGTTTATTGTTCATCGTGTCGTTTTTGTTCTACTCGCGTTTCGGTTCTCGTTACGAGTCGCAGTTTTTCCATTTCTAAGAATATCTTGCCTAAAGAGACGAGGTGATTTAACAGAGTCCACAATAGCAATTGTCCGTGTTGATGCTTTTGCTAAAGAAATTCATCCTGGTCAGTTGGGTTATTTTCGAACCCGTTCGTACTGGATGATGGAGGAACGCTGTCCTTTAGTTCATCCGACTTTCCGTTGTCGTAAATTGTTGGGTGTCTTGTAAATTGCCGGTGAACGTGTTGTATGGCATAATTTGTGGGCATTATTGTTGATGACCGTTTCCGTATACGCTGCTGGGCAGATTAGTCATGATCATTACTGTAACTGGGTTGGAACCAGATCCCATCCACTTTTGAATATGAACTGACATATTCGTGTAGCGCGAGGGTTGAACGAAGATCTCGTGCATCCTGTTCAAATTTCTAAACTTCCAACTTTTTCGTCTTTCAGATTTTCATGCTTTCAAAGTTCCACATTTTCCGAAGTCCCCAAGTTATGAAGATGTAAATAAACATTTATAAATGCTTACGATTCGAAGTTAAACAAGTTGAACCAGTTTCTCAAATATCTATAAGTAGACATTAATACATATAAGTAGATATCTCTAAGTAGCTATTATGCACATTAATAAAATATAAGATCGTTAATAAGAGTAACGAATAAAATATTTCCCTAAGCCTTCTGCAATTTAAAAAGCACTTAACATCTGCTGAGTTGCTCATCATCGATCCCCTATGCACCGTCCATCACACCCCGTACAAAGAAACCCACAAGTTCCCCGTGGTTCCGTTGCTCTTTGCGCAAGCGTATGCGCATGCGCACGCGCAGCACGCGGTGCATTCTGGGAATGCGTGCATGAATGAATGCTCCCTCTGTCGCCGTCGACAGAAGGGAAGCTCGAAGAAGGAAGAAAAGAAGAAGAGCGAGAAGAAGGAGCCCGAAGAAGAGGATTGTTCTTTTTCAACGGCAGCACCGGACGGCGACGTACGACGACGAGGCGGGCCCTTTTTGGTCCTTACGTGCCCATATGTGGCCCCTTCTTCCCTCGACCTGTCAGATTTGACGTGGTTCTTCTTGAAAGCGGTTTTCACCGAGGGTCCTACCCGCCTTTTTTGTCCGTGCGTGGCCGAAAATGGCTGAGGCGACCCAGCATGGCCGTCCCTTCTCTCTCTCTTCGACGAAAAAGGGGTCGAACCATCCAGAAGCGAGCCCTTTTCGTCCCAGTTACAAACAGCATTCACCGACCATCCATATCAACGCGTGTTCCTTTCGTCTTCTCGTTCTTTTTTTTTTCAAACGCATCCTTTGTACCCGTTTTGATAGGTCGAATCAAGAAGTATTCTTCTGCGACCTTCCGAGCGGTCACAGCCGGAGGATTCTCTTTCTGCTCTCTTTTCTTTGCGGGGAAATTTACCTTACAATTGTCTTTGCCGAGGGTAGGCCCGTCGGTTCGGAGATAGTTCTCCATCCTAAATCGACACCTGCTGATCACAATTCTTTTCATTGCTGAACAGCTCCGAGGCAGACATAATCTACTCCTGACATTTCATCTTTCAAAATTATTCTTATTTCACATTTATCCTAATATTATCAGGTGTCTAATAATTCTATCATTCGAATGTATTCTTGTATAAATTTAAAACAGTCAGACTTGACAAAGCTAGCCCATCAAGTTAGGCTAAAGTTGAAGTTCCAGTGGGAATGATGAAGTGACATGTTTACAGACTTATTGGTATTTTAACGATATTATCGATACTCTAAATCAAACATAACATTCATTACCAATATCCATCGGTCTAGTCTATGTAACCAATATGTATTGTTAATGGAAGTACCTACAGTCCCTACTTGCGTTACCCAGGTTAGTTATTACCCAGGCACCCAATAAATTTTCATTAAAGCAAGCTTTATTAACAGGAAACACAAGTTGGCCAAATATTCCTTGTTCTCTGGCTCGTCCACAGACAAATAACTGTCAAATCCGTTAACGCGAATTGCGCGGAATCCTAAGTACTCCTATTTTTGTCCAAGATCACCGCGATTCGTCATCCAGAGCACTTTCATCTTCGAAATATTGCATACGATTAACCTAGTCCCGTCGTGACACGAATGATACACTGTAAACCAGTACATCATCCTCGGAGGATTATTAGCAATAATTGGTCTCCGTGGAGACAATCAGCCACCGTTCACGAGAAATACCTAAATAACGGTTGCATTAGGATCCCGTTGCGTCACGTGTGCATCCGTCGTTACAAGACGCGTTGCTATTTCGAGTCAATGATTTCAAACGAATCATCGGGTAGCATTAACAGCGTCCACGGCGGAAAATGCAGCTTCACTTGGCTGATTGACGCCAAAGGTCGTCCTCTCGGGCTGTACTGACAATTTCGCAAAATGCGAACGACGTTTGGTTTACTACCGATCGCAGGCAATTACGAAACGATCGACTCGACGAGCCAGCATAGATCCCTACGTTTGAATGAGAAATCGTCCCGTTGCGACGACCGAGCGAAACTGTCAACCAGGAATAAACGCTTAAATGTGAAAACCGTCTATTTATAACGAGTTCCTGCGACAGAATCCACGGAAACGATGAATGGACGGGAGCATCGGAATTCGGTTTCTATGGATTATATGTACAGTCGAGAACAAATTTTATCTCCCTACGGAACAACTGGGAAACGTTCATCTAGTTTTGGGGTCGTGATATAGAAATCTAGAGATTAGGTGTTTGGAGACTAATGGAGCGTTTACACTAGGCAAGTAAGAGCCGGGCAAGTAGGTAGTCGAATTCTTGGGTTTCTTTCTATGCCTGTACCTGACCTATCGCAGGGCCCGATGGAAGGACGGCAAGAAAGGAAAGAAACCATTTTCATTTCCCAATGACAGGCCTGGTACAGGCAAAGAAAGAAACCCAAGAATTCGACTACCTACTTGCCCGGCTCTTACTTGCCTAGTGTAAACGCTCCATTAGGAAATGTACTTCACATACTTCGAAATTTTCATTCAATAAAATCAACGTCAAAGACCGCCACATCCTAAGTTCTGACCACATGTTGGACCAATACATATCACCTAATAGTCCCTAATATTTAATCAAAAAATATGGTAGGTACCATATTGCTTACTCACAAGATATCACCGAGAAAAATTTGGTCCCAGTATAGAGAACGTTAATAGGACAGGCTAGTGGCCATGAAAAATAAGATTCATTCGAACGGTCATAGAGAACAGACTGCAATGTATGAAGCAGTGTCTGAAAGTCGCCTTTTTCGTGCAACGGTCCCGTGAATGTCTACTAGCGTACGAGAGAGTCACGGTGACGAGGATATGGGTTCTCTGGTTTCAGACACGCAGAACGCGTTGCCCAGACACCGTGCATGCTGTAACCGTAAACCAGGCAATGGTACGCGGGCAGTATTCGTAGCTATTTCGGGGACGTCGGCATCGCGAGAACGATTTCAACGAGTAGTCTGTCTACTACCCGCTTGACCCGGACCGCTCACATCTTTATTTGTGCAACGAAACTCCCTATCTCTCTTTCTCTTTCTCTGTTTGCTGCCATTCGGCTTCCGGGACACCTTTTCTTTTTCTCCGACAGGAAAAGGGGACCTCGTGAATGAAGTTCACCCTGAGCCAGTTAAATGCAAGTGTAACGTTGTAGTATTCTACCGTATGCACTTTAACGCGCGGCGATATAAGGTGTGACGATACCACGTATTTGCTTATTACTTTATTGTGGGGTCAATTTGGGGTTGTAAGTGTTTAGGGACTATGTGATTTGAGGGATAATAGTATTTAGGGACTTTAAGATTTGGGGACCTAAGGAGATGGGAATTTAGAAACTTAAAAATTATCAATCTCATATATTTGTCCTCAAAAGCCTACATTACACCCCAATACTCTCTCCATTACAAATCCTCTCCTTATATCGCCTTTTCACCCAAATGTCCAGCAACTAAAAGTCCAAGCATTAAAATCGAACCACACAATGTGCACCACATCCCTAGCAAATAATGACTCATTTCCAAAAAAATGTAGCCCCTGTATTAAATTTCCATCATTCGGCCTTAATTAAATCGTTCCGTCGAGTGTTGCCACGTAAGTGGACGACGAAGGCACATCATCAGATTGAAGTGGACGCACGTGGGGGACGGAGAAGTGGTCACGTCCAGGCTTTCGGGAAGGGATGCCACTTCCCGGATGCGGAGGAGGACAGATGGGGAAAAAAGGGAATGGAGTCAGTGTCGAGAGGGCGTTACGGTAGGGTAGAGGGTCGGTTGTTGGTAAGGGTTGGACACACGGGGGTGGCTGCGCCAATATTGACTCTTTCTGAAAACTGGGGGACCTCGCTGTGACAAAGAGGGTGGCGCTACTTTACCTCGCCTTTTGTGCGCACCGACGCGGATATGGCGCCTGCTTCTTCCTCAAACTTACGTCCTTTTCCTTACAAAATTTTATTTGTAGACTATCAACATTTTTTAAAATTTTTAGACAATCAACATAATATCGACTAAACCTCTGTTCAATTTATTTAGTAAATTAAATGATAATAAAGTGTATTTAGAAAATTTTAATATTCCATAAATTGTATCCATGACGTCATACAAATTTTTATAGATTTCACATTTGTTTTCAATGCATAAGTATTACATATGAAGTTATTATATAGGAATATATGTATTGATATGTAGAATATTATGTATGTACGATCGTACATTCATCACTTGTACATCATATGTAATAAAATACTTGTTCATATATTTTACATATAACCAATATACCTTGTATTAAAAAATCACAAATAATTTTGTAAATAAAATATTCTTTAATACGTTCCTCATTACGTAATTTTTACACGAGTAACAAATGTACCTCCACCAAATATGACCCGGTTAAGGGTTAACTATAATTGTAATGGGGTTGTGAATTATAATACTTGAGAGGGGTGAAAAGTGGTTAATTTCTCAACGATCGAAGGACATCATCGACGAGTATCGATGTTCAACAATTTCTAGCCCGGTATGGCCAATGGCCGCAGCCAGTAGCGTGGGTCGATACCGCGACTCCTCGACACATCGACGATCGTGATCGATTTCCATCAAAGTCGATGTCGAGCTTCGACACCGATCGACTTCCATCAAAGTCGAAGACCTCGCCCTGTCCTCCTCCATGGTTCGTCTCCTGCTGAGCGCGGATGAATCATGGGTGCACTCGCGATACTTGCGCCGCAATTTTGTCGGAGATCGCAAAAGACACCGGCCAAATTTGTCATCGCAGAAATTGGCAACTTTAGAGAC
Source organism: Megachile ligniseca (assembly GCA_945859555.1). Classification (NCBI taxonomy): domain Eukaryota; kingdom Metazoa; phylum Arthropoda; class Insecta; order Hymenoptera; family Megachilidae; genus Megachile; species Megachile ligniseca. The sequence goes on from OX243784.1 coordinate 7,385,374, forward strand.
AGCTTCTGACATCAGAAGATGTCTAGGAAGTCGATTTTATTTCCCTGTCTAACCGCATTCTTGTCAAGTGTTACAGTATTTTCGGAATAATTTAATCCTTTGATGATTTCATCATCTGTAGTCGAAATTTTGCGTTGTTCATGTAGGAGGAAATGAAGTTCAAAGGGGTTTCAGAGATTTCGTGAAATATGATTTATGAATTGATGATAGGATACAGTATGAAGAGAATTTTGGTATATTGCCATTTTTGTCGATTTTTACGTACGCTAGCGTGTTATCATATAACGAGTTGTGTTTCTGTTGTATAAATTACTATTTTCTATTTGAGAAGTTTTCAAATTTTTAAGTTCGTAACTTGCAGTTGTAGTACTACAATGTACTGAAACTATTTTTTTTATAATCCAGAAAGAGTCGTCCATTTTACTCTTCTACCCTAAACCCTCGATTTATCGTGGAGCCCCGAAGATGAGGGTGGGCAACCGAGGGCGAGGCTGAGTTTGCGCTGAACTAGGTACATTAGCAAGTTTTGTTGACACTGGAGAACAACGATAGAGCCATTACTCCGACCCCAACCAACGTGCACCAATGACTATACTTCTATTTATCGAATCAACCCATCACACACCATTCAAAAAACAAGTAACTTTCTCTTCTTATATATTTTTAAGAATATAACAAATTATTCTAAAAATGTATGTGCTAATAAATCTACCTGTATAGTACTTTTATGTACTCAGTATCAATTGCATAAACATAAGCACAGTATATGTGATACAATATGTGGATGTACATACATGTGCATATTGACAAATGTAATATACAAACATGTGTACATTCACATGTGTACATACATGTGAACAATTAACATGTGCATGCACATACATATGGATAATTAACATGTGCATATACATACATGTGAACAATTAACATGTACATGTACTTACATGTGAACCAGTAACATGTGCATATACATACATGTAAACAGTTAACATGTGTATATACATACATGTACACATTCACATGTGTATATACATATTTATCACTGGTGTTGAGTTGTCCTGAATCAACAACTGTTTGCCCAATTCACAGTACACTTACCGTCTCAACAATGGAATATATTATCAGCATATTTTACCATCTTACGGGATGAAACACGCGAGAGACAAGATTCACGGGACTTTAACTAGATCATAACCAGGTAATCAGCACCAGAGAGACGTCAAAGAAGTTGCTTCCTTATTTACCCATCGCAACCGTTTCAGAGAGCAAAAACAACCCAGAAACGTAGCGGAAGAGCGAAAAGGCACGTAGAAACCCGTCCGCCTCTTCCGGCATTGTTTATTTTTGGCGGCACTGTGTTGTTCTTAACCCTTTCGGCCGAACGAACGGGTTATGGTTATGGCGTTCGGCATTCACGAAGATTAGAAACGTCTGAGATGAGCCTCCTTCGCATCGTGTTGTTCCTCTTCAACGAGACACGATGACGATACTAAAGAGGGCCGGGGTATAATAAAGACGCCTCAAGCGCCGTTTATAACAAGACCGTGCGTTTGCAACGAAAAAAACATTGTCGCAGCACGTGCTAGGGAGAAGTTTATTTTTGTCTACGGCCGGCAAAGCCACAATGAGCATCGAGAAAGCCGGCACCGATCTCTCAGCGAGCGTTTTATGCCCAGAAGAAAGACCGAGGGATATTTCAGGAGTCACTCTCTTGTACCTAGCTACCTCGTTCATCGGTGACGAAAACCACCGAACGACTTGTTATTCGATGATATATGACTTTCGCTGCAATAAAAGCAGAGGTAAAAGGTGTCTTCGTGCGGAGACGCGGTTAGATACGGTTCTATGTTGCTTGTTTTCGGGTGATGCAGGGGACAGTTGAATGTAACACTTGGATTGGGTGGTATATTTGCAAATCTCGGGCTTTAGGCGTTTGAGGATTTGGGGGTGCAGAGAATTTGGGGATTTGAAGTGTGAAGGTTTTCGCAGATTGGGGATTTAGAAAAAAAAGGTATTTGGGGGTCTAGGGATTTGGGGATATAGGGATTTGGGGATCAAGGTATTTGGGGGTCTAGGGATTTGGGGATGTAGTGATTTGGGAATCTAGGGATTTGGGAATCTAGGGATTTGGGAATCTAGGGATTTGGGGATGTAGGTATTTGGGGATCTAGGGATTTGGAGATCTATGTATTTGGGGATATAGAGTTCTTGGGGATCTAGGAATTTGTAGATCTAGGTATTTGGGAATCTAGGGATTTGGGGATCTAGGTATTTGTAGATCCAGGGATTTTGAGATCTAGGGATTTGGAAATCTAGGGGCTTGAAAATGTAGTGATTTGCGAATAATAGAAATTTAAAAATCTAAAACTTGAGAAATGTAGAAATTTAAAAATCTGAAAATTTGTGAAATGCAGAATTAAAAGATACAATTTGAGAAGATATCTAAAACTTTCTCTCGATTGCTACGTTATTCGACCTTAAAACATTGGAGCGCTATTTTCTAATAATAACTAAGTCATCGATTATTCTAAATCTCGAATGAGCCAAGTACCGTCGCTATACGAAATCAGATACAGATGTTACGATCTCGTAAAATCAGATCCAGCGACTATAAAACAGAACAAAGCAACTGTGCGATGTACAACTACACTGGAATGACAATAAAATAATCATCAAATCACAAAGTTCCAAGGGTAAGTATGCACTAATAATACGAAACACATACAATCTTTCAATCGAATAATACTTCCAAGAATTTAGTGTAATTTAATGTCTTCTGTTCGTGAAATGTTCAAACAAGAACTCGTGTTTGAAATATTTCGATTAAATACCATTGGCGTAACTAGGTATATTCCCAAATTTCTATTTTCTCAAATTCCTATATCCCCAAGTTCCTATCTTCCTAAATTCCTATATTTCCAAATATCTAACTTCACACATTCCTATATTCCCAAATTTCTACATTCCCAAATCTCTACTTTCCCAAATTCTTATATTCCCAATTCTCCATCTTACCAAATTCCTGTATCCCCAAATTTCTATATCTCCAAATCCCTATACCTCAAATCTCCATATCCCAAATCCCTACATTCCCAAATACCTAAATCCCCAAATCCCTATCTTCCCAAATCTCTACATTTCCAAATTTCTATATCCCCAAATTTCCATCTTACCAAATTCCTACATCCCCAAATTCTTATATCCCCAAATCCCTATACCCCAAATCCTCATATCCCCAAATCCCTAGATTCCCAAATTCCTACATCCCCAAATCCCTACCTTCCCATATTCCTATACCCCCAAATCTCCATCTAACCAAATTCCTAAATCCCCAAATCTCCCTATTCCAATATCCTCAAACCCTCAATCTCAAACTAGCGACCTCAACAATATTACAAGATCAACACTACTTAATCCATGGCAAACAAAAATCCTAGTTACGCCAATGCCCGAAGCGGACATCCTCTTCAGCTTCTGCCTACGATTTGGTCCGCAAGCTGATGTAAATTAAAAGCTGGATCACGCGGTACAGGGGCGGAAACTTGAACGGTATCAGGGGCCCCACGAGACTGGGGCGTCTCGTGGGCGTTCGTGCCCGGCAAAAAACGTCGAAAACATCGGGATGCATGGTGTATCCTCCCTAGGGAGCCGTTATCGCGTGATTTAATTCGCCTCGTTTCGACACGATACGCATGCATTTACATGTGCAACACTCGGAACAGACGATTTATTCAAAAAGTTCGCGCGCGATTTCTGTATCGAAAGGCAATAACCTTCGACGATTTCATTCTAGCCTGACTATTTTTGGAAACGGTTAATGTTCCACGAGGCTTGATTAAGCATCGCTGAATTAATCATAGAACACGTCGTTCAGTTATATCATTGAAAATTCAGCAGAACATCAAGAACGAGTTTCTATTAATGTAACTGTTTAAAGATTAACGCTTCGAGGATTCGCGGAACGGTCGACATCTATCTTCGTTTCGATTCGATATCCCTGGTTCGTGTCGCGTGAAAACGAAACTGAATACATGCTTTATAAATTCTTACAGAATGTTACTGGAGCGTCTATTATTTACGACAATTCCTGTGGCTCAATTTGCTCGGATTCCGGTCCTTTAAAATTGCAGCTACTGCAAAACTCGACTCCAATGTTTCTTTGGGGAATTCTGAATTAGTCTCTTTCACATATCACATGTTTGTTTTAACGTGTATCTCAACTTTTATCCAACATTAAGTCTCATAAACAGTTAACATATTGTCGCAGTGAAAATCGACTTATGTGGTCAGACCTACTATATACAAATCACTGAGCATACAATATCAATGTTACCATCGATAAATGTATACTCTATAATCTTCCTTCGGATAATTAATCGAACAGAATTGATAGAACCGTACGAATCAGGAAATACGTTTAACATTCTCCTTGATCGTTCAGCAAAAGATACACTGTTCAGGGAGTGGAAATTGCGTGAAACAAAAGAGACAAGGTATTAGAGATAACGAGCAGACGGCGCCGCACGAAATCTCGCGATCAGCATCTTTTTCTGTTATCATCCTATCACGCGTTCCTTCGCGCGGACACGTTCGGTTACCGGACACCGATCACGAAGACAGCCAACGCAAAGTCTACTACGTTTTTCTGCCTCGAACAGCATCATCGAAAAAAGAAATAGCGATGACTCTCGCTCGACAGTCGAACGAGCGTATCCAGCATACGTTCATATTTATACATGTACTTACACATATTTCGCGACTCCGAAAGAGGAGTTGCAACGCGATCGCGAGGCGTCCATCGTGCAGGCTGGCCAACTTATCTGACCGAGAAGAGACTAGAACGCACGGCGAAACTTAAATACGAACGATGCAGATTGCGAGAGCTTAGACACGATTGGTAAGCAATTCTTATCGCCGCTACGCACCGTTGCATAGCTCATTCTCTTCTTTTATCCTTCCCTCTTTGTCCTACAGTTTCGATGGTAGGCACGTGTGACTCATTAATTCCTCGAAATGCCTTCCGCCGCGTTGTATTTTCATTCCGGTGAATTTATGATCAAGGTTGCGGTCCAATTACACGCGGACGCTGTGCGAACGAACAAACGTTTTCCTTCGGTATAATTTATCGATCGGATTGTTCTTTTAGAAGAACTTTTAGGTAACTTATGGGATTCGGTGTATGTGGATTGTTTGGGATATGTGGGATGTGTGGAACATTTGGGATATGTGGTATATATGGGATATGTGGAACGTTTGGAATATGTGGCATGTATGGGATGTGTGGAATGTTTGGGATATGTGGAATGTATGTAGGATATGTGAAATATATGTAGGGTGTGTGGAATGTATGGGATATGTGGATTGTATCTTTGGGATATGTGGAACGTATGGGATATGTGACATGTATGGGATGTGTGAAGTGTATGAGCTATGTGGAATGTGTGTAGTATGTGTAGAATATATGGGATATGTGGAACGTTTGGAATATGTGGCATGAATGGGATGTGTGAAGTGTATGGACTACGTGGAATGTTTGGGATATGTGGAATATACGTAGGATGTGTAGAATATATGGGATATGTGGAATGTTTGTGACATGTATGGATGTGTGCAATTTATGGACTATGTGGAATGTTAAGTTAGGTCAAATTGTAGTTATGATAAATTAGGTTAGGTCAGATTAAGGTTCGGTTTGATTTACGTCAGTCGAAAGTTTAGTTCAGATCAGATTAGAAATAGGTTAAGTTCTGAGCAGGTAAGATTAAGAATAGGTCAGATTAAAGTTACGATACATTTATATAAGATCGCATTAAGGTTTCGTTAAGTTCAGGTTACATCCTATTACGGTTAAGTTAAATTTAAGTTAGATAACATTACAGTTGTGATAGGTTTTTTGCTTCATACAGATTAAGGCAAAGCTAGGTTTAGGTCCGATTCGTGTTATAATAGATCGTGTTTATGTTAACTCATCTCATGAAGGAGTCATTCCCTATCCTGCAGATAATTTCCTCAATTTTCCCCCAGGAGTAGCAATCCCCGTGTCTAATTTTATCGCATTTCTTTCGACGGTGTTTGTACGCGAAGCCTAACTAAGCAGATAAGGAAAACGTGCGTTTGATGAATTCGTTCGAGCGAAAAAGTGGTTACTTCCGGTCCGTACAGACGATTAGCCGGCACGATTAACAGCCGGACTCGATCGACGGACGAGTAGAACTCGACACGACGGATATCATAAATATCGGGTAGGAGATTTCGGGCGAATTCATCGATGCGAATCGTGTGCCAGGATAGATGGCGCTTCTCTTGGAGCGAGAATTTCGCGAGGGAGGAAGTGGGAAGCACCACCGTGGCAGGGGCCCAGTCTAGTACACAGCCGCATCACGCCACGGGGAACGTATCGAATTTCTTATGGCTTCTGTGTATTCCCATGAACGGAGACAGAAGGTCAGAGAGAAATCGAAAGAGGGAAAGAGACGAGGCCACGCGGTGTGGTGGCTCTCCTCTAGTCCTATCCGATGGCTTTTGGGGTATCGTGGATACGCATGGCATCATTCGCGGCATATTAATTACAGGAAATCCCACAAAGCATCCATATCACCCCTACCCATATACCATCCCCCGTACGTAATTCGTTGTACACCCCCTCCGAACACCCATCCAACAGTTTGATCGTTGCGTTTCCTCGATCGCTCGTTATTATCCAAAATTATTCGACACTATCAATTAACAAATCCAATTACAAGTTTTATAAACAGGTTTTATCCGCGAGAAGAAAAATTTGTATTACCTTAAGTTTGGTAACAAGAACACGAGAAATAAGGGTCCGTAAAAAATTACTCGCTAAATACGTATTTACTCTTCAACTACTGATCGATGTAAGTATACGATTAATGAATTTAATTAACAAAACCGACGAAAATATAAGTCGTATCGCACGAAAAAACTTGGTACATTTTTCACTTAGCTTCAGCAAAAAAGTGATCCTCATGCCGCCAATTACAGCACACCCTGTAGATAACCTAATATAAAAAACCTGGTTGCACGTCGTTGCTACACGATTCACGGAATCACATTATAACGGTAACCAAAATTGATTCACGTATGCGAGTGTTTAAACGCTTTTCATCGAGGAACAAAATGGCGATAATGAAACCGCTCGACGATTAAGCGGTTCGATAAATTGTACTGCGCCTCCATCATGTTTTCATTTCGTACAAAAAATGCGAAGACCTGTAACCGAAGGGTTCCGAACCGGCGAGAATTAATATCCAAATAATTAAGCTCCGAGGCGAGGTAACAGTAAAGAAAAAACCGGTGCCCATTTTACGTGTTCCCGCGAAATAACGATATATACGTGCACGTTGTAAATTACATGGAAGGCACGTAAAAGAAGCATCTGATAAAAGACCGATGGCGCGACTCGAGAGACATACAGCGTTAACGTTACGTGGTTACGAGGCCGTCTTCGAGTTTTGCTCGGTCGTTTCTAAAATCGGATATAGAGCAACGACCTTCCAAACAACATGAAACTCCTACACGCTTGCGCCCTCCGCGGATTCCACGGGATATCAACTCGGCTACCGTCGATTAACTCTTCGTAACAAGGCCGGCTCAGGGAAAAAAGTTACGAAAATATGTGGACGATGCGACGGCACAATATTATACTATATTACCTACTGCTGTTTCTCATACATTTTTTCCGTATTTCAGTTAGAGCTTGTTATGGGTGGAAGAATTTTTTGATGAGTACGGATATATTGCCGGGGTCGGAGAAGCGGGAAATTTGGAATGTTGTGAACACAACGTGTGTCGAACACAACGCGTTGCATACACAACGTGTGTGGAATACAACGCGTCCCATACACAACGTGTGTCGAACACAACGCGTTCCATACACATATGTCGAATACAACGCGTTCCATACACGTGTGTCGAATACAACATGTGTAGTATGGAGCACGTTCCATATGCAACGATGCAAAATACAACGTGTTTCATATACAACGGCACCTAATACACGTTCCAAATGTGTACCAAATACAACGCGTTTCATATGTAAGATGCGTCAAATGCAACCCCTAGCAATCTATCATGTAGGGATATAACGCGAGGTCGTATAACGCTATGTAACATAGAAGTGATGTTACCTAATATTAATAAATAAAGTAAACATACCTGTGTTCGGCAGCACGATCCCTTTGTCTTCGGTTTTTGAACCAATTACTGACTTGCGTAGTAGTGAGACCCGTGCTTTCTGCCAGTTCACGTTTCTCCCGAGGCGAAGGATAAGGGTTGGTAGCGTACCAATCCCTCAAGACGCTTCTGGATTTCTCCTTGAAGCAATAAGACGTTTCTTCCCCATCCCAAATTGTACGGGGCAGTGGGAATTTGCGCCGAACGCGGTACTTTCCTGTACAAATACAAATATACTACAATTTTTATATGTTTTATCATGTTTATTATAAAAACAAAACATGTGTGTATGTTGGTATGTTATAGAGATGTGGAGGTTACGTTGGGTCAGGGTGAAGGTTAGATCAAAGTGAACTTGGGGTTAGGTTAGAGTAAAGTAGAGGTTGGGTTAGCAAAGTTGGGTGAGTTACAATTGTAGCATGATTATGGTACAATTAGTTAAATCAAGGTAAAATTATGATTAGGTTACAGTTGGGGTAATGAGAGATTATGTCAAGGTAAAGTTAGAGTAAAGTTGAGATGAGGTGAAATTAAGGTTAGGTTATATCAAGTTAAATGAAGGTTAGGTTAGATTAGCTTGAAAGTAGGAAGAGGTAAGGCCAGTATAAAGTTAGACAGCTGTAACATTAGGTTTATGATATGTTTGATCGGTATGTACTTATGTTGGGATTAGATTGAATCGGTTCGGTTGTGGTTATATTACGTCGTTACAAAGTTAGGTCAAGTTAAACGAGAGTTACACTGATTATAACTAACATAATCTTCTCATAGACAATGTGAGACAAAATTTGATATTCCTTATTTTTATGTTTACTAAAGGAACATTTACTTATTCAATTAACAATTCCATAATGTAATACAAATGTTGATAAATATTCCAATTTTTTCTGAAGTGTTAAGTAACAAAGACTTAAGTAACACGCTAGACTTGTATCATTAAATATGCAAGTAGTTAATTATCTGCAGATTTTTTGGATGCTTATAAGATCATCCAAGTGTACCTTATCTTACACGACAAGTGTGTATCAAAGAAAAATGGCATATTCTGTGTTCAAAATACTAAACTAAATAAAGATGGGAAGTTTTTACGATATAACAAAGTGCACAGTCCAGTACTATTTCCGTCGTCGTTCGATTTAGCTGCAAATACCCAACATTGTTTAACATTCTCTTGCAACGAACGAGCTTCCGTCGGTGCAGAGAACGTAAATAAAGATTATACAAATCCTGTTTGGAATTGTTTCAAAATGAGTTTATTGAAAAAATATAAAAAAGAAGGAAATATTAACTAACATTTTTTATATTGATGCTATCGCAACTGATACTGGAGGACGTTAACCTTTTGTTGCATTATGTTTTTAGTTTCTTAATTCTTACATACTGTTACAATATCAAAATGTGAAATTTATTCAACACGGTTCTAATGAGAGGGCATTGTATGGACACTTAATGAAACAAGTAATGATATAAATTATTAATTTTATGTAACGATTAACAGCAATATTAATACTACAATTGATAACAAATTTGTAAAATATTCCAAGTAGTATTAGTATTAGTTTCAATCAGCAAACAATTTCAGACTGGAAAATGTAACAGTAGTATTCTAAATAATTGTTTATAATAATAATAATTTAATGATAATTTGAATAGTGACAGTAAACATAATTATTAATGAAGTGATATTAGTATTACTAATAATATCATAATACATATAATGTGCACACTCAATTAATTATGTAACTAATAATGATCACAATCAACGAGGATTCATAATATCCACAGCAAAAGTACGAAAGAATATTACAATAAATTTATAATAAATACAAAATGAAGAACCGTAATTAGTGTTTCTAGGAAGTTTCAAGATTCCGTTTGAGGCGAACCGGAAATCTTCCAGCGAGGCGACACATTTTCCTCGCTTTGCCCTCTGGTTTTAGCGCGAGAGGGATCAGATGACACAAATTGGTTCGCAAAAGTAAATGGAAAGATCTAATTAGAATGTCAGCTCGTTAAACTCGCTATCCTCTTGTTTACAACGCGCGACAGAAATAACACTGGCAGACCTCGACATGATGCTTGTTCTTTCACGAAATCTTTCCTTCCCGTTTCTATTATGATCGCCGGTGAATTAGACTCAGCGTTATTATAACCTCTTCACGCGGTCGATCATATTTTTAACTCTACCGTCCAAAATATTAAGCAACGTGAATCACTAATGCAAAACACCCAAAACTGAGTCCAAAAGTCATTTCCAACTAATTTATAAGTCATTACGGACCAACTGAAACCCAAACATACACAGGGATGCTTTCATTAAAGACTAAAATTTTGAATAAGACATTTTTATTGGAAAAATATCTTTGTTATAATATATCAGATAGTATCGTCGTATTGTAAAAATGTTGACATTCACGTGCAAGTTTCATGCAATTTATGATTTTAATGTAGTTTAATCCTCAGGTAGCAGTAGAGTGAAATGGCGGGAAATTCAAATTTAATTTCACGCTACTCCGGAGACTCAATTTATAAACTTTAAATTATTTTTTCCAATGTTACAAAAGTACTACATTATGTATAATATAGTCATATGACAGTGTTGTCACCATAATACTGCAAAAATTATACTGTCTAAGCAATTGATTGTTTATAAATAACTAACGTTATAACACTGTCAAAATTATTTGGTCAACCTTTGTATCACTACCAGAATAGAATTAAAAAGAATTTATAAATCTCTTTACATCTGATTTAAACAAAATTAAGATATGATCTTTCATGGATGATTAAGAAAAAATAGTCCTTCGGATATCTTCGACTAAAATGTCTGATACTAACCGACTGCACCAAGAGGCCTTCCTCTGAGTCTCTCAGCCTCAATGTAATGAGCCTTGAGCCAAAGAGCTTGCAGTTTCTGATGATTGTGCGGACTGAACGTGTGGCTCTCAAGGATCCTGTACAGTTCCTTGAAATGTCCCCGATGAAAGGCGACGATCGCCTTGGCTTTCAGGACGCTCTCGTGTCGGTGCAACCTGGTGCACGCCGGCAGGGACCACAGGAACCTGCCGAGTCTCTCCACGGAGCCAGCCTGCTGGAGAACCTGGACAGACGACACCATCGCCTTGAAGACGATAGACAGGGGGGGCACACTGTTAGTCGGCAGAACTCATCCCGATTCTCCTCTTATTCTAGTGTATCTTGTATTGCTTCTCAATTCTATCAACAATTTTTCCTATCATCGTTCCGCGAAAAGGGTACCTTTCTCATTTCAAACCTTTCGGGACAATTGTTAACACGTTGACTGTCATGGCGGACTTAAATGTTATGAAACAGGAAAGAATAAGTTGAATAATATTACTATAGCAGTGATTAATTGGAGTTTTTATTGGGTCGTTTTCGCTATGACGGTCAACGTGTTTATTCTTGGTTAAACTTCGTTTTGTAACGGACGTTTATGTCATTTATTTCGTTCTTAGCGAATGACTAGTAGAGACGCTGCTATCGATAACATCGTTTTGCTGATAATTCGATATATTAATAATGTAAAATATTGTAGAGGTTTGAGAATATTGAAGTAAAATATAATTTTATTAACTAATCTGAATTAACCAAACATAATCTAACCTAATCTAACAGACCTAATCCAAAACAATTTTATTATTAAAACTAGTTATTATTGTCTAAAACATTAGGTCAAATCAAGTTAAATTGGATTAGGTTAGATTTGAAGTTTAAACAAGACTATTTAAATCACAAAAAAGTTTTAAAAACAGTAATCAAATTTAAATAACAAAATTACGCGTTGCGTTCTACCTGGCTACCCCTCATTAATGATGTTATCAATGTATAATTAAGTATCGATAAGATATCGACAAACCATCGATAATAATCGACAGCAGCGTGTTAAAAGATTGTATGTTCAGTCGAAATTCTTCTACCCTTTAATTATACTGATAATTTGTAAATACTACTTTTAAGCATTATATCATTTTTCCGTGTCCCCAATTCCAAAATGGCGGCTGATCTACGCCCGTCAAGTGCCACCTAGTCAAAAATATCTGATGTCAACCTTCCGCACTTGAATGACTAATTCGATAGTTTAAAAATATAAACTTCTTTTACTAAAATAACTTTGATAAAATAACGAAAATAAATTCGCAGATGAACTTGGGTGACACGGATATAGCTCGATCCAAATCCATTCGAACGATATTTATATGTCAATTTCCCGCGCGAGAGACGAAGTTTAACCATAAGAGTTATTCTGCCATAAGAGAGATCAGGCTCGCGATACACTGCTGTGCCCTTTTCACGAGGCTCGGTAGCTAATTTCGATGCGAGACTCGTAACACTTAATAGCACAGAAAAGGAAAAAGGTAACGTTTAAAGTCCCATTAAGAGGCGACTGCAGGATAAGGATCGAAAGAAACAACGTGAGACAGTGTGACGCGATCGATTGGCTCGGTTACATCCAAATTACCGAAAACGAGGGTCCATTACGTAGCGACGCGACGGTGGTACGAGTCTCGTGTGCACCTGCCATGGGTTTTACTTCTTCATTCGCGTCGTCGGGTGCCACCTATATAGTTTCTGCCCGCGACAGTTCTGACGAACGATTAATCACCAGACGCGAGAAATACCGCCGTGTAATGGATTAATAAAACGCGTCGAAAAGCCCGGGAGAGAAATGGACGACAGAGATCGTGATATTACACTTTAATCACGGAGTTACACGCGGAACTTTCGATCGTCTTCTAAACGATTTTGTCTATCGCTTAGCGAGCGATCTCGAAACCCAACATGGCGGCCGCAGAATACCGGCACCCGACGAACGGAGAATACATCGATTATCCTTACTTCTTTATCTCGAATGTTCGCCCATTGGGTGGTTTATTCCGATTATATGATACAAGACAACTAGCGCCCACGTCTCACGGGATAATCACGAATTAACAATGGTGATCGATTTAAAGTGACATCTGACGAGTGTCGTGCGTAATTATGGCTTTGTTTCGCGTTTAACCCTTCTTCGGATTATGCTGGATGCGGTACCCCTTTAATATTGTAATTAAGTGACAACGGGTTGCATTTGAAATATATGTGATGTAGAATACGTCACATATAAAAATTAAATTATTACATTCCCAAATTCCTAATCTTTATCAATTGAATAAAATGGTACCTTACACGAAATAATGTCCGTAAGAAGCCATATATCTGAAGAAGGGTTAATAATGGTGGACGTCAAGCGACTGAGAATGCTTTTAACCGAAAACAGATAGTTTGAATTATTCGAAGACGCGATCGTAAACACTTGCACTGGGTCTAAGCCTCTTTATTATGACGCGAACGTAATTACCCGTTAAACGATTCCATTCTGAGCCGACGGCACGCTCGTTTATCGAAAGGGTGAAACGTTGTCGTAAATTAAACGGGAATATCCATGTGACGTGGGCAAGGAGTTAAACGTCTAGCCGTATGCAGAACGTACATATGGGAAATATGTACAAATAACGAACGTTCCTCGCGCACCATTATTTCGTACAAAAGTTTCGTCATTAATTTCTTTTTGCAATTCATATCGTTTAACTCTTCGAATACCGGCGGGACGATTTGGCACATACGTGGACTGATCAGAGGTGCTGCTCTCAATTATCGATACTTGATATATCGATAGTACATATTTATTAGGTTAGGTTCTATTATTCAAACCTAGATAAACCTACTTACATACTTAGGTTAGGTTAGATCAGTTATATCCATTTATTCTCAATCAAACTTAAAATTAAAATAATTAGATTTGAATGAAAACACATTACACAGTACTTCAATTACTTTTGATATCAACTTATTCACTATACCTAAATTTTTACCCAGTGTCTTTTTACTATAATAAAATATTTCTACTACAATTTAATATTATTGTTAGACATATTAAAGTATCAATTAATGAATATTGGGTTATATTAAAGTATATCCCACTCTTCCTTGAAAATGTGAGGTATGGTCCATTAACGGTACTCGAAGGGGTAAAAACAACTACATTGATTGTAAAGTTTCCATGACATTATTTAGGTATACGATGTTGACGAAACTCTAGGTGCTTTCCATTTATAATGTACTCTTTCGCGCTTGACAAACGAGATCTTGCCATAGTCTACCGAATAAAGTGTACCCGAGACATTTAAGAAACGAAATTCCGACGCACGCACGTGTACCAGTAACGGTTCGATGCGAGAGGAGCGTAAACGTCGCGGCACAAAACAATTTACGATTGCACTAAAATCGCATGAACTCCATTAGGTGTGTGACATGCAAGTGAATCTTGGCGCGAGGTGCTATACAATGTTATACGTCCGATTATCCTCGGAAAATTACAAAATTATAGAGCCAGTTTCATCATCAACTGTCGCGGAATACATAAATTCACATAACATATTGTGCTCGAGCATCTTGAGAACAAATACTAGGTAGTCAGCGAGTTATATATCTCGTTCAATGCAACCCGAAAAAGTCTAAAACAATGTACAATGCATTGACATTCGCATTCATGTATACACAAAATGTGTGAAATATAGGGTGTCAAAGTACGATTAAACTTTACCAGCATGTTTTATAAATAGAAATGGAAAAGGAAAAATGGGCAATTTATGATTTCATTTCAAAATAAAAAATTTGATAGTAACATTAGAATTGTCAAAGGCTTGAAATAACATATTACTTTTTTATTTTAAGTTATAGATAAAGTTGTCATACAACGCAAAACTATAGAACTCAAAACAACAACGGGTGGCAATATAGCGCATAGTAGAATTTACATATAATGCGTGGAACTACAATGCGTAGTTCCGATGTGTAGCAATATAACAAGGCAATATTGACAACAGATCCCTATTGCTTTCAATTGTCATTTTGCGGTAAATTGCATATAGATTTATGTGTGACATAAATATAACAACAAATAAATAAATATAATAACATTTTTATCTCGGCATACAGAATTTATTCTACTGCCGTATGTGTAAAAATGAAACTTTATAGGACGGTAATGATTATTTCAATCTGATTTTATATTTCATATTTGTTATACTAGATAATTATGTACATACTGAGTATATATTAAGTTACCATAAAAAAGTGGACCAAATTAATCAGTTTTTCCTGCAAAATTTCATTTCCTGCCGGTATTAATATGGGGTATCGATACTGGTAAAGTTTGATCGATTAACCGTGTACCACTTTGCATAAATACTATCTAAAGTAAAGACATCCTGTACCCTACCGTCGGACAACGTATAACACCCGTACACCTCGAATCAATTGGACTAATCACGGATCAAATGAAACGTCAAAAACTCATTAACAAAACATAATGATCGTCTTACCTCGCAAACACAGGCGACCTGTTCCTGGGTAAATCCAAAGCTCGGTAATTGCCCGTTGCTACCGCTTCCGCCGCCGGCGGAGCTCGCGGGACTATCCTGCGGGCTATAACTGGTGGGTCCTGTGGCAGGACCATAAGTGCTCGCCTCGACGGGTCCCGCAGAGTGTCCCGTGAGAGGTGTCGGCGTTCCCTGTGGGCTGTAATCACCGGTCGAGCCCAAAACGTCCGTACCACCAGAAGAAGGTCCCATCGCACCTCCGTTTCCGGTGGTTCCTCCGTAGGCCATCATCGCATCATCTCCGGGGCCCACGGCGACCCCCTGCACACCGTTCCCTCCTCCACCCTCCACCGTGGACCACTTTTCTTCTTTGCACTTCGTTTCACTCACTGTATCTTTACCACGCGATAAAATCTTCCTCTTCCGGTTCGATTCCTGTCGAGGAATCCGCGCACCGATCGCTCGGCCGACGGACGGGACCTGATTCCTTCGAGGATCGTTCCGACGGCGGATATTCGACTACGGGGATGGACTCGTCGATGATCTTCATAACTTTTCGATAGTCATTCACGACGTTCTTTCACCTGCGTGACATATTACCGGTACGCGTCTGACTGTCGAACTTCGACGTCCGCACACCCGTAGATCCTCCAAATGAAGTAGTACGCTTTCAAACGGGGTGAAAGCAAGGAGTTAAAAAGTATTCGATAATGCAGGAACAACGAGACTCTCGCGATGCTGTAAACGCGTCAGAATATGCAGGAAGAAGATATTTTTAGGCCACCGCTGGTAGAGAGTCGCTGCAAGCTCTCTCGGCCGGCCGACGAGCCCCGCCGGGATGTTTCTCGTGTTACGAGACGGAAAGAAAGGATATACCCGCGAAATAATAAAATCTCGTTCCAGGTGCGGTTATTCTCTAATCTGCTTTCGAGTTGATACACCAGCAGCAGCCGGTGGACCCGATTGCTTCACGCACACACACTCTCTCTCTCTTTCTCTCTCTTTTCCTTGTCCCGTGTGCCGCGATTATCTTGCGTTACTACCTCCGACTAGATCCGATTATGGCAAGTTTCTCTTAGAGCGCCAGGTGCGCCCTCCTTCGAGATTATATTCTCCCTCTTTTCCCTTCGACTCGCGTCTTTTCTATCTCCTCGTGGCAGGTTGCACCGTGAAATCCACGGGCTCGTGTTTCCGCGGGCCGTGGTAGGTGTGTATTTATAGGCGCTTAGTATACTCGCGTACGAACGCGCACCGGCTATTATTAGGAGCGTGTTAAATGGTCCGTTTTCTCTCTCGTTTCTTCTTTCCTCGAGACCCGACGTGAACTTTTCCAAACGTCGTCGACTTTCGGGGCCCTTCGAAGCACGCGGCACAAGATGCACTCGAACGTCGTGGTTTTCACTGTTTATCTGGCACTCGTCAAACACTCCCGGTCGAGAAACGAACACGCGACTCGCTCGAACGTAACCGGTATTCGATATCACACGCGACAAATAAGAGACGTTTGGCTCATGTTATTGAATACAGTTCGACGATGAATCGCGAAATGTCAATTCAACGCTCCCTCTCTCTTTCGTGGCCGGACGAAAGAGAGACGTTCTCCTACGCACGCACCAGAAGGAACTGCTGCTCCGGCGTGTTTCGAGATCGAGCCACTCTGTCATGCGCAGCTGAGCGCCGATTGGTCGAGGCGGGGCCCAGCTGACAGCTAACTAACGCGAGATCCTATTGGCTGCTGGGCATGGCCACGACCACCATCCCGTCTCCCGATTGGTCGAACCTTGGACGGCAATAAATAAGCCTCGTTACACCTCGACTTCTACGAGCTTCCTTCTCTGATGTGAACGTGGTCGAAGAGATGCACGACCAAATCGGAGGAATCCATCCCGAGACAGACGCAGTTCTTTCCCGTTTACTCGTTAAATTGTAGGATTGACCAGCTATTTAATGACCCTCTATGAATGACTCGCACGATGTTACGGAAACGTGAAATTCGTCAGCGTATCGTGATGCGTTTGCATGAAAACATTGACGCGTTAATTGCGATTTGGCGATCGATCGGTCGAACCTCTCGTTTGCAAATTCGCTCGATGAAATCGAACGCGTGCAATTGTTCGAATTAAAATATCGATTTGTGTCACTAAATTTCATAGGAACTGCACTTTTCAGTTGGAACAAAAGAGTTTACTGTGTTCAGTTTTCCTCTCGTTAACCTATCTTTTCGTTGTCGAATAAAATGATCGATACTGTACGTGTACAGAATTAAAACGTAATAGAAACGGAACAGAATTTATAACGAATTGCTATGAAACTTTATCCAACTTCTGTGATTAAGTACTCTATCTGTTTCTTTTTCGTGAGTGTTCATAAATATGCAAGTGTCATAAATCGATTTTTCATTGTGTTCAGTCGAACGCGCTTGCAATATAGTCGACATTAATAACTGTTTCTCGTTCACGTGACATGCGAAATAAAATGCGAACTTATTACTGTCTCATAATATCGATATATTATTGTGTAAAATACCACTAACAAGAAATACAGTTCTAAAAAGAATTAATAACCATTGTGTAGATAATTGAGTGCAGTTCAAAACATAGGTTATATAATATTACAAATCTGCGAACGTTAATGTCGCGGTATAACTATTATTTATAGTAATTCTTTATTACTGGTAGCATGAAATTTATAAGTACCAACAATTAAACTATTATAAATGTACATAATATGTATTTATAGAGTACAAGAAATTTATTTGTTTAAAATGTGATGGATTACGTCATGTCGGAATTAGTGGCCAAATTAGAAATTAGGTTAAGTGCTTACCTTTTATGAAGATTTCTATGAAGTTCTATAGACTTAGGTATTCCAACAGAATCGTACAAAATATTTCAGGTTCTCGTTTGTTCCGCTTTATGAGGATTTTTGACACGCAGTCTGTCGGCAGTTACTTCTGAAGAGGATCGTATGGCGAGTCAGACAAAGGACATCTTGTTTTCTCAGACCGAAAGGACTTTTGGGAAAACAAGGCTTTGCTTCCTAAAATAATGTCTGTCTACCAGATTTTCCGGCGCGTTGGTACTTCTGTATTATCCAAACGAGAACGCCGTTTGTTTTGCACGTACCGTTTTCCATCTATCGTGATTGATGTGGGACATCTTCGAACACTGCACGTGTGATCGGGAAACCCTTCTGCTCTTGTTTCGCCACTTCCGCGGTTCGGGACCGCTTTTGGCGGTTAACAAAATAACTGACCGCCGTGTCGCCAGAGGCCTCCGGATCTTCTTGGAAAAAATTTACTTACTAGCGACTTCCTTGATATATGTCAAGTTGAAAACTGAACCTAAAGAGAAATATGGCTTCTTTCCGTCGCGTTAAATTTGAATTGGTAATAGTCAATTGAATTTTATAATTTTCTATATTTGTAGATTCAATCTATGTTGATATAATGAGTATATTTACTGATGTATAAAATATACTGAGGTATTGTATAAAGTGTAAATTGATGTATAAAATATGAAATATACATTATCTTCACAGTAAATAATTCTGCTACTAAAACTATTACTGTTAAGATTATTAAAATACTATTATTATGCTATTATTACAATTGTGTTATAATTTTATAGCATAGGTATTAAATTTGCAGAAGAATATTTCATCGCATTATATATTGAATATAAAATAAATAAATCTTGTAGTACGTATATTTTATTAAGGTTGTAGCGGTTCGAGGTTCTGAAAAGAATATAAATCATTCCAATAAAATTGACACATTTTCACCGATTGTATAGTTCTGCCCGTCACAGTGCCACCCGTGGCGTCACCATTCATTTTGAACTGACAGAGGCGGTTTGTGGTCCAGGAAGAAGTCGTTGACATCGTAATGTGACATCTAGGTGGTCTCTGCGCCCTCTTTAAGCAACCGTGAAATTAACCGTTCGATCTTCTCGATGACAACTTGTTTAAAAATAATATACTCTTATAACATTGGTTGAAAATGATCGCCGTGTCGCGTGCCGTTCCATCACCATCAATTTTGATAAATACACATATGTACGCTTCACGAATAATTAAATTATACACAAAACAGTATATCATACATTATCATATATTATCGTATTTAAACCGAGATTAGAATTTTTTGTAAATTTAGTTGGCGGTACACAGCTTTTGGGGGGTCTGTTTAAAAACATGAAGATGATATGTTTAATATAAAATGAGATATTGAATTCTTTTTTTTAGTAGAACGTTTTTGACAAAATGTGACACTAAATTTATAAGTAGATTGTAATAAAAAATTGTTCTCTTCTACATCGTTATTGAACGGCCTTAGGTTGTTAATATACCACAAAGTATTGAATTGGTTTTCTTTTTTATTCTTGAAGAACATTCTTATCATAAAACGTCTTGTTTTAAGAGCATACTTAAATGAGTCTATATTTACACACTTCCATCAAAAGATTTCCACAATCCTTCAATGTCAGGTGCCAGGTGCTGTATCATATGTAAAAGTTTTTAAGCTATTTTCCTGAAATTGTAACTGTAGAATCTAGTGCCCCCAAGAAAGCAGAGGGCACGTGGGTGCAAAATGCGTGGTCGTTTAACGCGTAGATATAGAATGCGTTTTGCGATTTAAGAGGATATGAAAAATAGAAATAGTCTGGAAGAAGTAGTTTCCAACGGTGTAAACACGAATTCGTCGTCTCGCGGGACGAGCCGGAAGCCGAAAGAAACTCGGCACAAAGCGCGTTCGCATTGACATCGATTCCTTTTGTCGTGGAAGGCAAAGAGCGCTGCGACACGCGTAGCGGGAAACGTAGGACGACGACGAAGGAAGGACGACATGGTTGCGCAACAATGCGAAAACGCAAGAGAGCATCCGACGAAAAGCTCGTATCAAGTTCCCATAAGTGGTGGAGCGCGGGGATTCCCGCAGAGACGTCCTCACCGCTTTTCTCTCCCTGCTCCCTTGCTCCTCCACCACCACCTCCTTCTGTCTCCGTTCCACGTTCGTTATTCTCCCCTTCTCCTCCTTCGAAACTAACGCGTTCGCCGTGTGCACAACGTAAAAAGGGCAGAGAGGCGCCAGGTATACGCGCGTACGAGAAATTCCATGGTGACGGCACCCCGGGTATCCCGTGGCGAGACCTGAATAACCCATAATTGCACCTCCTGCTACCCCTCCATTCATGTGCACGCCTCTGTCGTGCCTCGTTCGTCGCACAAAGACGTCTGGTAACTGCTCGCGAGAGGCTCGATTCATCGGGACGAACTTTGGCCCCAGGATTGTTTGAACTTACGAATATCGTCCGGTTCGATAGGCTGTACAGGATGGTTCATAAACTACTCTTAGAGATTTTCATCTTTCTTGCTTGTTATTGCAGTGGAGAACTAGATAATGAGATTAACATGTATGAAACAGCCTATAGAACCGCCGATATAGAGACATGCCCGAAGACAGATTTGGGGTCACATTTGGGGATGATCGAGGAAACTCAGGCAAATGTCAACTGTGAAAAGGAAGGTCCCTGACGTAACGTATTTATCGAACGTCTGCCATGTACGGTGTGCTGGTGGATGTCGTGGTGATGCGACGCAATCATTTCAATCCTCTGATTTGAACAATCATGTATTAACTCCTAGACAATTCGCTCTATTTATCTGCAATATATACACGATTATTTAAAGCTGGTTTTATTTATTGTTCGTTTATAATGTCCCTAGAAAACGTCTGTAATTTGTGCACAAGAATGATTACAATACACGTATCGGTTAATTTGTTAATGGTACAAACAGCCGTGAACGCGACAACAATTTCCATCGCAAAATTTAAAAATTAAATTACCTGAGGTTCGATCAATTTTCACTTTTTAAAATTTGTGAAATAGTACTCAATTTATTTTAATGTTTGTTACTGTTGAACCACGATAAAAACCAAGTGGTATTGTCACTACCAATATCGTCCTGCTCGCCCTCGATCGGTAAAGATGTCGCTTCGTAGTCCTCATCGGTATTCCTCCAAAAGTTGTCATCTTCGGCCCGCACCATCTCTGCCTCGAGCTGGTCGAAATTCGAGGAACTTCTCATCACGGAGTAATTTCGGTCCGGCAAAATATTGTACGTTTTATTCTCAGACATCCCGAAAGCGTTTCCAAAGGTGTTGGTGAGCAAACAATCATACGGAACGCCGGCAATCGACATTTTCTTCGACGTATCCTTTCCACACTTGGTCGACTGTTTACATGGACTGACGACACGTTCCAAACCTTTCGGTACGTCTTCCTTCTTCTTGCTCTTCCCTTTTCCCGAACTCTTGATGTCTTTCTTACACTCTTCCATCTCTTTCTTCTCACGTTCTATTCTCTCTTTCGGGGATTCGTCGTGCGAGGGTGACGCTAGCGCGGTTTGTCTGTCTGTTGTGGGAAATTTTGGTTATTAGTGTGGACTTTATGGGGATTAGGTATGTATTTAGTGAGAATTTAGGGATTTAGGATTTAAAAAATGTAGGGGTATTAGGTAGACATTTAGGAAGACTCTGGGACCATAGTATCTAGGGATTTAGAGATCTAGGGATCATAGGTACATAGATAGGTATCTAGAGATTGAGAGATAGATTTAGGAAAGGTAAGTTCTCAGAATATGGAAATATAGGGATTTGAGGATATAGAGATTTGGGATTCGACAGTGCAGAAAGTTAGAAATATAGGCATTTGAAATATAGGAAGTTAGAAATTTGTGAGTGTATATATTTAGAAATATTGAAATTCCAGATTACAAGCAGAATATACAGAAATTTGTACATATAGGAACTGAGGAGTATCTAGGGATATAGGAATCGAAAGCTATAGAGATCTAAAATTTAGTGCTACAGACATCTAGGTACGTAAGAATTTAGAATATGATCACAGGATGACAAACTCACCCCCTTCTTAGTACCTTTACATATTTGCTCTCTCTTTTTAGCGCAATAATCATCGGACTTGCTCTTCTTGCACGGGTCCGCCTTTTTCGCCGGTGTTTTACATTTGCTTTCAGTTTTCGTCGGCTTACACTTGCACTCACCCTTTTTCCCTTTCATACATGTCTCCTCAGTCATTTTTGACGGTTTCCACATAGTCTCAGCCGGAATAATTGGCTTGCCTTTACCCTCAATCTTCGGTGGTTTACATGTACTCTCAGTCTTCTTCGTTTGTTTGCATGTACTCTCAGTCTTCTTCGGTGGTTTACATATACTCTCAGTCTTCTTCGGTGGTTTACATATACTCTCAGTCTTCTTCGGTGGTTTACATATACTCTCAGTCTTCTTCGGTGGTTTACATACACTCTCAGTCTTTTTCGGTGGTTTACATACACTCTCAGTCTTCTTCGGTGGTTTACACACACTCTCAGTCTTCTTCACCGCACACTTAGGCCTCTGAGTTTTGCACTTGGATTCCGTTTTCTTCACTTTCTTACAAGGGTCATCGGCTCTTTTGCATTTGTCCTCAGATTTTGGAGGTTTGCATTTAGTCTCCGTTTTTGGCGGTTTACACGAGGTCTCGCTCTTCGCCTGCTTACATTTAGGCTCAGCTTTCTTCGGTGGTTTACACTTTGCCGGAGGAGTTCTGCATTTTACGTCGGTGTTGGAAGCTGGCTTCTTACATTTGTCGTCGCTTTTAGGCGGTTTGCAAGAGGACGACTTTTTCCCGTAAAATCTGTTAATTGGGGTATCAAGTGCACTTTGTTTCGCCTCTCCGGTGGATTTCATGCCGATCAACGAGAAGGCGAACGCTGGCAGAGAAGAGTATCGTCTCATGTTTGTCTTCGAACTCTGCCGTCCTGTAAACGCCGAGTGCGTGAAGTTCCTCCTTCCGGAACATTTCGCGTTTCTTCGACTGCAATCACGATCGCAGCTCCTTTGACGTTTGGACGTTCTTCTTGTCGGATCCGTGCAGATTTCACGACCTTGCCCTTGATTCTGAGAACTCTCTTTTCTCTCCTGTCTTTTGCAGGATCTGCTCCTATCTCGGTTGCAACTCTCCTCTCGCTGGCAACTTTGTCTGCTTCTAAATATGCAAATTAAGGAAAATATTACAAGTTTATACAAATATCCTTTAAATTTCGCATTTAGTTTAAGAATTCTAAATTTAAGAACAAAGTCTACAATTTAAATCTTCGAACAAAATTCTAGTATACCTTTGTTGTTTACACGATCTCTCTCTGTTGCACGATCTCTCCCTGTTGCACGATCTCTCCCTGTTGCACGATCTCTCCCTCTTGCACGATCTCTCCCTATTGCACGATCTCTCCCTCTTGCAGCTGTTATCCCTCCTAGACTCTCTTGGTCTCGTGCAAATTTCCCTGCCACCTTCCCTGTTACTTTCCTTCTCCGCCTTGGGCGGTAAGCACGTAGGATCCCTGCAGACATTGGCTTTAGGTTTCTTCTTCTCCTTGCCACCTTTTGGGCACTGATTCTCGTTAAACTCGCATTCCGTCGACACCTGCAGAGCCGGGCAGCAGTAACGTTTGCAGACTTTTTTGTCCTTCTTGGGCTTCTTCTGTTTACCACACTTGTTCTGCCTAGGTCTCGTGCATATCGTCTTCCCTCCTTCTCTCTCGCCCTGGTCATCGCACTTCCTAGGCGCTAACTCCGCGCTGGAAGTGGAAATTTTCGAGGAAGAATTCTTATTCACCGATTGTCGGTTCTCCACTTCAGGTACGTTCTTCGTCAAACACGGAGCGTTCGAGGACGACCGTTTCAGCGTGATCGGAGGATAAAAAGCGGGTGGTTTTCGAGAACCTCCGGAAGAACCACCCGTCATGGACCCTCCGAACTCTGAGGAGCTCGGACCTGCAGTCTCACTCTGATACCCACTTTGCAATTCTTTGCCCGCCGCTGCTCGTCTGGCTAGAGTAGCTGCACAGGGCGACGTCTTCGTGGGGTTTTCTTCTGGTCTGGAGATCTTTAAGGGTCTGTATTCGGGTAGGACACGCATTACCGACTCGTAAGCAGTTTTGTCTTCGATCTTAGACGATCTGGACGAGTGTCTCCACTGACGCGGAGCAAAGTACGTGGGCTCCTTGGCAACCGATGCACTTCGTCCTTCAACATTCTGTTGTACTGGCAAGTCAGAAGTTTGTGACTGCTCTTCGTAACCAGCCTGCCTTGAGTCAGCCTTCTGTTCAGTCGCACGTGTCTCCATCGTGGTCCTCTCTGAATGTGCAGAAACCTCTGCTTTTTCAGGGACATAATTTTCGGAAGCTCGATAGGACTCTGACGAACGAGGTGACGTTGGTTTATCAATGTAAGATCCTGCAGAATTATTCATAATTGTATCCCTGTTCCCAGGGGGCAAAGGTTTGGACATACTCTTAGGTGGTTTGGAAGAGTATTGCACTTTCGGCTGCGATTGCACTTTGCTCGCTATCGGTAATTCGGTCTTGGAAATCGGCAGAAATTGATCCTCCTTCTTCGGCAGCATCCCCACAGTTATTTTATTGGGTGTCTGATCGGAAGTAGCCTTCAAAGTCTGCACGGTTGAATTTTGCTCGTTCGTGTTACCGGAAGTAACCGATTTCTCAGCTTCCTTCGGTTTGGTTTCCACGATGCTTTGCTTATTTTCGATGGATTTGGTCGTCAGACACAGAGTGTCCTTATTCGCGGTATCGTTCTTTGGTTTGGGCAAGCTTCGTGTCAGAATGTCCAAATCGTAAGAATGTGCGCCCGGTACGAAAGCGAAATCGCAGGACTCCTCGCTGCGGAGCGTTTTGTAGCCCTTCAGTTTCCACTTCATGGTCCTCGGCACGGGATTTCCGTCCAACAGCGAGACCAGATTGTCAGGTTGAGTGAGGGGACTCAGTGGTTTTGGAGAACTGACGGAAGGTGGTTTCATGTCGAAATGGTAGACGTGGATCTTGGGATTTAGGTTAGAGTTGACGACACGACCGGCGCTTAAACATGCACCGTTTGCGGCAACGCTTTCCACTTCGTTCGTGGACATCAGGGAGGGTGAAATGTCCTTCGCGGAGGCGCATTTCTTCGGCCTTGGACAGGCTGCGTCATCCTTTAGGGAGAACTCGAAGAAGTTCCAAAACCGACTTTTTGATGCTGTGGCGTGGAGCTGAGATTGTAACGAATGATTAGATTGTGGAAACTTCAATTAGTCAACCTAACCTCATTTTTATTTTATTTGGATTATTGGACATTTGGGGATTTTGGGATTTGAGAGTTTGCGAATGGGGAAATTTGGGAATTCGGGGATTAATGAGATTGAACATTTAGGACTTTTAAGATTTCGAAATTTGGGGATTTAGCAATTGGGGATGTAGAATTTGGAAATTTAGGAATTAAGGGATTTAGGAGATTGAATATTCAGTATTTCGTAAATTTTTGAATTTGGGGATGTAGGAATTGGATACTTGAACATTTGGGAATGAAGGAATCTGAGGATTTAGAAGATTGTAGTTTTAGAAATTCGGGGATTTACAGATTTGAAAATTTATGAATTTGAGACTACTCAATTGCAATAATTTAAAGATCTGTGAACTTCAGAATTCGCGAACGTAGAAAATTCGGAATTTACATATCGGAGATATGAAAACTTGTAAATGTAAAAAATTTAATATCTAAATCTTTGCAAATTACAATTTGCAATTCGAAAAAGTTAACTCATTGAAAAATATCATTATAAAGAATTACAAAATATTTTTTTATTTTATGCTTTCTGTAAGGTAGATGAAAAGGTATTATAGTCTAATTTTCAAAGAAGGTAATAATTAATAATTAATACAAACTTGACGACTTTTAGATGGTATAATATGAGAGAGATCCTGCAAAACCAATGTCCTGATCCCGTTCATTATTCCGTTCAAATTTAGACGATTTTTCACGAATATTATATAGAAAATTTTCGGAAATGATTATATACTTAAAATTTTGATCATGTAACTACGAGAACGGAATTTAAAACCGGGCTAGAGTCATTCCAAAAGTTTCTAGCGTCGCGGCATTTTGAATAACTGACAGGACTTTTGGATAACAACGGGAGATCGGATGAAACATTCGACAATCGATTATCGATTTGCAATCGATCAAATATTAAACGAATTCACTTCGTTGAAGGATTATTCAAAATTTAACTCATTAAAAATTATACTTATCATTTATATCAAAATAAAAATGTATACTAATCTTTTTAGCCAACTCAAATATGCAGTTTAACCATAATTATATTTCTGTTGATACGTTAAAACTTGTACAAATTTACATACAAATAAACGCGACAATCACAATTGTAGTTTATGTCAAATAGACTTGTAATTCTTATAATTAATTCAGGATATAAATAAATTATTGCCGATATAATAATAAATATTTGTTTTATTTTTTATTTATTCGTATTTATTTCTTCATATCACAATTCTTCAGGTGGAAAATCATACGAGATCCAAGCTCGAGTGTGAAATTCAAAAATTTATGTTAGATTTATTTTCCAAGTCGTAGAGAAGATTCAATCAAGAAATTCCCTTGTATCGTTCAAACAGTCAAGTAAAAATCAAGTTTAATTCATGCTTTTATTCGTGTTTCATTCATAAAGCAAAATTCGTGCAAGAAATAAGGAGAATATGAACCTAAACTCTAGCAAACGCGAAAGGTGTGTCTAAGAAGATTCCAGCAAAAACGAAATAAATAAATCAAGGTAGATTTAATCCAAATAAGAATTAGATAAGGTTCGCATAGGTATCTAGCAAGAATTAGATATGAATAGAATACATATCTAGCAAGGGTTAGACGGGAATAGAAACCGTGCAGAAATAGATATAATTCAAGCAGAAATAAAAAAGATGTAGTTAGCAAAACTCCGATAACCACACAAGAAACCATATTTGAACCAAGCAAGAATTAGATGAGGTTCGAGGAATCTTGCAAGGATTAGATATGATTCGAATAGCTATCAGATTCAAATAGAAATCTAGCAAAGATTAAATTGCAATAGAAACCCAAACAAGCTTCTGGCATCCAGCAATAAAAGGACCCAGCCAGATTCGAACGAACAATCAGTTTTGAACAATATTCAAATGTAATAAAGAATATTCAAATCGAAAGCTTGGATCAAGCAAGATTTTCAAATGGCAAAAGTGACTCTGCGTTTGCGAGCAGATTTCTTGTCGTTCCTCTTCCCTTTACGGTAGTACGACGTCAGTGGCTCAACGACCTCTTCTTGAAATCGTGCACCACGTGTCTCATGACCTTTGGCCGAGGTCTGTCGCATCGCACTCCGTAGATGATCCGCGAATTTTCCGGCGCCTCTCGATTCGTCCGTTTCTGACCTCTTTCTAGACGATCCCGAGGCATGAGAACTTCCACCCAACAGGACTCGCCTTTCATCGGTATCCACTGTTCGAACATCGACTGAAAGCGTTCCCATGGTCTAATTCCGCTGCTGTATGCCTTTTTGTGGGACAATTAAAATACACCGAATCGATGATGTTAATCCATTTATTGCTAGTTAAAGAACGTGTTGATTTTATTTTGAGAGTACATGGATTCTCGCAAAATATATGTTGTACTAAAATGGATTGTAATAAAAAAAAACACTGCGAGATGGCTCGTAGTTGAAGGGGTTAATCTGAGTTAGAGGTAATCATAATACAAATTTCTTTATTTAACAGGATCCTTGAAGGTTACTTTGTTCAAGAAAGACAGATCCCACATTTTACATCAGAACATTTTTAAGCTATTTCATTTTCAATTTAAAGATTTAGTGTTCCAATGTTGGTAATCCTTCAACTACAAAATGGATCTTTGCTGATTCATCGTATAATTTAGAATCTAAGTTGTAACTGAAATGAAATTAATTTACACTGAATATATGAGTGAATGAATAAATGTATGAATGAATAAATTAAATTTAATTTCAATTACATTCAATAAACTCCACATTAGCTTTTCAGATTTTATAAAACTTGAAACATGAATGAAACTACGGTAAATTTATTTTCTAGTACTAGCTTTGTGATATACAAAAACCCTTTAAAATTTGACAAGAAGTTTGCTTTAAAATATAGTTGAAACTTTATTCATCCAACTGTACCATAAAAGTTTGCTTAAATAATTACTTAAATAAAATAACAAATAATACAAAAACTTTGAGGTTATGTACAACTACGACGATTATTTCAATCCTTTCTTTCTTGATAGATAACTTCTTTGATTAGAATTGATGTGAATTTCATTTTGCATTAATTATAAACGTTATAATAATTGAAATGATAAAAATAATTTTATGTACGAATTTAAAGGATTACCAGCGATGGTTGTTTGAAGGTCGAAAACAACGATTGATTAGGAAATAACTTGATTTGGTTCATGACCAATTTCCTTGAAATTTAATTCGTCTAATTTTTTGGAAAATTCGTGATACACTTTCACATATTCAAAATGGTGATAACGCGTTGAGAAGGAAACGCACAGATCGATTACATAGTTTTGATAGGATACGAACGAAAAATTTGTATCACACGCGTGAAATTCTTCGCGAAAGACAACGAATCGTGGTAAAACACGAGTGAAACGATCGATTTGCCAATTGAAAATATTCGACATTTGTAATTTCGAGATACAGAAATATCGGGGTTTTTAGTTTACAAATTTTGAAATTGAGAAATTGGCAGATTTAGAAATTTGGCGATTTGGAAATTGAAAGATTGCGAGATTTGGTAATTTGGAAATTGAGAGATTGGAAGATTTAGAAATTTACAAATGTACAAATTACAGCTTTTCAAATTTTCAAATTTCCGAATTTTGAAAATGTCTAAATTTACCAATTTACCAATAATAGATCTTCAAGTGTACAAATTACAAATTCTAAAACTTTATAATTTTCTACTCTGTAACTTACAAATTTTCAAATTTAGAAATATAGAAAATTACAAATATACAAACTGTAGATCCTCAAATATACAAATAATAGATTTTCCCATTTACAGATCCTAAAATTTGCAACTTCAAAATTTCCAAACTTACAACTTCAAAATTCTCAAATATAAAAATACAGAAATTCGAAAATTTACTAAAATTAAAAAACTTGAAAATCCAAAACTAAAAGAAAAATCGAATCTGAAATAAAAATGACCGATTCCCAAACAGCGAAATTGACTATCTCCCGTGGCCATAAGTGCCCGCCAGTGCACGCCACTTGCACATATACAGCTCGGCCTCGTTAACCCGATCGTTATCCGATTCGAAAATTCCGTGTCAGTAAATTTCCGAAGTTTCGCTCCGCGATTTCTCGGCGTGTTAACGAGCCAAGTTCTCGTCCTACGTTCGATACTCTGCGCAAGTAATTGTCTATGCACTTGATTGCATAGAGTAGGAAGTTCAGTGTTGCTTCAGACGACGATGGCTGAAATATAGCTTTAATGAGTCGAACTCGCTGTTAGTTCTCGAAGCATAGAATCGAGCTAGATACTTGGGGGAGAGTTGCGTTTCAAGGGATTTGAAAAGTATCCGACAGCTTCGTTTAATCGCGTATTTGCACGTTTAATTGAATCCGGCACGAAAAGAGCTTCCTAACGAACCGTTCTATCGAATTGCACACTGATTTCAAAAATCGAAATGTAGATAAAAAATATTGCTGTTGATACATTTTTTATTTTTGCAGCAGCAATTGTTACTGACAATTTAATTTTTCTGCGTATCTGTTTATCTATTTATTCACCTATCTGCTTATTTCTCTATTAAACATTGCCACACTGAAAATTGTATCCAGTAGTGTCTTAATTTTTAATAAATTTGACTAAATATTCTTACAATACCTTATTACATTTATTACATTTACAAAGTGAACTTTTTAATAATACACATGTTAGATCAGTATAGAAAGTCACACATATCTGGCTGACGTGTTAACAAGAATTATACATATGTCTCATTTGAAAATAAGAATAAACTTAATCCTTGTATTTGAATAATGAAATAATAAATAAATATTTGTATGATTTTAAAAAGAAGTACAAAGAGTATTTGTACGTAGGATGGTTTTGTTGTGTTCGGGATATAAATGAGGGTACAGTAAAGACAGAGGAAATAAATTTCCAAGTCGAACGATTCCTTTTGTTCGTTTCTCGTTCAAATAATAAAACGCTCGAACGACGAGAAGCCGAGTTCCATCGGAGCATGCTCCGTTCCGGAAACAAACGTCAACGGTGAACAGATCGATGATTCGCGTCCATGGAAACCGCGGATGGACCAATACGAGGAGACTATTCTCCTTTCCGCCGGACAGGCGCATCCGCCTTTTCCTCCCGCTTCACGAACGAAAGAAAAATCTCTACACGCGAAACCAGTAACATTTTACGTGAAACTCGTATTTTTATTTTTAATCGATAATTATTTTTACTTACCATATTCAAATTACTCGATTTCAGAGGTAATTTTAAAATATTCCTGGGTGTTCTGAGTTAAATTTTCAACATTTCAATTGTTTCAATATTTCAGATTTGGATATTAAGGTTAGAGTAATTGAATATTCAGATTTTGAATTTAAGGGTTGTTGAAATACTGCGATATGCTAATTTTATATTTCAGATTTAAATTCCAGTTACATTTAAATTTTCTTTGAATTTTAAATTGGAGTAATTAAATATTATGATTAAGTGTATTAGTAAAATTAACGAAATTGAACACATTATCCAAATTATCAAAATTGTCCAAACTACTCATGTTATCTACATTCTAAAAATTATTGAAATTATAAGGATTATAAAAATGATAAGAATTATAAATTATAAAATTTATCCAATTTATCCAATTTACCCAAATTTTCCGACACATCCAATTAAATAAAAAAATCTCACACAAGCATTCAAACATAAAAATTCCAAATACAAGTTTATCATTCGAATAACGTAAAGAACATGGACTATTGTAAATCTCGAAACGCGAAGTAGGAAGTGAAACTCGGTTAAAAAAAGAGAAGAGTCTAACGAAGATCCTTCCGTATTCAGAATCCGATATTTGGCAGAGTAAAATTAGCCTGCGACCCTTAAAAGGAAAAGATTAAGAGGAGACCGTCTCGGTTCGGTTTTTTTAATCGATCCAAGCGGAAAGCAAAAGGGGACACTTGTTTATAAAACGAGTTCCAGCTGTACGGATGCTCATCGTGCACCGATTCGATTTTGTTTCGAGCTTACTGTCAGATCGGTCAGGTAGTCCGACTCCGTATTACGTTACCTGCGACGCTCGCTCGAGTGCATTCGCTCGCATTGCTGGCTGCACGTCACCTGACTTTAACTTTGTTTAATATTAATTAAGCCTAAGGTGTCGGAACGATTCTTGGCCGCGTGATGGACCGATCGATATCGGCTACAGCTATTCTTTCGTTTATACAAATTTAGTTCAACTTTTGGAACGTTTAAATTTACTCTGTAAAAGGGTCTGGTTAGTTTTAGTAAATATTATTATGGTGTTGTGTTTCTTGATGTTTGTGATACTGTGTAGCTTGGGACTTTTGCATTTGGGGAGTTTTTGGGTAATTGAAGATTTTGATTTTGGGAATTCTGGGTGGAGAAAATTTGGGACTTGGGAAATTTGGGATTTGGAGATTTTGGGACTTGGGAAATTTGGGATTTGGAGATTTAAGGTCTTGGGAAATTTGGGATTTGGAGATTTTGGGATTTGGAGATTTAGGGACTTGGGAAATTTAGGATTTGCAGATTTTGGGATTTGGAGATTTAGGGACTTGGGAAATTTGGGATTTGGAAATTTTGGGATTTGGAGATTTTGGGATTTGGAGATTTAGGGACTTGGGAAATTTAGGATTTGGAGATTTTGGGACTTGGGAAATTTGGGATTTGCAGATTTTGGGATTTGGAGATTTAGGGACTTGGGAAATTTGGGATTTGGAAATTTTGGGACTTTGAAATTTGGGATTTGGAGATTTAGGTATTTAGGAACTTTCGAACTTGAGATCTTTGGGACTTGGGGACTTTGGGATTTGGGATATTTGGAATTTAAAATCTTTGGGATCTAGAAACTTTTAAACTCTGAAACTGTAGAAATATAAGGCTTCAAAATTTGTCGACTTGGGAACTTCAAGATATTATCTCCTATCCAAGTATTCTTTTAATAGTGTAAGGTATGGTGTAAATTAAATAATGTACGTTGAATGTTCTGAATACTATGTATATGTGATGAATTATGAGATACAGGTAACTTGTTCGCTGCGTGTTTTGTCATCTCGCCAGCATTTCCTTATTGTTTGTATAACAGAAAAATACAGAGTCTAGGGAAACAGGATGCGATGTAAAAAGCTTAGAATCTACTGTCGTTCGTGGGCGAGATAGGTTTCGAGCAAGAACCAGCTACGAGACACTCGGAAGACTATAAATCCTCTGGCACAACAGCGTGACTTCCGGTTTCTTTGTCCTTCAGAAAATATCGACTCGCGAACCACGGCGTACACGTAAAAATCACCCTTTACATTTTCGTACAAGGAATTATTACGGTGAAAACTATAATCAATTTAAAACATTTAATTATTCTTTATGTCTGACATTTAATTATCTTTCTAAAACATTCATGTTCTGTTATTAAACGAAGAAATTTGTTACTTTCATAAATAACCCTAATAGGAAAGTTGTAACGATCAAGTACGTTTTGTGTAAAATTTTTGTATAGTGAAGTATAACAAATTATTTTAGAAAAGTATAATATTGTAGACTTGTAGAAGAATAACAATTCGTTCAAACATATTACTATTTTACAATATTATACAAAAATTGTTCCCAAAAAGTATTCGTTCGTTATAACTTTTCTGTTAAAATTATAAAAGTGAAATTTGTTAATTTCGTTAATAAAGTTTGTTTCGTTAATTGTGTTCAGAATCGAAGAAATCATACATGTTAGTTTAATCAAAATTGATTATGATAACCTTTATGTATAATTCCGGAGCCATTAAATCAAAGACTAGCGCTAACAAGACTTGCATAATCGAACTCCATAAGGAAAGACAAGTTGAAAAATTCTTTTGCAGTAACAAACGTAGAAGAAACATTACGGATATCCGATACCAGGAATCATTTAGATATTCCATGGAACAGAGATCGAACCGAATCGCAATTGCACAGGCTCCGAAGTCGAAGCTAAAAGTCCACGTTGTTGCTCTGTGTAAAATGTTGTTTCCAATGTGTGTCGGCATCAAAGTGGCAATCGGTGGTCATGTCAAACCTCTGCTCGAAGCGTTTCGCGTATTGCACGCTCGCTGGTTAGGCGATTTCGTGCGTTCTCTGCTATCCGAAACCGATGGGCGTTGCTCCATCGTAATGCGATACCTTTGTACTCTGTTCTACCTATGGAAACGCGTGCACGCGTGTGTGCATCGTGTTCTTTCGTATGAGTGATTCCAACGTTCCTATTGATAAGAGCGTAAGGGCGCTTATCGTGTGCACACGAATATCGTTCGATACAAATGTGTACACTCGTGAACTGTGCTGGGATTCTCTGCGGAGAATGGCGATATAGGAGAGAGATCCATTGTTCGTGGTGACATGCTTGTGAAGATGCGTGATTTTGGAATTGACTAAATAAATCTTTAATTCGTCAATTTCTTAATTTTACCATTCTTCAATTCTTCAATTTGTTCATTCGTCTAATGGTTAAATGGTCAGTTCGACAATTTGTCAATTTATTAGTTGATTAATTCGACAGTTGGTCAATTCTTCAATTCTTCAATTATTCAATTTTTCAATTTTTCAATTTTTCAATTTTTCGATTTTTCAATTTTTCAATTTTTCAATTTTTCAATTTTTCAATTTTTCAATTTTTCAATTTTCATTATTTTACAAACAGCAACTTAACTAAACAGCATACTAAATGCAAAACGCTGAATCAATCGTATTCAAATGAATTTAACTCTGCTTTACCATGTTTCAACGACAAGATGCACTGTTACTAGTAGAAGGTGTGATCATAAACGATAAGAGAGATGGTTGCAGATTATGAATATCATGATTGTTCTGAATTAGTCCTATTACGAGCGTTCTTCTTGCCGTTTATCGGAAAGCAGATCATTGGTTGCTTTCCTCGGGACAATCGGGATATCCATGGACGTAATAACACAAGCCAAACAAGGACTACCGTAAAAACGAAGCAAATTCCCGGGATAAGATGGTTGGAGAGGCATAAAACTCGTGAAGTCAATGGTTGGTCAGGATATACGACATCCAGTTACCTGTTATTTCCCGTGACGATGGTTATTGCTTGTACGCGCGAACACGGCGAATTCTTAGGCGGAAAATACGAGCACGATGTCCGGATGGAACTAGGAAGGATCAGTGGAGAATGGTGCTCGTGGGAACCAAGGTGAACATTGGCGTAACTAGGGATTTCTTTCAGAGTGAGTGTTAAGTAGACACGCATTATATGGCCGTGTGACCAATTATCACCCAATCAATTGTTATACATTGGATTATCAGATGGAGTACGTATGTGAATCACCACGTGTTTTATCGCCACACGCCGAGTTACCTCGCGTTATATCACCGCGCTGTCAATTTCCACGTGTTATATTTCCACGCTCCGAATTTCTACGCGTCGAATCTGTACTCGTCGAATTACCATATTCTATATTCTATGCCTATTTTCTGGCACTCTACTGTCACTCGTTAATTTTTCACGCGTTATATCGCCACATTTGGCGCACCTTCAGAGGTTCTGTGTGGGGTAGGTCCACCCTGGTCCCTACCTTGTTACGCCAATGAACGCGAGAGAAAGAAGAAGAAGGAGAGAGGGCTCGTGTCGATCCTATCGGAGCCCCGAATCTTGGAATTCGAATTTGTCCCCTTATCTGCGGATTCCATCGTAATTGCTTATCTACGAGGCGCTTGCTCGCTGGGACAGCCATATCCACCTACTTTATGCGAGGCGACGCGTCGCCTCACCAGGGACACGCGTGTATCCACGTTCTCGCGTGTTTCCGTCACGCGAAACCTCGCCGAGCTTCGAGACGTTTTATCGTCGCTAGGGAATCGTATACGAGTCCCTTTCTTCTTTTGTTTTTTTCTCCTCTGTCGCGAACGACAGCGTTCTTTGACGCTTTCTTCAGCCACGACTTTAATTCCGGTGGCGCTACGACTGCTATCGTTTTGTGACAAGATATAACTTTTATCTCGATTGTTTCGGACATGTGTGTTGCAAGATGTTATGTGGTCTTTGGACACGTTGCATGTAGCTTCTGGACATGTGGATGTTCATAGTGACATCAATGATCAAAATCGAAACGCTGTTTTTTCGAATCGATGTCAATCAACTTTTGCATATGGATCATATTATTCTGAATCTGTTTATGTTTAGTGGTTTTAAATAAGTAACATCAATCGGTAAATTTTTAACACGATCAATAATTGCAAGTATTGTGCCTCACAAGAAGTTTCTTGTAACGACATCGTAGATGTGATCATTTTGACCAATATTTTTGAGAGAAGAAAGCAAAGAAACTTGGTTAATCTGAAAGTGGCCAACCGTAGTCAACAGTGTAAACTATCATCCCAAACGATGTTCCTTCGAGACACCTATTAGAACGACTGTATCCGAAGCACCATCCCCAAGGGAGCGACACCCTAAAATTAGTTCCCTAGACGGGCAACACGATTCGATAACTGGGACTACTAAATAGGTGCAACGTCGAAGGAACGACGACGGTAGTTCGCACCCGTGGCAACAGTCCGTGTGTGGTCCTGGTTGTCCCTGTCCCTCTGTTTCGTCGCTCGAGTCCCTCTTGTTGCGAGCGGATCGGCAACGATGACGTTAGTAACCCGATATCACCGCCATCCACGGCCCGCAGACGGCTTCCATACAGATGTTCCAAAGGGAATAGGGCCGTGCAGAGGTGGCGTAGCATTATCCGTTTATGGAATGCTGTTTCGCGTCCTCCACACGGTCTACATCCATCGATAACGGTAATCGCTTTTGTTGGACGCGCGTCGAATCACTGACGACGTCCAACTACTAGCCTCTGACTGCCTGCAAGCGTCGCGTTCAACGTAACTGGATTTTTCACGTAATTATCGTATTATCTCGGCTAACCGATGCATTCGAGAGAAATACTTGGTCAAGTTAGGCGGAAGAATGGGATACTTGCCGGGAAAATTCTAGAAGACTCGGATTTATCTTGTTATGGACGGCGATATAACGCGTGGTAATTCGACACGCGGCGATATAACGCGTAGTAATTCAGTAAATGCAAAACCAATATGTTGGTACTTGAAAATATAAGGCGTAGTTAAGCTTGAAGATTCATTTATGAATTATATATAAACCATTATACGAATGACTTCGACGTATGGCGGTATAACGCATGGCGATTTGACCAGGTGATTTCAAGGCACTTGATGGCGTCTAATGCGTGGTAACACGTGACAATTCAACAAATTGATAATGTAATAAGTAACACTTGACGATTCAATAAATGGCAATGTACCGCGTGGCAATATACCTAACGTGACAACATCACATCTGGACGATCCGATAAAGGACAAAGTTCCAGCTATAATGCACACAAGCTAACACCTGTAAATGCTTCTATTCCCCGAAAAACAGTTCGGATTTTCTCCGAATCAAAGAGCCGGTGATCGATACGATGAACGCGATAGATAAAGATCGCTGGCACCTGTTTTAAAGCGGTGAACCAGCCGAAACTTTTGACCACCCTCGCGGGCGAATTTCAAGGAATCGTTACGATTCTTGGTACCGTGGAGGAATCACGAAGATAGTAGGTATAGAGGGGACGAAGGGAAAGGAGTAAAAGAGGAGAAGGAAAGAGGCAGACGGCAGACAAATGAGTCGGGCCGCGGGTCCCTGCGACTCGTTTAATCAAAGTTTGGGATGCGTGTTGCCTCGGTCCCGAACTAACTACGTCCGATCATGCTACGAGTTAAAACGAAAGGCAACATTGCCCGTCTTCGTAACGAACGTCTGTCTCTTCTTCGGATTTCACCGTCGAATCGATGTATCTCGATCGGTCGGCTAGTTGTTTTTAACGAAGAAAATCTAGGGCTGGTCGTGGCACGTATAGTTGCCGGCTCGTCGCATTCACCGCGGCGTAATATCAATAATTACATACGACCGCCTAGAAATATCGGTTTCCTTCACCGCAAGAAAAGTTCAAAGAACTGCCACAATTTCGCAATCTATCCGTCACTAAACCATGACCTATTTACCATAAATGACGCAGCTGCTGGACGACAGTTCTTTCACACCTTTGTCCATTTCGATCGATGACTGTGTACCGAGATGAGGAATCGTTCGTATCGATGCTCTTAGCTCTTAACCGATAGAGAAGAAATGGTTCACAGCTTTTTGACCTGAACCTGATTTTATCAGAAATACCAGATTAGGACAGTCATCTTACAAGCTGTATGTATTTGGATGGATAGTTAAATGAGGACTTATACAATCATACTTGAACTCTTAGATAGCAAAAATATATTAGGTACAATTTCTTAAATTTACTGATCAAAGTTACATGTACGTCATTGATAGGTCAGGTATCAACCTGATGAGTTAGGTCAACGATCGACTATGTACAGTTGAGAGCAACTCTAGCTCTGATATGCCAAATGAGGTCTCAGTCATAAGAACACCTATGTTCACCACCATGTGCATGTGAAGTAATAAGAAAGTTCTTAATACGCAAAAATGCATCTCATCTCACAAGACACAGTGGACAAAGTCAGCCTCAATATAAATGAACGGTTGACATCGCAGATATCGAAAACCAAGTGGACTAAGAGAAGCGGGTAAAAGAGATGAAAAGAAAAGAGGAGGGGAAGGGGCAAGGAGGTGGAGAGAATCGCGGTGTCTGGCCACTCTATAATTTGTCGGGGTGAGTTACCGCCCTTGTCTTTGCTTAGCGTTGGCCGTTCGTTCCGTTTGCTTCTCTCTGGTGATGCTATCGGCGCATACCTCGCTAGACAGGTGGCCACCCCGTGACACCCACACACCCGCTACACGCACGCAACGACGTGCACCGGGCACACGCACGACGCCGTCTCCTGTCTCGTGAATCGTGCCGCGTCGCGTGCGTGCGTGAATGCGTGTAAAACCCACCTCCTCTCTTCCTCTTACCAAACGACGTCCCTCTCCGTTCTTTGTCCGTTCCCGAGTCCACTTCTGCGTCCGTCTCTCTTCGGTTCCTTGTCGAAAAGTTATCACGTTGGTCCGGCTGTTCCACACCCACGTATCCGCTACGGGGATAATGCTAATTTCGATGGATTAGAAGGACGCGCCCCGGGAATCTCGATAACAGGTCGTCACTCTTTCTGCGTTGCAAAATTATGGCGTATACGAGGTAGCATGGGAGATTCTGCTGGTTTGCTGGGCTTTGTGGTTGGTCAGGGGTTGTTCGGACTTGTGCTGCGTTCGCCGGATGTGGTTTTGGGGTATTAGGACTTGAGGACTTTGGGGTTTTGCGGGTTTGAGACTTCAGAAGGTTGAAACTTGGAGGTTTGAAGACTTTGGGACTTTGAGGTTTTGGGACTGTTGGAACATAGAAGTAGAATTAACCGATCACATGTCTAGCAAACATAATAGCCTTGCAACATCAGCTTAAAAAAGTCCCAGACCATAAATTATAACCTTGTCCACTTTCCAAAAGCCAGTTCTGGCATAATTTCACAGGGTAAGTTTTCCCCGGAAACAGGTATGGTCGCAGAAATTTATGCGTGTCCCAGAGAAAGGAAAACAGTGGTATCTTCATCTCTGTCTCCGAGACGGGTCCAGGAGCATTGAAAAATCGACAACAGGAGTGACGAGATCGAGGATGCCGTTTCTTCGCGGGTCAGGTGTGCAGCCCGTTGCCAGTATTGTTTTTTCGAGGTGACGAGGGGGCGAGGAGGAGGGTGGGCAAGGGGGGTGGCGGTGGTGAGAAAGGGTCAGGTAAGACAGCGGGCACCACGCGGTGTCGTGTCAGTGGGGGGCCCGAAAGAAGGGCCCCGATGCCCGCCCACATCGCAGCTAACAGCGGCGCTCTATCCGATCCTAAAATCCCGATCTTTCGGCCACGATAAAGCTACGGGCCGGATATTTATTATTTGTAATTTACGTCGTGAGATCCGGCTCGTTAAGGCAACTTGGAGGCTAGAACCGCTTTTGGCTTCGATGCGTATCGCGGCCAGATCGTTTCCCTCGGGAAAATCTGTGCCTTTTCATTATCGGGTACCGGTTACCTTTTTATCGAACTCCTTTTCTCGCGCTTGTTTTCTGCTGAACACTTGTAAACAAACTGACCCTTTCGGAAAGGAAGCTTTGTCTTTGTTCCAGTCGTGTTTGGACGGGAACGAATTTAATTTTTATCAAGATTGGACTTGGGAGTTATAGGTTATGGCTAGATTAGGAATTAATTAGGTTATGATTAATTAGGTTACGTTTAGAAGAAGTTATATTATTAATGAAGTGCTGATTAGTCTTCATTACATAAGGTTGGATTAAATTAGGTTCCATTATGTAATGTTATGTTATGTTATAGTTAGGTTGGGTTCGATTAGGTTAGGTTAGAATGAGGTTAAATTAGATTAAATTAGATTAGGTTATGATAAGGTTTAGTTCGTTTTTATAGTGCTCCGTAATGTTATGCTGTGATTAGGTCCACTTAGGTAAAGTTAGAATAGGTTTGCTGACGTTAGTAGAATAGTAGAACGGTAGAACGGTGGAACAGTAGAATTTTAGGGCAGTAGAATAGTAGAACAGCAGACTGGTAGACCAGTAGAGTGGTAAAATGGAAGAGTAGAATAGTAAAATAGTAGAACAGTAGAATAGTAAATTTACAGAATACAAAATTAATAAAATCCTAGAATATTCCAACCTCCCCGTACCAACGCAGCGCTGAAGAGTCCACCTAAAACTGCATCCCAACGAATCGTAATTTACTCGTTCGTTAAGGAGATCGCGCGAACGAAAAAAGCCCCTGCCAGGATCGTCGAACTTCGAAGGGAACAAAAGAATGGAAAGGAGAAAAAGAAAGAATGAGAGAGAGAGAAAGGAAAGGAAAAGAGAAAAAAAAAGGAGGGTACTGAGACAAAAACGCAGGGACGAGGAGAGGAACCGTGATGGAGGTGAAGAAGTTTGCCGAGGTGGAGGAGGAGGAGAGCGAAAAAGAGAGAGGCACCGAGTAATTTAACACCGGAAGCGTCTTGAGCGTGACGCCACCCTGAAGGTGCAGGATACGCGTCGAGGATAGGTAGGCAGGAGGTGGGGCAAAGAAGGTGGAGGCGATGGCGATGGTGCAGCCAGTCGGTGGGAGTCGGTAGGTACTCGAGGCCGCCATGCAAGGCGAGCTTCCTTCGTGTGCCTCTTCCATCTCTCTCCTTACAACCTTCTCTTACCAGCGAACTACTTCAATTCCTCGATCTTCGATTTTAATATATTTCCCTCGATCGTCGCTCTATGGCCATCTACGACCCTCTACCTAAATTTCATCAAGGTTCGCCACCCTGACAGGATTAAAGATACTGCGATTGATTGAAGATACATTTCTTCATTTTGAAATATTTCTGACAAGTATGTAAGGTCCTCTGGCAGTCAGAAAAGTAGGGAAAGTTAAGTCTCCATTACTAGAACTCTTGTGATGGACAACCCTTCCAAGACGATATAACCAATTTTATTTGTTTTTGCAGAGTTCCATGATCAATGTGAGCATAATTAAAAGGGTCATTAGGCAATTTGATATAGGAATAGGGATGAAAGTATTTGTACTGTTGGGAGCTGAATGTTAGTTGAGTATCTGTAAATTGTTTATACTATCTTTCATGTTTTTGACATTCTTTCTCCAGACCTGTTTCGACTGAGTTTGTAACGATGTTGAAGTATCATTACGTAGTTAAATGAGGAATTATCTAATGCATAATTATAATGTATAATGTACATATGCATACATATGTGTATAATTTGCACGACACATAATACAACATACAAAAATTGTAGGTTCCTTTGACTCGTCTTACAATTAGGGGATTAGGACGTCTGACTCGGTAACGAGTCTGACCTCTCCCGTCTCATTCTCCTGCGAGAGTTTTAGGTCTGACCGCGCGCATCTTGCTTTCCTTCTTTTTAACGCGGTTCACATGTAATTCAATCCCATGTGGACAAGATACAATAGCTAAAATAATTTATTATAATGTACTCGAAGCTGTATGTATACAAATGTATAGGTAATTCATTAATAGTAAACTACCTCATAATACTCATTACAGATTGATAATATTACAGTCATCTTCATAATTGTCTTGAACGTAAGTATTATATAACAATTTTATAATATCATTTACAATAGCAAGTGTAAGTGTGCATGATATAAATAAATAATATTACTGATTTTACAATATTACAGACAAGATCACAGAATTTTAGTGATATTTTTGCGACTCGTTTTGTCATCATCGACGCTTTTCCCGCGACTCAAGCTTCCTTCGTGCGACTTTTCTGTCTCCTCTATATATCCCGATCTTTGTCAGTCTATCACGATCATCTCTCTCGTCTCACCATCCTTTCTCTGTGCCTTCGTCAGTGTGTGACCGATCTTACGTACTGCGGAGCATGTACACGGGCTGGATGTAAGTACGTACCTACCTACGCCCAGAGGGATTGAATTACCACCGCGAGCCCCTATGTGGCAACTCTCTTACTTAACCTACCGTCGAGAACTGTATCGACACATTTTTCTGCCACGGGGTGTCCCGCAAACGGGCTGTTCCAGCGGCTACAGCCTCCAACTCCACTGCGTGGACCTTCGTGTATCAATTTTAAAGGTGTCTTTACACCAAACCCAGACTTACATCAAATTTAGTTTTATCAGTTTTCAAGTTTTATTCCAGGTAACATATGAATCTTATATTGACTTCTTCAATGTTATAATTGATATTTATCAAGATCTTTGATTAACCATCTTTATCTGATACCATGCTTGCTCTCATATCATTCATATTTTCGACATGAAATTTCGCAAGTAGAATCTGACACAATCTCATTCTCTAATAAAGAAATTATAAATGTTTATAATTTAGTCGATCGAGTAGTCGCTTAATTTAAACGCAGCTTAGCGATTCTGTTGCCTTTCCATGGTAGAGCCAGGTTAGAGCGGATTCAACAGGCGCGACAGGTGCAAAGTGATCTAGCGATATGTTTATTACGCTCGCGAGAACTCGATGACTTTTCGATCGCGATAACAAGCTTTGATCAATGTCTTACGAATCAACCACGATATCTATGTATCGTTCCGAGCGATCAGGGTTATTGGAAGCCTTGGAGTACTGGCTTGTGTTTACGAGCGTGTACATTCTGTTCTTAAACGTTTGTACTTTAAGAGCGTGTAGAATTAAACTACTTAGGGAAAGGATAGAGATTTATGATAAAATTGCTGGCTATGCTTCTTGTGAATAGCGTTTATTTGATTAGATTTGTTAAGTACGGTGTAAGGAGCACATAATGTTGTTATAGTAATTCTCCAATTCTTCAATTTTCTAATTCCCCAATTTTCCAATTTCCGAATTCCCTAATTCCCCAATTCCTAATTCCCTAATTCCTAATTCCCCAATTCCTAATTTCCCAATTCCTAATTTCCCAATTCCTAATTCCCCAATTCCTAATTCCCCAATTCCTAATTCCCCAATTCCTAATTCCCCAATTCCTAATTCCCCAATTCCCTAATTCCCAAATTCCTAATTCCCCAATTCTTCCATCCCCCAAATCCCCCATTCTCAAATTATCAAAACCACTATTCCCTAACTTCCCCAATTCCCAAACCATCTCTTCAAATTCCTCAAATCCCCCAAAACCCTAAAATCCCTCAACCCCAACTTCCCAAAATTCCCAAACTCCGCTACCAAAGTTCGAAATTTCTCCATCGCCCATCGTCAAATCCATCCACATGTAAGTCCCACACGTTTCCCATAGTCGTGGCCATTATTGACCGTACCAGGTTCCATCGGGCAGACTCGAAACGTTCCGTTGATCGTCCCTAATCCAGCCAGCACGATTGCGGTTAGCAGAGGTCGGTCGTCGAAAAATCGGGACATGTGCGAAACTAAGGTGACAGGACGGATGGTAGGCGTACGTAAGTAAGGACAGACGTACACAGACGGCCGATGTCGATGGTGGCAAACTCGCGGAGGCACGGAGGAAGATGAGGTCGGAGGTAACCCGACACCTGGCCGCACCGAAGGTAACGTGAGAGCCCCTTTACCCGCCTCCGTTCCTTTTCCTACCACCTCTTCCAGCCTCCTCTCCGGCTGCTTGCTCGTCCTCCCGTGCCCACGATCCATCCTCCCTGCCTTTCGATCCCTTCCTAGCGAACTAACAGAGAACGAGCACGTCTCGCGTCCTCCTTCGTCCTTCGGGAGAGAACCTCCTCGAGCCAGGAGGCGCGGAAGAACTCAATTATGTCCCACGGGCTAGCCAAGATTGACGGCAGCCTTTTTACCTCGACCGCCCTCTTTTATTCTTCCAGTAATTAACAAGTGGGTAGCTCTCCCGGATGATGTTCCCGGTTTCTTGAATTCGTTCGTTGCATTTCGTGGAAATGGGGATGGACGGGTTTCTGGGTATTATGGACAACCATTGATCTGGCGTTGCGCAAAATGGTTTGGTGACGCTATGGTGCGTGGAGAATTGCGGGGTTTTGTAAATGGATTTTAGGAGTGATAGGGATGGACAAGTGCGAAGAGCGGTACTTGGGAGGTATGGAGAGTATGGATGATTGTGTCATGGATGAGGTAGGAATTAGGTAAACGGAAGGCATGGGATATACTCAGGGTCTTGTGGGAATTTGGT
Organism: Megachile ligniseca; assembly: GCA_945859555.1. Lineage (NCBI taxonomy): Eukaryota > Metazoa > Arthropoda > Insecta > Hymenoptera > Megachilidae > Megachile > Megachile ligniseca. Next base: position 7,429,753 of record OX243784.1, read on the forward strand.
TATATGGAAGTTTGGGAACTAGGGGATTTGGAAATTGACAGATTTGGAAACTAGGGGATTTGGGAATCAGAGAATTTGGGAACTAGGGGATTTGGAAATTGAGAGATTTAGAAACTAGGGGATTTGGGACTCGGAGAATTTGGAAACTAATGGGTTCAGGAATTAGAGGATTCGGGGATTTGGTAATTTAGGAATTCGGAGATTTGAGAATTTGGGAATTTAGGGATGTTTGAATGAGGAATTTGAGAATTTTGGAATTAGAGAATTTGGGAATTTAAAACTTGGGAATTTCAGAATTTCGAAATGAAAATTTCTAGAATCTGAAATATTACTTTCAACATCTACATGTCTACATATGTCCTACCCACACATTCAAATAATTCTACCCAAATACAAATCGTGTATTAACCATTTATAGTTTCACAAAAGTTCTGAACGAAAATTCACTGTCAGGTAAAACAGAAAGGAACCTCATCAAAATCCTCCGCACGTGAGTATCATCGACATTATCGGCACGTGTCTATTATGTATGATTTCGGTTTTCCATTGCTGCTCCTTTCAGGGTGCATTAAAGGATAAAAGGGTGACGAAGGGCACACGTGAATGTGGCACACGTTCATTATTCCTCGTAACGACCCCCTCATTACGATGTCCAAATAAATTCACGCTTGTACTCTGGAGCATATTTAAATAATCTGGAATATTTGTACGAAAGTTTGATACGCTCTAGTTCGCAGGATGCACGGCGAGACACGTTTTAGGACGTTTCGTGTCGTCGCAAGTGGGTCCTGTGACAAAAGGGTTGCCCCTATTGGGTTCCATGGCTTGGGGGTGGTCTGTTTCGTGTCTCACGATATAGAAGTCGCTGGTGGGTCCCATGAAACGGGAGTCATCTGTATCAGCCACGACTATGTGAACTGTGCAAACATCACAGGCTGAACCGTGCTCGTTGCGAACGGGTTTACTGTTACTCTAACTTCTATGAAACTTCTGGCTAACAATGCGACCACGGAAAAATAGCCTTCAAATGTTACGATCTTATACGATAATTTAACAACCTACTCGTGGAACAGTTGTGTAATTCGCGGAAATTAGGGTATGAACTGATAGTATTACAATAGCACTGCAATTCTATTTAATTCCAATAGCACTTTTATAATAAAAATATGAAATTGAAGATTACTGACCTGGACTTATTACTGACCTATCTAAAAATACTAAAGATAAGTATCGTGTAATATACTGTTATAAGAATACAAATATCAGCAAGATTTTAAAAAGTGTACATAACATACAAATTTCAACTAAAAATGGACAGGAAGTACATAACGTAACAGATGTTAATCACACTGTTTGGTCCAATTAATTACATTCGTTGCAGCATCGTTAGGTTGCTTGGTGGTTGTTTATCGAAGGGTGCGGGGTATTTAGGGGATGATACGCGAAGGCGGGTGGCTTTCGATCATGGTGTTTCCAGTTACAGACACCCCTCGATGTTGCTATCGATTATACACCCTTCGCCAACGATACCAGGGGTACAAAACGTGGCCTGGGGTACACGTACCGTTTTAATTATCCACTGAAGTAATTACAATAGGGGTTGTCGAACCATCGGTCGATAAGTCAAGAACGATTTCGCGAATCTACCTGGTGTTTGTTTCTCGTTCCTTCGTTTGCTTCGTTTGCTGTTGCTTTCCGCGTTTAATTAGACGCTTTATCTAAAGCTTCGTTGCGAAATTTTAATTATTGCGGAGCGAAGATCTGGCCAGTGAATTTCTTTCTTCTTAGAAAAGCAGAGTAATTAAAACTTTCTTGATTTCTCTGCTTTTATTGCTTGAAACGGAAACGTATTTACTGCGGACGCAAACTTTCATGGTTTCTCAAGTTTTGCATTTCTGGGAATTAATATTCTGAGAATTTAGCTGAATTAATTTTTAAATACTCTGAATAGGGTATAAGAGTGCAGTTCCTGAATTTTGTATTTTCTACGGTCCAACATTCTCATATTCCCATATTCCCAAATTTCTAAATTTCCAAACTGCAAATATTAAAATTTCTAATTTACCAAATTATCAAGTACATAGATACTAAAATTTTTAAATCCCTGTAGCCATATTTCCAAATCCCCAGATCTCCAAACTCCCAAATTCTCAAATCCCCTATTACTAAAATTCCCAAATCTCCAAACCTTCACATTCTCAACATACCGACCCCAAAATCCTCCCCAAGTCCCCAAATCCCAAATCTCCAAATCCTAAACTCCCAAAATCCTCCAAAACGAATAATCTCCACTCGGCAGTACCCGAACGTCCGACATCCCACAACTTCGGACGATCGTGCACCGGATCGAGCGGCGATATCTCGAACGGTTCGTTGAAAGGATCTCAGCGACGATTCCCAAGAAGATCGACAAGGTTGTAGAAACCATGAATCGCGGCTAGACACGAGTATCGGGGGCAGCAGACGAAGTGGAAGAAGGGGCACCCGTCTCGAAATTGCACGTTCGAGCGCAACGAATGCGACGGCTGAGGTGGTCATGGTACCCTGCGCGGTACCATTCCTCCGTGGTAACTGGAGAACGGAGACAAGTATCAGTTACGAGGAAAACTTCCGTGCACGCATTAACGACGTCGTATGTCCTCGTGTACGACGTACGAGGGTCGCGGTGCGAACAGGTACACAACAGGTTCGGGGAAGATCTGGGTCGTGGCGTTACCGTTCGCTTAAACGACAACCGCTTTAATTGGACAGCATTAGGCACACCGCGGACATACGAGTGTGAAAATGAGCCTTAACGTCCTTCGAGAAAGTGAAACTGCCGCGATCTCCTCTTTCCTTCGAGGATCCTTCTACGGGACGCTTCGATGCTTCCTTTCCTTCCACGTTGTGGACATATGAATAACTACTCCTACCCTTGGTTATAGATCTTTAAGGATTTTAAGGACTTGTATTCTTGTCAGCAGGGTTTGTCAGTAGTATTGTCAGGTTTGAGAATTTTGCATCTTAGAATGATGGAAAGTTTACCGGAGAGTTTTGGAGGTTTGGAAGGGTAGGGAGTTGGAAAGGAAATGTGAGAACTGTGGAGATTCAGGAATTGAATTTATAGGGTTGGAAGTTTGAAAAAGAACACTTGCATTTGTTGAGAATTTGGAATTTGGGAATTTACAGCAAAGTCAAAAGCAAATATCCAACTTTTCTCGAAATAAAAAATCTTCTATAATTATACTTGATATGCCACTACGCTTCTAACAATAAAAATTGCATGTCTTCTGCACATAGTGTATAACACCGAAGAAACAATGTTATCCAAGATACCATTTGCACGTGACAACTAAGAATTATTATGAATCGAAAGCAACTGGATGACAATCTCGCACGATTCCACCCTCTTGATGCTATGATCTTGTTACGCGACACCCTCACCCGTCAACATCCCCGTTGTTGTTTTGTATCCCTTCGTCAGTTTCATCCTTGTCAGCATCCCTGATAAAAGTAGACGGTGAAGCGCGAGCGCTCTTCAGGCTGCACGTGAATCAACACGTGGCCCAGGGCCGTTGGGTACAATAATAGGTTTTTCGAAAGCTTGTCGATCGTGATAGTCTCTTCTGACACAAAATGTGGTGTGACAAATAATACTGACTGAGTGGTAAATTACGTGTAATGCACACCGGTTCTGATGCTTTTCGTCAAAATAATTACCTTGTCGTAATACGACTTATTTTTGGGTCACCGATGAACATTGCTTGTAATACGACTTATTTAACATTATGTTTTTGATGATGAAAATGATGAACATTATTGCTTGTAATATGACTTATTTTTGGTTCGCCGAAAACATGTTTTTGATGATGAACATGAACATTATTGTGCGGAATGTGCTCGACTGTTGGATTAAAAACATTGCGATGTTGGAAGATCTAATTCTTCAATTTTTAGTTTCAAAATTCATAACTCTCCAAATCTCTATGTCCCCAAATTCCAAGCTCCTAAAAGTCCAAAATTCCAAAGTTCTCACAAGTGCCAATATTCAAAAACACTAAAATCCCAAAATTCTAAAGTTCTCGTTCTAAAATTAGAACCAGCAAAATTCCAAAAAGTCCCGAAATTGCATTCCGAAAGTTTCGAATCGTAAGACCGCTGACAGCATCCTGTTCAAGAAGTCCCTAGGGTCCTGTTGACCGGCCACAAGAACGGGGCCAACGTTGGCAAAACAATTACCGTCGGCTCTCTGTCTCTCATACAAGTCGAGTAAGTAGGTAGCCGGCTATTTACGACTATTGCCTTTTACTCGTTTCATTACCGATGCATTGCCGGATGCCAACGGCGCTGGTCTCCAAAGTCACGCGACCATAATACCGTGCGCGACTCGTAAATACGGCTAGAGGAAACGAGCCATGGGACGCCATTGTGATCCTGTCGGTGCAAACGACCGTTCTCCTGGCCGCGACTAGGAAATTGAATTTCAAATTGCGACCGTTCGGGTTAATTAGTCGAAGAGTTCGCTAAACGATTAATCGAACCCTGTTGATTTTATCCGCACGCGGGATGAATTATTCGACGATCGATCTGTCCGTTTATTGCTGGTAACTGTACGTCGAATGTGGACCAGAATTTGCATTTTCAATTTACCGTCGTTCGACGAGATTGCCTGCGATCATGGAGAACGCATGGTCAAGTTATATGGGGGATAGACACTGCGCTTCGAGTATTTATGTGGTGGCTTTACGGCGATGATTCGACACGAACTGCGTTTGGTATGCACTAACCCTATTGACGTTAACTTTTATAGAGTCAAGATATTTTGCTTTATACTCTAGTATTCTAGTAGGAGTGAACCATGTCAGGTGCTTCTATTATAAATTTGACGAGAGAAATAAAAAGGATTTGTAATAACGTAAGAGTTAGACCCTTGCAATCAGATATGAAGAATTACACCTGGTCGCAGTTAATTGGATAAGAACTCGATATCACCTAAAACTCATGTCTCCACATATTTATGTCCACTAGCATAATACGATAGCAAGATAATTACGCCAAGATGTCCGAGTGACACCAAAGTCCTGAAGACCCTAGCGGAAGTGCCCGCGGTGTCCAGAAAAGAAAACATCCGGGTATCCGAAACCGGGATGAAACAGTGTTCCACACAGTACACTCGAACACGGTGTGTCTGTGTGGCGTGCGAGAAAAAGGGCGTGACGTATGGTACCCCGGGGTCCTGCGATACCAAACAGTCTCTCCCCAAACAGCACCACCGTGGTTGCTTATATTATTACCGGCATACATATTTATGCGTGGAACACGCAACACCCCGGTGGAGGTGGAACGAAAGAAGAGGAAGAGGATAAGGGAAGAGGTCCTGGCCGACAGACGAGGAAACGAAAGTGGGAAGAGAACGAGGAATGCGCGAGAGAGGACGCCTCGGTTGAGTTAGTTATTACTGAATCAATTACCCGTTCGTATTTATAGAGTGTAGCGTGTTTCTTTTCTGTTTCTCTCGACGCTCGCCACTCTCGACCCCTTCTTCTTCTTCTTCTTCTTCTTCTGGACAGCGAGAGTCTTCGACCCGATCGAGAAGAATCTTCTCGCGAACTCGAAGAAGATTGTATCGAGATACGACCGGAAATTCACGGCACTTCGCTCGATTTATTGCGAACGTCTCGCAGGTTCGGTTTCTTGATTGAAACGTTTATGAGTTTTCTATGTACTCATGACAAATTTCAATGTACTGATATTTCAAATTTAGCAGAATTATACAATTGCTAACTAATACCACCTGCATGTCCAAAGTCTCTGAAATTAAGGTTTTCCATATTCGATCCACTTCGCTTAATTTCTCATACACACTTAACCAGCGAATTTGCAAACACTCAAAATTATGCACACCCCCCTCATCACCATAAGCCCCACATAATTTTGTAATCTCGTATTAAATCATTTGTGACCAACAAAAAAAGTAGGGAATAATAATTCTTTCCTATATAAGCACCACGAGAACGCTGAGAAAAAGAATTAGACAGCGTAAAAAGTGCGATAATGTCGAAGAGAGTTAAAACTCGAACATTTTACCATAAATTCCATAAATCTGTCGGTGAATCGGTCCGTTTAGGGCCGTGACGTAGGGCTCGCAGAACCCTGGTCCCCCATCAGCACCCATAATTCTATATCAATTTGTGGGTTAACCGATAATTGCGTAACGCCGTTCATATTCCAGCCGGTGCATATTAATTCCAGGCCGTCGTATTTCTTGGCCATCCGGTTAAAGCCATCAGTTCTCTGCAACCGAGGAGGAGGTCCAACTACCCCGTTGATCTCTATCTCTTATCCGGTGTGAAGAAGAACCCTGAAGAGGCTCTTCTAGGTGCCGCTTCAACACCCTCTCACGCATAATTAGAGACACGGTGTCCGACGGCCTGGACACCATTGCAAATTTTCTGATACCACAGTTCAAAATGAAATCAGGAAAATCATTTTTATTTTAGGGTCTTTTATGACATACTTCGAGGATTGTTAAAAATAAGGTGGAGTTTTGGAGGACATTTCAAGAGTTTAGGATCATGATCTTAGGAAAGTTATTCTTTTATAGGAATATTTGGTAGTATTCTCTTCGTTTGTTTAACTGATAGTATTTGTCTAATTTTACTAATTAGTATGATTTGTCTAATTTGACTGACTAATGGCAATTGACTAATTTGACGAATTAGTATGATATATCTAATTTGTCTGATTTGACTTGGGGAGTTTGATTGGTAAGGTTTGTTGAATTTGTCTAATCAGCAGTATTTGTCCTGATGATCTTGCTCATTCATCTTGATGAATCAATAAATTACTATTTGCTGTGATTAAGTTGTTCCAATAATTAAGATAGACTATTAGGTATTAAACTTCTTGTATTGTCTATTGTCAATCACAGAAGGGATACAGAAGGGATAAATTTTCAAATTGAAATTGGCAACACAAGTAACTATAACAAATAATTGTAGTTATAATACATTAATATATTGTAGTTACAAGATTTTCTGAAAATTCAAGGAATCACAATCGATCTATCGAAGAAAGAAGAAGAGTCGTGGCTTCTGAATGGATTTAGGAAGAACTGGTAGCTGTAATATCTGCCAAATGTATAATTAACGGTGGGCCGACAGGCTGCTTCGAAAAATGCTGAAATTCGAGCTCCCATTGGGCGCGGTCGCTTCTGGGACGAGTGATTTCGTCGCTCCAGGGCCGGCAAGGGTCCTCTGTGATCGATCCGTCGATCGATTGTTCTCTCTACTTATCGATAGTCCAGAAAAACCTAGTAGTACAGTAATTTTTATATCAATTTGCAGTTGGATGCGATGTACTTATCAGATCTTCAAATCTAGTTTCAAAAAATTCTCAAATCTCCAGATACTTAGATACCCAGGTTCTTAGATTCCCAAGTTACTAGATCTCGAAATTCCTAGACCTCAAGTATTTAGATCCCCAAGTCCCTAGATTACTAGTTTCCTGTAAACCTTCATTTTCAAATCCCCAAATCCCCAAATTCTCAAATTCTCATATTCTCAAATTCTCAAATTCTCAAATTCTCAAATTCCAAAATCCCTAACTCCCAAAATCCCCAAATTCCCAACTAGGAATAGTACTGACTTTGACAATCAAAAAATTTCTAAGTATCCAAACTCGAGTCCTAGTAAGTTCGAAAATCTATCAACCAAGAGCAAACAAGTGTTAAGTCCTCCACATCACTGTTCCTAGGGAAACCTGCATTCAACACCGTACTCTGAATCACCTACTCCATAAACGAAATCAAACAATCAAACAATTACCAAAAGCAGTAAACTCCCATTTCGATCATGATCACACGCTGCAAATTGAAAGTTCAAGTTAAAAAATGAAGCACCATTAATCTTAATAATCAGAGTTAATAATCGGTGAAGAAGATGTATATCAGAAAATTGATTGACGAATGAACGCACGAAGGAATAAAAGAATACGAAGATCCATTTAAGAAGCTGATAGAAAGACGGCCCTGGCGTGCTGCAGCTGAGGAGTTAAATGGAAGGAGCGAGAGGGAGGGAAGTAGTCAGAAGCGGAGCTCACGGGCAAAACTGGTGTGGGGCTAGGTGTTAAAACACGGTAATTAACAACGAGGAACGCCGTGGAGAACCGACGAGGACGAGAGAGACCACCTTCGGCCGCTCACGGTGGCTACCAAGATTTACTGCCAAATGGCAGCGTATTTATGAACTACGCCTCGTGCAACCACACCACAGGGACACGTACAGGCCAGACACGAGGCTGTGTAATCACACGTACGAACGAAGACAGACCAGGGACCAGCCATAAGGGCCGGCCAGTGGAGTGCTAACCGGCCATCGATCATGTTTCGTGGATAGTTAGGAGCCATGAAACATTCATGCACGATCGACCACCCATCGCAGCCTTCGTCTTTTCGCTCCAACGGGCAAACGCTCTTGTCCACGATCTCGAAAACGCTTTCCCGATCTTACTTTACTCTGCGGAGAAATCCTGGTAGATTTAACCCATTTTACACTTATGTACTCATTTGAGTACATTTCAAAACGTATACACATGTACCAGTGTAATGAGTACAGTTTGAAGAGATGTATTTTTATTAGAACAGGTTTTATTTACTCGTGGTGCACTGAATATCTGTACATACTCCTTTTCCAAAATTCTAGGGCAAATGGGTTAATTTTCGGTCTTTCGTTATGGACTCGTGCATTTTGATGGGTGGTTGCAAAATTGCTGAAAGGGCTGTTGCATTTCAAAAATATCAGAACAGTACCATATTTCAATTGCAAGTGCATAGCTCATCACTGTATCGCAAAGCGACACTTGGTAAATTAGCTTTATCGAAACTCGCGAAAGAAAGTAAAAATTGTGCAAAAAAATTGAAGTTGCCCGTTATGGTAGAATCGCGTCGAAGAGTTACGATTTGCAGAAAATGTATATTTCGGTGAGGGCAAGCGAGCAAATCGTAGGAAGATCGTATATCGCTGGTTCGGCTGGCAAAGGTGGCGGGTTTCCTCGTGTAAGCAACAAACCACATCGGCACGGCTGTTGCCATTTTCCAAGGTGGCTGCTTTATTATTGGCACCGAGCCTTAAATCTCGCTCGTAGGCGCTCGTAGGCCGTGCTCGTCGAAGCCTCCTCTCCTTGGCAGTCGACTCGTTGCCGGCTATAATACATTATGCCTACCTAAGGCTGTTAGTGGCCACCTCGTGCTGGCGCGTTAAGTTATTAGAGAATCAATTACTCCTTGCTATTGTTTATGACGGCCCAAGGGTCTGACGTATCTACTCGCCCCTCGCCGCGCCTCTTATACCGACCGGCCAACTCTTCGTCTCCGCTTTTTTTCCTCCGCGTCCTTCGTCCTCGTTTCCTTTCCTTCGTGGCCTGGCCGTTCATCGTACTGTCGGCGCTCTTCCGATCGTCTAAACAGGACCTCGTTTGCGGTCCTCGCTCGTCCTCTACAAGAGTTACCGTCCACGGGCTGCTAACGAACGGAACGTTCATCACGCTTCGTTGCTCCGATCGTTCGAAAAGAAAGGATCTTGCAAGAAGGAAACGAGACCTTTTTTCTGGAGCGATTGTTCGGTTCGATGTGCTACGCAGGTATCGTGGAGCGGCTAGGGAGCGGGAGATTTGAGAATGTCGAAGTTTGCGAGTTTCGAAAGTTGCGTGCTGGATTCGTGGAATTTGGAGATTTGGGGATTTGGAGATTTGGAGATTTGGAGATTTGAGGATTTGGAAATTTGGGGATTTAGGGATCTGGAGATTTGGGGATTTGGAGATTTGGAGATTTAGGAATTTGGAAATTTGGAGATTTGGGGTCTAGAAGATTTGGGGATTTAGAGATTTGGAGATTTAGGAATTTGGGGATATGGAGATTTGAGGTCTAGAAGATTTGGAGATTTAGGGATTTCGAGATTTAGGGGTTTAGAGATTTGGAGATTTGGGGATTTCGGGCTTTGGAAATTTTGAGATATCTTCGTTTATGGATCCTGTAAGATTTGGTAGATTTAGAACATCTGGGAATTTGAGGCCTTCAAGATTTGGACTTGGAGATTAGGAGACTTTGGACATTTAGAGGTTTCAAGATTTTTACACTTTGGTGAGGATGTAGAAATTTTAATTTAGGGATCCTGTAGAACTTCGTAGATTTTGAACATTTGCAAAATTGAGGATTTAGAACATCTAAAGAATTTGGAGATTACAAGATTTCAGGATTTGGACTTTGAGACTTTGAACATTTAGAGGTTTCAAGATTTAGAACATTGTTTAAACTCATCCAATAAAATAAAGGAAGTAACCAAAATGTACAAAATTGAAAATTTGAAAGTTCAGAAATTTAATAATTCAAACTTTCACAAGTTTAAACATTTTAAACAAGTTTGAACGTTTAAATTTTCAAGTTTTAGAATTCAATCAGTTCGTAATATCAATTGATCGGGAAGAAAGAAAAATTGTATCGGTTAACGAAGAGGGGGTTTATAAGTCGCGATTCGAAGCAAAAAGAACCCCCCTAAAGGGGTGTGAGGATCGCGTACGGCGGCACAACGTGGCCTGTCATTAGGCTCGATATATCTCACACCGGCAACAACACATCGCAAACAAGAAATGACATCGAGGCCTCGGTTCTCGCGGCCATTAACGCGTCTGCGCGTACCTGCAACTTCGTCGAACGCCTCCTCCACCCTGCTCGAAGCCAACCCCACGGCATCTATCGCCTCGACAATTCGTGAGAAATCTCACGATATCGCCGGGAACACCTTGCCATCCTGTGTTCTTCGTCTTCGAAAAACGTACACATGATACACTTGCGATACATCTTTTGTAGAAGTTGCAAATCTTATGAATCATTTACATGTGAGTTATTCATACATATATGTCCTTGATGAGTTTTATAAAATATGGATGCTTGCGATGTATTATAATTAACAGAAAATTTTTGTTAATACTTGTATGTATCGAATAAATAAATACATGATTTTTGGACAAATATTAATTTAGACTTTATGTCTGCTGGGTGGAGATTTGGTAAAATAGTAAAAGGTTAGGTGATTGCATTGTATAAATATAATAATATCGAAATAATTTGTTTCGAGTATGAAGTTATAGTTAAGACAGCAAAGATAGGCAGACAAGAATTACAAGTACCTTTTAAGGGAAGGATAATTTAATTTGGTAGTTTTTTTTTTCCTTTGGCTGGCTCTCTGGTTGCATCGATAATTACAAAGTCTCCCCACGTTTTCGCGAAGCCACTAGCATGCCCCCTTTGTCCGCGCGAGTCTGATTCCCGCGCGAATCAATTTTTTTAATTTATCCTAACGCGCAAACGGACACGCGATACGTTCTCCGATAGTCAGTTCGAACCTTGTCTGCGACAAGCATTCTTTCGATCGATACGATTCGTCCCTTGCTAATTCACTTCCTTTTTCTTTGGAGAAACACGAATTTATTAAAAAATAAAATTAGGTACGAAATTTTCAAGTTTCCTCAAATATCCGAACTTCAGAATTATAAATTCTATACTTTTCAAATTTTGTATATTCGTATTCTCAAATCCATAAATTTTAGTGTTTAAGATTTGTGAATGTACAATAATCAAGTGTATGAATTTCCAAATTTCTAGATTCGCTATTATCAGATTTCGTAGTTCTCGAATTTCCTAATTCTCAAATTTAGAAATTTCTAAATCCTCAAGTGCACGATTACCAAATTGACAAATTACCGAATCCCCTAATACCTAATTCCCAATTCCCTAAAAACCCAATTTCCAATTCCCCAGATCTTCAAATCTCCTGATCTCCAAATCACCAAATCCCAAAATCCCAAATTCCCTAGTTCTAAAATTCCCAAATTCTCAAATCCCCAATTCCCTAGTTCTGAAATTCCCAAATTCCCAATTTCTCCAATCCAGAAATTCCCTAGGTCCAAAATTCCCAATTCCCAAAATACTCAAATCCCCCGATCTCCAAATCACCAAATCCCAAAATCCCCAATTCCCAAAATCCCAAGTTCCCTAGTTCTAAAATTCCCAAATTCCCTAATACCAAAATTCTCAAATTCTCAAATCGCCAAATTCCCTAGTTCAAAAATTCCCAAATTTCCACCTCCCCAAATTCCCAAGTCCCCAAGTCCCCAAATTCCCAAATTCCCAAATCTCAAGTTCCATTATCACCAAATCCCCTAACCTCCTAAAACCACAGAATCCTCTCCTCAATAAACATCGAACTCCAAACTCTCCAAATCTAAACCCTCCTCCCCATCACACACCATAAGTCCGTACCCCGTCCACCCATCTGTTCCCAGCACTGATCTCCGAAAGCATAATTTCCATCACGGGCATAATTTTCGAAACGACAGAGCGTGTAACTTCCGCGTTTCGCGGGAGGGGTCATAAATGACTGGGATTGTCACACATTACGGGGCGTATTACGGTGATTCGTTCGCTAGATAGGCTTAATAACGTGGCAACAAAGTACACGTGTGTAAAAGGGGCAGGGGTGTGTAGGGTATGTATCAAGGCGTCGACCGTGCAGAAAATCATCTTTAAACCGCCGATAATTTGTTCGTTCGTTTTCTTCGTCGTTCTTTTTTTTTTTCTTCTATAGCCTCGAGGCCGAGGTTCAGGTTGAGGGAGAAAGAAAGGTGGCGTAAGTATATCGCAGCCACGTTAGGGTCACGAGCGGCTCTTTCTTCGCTCGTTCTGAACGAGGGCCTCGGCACGGTGTGATCTTATTATACCGCGAAGCGATGATGACCGTGTTTAGGTGTTGGCTTGCCAGATTTAAGAATATACCGGCCTATGGGCCCCTCCTGCCCCCTTTCTGCATCGACGATTATGGTAACGAGGCCTCTTTAGTCACGTTGACGTACACCTTATTCGCGCGTTCGCGTTTCACGCTCATATTTTTTATTCGACGTACGTGTGCGTACACACTGTGTAGCTGTACGAGTGGTTTATCGTTGACTCCTTATTGAAACTTTGTGGTTACCACGATGGCGGCTGCGCGTATGGGGAACTGTCAAAAAGCGTTATGGAGCGTTTACACTAGGCAAGTAAGAGCCGGGCAAGTAGGTAGTCGAATTCTTGGGTTTCTTTCTATGCCTGTACCTGGCCTATCGCAGGGCCTGATGGAAGGACGGCAAGAAAGGAAAGGAACCATTTTCATTTTCCAACGACAGGCCTGGTACAGGCAAAGAAAGAAACCCAAGAATTCGACTACCTACTTGCCCGGCTCTTACTTGCCTAGTGTAAACGCTCCATTAGACGAACGATGCACGCGTCCGAACGAACCGATTTTACGTTTTTCTTCGACATTTCTTGTTTATCTTTCTGGGATACTTCACGGTTTTTGGTACGTGTTGTTTTACCACTCGGTGATTGTGTATTACTAGGAATTTTTGGGGAATAAGTGAAATCATCCAATGACCTTGGAAGTTTCGGGGCTAGTCTAGGGAATTTTTGAAAGTGGAGTTTGAGTGAAGTTTTGAATAGTTTGAGAATTTGGGATTCCAATGGACTGGGAACTCCTCAACTCCCTAAATCTCCAAATTTTCAACTTCTTAACTCTCTAAATCCCCAAATCTCCAACTTAAATCCCTAACTCTCTAAATCCCTAACTTCCAATATTCAAAAATCCCCGAATTCCTGAATTCACAAGTTATTCCAATATCGTCAATAAATAAGCTATATTAACAACTTCAGGAACATTTGATATTAGTTTGAAACGATTCGACGCTTAAGGCCATCGCTGTTGTAATTCGCATGGCTCCACGGACTAAACTTTGCCAGCTGATTATTAGTGGTGACGAATGCTGACAACGACACCTTGTTAACAGAGGTAAAGATCTCCAGCGAGATAAGATCAAGAGAACCAAGAGCTCGTAGCCTTTGGGTGGAATTCGTGTTCCTTTCACGCTTTCAATCCTTTTCCGAATATGTATTGGTCCGTTTACCGCGCTTAAAAAGTATCATCGACTAAAAGCGGATACAAAAAGAGAAAGTTAAATAGAAACTAAAGAAAGAAGAAAAGATCAGAATTGTGACATCAGTAAAATTAAATAAACTACACAAGATCACAACTTCTAGAACACTTTCTGTTACTAGAACTGATGAAAGAGCATTGTACAATATATAAAATATAATAATTCCATAATATATAAAAATGAGAAAGTATGTATATACACATATGAAAATGAACATGAATTCTCATACACATGTATACATATGTGAAAATGAACCGAAACACTTTGTATATATATTTCGACGTAAAATATGTTTCAGCAAATCCAGTTTCGTTATTTAATCGTTAGAATAATAAAAGTGGAAAATGGATATGAGTCGATTTCGTCGTTTTAGAAAACGCGAGTATCGCGCACACGTCTCACGATTTCCCGTTTTCTGAAGCTCATGCCCTCGCCACGAAACACACAAATCATCGGAATCGTCACGCATTAAGAGCGTATTACAGTGATTGGAAAGTGATAACCGTAATAACCAGGGTCTGGGGATACACGGTGTGTTACGGGGCCGGAGGAGGCGTCGACCGATCAGAGAATCAGCTTTAAATCGCCGATAATTTCTTTCTCCGTCCTCGTCTGTGTCGAGGGACGTGCCGTGAGTATCGAGTGCCCGACCGGCTAACGGCTGATCGGCTCGTAAAATTTTGTGACATCCAAATTATCCGAATGCAAATGGCGCGTACGTTGCCCGTAACGAACCGTAACCCCTATTCGTAACCGTTCTTTACACTCGCGATAACAACAAAATGAATAAAAGGAGCATCGAGTGGAGGGAACACCTTGTAAAATTATTGTTGCGCAGCCGTGATCTTGATCGTATCGATATGTTGTAGCGGAGATGGGCAGATCGTGTGCCCGCCAAACAGCTCACGGGCAACGCGGACCGCGAGCAACCATCGGGTATCGTGAGTGCATCGGCGATTTTGTAGTGTCAGGATTTTTAAACTTTAGAATGTTTTATGTTTGGGTGTTGGTTGTATATTTGGGGGTGGGAATTTGTGGATTTGACAGTTTGGGAGATTGGGTAGTTGGGGATTTGGGAAGTTGGGGGGTTTTTGGGTTTAGGGATTTAGGAAAGGGATGTGAAAATTTGGGAATTTGGGGATGTGGGGATTTGGGAATTCGGGGAATTCAAATTTGGGGATATGGGAATTAGGAATTTGAGAATTTTGGAACTAGGGAATTTGGGGATTTGAGAATTTGAGGATTTAGGAATTTAGGGATATGAGAATTAGGAATTTGGGAATTTTGGAAGTAGGGAATTCGAGGATGTGGGAATTAAGAATTTGAGAATTTCGGAACTAGGGAATTTGGGGATTTGAGAATTTGGGAATTTAGGAATTTCACCAAAAACTTGAGAACTTATGAAATTTGAAGATTTATAAAACTTTTTAAAATAAAAGTTTGAAAATTTGTGAGTCTAATCCAATAACCTAGAAATACTAGGAGTTAATAACACCTAGAAGTTAATAATAATACCTAGAAGTTAATAATTTAATGACAAAACACAATAAAATTCAATAATAAATTTGAAAATAGCAAGCAATTAATTCGAAAGCAATCGTAACAACTTTACCGACCAAAGACTCTCTATTTTATATTCCTCAAAACCCGCGTATTAATCTTATATCATCGTTAATATCCACTTATATGCAGTAGACTCGACGGTAAATCTCTTTAATTAAAGAAAAAAGAAGCAAGCAGAGACTCGTGACGGGATGTAACGTGACCTTTAATAGTAGCATCAAATCAACGAAACGATCATCGTACGCGACACAAGGCGGCGTTATGTTTTCGCGACACGAGCCAGACCGATTGCCATAAACGCGAGCCAACCGTTGTAATTAATTCACACCTACGAACGTTACGAGGTAAATCTACCGAGAATCAAAAGGTGGCCAAGCTCCGTTTACACGTACCGTCAACGTCGAAATGTAATTCAACGACCGTCGAAGATGATAAAACAAAAATGAAGAAGAAAATCTTAAGAAGCTTCGATCTGGTTCGCTTTGTTTATCGCCTGTCGTGCGACCGGGGGACAAATATGTCTCGGCCACGATTAGGAAGGGGCAAGGATAATATAATAAACGGGAAGAAAAAAAAAAAGGCGTTGTAGATATAAAAATAAATAGCCAGGGAACGGAGAAGCCGACGTGCCACACGCAGAGACCACGCGAGACGTGTTTATAGTAATGAGCCTTGTCGTTATTTGTCCAGCGAAAGGGATTTATCGAGATACCTCGTGAGATCTTGTTGCTCGATCTTCTTCTTCTTCTTCTTCTTCTTTTCTTCCTCTCTTCTCATCGATGTCTCCTTATTTTCGTCCCCTGCTTTCTTTCCTCCGTACTGACGGCCATTCGATTCTCCCGAGCTTTCGAGATTCACCTTGGTGCTTTGTATTGTGGCCAATGTTATTGCAATTGAGAAATGGCAGAAACTTTTTTAAGTGGCATTTGGACATTTTTAACAGAAACTGTTATATGGAACTAGTATCTGGAAAAGGTATTTTATTCATTTGGAAATTTTCAAACTTCCTTTGTTAATTATGTTTGAATTTTCAAATTTTCTTATCTTCGATATTTCGAACTTTTAGCTGAATTTTTTGTTTTTAATTTGACGACCTTCAAATTTTTGAAATCCTATCTCAAATATCTAAATTGCAAATTCCTGTATAACGATATACTACGCCTTGAATGTTTATGTGAACCGAATCTCTATATTCTGAGTCCCTATCTCAAGAATCCCTAGATCTCGAATACATGCTTCCTGAATCTCTATGTTTTGAATCCCTGTGTACGGAATCACACTATTCCAAATTCCACTATCCCAAATCCTACTACCCCAAATCCCACTATTCCAAATCGTACTATCCCAAATCCACATGTCTCGAAACCCTACATGCCGAATCCTCATATCCCAAATCCATATGTCTCGAATTCCTATATGCCAAAGCCTCATATGCCAAGTTCCACTATCCCAAATCCCACTACCCCAAATTCCACTAATCCAAATCCATATGTCTCAAATCCTCATATCCCAAATTCCACTATCCCAAATCCATATGTCCCGAATTCCTATATGCCAAAGCCTCATATGCCAAATTCCAGTGTCCCAAATCCCACTACCCCAAATTCCACTAATCCAAATCCATATGTCTCAAATCCCTATATCCCAAATCCACATATTCCAACTCCTCTTATCCCAAATTCTCATACCCCAAATCCTCATATCCCAAATCTTGATATCCCAAATCCTCATACCCCAAATCCTTATATCCCAAATCCTTCCACCCCAAATCCCACTCCCCCAAATCCTTCTCCCCCAAATCCTTCTACCCCAAATCCCCTATACCATCACCAAAAAACGTCTCCTAATATACCCACATCCATCCATCCACCAAAACATCCCACAAAACCCATCAAAACCCTCAAATACATTTCTATCGAAATATTCTATTTTTGATCATCGACGCAAGGGTTATTGTTTCCTGTTCCCGATGAACATAAAGGCTGAACAGCAAGTGCACACGCATCAGCCCCGATCGATATGTCAATTAATTTTCATAAGGAGCCCAAGGTAGGGTTCATTTAAACGGGCAGACAAGCCGACGAGGGCGCGTACACGATGTTCGATGCACCTGGTCAGATCGGGGCTATCCCCCTGCCACGAATTTTTTACTTTCGCTCGCGAGCATTCATTTTCTGACTGCTCGTTTTTTCGCCGTCCTCTCGGTTAATTATCCGTTTATGCCCGAGTTGCCGTCCAGCTCTCATTAGGAGGGCCGTAAAAAGAACGAAGGAGCCGAAGATTTACCTGTTCGCGTGGGGTACGGAATGCGCTCGTTCACCCATCGTATTCGCATCTCTCACGATCTTGGATTAGGTTTTATCGTTGTTGCTGAATTTTAAATGTTGCGTTGTGTGAGGAATGTTTATGTTGTACGTGATGGACCTTATCGAAATTTTGGGAAGAGTTATAAAATAGGAGTGCTTTTAGAGATTCTCTCAGGTGCATGTACTTGCGAAGTGAAATTGGTGAAGATTAAAAATTTCAATATTTTGAAGTGCAAGATTTTCGTGGATTTCAAGCTGTCAATGTATGATGGCTTCAATGGTTCCAAATTATTTTCCAAAGTTTCAAATATTATAAATTCCAAATTTCTTAAGACCCAAATTCTGTGTGTATAAAATTTTGTTAATATATTTTGCAAATTTCAAATTCCATCAGTCCTGTATTCTCTGTGTTCAATGTTCCACAAATACGAAATTCCCTAGGTCCCAAATTTCCAAAGCCCCAAAGTTCCTAAATCCCAGAATTCTAAAAACGCAGAAGCAATGTCCCAAAAATTCCAAATATCCTCAAGTCCCCAAACCTAAATTGACCCTAAAATTCCAAATTCCCTGAATCCTCGAATTCCCAACTGCAATTACTGAAAATGGTAATCGTATCTGTATCAGCGAATGCTAAATGGTAGCAGCAGCTGTAACTGATTCGATTCGCGTCATCTCGCGCCGGTAGAACTCACCGGCTCGATATCTCGAGCTTGCATCGTTCTCGATTTTAATTACGGTGTTCGCGCCTACTAAACAATTATCCCCGGTGCGAGGGGTTAGGTACGCGCGCCACGATCGGTTCCTTTTCTTTCTTTTCTTTTTTTTTTTTATTTGGCCGTCCCTCAGGTGGCGAGAATCAACGAGTCGGCCGGATCGAGGGCCACGTCTCGTGTAATTTTCATCGAGTGGGTGGATACCCATTATTTCGCATTACAGACTCCTTACGGGGCCCCATCCCGTAGAATCACCAGCCTATCGCGACTTCGCGTTACGTTCGCACGTTTTCCGCTTGTTAACGCTTGCCGACACGTTCCGAAACTTCAATCTTCGCTCGAACATTCTTTTCGATACGTTCGATTACGTGAATATTCGCTAAAAACATTTTTATCGTCGTTTTTCAACACCTCGATGACGCTTTCTCACTTCAATGGACACTACATTCTACTGTATTACTATACTACTATATCACTATACTACTATACTACTATATTAACTATACTACTATACTACTATACTATCGACAGTTTCAATCGATCTCTACCAAAAACTTGATGAAACCTTGTAATTACACCCACATACAAAATATAGAAATTCGTCTGGTAATTTGTCATATAAGTTTTCTTGTTTCTTATCACAAGTGAATTTATTTATGACGCTATTATCGGACAACAGGAAACTCGCAACTCGTAAACGATTCTCGATTTTCGATTCCGTAGTTCCGTCGATGCGGCGCACGCATCCGGCGAAGAAATAACATCCGCCAGGCGAGCGAAACATGCTTTAGAACGCGAGCGGCGTGAAAGACTGTAGTTAGCGACTATTAATATCATCGATCGAGATCGATAGTTGCCTGCGAGGCGTCATAATGATACGGTGGATCGAACGGGGCCCCATCGATGCTCGGCCGATACGACGCACGTACACACACGGCCGATACACCGAGAACAAGTGGCGCCACTAACGATCCTACGGATCGTGTTCGACGAATAAACTAACGATAACTTATTCCGAACGGCTACCTAATTATTATTCCGCTAATTGCTCGGGCTAATTCGAAATAATAATAGGGAGAGGGCGCGTGCAAATCGCGCCGATTTACGTAAACGATCGCGCCACTATAAACCGAACTACTTTTGAACGAGATTCTTCGCGCGCGCTCAAATACACTTAATCACACATGATCATGGTCCCAGGGAAAATTTGAAATTTTCTATTTACTAATTTCTAAATTTTTAATTCAGAAATTCTAAATTAAATAAATTTATAAATTAAGAAATTTGATAATCTGCAAATTTGAAATTTCTCATTTTCAAAATCACCGATATATAAAGTAATTAGAATTCCCTCTTTGATGTAGCCTTCTTCCTATAGTTCTGTTTACAGGGATAAACTGTTCAACTAGTGTATATGTATAGTAGTGCCTTCTTAAGTCCATGCATAGTTCTTTCTTTTCGTTAGAGACAACTTTATGGCATCGATTATGGTCTATTATGGTGCACGCTTTTAATCGATTGCTCGTTCAACGGGATGAAAAGGGAATTAAATCGAAATTGTGCAAGGAAAAAAACAATTACGATAAAATTATTGCTGTTTTTCTTTTACCATGCGAGAGTATCGTGATACATTTATTTTTGCCCCGGGATATTGCAGGCCATACGAGAGTATCAAAACATGAAATGCAATAAAAATATAATTAAAAATGTAATACGTATCCATTTTAGTTTAGGAAACAAAACCTGTTAATGTATCACGGTAAAAACGTTTGTTAATAAATATCTGTGTATAAATGTAATCGGAGATACGCAATGTTTCGCCGAACAATATATTTTTGCAGTAACACGATCGATGATTGAAATAAAAAGAGAGAATATAGTTAATCGTTGTACGTACCGTGATGAAAAATGTTCCGCCATGACAATTGAAATCTTAACTGTAAGTATGAATGTTCTTTAGAAAATATATTTTTATACAAATAACGAACGTTGGAAAAAGTAAAACATTTTAACTTGTAACACTAATATAAATTACTTCACTACGAATAAGTAACAAACAATGTAATTTGCAACACACTTTTACAACTTATTTTGTTCGAATTCGCGCACTATGCTTGCACGTTCCACCGTTTCGTTGCACGATCGATCTAATCGTTGATTCAAATATATCGATACTCATTCGATTCATCGTAAATTTTATTATGCGATTTACATTATTATTTGTGAAAAATAATTAAAAAATAGATGTAGTATATTTGATTATGAGTTTCTGTTAATAAATAAGCTAATAATACAGGTAATAATTAATGCAAAAGCGAAAATTAAATCTAGGGGATTTCAGTCCACTTCACATAAATGCAGCGAACGTTACTTCCGTTTGCAGCCATATTGCACATTTTAGTTCGTAATCTGAACACGTAAGGTAGCAAAGCGCCTATAGTAAATTGAATCGCGCAGACTCCGGAAAAATAATAAACAAAAGGAGCGATGGATCTTTTCCACCGAAGCTGCTTGATAATGTGTTGTATTGTATCGCAGCTTGTTTGAGTGTTGTTACTCGTGAAACAACATCGCGGGGTGAGTTTACGTAACACAAGTCTACATATTGCCTTTGTAGTATATTGCGTCATACAAATAACCATTTCATTTACACTTATTTAAACATTTCGCTTAAAAACTTCACGAATTTTGAGGTTATATTGACAGTCTATGATGGTCGAACAGCGAGAGGGCTCTAATGCATCGGAGATATCGTAAAAATTTTCCAATTGCTATACATGCTTATTTCCAGATCTGTATTTGGTGTATCTTGTTAGAAAATGTTCTGTTTCTTACTTCACGAGCGTATAAATTCGGTAAAAGTATGATAGTATGCAATTTAATACATTTAGTCCGCCACATTTGTTGCTCCGAATTTTTAGCCGTCCCTTCTACTGTTCCTATTTACAGTCGCATCGTAACGCTTACGTGACACGATTGTTAATAATTTTATTCTTCGATTTTTTATGAAATTTAACAACACAATCTAATGTTCTTTTTGCTTGAAGGTAGGTTTCTTAATGCAAAGTTTAAATAAATATATTTAAAAATAGTAATAACAGTGTTAAATCTTATTTTTACGTAATATGTATATCATTTATGTATAGAGTTTTGCATATGTGTTCAATTCATGTATATAAAGTATTGTTGTTAATGTCTGTAATTAAATTTCAATGTAAGGTTATTTTCAGTTACAAAATGACAGAAGGAGGAGTAACCAGAACGAAGCGCAATGGCGCTCGTCTGTTCAAAAATCCTCCTCAGCCTCACATGTGTATACAAGACTTTTTAGAGGTATGATCATACAACCTTCAACAGATATTTTATGTGATACACATTTTATTTATTATATCATCATGTGTTCACTAATTCAGCATTTTGCATAGTTGTGTCAAGTTATTAATAGTTTGACATCTCTAATGACAAATGTATCTTAATATTTTAGGGTGTTGTAGCTCCATGTTATGTAAATGTATTATCATGGGAGAAAATTGCAATGCCACTAAAGCCCTCTCAACCTGTACCATTTTATGGAGGAATGAGGGTCCGACCACCACGTACAAAAGAAGATGCCATAGTATTTGCGGTAATGGCTAATCCAGAGGTGCTTCGAATCAATGGCAAAAATGCACAAGATCCACAGGTATGTTTCATCTATCACTACAATATTTGTTAATGCTTATTTGAAATGGCCTTCTTTATAGCTTTGTATTTGTTACAGAAACGTACCAGCTTAATAGAGCTTTTACTAGACTTTGTGGAAACGGTTAACTCGGGAGTGGTTTTCATGCGGCAATATACGATTCTGAAAGATCGAGACATTACCGGTGAATTGAAAGAAGTTTGGAATGCCGTACAAGCGAGACGAGATTTAGAGCAACCTCCACCTCAACAAGAGACTTGGATCGACGCGCAACCACCCGTTCTTCAGTATCATCAACAACAAGATTACGCGTCTCAGCCTCCACAGTATCATTCGAGTTTAGCGTATGGTAGGGCAATGAATAACGAAGGTATGCATTACGATAATTGCGGTCATCAATCTCAGAATCAAGTAATCACTCAAAATGACCAGATGTATCAATCTGGACAAATGGTGTCACAGCAATATCACGGAAACGTTCCGCGGATTACACAGGATCGTTACAATTATAGAGAATGTGGTAGGGATAATATTGTACAGAATATTCCTCAACAAAACTGTCCTGCGTATCCAGGTCCGCAGTACCAGTTTCAACAGTTACCTAGGCAAATGGTGCCTCAGTACGTGAACTCAAATGTGCATCCTAACAGCACTCTTAATTACGATCCAAGTACGAACGCGAACGTTAATCCAGCCATGAATACGAATTTGGCAGCACCTTTTCAACCGTACATAACTTATCAACAACGAATGGATAATACGATGCATATCGATATGTGTAGAATACCGCCGCAACAACAACAGATACGTTTGAATCACGTGCAGCCGGTTCCACAGTACGAACCAACGGCATCGTTTAACCTTCAAACGATTTCTCCGCTTAACGTTCTCAAATTAGGTAGACCACATATGGGCGTCGCTCAGAGGAACAACGCTAGTAAAAGACAAATAAATTCACCTACTCATTCCAAACAATCTTCCTGTACAAACTGTCAAAAGGACTTATCCGATAATGGGACAAAACCGAAGAGTCCTGTCAAGGTTTTGCAACGAGAGTTCCCGTCCAACGATCGGCAGGACACGAATAATCATTCATCCATCAATAACAAAGTGTCTCCGGACAAAGAAACTGTTGAAAAGACAAAAAATGTACAAGTGACGGACTTGGACGAAGACGTTAAAAAGACTAATGATTCTGATAGCGAAACGCTTGAATCCACTAGAAAACCAAATGATACTCATACTTCTGATTCTGCTTCGACGACCACCGATAGAGACACAACAAATTCCGTCGAAAACACGTCTCTTATCGAAGAGAAGCAGCAAGAAACAAAAACTACGGATCTTCCAAACGGACAAAATTCATCCGATCAAAAGTATTCGAAGCCGAAAGGTAATTCGATGAAAGGGAACAAGTACAAAGACAACACGGAAAGTAACCGAACAAATCGCATTAAATTTATTTCTGATCAAAAGAACGATAGTCCAAAACGATCTCAGACCACTGTTAATAGCATTATAAAAAGCGTTTTCAAGATTCATCCTGGTATGTCCGGCGAAGAAACTTCGGGCAAGAGAAAAGCGAACGGACAGACTAAGAATAATTCTAAAACGAACGGTGAGAACGAAGAGATACATCAGGGATATACGATATTGAAGAAGACAGAGACAACTACTCAGGAAGAGATAGCGAACGAGCTAAGTCAGCTATCCATTCAAGACTGCAAAGATGCTACTGAAATTAGTCCCGTGCTCTCGTGATAGCCTAGTTTGTAGCTAGTACTGAGTACTGGCTCATAGCTAAAGAGCAATGAATTCAATGTAAATAGGTAGAACATTAACCAATAAAAGAAGTCAAGAGTGAAACAGATGCTAAGAGGGGGACTCGAAAGCACAATACACGTATTAACACGAAAACGTACCAAAATATCAGGACACGCAGGAGCTGACCGCCAATTATTTTTCGACGAATCCATTCGTCTTCCTTCGCATAATTTTGACACAAACGGATCATAGTGAGAAGTTCTTTAAACACAACACCGATTTATGTAAAGAAGCTGATTAGTATGAACACGATAAACCGAGTAACTGGACTATATCAGTGGAGCGATTCTCATTAAACGTTAAACTCCAGACGAATTTAAACATTTACAAGAAACACGTGATCATGCATACTTGTCTTGCTTCCAGTAATATTTATCAATAATATTCGAAAACAGCTGAATATTAACTATTGATACACTGTTCAAACCTGGGACACTATCAGTGTTCCTACGCTGGATACATGAAAACGAATTGCAGCTTTCAACTTCGGATGTGATTAAGTACACACGCAGAGCATACAGTGTCAAATCGTTGTCGATAACGAAAAATTAATTGGTGTATCGTGGATTTGAGCAACATGTGTAATTCGATGCAAGATACTGAGTCGTTCCCATAGATTAGATCAAGACAAACAACTTCACGATGGAGCAACGGCTGGTCATCGCGTACTTATCTTCCAGCAAAACAATTAGAGGAATTTCGGAGTTATACCGGGTGGCACAAATTCATGTTACGATATAGTATGGAATAGTACGTATTAGATTTTCAGCTTAGCATTTAAGAATTTTATTCAGATCCCCGTCTACGCGTCAGTGCTTCCTTACAAGGACTATTTCGTCTCCTTTATTTTTCATACTTGTGCAAAATCCTAGCGCGTAGGAGGGGATTTTGAGTGTGTATTTTAAGATTACATGAAAAAAAAAAAGAAGAATGTTTGTCCACTCGGTACATTCGTTGACTATATCGCATTCTAACCTATGCCATAGTTTATTAGTCGAGGAAATAACACAAAGGCTGCCAAACCTCCGCCGATCATAATATAAGAAGTGATCTCTGGAGCAAACGTTACACAAAAACGATTTAGACAGCTTTTTCTCGCTGACTCGTGCACGCAGTTCTGCCGTTCAACTTTTAGCTTATCTAAAGAGGCATTCGATGGTCCCGCAAAAGCATAGGCTAATCCTCGAATGGCGGAGCCAAGACTTTACAATTTCCATTTACTTTTAAATTCGTTTGCATTTTTATTTTCTAAATTTTACACTATTTCATGAGATATTTTTCCGACGGAAGTTTATCGTTTGAAAATTTGAGCGATTAATTTTATTTGATATATTATTGTACAGGGAAGAGCAGTTTTGACTTTTACAGACAAAATGGTGACGAACAAGAAGAATATTACTCGACGATCGAGAATTATTTCAAAATCAAGTACAAATGGATGCAATTTCCATTATATAGGATAAAGGACATTAACGTACACGTTCGTAGACACGATCCAGCTATCGCCATTCGAGGACCGAAGTGAAGAATGAAGCTGGTTAATTTTTAACGATGGTCAATTAATAAACTTGGCTTTGTTCACGACGTGCACGAATCCAGTTGATTGATGTCGAATTACCTTCGAGGCCTCTGCGAATTCGACGTGTCGTTTTGCTCTCTAAACAAACATAAAGCATCGCTGCCACGCGAAACGACATCGTCCCGTTAAATTTATTTAGCGTTATTAGACCAGCGTCGTGCCGTAACGTTCTTGCAACGTGAATTGCATGCTTTGATATTTTAACGAGAACAGTATACCGTGGTTCGTTTACAGACCGATAAACGATTTGAAATGAAAGGGATAATATTCAAGAAACGTCAGCGTGTTCTGTCCGTAAATAGAACTGAGCCAATTTAATCTCGACACCCGTTTCTGTCGTTCTCCCGAATTTCTGTTTTTTTTTTTTCTGCCCCTTTTAATTCATAGACACTGTCCGTAATGATTTTTTTTTTTGTTTAGTGTATTCGAGGTGCTTCGTTAGTAAAGTTAAGATCTCAGCTCGTGAATAACTAGTTAGAATTGATAATTATGGCGCCGGTGGGAAAGGACCAATCCGCAAGACCAGGGTGCAATTTAACAAATTTCCAGATGTCTGGAAACCACGTACAATTCCTAAAACGAGCTGGTTCTCGAGTGGAAAAAAGAAATGTGCTCGATCCTTTTTTTTTTTTAATCTTCTCTTCTTCCCTTGCACTTTTAGTCTTCGGCTTACATGGAACAGAGAGTAAATGAAACGAAACAAACGCAGTGATTTCGTACCGTGAAAAATTCTCGCGTGATAGCAAATGAAAAACAGTAATATTGAAACGTTTTCACGTTGTGCGTGCGATACGCGGGTATATCACTCTCACACACACACACATGCGCATACACACCCATATATACATAGTATGTACGTATACACATACATAAAGGTTTTTTCCTTGTTTATAATGTATAACAGAATTAAAAGCGTTTCGCGTTTAATCGGAGAACGAATTATATATTTTATTATTTTTCAAAGAAAGAAAGGAAAAGGAAACTTACATTTTATATGAATCAGCGTCTCGTGAACGCGTTGCTTTTTTTTAAATGATCGTCGATTGCTGTTCAGCAATTACTTTAATTAATTTAGCAGTAAGTCTTAAAACACAATCAACCGTCATTCCTTATCATATTTCGTTTTCGCTTTTTTTTTTCTTGTTCTATTGATTTAAAACATCATATTTTGTTGCATACAACGAAGTATATTGTATTTTTGCGAGGAGGAACGGATCTGTACGTGACTGAAATCGCTTCACGTCGGGCTGCTTAGTCAATTCTTTTTAAATGCTCAAACGTTGAAAAAACACGTCGAAGATGTTAGGTTTATCGATCCATAGATCTAATCTTATTAATTTTATCGTATTTCTATTTTCTCCCTGTCCCCCATCCATTTTATTTTTCTCTTTTATTTTGAATGCAGTTCTCAGCGGTTTGGCCCCTTCCTTTTTTTTTGCCAAACATCCCCAAAGTCCCTCCTCTCATTATTGTTAATAATATGTATTCAGTATTCGTGTTATTTTAGATTATTATTATTATTATTATTGTCAGGTATATTCTGGTTTACTATATCATTATTACCATGAACAATGTAATCTATTATTATTCTATAATACATGGTTTTTCCAAAGCTCGCCTGTTTTTCTTCATTTATCTATAATTATAAGTAATGTACTTTAGTTTGTAGCATAAAGAATTTATGTCCTTAAATTATCGTAGCAATTTAATTTGTTAAGAAGATATAAGAAATGATATACGATAATAATTTATCGTGAAGTAATTAATTTAAAAAGTTGAAAGTACTTTGATATCCTCACTTTTTAGAAAACGATAGCACTAACATCATCTAGCAGCAAACGATAGTACTAATCAAAGATAAAATTGCGTTTATCTTTGAAATCTCTGATTTTTACGTTCTTCTGGAATTACTAGAATATTCTGTAATCTCAATGGATCTAAACAATTCCATAACAATTCGATAAAAACGAAAATATTAAAAATTATATTTCATGGATAACAAAATGCTTAGCCATCTAGCAGTTGAAAACAGGAACTAATGGAATTATATTTGAAATACTTTCCAAGATATTATTACCCCACAAGAATTGCAAGACAATATGTTCTAAATAACGATATTAAACGATTTTAGAATGTTAACAAGACAAAAAAATTAATAAATACAACTAGAAGTGTTTTATACCTAATTTTACATTTCGTCGCTAAATGGTACATATAGCACCGTTTCTGAAATCTACGATTTATCTTGTTCGTGGTTCGCAATAGTAAATAATATTAAGAAACTGAAGTTTAGAGATAAAGTTTTCTTTTATTAATTTAGTATTAATAATTTTGTTTAAATGTTTAAATGTATTTTGTAAAATTGAAACTCTCGTAAGCAATGCTAATAATGTTAGATGCATCGGGTACTGTTTCCCTCCTTTTTGTAATATAATAGAAATAAAAAATGTATATTGAAAAAAGTAAGTAATTCTAAAATTAGATAATTACTTTTTATGTTATATTATTAGAATTTAATTATTAATAATACGACCTGTAACTATATAGATTTTTAAAGTATTGCAAGGATTCAAAATTAAATCCTAACCTATACAGTACACAAATACGCGCCAAAATTGTTGACTGAAGATTATTTTGTTGAATAATTTTTTAAATACGATAAAAATGTTCGAAGCACATAGTATTAATGCCGAACACAAAGATTTAATTCACGATATCGCGTATGATTTTTATGGACAACGAATGGCAACATGTTCCAGTGATCAGTTTGTGAAAGTAAGTACTTCAGTGTTAATGTTCATGTTTATATTTAATAAATTTATTATTTTGATAATTTATCAAAATTATGAAATTTGTATAGGTTTGGGATGAAGATGAACATGGTAATTGGCATTTAACTGCATCATGGAAAGCACACAGTGGTTCTGTATGGAAAGTAACATGGGCACATCCAGAGTTTGGTCAAGTTCTTGCAACATGCTCCTTTGATAGGACAGCTGCAGTATGGGAAGAAATAGGTCAGATTACAGCTAATCTATAGACTCTGTAAACTAAAGAGATCTTTAGTCTATACATTATATAATTTATGTATACAATTACATTGTATGTTTATTATAGTCGGAGAAGGATCAGGTCCAGGGGAACGTGGAATGAGACATTGGGTTAGAAGAACAAATTTAGTAGATTCTAGGAAATCTGTAACCGATGTAAAATTTGCACCTAAAACTTTAGGCTTATTATTAGCCACTTGTAGTGAAGATGGAGTAATTAGAATTTATGAAGCTCCAGATGTTATGAATTTAAGTCAATGGACTTTGCAGCATGATATTAGTTGTAAACTTCAATGTAGTTGTCTTACATGGAATCCATCTTTATCAAGGTAAAGTAGTCTATTACTAAAGTTATATTTCATTTGTGTATCATTATTATTAAACAAATTATGAATTGTCACAAATATTAGGTTACATCCTCCAATGATAGCAGTTGGAAGTGATGATCCAAACCCATCAGCTGGTGGAAAAGTTTTTATATATGAATACTCTGAAAGTAGTAGAAGATGGGCAAAAACAGAAACATTAGCTATTGTTGATCCTGTTCATGATATTGCTTTTGCACCAAATTTAGGTAGAAGTTTTCATACATTAGCAGTTGCATCAAAAGATGTACGAATAATTACATTGAAACCTACAATGTAAGTACCATTCACAAGCATAGTTAAGTAACAATAAAAAGTAGTTACAAGAAATTATTATTGATGTAGGGATAGTGTACAAAGTGGTGCACCTCGTTTTGAAATTTCGACTGCGGCGCAATTCTTTGATCACGACTTCACCGTATGGCGAGTGTGTTGGAACATTATGGGAACTATTTTAGCGAGTTCAGGAGACGATGGCTGTGTACGGTTATGGAAAGATAATTATATTAACAATTGGAAATGCGTTGCTGTCTTGAAAGGTGATGGCACTTCTGCACAAAGCGCCGAAACGCCTACAGCGGCAACGCCACCCAATCATTCGTCAGGGACACAACAAACACCTTCTACCACAAGGTACTACAAATTGGGTTCCATCAGTCATCCAAACCAAGTGCCTTGGCATTAGAAAAATTCATTTATTTTTTGCTGTAATTAACAGTTTCATACTGTTTATTTCTTACAACTATGCACTATTTATGCAAAACTTGTTGAATATATATTTATACAATAAAAAAAAATAATTATCATTATTTTTGAACAGTTATACAGCTTTTACTTTCAGTAATTCCGCTCCAGTTTATATTGATTATATTTTTGTAGCACAATATCTTCACTTTTTTGTAGCACAATCTTCTATTTTAGACATTTGTATTTTTTGTTAGATGAAATACATACAAAATGTATGTTCCATTGAAAGCTTTTGTATGAAATCTTTTGTTAATCTGTAACTGTTTAATATTATCGATGAAATAAGAAATTTGTCATTTGTTTGTTTATATCATAAAAAGTTGTTGCTTAAACTGTGACAGCAGTCTCATTACTTTCATGCGGTAAGAAACATTTTAATCAAACCGTTATTAGTTGCAAATATATATTTTGTAATATATGAAGATTATTACATAATATGTTTTAACTACATCAATTCATTGAATCCTACATATTTTTGTCAAATATTTGAATTATTGTAAATACTGAAATCTTGTGTGTATAAAGTTGGATATGTTGTCCCATAGTTTAGATGATTATACAAGGAACATTTCGTATTCAATTTGTAACATTTTTTAAATTAATAAATGCTCTGTACATTGAAGTATATCTTTTTATTTTCTTCCTACCTTAAAATGTTAAGTAGCATATGGTATAAGATGAATGAATTATTGACAAATTCCTTAACATTTATTTAGCATTAGATTAACATAGGCTGTTCGTTTTTTATCAGTATTTTATTGACGATTTACGCAAAAAGCAACTAGAGATTAATTATTAATATGTAATTCTCTAAATAAATTATATTTCACTTTCAGAGCGGTAACTATAGCGACAGTCACTGCAGAGAAGCCTACGGTTACAGTTATGTGCAGCAATAAATGGCAAACACCCGTTATAAAAGGTCGTTTTAGTAAATCTGTATGGCTGGGAAATCCTACTGAACCAACTCCACCTCCACCTCCAATCGTTGAATATCCAAAAGCAAAGAAGTAACTATGAGTAACATTACTAAGTTACTTGTACTTAAAAATAGCTTAATATTTATTTTATATTAAATCTACAAAAGTTAATATTTTTTAAACATCTCTATTACTATTGCATTCACATGAATTTAGCAATAATTAATGAAGTATTATCGTCACCGTTAACATTGTGTTAATGTTATGTACATATATACACATGTAAACAATTAATTGCTTCGACTGATTTTAAAGAATTTTAATTTTTTACATTGTTTTACATTATTGCATGACATTATTTGTATTTAATTAAAATAAAATTACATACAACAGAGTTTATTGATATTATTTGATCATATCTCTGTAAAATAAGTTTATTTTAAACCTATTTGAATTTGTAACCCAGAAATACTTATTTCATAGTGTTCAACAAATTGTACATTAAAACTGAAAACAATTTGTAATGTAATGTACTAATAAATACCTAATATACATTAAAAAATTGGTCGATAGTTTCATTGTAACGTTTCGATCGATTAATTAATATTTCTGTTAGAGATTGAATAAACAACGTAATGTCTACGCACATCCGTCAGCAGTTTGAACGGGGAGCCCAAAAAATCAACAATTACGCGAATTTGTTTAGTAAAATACGTTTTCATGTTTTAAAATATTCATAAAGTGAGTAATATTTGTTTATTGTGATAAATAACATCAAAAGTTTACTGCTTAAGAAGTGGTACATCATGAAACGCGTAACCGAACCTGTAAGAAAAAGTTTGCTGGACATAGTGAAGAAAAATCTTCGTGCTGCCGGCAAGATAAGTATAATGCAATATTATTTATTTATTTATTCATTCATTTCATATATTTGTATTTGAATATTCATTTATATTCTCATATTTGTATATCATTTGTAGACTACGTACGTAACGCGCGTGACTTATATTGGAAAATATACTGGCAGTAATTCTACACTGGAAGAGGTATAAATAATAAAATTAAACAAAATAGGAACAATTAACAATATTTGAAATAATAAGAAAAATATATTTCTGTAAACAATAATATGTAGAGCATGCAATCCGTAATACAAAATTTACAAAAGGAATACGACAATAATCTGATCACAGGAGTGCTCCTCGTTTATCCGGAATATTATGTACACGTGTTAGAAGTGAGCGAATATTACCAAAATTATAATTTAATTTTAATAGAAACTATTCCTGAATTTTAACATAGGCATCGGAAGAAATTATTTACAAGCATTTCAAAATTTTGCATGTAAGTCCCAACGTGGACCCTGAATTTGGCAATTCGATTTTTCTTCCTTTTTGTCTTCATGTTCATCAGGTGAGATACAGACTCTCGTTATATTGCCATTGTTAAGACTGGTAGGATAATTATAGAAATTGGAAATGTTGAATTGGTCAAGTGATCATGTGATAATATAATGCGTAGTAATATACATAGTTTCATGTGTATATGACGGAGGAGTAATATTGGCAATATAACGAAAGTATACCAAGAGAAAAATTTGTACTATATGTTACATCACATTCGGATTTACAGAGATTTTTCACACAATGGTTTCACGTGTACACAATACCACCTTCATTATTCGATGTACCGAAAACATTCGATTTGGAAGATATTAAAAAGCAAGTGACCAATTGTCTCAAGAAGGTGTATCGATTCTGCGATTATATCTCACATGTAGATCGCGATTATGTAAGTGAACATTTCATGTCGTATTAGTACCTAGTGAAAATTAATGTTGATCTTTTATAAAAATATTAAATAACTTTATAAGCGTTCCACATTATGTAAGATATAAATAACATTTTTTCGTATTTTTAAAAAAGTCAATTCCCATGAAAGATGTGGTAAACAACTTGGGTGAGCAGGTTTTACGACTTTTACCCGAGGATACTTCGATAGAGTACCTGTTCAATTCGAAGAGCTACTTTTTTTTGACCGTTGAAAACTTCCTTTTAATACATTCCACAATCCCATTCGTTACTTTGTACCAAGGTAATATTACAAGCTTCTTTGATTGCACCTTTTCATAAGGACTTGTCAGTTCATAAGTATTAACCCCTAACGTACATCAATCGACTCTTAATTAACAGATATCGATTTTTACTTCGCAGTTATAAATTCTCAATTTGTAAATATCGAATTACAATTTACAAGCATCGGTTTTAAAGTTCTCTTAGTTCCTACAAAAAAAAAACGGGTCGAGAGAAAAAGGCAGCGTTGAATAAAAACGATTATTTATTTCAGAGTATTTACAATATCAAAAAAACGTCTCTTTTTTACGGGGTACATGAAATTTGTGTCGGATATCGCTAAACTAATTACATATACAAACTTCGTTCGAATGATTTAATGATCTTATCCTTTCATTTTGTTCTTTCGCAAAAGCAGCTGGTCAGACGCGATCGTTTTTAGATGTACAGGCGGTATACAGCTGAAAACATTGTTTCCATGTATTCTTAATCTAAAAAAGGTTTCTTTTTTGGCTCTTATCCCTGGCTACTGTAAGATACATTAGTAACGAAGCGAATGATGTGCGAACGAATGGTCGGTATTGTTGGATATTGTGGTCGTCGCGCGAAGTTCAATAATCGGTATCAATCGATAAATTATACAAAATTTTTGGTAAAGAGTTTTATTCTCGTAACGTGATAATATAGAGATATTCAACGTGTAATATAGTCTCTTTAGAGGACTTTGTTGATTTGTACAGGGTGGGACACGATCTTTGATCAAGTTAAGAGCAATTTTTATATCTTTTTGGGGAGTTTGGGATTTTGGGAATTTGGGTCTTTGAGGTAATTGAGAGTTTGGGAAATTGGGACTTTGAGAAATTTGGAC
The DNA here is from genome assembly GCA_945859555.1 of Megachile ligniseca. NCBI lineage: Eukaryota > Metazoa > Arthropoda > Insecta > Hymenoptera > Megachilidae > Megachile > Megachile ligniseca. Next base: position 7,463,440 of record OX243784.1, read on the forward strand.
TTGGGGTAATTGGGACTTTGGGAGATTGGGACTTTGGGAAATTGGAATTTTGAGAAATTTGGACTTGGGGTAATTGGGACTTCGGGAGATTGGGACTTTGGGAAAGTGGGACTTTGGGAGATTGGGACTTTGGGAAATTGGGACTTTGGGAAATTGGAATTTTGAGAAATTTGGACTTGGGGTAATTGGGACTTTGGGAGATTGGGACTTTGAGTAATTGGGACTTTGGGAAAGTGGGACTATGGGAAGTTGGAAATTTGGGAAATTGTTCTTTGAGAAATTGACACTGAGATAATTCATGACTTGGGAAGTTGGGACTTTAGCAAATAGCGAAATCGGGAAATTGGAAGATTGAGACTTTGAATACGACTAAACTACAACCCACAAAATTCTACAAATGAAATCTCGGTCCTAATTTTTCCAAGTAATTCCAGCTAAAAAAAATCGCTAAAAATCACCTACTTCACTAGCTAAAACCTCTTCCAAACAATACAAAAACATCCTCTCCCACCCTTGTAACAAAAGTACAACTCAACTCGATAAATTCATTCTCTCGCCAATAAGCCTTCACATTCCATTACGTATTTCCGTTGCCGATTCTCCCGAACAGAATCTCTTTAGCCATCCGCGAACAGTGTATAACCCAGCGATAATGATCAACCATCGAAAGCAATACGACTTTTATCTAAACTCTGTAAAGATCGAACGATGCAAGGCACACAAAGACCACAAGATACTTCGGATACTGACCAAATGATTCTGCACAATGAGAATAGTTTGAGGCAAGACCGGGGAACGTTTATCTTGCAGATAGCATCTGGCCGCCACCCTACGACTTCATGTTTGGCGACGATTGCGAGAAAGACGTCAATCGAAGCAACGATTCGACGATATTCAAGCGCTAGAAGCAAACGTACGAATGGTGGTTCGATTTCAGTGAAGTCTTGCAAAATTACTCGGAGTTACCCTCGCACGAGCACGCGATCAAACCTAACCCAGACGTAACCCACACCTGAGTTAATACCGTTAACGAATACTTGTGGACGTTGAAAATAATGCTTGAACGCTGAGCAGCCGAGTAAATTGGCGAACGAAGTGTACAGTCACGTGCGAGGATTTTTATTACCAAAACTAGGGAGGTATAGGGAAATTTTAGAGATTTTAGGCTTTGGGGAATTATAGGGAGGTTTAGGGAAATTTCAGGAAAAATTAATCTTATATCCTAGAAAAACCACAAAAAAAATTCTAAGAAAAAGAGAATTTAACGAAAGTTCTACTGATATCATAGGGAATTTGAGTCTTGTTCATATTACAGTGAAATCTAAGAAAACCCTAAAAGGGAGATTTTAAAGAAATTCTAAAAAGATCCCCTAAAAATTTCCCTTGTTAAAAAACCATTATTTCACGCGACTGTACATTAGCAAAACCTAACATATTATGTTGTTATTAATATTAACTTTCGACAATCTAATTTTCATTCGTTAATTAAAATTTTGTTTAATCGTTTGCCAGTATACTCGAAGCCTCTCAAACGATGCTTCCAGTGAAATGAATTTATAGATTGGATGTTGAATTTTGTAAATCGATGACGCGAGCAATTATGAACATTGTAATTCGTTAGTAGTAGTATAATAAACGATTAAATTATGAAAAGACCATATGGCAGTTTGCGTTCGAGACTTAATTCGCGTGGATCGTGTAAACGAATCGAACCGCGTCCGTCGTCAGGGACCGTTCGTGTTCTCTCATGTTGGCGTGAATTACGTGAAATACGAGAAGAAATAGGCGTTTCTTTTCCGTAACGATTATCGAGATTCCCGTTAGTACATTGGCTACGCGCCGACATCAATTCCATCAATGGCAATAATAAATAACGAGATTCGCGATATTCTCGCGCGTTTTACCTCTTCGTCATATTTTCTTTTTTTTTTTTTTTGTTCTTTTTGGAGTTTTTCGTATCTTGTTTTAAACATTACAGTCAGACACCGTGTCTCCGAGGATAAAACTTAACGACTAATTAGCGTTTCAAAAAAGAACACATTCATCTAGAGGATCTCGAAAGAACGTCTAACTCTCGATATATATTTACACAAACTTCTCGTGAGGATCACTTATCGTTTCGTTAAAGACAATAGTAGAAGAACAATCGCAAATCCTTTCATTCTGTTTTTTTCCCCCCGGTTTTCGAGACGCGTTCGCTCGAGAGGGAATCGTTACTTTATACATTATACAGATACTTAATCATACAATGAAATTCAGAATACTGCATACCGACAAAAGCAACCTCTTCACTTTTTCTTTCCCTATGCACGTTCGTTCTCTCTTGCCCGACGTTAATTTCGATTTTCGATGGTGGAAAAGCTGTACGATATGTCACTGTGTCCTCGTTTCCCGAATTGCCTTCATCCTGGACGAACATCGAACATATACACACACACGGAGAAAAATTTCTTGTTCCCATCGACTGTGAACAATCACGATCTCTTTTTGAATTCGTAGAACATCCTCAGTGCACGTTACTCTGGCTGCTTCGATTTACGCAATTATACATTATTTATACTTACATCGACTAGACGAATTGTACAATGCTTTTTCATTATTTTTTTTTTTTTTATTCATAGTAAAAGGTGGGAATAAACATTTTTCTCTCATTCCTCTTTCTCACTCTCTCTCTCTCTCTGTCGCTCGCTCTCGTTTCTTTAATTTCATTTAATACTAGCAATCTGTATAAAATATCCTCCGTATTCAAGATAATATGTACAGCACGCGAGAAACGCGTGCATATGTATAATAAAGTTTATTCTCTAGCGGTAATTCGTTCCCAAACTGCACACGCACGCTTTCCACAAAACTGTTATTTCCTTTTAACTTCGTTACTTTTTGTTCACATTCGCAAACGCGGTGGCTCGAGAATCGTCCGTTCAATGTAAAAAGGGCACTTGATCGAAATCAAAGAGACTTACAAACTCGCGATATCATCGCGTAAGGGGAAGGAAATGAATACGTTCGAAATAAACCGACCTCATTTTCCGATTGCGTGCTGCGATTAGTTGCGCGTTCATTTCGTTCGCGTTGTTTTCCTACACGCGACAATCGAATATCTTCAAACGATCCTCGTACAGTGTTCAGTATCGTATGTTTCTTTAGCGGGTACGGCGATATAGGGAGTGGGAATTATTATTCGCGTGAAAATATTTAGCATCATATTTTCACGTGTACCATCGTCACATGTAGAATTGCCACGGATTACTGCATGTTGAATTTCCACGCGATTAATTGCTACGTGTTATATCGCCAGGGGTTGAATTGCAACGTCTTATATTGCTACGTGTCGAATTCTCAGGTGGTACATTATCATTCGTCGAATTGTCATATGGTATATTATCACGTGTTATATCACCACGTTTCGACTTGACTCGCGTTATATCACCACGTTGATATCGTCACTCCCAATATCGACCCACAAAATTTCTCGTATATTCTGGTATAATGCATAACAATTCTCAAGTGCTGAACAGGGTTCCTATTTCCTATATCGCCATTTTCCCCGAACAAAAGCCCACCTTTCCATATACTGTACATCAACAACCGTTTACATTATCGGTAACCTCCATTCAAGAAAAACGAAGTACAAACGCGATAACGTCCATCGAAAAACACGCAAAGATTTTCGAAAAGATCTAATAACGATCGTTACGATACATTTAACCAAACGTTACGAATAAGTTGAAAAAACATTCTTTATTATCTATCCATACATTCCAGCGATGTTTCGGTCGTCGATTGCGTATCCGACAAGAAATATCATGATCGATATACGCATTCATAGATCACTGGTCTGCGTAAGACAAAAATGTCACACAGAGCTCTCTCTCTTGGCCATCACGATCGGGGTGCTCATTTTGCCGTCCTTTTGCGATTGGATGCAGCATTGACCGGGGATCCTTGCTTCTACGTCCTTGGTCAATAGAGTGCCACTCGGACAGGTCCTACTGACGACTCCCAAGCTGGTGTAGAGCATCGGAGGGCTCATCGTCATCGACATTGATTGAACGCTTTGGCTTGGCCAGTGTTGCCTTGGCAGAGTGCAGACACCGCTCTGATAGTCGTCACCCACCATTGGCTGGAACTAAAGTTTATCGATGTCGGATGATTGATGTTCTTTGAGCTACGAGCGATGCTATCCTCGGTGCATCGAATAATACCCTTATTACTTTCGTTATTTTATTTATTTTGCTTCGACGATGGGAGACGTTATTTTTCTTTTATGTTTTGTATGTTCTTTTGAAAATATGAAGTTTGAAAGTTATTGAAAATATTCTTTTTCTTAGTTATCAAGGGATAAAACCATGTTAAAATACATGGGATTATGTTCGAAAATTAGAAAAGTTATTTTTCACTTGTAAAATTAAAACCATTGCACGGGAATGCAATTAACTTTAAAGTAAATATATGTATATTCAAAACTTCCATACATAATAACACTGCAAATATTATCATATCTTTGTCCATACTTTCAGAACCATTAGTTTCAATTTCTCTTGAAATTATATTATAGGATTTTGCAGTCGTTTTGTGGAGCAATTCGAATCACATCGACAGAATGTGCACCCGAAAATGGTTACGGTTCAGACACTCGAGTTTGGCAATTTAGCAGGGGAAAGAGTTAAAATAAAGAGGGGTTGATTTTAGTTTGAAATGGCATAGTTGGAGGAATGAACTAGGAAGGATAATGATGAGAACGCGTTAGGGCAAATTGAACTTACGCTTTTGTGTTTCGTCGCCAGATTCGAGAACTCGTGCAACGGCATACCATTGCGAATGGTGCAATAGCCGACGTAACTTCCGTGACCGGAAGTAACTGTCGAGTGCTCCAGTAAACTTCTCGATGGCGATGTTTCGATCGTCGAAACTAGTCTCCTCTTTCTCAAATACTCCGACGGCTCGTCGCCTGCGCAATAATTAATCGAATTCGTTACAAATTTTGTTTAACCATATCACAAATGGTTCGTTGCAAGTTTAAATATGCGAAATGAATTTTCAAATTCAGAAATTTGGGAATTTAGAGACTTCAAAAATGTATAAAGGATATCCATAAATTCCAAAAGCTTAAAAACTTGGAATTAGAAGACTTAAAAAATGATAAATCTGTTAGCAACGCGATGACGTGGAAGTTTCACGAGGTGAATGCAAATGGCGGACGTTTAAACGATACGAGGCGCCAGGTAAAATATGGGCGTAAAGAGTTAATATTCCGAGCGAATCTGATTGAATAAGTCGGGGATAAAAAAGATGGTACGAACCAGTGATTTGCTGAGGTATAATATCAGGATTCTTCTCGTCGTTTTCGCTTATCTCACCGCTGCTCTCGAGTTTCCTGAAGGGGCTGCTAGGATGCTTCTCATCCGTGAGCAGACTGCTACCCTCGCGGAACCTCAGTTCACGTTGAATCGGAATGGTCTTCGTTTGTTTGCCGTGATCCTCCATCTGAGACTTGCTCTGTTCGTCCACTTGCGTGTGCTGAATCCTAAGTACCACCATCACTATCACACCGACGATGATCAACGCCGTCACCACGCCGATCATCACGCTCAGCATCGGCATTAATCTGTTGTTCTGCCTCGGCCTCTCTGAAATCGCATATTCGACGATTAAGGAAATTTCGCCTTTCATCCCCTAAATTCTACCTCGAAATTCTTACTCGAACAATTCCTCCAAATTACTTACTCTACTATTAGTCAGAAATAGTTCTTGTAATCTTTGAACGATTGACACGCTACAACCTTTCAAAATTTAAGAGATAAAAACCCTGCCAAAAAATCGTACATAAATAACTCCACATAAAATTGCATTTCCTTCAAAGAATCCGCATCAAAACAAAATTGCAAAGAATAACCGGTGAAATTTCGCAAAGCTCAACAAGAATAATTGCGTAGAGAATTAAATTTACAATCTTGCAATTTACAACATGAGCAAAGAATGAAACAAAGGTCATCCGTTCTTCCATGTTTTCGGAGTAAAATTACGGAGGCAAGGTAGAAACGTTCAGAAATAAAATACAGACTCTTGATTTACGTTTACCTGACTCGGAAGTTAATTGTTTTTCAGGTAGCCTCAAAGTGCCGGCCTGCACCACCATCGCCTCGCTGCGCCCTTTCTCGTTGTACGCGTAAATGCAGGCCTGATAAAGGGCGCCGGATTCTAGGTGTGTGACGCTGAAACGCGGCACGGGTGACGTTAGGTTGGCACGCAATTCCTGGCTGTTGCTTTCCCTTACTTCCAGAAGAAAGGATTGCTGAAGACCGCCGTTGAAACCCTCGGCGCATCGTATCGAGAACGAGTTGGTCGACGTGTTCGAAGTGGTGCAATTGTGAACCATGTCCGGTCGACCTGGTGCAGACAAGATTTTCATTCACTTCTATTCATGTACTCTTATTATTCGCTGATAAATGAGATTAATTGTGAAACCTCTACTGTTTCTTTCGACTTGCAAATATGTAGGGGATGTCGTATTTTAATATGTGGGCGATTTAGGGATATAAGGATGAGGAGATAGTGGAATATAGGGATTCAAAGATATTCTGATCTGAGAATAAAGAAATTTTTTAACTAAGGGATTTCGGAATTTAGAAACTTGGAAATTTGCAAATTGGAAAATTCTGAAATTCAAAAACTTGGGAATTTTTGAACTTGAAGATTTGTAAATTTAGAAAAATGGAAACTTAGGGTTCTAAATGTAGAATACGAAAATGTAAAGATCAGCGAATTCTGGTACTTGTGAAACTTGAAAATTAAAAAATTTTGAAACCTAAAAATTGAACCTAAAAATTTGAAAATTGGAACATTCAGAAACTTAAAAGTTTAATAACCGGAAAATCAAGGAATCGTATACCACCAATTACCCATCCCTACTTTAGTCCTCACAAAACTATATCATAAATAATAAGTACATTCCGATCGATTTGGCAAAAACTTTATTCATCATTTACGAGTGGAATATCCGCGAGAATATCGGTCCGTCATCGATACACAAATTGTTATCGAGAGGCACATTTCCCTAGCTCGATAATATCCCGAGTTTCCCCGGCGATTGTACGCGAAATGAAAATACTGTGGCAAATGGCGAGGAAATCACGACCGTATCGTAAATTCGACAATAACTCCAGAGCGGGAAATTTCGTTTCATCGAATGTGCGTGAAACGGATGGACTTTGTCGTTCAACTTTAGAGTTTTCTTACCATTCGATGCTTCCAGCTATTTTTATATTTTTACAATTTTGTTTGTTCAAGAAATTCGTTTGTGTATCGAACAGCTCCATCTTATTGAAACGTTCGCTTATGTTATTCTAAAATAACCGAGAAAATACTCGAGCTTTTCAATTTGTTTCACATTTATAAATATGAGTTGTATGGCTAATATAAAAATTATATTATTAATATATTATTATTAGCATTAATAATAAGAATATTTATTATTAATAATATGTATATGTATATATGTACATATATACAGTAGTGTTACAGTAGTAACACATACATAAAAGTGCGTATGTGACACCCTGGGAATGAATAATCCACAATAAATGCGTTAGCCTAAAAGCTCCAAATTAACCGACGAGATTACAAAATCCCATAAATCATTCGGTACCTTTCAACGCGTGTCGAAAATTAACAAGTAATCGATAAAGCGGTGAAACGTTCATTGAATCTTGAACCTATCCCTTTTCAGCCGATCATTTATTCAAAATCCTTTAAATACACTAATCGCTGACGACGTTAAAAGTTATTTGTCCTCGTTCCGAGAATAGCTTCGCGATTAAGAGACATTCAAAGCCCCGATGGAAGCGAAAGGATAAAGAACAAAGTTCATTACGGCTGGTCTATTAATATAACAGGAAGCCAGTGCATTAAAGATGTTCAATATCGGTAAATGGATCGAAGCAATGGACGGATACGGTGTTCCCTGATGGAGAGTAATTAAAAAATAATAAAAGTGGAGGAAAAAGACAGAATGGTCGATTCGCGTGGCTGCAGGGTATTCCAGAGTAATTTCATTCGAAATATTAGATTGGTTAACAAGGGTAGTGCAAGACCTTTCGGACGGGGTTCAAACTGTGTACAATTATGGTACCCCTTGAATAATTTTGTAAGATCACTTTTGTGAAATTTTTGTAAAATTTGTGAGAAAGCTTATAATTCTGGCGGTTAGGGTAAATTTGTAGGTTATGTGATATTTTATTATTGGTAAGAAAAGACTGAGTTTTGTAAGTTTGGGGAATTAGAATTTGGAAAATTACTAATTTGGGAACATGCAAACCTAAAAAATTTAGTGACATATTTCTTGAAAAATTTGACGATGTCAACTTGAAAAATGACTAAAGTACTTATTCAAAAAATTTGAAAATAACACCACAAAAATTGAGCTTCGAAAAAGCTTACTAATTTGCAAATTCCGAAACATGAACACCGGAGAGTTGAAGAATGAAAAAATGTACAAACTAACAATTTTAAAGCTTAATAAATAGGAAAATAACGAGTTACAAAAGCCGTACTTTTTCTTGCGTCAACGCAAACAAGAGCAAAATTTTCCCGGTTGAAACTTAGTTTCCACAGCTGCCGGCTATCTTTGCTTCAAAATGCAAGAGTGATATAAATGTTTCCCGCTAATCACAACAGCTTTCTTGTTCCCTGAAGAACGGTCTTTGGAAAAATGTACAAACAGGAATAATATTAAAATTCTTTGAAAAGGAATAATGAGAAACATACACATCAAAGCATGAAAACATTCGTATTTACATATTCATTCCGGTATTCCGGAGATAATTACTTGTCCAAATCAAGCGTCACGGTTTTCCATTTATTTCCGCTCGCAACTTTCCCCAATCTCCCGTTTATCCCTTTGAACGCGAAAGTTACTAGCACGAAATCCACGGTAAAAATACGGGGGTGTAAAAATCCAGCGGATAAATAGATTTACGCTTAACGAAGATTCAAATACCTTTAAGCCGGGCTATTTTCCGCATTTTCGGTCATCCAACTATCAGATCGTTTCGGCAGATCGATGGATACATTCGTTACAGGAAAAAAAGGGGGTCATTCGCATATATACGAGTTGCACACAAACGCGATAACGAACTTCCATTTTAATCCTCGAACTTCTCGATTTCGCGCTCGGGGATTGTCGCTTTTGAAAAGTCAGCAACCGGGATTTTTTTTTAATTACTCTCAACTACCGACGTTTCGCTTTAGATATTTTGTTAAGTCCACTTCGAGTTATAACTTCTCTTCCACGCGTTGTATCGAATTCTTTTTGTCATCGGGTATTCAGAGGGTTGCAAATTTAATTTTTCGATTTTACTTAAACCATTGCCAATTGATGTAATTTCATCAGAAAAATGGTATTATATAAAATTTGTACAGGCATGTAATTGTGTATAATAGTATACGTATGAGACGTATGATATATTTTTGTATGACAATATATGTATATAGATCGTTTTGTAATAATACTTTCATGTATACAGTCTATATAACAGTATCTGTATTATAACAATATCATAATAAATGCGTTATAACAATATCATTATACACAATATACATACAAGATGTGTATAGAAACATAGAGTCCTGTATTGACCGAACGGATCTAGTGGCGCAAACTGCCCCCCGAAAGATTTAACGACAGATGAAAATTGCAGTCGCGTGACGGACGATTTCCCCCATTTTGTCATGTTCCTGTTTACAATCGATCGAACCGGAGAGAACAACGGAACCGGCGCGTTACATTGTCCGAATATTGAGTTTCACGGTCGACAGGAATTTCCATGATCGAATTACCACATAAAGATACCTCACCGGCCGGTATGATGTGATAGACACAGGGCACTTGTTGATGTCCAATTCGATTGGTGGCCCAGCAGAGCAACGTGCCGTAATCCAATTCCGTCATGGGTGTGTACGAAACGATCGAGGATGTGCCGGCCCTGGCGATATGACCGGCGGCCACGTCGATACTCTCGGCGGAATTGTTGAACGTCCAACGGAACTGTACCTCCGGTGGATTCGCGTCCACCTGGCAGGATATGTTTGCCTTTTCTTGTTTCGCCACGTTGTGCACCTTCGATTGATTTGGCTTGCAAGTTGGCGCGACTGAAATCATACGTCGTACGATTAAATAGAAATTTTGTTGGTCACGCGGTGGATGTGGGATAACAGAATGCACCGATATGGGGATGTAAAAAGTTGACGATTATGGGGATGTCAGAAACTGACAATCTAGGTGTATGGGTATTTGGAAGAAACTGGAGATCTAGTGATCTAGGAGTCTAGGTTTACAACGGGACTACAGATCTAGGTATTTGATAAAGTAACACTATATGTACTATATGTATCACAGATGCACATCCATGTTTGCCTTTCATGATATAAATAAATAATTACGCTACATTAAGTACTTTGTCATACGCACACATTACGTTCAAATAAAATGGAGAACTTTCTCCGTCCCCTTCGGTGTTGTATCCAACGCAAGTATAATTTCCCGCGCTTTTACGATCGACTCCCTGCAACACCAGGCTCTGATTGCTGATTATGATTCCCTGTGTGACGTTGTGGTGAAGAGTCTTGCCCTGTAACGAATGATTTATGATCATTTTTTATGCTGACAATAAAAGAGGTTCAGGTGGATGGGTATAATTGATGTATGCTTGTCTATTCAATGGAGGATCAATATTGGTATCATTAATTAGAAGACGACACGGGTATAAAGTCTTTTTTATCGAATTATACTGGGAATATAGACGATCTGTTCTTTCAAATTCAAGAACTTGCACATTTCCAAGTGATAAATTTCTAGAACTCAAAGATGTCCAGATCTATAATTTGAGATACTTGTAAATTTCTTCAGTTAAAAATTCTCGGATTTCCACATTCACATACTTCTAAATTTTCAAGTAATAAATTTCTTCAATCCAAAAATTCACAGATTACTAAATTGATAAACTTGCAAATTTTTAAATTTCCAAATACAAAATTCACAGAATTTCCATTTCCCTACCTTCATATATCTCAAAGAAATCTAAATAAACCCGAACCGTTCAATTTAAGGAACTGCCTAATAAATCGTCGAAACTATGAAATTCCGTATTGCGAATGAAATCATCTGAGCATTCGAAATGCGTCGGAAAGTTGGATACAGCCCAGTTACCGAGACTCGGTTTTCTTATTCAGATTACAATGCAACTCCGATAACAACACGTCTATCGAGACTTTTCCAGTTCGCGTTACAGCCTCGAGCTCTCGTTTGCCTCCCTTTCTTCGATTACCGTTACAAACAAGCTCCGCGGGGCTGTGTGTCTTTTCATCTCGTGAAACTAATTTAAACAAAGCCTGTTTTCTCGGGGATCAAAAAGTTTCATGGAAGTGGCCCAACCGTTGTATCCTTCCAAAAAGTTCCTCGTTTACGAGCCTCGCGCGAAAGAATCCGACCACCGACCTATCAGCGTAAAAAAAAAAAACGGAAACGCGAACTTACGGCGAACAAGGTGTTCAAAGTTCCGCGATAACTTTGATCGTGGGAACCGAGTCCCTTTATCTTGTTGTATACTCGAAGCGATGTACTCGAAGAATGTACACGTGTCCGTGTATAGATATTTCTCATGGGTTGTTGCAAAATGTAATGATATCCTCTGTTTCGCATTCTATCATAGACAATGTTCTATCGATAACTCGTTGACTCAGATGGTCATGATCGCATAGCAATAATTCATTGTTGCTTATTCGTTACTAGTAAAACTTCGTATAATTTCAAGTTTCCTTTGCAATTTCTCAAATTCTCGAATTTCTCAAACCTACCATTTGAATTTCCGAAATTTTATAATTTTATGTAGGATACTGCATTATTCGTAATCTTTTTGCAAATATCCCCAAAGATGATCAGAACACAAATAATACTTCAAAACACGAATGACGAATTATCAGTAGTTATTAATATTTATTTTAATAATGTAACCTAACCATATGGATAGAATATGTAACATAACTCACCATGTGTCTCCACTCCACCTTGTAAACCGATGGTTCAGCGCGAATCAAGCAATCAAAGTACACGTCGGTGCCCTCTCGGATAGCATTAGGGTTCAACGAGGTGCCCAGTTGTATCCGCGTTTCCGGCGTGTCTGCGCAGATAAAAGGCGGTCAGAGGTCAATAAGTCACGGGATCAGCGAAATAATCGTAACAGATCAAGCACACCTATCGAGCAGTGTGTCTTTAATACGCTTACACTGTATCTCCAGCATCCAGCCGTCCTCGATCGGCTCGGTTCCCATGATTGGATTTTCAGCCCGACACGACAAGTGTTTGCCAGCATCTGCTTTGGTCGCCATGAAAGATAAGATGCTGGTGGTCGTGTTCCCATCCCCGGAAGTCTGTAACAACGTTGTGATAACTTTAACGTTAATGTCTAAAGACTCCTGGAGGTATAAGAATAGAACGGATAGACTATAAAATGGCGGCGTAAAACGTGCTGCACTTGCCTGTGACGCAAACACATTCATTTCTTAGTATTCTTATGGTCTTTTAGGACTTTGCTTGTTTAAGGATATGTTCTTCTAGCGTTTAACTTTTATCAGATGCTTTGACAAGTGACTCCTACTGACTGCTACTAATTTTACTCGAATTTTTAATTCGCTTTAAATTCATTCGATTTGGAGTTCAAGTCTAATTTGCATGGTCGATTGCATAATACTATATTGACGTAACATTTCAGTTTTCCTTGTCTGTTTGAATATTAGCTCATAAAACATTTTTGCAAGTATCAGAAACCCTTTGTACTCAAAGATTTTGTCATTTAAAGTGTCCGAGTTACAGTTATGATAGAATTGTCAGTTTCATATTAAATTGATAACATTTCCGTGAACATTTCCATCGTGAATGTACGCTTTCGAGTTTTACCGCCACACGAGGTCATTATTTTGCCTCGTCTCGAATTATATCGAACGTAAATGTGCGAAACGTCAATTTAGAAGACAAAGAGCTCTAAAATTGTATGGAGAAGCGACCGGGTTCGTTTTCACAACGTTTCGCTATGTTCTTTTTAGCCGCGGACGATAAAGTCGAGGTGTAACGAGGTTCGGTCCATGCCACGGTAGGCTTAGAAATGGCGGACTACGAGCGTGTTATTCTGCGGAAATGGCTTAGTTTAGAGTTTCCCTAGTTTAAAGTGTCCATAGACTTCAGTAGTTTGCAGCGGATCTGTTTAGTTTTATGGCACACTTTACGACGGGGAACTTCAGAAAATTGACCTGTATTTGTATCTGTCCTAAATGCTTCGAATTTATTCTACTTATTTGTTACAATCATTTTCTCTGATTTCTCTTTTCTTTTAATACAAGATACCGTTAAATACGAAAAAGAGTTTTAAATAAAATTACTGTCTTTCATTTTAATACAAGATGTATATTTGTTGTCATAATTTTACAAATATTTATGGAAAAGATGATTAATAAATTTGTCAGGAAAAAGAATTTCAAATAAAAGTTACTCTGTCTCGTGTCAGACATTTTGTATTCTTCAAGCAGAAGATATAAAAAGTCAGAAATGTTGACGTTGATCAATGTCCGTTCGCAATGAAATTCTTTCGTCGATTCAATTATTTGTATCGTCTTTGTACGGGCAATATTTTGACGAGGAAGAAGAAGAAGCAGACGAAGAGCAGTGGGTATCCGGTGATTTATCGTTAGGAAAAATTACGAAACTTCACCACCACTTTTTCCCCATTATCGTCCGCTACAGTAATAAAGCAATATGTTATCATTAACCACGATCGTATTGATCGGGTGCTTTGCAGAAATTGCTTTTATTAGCTGTATTTTAGTATCACGTGAGTTCTTTTTACATCGAAATTAGACAGATCGTTATTAGTTATGATTTTGAGAGATTAGGTATTAAGGCTGGGACATTTTTATATTTATGAATTTTCAAGTTTCTGTATTTTTATATTTTCAAAATTTCACATTTACAAATTTTACTTTTTTAATATTTGCCAAATTGACAAATTTCTGAATTGTCAATTTCTGAAATACCAAGTTTTGTAATATCAAAATTTCCAATTTCTCTAATTTTCAAATCTTAAAAATTCCAATCTTGGAAGATCTCAAATTCACAAATTCTCGAATTTCCTTAATTTCCCAAATTTCTCCAATTTCCTAAATTTTCTAAATTTCCTAAATTTCCCAAATTTCCAACCTCAGACATAAAAAATTTTCCAACCAAAAATCATGGAACTATTTCCGCAGTAGATCCAAAAAATGTCACATTCCAATTTTCAACAAAGGAAAATTATATTTCGCAGATCCTTCGTCCCCGTTCAATCTCGGCAAAGTACACAAAAACATTAATTTCACGGTTCGAGTTTCGAGTCACCGGAAGCTGGAAAATTGAATTAGATTGCAGTTTGTTATTTAATTTTTACCGAGGTTCACGCGAAACCCCGATCAAAATACAAATATTTGAGACACGAAAATTGAGGAGGGACGGAGAAAGGTGAAACGGCTGTCAGGAAGGAAAACGGGAAAAATATAGTTCCAAAGACGATGCTCCACCAAGCTGCCTCCTTTTTTCTTCTTTGCTTTCATAAGAAAGTTAAACAAAAGAGGATGAGGCGTAAGGAGAAATACGAGGAGGTATAATCTATAGTACGCCAAAGAAAGCGAGATCGTTCTTTTCCTTCTTCCGTTCTCGTTTCCCCTCTTTTTTTCTTCTTCTTTCTCTTCATGTAATCTTACAGTTTGGAAAGTTTCGTATTGCTCGTTTCGTTTTCACGCTCACGCATTTAATCCGACGGAAATACTCTGTTCGAATTGACAGGCAATTTCGGACATTTTCTGGACCATAACGTCGATATCTATTGAGCTTTGTAATAATTTATGGATAAGAAGTTGCGAAAAGTTCAATTAACGTCATCGCTTGGTAGCAAAGTTTTATGAAGAGTCCTTTCATCTGCGACAATTTGTGTAAATTATCGTGTTTCGAAGGTCTTTGTAACGGAGGAAATTTGATCGATTAATTGTCTTTTAAGTCTTTCAACGCTGTGAAATTGTTGGAGGTGCTTTTAATTACTGGGGGTTATTGTACTTTCGAGGGATACAAATTTACAATTATTCAGGATGGCAGGATCTCAAATTTTTATATTTTTGGATTTTCAGTATTCAGATTTTTAGGTTTTCAATTTTCAGATTTTTAATTTTCCGAATTTCTGGATCGTCAATTCCCAAATTTTCAATTTTTAATTTTCCAAATTTCTAGATTGTAAATTCCCAAATTCCCACATCCCCAAATTCTCAAATTCCCAAGTTTCTAAATTTGAATTTCAAAATTTTCCAATTCGCACATTTAAATTTCCATCTTTACAAGTTTCCAAATTCTCAAATGGTAAATTGTCAAATTTCCATATTTCTATTCCCCAAATTTCCAAATTTTTAAATCTCCAACTTCCCCACCGCAAAAGTCCCTAAATCACCCCTAACACTATACATACAAATACCATTCCCTACATCCAAAGGTCAAATCCCGCACAAAAGTCATAATTAAATCAATGACGATACTACTTAATTTCCTTTAATTATGCAACTGTGGAGCATCGTTATCGTGTCACCGGTTCACTTCGATTTAAATTATTCGTCGTCTAATGGCGCTTTTAACGTGGCTTAAGCCTTGGTCCCACGATAACGATTCCCTCGCACGCTATCGCACCAACCACACACGACACAACACTGCGTTACATGCATGGAACACCTATTTTACGGCTCCTTTAAGGCTACCTTCGTATTCAACCACCATTACAAATTCTGTTCAAAGTACGCTCCAAAGAGAATAAATCGAATCTTGTGCCACCCCTTTTTCACCCTCTTCGGATATCACATTTATTGCCCTCGCTATTCGTTCGAATATTTTTATTTCATGAAGAATCCACGTTTTTAGTACTGTATTTTTTATGTTCGTTAATACATTTTTTATATTAGAGAAAGTATTTGATGAGGTTGGAGTGAGAGAATATTTCATTGATTTATATGTGGTGGGTAATGTATTGCACATGTGTGGAATTGTAGTATGTAATTTATAATACAGTATAATGTGTAGTAATTTGTAATACAAAGTTTGATAGATTGATGAGTGTTGTAAATATCTAATTTCCAAATTCTCAAATTTGGCAATTTTTAAATTTTCGAGATTCCAAGCTTCCAATTTTGTAAATTTCTAAATTTTAAAAAATCTAGATTTGTAAATTTTCAAATTACTAAATCTCTAAATCTCCAAATTTGCACATTTCCAAGTTTCTAAATCTCCAAATCTAAAAATTTGCAAATTTCCAAATTTCCAAGTTTCTAAATTACCAAATTACCAAATTTCCAAATTTCTAAATTTCCAAATCTCAAAATCTCCAAATCCCAAAATCTCCAAATCCCCAAATTCCCAAATTCCCAAATCTAAAAAGTTCCATCTTTCCAAATCCCAAATTTCAAACTCCAAATCCTGAAATTCCCAGATCTCTACCTTTCCTAAATTCCACATTTACCTTTCCAACTTCCTAATTTCCAAATTACGTAACTTTCCAACGCAAATGTAATTCGCTTGTAACTATACAGTAGTGTACTTACGGTCTCCTTGGATTCCACTAAACGCTGTCCGTTCCTCCACCATGTAACAGTGGCTGGCGGTCTGGATCCGGAAGTGGTGCACACCAGCTCGTACCTCTTGCCCGCGGACAACGGCTGGTTCGATCCGATTATCTTCACGTCCAACGGGCTGACTGCAAGTTCGGTCGTTTGCACGGCATTAATTTCGTGTTCGAGAGCAAAAGCGTGTGTTAATGTGTGCGGGGGATGATGGACGATTTCGGTTTTATCGTATTAAATCGCGGATTAATCCTTCGGCTAACCGGAAATCCGGACCGTTAACAAAATGGTATACGCCAATCGCTTCATCGTTATATTTTACAAATTACGCTTATAATGAACGCTACGGTCAAATTCTGCACAATTATTCACCTTTTTTACACCGTTTAATCAAATATTTATCGGATCGTCATTCATAATGGGGTTTCCTAACTTTCGTTCCTTAACTGAGCTACGTTAGATTGAGATAGGTTATGTGTGCTACTTCATGTGAACTTATTCTTTGCTATGTTAGATCAGGCCAGAATAGATCACCTCATTCTGAGCCATGATTATGTCTGGATAATTTGTCACTCTGAACAACGTTGCACTTTAAAAGATGCATGAAGAATATTGTTTTACTACATCAAACCCCTCGACCATACAGTTGAACAGTAATGAATGGATTATTCCGACAGGCTATACGTACCGTTGTAATAAGCGATTGTACAGAGGTGCAAAAGTGGAACGGAAGAGGATGGAGTAAGGAGAACAGGATGGTGTATTATCAGACGAGAATAGTGGGTCGGTATCTGACTTTGAGTGTAGAACGTAGTGATATGCAGGCAAGTAGAATACGACCGCACATATCTTACAGGAAGGCTGCTCTGTTTGACAAGTAGAACAAGTCAATCAATAATCGGACAAACCCGCGTTTCAGGACTATCATATTTCACGTTTTTCTTTCTTCCCTTCGAAATCTCGTTACTAGGTCATCGTCTTCGGACGCGTTGTTGTTTTGCTACGTGGATAATTGTTTGCAATATTGAATATCGATTCCTCAACCGTTGTTTTTCCATTACTTTTTCCGAGGCGTACTTCCATGCCCTATATCAAGGTACAACGCGATAATGCAGTAACTCGATTTAAAATTGATCAATCTTGCCTGCTTAACACTCTTACTTATTTCTCGTTGAAGGGGTTCTACTGGTTAGCAATCGCTTTATCGAGTTAGCAGGTACGCAGAATAATTGGAATCAATACTTTAATACATTATCTATCTTGGTTCAAACATTCAGGACTTTCATTTTTTAATTATACGTACAAGGTGTTTCACAATTACTCTTGGAAATGTAGATTCTGAACTTTTTCCTTTGCAAAATTCAGGTTTGATGCTGCCTTTTTAAATCATTAAGGATCAAATCAAATTCGTAAAGAGGTATCAGACAGTCCAAAACAAATGTTCTAATAGAACGTTATGTAATATATTCGTCGTACTCTGTTGACAACAGATATTTAAGTAAGGTGACAGTATAGAACGTCAATCTCCAGGTACCGTGCAGAGTTGAACGACCCTCGAGCGTACATTTACGTCGGTAGCCCGAACTTAATTCCCCGAGACACGAGTTCGAAACAGATGAACGAGGTAGCCCGTAATTAATCGTCGTTCCATTAAATTCTCGCGCAAAATCGGCGATAACGTCGCGGGACGAAAATTACGTACGCCTTAGAACCGTGTTCCTCCTTTCTCCGACCTTACTTTTCTTTCTTTCCATCTCACGCGACAGTCTAGCGACATGCACCGTTACAGGACCGTGTAGTTACCAGTGCGACAAATTGACATTGATAAATTCTCTTTGTTATAAAGCGATACATCATTGCTGCCAGCCCGTAGCTGCCTTTGCCCGCCTGGCGAATCGAGTTATTCAGAAAATTGCTCTTCCACTTCCGGACTCGTTTTTCTTGCGTTTCTTTCGTGTTGCTGCGTCAACCTTTATTTCGTGCAATTTCGAGATTCTCTCTGAGGAATCGAAGCTAGAAATTTTATTGTCGAGGGATGTGAGAGGATATTTGGGGATTCGAGAATTTTGGGATGTAGGGGTTCGAGAATATGGAGATTTTGGGGTGTGGGATTTTGGGGATGTGGGATTTTGGGATGTGAGATTTTGGGGATGTGGAGATTTAGGGATGTGGGGATTTGGGGATGTGAGATTGTGGGAATGTGGGATTTTGAGGATGTGGGAATTTGGGGTTGTAGGGATTTGGGGATATAGGGATTTGGGGTATAGGGATTTAGAAATGTAGGCTTTTGGAGATGTAAGGATTTGGGAATGTAGGAATTTGAGGATTTATAGATTTGGTATGTAGAGATTAGGGATGTAAGCATTTGGAATATATCATATGTACATATATCCATAAGCATGTGGAGATTTGAGGATATAAGAATTTTGGATGCATTGATTTTGAAATATAGAGATTTGAGACCTATATATTTGGGATGCAGGAATTTAGAACATATGGATTTAGTACGTGGGGATTTAAAGATGTCGGAATTTAAGGATGTAAGGATTTCGATATGTACGTATTTGTGATGTAGGATTTTGTATGACCTCTCGAGACCCTCATAAAGATTTCATCTACTTACATTTTTTTGTTTAATTAACCTATAAATATCTGAATGTACAGTTGATTGGAAATATCAGACTATAACAATGCACCATTTGCAGTCACAGAATAACGAAAATTGAATGTAATTAAATTCTGCCGTCATCTCGCTTTTCGATTTTAATTCGTTAATGGCTACTCTGCCGACGACACTTATGACGAACAAGCTACTGGCACAAAATTTTCCAATTTTCTAAAAATAATATATCAATCATAAAAACATTTCCATTACCAAATGAGAAGTGATTGTTTTCCATTTGCCAAATAAAGCTGTCTAAAATGCACGGACAACATTTTGTAGAAACGGAATGAAAAATGTTGTTCTTTCATCGAGATTAAACAGAATGGCGGTTAAACGTTGACCGATCGCCACCCCATTGCGTTTCCGTCGAGATTGCGGAACAGCAATGGATGTTTCTGTCGTTTCTCCTCGGTAAGGATGATGGAGCATCTCTTTAACCATAATTGGCTTCAATCACAAAAGGGAGCGTCTCTGATCTTCAATCATTGTGTATCTCATAAATTCGTAACAGACACCAGGGCGTATCAATTTTAATAAATCCTTCGACCGTCGGGTTCACGTATTGCGCATTCAGATCGTGCTAAGATGGAGTATAATTTGTCATCCGACGTCTCAGATATCTTGTAAAAATACTTTGTTCGATTCTTTTCTTTCTGTTGCACTTTTATCGAATAGGATCAAGTTTGATCTATGATCAAATAAATCACTTATTCGTTATATTAATATATTTCAGTAATTACATTTTTAAATCCACTGCATTTTACTAACGTGATTATTTTGTTAGGTACTAACGTTCTTCACTTTACATCACACTTATTTTTTTAGTGTAACTGTTCAGGTAAAGTTACTGACGCACCCCATGCGTCATATGCAAGGATCATTCATTCATAAATGACTGCAATTGTACGCTACGTTGACCAATAATATTTCGAATACTTCTTTTGTACCAAACTTCAGAGAGTTCTTATTAACGTCTCTATAATTTGTAATGTGTTTGGCCGCCATTACAAGAGAAGTGTTTACAAAGAAAGTTCAGAAGCTGTTATAAGCATTGAAGTTGATTAATCCTCGTGTGTTTGTTTTCAGTACTATCGTTCGATGTCTCGTAACCCAAGCAAACCGCGTTATGTCATCGAAATGCTCGTCGTGTGCAGCGGTATCGCTCGAACGGGGAGAAATAATCGATGAAATTTCATCAGGGCGTCGAAACACGCGTCGAAACAACAAGAATCTCGAGCACGAACGATCCTCGAATTGGCAGCGTAAAAAGGGGTTGGGTCAGTGGCGGATGCGGTCAGAGACCGGCCAATATTTCAAATATTCCATTCCGTAGCCAGCAGCCGCGAGGGAATAGGCCTGCTTCCCTTCAGAGCTGTGGCTTAGGTTAATTTACATGACTTGCATCGGGCTAATTCGAGCGACGGTCGATAGAGCCGGCTAAAGGGGTTAAAACGATGTTTACTTTATTATGTAATCACCAGAAAGCTTCATATCGATGCAGAAATGCCGGAAGCTGCCGCATAAACTCCTTACGCATCAGCATATTGCATGTCATTCTTAATATAAACTTTACTGCCAATCAGCGAAGAACGACCAATTTTAAAACATCGAAAGTTCGTCGCCATTTTGAAACACATGGAAGTATCACAAAATGGCGGCCGTGACGTCAATTTTCGAAGTACAACGAAGTGGATCACGAATTATATAAAATACTTGATATAATTATAGAATATTTTATACAAGTTTTACAGAGTATAGCAGGATAATATATATAAGCTAGTTTTGATAGGATTTGAGCGTTCAAATACCCAGAATCACGCTTTCAACGAATCACGAAGCGAATTAGTATTCTTTCTTTGTACCAGGTAAAGTACGAAAAGAATATTAACGGTGTCACGGATAAAGCGCTGGTATTTAATCTTCTTTTGCGACTCAGACGACGTTTCTCCTACCATAAATTAATATCTCCGAGAAAGAACAACTCGAGACTCCATTAAGCGGCCCTGGAAGGACTCTGAAAGTCTTTATGAAGCTTTGCAACTCCGAAAAAGGGCAATTTCGAATTCCATAAGAGAACGAGACTGGATTTAGAAAACTTGTTGCAACCCGGCTCGAAGTTGAGGTATCTTCCTCTTCGTGGCTGTGTACTTTATCCACTGAAGCAACAGCTAGTAACTAATACCGTTGTTTTCACAATTCCTCTCAACTATTTGTTTGTCCTCGTTTATCGCACTTACACGATTCTTTCTATCTACTTTTTGTTTTGGGGTATATTACCCCCATTCTTTATACGCTGTCTTGAGTGTCCGATGTTTTCTCGGTGGCTCCTGTCTTTTTTCCATTACAAACTCATCAATTTTTATTTTCGTCTCTTTTTCTTGGGGCGAGGTCATTCATCAGTCTTTTCGTACAATTTTATTCTCGTTTTGCGAAGTTGGGGGAGTTGGGAAAGTTAGAAGTTTTAGGGTGGGAAATTTGGGGAAAGTGAGGTTATGGGAAATTTGTGCTACGGGAAATTGGTATTTAGAGAGGTTGCAAGTTTAGATAATTGGAACATTGGAAAAATAGTTGTTAGGAAAATTGGAAATTTGGGAAATTTAAACAATGTGAAATTGGAATTTTGGGAAATTAAAAGCTTGGGAAATTGGAACTTTGGAAAATGGGAAATTTAGAAAATTGGAACTTTGGGAAATTTCAACGTTGGGAAATTAGAACCTTGGGAAATTAGAACTTTGGGAAATTAGAACTTTGGGAAATTAGAACCTTGGGAAATTGTAACTTTGGGAAATTAAAAGCTTGGGAAATTGGAACTTTGGAAAATGGGAAATTTAGGAAATTGGAACTTTGGGAAAATAAAATCTTGGGAAATTGGAACGTTGGGAAATTAGAACTTTGGGAACTTAGAAGCTTGGAAAATTGGAACTTAGGGGAATTGAAGTCTTGGGATATTAGAAAATTGAGAAATTGAATCTC
This sequence comes from Megachile ligniseca, assembly GCA_945859555.1. Classification (NCBI taxonomy): domain Eukaryota; kingdom Metazoa; phylum Arthropoda; class Insecta; order Hymenoptera; family Megachilidae; genus Megachile; species Megachile ligniseca. Next base: position 7,485,752 of record OX243784.1, read on the forward strand.
AGCAAAAATAAAATCTGCCACGAACTGTCCAACCACAAAAATATTCAAAACATCATTTAGAGTATAAAATGCCGCAAAACACAAGGCTTTCGCGGTTCATCGTAACAGATTGAGATCGTCCATCCGCGTTTCCGCACGGCAAGAAATCTGACAAAGGCGGAAGAGCTAACCAGAGGCTTTCCATGCAGAGATGTTCTATCTGCTCGCATGGAAACGTCCATCGTGCGAGCGGCGAAATCGAGACGTATAACGCCTATTGTTCCCGTGGAGAGTCGTGGTAGCTGGTCGTTGCGGAGGCTGCCGGTATCGTCGACAGAAGCGAGGAAATTTGCTTTACGCAACGGGGCGTATCGCGGTCGCTTCGTGACATTTCGCATTCAACTTTTCCTTTTGTGGTTTCTGGTGCTCTGCACGCCACGCCCGGAAGCCGCGCGAACGTTTCCTGTCACCTTCCTCGGCGTCGAGCCGGCGCGCGTGCACGCACAAAACCTTTCCCCTTTGTCGATCAATTCAACCAACGACACCGTCGGGGTCCTCAACTTTTGCCTTTTCACCAATTTATTTTTTTTTTTTCGCTGTACAACTACTCCTAGAAACCCGTGCTCGTTGTCGCGAAATATTCTGCGCAATTATCATAACGTTTGCGAGGAGATTCACGAAATTGTTGTGTTTGAGGGAGTTGAAGATGTAATATATCTTAATGTTTTTGATATTTGTTATTCAATGTTTAGTTGCAAATATACTGATGGTTTCTTTGGAAGACGCATAAGGTGCGTCAGAGACTGTAGTGCATAGGTTATATAGGACATAGATTAGTGCATAGATTAAAATTCCGTAATATTGTATTTATTAGTATGTAGTCAAAAAATGGTTCGTAAATTGCATAAAAAATAATGTACCAATTATGCACAGAAAAAGTAATTTACAAAACTGCAAGATTCAGCACATTCCATTTGCACCGCAGAGTAATTAAAAATTCCGTCAAAAAATTAACCGAAAAATAATTGAATACAAGCTCTGCTGGCTTTTGCATAATTGTTCATTTTACTGGCAGCTGGAATTAACTGCAAGTGAGCAAACACACAAAGAAATTGCTCCGAAAAACATACCTTGAACCCGACACAATTTTGCATTACTTCGTTATGTTTCGGTGAAAGACGTACGCTTTCATTTCCACCTTGTCTCCTCCGATAATTCCGATTGACCTCATGTCGAGAACCGTTTAAATTTAATCAGCGTTTCTTTCTTTTTTTTTTTTATTTCCAGCAGCAATACCACATCCACTGTTACGACTCGTGTACTGGCTGCGGTTTGTCCGAGTTACGAGGCCAAAATAAATTTAATCCAGCAATTTCAGCTGCTAGCTCGCTCTCTCGTCGCGTTAACACGACCGTGCCCGTTGAAATGTAGATACTCTTTGAAACACGAGATCCGTGTGTGTGCATTGTTGTTATTTAAGTACACGCGCTAAATTCTCGTAACAGAGATCCGTTTTTCATCCAGCGCCATTTCTACCGCTATATATATCCCTACTTCGTACCGTCACCAAATTATTTTCCCATTTTACGGAACGCGAAATGTACTGCCATTTCTAAACGTTTAGAGAAACGGTACGCACAAATGGAAATAGACGGAGCAGGTTTCACCTATCGTTTATTATAAAATTATGATTAACTTTGTATTACAGTATTTTATAACTTACAGCTTATAATTACTCCATATTTTTGATTTGTTTAATTATAGATGTTAATTTTGAGAAATTGTTATAACTTTTTTAATGTTGTTTATTAACCAGTAGAACTTTATTGATAAATAAAGAATATTGTACAAGTCATGTACCTAACACTTTTTATATTATCGTTAACAGTTTCAAGCTTTATCCAATGATAAAGTGCAAGTTATGTTAGTCTCTCAAATGGTTTTAATTCATGAGCAGGAAGGATTCCCTTCTAAATTAGGTTAGTGATTCCTAATCTGATTCAGACGAAACTAGGTTAGGTTAAATCCTATCAAGTTCAGTTCAAAGGAATTAGGACTGCAATATCAAAAGGGTGTTTTCAACAAAGCAGAGAAAGGGACATATCAATAAAAGTAGAAATAATCATAAAAATGATTACAAATATAAGGAAATAAATACTATTATGCATTTTAACTCACAGTATGGAAATTTTAGTCACCTCTAATTCTACTCACCCTCAAATCTTACAACCAACTACACATCTAAATACTCGAGTCTAATCACCTCCTAACAAATTATTATTATACAACTACTACCATACTGTATTACTATAATAAATCTCAGTACACTCACACATCCCATTTGTCCACCACCAATCTTCCCCTCGACCCAAACAAAAAACACCAACCAAAGGTAAGTCCGACCTAGCCTTCAGACTCCATAAAGGTCAAACTCTAATTCAATTCATAGAACCCGTAGAAAGGACGATGTGATCCCCAAGGAAGAAGGTTTCTGAGAGACGACATGATACGCGAAAGAAAATCAATTACAGGAAGCCATGACTCATTTCGAAACATAGAAAGCCTCATATAATTTGATGACATAGTTTAAAGCCTGACACAGTTTCATAAGATGACATGTTTTTCCAGGTGATGGTTATACATCAATTTAAAACAGGTCTGCGTACGTGTTTCATTACTCTCTTCAATACAAAATGGCTGACCATCAGTTACAGCAAACCACAACTAACTTCAAAACATAGAAAGTCTGACATAACTTGAGGACATCACTTGACTAAATTATCAAATATCAGATTGTGTCTAAAATTTTGACTTGATAAATGACCCTTACAGTATATAGTTAAGTTTAAAATAATATACAAGTTTAAAATAATACAGAGGCGACGTACGTATTACTTCACTGTCTCCAATACAAAATGGCTGATTATCAATCACATCAAACCATGACTACCATGAGTACAAGTTAAAAATAATAGAGAGACTTCAGTCCAAAGTGGCTGATTACCGTTTTCGAAACACAGACAGTCTGATGAGGCAAGAAAATCAGTCACGATGTCCGAACGCGGTCAAGAGGTTGACTATCAGGGTGCAATAGCTCCAGAGGCCTACAACGGTTCCCGTGGGTCAAACGAGCACTTCGATTTAAGTGGCAGCCACGAGTCGTGTCATGGACCGAGTTCTCTTCGAGACAAGGGGAAATTGGATGAAAGTCGTGGCGGTTAACGACGTCGGGCAAAGTGGGCGAAGAACGTTTTTCCATGGACGACGTGTTCTTGGTGCTCGCGAAATTGCACGGTAACAGGGACGCTTATTGCGTTCTCACGGAGAAATTCGCGCGAAGATTAGAGTGAACACGGGGATCTTGGTTTGTCACTGCATTCGGAGAGGATTAGGGATACCTCTTAGAAACGGGACGCTTTGTAACCTGGAAAACGGATTCTTCACTTTTATTTTTCTGTCGCTGAAAGACTTAACCTTGATCAAAATATTTCAATCAAGTTCGAATTGGAAACTTTTCGTTTACGTTCATTTTCTTCACGTTTATAATACCAGTATTTGCCCAATGTCTAACTCTTCTTTGCTTTGTAAGCATCGAGGGATTTTAAATTTTGTGGTCAACTAGATTGGTTAGTTATTAATACTTGGTTAGTTAATATTATTTTATCCAAGTGTACTATTATTTATCCAAATGCATTGCTAAAGAAGGTAGGTTTAGAATTTTTTCTCAGATAGTTTATCTTCTTTACCTCATCTGACTTATGGTGTCACTACTTTATGAGAATTTAAATATTTAAATATTTATTTATTCTAAATAGTACAATTTTGTAGAGTTGTTCTGCCAGCTGCATTGTTAAATTGAGGTTAGGTATTTATGAGGAAAACAGTACTATTTTTGTACTACTTACAAATTAGCATGTGAAGAACATTTTGTCCAGCTTATTTTCTCTGCATCTCATAAAGCAACATTTACATACAGTAATATTTACGTACATTTACATAAAGTAACATTACATACATCTTAAAAATATTTATTCATAATTTAATAAGCGCTACATCTGTCTAAAAAGTAGATCTACCACTTCACTTATTCAGACTTCCAGATTATTCAAAACCTCCACACTATAAACTCTGTCTCCACCTCTGAATATTCCAAAGGAACCACGAAATAGAATTCGAACCACATAATGTTTTTCCATGGTAATACGATACTTAGCCGCAATACGATTATCCGATTTACATTTGCGAACAATTTCGCAACCGAACAGTGGTCCGAAACGGCCGATTCAGATACCAGAAAGAGATCGAAGTTCGATTGAACCTTTATTCTGAATCTTCGAGTGAATAGCCAGGTGGTTTGCAAAGGTGAGACCTTGTGGTTCCCGAAGGATCACAATGGATTCCTTGACGGAATGGATTGGGTAGGCGGCTTTGTTGAAAGGAATCCGTTCTTGCCAAACCAGATAACCGTTTTTCGTCGGGTTTTCTGGGTGTATTGGTCGAATACCTAACCTTTGTACCGAAAGAGGTGGAACGGATGGAAGAAAGGTCGACAGGAATTACGATAGTTGAAGATACATGTTGTAACCATATGTGTTGACTCTGTGTTAACAGTGTTTTTAGAAATTAATGGAGTAGTATAGTGTTAGGACTTTGCATTGAGATTTTAAGAAAATTGGATTTTGGTGAAATAGGATTCTGGAAGACTACTTCAGCAAATTAGAATATTGGCAAATTTTGAGCAAAAAGGACCTTTTGTGAAAATAGAACTCTAAGAAATTGGTACTTCGACAAATTGTCACTTTGAAAAATTTGTACAAAACTTTCGACTTTGTACAAAATTAAGATTGTGTGAAACAGCAACTGAGAAAAATTGATACTGTAACCTTTTCCTAAATATTTACCCAACATTTCCTTACACGAAGCAATCATGTTTAACGAAAGCCGATCGTGTTAACGATCAGCAATTCACATCGATGCCAGGATCGGCGATAAACAAGCATCACGCTTTCATGCAACCAGCTCGTTGGTTAATCCTTGATCCAGGACCCGGATTTATCACGTAGATTACGCAAACATTAGCACAGGATCGAGGGGAAAAAATGAAGGTTCACTCCGGTGATCCAAGAACCTGGAAAGCACGGATTTACTTTATCGCGAGAGAAGATGTCTCCTCGTGGAAGATCAAACACAGTTCCAGTTTTTCCAGCAAGTTTTCTCGACGAGAATCCAATGTCTCGTGGGAGGACGATAATGCATCGATGTATGCGTAGGCTCACGCGAACAGAACTTAAGAGAGGTTAAAATGGTGGCGTTACTCGAACACGATGCTTTTTCGATTTCTACTCTCTTATTTTCTCTTCCGGGAATTCGAGATTCGTTGTAGCATGGAAATCTTTAGGTTTCCATTTCTTTGGGCTTCGAGCGACAAGTTCCTTCACTTCGAACACTTTCTGCTTTCGATCTTGGTGAAATGTATTGCCTGATTTTTAAATCTGGGGAAATGTCATTTGACGACGTAACATTTTTTAACGTGTAAATATAAATTTATTTCTAAATTCTTTAATTTTTAGTTTGAAAATTCCTGTTTTCATATTTGCAAATTTTCAACAATATTTAAACTAACTTAACCAAAAAAGAATATCTTTCTGAATGTCTTTTATTAATTCAATAAATTGTACACGTAACTGATTCTTATAGTAGCAATTATAGTATTATAAAGAATTACTATATATAAAGAACTACAATAAATTTTCTGTATCTATCGAAGTAAAGAGTCAATCTCTGTTCATTTCCAGACTTGTCTCAACGATTTAAATATCCATGTTCACGTTCCGTATCATTGATCACCAATAAGCCGCTTTTAATCGGTCAACCGATCAATTAAAAGAAACATTCGACAATTGTTGCCGGGGATAATTACCAATTTCGTGGTCCATCGATTGCAATCGACCGTACGAAATTAACGAACTGACCATCCTCCTCCATTTTCCTTTCAACGTTTTAACCCTTGCGAAGGGTTGTAAAAAAAGCAATATAGGCTCCTTTGGATGAGGACCAATTTAAGGGAAGGTGTTCATTATTTTACTTCCATTTTGGGGAACTGAGTATGAAAACTTGACAGCTTTCAAATTTATAAATTTTTTAATTTTCATAGTTGTCATATTTTTATATTTTTGTATTTTCATTTTTCTACATTTTTTAATTTATAAATTTCTATTTTCAATTGTCCTACATTAGCTAATTCTGAATTCTTCAAAACCAAATGGGAAATTTTTGAATTTTTGAATTGTCAAATTGTCAGATTCTCACATTCTCACATTCTCAAGTTCTCAAGTTCTTAATTTCTCAAATTCTCAAATTCCAAAATCCTCAACCCCTCAAATTCGCAAATCCCCTAACATCCCACACTCCCAAATCAAACTAAAAAACCACCCCACATCTAAACCGTAAAATCACCAACTCCAAGATCTCCAAAGATCAAAGCATGATCCAATTCCCCTAAACCGTCATTTTCCCCACAAAATCCCGCGGCCTAGTACACAGGTGCAAATAGCATTTTCCCAGCTTTCATCCGAAACCACGCGAGTTCTTCGTTCGCGAAACGAGACGACTGCTTTAGCAGGAAAGTTCGCGAGGGTGAAAAGGGCCGTCGATAGATGTTCCGTAGCCCGAGGCTCGTTGAGTATTTTCGCCTATGTTACCGTGTATGCGAGTGTACGTAAAAATCCCCATACACAGGCCCGTTTCTTCTCTGTACAGAGACGCAACACCGATCCTAGACCTTCTGTCGCCTACGGCCAACGGTTCTTTCGTGTGGTAGATGTTTCTGCAGCTATCACAGGGTCCATAGCCGCGGAAAATTTAGGACAACCTCCGACAGAGGGTGTCTATTCATCGGTCATGTTCCTAAACACAGCTCTCGGTGAACGTCGGATTTTTAACCCATTCCAGACTGGGCTTCTGGTAAAAGACCTCGGAAAAAGAAACTTTTTTCTGGTTACTGAAGCATGTTCATTATTCAGAATTTAGATCGATTTTTATTTACCAACTGTCTTCATCTTTATGTTAATTTTTTGATAGATTAACTGTTTCACAGTTTCTTGGGTACTGATGATAATGATAATTTCTTTGCAAGACGCATATGGTGCGTCAAAGGACGCATGCGGTGTGTCAGAGATTGTGGTGCATATATGACATAAGACGCATAAGGTGCGTCAGAGGGTATAGTACATAGGTAATATAGGACGCACAAGGTGCGTCAGAGATTGTGGTGCCACAGATGATACAAGACGCATAAGGTGCGTCAGAGATTGTGGTGCATAGATAACATACGACGCATAAGGTGCGTCAGTACCTATACATGTATAGTACTGTGGATCAGTATATCTTTTAGACAGCAAAGATTTGATAAAAATGGAAGAGAGTAAAGTTATATATTTTACTAGCAACATGCTGAGAAAATTTTGTCGAATGGAATATCACTTTAATTCGTGTTAATTTCGAACGTGGTCGTCGCAATGACTTTAAGAGAGTCACCAGCATTTCCGATTGAATCACGAAGCAATCGTCTCGTAGCAGGGATTGGAGTTACCCCGTTGGAAGACACCGAATCCTACGAAATTAGCATACTCCCAGGTGCTATGCAGACGAGTGACGGCTCACTAGCAGTACGGAATCGTTAATTCGACGCCTTTGGCTGCGGCTAGAACACGAACGGTGTCAGGAGCTGGAACAGCAGGCTGCAACCTTGTCTTCTTCGAGGAACGAGGACGATCGTGAAAGGGAGGACGACGATGCAGACGGGAATATCCCGCGGGATTCGACGGATTGAATTGCAAAGCGAATGAAAACCAAACTCCGCGAATCAGGTGCCACCGATGGGCGGAATCCTGCTGGCGCTCGTTATCTCCTCGATTCGCGTTTAGCTTGCTATTCTCGGGGCTTTCTATTTCCCATTTAGATCCCTACCTTTTTGCCGGGTTTATTATTCTCTTATTGCACAACCGCCGCGATAATGACGCTATTCAAAATACACGATTTCACCAACCACCGGTCTAAATGATTAATATTGTGAAACGAATAGCGGCGTGCTTTGTTCGTGACACAATATGGCGGTACCAAGCGTGCGCACGAAATTAACAGGGCAAATGTGTTTTAAATTATGCTACTTTTTAAAGGGATTCTAGACGAATGTAAAACATACTGCGAAGATATTTCATATTTGAATATAATTCGTACGCACACTAGAGTTAAATGTGTATGCACAGTAGACTTGATTTATTATACTACTTTATAATAACAGCGGAGTTTGAGGTGGCTGATGAGACCAACGATAACTTTTTAATTACACATAATATTTCAGCCACGAGCACCGGTATTTTCAGACACTGAGCTTATAAAATATACGAAAACAGTCGCAACTTCGAGAACCCGGTGCAAATGGAAAACAAAATATTCTCGCCCGGAACAATCGTTCGGTACAGTTACAAATGAAAGGAAACAAAGAGAAACGGCAGAGGCAAGGAATAACGAGCAGTGTAACACGTGCCTTTACGTGCAACACTTTAAATCTTCTCATTTTCCCTTTGCTCGCACGTCCAGATCCGACGTTTCTAGTCTGCTTTACGATACGACACTTCTAAAAAATATTGCTTCGCGGTTTTTCCCCGAGGGCTGACGCGTACAACCGCGTCGAAACACGCTGAATATTCCAAGACTAGTATTCCGCGGCTGCATTAAGTATTCTTTTACGTACGAATTCTGCATACAAAACGACTCCGTTCGCCGAGCGACGTTTTATTCATAACGTTTACGTTATTCTACCATACTTCAACAGAAACGGACGGTTGACGAGCAGGAAATCGATTCCCGTTTGTACCAGACGAGGGACGAGAAACAACATTTCCTTTGTTCCTGAATGAATATCGATTCGTTGTATTCTTTCATACCGACGACGCACCGCATGTGTCAGATATATTCTATTTAATTTATCGATCTTACGTATGTGCTTTATTCTTTGGCAATTTACAATGTATCATATAACTTCTATATTGTAGCTGTATCACTTAATGACGCACCATGTGTGTCCCGCATGATGTGTCCACTATTGATGACGCACCTTATGCGTTTCGTACATCTCTAATATAAGTGACGCATCAGGTGCGTCCTATGTTGTACTCAAGATAATTTATGACGCACATTGTGTGTCATGTAACTGATGACGCAACACATGCGTCTCATATGATCTGGTACAACCGAGGACGCATCAGGTGCGTTCTATGTTATACACCCAGTGTAATTGATGACGCACATTGTGTGTCACGTTATTATGTACCTAATAATAACGTACGTAGATTCTATAGTGTATAAAGTATTTATTATAATTGAACTGATGACACACCTGGTGTGTCATGTACTACATGACTAAATCTATGTCCAATGTAAAGTGACATGATGTGTGCATCTTGTATTTTATATCGAATGTAGTCATCGATCAGAAAATATGAAACACTTGAAAGCTCAGAAACGGAAAAGTTTCGAGTACATATAAAGTTAAATTCGAAACTAGTCTGCTACAATCCTGATCCAAACTAAGCCTAAGTGCATCGCGGCGGAATCTGCATACGCGACGCGCTAATTCGGCGCACAAAATGGTTTCCATCGAACATAGTTCTGATCGTTTCGAGCGACACGTAGGCTTTGGATGCAGGTCGTTTCAGCGGGAGGCTGCGTCGTCGCTTTTGTGCCAGATGCAATCGGATGCGCGGCTGCAGCCGGCAAGATTTTCGACGAAACGGGAACGCTAATCGGCCGTGAGAACCATTCCGATCAGGGAGTGCATCGAACGAGCTTCGAGCGAGAAATGGGAAGACGTGGTAGGAGGGTCGTCTCTCTTGAGCCGGGTAATTGATCGGCGGGATTCAATTTCGTTCACGTAATGAAATTCAGCTGAGAAAACGGGACAATTCTCCGCCGTATGATCGCTCTTATTCCATTTTCGTACGTCCTTCAACCATACCCGGCGCATTCAGCCGGAGGCCTGTTTCCCTTTGATGAAACGCAACGAAATAAGCACGGATTCGGTCTGCTTGCTAGAATACCTGTCGATTGCTTCATTTCAAATTGGAGGGTTCTGTAACATTTTTCTACTCTTCTCTGTTTCGGCTATTCTTTAGGATAAAATACTGGTCCAAAGCATTTCGCTGCAGAAAATTAAGTAATTATAATATCACTGTCAGATTAGTTAGATGATTGAACACGAGAATTTTTAATATCGTCAAACTTTTGTCAAGTATATTGAATAAAACAATTCTCACATCTTGGCATGAACTGCATATGTCTGTTAATGTCACACATTTGTGTAACGTCACTTTGGAATATTATAGAATTTTCTTTTGAACAAATCAGTATTCCCTAATTGTGAACTCTAACGAAATGTTAAAAGACGTCCTTAAAAAATTGTAAAAGTCATGCAATGAAACCTTCATCTCAAACATCATATGAACCACTATGTAGCAATTTGATAGCATCCTCTGCAAGTAATCTTGTCACAAATAAATTATTTCGACATTCGTGATCGCGAGAGTTCCTAGCAGAAGTAGATTAAGATTGTCCGTACGGAAATTTGTGCCAAGCTCTTCGGAAAATTCACGCATCAGGAGTTGACAGCCAAAGCGTTAACAGTTATCGCCGAGCGAGTGATTTCTGCGCGTACATCCATCATCGAGGCGAATAGTCGCAGTTGGCAAGAACGGAAACTAAGCTGCGACGATTCTCGCAGGAATCGGGGCGAAAGGAGACGCGGAGACGCATTTGCATGAGAGGCAGATATTTCAAGGGGAAATCCGTGTCGGCGTATCTGCGTGCCCGAAAGGCGAATAAGAAAGCTCTTGCCTCTATTGAAAGGGACGATCCCTTTTATAGTTGGCCACGGACAGCCTCGTGACGCGATACTTTCACCGTGAAAAACACCGGAAACGTATTATTAACTCGCCGAGTGCCACGGTTCCCCCTGGAACTGCTCTCTGTACGGGTCCTTTGTGATGGCCGCTCGGTGCCGAGCATAAAACGACTGGATGGCTTATTTTGTCCTCTTTTCCATCTCTCTCCACCTTTTTTTTTTATAGTAACGAGCGACGTCAGATGCATTTCAATGAGTTTAATGCTCTTGGATGCTCTCGTGCGTCGCGCACGTTTTCTTTGTGCCTTTTATGATAACGGACTAGATGATCATTTATGACTATCGTTTGTCGAGGTTTGTCGGATTTTACTGGTGTGCTGGTATTTTTAGAGAGATTCTAGAGCACATGGATCAAGACTCAGTTGTGCGGCTGGAACTGATAGAACTGAATACTTTGTAATGTCGGGATTTGAAATTTTTGGATTTAGAAATTTTAGTTTTAGAAATAGAGTAATTTGAATTATATTTTACCTTGATACCTGGGTAATTCGATACCGTCGTAATTTGATACCTTGGTAATTCGATACCGTCGTAACTTGATACCATGGTAATTCGATACCGTTGTAACTTGATACCTGGGTAATTTAACACCTTGGTAGTCTGGTACCTTGGTGTCTTGACTACTTATCTTAATAACCTTTTACATTAGTAATCTCTCAAAAAGTTCCAAGTACAAAAATTTCGAAATATAACTATCAGAACTTTTACATTTCCATTTCCACCAATTTTCGACTGTCGTACTGTTCAGATTTCAAGTTTACAAATTTCCAGATTAAAAATTTGTTGTTTCGTAACCAGGAGGTCAAGTATACGTAAGGTTCCCTTTTCGATAGGAATCGGGTAATTGAGAGTAGCCACGTGTTGTGATCGGTCGAATGTTCATTTTTCAACTCGCGATACGCATAATTGCCGAGTTGATAATCTAGTGTTATCGGTAATAATTAGCGGTCAACTCACATCGCGTGTTACGTTGGAATTTGCTTTGCAACCTCGAGCCTACAAGTGACTGCGTTCGTGCCAACCTTTTTTCACACGATAACATCACGGCATCTAACGAATTCAAACATTATCGTAGAATTATTCGGTGAAATAGAATTCTATTTCTTTTTATCCGGTACATCACTTCCACCCCGACATTTTCATTTCTGTTCCTAATCAGTATTATATAACACTGCATAAATTGTAATTACAATGCAGGAAATGTTTTCAATTTCATTAATCACATTTGGTATTTCGTGTTTAATGAAACATCACGATTTTATGTCACATTACTTTATTTACTTATATATTTATTATAAATTTTGATTACTAATATAACTAATATTTGTTCACGGTGGATAGAGCTTCTTTTACTTAGGGTCGATCATCCTCCAACTCGTGGGTCTGTACTCATGATCTAATCATTTGAATTGTTTCGGTTGACAGAGCCAATCAGCGTCAACTGCCATCTCGTGAGCTCCCCACGATATAAACCGATCAAGTTACCGAATTCGTAAAAAAAGCAAATTTTAGAGTACCATGGGGTATAATTATCCCCGCAATCGATCTCTAAAACGGTGTACGTGTTCGAGATACTCGCATAAATCCGAACAATCGTCGAGGAACGAGCGGCGATTAGACTTGCTTGCAAACTCCCGAACGAAACCCGGTCCGTTTCAGACGGCGATTCGTCGTGGTGGCAAAGTAATAATGCGTTTTATCGGTCACGTTATGGTAATTTAATGACGTAGCAAGCACGTTCCGGCATCGTGAAACTTCCCCGACGAACGGTTATCGTTCGCCTCTTTATCTAGCTGCGAAAATTTCATTTTTACTTTTCCTGTAGTCTCGAGATAAATTTCGACTTATCTCGTCCCTATCGATCTGACGCGAATTAAAGTTGGTCAAAGTTTTTTACGACCGAACTCGATTAACTGGCCGCTAAAGACGCCGAAATGGTTCGTTTAAATAGACGGTCAGCCGAATTTTATCGCGCTCTTAGCGTTATCTGCTCCGCGAGATAAATCCAGGACGAATAGCCGAACACGGTAATAAAAGAAATTAATATATGACCGCATTAGTGTTATTAAGTTGGAACGAGCTTGCTGGGGAACTTCCGTTAGTCTCGAGGGTATAAACCAGCAGGGATTCGTCAGATATTACAGTCCACCTTGTCAGAGATCCTTGAAGACTTGATGGAACATCGCTGCTAATCCTCCTGAAATATTGGCAGGATTGATGTACCTTTTGATGTTATTGCTTCACGTGATCCTGTAATAAATTCTGACGCAAAGTTGCTCGAATATCAGGCCACTGTTTATGGCCAGGGTAACAACATCAACTGTTAACGTATTTGATAAGATTGGTGATTTGATAAGTTTTATGGATTTGATGATCCCGCATTATTCAGAACAGTATACTGGTTTTTATTGCTATATTACTATTTTTGTGTACTGACTGATTGTTATTTAGGGTCATGGGTATAAATATATTGTATAGTTTGGATAAATAAACTATGAGTAAAGAGGAACTTTGATACGTTATTAAATTTGTAATAAATGATCATGTTATTGCCATGTGATGTATGATGAAGCGTTTTATTGCTACGCGAGAGAACGCCGCGAGTAAAATTGTAACGTCATTAATTATCGGGCGAATTATGAAACGTCGAAGTATCAAATGTTGAATTATCAAGCGTTCAATTATCGCGTGTTAAATTGCAATGCGATCAATTACTACATTTTGAATTACTGCATATTGAATTTCCATGCACGTAACTATCACGCATTAAATTTCTTTGCGATCAACTACCACGTGACAAATTATCAAGTGTCGAATTACTACGTATCAAATTACTGTGGGTAGATCTACCATGTGATAAATTACCGAGCGTCGAATTACGAAGGATTGAGTTACCACGCGTCGAATTACCAAGTGTCAAATTACAGTGCGTTGAGCTACCACGCGTAGAAACTCTATGGGTTGAATTACCACGTGTTGAATTACAAAGGATTGAGTTACCACGTGTTGAATTACTACGCGCTGAATTACCAAGTATCAAATTATAATTCTCAAAACTACCACGCTCCAAACTATTAAGAATTACCACCCATCAAATAACTATCACGCTTTGAACTACCAAAATGCACTAATTGAACCATCGTTGAATGACGTGTTCAATTATCCCGCGTGCAATTACCTAGCGTCCAATTAAAACGCATTTAATTACAACTCCTGCAATTACCATGATAATAATGATCTCATATTCTGTGACATAGAATGTCTGAGCAGGGTCTAGAGTAAGTTATTATCTTCATTGTAAGCGTAAAAGTCCAAGAGAGAAACGAGCAGGAAACTCGTAAAAAGCTGAGCGAGTACAGGATAGAAGTTGCATGAGTAACGATGGTACGAGTGTAAGGAACGATATTCCCCGAGGACCAACACTTCCGGTTGCATGAAGTCAACTCGAGATAATGCGAAATGTTTACCTGACGTTACCCTTGCCACTTCTGGGAATTACTATACTTCAATTATTTAAAACGGACTTCTGACACGGGATGATACTCAGCATTTTCAGAATCACGAGTCGGCTTGCTATCCTCTTGCGGGACTTTTATAGCTCGGTCTGGATTTATTGGGTCCAAAGTGAATTGAAAAATGTTTTATTTGATGCGTTGCCTAGGGTGTTGCCCTAAACAGCCTGACGGGATTTGTATAAGGAATAGGGTAGAATCGAGGGTGTATTTTCGTGATTGAGGTTTGATGCGTTTATTTCCATTTATTCAGAAATAAATATATGTTATAACTGAAATTTGTTACTCGTCATTTGAACAATGATATGGAGCAAAATTTAAAGTCAATTTGAAAACAAAATTCAAAATATGGGTAATTTTAGAAGTTGACAATTTTTAATTTAATTTATATTAAAACATAGTAAAAATTTAATGTAAAATTTATTGTTATTGGAGTAATAGTTATTTTCAACAATGTCGATGGTAGGTGGATGAAGGGAATTCAATGAAACTCGAAGTTTATCGTCGCAAATTAAATCATCGATTTGTAGAACACAAAGCAGAGAATACACGATCGAGAATTAATTCCGCAATTTACCACGAGATCGAGAACTTTCGAATAACCAACCATTCGCGGCGCAATTTCTCGAACGGGAACAACAACGACGACAATTATTGCTAACAAGATCCGTTTCTATCGACAGTACTATGTTTGACAAGTGACTAGATATCCCAGCTTCTGTTTCAGTGTAGTTGTACAAGATCGGCGAACAATTCGGTTGAATGCTAAAGTTTTGGTTGGGTAGCCTCGTTTCCCGTTCCACACTTCTTATGCCAAGTTTGGCCCTTACAGGTAAACGTTATGGCGTCGTTTGCCAGAGTAGTTGACCCTTCAAATAATCACGGATTCACACCGATTGAGATCAAGATTCGCAACTTTCCAAATTACTATCTTACATTATTAGAACGATAGCGGACTGTGTAATACTCTCTTTCGATTCGAATCACATTTTGCGACCATTTGTAATCTTGAAAATTTGTCCTTTGGGTATTATCTTAATTTTAGTTCGCCAGATGTTATTTGAATTTTATTTTTATTATTTATTCGTTAGATATTATTTGAAATTTTATTTTAATTATTTAGATGTTATTTAAATTTTCATTTTAATCGTTCAGATATTATGTGAATTTTAATTTTAATCCATGGATTTTAATCCATTTTATCTCAATTTTATTTATAATCGTTTAGATATCCAGATTTTAATTTTATTCATTGTTATTTAATTTACAAAATTAATATATTGTTCTCAATAGTGACGAATGTTCAGTTAAATTAAAAATTTTGAAGGCTTTCGTTATCAATGATCCTGAGAAATTAAAAGTTAAACCTGCAAAATGAACCATATAGTTCATAATCAATATTCTACATTTTCACAGTGGCATTCAACGAGTGAAAGATAATTTTCATACGCAAATAACGTTTCTGGAAATTATTCCAATAACCGTCGAATAATTCCGCGGTGTTTAGAAAGTAATTTCAGAATGTTTATATTTCTCTCTTGTTATTTATCGTCCGGTTGGAAAGCAATCGGCATTGTTTAGACTTGGATTGGATCGAAGTCGATCTAAACTTCGTTGCTCAGCGAGTGGAAATTTCATCTCTGGCCGCATTGGTAAGGTATTTTATTCCGAGCATTGAAACGGCTCTAGAAAAATGGCCATTGGCTTTTCTATTATACCGATAAACATCTCTCATACCGATGGCTTGTCAATGACAAAACGTTATCGCGAAGACTCGCCGGTGAATTGAGCTGCGAGAATCGATCAAATCTATACGAGACACCAACTTTTTAATTCGAGGTTTTAAATCCTAACCTATTTCTGTTATTACACATCTTATTTTTATACTTATTCACCCTTTAAGACTTTTTTAAATCACTGTTAAAAATAGACAAATAAACGATAACAACATTATAAATAATTATTGTTCAAGGTTTAAACTTGTACTTCATCGAATACATCACTACCTTGAACTACGAGTGAAATATTTGACACCAAAATTAAAAATAAATAATTTCACAAACGATAATCTTCCATTTCAAAGATATAAAATAAAGAAAGTTTGTATAATTTAAAAGGTTAATTTTGACCGAGTATACACTGCTTAGTTCAGTGTATTTTGGTGCAGGTTTTTGTCGACGGTCTTCCGGTGTCGGTCGCGCAATTTCAAAACATTTATCGTTTCGATTGACGTTAAATGAGGGCGACAAAAAAGCGGCAGGAGCGAAACGGACAGTGTCGGACAAAAGCAAGAGCAGTGATCGGAACATGGGGACATTTGTTTTTATTTTGTTGTTATACGAACAGGATACTTACAATTCATGTCCACGTGAACAGACGAGGAGAGCGGAATCGACCTATTGTTATTCGTCGCGTTGCAGGTCAGCACCGAACGGACATCGTCCCGTCCTAAATTTTTTATAACGAGCTCGCTACGCGTCACGCCGTTTCTCACCGTTATGGTTTTGTTGCTGACAAGCTTGTCGTCACGGTGCCATGACACTGTCGGTGCTGGTTTACCTGCGGAAATCAAATTCAATTTCGTTAATTTCCATTTTTTGCGATATTAGTTTTCTGCAATCAGAGCTCTGCCAATTATATCACAATTTTGCGGAGATATTTTCATTATTATTTTGGTGGAGGCATTTTAATTATTAACGTATCTCTTTAATTATTCCTGAAATGATATACAGCGTTTTAATTATTATTGGAACGATACACATCTTTTTAATTATTATTGAAATGATGTACATCTCTTTAATTATTATTGAAACGATATACAACTTTTTAATTATTAAATCATGAACATCGTTTTAATTGTTGCACCATGTCATTTTGTTACACGGTGCATCATTTTTATTATTAGTGAAATTTGTAAATGAAGAATATTGATGGAGGGACAGAAAGTAAAAAGTACGAGTAAAAAAACTTGTGGATCATAAATAATTGATGAATTGTTGCAGCTGTAACATAATTTCAGTTACCACTAAAAGCAAGTTTTTTTTATCCGCGATAACTTCGGGATATAGCCAGTTACTCTTGTTATTAGACGAGCTTTCGATCGCAGCCCCGCTATTCCATGTATTTTAACGATTCATAAATCCAATATCAAGTCTGTTTATAACTCTGGCGAAAATTGCACGATCAAAAGCAGCCACTGCGGCAGTACGGCGTTTCATAAAATTCCAATACATCGTGTCCATAAAAACGAACTTATTTCCGCGTTCGCCTCTCGATTTACCGAAACCGTGTTAATTTTTTTTTTACAAGCTCGTATAGTTTTAATTTGATCTAATACTCGCGCACGTATCGAGTGGGAAAGGTACTCGACGAGTTTTCGACGAGTTGCTAAAAATTAGATACGAAAATCTCGAGCGCCCTCGGCTATATCAAACGAGGATACTTGGCGCATTTCGGTATGTTCAAAAACCGGGTATTATAACGTGTGTTCGCGGAGAGAGATAATACTCGAGAGGTCGATTAAAGTCAACGAGAGTTTTAAAGCCGTCGCACGCAACCGGTGTAAACTCGATTGCAAACGAGTCTTTAACGACCCGGCGATAGCTCGCGCCCGTTTTTGGGAATCGCGTGGAATGTTTCAACGATCCACCCTCGAGTGGACCACAGGAACACGAGGTGAGGTGACGCGGTACTCACCGCCGTACACGTCGCAGTAGAGCCGCAGAGTGTCACCCTCCATGTATGGGCCCACCATGGAGTTCCGTGCGATTCCCGAGTCATCGACGATCACGATTTTGTGCGGTGGAACTGCAACAAATACGACAAAATTAGTATGAAATATTCATGATTTCATTATTTTCTGCGGTGGGACACATAGCACAAAATCAGTATCAAATATTTATGATCTCATTATTTCGGGCGGGGACACATCGTAGAAATAGCATGCAATCAGTATGAAATATTCATGATTTTATTAGTTTTTGCGATGGAACTGGACCGTCAAAAATATTGTGCAAAATGAGTTACGTATATTCATGATTTTATTAGTTTCTGCGGTAGGATGTTAAAGTTAAAATCAAGTATTTATGGTTACTTTGTGTGGTGGAACTGCAAAAAAATAGTACAAAATGAGTATCAAATATTCACAATTTTATTGATATTCAAAATTTCATGTACGTTTGCAATACAGTTATTTCCAAGTCCATAATATAGAATATTTCACTTGGTCTCGCGTTATAGGGTCACGTGACGGCGCCATTTTATACTGCTACGCGGTGAACTGTAGGTCGACGATGAATTACGAACATAACCACAATCACCACATATATTGAAATCGTAACTATAGCTCGTATCAAATATTTTCAACTTTTCAAACCATAACTTCCACCAAACAATGAATCTATTATGACCAGCATCAAGTTCTAAATATCTTGAATTACTATTTGCATTGCAATGTAAATACACGAAATTTCACAATAGTCACGAATATTCGATATACAAATTTCGACTTGTAACAACTACCACAATTGTAAAAATGTCCCGAACCGCAAGTGGGTATGGGGTATATTTCTCCGTTGCGAGCAAGCACAGTAAGCTTCAAAAATCGTCGGAGCCGCAAGCATCGGTACGCGTTCGCAGTGCAAAGCCGGCGTTCGCCGCGTCCCGACGTTGTCGTCGCAAGACGGAAGCCGTCGTCGTCGAACTGGGCCGATAACACGAAATTGGTATTGGAAGATCGTGGCTGAGATACCGCGACGGCATTAAATTGGAATCTGAAATCGATACGGTGCATCCCGGTGCTCGATGTCGCTCCCTGAACTCCCGTTCGTTGCATAGAAAACGGAAGAAGCTGGCTCGCTGATATCTAGCCGTAGGTAATTGAAAAATTACCGTCGTCAAAGCCGACCTTTCGACACACATAAAGCACCATCTCGTTCGTTCGGTTTCCCAACGATTTCTCGTCACCGGTGCACCACGTGTTCCACGTAGACGTTCACGTGATCCTGAGAAATGGCGTCAGAGGAGACGCCATTCATCCGCATTACCCTTTGTCGCGTTTGCTGCATCATAGTCCGTTGTGTAATACATTATACATCTCGCGGATCAACTTTGAAATGTTACGAGGAAATATGATACTGCTTCTTACTTGTTCGGGGACATTTATGCATTTTTACAGATGTTCTCCAATTTTTATTTTCATGTTCACTCGCATTAACGTAGAAATTTTAGCACAAATATAAGATTGTATTTGATCATTTTTATTTACTGTACATGATATCAACTTAACCTCTGTACATTTTTATTAGGTTATCAAGTATACATTTTGGACGTTCTATGTACAAATGAAATAAACTGGAAATTGAAAAATGATCATTTATATTATTAACAAGTTTGATATCGTGTTTGACTATTTTCAATTTAATTTCTCTTCATTTTTCAATTATTCCAGCTATATATTTAAATTATATCATACGTTATTCAATAACACTCATAAATGAATAAAATATTATTCACCCTAAAAATAGCAATCTAAGTACAATTACGACAGTAAAATAAACAAATAAAATTGCATAATATTTTAATACGAAAGTATCGTCACGTTGAGAAACGCGATCGAGAAGAATAATGTTTCCACAGGCAATCTTCGCACCTCTCATTTAAATGCAAGTGTAGCTTTAATTAGAGGAAAGCTTGAATAATGATTCCTTTGAACCTGCTTACGTGCCTAAGGATATTGCATTTCCGTTACTTAGGTTAGTTTGCCTCTCCGAACAGGGAATGACTCTACGAAACACAACGAGCTACCCTGAGTGCAAGTAACATTACGGGATCGATTAACTGTCCCTTGTAACTTAAACCTATTTGAACTGTATCAGCGGTGCTTCAACGGCAGTTGTGGTGCACCCTGCAAACCAATATTTGATTGTTTGATCTCGGCCGAAGAGTATGTTAGATGTCATTGATATTCCCTCTACGAAATCTGTTTCATCTTGCTGGGATTTGCATAATGTACGAAGGTAATGTATTCTGTTGTATATTTTAATATGGATTACGGGCAATCGAATGGGTAGCAATTTTTATTCCATTTATCGTGTTTAAACGTTTTGATATATTATGCATTTTCAGAGATTCTTTCATTTCATTGGTTAATATTGAACGATTTTGTGAAGTAGAATGAGTAAATAAGATTGTAGAATCACTCGTCCAATTCACCACGCTTCGAATTCACCACATTTCGAATTTACCACATTTCGAATTTACCACATTTCGAATTTATCACATTTCGAATTTACCACGTTTCGAATTCTTTACGCTTCGAATTCACCACGCGTCGAATTCACCACGCTTCGAATTCACCACGCTTCGAATTCACCACGCTTCGAATTCACCACGCGTCGAATTCACCACATTTCGAATTTACCACGTTTCGAATTCACTACGCTTCGAATTTACCACGCACTGAATTCACCACGCTTCGAATTCACCACGTTTCGAATTTACTACGTACCGAAGTCACCACGCTTCGAATTTACCACATACCGAATTCACCACGCGTTGAATTCACCACGCGTCGAATTTACCACACACCAAATTCACCACGCTTCGAATTCACCACGCGTTGAATTTACAACATGTCGAATTCACCACGCCCTGAATTTACTACGCATCGACTATTCTTCGAATTTATCACGCTTCGAAATTACTACTCGTCGAATTTACCACGCGCAAACTTTTTCCGCGTCAAATTCCCCATATATCAAATTAACCGCGCTCTAAATTGCTACGCTTCAAATTCACCACGCGTCAGATTCATAACGCATCGAATTCGCCACGCGCTAAATTGGTACGCGTCGAATCCACCACGTATGAAATTACCGCGTGTCGAAATCGCGTCGCGTCAAAATCGCCGTGCATGAAATGCACCGTGTCGAATTTCAACGCACGGCCATGTCTCGTATAGCCGTACGACATATCACTACGCATCGAATCGCAAGCTCAATTTACCGTTCAAACATCCACGTTCCACTAAAACCCCTCAAAAAAGACATCGAGCCTCGATGCAAATCCCAAAGTTAAATTAAACAGAGAACAAGTGGACGGTTCATAAACCACATCGAACATTTTCCTCTCCGTTTTCTTGCGACAGACAAGCCAGATATCTCGAAAACAGAGCTGACTCAGTCAGACAGCCCGTCCGGTTCCCTCCTCCGTGTCTGTCGTTTCAACCCGAACATCTCATTACAATAATTGCTTCGGCAGCCATCTCTCTGTCCGGTCTGTACTCGCGCGGATCACGTATCCGCCTTTTGCGGCGGGTTCGAGCGAAATTCAAGCCGGTGCTCTCCGGGTCATACGAGAAAAATTGCATCGCGCGAATAGCCTCGGCGGATGCGGCACGACGATATTTGCCCGCTCGCTTTTGTACACTTCGGGCTTTGCACGACTTCGTGCACGTGTACGTAGCGCGGATATACACACATCCGGTGTAATCCGAAGGGTTAGCGGAACTGCGAGTTCGTTGAAACGTGTTCGAGGCCGGTAGCTTTCTCGCTGCTTCCGCGATTTCCACCGCTTTTCCTTCTTTTTGTTCTTTGGTTATTTGTTTTCTCTTTCATCGGACGTTGTGTACGTATCGGCTAGGGAATACCGAAACGGCGAACTGGTATCATTCTGAAAATGGTAGAAAGTCGAAATCGTTCATCGTAGATTCGCTGCATAGATAATTACAGATTTCACTTGTTTAAAGTAGAAAGGCTGGTGGTCCAAAAGGAAGTGAAAATCTGCATTCGTCGGGTGGAGTGTCACGTCAGTTGAAAACGTGACGAAATCTCACTGGGGTAAATGCTTGATCAGCGAGAAATAAGATTTTTTTAAAGTTGAAGATTTCACACTTTGTTGGAAATATTTTTTATTCATGAACTTGCAGGTGATCCTGCAATTTATTTAAAGAATCTTATAAATTATGGAGATAAAAAAGAATATTTTCGCAAGAAGCCATGGAAATATTGCATCAGTAGAATAGGTCCGTATGTGGTCAGACCACACATGCAGCTCACATACTATATTCAAGTGTCATTGAAATTTCATTCGACAACTTTGAAATTAATACATCAATTTTATCAATATAATTCTTGACATGTCACTGAAATAAAATAGAACTTCACGTGATCATCATCCACATTGTAGCTGTAAAACGTTAATAAATGTCTAGCAGATAAAACCTTAGGTAGTTCTGTAAAATGTACCTTCGTTAAATTGATGATGCGATAATTTCTGTTAATTGTCTGAATTATCTGGTCGTATTTTTAAATTCATCGTATCTCTTGAAACACCAGATTCTACTTTAATACTTAAGGGTCGGGTGATTTTTCTTCCGGACTGCACCGAGTACAGATATTTTTTAAGAGGTTAGATAAAACTTCGTGCAATTTTTTAAGACGATGTAGCTCCACGAAATTAATGTTGTAACGATTTTTGTTGGTTCTTTGCCGCTTGATCTCCAGCATCGGCCATATCTCAGGAAACACTAGACTTTAACGGGCCGAGTCGTTTTTCATTTAAACTGCATCGAACGGATCTTTATAAAAGTTGCTTCGAAACCTTATTAACTCCATGATGTTTCGAACAAAGTTCACAGAATTGTTTGTGCTATTGGCAGAGAAAAAGTAGGAAATAAAAGACTTAATCGTTGAATCGCGATAAAGAGAAACATGAAACAGTTTAACCGCACTAATTCGAAATCACCGCGAGTCCAATTTCTCGAAAGCGGTTTCCATTAAAACTTTTCGGAAAACTTCCGTCAATTAAGCGGGCAAAGAAAAACGGAAGAAAGGGAAACCGCCGGGGCTTTAAACTGTATCGGAATGGAACACGAGACTCAACGGACCGGGGATCGTTCGAATTACAATATCACAGGACACGGTTAACGACATTCTACCACGGTGAAACGAAAGTGTATCCGAGACGAATCTTTCTTCGTCGAAATTAACGAACGAGCCTCTCTCGACTAAATAAACGAACGACACCGGGAAATAAAAGGGTGAAATAAATGAGAAACGGTGCACGGGAAAGTGGGACACACCGCTTTGGAAACGGGACTCGGATTGGATCGCAGCATTCATCGACGCGTCATCGACGAAAATCTGCTGCCGATGGATCGACTCTTTGAAAATTCATACGCTGGAACTCGAGCCAGCTCGAAACATCGAGGAGTATCGATCTTTACGGTGGGGACGTGTAAGAAGCACTTTTACATCGACGGTAATAAATGTCCCGATAGTCGAGGGGAAATATTTTCCGACCTACGATATCGTTACACGATGTCTCCAACTACTGGTATAAATTATTGCCATCCCTGATCGTATTGGAGGATGAGAAATTCCTTCTGAAGTACAGTAAAAAGGATAACGGACAAAATACTGACGTTTATTTTTGTTACTGCACTTGTTTGACGTATGCTATCTATTGCTAGGGGATGTTAGGAGAGCTGTCTATAGGTTTATTTCACTTTGGTTGCAAGGTGCTGTGTGCTGTTTATTTCGCTATGGTGTTTAGGATTTTAGTTACTTACAATAGCTGCTTCACTTGTCTGACCATTCAAGATACATATACTACTTGTCTGATCACTCAGAATACGTATACTATTTGTATGACCATTCATGATACATAGACTACTTGTCTGATCACTCAGGATACGTATACTACTTGTCTGACAAGTTAAGGTACATGTTCTACTTCTTTGAGTTCTCAATATATCAATACTACTTGTCTGACCATTTAAGAAACATATACTACTTGTCTGACCATTTAAGGTACATATACTATTTGTCTGACCATTCAATCCAATACATTTGTTTGATGATTCAAGATACGTATAGTACTTGTCTGACCAGTGAAATATGCATACTACTTGTTTGACCACCGAAGATAATTCCCTTGTCTGACAAATCGAGTACTTATACTACTTGTCTATACTACTTGAGCTGCATACTCAGAGAAAAAAATTTGTTCGTTTGAATGAGTAGTCTAAAGTTAAATAATTCAACGCTAGCAATTGTTAATATAACAAAAATTATTAATACTTATCAAGAAGAAAAATGAAATTGTTAATACCTGTATACCAACAGTTTACTTATTCTCTTTCAAAGTGTTTCTCAATTTTCTTTCATTTTTAATGCAAATTCCTGCCATTCTGTCTTACTGAAAGCGGCCGGTTAATTAGACTCTTTTGATTATCAATGCATCGCGCGTTGAATAATTGATAGAACTTTGAAACGCGGAGCGTGGTATTGAAAGTGCCGTTTCAATTGGATGTGCATTTCGTAAACAGTTTCCAAACATGACCGTTCGCAGTCCATGTAAATCAAACTCGAAATTAGCTTGATTTCATTACCGACGATGCGGTACCAATTAGTTGATTACTTGTTTCACGTAATAACCAGCAAGAATGAGAGCATAATCAGCCACGAGTTTTCTGTCACTTTTTTTCCGTGTACCGAATTAATTTATTCACGGGACGCGAGGAACATCAATATCGATATTGTTCCCGCGTCACGTTTTTTCCAGGACCATTCCGCTCACGATTCGACGCTTCGAATAAACGCGAAAATGGGGATAAAAAAAATAAATCCCCCGCTCGAATGCGAAGACACTGAATCGACGATGCGCTGAAATTACAGTGGGCACGTTCCGCAATAAGACAATAGCGAGAAGATTAATCGATTGGAAATAAAAAAAAAAAAATAAAAGGAGAATAGACCTGAAGGAGCGATAGAATTAATTCCAACTATAAATTCCGTACGAGTCGGACAAGTTTTTCTTCCACTTCCTTCGATTCTTTTTACAGATTAAAATTTCACTTCTTTTACAACAGATTAGAAAAGGAAACATTTCTATCGCATTGCGTGATTTACTATTAAAGTCTACTTTAACGATTTACAATTACTAAGAGTTGAATTACTATTCAAACTATCAAGTGTTGATGTACCAAGCTTCGAAATACTACACGTCAAATTTATCACGCTTCGAATTTACTGTGCGTTGTATTCACCACTGGTCAAATTTACCACGTACTGAATTTATCATGCGTCGAATCAACCACGCTTAGAATTTATTGTTTGTTGAATTCACCACTCTTCGAATTCACCACGTGCCGAATTTACCACGCGTCGAATTCACCACCCTTCGAATTTACCACGTGTCGAATTCACCACGCTTTGAATTCACCACACGTTGAATTTACCACGCTTTGAATTCACCACGTTTTGAATTCACCACGCGTCGAATTCACCACGCTTCGAATTTACCACGCGTTGAATTTACCACGCTTTGAATTCACCACGCACCGAATCCACCACGCATCAAATTCACCACGCACCAAATTCACCACGCTCTGAATTCACTTTGAATTCACAATCAAAGATTCGATCAATCACGTATCAAATATCGTGAAATAATTCGAGCGAATATCTCGACCCATTTTCGCGTCGATTTTGTTCCCCGCTTATTTTTCTCTCCAGTTTTTTCCGCGAATTCGCTTTGACAGCAGAAAATATACTCGTCTGCGCCCTTCTTACACGGAACGGACAACCCTGGCATTCAAAGGTTCCTAGGTGTCTTCTTTCCATCCTCGTGAGCTAGCTTCACGGATAAGATTGTCCTAGCGTGTCGGGAGACCCACTTTCCGATTCTGTTGGCTCGGCTATATAGCGCACGGAGGGGGTTCAAGAAAGGGGTGCGAGTTGGCTTTCTCATCCGTGAAAGGAATACGGCTTGTGGATTCGCGTATAGTAATAGAATTCTCTTGGGGAACGAAGAAAGCTCTGGCTGGAAGGTAAGGTCTGATCAACGTTTTCGCAAAGGTTATTCTCGATATAGTTTATCAAGATTAAATCGGAAAACGTTTATGTGTTTGCCCATTGGCGATTTTCCTTTGCACGAATTAGCTTCTCTGCTACTTTGGATTCGATCGACCTTCTTTACTGAAGAATTCTATTCTTGGAAAACAATCATTTTCTCATCTTGTTATGTACGGTGAACAAAATGTAATACAATGTAATACAAAATGAATGACTGACGTTAATTGTAGCCTTCTTAAACGTTTGTAATTATTGAATTGTATCTTGATCATGAAAATCATTGAAGTACATTTTTATTATAAACTTCATACTTATGTTTCATCCCACATATATTCATACTTTATCTTCGATCTAAAAGTAATTGCACATCAGACGTCCTTAAACTTAGTATTTAGAATTTGCAGAAGTTAAAAAATTATTAGCACAAGCAAAAAAATAATTTTATAAAAAATAAATCTATACTAGATCGTACATACATTGTGCTGTTTAATAGTTGCCTAAATGTATGAAGATAGTACAATGAAGACTATATCAGCCGAATTCGATATCTATCGCTCTAGATCCCGGCAATCTGATAGCAAAGAACTACTAGGTTCTAGGAAGATCAACAAGGTCTTAGAGCGTTAGAATATCTCATCGTTGGGATCTCGGATGTCTTGAAGGTCTTAGGTGTCTGAGGTGTTGTCGCTGTTGCACTCGATTATGGTAGTGGAATGAGACGTTCGCGATCAGACAGAAGCAACTGTAGAATGTACGATATCGATTCATGTGCAACATACGTCTCAAGTAGAGTAATCCTATCTGTAGCCAGACAATCTGACAAGTTTAGAAGCGCAGTTATTCCGGATAGATTGAGATGGCATTTCGCCGTTCGGAAATTATGCAATTTAGGTGTTCCGGAGTTTCACGAGCTCGGAACGTGGAAATTTGGGACTTCGGAAAGTTGGAAACTGCCGGTAGTTAGAAATTAGGGACTTTGGGTATTTAGAAATTTGGGACCTTGGATATTTTGAAATTTGGGTTCTTTCGAATTTGGGACTTTGGGATTTTGGGAATTTGGATATTTGAGATTTTGGGATTCTTTAAATTTGGGACTTTGAAAATTTAAAATTTGTGAAATTTGAGACTTTGAAAATATAAAATTTGAGAAATTTGCAAAATCTGTCGATCATCGTGTTCCCCATATCTCTATACATCCTAATCCCCTAGATTCTATATCACTAGATGCATATATCACCTATTCATAATATATGTATACATTCCAATTACATATGTGTAATTTCCCATATCTCTACATTCCAATATGCATAAATCTCCATATCACTTCCCCATATCCACAAATCCCCATACCCTTAATATCCTCAAATCCCCACATACATTAAGATTCCAATATTTCGGAATTTGAAGATTTGATAACCCAGGAAATTTACGAACTCGCAGATTTGTAAATTTGAGAATTTTGCTCGAGCTCGTAGAAGTTTTACACGAAAATGGCTATGATCTATGCTAATAACAACGAATGATAACAACGTCCTGTCAGGAGATAAGAGAAGCTAACAACGGAGAGCAAACCGGCTTAATACTTGACGGAGAACACTCGTGTAGAGCCGTGCGCCAACGCTTACGAATATGCAAATCGCGTTGCGTTACGAAACGCAGAGACGCCGAGCGATAAGTCTTATAACCAATCAACCGGATTAGATTAATCCCTCCTTCGGTGTCGTTTAAGTAAATCCAGCCGACGATCAATTGGATCACGATGTTTGAAACCGATCGCGGATGATCCCTGACGAGCAGAGGAATCGAATCGCCGTGAAATTCGTTTCGCGTGTTCGCGTTATTCGATTGTGACCAGGCATAGCCAGCGAAAATAAATCCTTTTAGGCGACAACATACTATGGAACATCTATCCCCAGCTTTTTATTTAACAACAATTTCGTTCGGCTAACACTCACATTTTTTTCTCGATAAGTCTTTTGTGGATCGAAGAATTTAGGAAAAATTAGAACGAACAATTTATCTGATGTACATTTGTATAATTGTAGAAAGAGTTCAACTAGTGCGACAAAATGAAAAATGTTACATTATAAATTTTAGTTAAATACAAAAATTTCAATGTGGCAGATGTTATTAGAATTCGGAATTTTAGAATTCGCAACGTTGGAATTCACAAGTTTGAAATTAGAACCTTTGGAATTCGGAATTCTGGAATTCGCAACGTTGGAATTCACAATTTTGGAATTCGGCCCGTCGGAATTCGGAATTCTGCAATTTGCATCGTTGGAATTCGAAATTTTGGAATTCGGAATTTTAGAATTCGGAACGTTGGAATTCACAAATTTTGGAATTCGGCCCGTTGGAATTCGGAATTCTGGAATTCGCAACGTTGGAATTTACAATTTTGGAATTCGAAATTTTGGAATAGTGCAAATTTGGAATTCGGAATTTTAGAATTCAGAACGTTGGAATTCGACCCGTTGGAATTCGCAATGTTGGAATTCGGAATTCTGGAATAGTGCAAATTTGGAATTCGGAATTTTAGAATTCAGAACGTTGGAATTCGGCCCGTTGGAATTCGCAATGTTGGAATTCGGAATTTTAAAATTGAGTTCAGATTAATTTACAGGAATTACCGTGTACTCGTAATGGCGATATGGAAATATTGAAGTATTTAAGTTAAAATAACATCGAGCAAACATCGACGAGATAGAGAATATATCCATTAAATATTTAGCGAAGGGCAATCCAGATGAAGGAAAGTATCTAGGGTAGGCAACGGTATTCCAAGACTGAAATTAGAGCGATGAAAGGACCTTATTTGTCGACGCTTCCTTAAAAATTCTTGCCTCGAAGTTTAGAGAAGTTTCGAGTAGTTTCCATACACAGGGCATCCCTAGTATTCAGACAACTCTGTACCGGACGAAAACGCTTCGAACTTTAAGGAAAATTGCTTTTTCTTCTTTCACCGGGGGCTCCTGGAACACCGAGATTGACTAAAACTTGTTTACAGTTTATCGCCGGCCAAGAAAGGATCCTTTTTCCATCGACTTTCCTCGACGCTGTTACTCGAACCTACGAACGGAAATTCCAAAGGCAGCGGACATAATTAATATCGGGTTCAACATGGGAGTAATGTTGCGTTACGTAACGGACGGTACTCCAGTTAATTAAACGTTGCAATTAACGCGAATTACAAACCTTACTTTTCAACGTAAAGGTTGTTTCTCGGAATTTAACGAGACTGCGTTTCAATTTTGTCATGGAGACCTTTGAATATTGCAGATTTTAATACACGTTGTTATTATTAATTAGTTGGAGTTAGGATCATTAACATTAAATTTAACAATCATTAACAACATCGAAACCTTTCATTAATTTCCTTCATATAAAATAATTATATAACATTGCTAACAGTTATACAAATATTTTACAACGCATAAACTGATATATCACAAGTACCTCATAATAATTTTACATCAATTGTATCAGACTTAATTTCGATCTCCAACAGTTTTCGCTTAATTATATAATAATTATAAATCAAAGATATGCACCTAAGTAAAATAATCTACATTGTATATCTAATACATCGGTCTAATTCGTTAAGTGCCTAGACCGTCGAGTCAGGTTTATGATAGGACAATATTCTCTTTGCGAAGTTCCGAAGAAGTTCAACCAGGATCCCGTGTCAAAGGATGCGAGATAGGATTGTAGATTAAAGGTATCTTCCCTCGAAACTGCAAAGGCACTTATTATTTCGTGATACATATCACGGGTTTAATATCAATGAAGCACCGTGGAAAGGACTGAAACGTGAATTTCTCTATAGAAACGTCCTCCATACTCCTTTCTTATCCCCAGCCCTGTTTTTACTTTCATGAGAAACATTTCTCCTGAGAAAGGTAAGAAGGAACTAGGAAATAATTATTCCTCTAAAGAAGGAAAACCGTTTCCTTTGTACTTTTCTTCTACCAAATTAAAATCAGTTAACACTAATCTCGAATAGCTGAGCAAACTTGCAAACTTAAATTACTTCTCTACATTTTTCATACACGAAATACCATATTTTACATATTTTTAAACCGGTGCAAGCGTTGTCTTTCGTGAATTATTCGGGTCTTGCAAGTTAAATTTACCCTACCCAATTTCCATTTTCGCTAAAACAAGTTTTAAACATCCGTAACAAATGACCGTGTAACGCGGCAGAGACTTTAATAAATATTCCGTAATATTTTCAGATGTTTTAAAGGCTTAAAGCGTCATGAACGACCCAGTTTGCCTTCAGAGGATTAACCCCGGCAACTTGCATCACAACACGAACAGAAACAACAGCGAAATTAAAAATAGCAGGGTAAACGTTTTACGAATCTCCGGACGTTTTACGACGAGTAAATGAATCATTCTTTTGAGGAAGAAAACGTTGTTTCTTTATTTACCTCTTGTACCAGCCAGTGTTGACAAGCGACCAAGCACGGGCGGTTTGAACGTTTGAATATTTTATTCGGCGAGCGGTGTAAAGAAAAAAAAAAGGGACACGGAATATTTGGTAGCGATCCAGGAAAAAGGTGAAAAAGAAAGGGATAGGTGGCCGGGGATATTGTTCGGACAGGCAAGAAGAACAGATCGATACGCGGTTAGGCAAGGGAAATAGGTCACGCTTTGGTCAGACAAGGGTGTATAATCGCGGTACACGGTCAGACAAGTGGAATAACCGGGTATATGGTCAGATAAGTGGAATAACTCTGTACACGGACAAAATAAGTGGTAGGATCCCGGTAGGTGGTCAGACGAGTGGTATAAGCACGGTACATGGCCGGGAAAAGTAATATGATCCCGGAATATGATCGCGAGAGTAGAATAACCTTGGTGTAAAGTCAAGTTGAATGGTCTGACATCGAAACTGATAGATAGCGGAACTTTACGAAGCGGAATAACACGATCACACAATCGCGTGAACTTTGAAGAACATCATTAAAGAAATGCTTTTCGATATAAAAAATATTCACTATATTATTTATTGATTGTGCAAAATTTCACGTACGTGTTCAATATGACACTTTTTTGAACAATTCGAATGTTTCACTTTAAAGAACTTACATTGCAGCATTTGATAGAGGGAGATTATGTTGATACGAATATTTTTCAATATGCAAATTTCGATATCCCCAGATATTTGTGTTGTATTTATTAAAAAAAAAGTTTGTAAGGTGATCTGTTCAGTGAATGGGAAACAAAATGATGAAATTGCTTTTTGGACGGTGATGGAAGTGAACAGGTTAAAAGAATTACAGAGAATGCTCGAAATTGAAGTTGAAAATGTTACATTGCAGCAGTCGAACGGATAATGGAAATCAAGATCGATGAATCGGTAGTTTGTGTTGTGAATCGGGGTGGATCAGCGAAATTATCGAAACGAATTCATCGAAACCAGTGAATTACTGCTTCGTAATTTTCCATTTGTGCTGCACGCTCGAAATTTTATCGCTGTTCCGTTGTTTCTTCGAATTATTTCACAGTCAATATAACACAATTCGACGTAAATTAACGACGAATCAGAACACGCCAACTGTAGTTGTTATACGATTTTGTTTCCGAAAATTGCTGTACTTTCAAGGATTTACGTGTCAATTTAATCTGATATTTGTAAAGCAATTACAGTTCATGTTTCATATGTTAAATCATATGATTCTATGTGTGATGTTAGAATATGAATTTTCAATGAGGTGGAGTTTAATATCCAGTTTTTAGTTAGTATGATACTACATTCAGAAAATTTAAAGTTCACAAGTTATTAAAGTTTGAAATACCGCAGACGAAACATAGAGTTCAAAATTTTCTAAATTCTAAAATATCAAAGTTCCAATATTTCTAGGTACTAAAATCTTTAAATTCCAAAGCTCCTAAATTCATAATTTTTAGTTCTGAATTTTCTTGTATCCAAACTGCCAGAGTCCAAATTCCAAAAATTGTAATACTTCAAGATTTCATCACTTCAAAATCCCGAACTTCCAAAATTCCCAAAATCCACAAAATGCCCCGAATTTTAAAGATCCCTAAAATAATAAAAATCTGAAGTTTGCAATGTGCAAAATTTGTGAAGGAACTAATTTCACAGAGAAACTCGAAATAACGAAATATTTCACGGCCAAAATTCGTGGAGAAGTTGCATCGACCTTCTCCAGCGAGTTCCTCGACTTATGCCGACAATGCAGCGGTACAAAAGCTATCGAGACATTCCATGGAATCCAGGCCAGCATCCTATTGGGCGAACGAACAAAGACGAGAACGGAGTCGCGACTATCGCGAGCCGCAAAGAGATGTCTCGTTGTCCACAAATTAGAACGCGACATCCGCTTTGCACCTTTATGTTCCTTTCACGAGGACAGCCTTTAGAAGTCCAAGAAATTCGCCATACCATATATATGTATGTTCGCTGACTTTTTCTCAACTAGATGCATTACAGATATCACAAACTTTGCATCATTTTTATTCCGTTCCAAATAAACGGGATTCACAGTCCAAAGTTTTACGCAAACTCACGTTGATACGAGTTACATAGTAATTTTGTTTAACTTTTTCATTTTTCAAGTTTTTTAAGTTCTTCACTTTTTTTTATTTCTTTAAGTTTCTTCAATTTTTGCAATTTCATCGAGTTCTTTTAGGATCTTCAATTTCTTCAATTTTTTCAATTTTTTCAATTTTTCCAATTTCTGTAATTTCCATAATTTTTTCATTTTTCTTCAATTTTTTAAGTAGTTTCATTTTCTTCAATGTCCTCAATTTTTCCAAAATTTTTCAAGCATACTTTTACAAGTGAGAGTATTGATATCTTATCGATACTAGTTCAAAATTGTATTTTTGCGATATTAAAAAAATCATTGTACACCATGAAGTTCATTACTGACCCTGAATAGGGTTCTTCACCCAAATATCTCACTGACTTCAACATTTACACTCTACATCAATTATGATGTGATCCATAAATTTCAAAATGATTAAAATAAAAAGTGGAGATAGAAAAGGGAAGAATAAAGAACCGGTCGAAAGCAATTATTTCGCTCGTTCCGAACCGATGCGATAAGGCAATCGTCACGTTTTCGGCGCCGTTTCACGGTGATTCTCGTTTGTGATCCGACAAAGTCTCACCGACCGGAAGTAGAGAAGGGCAAAGAGCGGATTAACTCGATCCACCGAGAGCCAGATACGTGTCTTCGGTCAATGTTTAGAGTGGAAACTGCAATTCTTTTTACGGCTCCATCGATTGTTGCCTTTTCACCCCCGCTTCGTTCTTCCACCCCTCTCTGCTCTCTCTCCTCGTGGCGTTCACAGGGTTATTGGATCGCCTCGAAATTCTATGCTGTCCTGATGGATCCTACGGCTTGCAGAGACTCATTCAACTCGGGATTTAATCCTGTCTGGCTTAGGTATATCGATCGAGTGGTTAATATTCACCGACTGCCGGTTCCTCCTGATAACGTGACAATTACTTTTGATTGTATCGCTCGTTTCTTGCGACCACGGGGTTGTTACGCGGTTTTTATACATGTTTTCAGGCTTCGACACTGATTTAATGGTTTTGTAATTGACGGGCAATTTTGGTGACGGAATGGTTTGGAATATTCGGAATTCTACTGTTGGGGAAATTTTAGAAGTTGATGAATTGGAAATATGGAAATTTGGGAATTTAGGGAGGTAGAATTTTGGACCGTTGAAATTCGGGATTTTGGAATTCGGAACGGTGGAATTCGAGATTTTAGAATTCGGAACAATGGAATTTAAAATTTTGGAATTCGGAAAGTTGGAATTCACAATTCTGGAATTCGGAATTTTGGAACTCGGACCACTGGAATTCGGAATTTTGGAATTCGGAACATTGGAATTCACAATTTTGGAATTCGATCCGTTGGAATTTGGAATTCTGGAATTCGCAATGTTGGAATTCGAACCGTTGGAATTTGGAATTCTGGAATTCGCAATGTTGGAATTCGCAATTTTGGAATTCGGAACGTTGGAATTCACAATTTTGGAATTCGAACCGTTGGAATTTGGAATTTTGGGATTCGAAATTTTGGAATTCATAATTTTAGAATTCGCAAATTTAGAATTCACAATTTTTAAATTGGGAATGTTAGAATTCTAAATTATGATATTACGAAATTACCCTACAAAAATGTCATTTGTAAACGAAAATATATTTGTAAAGAAGAATATTTGTAAAAGAATATATTCCAAAAATGTTTTCACACATGTCCCATCAACCATCCAGTGCAAAAATACACAACAAAAATTGCATCAGAAAACACAGATAAACTTAACATACCACACCCTTTTCACAATTCTCAGTTCTGTCTCTGAATCCCTTCACGCACGAGAATATCAAGATTTTCTTATATTACCCTCATTTTTCTTCCCTTTCATACCGAGTTAATTAACACTTTTTTCTTTCTATCTGCATCCAACGACGAAAATTCGTACTAACAGGAAATTTTTCGCGAAACATCGTTCAAAAAACGGTGTATTTCAACACGACGGCAATTGAGTCGAAGGACACGAGCGAACGCAATCAAGTTTTTGCAGGGATTCAACGTTATTTGCCAAACAATCGTGTCGCGGCGAAAATGTAGGACGCTACGAGATGGATACCGTTAATTACTTACTGTTTTACCGGGCGACAATTTGTTCCGCGATACGGAATGCAATAACTGAAATGTTTTCTGGCTGTCTTATCGCGAGGACCGCTTGGAATTTTGACCGTGGAGACGTTTCTTGCACGACGCTGTTATTATAAGATCTTTTTGTACTCCGTTGTTCGCCGTTGCAATGAGAACGTGCGAAATCTACGAGAGTGAAGAACAAGGTTATTATTTCGTAATAATATTTCATAAAATCTCTGAATTCTCTTAGGAGCTTCTTAAACAAACCTTTTTACAGGATTTTTAAACATGTCCTAGGTTTTCTTCACAAATATTTAAACAGTTCATGCTCGTTTATCATCTAAGAATCACTAGTTAAATACTTCTCTATTTTATATGGTTTTCATACTTCATTACTTTTTTACAAATTTTAATATTATATCGTTTTTATTTTGCTTGATATGAATATTCTAAAAGAAAACACTGTTTATGAGAAAATATCAAATTAAAGTAATTAAATTCTCGTTTATTGATCTTTCACATATGACACATACGATAACAAGTACATGTAAACATATGTGACACGTGACTTTTTGCTTGATAGGTATTCTAACAGAAAACACTATTTATGAGAAAATATAAGATTCTTAACATAATTATATTCTTGTTTATTTAAAAAATTGATCCCTCACATATGCACTCATCACATACGATAACAAATGTAAACATATGTGATACGTGACTCCTCAGCAAGAGGTTAATTTATCGGAATCATTAACGTAAATTTTGCAACAGTAATTTTTAACCAATTCCAAGAACAAAATCTACCAAATGAAATTTAATGAAGAACAGTATCAAAGTTGTTGGACGGTATTGGCCTCAGAAAACGTGGTCGACTATCGATTCGCGTCCGACGTAATTGATTACAAGAAAAAAAAAATCGACATTTTCCCGTCCGGGCAACAAAGAGGAAAACAAGGAAGCTGGAGACGGTAAAAAAGAAGCTGTTTATTCAGCCGCGCGTTTATTCAACGCTTTGTACCGAGCGTTGCACGTGAACAATGAGGCTGAGTCGACGTTACAAAGCGAAACGCAAGGAAATAATGCGATGTCTCCGACGTTCAGCGAGGAAGAAGGAAGGAGGAATAATCGCGGCCAACAATAACGGTATACAATTAAACCCGTCCTACCGCCGTTCCCGTATGAAAGACAGAGAAAAAATAGGAAAGAAAAAAAAAAAAAGAAAAGATAGATTCAGAGTGGCATCGTGGAAGCAGTCAACGTCGTATTCTTTCAGACACTTTTCTCGTTGTATCCTTGCTTGTGAACTCGAGGATTTCACGGGGGATGCTCTTTGAGCCGAGGACACACTTTCTAAGAATTTAAAGATTTCTCAACGAGCTGAATAGCGGCTACACGAAGTGTTCAGAATTATTTTTAGAATCTTTCCGCCACAGTTTTCTTTTCATAATATCTCGCGAGTACTTCTACGGACGTATTTCGAAAAAATACGGGAAGCAGGAAATAGTTTATTCCGGCGAGAAAATAATTTCGACAACAAGCGACGTGCACGTCGCTTTTCAGCAACAGTCTCTGAATTTTCCTCGAACCTGGCAGCCGAGTTTCTTTCGGCAATCAGTTTCGAGACCGACGTGGAACCGGAAGCGTACGCTGGCGCAGCTGTACGCAACGGTAATCGAAGTCTCGTTTTTCTCCGACCGAGACGCGGTAATCTCGTCAACTTTTGCACGAGGTCAGCTTTCCTTCAACGCTGAACAGCTCGAAAGCCGAACGAAACGAGCGAATTTCTTCGGATATCGGGACCGTATTTTCGTCGGTAAAATACTATTAAAAGTTCGCGCGGTAAGGGCGAGATCAGATAAATCCAGATCAATTACCTTTCGGAAGATCGATTCCGTCGCGCCTCAAAACTTTGTTGGAACAAAGAACTTTCAATTGGACAAATGGACCCCCATCCGGTGAACGATAGCTACTTTATCTGTAGGATTGTAATATACATAGTTCGATAGTTTAAATTTATTAATTACGTTTGATATTCCGGGGAAATTTTATTTACTGATGTGATTCTGTGAGAAAGCACTGTAAATGGCTGGGGATATAGAGATATATTTTATGATTTTATATCATGAATATGAAAGATTGTTTGCTTAAATAGAATACACATATGTAAATAGTGGAGTAGCAGAATAATAAAATAGGGTAGTGAAATAGTGGAATAATGCAAAAATAGTGTAATGAAATAATCAAGTACAATAATGGTACTGTAAAATAATAAAATAATAAAATTATGAAACTCTAAAATATTAAAATAGGAGAAAGTGAAGTAATGAAAAAAAATAGTGCAGTGAAATCAGGTATAATATACAGAAAAATGATAGAATTAGTAAAGTTGTAAAACGGTAAAATAGATCGATAAAAAAGTAATTGTACCATGATCTCTTTCCAATAATACCCCCTGAAGGCTAAACGAAATATTAATTAAATTTGCATTCTTTGAAAAGCGTAAGACAAGTTAATAGCAGG
Source organism: Megachile ligniseca (assembly GCA_945859555.1). Lineage (NCBI taxonomy): Eukaryota > Metazoa > Arthropoda > Insecta > Hymenoptera > Megachilidae > Megachile > Megachile ligniseca. Next base: position 7,523,238 of record OX243784.1, read on the forward strand.
AATTAACGACGGTAGTTTCGTATTCTCGTAACAATTAAACGCGTCGTAGAGAAAATTTCCAGTAGAAGGGCTTACTTTTAATTCTGTCCTTCATACTCCTGTTTGATTTTCATATTTCGCGTGACGTCGACGTTCCATATACAAGAAAGCCGAGCAACGTCGGGTAGCTTAACCCAGTATTCTATATTCAACGGTAACGTAGGCTTTGAAAGTTTCCTGGAAGACGTCAGAAAAGCATCCTTCAGGTCTTAGACAGTTTCGAAGGTAGGAAATAACATTTTGCCGGTTTCTAAGGAACGTCAAAGGGACAGTGGAATGCAAGCCGCCGTGACAAAGAACTTCGTGAAAGAAAAGACCGAGTTGCTACTTTACTCCTACCAAGGAATCTCGGTGTATTTAAGAGGAAAACAACGAACGAAGGAGTTCATCTCCTGAAAAGAAACAAACGTGGAAAAAAAGGACAGTATCAAAAAATTATCGGATTACGTACGATCTGTGCAAGTTCACACAAAAGGGGATAGACTGTATTTGCTCAGGTAATTAGCGTAGTCGGAGGGGAAAAAAATATGAGGAGACTCTGGAAGAACGGTAACTCTTTTAATCCGCTTTATCGTTATTATTTCTCGTTCTCTTAACGTTCCAGCTAATTTTCATTCGTAATTTTCGGAGTGGTACGTCCGTCTTCATTCAGCGGATGTTCTCGTTCGTTAAGGGATGAGATTACGGGAACGTCTTTTCATTGGAAAAACAGATTTCAATGGGGACTGATCCCCCTTAATTTTCTTAGATTCCTCGGACGGGCCGGATTTCAAACTCGATTGTTTTAGAACAAAGCTGCGTCGGATGGATGTTGTAACAGTGAGTCGGTTATTCCGAGATATTCATATTTCACTTCTTTGTTATCTCAAGACCTCGCGGTTTTATGGACCATATTGATTTAGTTATTGGACTACATTATTTCCAGCTACTTTAAGTTTTGTTGGCTTGTTAATTATTCACGCGGGGGATTTTCAAGTTTTAGCAAAGGAATTAGGAATGAAATATAGAATATGTTTTAATGAGGGTGTTGGGAATTTTCGAAGGTACAAGTTAGACAAGGTCTTAATTTTGCAAGATTTCAAATTCTCAGGTACAAAGTTGTACACATCTATTAAACCTATAGCACATCTATGAAACCTATTGACCATCCATGAAACCGACAGCACATCTATGAAACACATGGCATATCTATGAAGCTCATAGCACGTATATGAAACCCATTGAGACATAGACAGTGAGACAGAGACAGTGAGACAGAGACAGTGAGACAGAGACAGTGAGACAGAGACAGTGAGACAGAGACAGTGAGACAGAGACAGTGAGACAGAGACAGTGAGACAGAGACAGTGAGACAGAGACAGTGAGACAGAGACAGTGAGACAGAGACAGTGAGACAGAGACAGTGAGACAGAGACAGTGAGACAGAGACAGTGAGACAGAGACAGTGAGACAGAGACAGTGAGACAGAGACAGTGAGACAGAGACAGTGAGACAGAGACAGTGAGACAGAGACAGTGAGACAGAGACAGTGAGACAGAGACAGTGAGACAGAGACAGTGAGACAGAGACAGTGAGACAGAGACACATCTATAAAACCTATAGCACATGAAGTTGAGCACATTAATGCAACCGATAGAACATCTATAAAACCTATAGCACATGAAGTTGAGCACATTAATGCAACCGATAGAACATCTATAAAACCTATAGCACATGAAGTTGAGCACATTAATGCAACCGATAGAACATCTATAAAACCTATAGCACATGAAGTTGAGCACATTAATGCAACCGATAGAACATCTATAAAACCTATAGCACATGAAGTTGAGCACATTAATGCAACCGATAGAACATCTATAAAACCTATAGCACATGAAGTTGAGCACATTAATGCAACCGATAGAACATCTATAAAACCTATAGCACATGAAGTTGAGCACATTAATGCAACCGATAGAACATCTATAAAACCTACAGCACATGAAGTTGAGCACATTAATGCAACCCATATGAAGCCCATAGAATATGTTCGAAACCCATAGTAAAGGAGCTCGAGTAGGAACCCATGATTGAAAGATTTTCCTCCACTTTGGAAGCCCTTAGCCCCACGAAGCACCCCAGTGCAAACGTTCGAGTACCTGTTACTTCAGCGTCGGTTCTCGAGTCACCCTCCGGTGGACCATTAATTTACCCCATCCACTCCGTGCAGTGATAAGATCGAATCCCATGTATCAGAAGAGGGGTAAGAAAAGGGAGAAAAAAACAATGTAACGTCTATGGTCGAGGCGCTGATTGAACAGCACCCTTCTCTGGCACCAATAATGAAGCACACCCTCGAACGGGATACGCTCGATCGTTTGTCTCTCTCTTCCGGTCAATTGCAGGGGTTTACCTAGAGCATCCAATAAAGGCGAGATTCTCTAGAGGAGTTTACGAACGTTTCAACTGGGCTTTGCACGAGGTGTAGTGTTGTTTCAAGCCACGGACAACGGACCGAGGAAGTAGCTGACCGTTGCCATCGATATTGAACGTCGCGACGCCTCCTATTCCCGGTAGAAATATAGCCGGGAAACGACGCCGCTAATATCCGGGGAAATTTACATTTCCAGTGGAAATCAACGACCCCGATAGGGGATACCGGACGCTCCGAGTGCCTCGTAAAAGCGAGATATTTTTGTTCTTCGACTTTTCTCCTCTTTTGTTCCCGCCCGCAGGTGGGACGTTTTCCTTCGTACCCTAAACGCCCGCACACGTTTTTTTGTCGATTTTGGGTCGTGTCGTTTTTCCGTTCAACTCTTTTGGTATATTTAGACGAGTACTCTGCGGGCGAGTTGTTGTAACGCAGGGGATATAAAATTCAATTCACTTTCGGTTTATTAATATTTGAAAAGGGTTTGTTGGAGTAAAGGGTCTTGTGTGATCGAGGGTGATATCGATTTTTTTATATTATACGTGGTAGCTCAATTTTTAATTACAAAACAATAGAATTTTTTATATTTTAGAAATATACAAATCTACATACGAACGAATAGTAAAATTTGAAAATTCGAAATGCATCTATTGGTGCACCTATCCATTAAATTGTTGGTTTTCAATATTCTTCCAGAAGAAGAAAATACGAGCCACCGATAAGAAAACGTAGGTAGAAATTTGAAGCCGCAGAAAAGACAGATATCGGACGGAGATCCAGCAAAGTTTCTCCGAAAGATTTCACGAATTTCCTCCAATAAATTCAACCGGTCGTAGATTTAAAAACCCACGGGGTCATTGTTTTCGTAGCTGCAACAGGGAAGATCCATTTGAAAAGACAAATGGTGTCTCGTGAAGCAGCCTTGGAACATCTCGCAAGCTGGCTGGACAGCTCTTTTTCCTCTTCCTTTTCATTCCTTTCTTTCGAACAATTCGCTGTCGAAGCTCGAGGCATCGAAATTTATTCTCAAAATTCCGCGGGCCGGCTTCCATTTCAGATGCATTTAACCTCGAGCCTCGAGTTAAACGCGTTTCTTCGGCTTTTATCGAATTCAAGGCGAACGCTTCGTTTAAAAGGAGAAACTTCTTCCTCGCTATCGTTAAACGCTTTCGTACAGAAAGTCTCGGGTCTAACCGCAACGATATTGAATTCTACCTAACCTCTGGAAAGGAACGCGGGTAAAGAGCGATCACCACGAACTTTCAGGCGGGAGCTTTCGGAAATCGTTGATAAGCTTCGACTTTTTTTCGTATCGGTTGAGAATTGCTTTTTGACGCGAACTGCACTGTTGGATTTTGCGGTAAATAGGATTTGTGTGGATGTCAACTCACGAGTTGGCGCGTGACCCTAAGAGCTCTGTCGTTGCAAATTACAAGAATTAATTACCATGTGAAATTTGGGAATTTAGGGAGGTAGAGTTTTGGACCGTTGAAATTCGAGATTTTGGAATTCGGATCGGTGGAATTCGAAATTTTGGAGTTTGAGATTTTAGCATTCGGTCTTTTGGAATTCTGGAATTCGGGATTTCGGAATTCTGAATTTTTGGAATTCACAATTTTGGAATTTGGAATGTTGGAATTCGGAATTCTGGAATTCGCAAAGTGGGAATTCACATGTTTGGAATTCGAATCGCTGGAATTCGAGATTTTGGAATTCCGAATTTTAGGAATTCGCAAAGTTGGAATTCGGAATTTTGGAATTCGGATCGCTGGAATTCGGGATTTTGGAATTCCGAATTTTTGGAATTCGAACTGTTGGAATTCGGGATTTTGGAATTCGGATCGCAGGAATTCCGAATTTTTGGAATTCACAAGTTTGGAATTCGAACCGTTGGAAATTCGAAATTATGGAATTCACAAGTTTGGAATTCGAGCCGTTGGAAATTCGAAATTTTGGAACTCGGAATTCCAACCATGAACACTTCCGGTATTGGAAAAATTACTGACTTGTGGCTACAAATTACAAGAATTAATTACCATTTACCATGTGTCACTCAAAGTGTGACACATTCACCACTCAGTTTACAATAATTTGGAATAAATATTTTTTAAGCGAAGGTTGATGGCAAAAATACCTTCGATAAGGGCGAATAAAAATATAAATATAAAACTGCGATTATTTTCAGTAATCAATCATTCATACACTGAATGTTATAAATATACATAACCAAATATTCCAAATTCCCCGAAAACTTCATAAAACCTATTCTTTCACCTCAAAGCACTTTGTGCCCGAACAAAACTTTCGACCGCACCTCTGATAATCTATTTCTTTAACCTTTGAGATGCATAAAACATAAATTGCATTTATCGCGGACGAACGAATGAACATACATATTCATCGATACTCTTAAACGTACCTCAGTATTTACAATTCCTTTGCCTCTCTTCTCGCGTACCATACACAACCAAAGACCCCCATGAAAGTTTAAGGTTTAATAAAAATTCATGTCTCGTGAAATCGGATCTCTCGCGACCGCTCTTCTCGTTTAAAAATTCCCGACTGTATTTACAAAAAGCTTCTTTCCTCGCACTTGTATCTAGGAGTTCTCCATTTTCTACGGTGTTCACCCAGAACGAGTCTTAAATATTTTATTCAAGCTTGCAACTTTTGAACACAGTTATTTTAATTTAATTATTAAAAGTTATAACCGAGACTATATTACTGACTCAGAGTCCCAGTTTTATGGGGTGGTTTTGAGAAGTGGGTACTCCTGGAATTTTAGGGTTGCGATTAGGTAACGTACCAGGTGCATAAGTATCTGATATGATTATATTTTGCCTAAAAACAGTACGAATAAATATTGATAACTTTCAAGAATTTGGACGTAAAGTGGTTTATATTTGGTTAAGGGTTGATAACACTAGTGCTAGTGCAGAGAACACACGTTGATTTAAATAGGTAACGTCTGTTTAAAGTTTCTACAGTGTGGATTTCGCGGGGATGTGTTCGTGTACACGAGACTGGGAGACTTGTTCGCTGTCTGGAAACGTTTGAACTTGAACAAACGTTGGGTCACAAAGGGATGCGCGTTACAGAGAGGAGGAAGTCGGTGAAACGACGAAGGAGGAGTTCCGAGAGAAGCGTTCCCGTGCAACTTGGACCCCAAAGGTGTACAAAGGAGGCCTCTGGCACGAGCTCGTGACAAAGGTCAGAAACAACGATCGGAATCTTGGGGAAATTAATTTAGCATCATCGCGTAATTAGTTTACCGCCGACGCGGCAACCGCCGTCTCCTTCTTCGGTGGTAAACGAGCTAACTTGAACAACTGCGTTATATGTGGCTTGAATAATTGTGTTTCGCCTCGAAATTTCTTCATTAGTATCGTTTATCTTGTTACGACGAAATACAATTTCAGATGTTATGTTAATCTTGGCAGGGACAGCTTCATACATTTTGCTGTTGCTAATTTTTATTATTTCTTGAAGGGTTGTTTTAGGAAAAATTTGATTGAATATGTGTTGGAGTAAGTGATAACGTGACTAAATTATTATATAATAATAATAAATAATAACAACAATAATACCAATATTAATATTAAATAATAATAAAAATCTGACAACCTGAAAACTTGATATCACTCAATTTTTTCCAATACCGTCAATCTAGTGACTGAAACGAAACGAACAGCTTTTGCACCTTTCCCTGTATACACTGTAAATAAAAACGTGGAAAATACGCATAAAGTAAATTAGAGGTAGTTCATTCGAAATCAAAGAGTATCAATTTATCATTGCTGCGGAGCATACCGATATGAAAATATTTTACTGTAACTTTAATACCAATTCTATTATTTTATGTTTTAATTGTACAATAAATGTGTTATAGAACGTAAATGCAATGGTCGCAAAATTCATGAGAATTAAATGGTCTGGTTTGATTTTCCATATATATTGAAAACTTGAAATAGCCATTTCATCAAAATTTATTATTCGTTTAATCCTACTTTTTTCACGCTTACGTACTAATTTTTTCTTGTATGTTCAATAAAATATTTTATTTTGAGATGTGTAAATGTTATATATGTTGTATGTTAGAATATGTAAATTCAATATGTTATGTTGCATGTGAGGATATGTAAATTGAATATGTTACATATGTTATATGTTAAGATATGTAAATTCTATATGTTACATACGTTATATGTTAAGATATGTAAATGCAATATGTTACATACGTTGCATGTGAGGACACGTAAATTCAATATGTTATATACGCTACATGAGAGGATATGTAAATTCAATATGTTATATATATTGCATGTGAGGTATGTAAATTCAGTATGTTACATACGTTGTATGTTAAGATATGTAAATTCAATATGTTATATATGTTGCATGTGATGATATGTGAATTCGATATGTTATGTTGTATGTTAGGATACGCAAATTCAATATGTTATATACACATGTTACAATATGTAAATTCTTTCTTCGGTCTGTAAATTCTAATGGAACGTGTTTTTTGAAGCATGTAATTTGAATACAACATGCTGTTTGGAGTATGTGAACTACATACGTTTACAGGATATGTAAATTCAATAGGACATGTTTTTTAAAATAGTCTCGTCCTTCAGTTCGTACAAATTTTTTTTATCTTCTGATAATTTTACATATGTATAACGCACAACGATGCATAAAATAACAACCTCACTCAAAAAACATCTAAAAACTGAAACCATTGGGAATTTGTTCACGTAGACGGTATCGTGGAAGCAAATAATGTATCGAGAGGTTGATAGCGGATTAATAAACTGGCTGAAGGAAATCGATCGATAGCTCGTACTTTCTCGAAAATATGAATTCTCGTTTAGTGCAGCAACGCGGTCGAAGCTCGTTCACGTTCGCCACGGTGGCGTAATACTTTCCGCCGTTCGAGGTATTCAGCGTCAAATTTCAATTTCAAACCGTTCGACATTCTCGAAGGGGAAGTTGAGGCGGGCAGCTGGAAATCTAATTATCGCCACTTACCTTCACGACGTTTCCGTTCACGGTCGGAGGAAATTGCAACGACCACGCTTCATTGACCGTCGCGTTTAGCCAGAGCACTCGGAAAAATCCGATGTGCAGCTGCCCTAAGTTGCCGCTGCAACGGAAACGCGATGGTATTGCGGGCCCGGCTTCCGGCGTACGTGCGCTGCAAACGACACGTCGCAGGAAAAAAGCTAGGAACGCCATAGGTACAGTCGAGAACAAATACGGTTTCCCTTCGTAAAATGTCGGAATATCTTCCTCCTTGGTAACCATGGACAAAGGGGAAAAGCATTCGCTGATAAATGGTATAGAAATACTGTGGATGTGGGGATTTTAGAAATTGGAAAATTGAACAATTTAAAAACCTGAAAATTAAGCAAGTTAAAAGCACAAAACTTTAGCAACTTATAAAAGTTGAAAATAACGTTTCCGAAACTAGAAAAGTTAGCAGTTCAAAAGCCCGATAATTTAACCATTTGAAAGCTTGAAAATGTAGCAGTTCCAGAACTTGATAATTTAGCAATTTAAAAGCTGGAGAATCGAAGAGCGGAAAAACTTGATAAATCGTCAATTTAAAAATCTAGACAATTCAGCAGTAAGAGAACATAAAAATTTACAAATCGAAAAATCGTGAAGTGCTCATAACATTATCGAAAGAAGAGCCACGTTGCACTCGACTGTACCGTTCGTTCGAGCCGGAAAAACGGCAGAAGAAAAGAGCGGAGTTAGAGCAACGCGAGAACGGCAATTTCCACGTCGACCAGGTCAGAGAAAGGAGAAAAGCACGTTAATTGGCGTTCATGTGGAAAAGGTTTACCAACACGAGTGACTATCAGCTACGAGAGATTGCCGACGAGAAACAGAGACAGAGCAAGGATGATCGCGCGAAATGGCCGACAAAACGACGTGAAAGAGCTCAGCTAATTATCCCGCGGGAAAAATTCCTCGGTCCACTAGGGAAGAGAAAACGACTACTAGCTAGATAGCTCTACAGGGTGCTAAGAAAGTAATGGCCCTACTTTATCGAGGTCAATTGCTAGTATTATCTCGGATGGATATTTGGGAAATGGTAATCCTCCCTTGGAATTAATTAACGCTTCTTAATTGAACATCAAGGTTCTAACAGTATGCTAAAACACTAAATCTACCAAACTGGTTTTTCTCGTTTTAAATTATAAAAGTTAGGACTCTTAATTTATGATGAAACATTTTTGATAATAGACTGATGAATTTAGTTCAAGTGAATCAACAGTTGTCGAAATATGAAGCTGATGTAAAACATTCGCTACTCGATGAATGAGCGACAATTTCATTGATAAATAGCTGATATTAATCTGTATGTAACAATCAGATTACAAGTTCACTCACAGAAAATTCTACGTTAATTTTGAAGCTTGACTCAATCCAGTTTCGCGACAGGTAATTTTGTATTGGTTGCTGCTGTAATCGAACACATAAATATTAGTACGATATTGAATTGCATTTTCCTGTCCTAAATAGAGAAACGCAGAATGTATTTTGGACGATCGACACCAATTCACGCAGCATTTCGAGCACCCGTAAAGCAGTCCCCCGTTATTTTACGACAGCGAGCATCCCCCGAAACGGGTGTCTAACGGTCGGCGGACGAAAGCAACGAAAACTAACTGGTTCGCGGAGGAGTAACCGTGGAAAGGTGCTAGAGGGTAGTAAAAGTTTCAGTGGCCGTTTTCAGAGCTTCTTCGACGTTTCATCGAGCTTCCCGGACGAGCTTCCTGTCGTCGCCGTATGCCGCTTAACGCCGCGACAGGACATTACCGGCTGGCGAGAGGAAATAACGACGATTCCTCGAGAGACCGTGATAAAAGCACGCGAAAAGTCGACGAAACGGTTGGGCAGAGTCGAACAGAACGTACGGGAACGAAAGAGCGCAGCTGTTAAAAGGAAATAGTCGAGAAAAACCGCCATCAAGTTGGAGCTGTGCGGAATAGGGTGAAAAAGCAACGGCAACGGACAAATAGGTTAAGAAAAGAATCAACGAGAGGTTGCCGAGGACCAATGAGAAATGAGAGAATATAGGGAACATGAGGGGATTGGAAAATTCTATGCGTTGTTGTCACATTGTTGCCAGGTAAGTTTTTCTATTTCTTATGGATAATCATTCCTAGACTTGGTGATTTCGTTATTTCTCAATTTTAGGAATTTTAGGAATTTTGGGATTCTGAAAGTCTCAGAGAATTTGGACATTTGGATATTTGAATATTGGTAGATTGATAAATTGGTAGATTGGTAGATTGATAGATTGGTAGATTGATAGATTGGTAGATTGGTGGAGTAACGGGTTGATAGATTGATAACTTAATGGATTGATGGATTCATGGGTTGATGGATTGATGGCTTGAGGGATTGAGAGATTGATAGATTGATCAATTAGTAGATTGGTAGATTGGTAGATTGGTAGGTTGATATGTTGGTAGATTGATAACTTGATGGATTGATGGATTGATGGATCGGTAGATTGATATGTTGATAGATTGATAGATTGATATATTGATATATTGATCGACTGATAGATTGATAGGTTAATAGACTGATGAAATAACGAATTGAGTATCTAGAAAATTGATAACGTGTAAGTTCTATAATTCTCGAATTCAGTAATTTGTATAATTGGAAAATTGCTATTTTAGCAACTTCGAAACCATATATCCCTAGAATTCATAAACTGAACAATGTGAAAATTGTGAAAATTTTAAATCTTAGAATAAAGAAATTACAAAATTTAAATATTCCAAGAGAAGTTGCAGAGTATATTACCAAAATATGGAAATTTGTGTTCCTCAAATTTCACGAATCGTCCTCTATGAAATTATGTAAGTTTATCGGCATTTCTCAGACATTAAGCTCCTAACATTCGAAGTTCAAAGCTTTGAGAAACTTCAAAGCTCCTTACGCAACGCACGATCGCAACGCTCCACGCTCCGTTTCAGCCCGAAAAACGAAGCGAAAAGACACAAGTTGCAAATTACGTCACACACGAACCGTGGCCGACCGATTTTCCCCGTATCTGCGCCACGACTTCGATTTCCTCTTATCCGGCCACGACGCAGGAAATGGAAATCAAAGCGAAAGCGTGGTGCAGATTCCAGATACCACTTACGTATCTGGAAAAACGAACATTCTTAGAAATCACGGTGCTTGCTAAAAATACAAAACGCGGTTTACTTCTTTTCTGCATAGTCCATGCCACGGATAATACCGTTGCTGCCCTTTTACTTTATTTCTGCCGCATATGCATTTTGCTGTATCACGTAGGAATGCAAGAAATGCAATTCTGTGACATTTTTTCAAGTTAAGAAAATGTGCGAAGTTTTCATGGATAGCTGAAAAGTATAATCGAAGTTCTTATGGAAAAATATTTAGTTAGATAGTTGTTGGAAAAATTTTTTTTGTGAAGTCACTGTTCTATGATTAAGTGGAAGATTGATTTTGTTAGGGTCTACATTGCTGTGATTCGAGTGTTTGTGCTGTTGACGTTTCCAATTACAATTTTATACATTTTTTGTATAAAAAATGTTTTTATACATCCATTTTATAAATTGCAAGATCCAACAAGATTCTAACATTCCTACATCTCCAAAATTGTCAAAATTCCTAAGTTCTAATGTTACAGAATCTCAAAACTCTAAAATTCCAGATTTGAAAAATCCTATAGTTCCAAATTTTAAAAGTCCTAAATGTCCAAATTAATCCCCAAAATTCCCAAAACTGATTCCACCTTGCATAACCGACTGTTCCCCGGCATAAATACCCGAAATCACACATCTTACAAAAGATCTGTTCCCCGTAGCAACGTTATACCTCCGCATCAAATCGCAGTTGCAGATTACCAACGGATGCAGAAAGTAGCACAGTCATCAGTAACAAGAAGACAGACCGGAAATTCATGCAATTTCCTGGTTGCATCAGGGTCGAAAAACGGTGTCGAGTCATCCGCTGTCCCTTTGTGATCGTTCGCTGAATTGCAGCCGGATAAATATCCGCCGCTAAGGGTGGCCGTTCGAAACTTGAAGCGCACCGATGCAGCGATCAGATAAAACGCGTGCGAACCCCCTGAGAATGCTCGGTTCGTGGCATCGCATACGCCATTGTCTGACGCTCTGGCATAGTTTTCATCTTGATATATTTTCCATCGTCGACTGGGATCGATATCGGTCAGCGAAATATTTTCTACGTTTTTCGCTCGCAGCGTACCTCTCGTATCTTATGGGAAAAAAATTTCGTGTCGGATTTGTGTAACAAACGTGTTTATCGAGCCGATATGGAGAGAGTACGTGAAGCACGGTTTCCGGCGGATGTGCTTTTATTGTCTTATGCGGTGAATCTGTTTGATATTTGAGCACGATACTCTTGACTACGAGCAAGTTCCCACGCGAAGGAGCATGCAACATACATTTCAGAGTAGAAATTTCCTTCTTCGTTCGAGTGACAGCTTTTCCAGGTAAAAGATAACGTAAATAAAACGAAAGAGCAGAAAGATTAACGAGTTGGGATACAGCACTTTTCTTCAGCTGTCTCGCTTAATTCAACTGTCTTGAAACGTATTGCGAAATATTTAAAGAAATGATGAAATATGAGGCACTTTAATTTTGCTTAAGAGATAGAAAGCGCTTTCAACGTCGGCTTCGGAGATATTTAAACTTTCTTGGAAATTGATAAAATGGTACGTAAGGCATTTTAACTAACAACAATGAAAGGAGAGTTACGGATCATTTTAGGGATTATGTCGGTGCTTTTTCTCTGCGCTTTAATTTCTCGTTCCACTCGAATCCTCTTACGGGAGAGGATGTAAAAGGTAATGCATAAAATGAGAAAATACGCAATTAGTCGAAATCAAATTTTATGCTCTCCTCGCGACTCGAATGGTATTGTACGTTTTTCGACTGGTGTGTACATAGCGTACGTGTTTGAACACGATGGAGATACGTTGTAAAGTTAAAATTGATTCGTCTGAAAACATCGCGCATATTTATTTTGACGGAATGGATTTTATATACGAAGGGAAAATATTGAAGTACGACGAAAACAGGAAGGTTGACTTACCTATGACCGTTAAATTGACCTTGGAATTTCGAGTTTGACCAATTTGGAAGTCGACGCGACACCTGTAGATACCGGCATCTTCTTCTCTGATGTGGTCTACGCCGAGTTCGGCCGGTTTTTTGTCCGGCATGAAGTAAGCTCGATTCGAAAACACTGTGTCGTCCGACCATCGTTCGGCGATACCGAAATCTCGATCCCTCGCATCGACACTGAAAAATAAATTTTTTCAATTATTTCAATTATTTCAATTATTTCAATTTTTGAATGTTTCAATTCTTCACTTTTCACATGCCCCAAATGTTCTGTTCGACTACATTCAGATTTTTGAAATGTCAAATTTAGAAATTAGTATCTTTAATAATACAGGAAATTCAAGAATCTGGAAATCCAGAAATTCAATTAAATTTACTTGGTCAATATTGAAGTTCAGGAATGTGGAAATTTGATAATTTAAAGTTGTGATAATCTGGAAACCCATTTTACAAACGCTGAAATTTTCAAATTTTACGTAGCGGAATACTCAGTTCAAAAGTTTAATAATAAATACATCCAACATAAAATCGCTATTGAATTACACGAAATCGAAAATCCGACACAATGCTACACAACGTATCGAAACATGTAGCGATAGAGAACAAGGAACAATGACTTATTTTGTTAACGAGTCATTAAATCCGTGCAGTAAAGGAGACTGTTCGAGGGCCGAACGCACGAAACCTTTCGCTTGTTAGTGTTATTCCGTGAAATTTTTCGCTGCAACACAGCTGCCAGAGACGGTTCTGAATATTATCATAATTATTTTAATTAACGCTGCCGGGTGGCCGCTCTCGCGAACGGATAGACGTGCAGTCCGAGCGACGCGTGCTGAATAAATTAAAGTCCCACGGGAATACGAATGAATCGGGGCGGTTTTAAATGCAAACTTCCGCTGGCCCATTTTAAGGTTCACGGTACAGTTTCGAAAGTGGCACGGCATAAGCTTCTTCACGCGAAATGGCCGTGGAAAGCTACGTTTGAAATATCCATGAACCTACCGGTGTTGTAACGGGAATAATATACTGAATAATATAGATCAGTAATTCGTTTCATGCTGTTAAATTCTCTTTCTACGACTCAAATATGCGGTGAATATAAATCCCTTCTAATAAAGAATATTTTAAATTCTCTTTTTTAAAATATCTTCGTCAAATTACTACTCTTTCGATAATTAGTATGTATTTCATTTAGGGAAGAATTTATTTATACGTTATCGTATGAAGCAATTTGAGAATTACACATTAGCTGTTTTTTATAATGAAACATGAACTTGAAAGGTATAATAAAAATTTATTCAATATGATTTATGATGATATGCAAGAAATGAGAGGCAATTTGATACATGATATGATAAATGATATGATACATGATATCATATATGATATGATACATGATATCACACATGATATGATACATGACATGTCCCACGATATGATAAATGATATTATAACCGATATGACAGTGAATACGATTGATTATATGATAGTGAATATGATAAAAAATATCATAGACGATATGATATGATAATAAATGTGCAAATATTTCACGTCTCAAGTTTGAGTCAGTGCATCCTTCGCAATAAAATATTGAATCGAATTGAATTGCACGTGACAACTTACCTGTAAACCGATGTACCGAGATCCTCTCGATACCAGAGCACAAGATGCACCGAATCCCCCTCGTGGTTGGTTGATATGTCGCAAGGAAGATACGTGGGATCGCCTACCAGTGCCACAATGTGTGATATCGGTACTGAAACAGACAACCATGTACATATGTGAAATTCACTGCATTGCAACATTAGCTACGTGTACTTGACTATTGATTAACACGTCATACACTTGAATTACAAACTGAATATTTTTGTAAAAACATAATGAATTTTAATGAATATTTATGTAAAAACGTCCGGTCAATTCAACTGATTTGAATTGATAATAATTTTCTTTCGAATTATTTGTTTTCCATATTGTTTTTTATAAGACATTTTGCAAATTTGTCGAATTGTTGAGATTACATATCTGACATTAACTCGGTGAGTATTTAGATAATTATTAATGTACAAAATATTTCTCAGGGAATATGCAAAGTATACCTGAAATATATTTCAAACCCTTCAAATACAACTTAAAACCCCAGAGATCCAAGAAAAACCATGTTCACATGCAACTAGTGTCAGCAAGAAAAAATTCCTCTGTCAAACCTTCCCCTAATCTTACATAGACGCGCAACCATACACGCTTCCTTTGAACAAGCCAATCCTCGAAACCCTTTCGATCAAAGCTCGTCGCTTGAAAAATCCATCGCACCTTCCACAAGTGAACTACCACGAGAAAGGAAACAAAAAGGAATTTCGTCGACCCTTTTGTCTCCGTCCCTTCGATTCTCCCCTAGTGACCTAAATAACGACCTAAGGTTAAAGACGATAGGACGGAAAAGGGTGAGCCGACAATGATCGCGTCATAGCACAGTTGCTCCGCTTGACGTGTTATCTTCCAAATAAATAAACGTTGTTCGTGCGAACAACGCGTGACAGCCTGGCAAACAAAGGGTCATTGTTAGCCTGGACAGACGGGTTAGTATTTATTGCGTGAGACGGGTTTAATCGAGTTGATCGAGAAACCCTTCTGACCTAGCTTTTATTTCGCTCAGGGAATTTTACTCGTAAAATTATAACTTGCTTATCGACCCTTGAAGTAATTTGCTGTAAGAGTTGTTTAAAATTTTTAAATTGATGAAATTGATATTTTTGTATTATTGATCATTACTGTTTGTTTATTATTAATGTTAATGAAATGTTCAATTCCAAAACTTCCCAAATTTTCAGAGCACAAAAAGTTGCACTTCTCAAATTGCAGGACATCTGCCAAAGTGACTTCTTGTACCTCATCCGCTTCGAGTGAAATTTCCAAAATTATCTCGCGAATGTTTCAAGATCCGTACTCGACAAATCTCTTCGTCATAATCCCGTTACTGCGAGTACGTCTTGCGTACAGAGATAAGTTGAATAAATTGCAGAGAAGCTCGACTCTCGAATCCGTAGTGAAAAGCTCCGAAAACAAATCCAACTTCGTTTCTCCGATGCTGCTGTACGATCGGAATATTAAACAGTATCTATATTTGTGCGGTATCTACAAAGTACACAAATTCTGTGATTCCTTTTTCGAAGAAGCTGTTCTACCGATCCTTTACCTTTGTTCCTATAACCGTACCAGGAACAGGACGAAAGGAGATTCAACCAATTGGCTGTAAACCGAGAGCCGGAGTAACGTAATACGCTTAACGTGTACGTGTGTGCCGTTGAATATCCTCAAAAGCAATGTTGCCAGCCATTTTCGAAGAATTTCCAGAGATTTTCTCGTGAACGAGATACGTTGTGCGTGTTTTGTTTTCAGGGTACGATCGAATACGGAACAGGGGTAGGCTGTAACGAGCTATAAAGCGTGCGTGATCACGCGATGCTCCTGGCACGCAATATGCAACATGCGTGATGATTATTTGATATACTTGGCAGCGTGTTCGAGCATGGAAATGCAGAGGGAGGGAGAGAAATTCTTATATCTTTAATATCGACATTTTTTACATTCTCAAGTTTTTTGTTTTCCTCATTTCTTAATTTCCTAATTTCCCAAAATATTAATTTGCTAATTTGTGACTTTCCTAATTTTTTAATTTTCTATTTTCCTATTTTCCTAATTTTCTAATTTCCCAGTTTCCTAATTTCCCGATTTCCTAATTTCCCAGTTCCCTAATTTCCCAACTCCCTAATTTCCCAAATTCAAAATTCAAAATTCCTAAGTAAATTCTGAAAGACTCCATACATTTCCACCTTCCTCTCAACTCTCGAAGCTCCAAAATTACTAAACATTCTCGCAAGTTTCCAAGTGTCGAAATTTTCTAAAGACCCTATGCCCCGAATACTTTAACGGGTGCACGATCTGCCCATCAGCGGCGTAAACCGGTGATTAGTCGGTCGATTAGATGAACTTCGGTGGCACGAGTCAGTAATTAGCGAGACGATGTCTTAATACCTATAATATCGAGATCAGGCGATGAGGATCGTTGTAATTAACGGGGTGTATTCGTGTTCGCAATGGTGAGATTAAGTAGCGTATGTCAATAATTAGTGACACGGCAGCCACCTGCTTCTGCGCACACATTAAGTAGTATAGCTCTGTATTTTCCGACTAGTTATACCCCACTATCGAGATTAAATAACGACCGGCTGTAATTAGGGACGCAGTATGTTAATGTCCCTCCATATTGGCGTCGATATCATCCCAGATTCGACGATTACACGGTATAATTTCCGTATTTGGTAAATTAAACCTTTTAATTTGCATAATACCGAACGAAATGCGGTACAAAGTATATCGTGTTTCGTGTTATACTTCTCATGTATTTTCTATCAATTTTTATTTCTTTATATGTTAGCCCTTTATGCGTGATGTATTCATTTTTGTACTACTTGTAATTCATCTATTTGTTTGTATAATTTATTTACATGTACATTTTAGTAATAATTAAAATGCACATGTGTAGGATAATTGTATCTCATTCGATATTTAATTGTATTTATTGTATGTGAAGACTGATTTTAATAAAAATTATTTAAAAATTATGAAGATTCTAGAAGTATTTATTAATTTGAATTTCAGTGACTATAAATAATTTTGATAATTTTTTATTTTGAGTGAATATGACTTCAATTTTTATTACATATCTAACTGTTTGATTATAAATTTGTTCACAACTGCCCAGTTGAAATTTACAATATTATATGAATACCCTATTTTTTGTAACTTTCAAATAATTATTGTTGGTATTGTTTCATACGATAACATGAAATTTGCAGTGCGTTCCTTCTCATTCGTGCTTTATTAAGAAGAAACATTTTATGAAACGGAACGAACGAATTCGTAACTTTCATATAAATTATTACCTAACAAAACCAGTCGATTTTTAATATAAAATGCATTGCTTTCATTGCTTTAATTAAAAACGGCTCTGTTGATATATACGAAAGCCTCGACTGTGTCCAATTAATTAACACGTGACTGAAGAATAATAGAAATATTTGTTTTAATAGACTTTTATTCGTTTAATATGTTTCCAAACGTTCTCAATACGTATAATTATCAATAACTGATTGATTTTTGAAAGTTAAGCTAATGAACAATAATTGTTCCTCAATATTCTACGCGAGTATCATGATTAAAGAAATACTCGCAATATGTTCACGCGTAAATATTATAAATTATAATAAATTCCAATAGATGCAACATTCATTTAGTTAATTAGTGACTGGTAAATTAAAAACTGTAACGAAATAAAATTTAATTATGCTGATTAACAAAAGCTCCGTATTTATGAAACTCGAGGCAGGTATGAAAATAATAAATTTCAGTATGTAATGTTAATCCGGGAAATAAATATTCGGAGAACCAGTAATTACATCGTAATAAAATTAGTAGAAAGTTGGAAATTTCGAAACTGAGAAGTTTTATGGATTAGAGTTTCTATGTTTCGAAACTTTTCAATTAGAAAATTGGGAAGTGTGATAATTTTACATTCGTTAATTTCTGAATTTGGGAATTGTTTAATTTGATTTTTTGTAATGGTAACAATTTGGCTGATGTTGTATATTTTTACTTCCTTAATTTTCTTAATTTTTGAATTTCTGAATTTCTGAATTTCTGAATTCCAAAACTCCTAAATTTCTGAATCCATTAAGTTCTAAATCCCTAAATCCCTAGATCTGAAGTTTCCTAGATACCTAGATTCCTAAATCCCTAGATCTCAAGATCCCTAGATACCTAGATTCATAGATTCCTAAATCCCTAAATCCCTAAATCCTCGAATCCCTAAATCCCTAAATCCCTAAATCCCTAAATCCCTAAATCCCTAAATCCCTAAATCCCTAAATCCCTAAATCCCTAAATCCCTAAATCCCTAAATCCCTAAATCCCTAAATCCCTAAATCCCTAAATCCCTAAATTCCCAAGTCTCTAAATCCCTAGATCCCCTAAATTCCTCAATTCCCAAGTCTTTAAATCCCTAGATCCCCACTCCTCTAAATCCCAAAATTTCTAAAAATTCCTTAATTAATTCCTATATTACTAAATTTCTAAACACTCAAACTGAAAATCCCCAAGAGACCATATACTTCTCCAATCGCAGTCACAACACAGAACCCAAGCTCCCAAAATAATTACTCCAACACCCACTCCATCTACCTACGCTCACCGCCAGATCCGACCGCAAATACAAAAGGTCCACAGAAATATCCATAAAGAGACCGCAACTCGACGAAGACGGAGCACTCGGATCTTCCCTGTGTAACCTCTTTTCTCGAAATTAGATGATCCATCCTGGAGTACAGGTGTTTCAAGGGATTTCAACAAAGCGAAGGAAACACGAAACATTCTCGAAAGGAAACGCGAACGATCTTTACCCCACGATTTCACCGGCGATATTCTCTCCCCCGGTCGAATATTCAACACTCGACGTGTCATATCGAGGATATAGAAGATGGCGCGCCGGCAAAAGGCATTATCGAACCGACGTCTATCATTCGTAACGATTTTTGTCAGATTCTTCGAGTAGGAAAATGAATAGGAACGCGCGCGAGGGTGAAGAATTGAGGGGACAAGAGAAATCCTCCTTTCGAATTCGTACTTTCTGTCATCGGTGAAATATGATCACGGTCCATCGTTGGTTTATTGATATTCGAGCTTGTTTCACCAGACTCTTCGTGCCGTTCGACATGGACCTACCGAATGCTCCCCTTTTTTACTCGATTCTCGGATCGAGTTTTCGTGTTCTGTTATTTGTCGCTTTTTGTCTATCTGCTATCTTTTCCATCGCGAATGGGCGAATAAACTTGTCGAACTTGTTGTGTTGAAATATGCTACATGTGCTAGAGAATATACTCCGTCTAATGTATAACTTTCAAGCTCTCGAGAGGACATATTTGAACTACAGATATCAGATAGGTATCGATATTTAAATGTAATGTGAGAAAGTGTTTATAAAGTAGGAATAGTCAGATATATATAGGTATAGGTATCTATGAACGTAGAAATACAAATGGTCAAGAATACAATGACCTGAGAATACACAAACAAAAAACCTGATGTAAAGATTCAGAGATCTTAGAATTATGAATTACTGCAGTTTGAATTTCCCGCCTCTGCAACACTCCTGAAGACGCTGAGGTCTAACAGTTCCGTCTCCATTTTGTAAAGATCTAATGCACATTTATGAGACATTACTGCTATTTAAATCAATACATACATTATAATATATACATCATAAATACAAGTATGTAGCCATTATTAAAAATTATTATTATTAAAAGCCATTATTGTTATATTCGAACAGTGTGCGTGTCATAAACGTCGCTTCGCTCGTTAAAGGCAATAAACCCTGATATCAAAAGGTATTAATTGTTTCTCTGTACAGAATTCCAGCAAGATACCTCCAGCAGAGAATGGTGTTCTCCGAACAGTGGCAATGATTCACACAGGAGTCAAGATGATCTTGGCAGATACGTGCCCGTGGTTTTCGATGTGTCGCGTTAATCATCGTCGCATCTCAACTCGCCGCGATAAAATCTGGCTCGAGGAGGCTAGGTTATGTAGTCGGCCTCTCTTACCGCCAGATATTATCGATTGCAGCTTCGGTGCGCTTCTGGCTGCCACGGCGGCCGTTTACATACGCGTTTCCCGCGATATGACAAACAGCATGACGCCAGAACGACGCTCGAAGCGTCCCCACGTAACGTACGAGGGCTCGTTGATACGCGGCCAGACGTCGTTGTGGCAGCTTTTCGTGCACCGTTGCACCTCTGAAGCAGACAAAGCGTTTCAACTGCTACAACGTGTCACGTTCTAATCTACCCTCGAAATTATCTCGCAATTCTTTTTCTTTTTTTACAAGTTTTGGATAGGTGTCTTCTTAGGAGAAGAATGGTTTGTGTGGATACGAGTCTAGGTGGAGTTTAGACAGATACGGTGTACTTTCAGATTATACGGTTCCTTGCTGTGTGGGGTACTTTGAAATCGAATTACTAAATAATTTTAGTTGCACTACTGTCTTCGAATATTCAAATTTCAAATTTTAGATTCGAGAGTTATAATTCTAGGTCTTTGAGTATTCGAACACTGAATTCTAGATCTTCAAATATTCTTAGATGTTGAAATATTTTTAAGTCCTCAAGTACTCGTAGGTTTTCAAATATCCCTAGATCTTGAAATATCTTTAGATCATCACATATCCCTGAACTCTCAAAATATCCTTAGATCATCAAATATCCGTAGGCTCCCAAAATATCCTTAAATTATCAACTACTTAGTCCAAAAATATCCATGAACCTCTCTAAATAACTAATTTCAGTTATACGAATTTAAAAACTTTACGTATAAAAATTTCAGAAGCTTTCAACATCGAGCAAACGCTTCGACGATCAATGTTTCAAAAACCGAAGTAACTAAATAAAAGGGTGTAAAATCCGTGCAGATTGTAAAAACTTTCAATTGCCAAACTTCGAACGTGGAAAATCGCAAATCCCATCGGAAACATCACGGTCCAAATCGAATCTGCATAAAATTAGTGTATAAAATTCATTCGGAAATTTTCAGAATCGCATTTACATGTTTCGAGAGAGATTCCGAGTTGTTTACCTTTCGAATGAATAGTAGGACAAAACCGGATTGGAAAACGTACGAGATGATGTGATTAATCGAACGAAGCTCGAGAAAAGTATTATCCTGATATTATTAATAATTTTTAATGACGATAATTTCATTCTCCTACGGGCTGCTGTAAAACTTGCCGATCGTATTTATCGCGAGTTTATCCGTCGGAAAAAGGGGACATAAATGTCGCCTGTTGTACAAACACCGAGCACGATATTTTATTTCGGATTCGCGCGCGAGCAATATTTAATTGCCTCGTAAAATGAGGCTTTAATAAATTCCTTGATGGATCGCCAGGCGTGTATAACAAATATTTTAAATATCGAAAGGTAACAGATAGGCCACGGAATAAGCGTAAATTTTTATCATGCGATTATTTCGTTTGTAATCCATGGATTTTACTCTTAACGATCGGCGTCCATAATCGGCTGTCATTTTCCTCGATGTTAATAATTCCTGCGATTTTTGTTCACCGAAATTAATTCTCTACCGAATTAATTCTGATCGAATACTTTGCATTTTGTATTTAATGCGTATTTTTACTGATATCAAAATTTGTAATGTTTGTGGCATTACCACATATTTAAAATAATAAATTTATTGATGTATGAATTGGTAGGTTTGTATATGTATTATACTATAGCGAAAGCTGACATGTGCTCAGACATGTTTTTATTAATTTCTCTGAAAATTGCAACTAAAAACAACTCCATTTGAATAACTGTTTGATAGCTTCATATTAAAAAACAACAGTATAGATTTAACAAAATTTAAATCGAAGAACTCACAAAATTTGCATTGGAGAACAATAATCAAAACCCAACGAGCATCATACAAGTTCAAAGTAGCTAAAAATGACAGAAGCAAGCACTCGAAAGCCCAGTTGAAACCGCTAGTAATTTTACAATTTAACAACCAGACACCTTTCGAAAGGGTTAACGAACCGTACGTTCGTTGAAATAAGTCAACATCAGTTCGCCGAGACAGAAGATTCATGCACACCTCTCATAGTTGATTCTGCGAGTGCAAATTGACTCGGCAATTTGTACGGTATGTAACGATGACTGTTTCGTGCACCTCATATTTTGGTTTCGTAATCATATGAATTTTATTCACATATTAGTTCATAATTTTGAACCAAAGATGCAAGGGAATTGCTTCTGAAAGATGAATGCCTGTACCAGGTTTATTGTTGAAAAAGATGGTTTCTTTCCTTTCTTGCCTTCCACCAGACTCTGCGTCGTCATTTGACCCTCTTTTAACACAAATGTGGAGATTCAAAGTAAGAAATGCAAAAATTTGACTGTCTACTTGTACCTGCCACTAGCACGACTTACTGACATAATGTAAACGGTCCCTTCGAATGTAGACATATCGGGATATAGGTCTTGGTATAAAGATGTGTCATAGGAATATTGGGACATAGGTATCTCAAGATAAAGTAATGTTGGAACATAGGAATATCGAGTCATATCGGTACATAAAGCGTCGGTCACACACGAATATCAAGACCAAAGAATATCTGACTCCAGAAATCTCAGTCCAGTAACACAGATTCGACTGAAAATTGCACGTGGATATTCCTCGACAAAACTGTACGACTCACATCCCCGTATTCACAAAACAAGAAATAGCAGTCCATTCAGCCCGGACAGCATATTTGCGAGTGTCACGGTCTCTTAAAATAAACGAAACACTCTATGCATCGACTTCCTATTTTCAACACGTTCTCCGTTTGCGCGGAACAATCGCTCTCAGCCATTTCTCGCGAAATGGAAGAAATAAATCGCGGAGCGAAACAGCGTGGCGGGATGCGAGCAATAAACGCGCATTTCCGCGATGATTTTAAATCGGATTACGCGTATACCAGTCTTATCGGGAAGGAAATATCTCGAGAACGTAGGCATCGTTCGAAGAGGATCAGATACCGAGAGCCAGCGTCCAAATGCATCGTAGCTTATTCTCCTTTTTCATTTTTGAATACGTCAGCCCCGGGCTTAAGCCGGGATGATACGTTTCACGTTCCCGATACGAACCGACTGAATTTTACGACTCTTTGGCTTCTCGCCGCAAAGAGAAGCATCGGAAATCGCGTATTTCGGGGCTGATACAGTTTTTTCAATGTACTGCTTTTTATTTAGCGGTGAAATCGAAATTATGAACTCACGTGACGCACCGAATGACGCACTGAATGACGCACTTAGTGACGCACTGAATGACGCACTGAGTGACGTACTCGCTCAACTGTGATAAATCTTGCTGAAATTTTTTAATGTATACTGATTTGTTGTTGAAGACAAATTATAATTTGCATTGTCAAGGAGTGAGGAATATAAAATGGACGTAACAGTTCTTTTTTATTAGTTTTAATATTGTAAATGTGATTGGTTGACTGACACACCTGACTAGTTAATTATAGGATAAAGGGATACTGTGATGAAGGATTTTGTTTTTTTTTTTAACATTGGTTGGCCAGTTCTGACT
The DNA here is from genome assembly GCA_945859555.1 of Megachile ligniseca. NCBI lineage: Eukaryota > Metazoa > Arthropoda > Insecta > Hymenoptera > Megachilidae > Megachile > Megachile ligniseca. The sequence continues at coordinate 7,547,025 of OX243784.1, forward strand.
GACTCACACGATAAATAAATTATGAGTCAAAGGTGTATTGTGATGTCAATTAAAAATATTATTGTGAATAATAACAATTGTCAATTTTAATTACCACTTTGATGTATCATTTCAATTCTTGTAGCTCCCTGAGTACTCTTGAGGAGTATTTTGAAATAGCAGTTCAGACTTCTTAATTTATAATAATTTATGTAGGTACGTATGAAACGAAGGTAAATTAAATGATAACACTGTTCGATGATATTTCTCGTTCCTCTCGACTGTACAACCATCAAATGTAAACTTCTGAATACGAGCAGAGCCATTAAACCAATAAATTTCGTTATATCCCCGACATCTCGCTAATGCATGCAGTTTACTGTGTTAGAAACGTCGCTGCATGAAGGTGCTACGTATATTATCAGTAAATTATATCAAAAACTCCTGTCCCGATGCTCTCTCCCGCGAGCGTTGTTGTGTAATGAATATTTAATAATTTCCCCCGGTGCAATTTGGCGTGACGCACACTGCGTGTTTGGAGAAGGCACGAAAGGGATTTTCACTCGTAAACGATTTAATTAAACGATCCTATCTGCCGCGAAACTTTCGCATAAATTATCGTTCTTGAATTTTCTCGTTAATCTGCAATAAATAGCGTGCTCGATACAAATAACGGGGTAAATTCAGCTCGTTCGGCTCGGGCTGCTGTTTGATCAGAATTAGCCGGGCATTATTCGACGAGGGATTATCGATGAATTTCAATGCTGTGGACTTTCAGATCTCTCTTCTTATATTTCCCTATTAACGCGCGAATTGATCGCGAATATCCACGATTAAATATTTACATCGCGAAAAACGTTCTTTCGAACTACGGAGATCTTGTTAAGGTGATTATTATGCATGCGAAAATGGGAATATTTGGATTTTATTTAGGTAGAAAGGTGTCATAGTATCATATCAACACATGGTGTCATATTTCTAGGTCATATATGTTCACATATGTTCATATGTTCACATTCTCACATCCTTAGATGGTCACATTTCTAGATTCCTATACAATCCCTATACTTCCACATTATCATATCTCTAGACCTCTATATCCCTAGATCTCCACATGTTTCTAGATTTGCATACTACTTATAATACCAGATTGTCCCATTTTTAGATTCCCATATCTCTTCATAATCCTCGACCTTCATATCCGTGGATGGCTATGTCTCTCCCCATATCCCTAGAGCTCCTATATCCCTAGTTATATTCTCCGCTATTCGGAGTTCCATTTTAATCTTTCCCAATTAAATCTCTTCCCGAACAAAGTTAAAATAATACAAGTGCTAGTTAAAATTCTTTTTTCTTTCAATTATGCGCTTACATTATAATTTACGGTAGAGCTGGCCGTTGGTCCCCCAACGGCATTCACCGTATTTAACGCGAAACAAGAGAACCGGGCGGAAGAGGAGATTCTGTCGTTTCCATGGACACGACCGTGTCGCTGGCTTAGAATCGGCTTTTCTCCGGCTGCATTTTCATAGCTCGCCGTGTGCGGACTGCACACACGCATTCAATATGGTCAACCCCCGTTGTCCTGCTGGCCGACAAAGCGAAAATTCTCGGCTAATTACGAGGCGGAAGTGAGGCGAACACGGCACAGTACGGTACGACGTAACCGAGCTTCCCCCTTGCTCGGCCAGCAGATAATAACTTCTGCTCCCGCTTTCGGAAAAAAGAGGGTACGCGAAAGGAGAACGAAGATGGGAAGATTGTAACGGTAATATCCTCTGCACAGGGTGGAATCTCGGCGAGAAAGTTGGGAACCCAATCTCGATCTAGGTAAATACGACCGTACGAACATGTTGCTGGAACACAAATTCACTGGGGAACTCGGCTAATGCTACCTTAAGTAAACTGAATAATTCCTTCCGGTTTACGTGTTACTTTTTGTCTCTTGCCTAAATAGTTTCGTTATACCAACACACACGATTTGTTTAATGCAATTGTACAAGCATTCTTAGTTTCTTTCTGTATTCATGCTTTTTGTTTCTCTTCACTTTAATTCTTTTGATTATTTAAGAATATTATTTGAATTAAATTGGATTTCTCTTTATTTGATCGAAGAAGAGTTTCTGGATTTATTTGATACTTCAGAAGAAATTTCTTAATTTTTATAGCTGTGTAGGTTTTGTTTGATATTTCATTAATTTTTGAAAATTTTATTCATTATATATATTTGTAATTTTATTATGTGTACATTTGTGTTCGAAGAATTTTCAAGTTCGTTTTAATATATTTATGTCGAAAGAAGTTTTTGATAATTACTATAATTTATATTTTAAAAATATTAATCAAATATTTTGTATAAATTAATGGGTTCATCGAAATTCCAATCACATAAATTTTTAAGGGTATTTACAAAAATTGAATTTGAGTCTCGTTGACTTTCGATAATGTCTCCTTCAGCGGCCATATACAAGGAGGCCATAAAGGAACCTTCAACGGGAAGATTTGACGTATCGTTGCAATTTTAATTACAAGGATAATCGAAACACCGGAACGAAAACCGGTTATTATTTCGGAAATTGCGCCGGCCAAAGTTTTAATTGGTCGATTACTAGGTCGATGAATCGAACCCCGTTATCGATCGTTGTTCGCAGTCCTCGGAGGCGGGTTCTCGAACGTGCACGGCTCATTTTTCTCGAATGAAACTAATTTCGCTGCTCCACCAACGGTACTCTGGTACACAATTTTTCCAACTAAGCTGCACCGAGTTTCCCCTCGCTGGCGTTTCGCGTCGTTTTTCTTCGCGTTACCTTCTCGGTATCGCGAAAAAATCTAGTGGAAAAGACGTTAAACGATGCTACTCCGTTAACCACCCGGCCATTGCGTTATGTTTATCGTTGGTACTTTGTTGCAAAGATCATTTGGGGATTTCAGTTCCTTGAAACACGCGGAAACACTGTGCTTTTCCGTTTTCTTTAACCATTTTCGTTTCTTTTACTTCAGTTCTATCTACGGTTTTCATTTATTTGTTCTTCTCGCTTGCTTTCATGCTTCTCATTATTTTACTCTCTTTCTCTTTGATTTTATTCATGCTTTCCATTATTTTTTTTTTCACTTTAACTGTATTCATGGTTTTCATTATTTTCGTTTTTTTCTCTTTTTATTGTATTCATGTTTTTCGTGATTTTTGGTTCTTTTGCGTTTATACGCTTTTGATTATTTTCATTTTTTTTTCTCTTTAATTGCATTTATGTGGTTTTGATGATTTTCGTTTTTTTTTTCTTTAATTGTATTTATATGGTTTTGATGATTTTCGTTTTTTTTCTTTAATTGCATTTATATGGTTTTGATTATTTTCGCTTCTTTCTCTTTAATTGTATTCATGGTATTGATTATTTTCGTTTCTCTCTCTCTTTAATTGTATCCATGTTTTCAATTATTTTCGTTTCTCCGCTCTAATTGCATTCGTGGTTTTGATTGTTTTCGTTTGTTTTATTTTAATTGTATCTGCACTTTTTTAAAACAACAGTTCTTTTACAAAGCCTCGTTACATTTTAAGTAATTAAATAACTGGGTAGCTTAAACTGAAACCAGAAGCAGTATCTTCTGGTATGAAGATATTTTATAAAATGAAGTATTTTATAACTTTCTACAATAAAATTTGATACTCTTTGCCCCAGATTTTTCACATTTTTTAAAAATTATAAAAATGTTCAAAATGTTTCAGAACTTCTAAAATAAAATTTAATTCCATCAGGATGTTGATGTAAATTATGACGATATTTTTAAAATATGAATTACTGAGGTTCACTGTGAAAAATTACCAGAATATAATAAAACTCCTAATTAACCAATAGAAACAATAAACAATCAAGTCCTATAAAAGTTCCCAGTTACCTCAAATTACCACAACTTCCATGACAAAACGTAGTATAATTCTGTTCGCACACCTAAAACCCGACGAGATGAAATAACAGGTATTTTACGAGGCGAAGTTAATTCTCGCAAACAAGTTGCTATAAAGAGCGAGTATCCGAAGTTATTAGAGCGAATAAAGCGAGAGGTGAAACTAGAAAATTTACGGGAATTGGGGATACCCCATAAAAGATGAAGCTTTTATTTCGCGCACTTGGAAGCATTTAATTCGCGAATTGTTATTCCACGGACAGAGCCACGTTATTTGTCTTTTTTCCCCCCGCTATTGTGCTCCAGATTTATCCCCTGCAATATTGACGCGCGTTTTCAAAGTATCCCCCGGTATATCATGCCAGTCCTCGCGTTTGATAGCCTGAACTCGTATAAAACATTCGCTCTAGCAATATTTTATGTGAATTTTCGAATGCTCTTCGCTATCGCGATATGCCGAGAAATATGCTGGCAACAGCTCTAGAATCCTGCCAGAAACGTTACGGAATGCTCGTTCGATGTCCTACCACTTTTTTAATCGTATTTGTTTTACCACCGGTCAGATTCTTCACGATCCGCTACCGAGGGATTATGTTTTATTCAAGAATTCCGGATATACCTCTGAATTTAAATGTCACCGTGTCTGTCATTTAGAACCGTTCTTTCCTGTCACCCTATTGGGAATTCAACTTTTACAATTTCATATATTTTCAAACGGATTTTTATGATTCTCATGGATTTGGAACTGGTTTCTTAAAAAATCAGGGACTTTTGAAAATTTGCACACTTTGCTTGGAACTTTAGAAATTTACAAAATGGTATGACAATTTTTAAGAGTTTGTGATCCAGAATTTGGAGTATCTTTTGCTGCAATTTTAATCCAATATGATGCACGACCAAAATACAACAAATAGAAGAAATATCATATAATACAGCAAAGAGTAGTTAAAAAGAAAGAGGTAAATCGAGGATGAAAGATGACCGAAAAGTTGTTCTAGAAACATAAAACGATTACGGATGTTCGGTCCAAAACAATCGGACCTGAATCCGAGAATTAATGGGAGTTGATGGAACATCGAAACCGCGGACGCCGGTGCATGAAATATAAATTCCGTATCAACAGGAAGCCGGGTACGATGTCGAATGAATCGGAGCGTCTTCGCAGCCGGATTATTCCCGGGGCACAATGAATTGCACCGGCGAGTCGCGGGGATCCCGCTTTTGAACTTCGTTGCATCGGTACGAAACGCGAGAACAAAGGGGACATTTCAGCACAAAGGAGCCACCCGAGGAACCCGTTCAGCTCTTCTTCGAGGTCGATGTGTCTCGAGGGGGTGAAAAACATTTACCCTGGAGCCACTGAATCGACGGAAACATCCGTCTGGTCCGATTAACCGGATAGAAAAAGCTTTTTATATTCGTCAATTTCACGGTACCCTCTTTTCGATTCTCTATCGAGTGTGCTCCGTTTTTTTTCCTAGATTGTTTCGGATTTGCATCTTAATGGAAACTATGAGCAAGTTTATGAAGTTTCGGAACTTCTGCAACTTTAAACGGTACTTTCGTTCAAATATCACGTTATTTATGCAGTCGCATAATTTATGGGATGTGTCGCTTCTAAGAATTTTTGTGAGTACAAGTTTTCAGGAGGAATTGGATTTTGTTAGAAGATGAGGTATTTCAAATTTTTCATTTTTAGAGTTGCAGTTTGTGTAAAGTGCTCATATAAATTCCTGTAAAGAGTTCGTTTTGTGTATCAAATATGGAAGGTAGTGTCCACCATATTGAATTGAATATTTGTTCGAATATAGCTGATTAACATACAGTATTTATAAAATTCATCATTGGATAAGTTCTTCATGAAATTTCTCAGAAAAGGAGTTCACTTTGTGTACCAAATATGGAAGGTGCAGTGACCATATTAAATTGAATATTTGTTTGAATATACCTCGTTAACATACACAATAACAGCACAATTAATAGATCAAAGTATATGCAAAGCAGTGAAAATGAAGGTACAACGCCGCAGTTAACGATTCGTATTATCGCAGAAACGTTGAAAAGCATGCGTGCGTCCGTCATTAACGCGTCCATTGGGGGCAGGCGAATTTAAAAGAGACGGCGTAGAAAAAGCAGAAGCACGAGTTCGGACCGGAGAAATTACCATTTAATCCGCGAAGAACCAGCTTCGGAAAAACAGGAGCATTGAATCCGTTCGAGCACGGAGAAAAAAGAACCGGGGCAGAGGTCTGTTTAAATTATAAAAATTACTCGGACAAATAAAGTGCAAGGGTAGAAAAAAATGGGGCTCTTTTTTCGTGGTTTCCTAACGAGCGTTCAACCTGAAATACGTTTAATTGTGCACGCGTGTTACACCCTCGTTACTAACCGTGTAGTTTTATTTGGAAGGCGGGTTTTAATTTCGAATGCTTCTTATATGCCGCGGATTATCGGATATCGCGTTCCATGATGCGATCGCGATTCATTTGGTAAGCTATTATCGAAATTAATCCCAGATTTCAATTAATCCGCCTGATGATGGCCGGTGTACGCGGAACCGCGAACTGCTCGCTTTCGACCGATTGTTAACCGGTGAAACTGCCGCGCATTCTGTCTTTGTAACGGGATATAATTAATTCGCGTTCGATACCAGTTACGCGTTAGTAGGCAAATAATTCTCTACATTTGTAATGTTGCGATAACAATTAATTTGACTATTGCAAGTTTTTCGTCGCTTTGATACACGATTGCACTGAATATGATTCAGTAGTCTGAAAATAATAAATATGGCGAATATTCGACTGTATTGCCTGCAAGGGAGCGGAATTATTGAAATTGGCAATATATGTGATGGTTGGAGTGTGTCGGTAACCGTATGCGTGACAGAATAATATTTTGTGATACTATGTCGACGGTACAGGCGATACAACGTACGGTGATATATGTGGTGATACAACACAAGGCGATAGAATGTACGGCGATATAACGCATGGCCATGTAACGTGTAGACAATATTCGACGCGCTGATTCACAATGCAATAATTGACGTGTCAATATCTTTAAAAGTCGATATTCCCTAGATCCCATTTCTATCTCCCAATATCCCTAAATACCACTATTACAATATCCCTAGAATACAAAAACCAGAGAACCTAATATCCCTACACTATAATAGATCGAACTCCCAATATCCCTAGATTGCAATGTTTTTAAATTCTAGTAACTTTAGATTCCCATATCCCTAGACCTCAATACTAGCCCTATATCACTATAATCCCATATTCCTATAACCCTATATCCCTATAACCCTATACCCCTATAACCCTATGTCTCTATAATCCAATATCCCTATAACCCTACATCCCTATAATCTTATAACCCTATAATCCTATATTTCTATAATTCCATATTTCTGTATCCCTAGATCCCTATGTCCCTGTACTCTCGACCGTCTACACCGTCGACGTAAAATAAAAATCGCCATTATTGGAAGTATCGAGGTTCGAAAGTGGCCGAACAAAGTCGATACACCGTGACGATTCGTGGCTGGCAACCGGTATCGAGGCAACTTCTGCCACTTATCGGAATTAATGATCACACTCCGTGACCGTGATACGTGAAAAGTCGAACGAGCTTGTTATTGATCGCGCGTAATAGGCACTTTATACTTCCTGGACAGCATATTTACGGGCCATAAAAGAACCGGTCGGTGGAACGTGTCACCGCGAAACGCTAGACCCTGTAAATTTTCCGAGTACGCTCGAATTGTTGTTCGTGAACTGGCCGGGGCAGTTTGTCGTTTTGGCTTCGCAATAACTTGAAATGAAAAGAGCCAGACGGTGAAAACACCGGACTCCGGTGTTCGTATTTCTTTCTACCATGGTTCATCTTCGAAATATCCTCCATTGTTACGAGTCTCCTGAAAATGTTTTTGAGAAAAATTATTCCATTAAGTAAATGTAATCTAGTTTTATAACTAGATTAGGTGTCGGTGTCAATCAACTGTGTAATAAAGTTGAAGTTCTCAAAACAGTGATTTTAATACATAACGAACGTTTAACTTCTTATACAACCATAGTTCACCTTTAGTGTATCAAAATATTACAAGGTCCCAAAAATCTAAGCAGGTATTAACCGATCCATCTCACCTTGCAGATCATCAAATTTGAATCTGTCAGCTTTAATTAAACCGTTAAACATCAAATCATCTCCCAAATTATGTTCATCTACTGCTTCGCGGTAGCAGTTAAGTATCGCCGCAGCACATCAAACGCAACCGGAATGAACCGCAGGGGCATAACTGGTTGTCATAAAACGTTAACTTGATTAACGATCGGTCGTTAACGTGCTACTTAAACGTCACGTCGTTTGCGAACGTTCCGTTATGACAAACGAAACGATCGGGCGCCTCATCGGTTAGGATGACTTATCGTTGCCGAGCCATTCATTGTCACCGTTGTTTGCGATCGACTCAATTCCCCTCGTGAAACACGCGCGGTTGATCATCGGACGTTATTATCGTCGCACGGCGGAAAAATGTGTTGGCAAACTATCGACCGGTCGATTCTCAATATTGACGTTGGGTCGTGTAATTCTCATCGACTTCGGAAGGAGGAAGTGAAATTCAGGGCCCGTGTTTCAGCTCCGAAGGATATCGACTCGATCTTGGCCGGAGATTCGCAGCTGTTCGAGCGAGCATCGAGTAGATCAGAGGAGAACCTGTCGAGAATTGAACAAAGGAAACGAAGACGTTCCTGTCCTCTTGTATCCATGGCGACCCACCTTCATCGCGCACCAACTTTGATCCTTTGGCCCAATGTTCCGTCACAATAGCCATTTTTCCATTCTGACTCCTAGCACGAGTTCACTCGATTACGTTGCCACCAAATTCATCCGAGGTCTATGGATTTACTATGCTCCGTTAAGGACACAAATTATAGATAAGGACTGGTGGACGTTCTCGTATATTGCAGATTACGGGCTTTCAGATATCTTAGAACTTTGGGAGTTTTAGATTTGGAACTGTGCAATTTTCAGTTAGGGTTCTCTTGGGAGCTTGAAACTTTTACATTCGGGATTTTGAAACTTTGGTACTTTGGGAACTTCGGAGCATTGATACTTTGGGATTTGGGGATTTTCGGATACCTTGGACATTTTTGTGCACTTTGGACTGTGGAGCACTGGTTGGTTATTCTTTGGGGATTTTTGATTTGTAACACTGGTACTTTAGGGAATTTTTTATTTTCAAGAATTGTATAAATTTATATATAAAGTAACATAATAACACAAGTACGTATAACGTAATATAACGAGGACAAAATAAATTTTGTAGTTTTAACATTTCATATATTATCTCCAGACTAATTTTCACAATAAATGTTCTAATTGTTCCGCAATAATTTTAATGCTAAACGATCAGCGACCCATTGTGGATTTGTGATTATCCCGGAAGTTGAACCAACGGTATGAACAGAAAGCGATCGTTTTAACGAGCGAAAAAACTTTGAAAGAGTAGCCGGCCGTAACTTTGGATTATCTGGATGGTACCAATTTCAATACAATACTTTCGCCATTCTTAATGTCCGTTTCGGGCGAACTTTAACCGTTTCTTCTTCTACTGGAAATGGAATGGAAACGTTCGGATTATTACAGGCATCTTTTTTCCGCTCGAAAATACGCGAACGAAAGAGATTACCTGGTAATCCGTGCTTTCGTTTATCGCATTGGAACGAACGACGAATAAATCTGACACGGGTAAGGCGTTCGAGTTTCTGTGAGAAATGTAGTAGCAAATTCGACGATTTTTAAATAGAATACAGAACGTGCTCGAATGAAATGTGTACGTGATTATAGCACGATCTCTGCGCTTAATCAAAGCGACAATTTATCAGCAAAACGTAGTTGGTACAAAAATATGAGTCTCTTTTATTGAGGATTAATTAAACATTCTTTCAGTTATATTTTGGCAAAAATATCGTTTTACGATAATTAGTTTCTTGAATCTTATATTTCACATATATTCAAGTTTTTGAGCAATCAAATTTTTGGGACTTTAAATTTTCAAATTTTCAATTTTCCAAATCCCCAAGTCAGGTTACTAAATTTCTCCAAATCCCAAATCTCCAACTTCTCAAATCCCCAAATGCAAAACCTAGTAACCTAAAAAACCACAAAATACCTAAAACCAAACCTTCCAAACTCCCAAATATCTCATCCAAAAAAAGCAATGTTCCTGTCCCCCACATATCTTCTCCCAAACGAAACCGAATTTGCCTCTCTCAGTTCGAGCTTCATAAAAATTCCACCATTCCAATCATCGATATAAAAAATACCAGAAATAGTTTCCCATCGAACGTGTAATCCGCGGCGTATCAGACGATAGACTTGTCGTGATGGTATTCGTCGGACGTCTGCGAACGTCAGCACGGGTTTGCGTTCGAGCCGTTGACCGGGGTCCAGACACAATGTTCGACGACAGCCGTACTCGAAGCTCGCCTAATAACAAACGGGGACAGTTCTGCAGCCAATGCATACAGATGTCGACCTACCAGTTGTCGCATGACCCAAGGTAAAAGAAGCTCTATGCACCGTGAACACATTTACATTTCGACAAATGAGAATAATGACAACTGCTGATCGCAAGTAGCACTCTCTAGATGTTTGCTGTCATTGTTCGCCTAATACCGAAAATACGTGTGAGGCGTCCATTTTATGTTCTGACCAATAGCTCTTCTACCGTCAGCCTCTTCACAAGCCAACTCGTGGTGTAGGTATGTGGATATAGAAATTCGGGGATTAAAGGAACTTGGATATAGGGGGTGGGGATATTGAAATTTGGTGATGGATTTGGAGAGGTGGGATTTGGAAATAGGTTTGGAGATATAGGGATCTGGACATGTAGAGGTTTTGGAATATATAAATTTGGGAATATAGGAATTTGTGAATGTAGAGATTTGGGGATCTAGAGATTTACGAATGTAGGAGTCTCTAAGTTTGGAAAATTGTAGCTCTTCTGAACACCTGGGTCGACCCCTTCATAAACCAATTCATGGGTTAACATAGGTATGTGGAGGTATGTGGATATAGAGATTCGGGGATTAAAGGGACTTGGAGATATAAAGAGTAGGCATATTGAAATTTGGTGATACATGGATTTGGACATATGAGATTTGGTAATACGAGGTTTGGAGATATAGGGATCCACAAATGTAGAGATTTTAGAATATAGAAATTTGGGGATATAAGAATTTGTGGATGTAGAGGAAATTGCTCTTCTACACATGGGTCTCACACGCCAACTCGTGGGTTGACATCGGTATGTCGAACAGACAGGCATATTGCACGCGTACGCGCACGTTCGTCGTGCACGAAGGAATTCGAGAGCGTGTAGGCTCTCGTGGCCACCTGCAGGTACTCCTGCCGATCGATCGGGAACGAAAGCCCCGGATGTACCGGTCAGCTATCCCCGTTTCGTTTAAACCAGCTGGCCAGCTCGTTGCATTTCATTTATTCCCCGGTTTTTGGCCTCGCTTACCGTCTCGTATACCTAAACATCTAAAATGTTAACATCTGAACATCTCGATGAGCGTTCAAAGTTGTGATTCACTAAATACCACGTACAGTAAGTTATGTTTCTCGATTTCGCCCGAGAGCGGCGTAGAACGGCACAAAAGGAGATAGGGAAAACTTAAATTCAATTAAAACTACATTTTCTTTGTGAGACCGATAAAAAGGCTCGGAGTGGTTGCCGAGTTGGACGGTCCGAAAAAAAGGTACACGTATTCAAGTCAAACTTTTCCCCGGATTAACGCGAACGGCTTCAAAGCGCCGCTTTCTTTTTCCAAACTTTGCAAGCACGAGGCAAAAAGCGCCGGTTGCAATTTCTGCCAGAAGTTGGCACACTTTCTACGAGAAGGCAAAAAATTGTCTCGGAACGTGAAACAATGGTTGCTCGAAACGAAACAACGAACGAGGGGATATAGTACTGGCGAAAACGTCGACGGACAATTTCAACGATTTTGCGTCTATGAGCTGCGCGAAAATGACCCTCGAAACTAGTACCGAGGAGAGAAAAAAAAACTGCGTTTCGATATATCTGCTTGTATTACGCTCGTTTATTTAATCGGCGATTCGGTATGGTTGTTTGAACGCAGATAACGAAGCGATTGCGAATCGAAATTGGTGGAAAAAAACGGTGCCGTTTTGGACGACGGCGATATTCGGAATTGGAAAGATTACCGTATAATAAATTTCGATTAAATTTTGCGATTGATACTAATCTTATCGGGGTTAAATTAGAATAGTTGGGGTTGGTGGACACGGTTTGAAGTTGAACTGTAATTGGTAGAGATTAGTTAATGGGGTAATTAAGTACTGAAATAAGTACTAAATTAGACATTGTAATAGACACTGAGGTGTTTAGGTATTTAAATTATTAGGTACTTGAACATTCAGGTACTAAAAAGTCGAACAATTAAATATTTAGATATTGGGTTATCAAGGTTACAAGGTTAGGTCCTTACGTATCAAATACCAATGTAGAAATAGAAATATACAATTGAGAAGAAGAAAAACTAGAAATTAATTTGAATATCAGATGTGTGCATAATGGTACCAAACCTTTGGTTTGTAGCAACAGTTGTAAGAGGTTTGTTACTCCACAACTGAACTCGAGACGTTTCAATTTACATGCTCGAGGATCTACTCGTAATATAGTAGTCAATGTTATTTCTATATCAGTTTGGACGGAAAATACGGAATTAGGAGCTGTTCGAGGCAGCAACCAATATTGCTGTGGCAAGCGTCTCTGACACCTCTGTTCCGCTATTAGTAGAACAAGACCTAATTGTTTCCCTCAGCCTGTTACGAGTAACCTAATTAAGAAATGCCTCTATAAACGTCTGATGCACCCACCTAATAACACCACTGTATTTCTATCTAGTAAGAAACGGCATCATTGAGTTTGCTGACAAAACACATACATAAACAAATACGTTTATCTGAAAATACGTTTAAATTGATAAATAAATAAAATTGATAAAGAAATAACAAAAATGTGAAATAACGAATGCTTTTAATTTATTGAAAGCCATCATCCACTTTGTTTTGCTTCAAAAACTAACGAAAATCAATTCATTTACCTGTTATTTAATGTTGATAGAAAAGTACAATCGTTCATAGTGATTGCATACAATTCACGTGAAATGAAATTTTCATCATACCTTGTCAAAATTACAATCATCGTTTATACTGTTTAATGTCCAATAAAACTTCCTACCTCACAAAGGTTAATTAATCTCACTTTCAGAAATAAATAAAAACAATTCTTTCATTCATCATTTCAATCAATTTCTGTCTAACCTTACTCGAAACTTCTCATAAGCACCAACATTGCACAATTAAGCCCGTCAATTATAAACAGCTACCCAAATATTCCGCGTACAACGAGCTCGAACAATTTATCACGTAAACATACTTGTAATCGCCATTAAAATGCATCTTTATGAAAATAATTACAGTTCATTCACCCAGAATTCACTGGGCATACGAGTAACTGGCTGCATTACATCGCGCAGCGTGAATTAACCGCGACGATAACAAAACAACGAGCATATCGAATCGCGTCCGATTATTAAACGGGATGTTTGCGCGGCGGGTCGCGTTCATGGAGTTCCTCTTTTGTTGCGCGAAAAATGGCCGCTGCAAATAACGCCGAGCTATTATTCAGCATCAAACGCCCGCCGCGTGTGACTTTTAATACGTGCAATACGTCTGTGAAGCGTACTTGAAGCGTGCAACGTTGACGGAACGTCATCGTCAGCGACACTAAACGTTGACCATGCATGGACCACGCGTACCGATGTTAACATATGAGTTGGCGCGTTAAGAGGACATTAGAATATGTGGATACTGGGACATGGGGACATTGGGATGTAGGGACATTGGGATTTAGAGATATCGGAATGTAGAGATTTTGGGATGTAGAGATATCGGGATGTAGGAATATGAGGATGGAGGAATATGGGGATGTAGGAATATGGGGACATAGAGATACCGGGACATAGGGATATTGGGACATAGAGATATTGGGACATAGGGACATTGGGACATAGAGATATCGGTACATAGGGATGTTGGAACTAAAAAATATCGGGACATATGGATATGGGGACGTAGAGATATCGGGACATATGTATATTGGGACATAGAGATAACGGGACATAGGGATGTTGGAACCAAAGGACATCGTTACATAGGGATATGGGGACATAGCGATATCGGGACATAGGTATATTGGGACATAGAGATATCGGGACATATGGATATGGGGACATAGGTATATTGGGACATATGTATATTGGGACATAGAGATATCGGGACATAGGTATATTGGGACATAGCGATATCGGGACATAGAGATGTTTGGGACCAAAGGATATCAGGACATAGGGATATGGAGACATAGAGATATCGGGATACAAAAATATTGGGACACAGAGATATCGGGATATAGGGATGTTGGAACCAAAGTATATCAGTACATAAGCATATATGATCATAGAGTTATCGGGACTGGAATATTTGGACATAGAGATATAGGTCCATATTGTAACTATTATTCTTATTTGCCAAAATGTAACTTTGTTCACGGTGGATAGAGCTTTTACTTTGTGTCACACGCCATCTCGTGAGTTGACATCGGTACCTTGTATAATATAACGTCATAGACGCTGTAATTCAGTCAAACGCCAATGTTCGACGCAACAACGTACAAAACGAGCACGCGAAACGATACTCGTCGGTTCGCGTTTAATACCAAGGATATTCGTAATATTCGAATAGGTCGGATTCCGGAGATCACGTTATTACGAGATTACCGTTGATATTACGAGTGTCCACGTTTACGTACGCCGCCATTCTGGAAAACGAGCTGGACTTTACTAATTGTTACGCGTTACGCGATATTATCTACAGAGATGAACAGATACGGACAATTTTCGTATCGGGGTTTGTGGTACGGGATCTGGAATGTAGGAAATTGAGAATTTGGGGAATTCGGGATCGGGGAAGTTGAAGAATTATGGGGAAAATTGAGACCTTGTGAATTTGCGAATTTGAAGATTGAAGATTTTGAGAATATGAAAATTGGAGGATTGATGAGAGTAGCTTGAGAATTTCAAGAGAAGAGAATTTGAGATTTTCGGAGATTGAGAAATTGAGAATTTGGAAATTCGAGTATTTGAAAATCTTCAAGTTCAAGAGCGAAATTTTTAAATTTTGAACCTAAATTTCACAAACTTCATATTTCGAGAATTCATAAATTTTCCGCATAAATTCTCCTCTCCTCACGGTTATTAAATTGGTAAAGTCGTACCTGAAAGGAGCCTTGATTTGCATATAAAATCGCAACATCTTACAACGAAGCATTTAAAGTCCTCAATTTATTCGTATCCCTTTCAAAGAAATTATTCCGACTGCGACGCTACGGTCGGACCTCACTGACAACTGATCCTGTTAATTGCAATTTCTTTCATTAATTGTAACCGTGCTTTGTTACCGCGACATTCTCAAGGTTAGCAATGAATGAGAGACATTTGTATGCAGAACCGTCTGAGCAAACCTTTGTAAAATTTCATTAGACGGAGAACAATGAATTCAAAGAAAGTGCACAAAGTCTAGACATAGCGTGGCGTAAACGGGGAGCTTACAAATTTCTGGCCGACAACAATGGCCAATTCCGGGCTTTAGTAGTGCAATCAATGGCCGAATAAACGGATTTAGCAGTGACGAAACGATTCTCGAACAAAGCTTGCATTGAAACTGCATCGAGGCAACGCAATCCTTGTGAATCTTTCGCTTTGTCGATGTTTTACTTCACTTTTTTATGGTTTCTTTTTATCTGTTTGCTTAATGAAACATATAAAATTATTGCTGACATATTCTGTTGGTCTTTATGGTGACGTGTCACGTGACAGGGTTTATGGAGAATTGTCACATGACACGTTTTATTGTGATATGTCACGTGAGATAGAATATACTGTGAGATACAATATTTAATAGTGGGAGATGTGAATGTTTGTTATGAGGAATTTGTATACTATCGCGTGTGATGTACACGTACACACATGTGCACATGTTCGTTTCATGGGAATTCATGTATGAGTGGACGTGTACATTGCGGGGAATTTCTGTATAATAGAGGACAAAGAATTTCTGCATTCTTAAATGTAAAAGTTTTCAAAATTCTACATTTTTAAATTTTCAAGTATCTGAATTTACAAATTTTAAAGTCGTTGATAAAGTTTTTAAATTTTCGAATTCATACATTTCTAGAATTTCAAAATCTTAAGTTGCAGGATTCGTAAATACTTTGGAATTCCTAGAATTGTCAAATTTCTAAGTCACAAACATTTTAAATTTGTTTAAATTGTCAAGTTTCTAAATCCCTAAATTCCCCATTACCATATTCCCAGATCCTTAAACTCCCCCATACTCAAATCCCCAAATCTCCAAATTCCTCCATTCCCAAATTGCCAAATCTCTAAAATCTCCACCTTCAAATCCCCAAATCTGTAAATTCTCCCATCTCCATATTCCCAAATCCCTAAATTCCACCATCCCCAATTTCCCAAATTTCCATCTGCCCAAATCCCCGCATCCTCCAATTTGCAAATTCCCAAAATCTCTAAATTTCAATTTCAGCCAAGATCACACAACCTCTTGGAATAAATCACTGAAAGCTATTCACTCAGATTTTCCTCTAGCCGCAACACGCTCTCGCCGCATCTCTAGGCAACACCTCGAATTACTTTCGGGATGCTCGTGGAAGCCAGTTCACGGTGTTAGGCGAACAATATAGCTTATGTCGGTGAAAATAGCAGGAGGTCAGATCCACTACTGTTTCCTGTCGAGTAAACACGACAAGAAAAAGGGATTTATCGAGAGGGTCAGCTGGATATCGAGCACGCGGAAGCTTCCTGGCCTGACTGGCTGTCGTGTATGGGCGATAAACGGGTAAATCGAAGACATCGAGGGGACGCCTCTCAAAAGCCACAATCCGCCGCAATCGAGCCGTCGTTTCCAGGCTTTACGCTCATTTGCTAATCCCGTTCGGTTTAGCCACCGTGGCTTCTGCCAGTGTTTCCCGTCGATTAACGGTTTTCCTTCTGGACGAGAAAGTTAATCGACAAAATTTGTTCTGCGCCGTACACTGGGTGTCCCGTTTAAATGGACCTAACTTTCGAAAACATTCACCGTACGTTCCGGATAAAAGTGACACAGTTTCAACGGGTCAATCTGATAGTCCCTTCTTTAGGGACGTGCAATAAGGGTCAATTTCGTTGGTTCAAACGTAAAGTGTACATGTGTGATACAATATTATCGGTACATTATAAATATTTTTGATCGATGCAAGAATATATATTCATTGACGTATCGACATGTTGTCTATAACCTCGCAGTAAAATTTCGGTCATTTTCTCTCCTGAGGGGTGAAAATGTTGGTGCTATGATGCTCGAATTGTCCTGTCGTGTGACAACATACCGGCGATGCTCAGAATACCAGCACTGGACATCAATGTATTCGAAACGCTATCGTAAGTGCATCGGTGCACCCTGGAACCCGGAGATGATCGATATTCTACTGTACAGTCCGCGTGAGAAATACCAGTTAAAGAATTTCTCCGTTACATTCCTCACTTTGGCAATATTTAATTACCTTCAACTATTTTACTAATATTTGCATAAATTCTTGCAATAATGTTTGCGTAAATTTATAATGTAGATGGACTTGTATTTATACGGACAATTTCCATGTTCAAACATTACAGAATTTTATATTTCTAATAAAATTTATACTGTCAGTAGACATGTATGTACACATACGTATGTATAGATACGTACATATAGTTGCTACACATGCATGTATGTATTGTATAGTTACTGTACATACATACATATAGTCACAGTATACATACATGCATGCAAACACTACTCGCGCAGATGTAATCACTATACATGCATACATACATGCATACATACATACATACATACATACATACATACATACATACATGCCTACATACATACACACATGCATACATGCATACATACATAGAACCACTATACATACACAAGTATAATCGAAGAACTGATTATGGTATATATACATATACATTAAGATTAAGTTTTAGGAATTAGAAATTCCAGATATATATTTGGCAATATTTTTAAGTAAGAATCCTAATAAAAGTATAGGAGTAAAAAATGTTTGAACCCAACGCAAATCAAAATACCGATCGTAGTCTATCGAAGCACTCGAACAGAAGAGCATCAACCCCAGCAATTTCCACTCCTACCGTACAACGAAAGCAATCATCTTGCGAAACACTCGCGGAACATTCAAACGTGCTCCACGAAATTTCGATGCCACTCGCGACGCTCTATTTCGCTAAGCGACGCCGGGGTTAAAGTGTCCCGTGAAGGGTTGCAACCCCTTTCGCAGCCCCTCGCATGCATAAAAAACCGGTCGATTCGTGTGGCGGTGTACGTGTACACTCGAGAGCCACGGAGTCGAGCAATGCTGCTGACTAGCAAATGCATAGTCTGCCGTGGATCTTCGGGTCAAGATGATATCCTCGACACGAAACGGTGACTCGTTCGCGAACAGACTACGTGCACTCGCTAACAGCCACGTATTAAGTGTATAATAACCGACGTGTCTTCCGGCTCGATTCTATCGATCGTCTTCTAATTAAATATCGTCGCACTTCGGAAAACATGCCACGATTTCGAATAAGTACACGAGCGGAATTGCAAATGAGAATTTTTTCGAGTACGATTCTCAACGAAAATTATGATGGAAATTTGGGAGTATAATTGTAATTTTCTTTGGGAAGGATTTTAGATAAATTCTTTTGTGAAGAAATTATGTGATGAATCAACATAGTAAATTCGATAGGTTCTGTTCGGGACCTCAACTAAATAAAATTCTGTGTAACATTGTTTCGGTAGTAGAAATAACTGTTACAATAAATGAAATATTGGAATTTATTTGAATAAATAAAGAGATGTAACATTGATGAAATATTGAACGATAAAAATTCGATAGACTGCACCGAGCATCTAATAACAGTTGCAATGTTGATCAATTTTGGAAATGGGATTTATATCCTCATTTCCAGAGGGATAGAAAATATTTTTCCGTCAAAACAGATGACCGACAGCACAGATGCTCCTGACATTTCGGAAAGATATATGAAACTTTTTGAAACTTCGTGTGCACCGTAAACGTTTTATTCCTCTGCGGAAATCACGGAGGGTAGTGCTGCACTATTTCTAAACTAACGAAACAGGGACTTTGAAACTTTACAGCCGCATTGTCCTTCTTCGTAAATTATAAGGATCTGTCGGACGAGATTTAAACGTTTCGTGAGAGCTTTTGCGATTTATATTCGGACATTTTGAGGGTGAAATGCGTGGAGAACTTGGGATTTGAAAATTTATGAATTTGGAGACTTGGAAAGTTTAAGGTTGGTGATTTGAGAAATTTAGAGATCAAATTTGGGGATTTGTGGTGTTGGGTATTTGGGTGTAAAGGAATTTGGGGATTTGGGAATTGGGGGATGTAAAAATTGGGGATGTAGAAATTAGGGGTGTAGAAATTAGGGGTGTAGAAATTTGGGCTGTAGAAATTGGGGGATGTAGAAATTTGGGGATCTAGAAATTAGGGGTATAGAAATTTGGGGATCTGAGAATTTGTAGATTTGGGACACTGATGACCCTTTTATTACCCTAATGAACCAACAGCACTAAATTGAACTTCCCCATTCTCATCTATCCCTTTCTTACCTAGCACTCTTCCCTTAATTGCACCTTTTACCATTTCATATAAAATAGAACGTTACATCACCATCGATTTGCATCGAAAAGGTGTAAAATATCCTTCTTAAAATTATTCCACGCGGAAGGGCGCTCTATTGAGCAGGTTCTCATGTAGAATCACGTGATCGTTGCCGCGGTTAATACGCCCGAAGGATGTCGGTACGTGTATCTGCGATAAAATCCTTGTTTGCGTTCCAAAGCGGATTAAATATTCCTGCAGGAGGGCTGGTTGGGTGGTCTGGTGCATTATGCTGTGTCCTCGTGTGTATAGAAATATGCTATCTGGTTGCTCCGTTCAGACACACTTTGTACGGCAATGTATCACGCGCTCGTTGCTGCAACAACGGATTAGTCGTATCCCGTTTCTACGTTCGCGTTCTGCTCGAACTGCCGATCGTTGTTGCGCAATTTACCCGCAAATAATCCATTAATAATACCTCGCCTGAAACCGGGATTCTTCGGTTAAGTGCGATTTTTGTTTTCGTACGACAGGCTTAGCGTTTAATGCCGGGATAGATATTGTTTGGAGACAATATTTGATCGAGACGGATGACAAGTTGCAATAAATTTCAGCCGTGTAAATGATATATTAGATTGACGGGTTTATTCGCGATGTGTCAACGTATTTTGTGCACATAACTGTCGCGGGAGATGAAATTGTCGCGAGTGTGACAAGACGGGAGATTTAATTGAAAATTATTCGTGGAGTTTTGATAAATATTTGGAGAGGAAATGTAGGATGTACAGGTTTTTGATATTAACAAGCATTATTATATAAGTGTACAAGGTTACAAATATTGTAGTAGTAATTGTTAATAAAAACATTATTAATAACGACTGTAATGAAAATGTAAATGTAGGCTGATACGAGAGTAGTCATTGTAAGTAGTACAAGTCAATATATGATCACACAGTGATTCTTGCAACAGTATCAGGAAGAGTACCAGGAATAAAATAAAACAACAGATAATACTATTTTATAATAACAGATAATATTATTTTATGATAGCAGTAAGTATAACGTTCGTAAGTAGTATAAGTTGACATATGATCA
Organism: Megachile ligniseca; assembly: GCA_945859555.1. Classification (NCBI taxonomy): domain Eukaryota; kingdom Metazoa; phylum Arthropoda; class Insecta; order Hymenoptera; family Megachilidae; genus Megachile; species Megachile ligniseca. Next base: position 7,567,843 of record OX243784.1, read on the forward strand.
GCCATTATTGTAAGTAGTAACGTGATTACAAAGTGATGTAACAGTACTGAAAGTATATATAAGTATAACAAAAATAAGTGTAACAAGTCTAAAATATATAAGTATAATAACAGAATAAAATTAGAAACAATCAGTAACAAGAGATATTAGTGCTAGTAGTACAAGTCGACGCATGGCGAATCAAGTAATCCGAGCTACACTCACTAAATCTACAAAACCTTACTGAAACTTTTCACTAAATAATCTTTCTAATTTCCATAGCAATTAAAAATCCTACACTCAAATATTAAAAGATCGGTTCTAAAATAATAGAATGAATCAACCTTTGTGCGATACAGAAATTTCACTAAGGGAATATTCGAGATCACCGCCAGGGTCAAAATGGCCGTCGCCGGTTCAAGTTTCGAAAGAAGAGACAGAAACGAAGTTGAAGAGAAGTTTCGACGTCCGCGAACTTTCCGAGGCAATTGCTCGCGGCGGAAAGCATAGCCACCACGGCAAGAACTCGATAACGTTTTTCCTTAAAGACACTCCGATAATCCTCCCGCGGTTTCCACGGTTCGGACCGTGGCCAAACAAGCTGACCGGACCGTTGTTCGACGAACACCGGGATATTTTTCGTGCGTTCGTAGACAGAGGGTAGGGAAAAGTTGGCGTCTCTTTTGATCGCACGAGACAGCTTCCATTTTTGACGCTCGCCTAAACTTCGCGAACGATGCCTCCGTGAGCTGCCAACTTTCGGTGTTTATCGTTGTCCGCGCACAAAGTTCATCGATCAGGAAATAAAGCCGCCATTCCAGCGAGTTGCAAAAAGCGCATCGCCGTTGGAATTACTGTTATTAAATTTCAAACTATTTTAATATCGTTCATTATTTCCTGCGGACACTGTTGTTCCAATATTTCAAAGGATGTTGCTACTGACGGGTACAAACTCAAGTACGTAATATTACACGCTGTATCGAATTATGTTAGGTCTGAATTAGAGTAAAAATGACCAGGTTCAGTTATGTTGGTGTATGTTTAAAATTATTAATATACAAATCAGAATGAAGTATGTTAGGTTAGTTTTAGCATGTATCTTAAATAAAGAAAAAATGTACGAAATTACACACTATCCCTCGCAATTATCGAGAACAAAGCAGAAATTGTGCTTCAACACAGCAGTACACAGGTAATTAAAGGATTTAGTCGCAATTAAATCTAATCTACGATCTTGACGGTGGTCAAACACAGAGTGCAGTAACCGACACTTGACCCGGATACCGTATTGGCCAGCAGATATTTCAGAATTTACGATCCCATATAAATCCCAGTCCCGATGGGACAAGTTTCCCTATTATTTTCGTCGCCCAGCCGTTGCGTTCCGTGTGTGCTTCAATAACGTGTTCGACCACGTGTAAATCCACCGTTGTTTCTCCGTGCTATCGGTAAGTTTCGAGTGTGTCGATCTTTTCTCCTACTCGAGGCAACACGAACAAAATGCACTGTTTTCGATACTTGGACGACAACTGCCCTCGAACGACACCGTGAACGACCGTACAAGTATCTTCTAGGATTTCATGGTACATTCTGTTCTTAAAAGTTTCGTATTCTTTTCTTGCCCTTCGCTTTTCTTTTTATTTTATATACTGGCTCTTGTAGTCGCAGCTGAGGATGCTTGGTAATTGAAAATATAGATATATAAATATAAAACGCTAAGAGATTCGTGTTCAATGAATATCAGAACGTTGGTGATATTTCGAAGAAGGGAACGATCTGGTCGATAAAGAGAGAGGAAAGCATAAAGAGAGAAGCCCGAGTCGCGCAAACGTTGACGTAAGAAGCTCGATTCGAGTTCCAACGCTTTATTCGGAAATTATACGGCTTGGAAAGTTACGCAATTGAAAATGCTCGCATAAGGCCATTCGAAATACTCTCGAATTTCTAAGTTTCGCAGAGAATGTTCAGCATCCCCCCGTTTTCCACCTCGCGTTCCTCACGGTTGATTAAAGGCACTAAGAAGTTTCCAACCGACGGCATTCAGTGTCCCCTTCCTTCTCACTGTTAATTAATTTGTGAACAAGCGCCGTCACGAATATTGCTTTCGACGGTGTTCCAGTGAAAACTGGATTCAACGAACCCGGTTAACGAGCAGCAAATCTAACCAACTTGATTGAAAATTGTTCATCGAAATAACAAATGAGAATTGCTCTGGATATGCGATAACTATTGTTTTGGACTTAATTTGGGAATTTTGGAATTTCAGGATTTGGGGACTTGGGGATTTGGGGATATGGGGATATAGGGATATGGGGACAAGGAGATTTGGGCATATGAGGATATGGGGATATGGAGACATGTGGACATAGGGACATGGGGCTATGTGGACTTAGGGATAAGAAAATTTGGGCATATGAGGATATGGAAACATGTGGACATAGGGATATGGGGATATGTGGACTTAGGGATAAGAAAATTTGGGCATGTGAGTATATGAGCATATGGATTTTCGTCCTGCCTCTTCGATTTATCCCAAGGACGAAAGTGTTAATTCAAATAAAACAAATTTATTTCACTGCCCATTTCCTTCCAGCAATCGACATTGAACAGCTCTTTGGTAAGGAAGCAACTTGAGCGTTTCAAGTGCACCTCCTCATCCAACGGGACAATAAGAATTGTTTTAACATCGAATTAACTTCGACTCTCGGTGTCGAGAGGCTCACCGGCAACGAAAGAGCGTTTGTTCTCTCCTTTTTCTTTCGCCACTTCCTTAATCGTCCTTTTTGCTTGATCTTCAATTTTTTAATCGATTTGTTTGAATATTAACAGCAATTTTATAGAGTATAATCTAAACCTGGGTCAGTTCACGCAGCAACTCGTGGGTTGATATCGGTATCTTATTCTATTATATTACACCTAATGGGTCTCACCACCCTAGAGTATATTAAATAGAATGCGTACATGAACATATACTACCTGTAAGCCGTATGAAGACCTGTGTGAAGGTCCATCTGAAGACTCACTGTATTTCAAAATATTAATTATTTTAGAGTATTGAAATCGTGATAGGCTCGAACAGTTAATATTTTGCTGCAAGAAGACCAAGACCTGATTAATCTCATATGTGAGTTCTATTTAATTTCAATACGAAAAATCCATGCTAACACGATACGAAACGTTGTTAGTAAACTTTAAGTCTGTAAACTATATTACTATTTAACAGAAAGAAACCGTTGCAAGTATCCTTTTAACGTTTATCGAAACTACGTTCCTGTTAACCCAGTTGCCTCTGTAACCGTGCACCTGAAAGCGCCTTTAAAGTTAACTGAAAACGGAACCGTGCAAAACAACAACGAAATATAGAAAAAGTTTTCTTTTGTAACTCAAGAATCCTCCGCCCTGCAAAGAGAAGACAATTTGCCGAGTTCGCAAGAATTTGTTCTTTCGTTATCCTTTTTGCGACCCCCGGGGGAGGATGCGCGGAAGAGTTTCGATAGACGCGTGAAATAGCCGCCGCTCGCTGGAAATAAATTACAGGCTGTGTTCTATTTAAAGGTGCATTTATACGTGGCAAGAGTAGCGCGAGATTTTAATGGAAGACATTAGATAGGGGTATTAACGCGGCGCTGTTTTGTTCCTGAAATTAATGAAAAGGTCGGAAATGAAACGACAGGACTTACGGAGGAAAGTAATCCTCTGTTTATGCAGAGCGATGAGCAAATGATGTAAGAGGGACGTTAACTTGCCACTATCGAATTTTTAGATCTCTCAATTTTTGTATCTCTCAATTTTTAAATCTCTCAATTTTCAGATCTCACAATTGTGAATTTGTGGATTTGTGAATTTTCCAAAAGAGTAAAGTAATTGTCACATTGTAATACCGTTTACGGGAAATTTTGAAATAAATTTATATTGCAATGAATTTCGCTGAATTTCCTGTAAAAAATATTTATATTCACGAAACTCGAGATTAAATATTAAATGTTCCACCGTTGTATTCAAACTAATAAATCCGTCGAAGAAGTAGTATTAAGGAAACATCAAAAGAGTTCGTCTAACGGTGAGTCTATATATTATATACACTTTTATCCAACACTATTACTCTAGAATTATGTTCGATTCGGTAGACAGTATCAAAGAGAGAGAAAAAGTAGAAAAGGATTCGCCTCTTGTTAAGAAAGATTCGTTCGCCCGGTTGCACTGGGATTGAAGAAGATAGCGTAGTGAAAATAGTCGTCCGTTGGGGTATCCAATTTTTTCTCTCGTTAATTTCTTTACCGATCGTTCCAGTTTCTTCAAGAATCAACCTCGAATAACAATTGTTACAAGCTATCAAGTTTCTTCAACTAATCGAAAGCTATCAAATGAATACATTTAATAAACGCAATTATTTCCCAATGAAGCATCACAATTTTAAACGAATACATTATTACAAAATATTCTTGTATGAAGAATTAATTAAAAAATAGCTATATGTAAATTCACGAAATGATTCAACGTGTGTGAATATACACATAGAACAAACGAAAACGACAATTACGGTTCATTTAATACATCAAATTTAATATTTTCCTTTTTGTGATAATTATTAAAGCAGGCACCTACGTTCATCAATCATCACATGTCGTGTGAGGGGCCATTTGTCTACTTTCTGTCGAATTAAGTGTAGAAGGTAAGTAGAACGGGAAAAATATTTTCGTCGAATTTCACGCAGCAATCAACGCGTTGAAATAATTCTGATTTGAAGGGTGTCCGAAGGAAGCTTGCGAGTGAACTTTTTCATAATGAATACCGTTCTTGCTGTCCCAGGGGTAACGGGTCGTTGAAACCCCCGGCAAACCGGGACTTTTCACTTTGCCCGAGTAAGCCGAGATTCATCGAGCAAGCAAAAATGATTCTTGCTACTTGGCGAACTTTCGGCCCGGCTTTGAGGCTCGAGAGGACGAAAACTCGGCTTCGCGAACGGAGCTGCTCGAGAACATCGATCGGTGCTCGACTTTGTTCCAGTTATTAGGCTCTCGATTCGCTCGAGGAGCACGGTTTACCGTGTTCTGCCCGTTTACCAGCAACTGATACAGATTTTTCGACAACGGATCGCTGCTACAGCAGAATCTCGTTATATTGCCGTTTTCCGCTCGCCGCTTTCGTTTCGAATTGGGATGACATCACGCTGTGGTAACATAATTTGTTAAATTTGGAAACTTGACAATTTGGATGTTTAGGACAATTCTGAGACTTGAGGTTTAAGGAAAATTAATAATAAAATAATATTCTAAACTAAATAATAATACAAACAATAGTACAATAACCCAATACAAAACAGTACTAAAAATGATTAAAAATAACTTCTATAAAAATGTTTACACAAAATAGCTAGTTATAATATTCTAAATTAAATGATGATACAAACAATGATACTATAATAACACAGAATACAGACAGTAGTAAAAATGATTAAAAATAATTTCTATAAAAATGCGTACACAAAATAGCTAGTAATAATATTCTAAATTAAATGATGATACAAACAATGATACTATAATAACACAGAAAACAGTACTAAAAATTATTCGACATAACCTCTAGATATAAAAAGTGACGAATATATCGATTCATGGAAATGTGTGAATAAAATCGGCAACAATTAGAAAAATATTATAGAATGTGATCGGGCAGTAGAAGGTCAATCAAATTCGAACGGTGTACATGTTCGTCGATGCAAAAAGCGTGGAACGGAGCCGGCGCTTACAACAATGGCGACAACAACGGCGGCGATCAGCGTTTCTAATCAGAGAGAAGCTCGTTTCACCGCAGCCCATCGGTGCAGTTTGTCACGGGTTCTATCGGAAAATGAAATTCGGCTCGGGAAAGCGAGAGAGAGCTCCACGGCCAGTTGGACGAAACAAACCCTCGTCTATTGTCCCCGGCGATGACCAGTGTGTGTACACTCCGCGCCCGTGATAATAGCCTCGGGTGTTCTAAGCGTGTACCGTGCACGTGGCACATGCGATCACGTAGAAAATTATGGGACACCTGAGCGTACCAACTACGATACGCGCATTAAGATAACGAGAACGACGAAAAACGGCGGAAAGCCGCACGATCAACGCCGGAAATCAATTTCCATTAAAAATGTATACAAATTTTTGACCGTGTTTGCAAAATTTGAAACTCTCGCAAAATTTGTATCTTGTGATTAGGGTAGATTTTTATGTGCATTTCTTAGAAATTATTTTTGTACTATTTATATCGTTAAGATTTCAGAATTCGGAGAACAAATTTTTGTCAGAAATTATTTATGTATGTACTAGGAGATTGCAGAAAGATTTTTTTATAACTTCATTTCATTGAATAATATGATAAATGTATGTGTAGGATAAAATGTAGAAATACATAGAAAGTGCATTTTCATTATGAAAATTGATGGAGAGGTAGAAAAAATCCCTGGTGCATTCGTGACTGAGATTTGTAAGCATTCCATCACAGTATACTTTTCAGCAAATATTACACAACTGATCGATTGTCACCGTATAAAGATATAAAATATTTGAAAAACCCATACCACAAGCTTACTCAATTATCGCAAAAATGTCGTTCAAACCGGAGTCTGCTTTGACAGAATCATTTAAGCTCTCTAAAACCATCTCTATTTAAAGCAGACTGCAATCTCAAAGGCTGCATAAAGTAGAAAGGGGAGGATGTTTTTAATAAACGTATATGTTTAAACGGATAATGGAAATGAATTTGAAGGTGTTGTCTGAACGAAGAAGACAGCAATTATAATCCTAAACACGCGTCTGACCCATTTCCAGTAGCCCCGAGCGAAAGCAAAACAAGGAGCCCTTTCTCGCGAGTGCAATTCGCATTCAGCGCCTAATTAAAACCGTGCATTCGCGAAGAACGCGATGCAAGTGACGCGTAGCACGTCACCGGACGTAGAGCGAAGCTTCTGAAGGGGTTGAGAGGGTGCAGGAAGGGTGGTCGAAGGGTGGGTGGGTGGACAGGCGGCGTTGCTCTTTCGTGGCAGGTTAACGAAGACAACACGCTCATAGAACACGGAAACAACGCTGTTCCAGGGCTAAAAGTTTTCGGTGATGTGCACCACGGCCGTGGTTCACTGTGGCCATGCGCCTCACCTATCGATCCACCCCATACCACCCTTGCCAGTCAACCCCCGACCTCGAGCAAGCAGCGATAGCCTGGCGAACAACAGCGTCCGGCTACTTTGTTTCACGGAATGCTCCACGAAACGTGGCGAGGCTCGAAATGTGTCTAAGGTACCAATGATTACCGTTCATCGGTCGGGATAATTAGCGTAATTAAAAACTCGTTTGGTTTTGGACCGCAGTTTATGCGGACGTTATGCAGATTTTGGCCGAGATTTTTTGATTGATTAATTCTTTAGTTTTGTTTTGGGGTTTTGGGATTTGGGGAAATTTTAGGGTTCGACCATTTCATAACTTGGAAATTTTAGAATTTGAGAATTGGTTAATTCTAACAAGGGAATCTGTAAATTTGAAAATATTGATGATCTAAGGGATCTGGTGAATCTGAGGTATTTGGGGTATTTGAAAATCTAGGAACTTACAGATCCAGAAATCTGACGATCTAGGGATTTGCGGATCTAGAAATTTAAAGATCAAAGAATTTAGAAACTTGTCGAATTTAGACATTTGGAAATTTAACAAAAACCTCAACCCCTATAATTAAAGCAAAAAGTATTTTTCTTATAAATACAAAAATTTTCCCAAAATTAATACCCTAAAACCCCAACGCATTTGTTTCTAAAAACCTTTGAAAGCAAAATAAATTAATATTCCAGTAAAATATCAAACGAATAAATTACATAAAATTCGCAACGAATTTCACCATCCATTTTAAAATATAACTTCGTAGAATATAAAAGTAATAAAACTAAATCACGGTATTACCATTTTTAACTTATTCGCGTATCGCGTGTAGAAATCCACTACACAAGCTAAAAAGGGTTAGTACCGCGCACGAATGCTAAAAAGAGCAATGGAACCCACAATAGCAACAAAATGCTTTCCCACACGGTATCCGTGATTTCGAAACGTTTCAACGTAGAGTCAAAAAAAGGAGAAAGAAAAAATAATTCGCGCGGAGGGCAGAAAAACGAAACGGGCAAATGAAAGGGAACACTCGGGCGCGCTGATTGTACGCCGTAGGCGATACAAACGAATAAATCCGTCGAAAGAACGGTGATTTGATCGCGCCTCGCAGCACCCACCCCTCGATCGAGAAAAATTCATTCGCGGCTCTCGAGATGTCTGGCAACCTCGCGACGAATAAACACGCTCGACTAAGCCGTGTTCGACCGCGAATCGATTGATCGTTCGCGACAAAACGATTACGCCGGGGATGAGGCAGAAAAAAAAAATACATGAAGCTATCGTGTTTCCGGAGATTGGGGGATGTTTCCGCGTGGTAAAACCTTCTGAGAAATAATTGCGAAAGGGTGGAGGGAATAATCGCGGGGTTTATTCGTATTGCGCTTTTCAACCCTCTGATCACTTCGAAGTTTGTATTTGATTCAAATGTGATGGTTATTGGAGGTTTTGCAAGGGATGAAGTTACTTTCATATCGGTTATTTTAGTTGTCTGCTTTTTGGAAAATTCAAGTTGTGCTATTCAACCCTTTAACTTGGTGATTTAAATGAGATGTGCAGGGGGTTGGAGAGGTGTGTTTTGTAAGGGATGAATTTATTCTTCGCTCTCATGTAGGTTATTTTAGATGTTTGCTTTGTAAAAAATTTGCATTGTTTTTCAACTCTCTAAGTTTCTACTTGTTGACTTAAATGTGATTTGCAAGGTTTAATTACAGAGGTGCATTTAAGAAGGGATGATGAATTTAGTGCAATTCTTTGCAGTTTCAGTTGATTTTAAGGACGAATGAATTTTTATGAGGTGTCTGTCTTTTAAAAAATTTATGTCGCGTTCTTCAACCCTCTAAGTTCACACTTGGTGATTCAAACGAGATGAAAAATTTAATGTAATTCGTTGCTTTGTTATTGCAGTTTCATTTGATTTTAAGGACGAATTAATTTTTATATCTTGTATGCTTTTTAAAATAGTCAAATCAAGGACTAACCCTTCAGGAATATTAAATTTCTCAAATTTAAGACTGAACCTTAGAAACCTTAATATTTTATAACTGTTCCGTTTCAGAACTCAGTGAATTTGATATTCTTCAACTTCCCTCTCGGCATGAATAGGGGATGAAATTTAATTCCCCGAATCGAAGACAATAAAGAAATCGTTCTTGGCGTCGTAGCTAATTAAGAAGAGTCCGACCGTCGGGAATAATTGGAAAAAGTTCTTGATGAACGGATAAAAAAGGAATTCGACAACTGTTCATCCGTGTCCACTGCAGACTATCCAGGATATTCGAAGATAAAAGGCCTGGAAGTTCTTTCATGTAGGGTAAGAGTGTAGGGAATCAACGAGAGACATTATTCGCTTGGACCAACGTGAAGGAAATATCGTCGTGTTGTTCATTGTTTTGCTCTGTGAACCCGTCTCGGAACAAAGCGACGAGAATTTTCCGGGGACAACAAACGCCACCCTTCGTAATTACTACTATTTTTCAACCATAATTCCAACACTTGATCCACGAATTTTCGTTTCTACGCTTCTCGGTACGATAGTTCTTGACCTAAATCGGGGAACATGTTTTCTTTTTTAATTCGTTCGACCATGATTACGGGGATTAAATAAATATTTCAGTGGGTTACGAGAATTTTTGGAATTTTTTAGATTTTCAAGATTTTGGGAATTTATAGAATTGATACAATTGATGCAATTGATGCAATTGATGCAATTGATGCAATTGATGCAATTGGTGCAATTGATGCAATTGATGTAATTGATGTAATTGATGCAATTGATGCAATTGATGCAATTGATACAATTAATAGAATTGATAGAAATGACACAATTGATACATCAATAGAATTGACAGAGTTGATAAAATTGATAGAAATGACACAATTGATACAATTCATACAATCAATAGAATTGACAGAATTGATAGAATTGATAGAATTGATATATTTCATACAATCAATAGAATTGACAGAGTTGATAAAATTGATAGAATTGATACAATGAATACAATTGATACAATCAGTAGAATTGGTACAATTGATATTGATATATAAATCTTGTTCGTATCAAAAGTGGCAACAACCTTGACATTTCCGAGGTAAAAACTAAATGTAACAAAGTTAACAAAGAAACTGAGCACCATTAGAAAATGTAAGTACCAATCGTACGATCGAACATTTATGGCCGTCATTTCTGCGGAGCAGTTTAAACCGCTTGGCCGACAGCGATCGTCGAACAACGTTACCGTATGAAATATCTTTCGGTGGTACATCGAAGAATCCGAGCGGCGATAAATCACCGGCTTCTTTGGTTATTGGAACGTTCCACGAAATCCTTTATGGATCTTTTCCACGTGGAATGTCCGGGGCAACTTGCCCTCGTTAATGTCAAGCGTGCCACCGATTTCACCCCGACCTATGATACCCCGACGGTACCTAAGAATTCTATTAAACCATAAATTAAAATTCCAAAAGTGCGCAAACTTCTCCTTCGATCGCGAAATAAATAATCGAAAAGAAACATGGCAGTCATTTATAAAACTCTTCCTCGAGTTGCATGAAATTCTCGTGGAGGAATAAGAATTTCATCTCGGCTTCAGACACTGATGAATCCATTGAAACTCCGTTTCTTTTTATTTTCTCCGTGTGTTCGTTACTGCATGATCGATAAGCAATCGCGGAGATCGCGATGAAGTGTGTATTTCATAACGGGGACTCGAAGACGCGCATGGAAATACGCAACAATGATTTCCGTGGCCAATTACGATGGAAAAGAGGGCGGATGCAAAAGTAGGGTACAAATATCCGTAGCCGGAGTAATCGGTCTTGCGAGGGGAAAAAGTGACGCGAAACTTTCCATTATTGTGGCATGTTTTTCTTTCGATTACGCTGCCTTCTTCGCGAGGAACGTTCCATTATTCTCCTTCCATTCCCGGGGCTCTTTGTGACAACGTCCCATCAAAGATATCCATCTTCCTTAGTCCGTACATTTCACCAGCGATTCCATTTTCCTCTTTGTTTGCGTACGAGATAGTTGCCGCATTCGGTACCGTTATCTTTTGTAATCTTCTTCATGCCGAATACCAATGCTCGCGCACCAAATAACGAAATGTGTATTCCTTTTTCGTTCTTTCTGTTCCAGGCATTCGGGATTGATTGGCCATCTTTGTTTTCCTATTTTCCGCTCGTTCGGCTGCCTTTCTTCGCCGGCGACCTTACGCTCGAATACCCCCGAGTGTCGATTCGATTAGATTCGATTCGAGATTGCTCGAATCAAACTACGCAACACAGACGCCTCGTTTCTGCCGTGTTGCGTCCGGAGATCGTGATTCGCTCTGTTCGAGATCGGTCGCATTCGATCGGAGATTGTTTAAATGATTTCAGCCGTTTCCATCGGAATAACGTATTGTATATTCGTCTTGCGCTTCCCACGATATTCGGAAATATTTTCTGTTTTCTCCAGGTGGTTCAAATATTACATAACAGCAAGATTTGTTGTATAGAAATGAAGTTCAGTTAGTTAATATTTAATTTGCTTTTATGTATTCTTTTCGGGGTACTGTATTAATATTTACACACCGGTATCAATGTTGTATTATCATTGAATTTGTATCAACCTACCAATTTGCCAATCTACCAATGTATCAATCTACCAATATATCAATATACCAATGTATCAATCTACCAATGTATTAACATATCTATCAATCTAACCTATCAATCTGACATTCTATAAAGCTAGCAACCAACCAATCTATCAATTTACTAATGTTCGAATTTATCGATCTACCAATCTATCAATCTACAACTCTACCGACCTACCAATGCAGCTAACTACCAATTGACCAATCTATTAATCTATCAATCTACCAATTTACTTATCTACCAATTTACGAATCTTTCAATGCGTCAAAATATCAATGCAGTAATGCACCCATATACCAATAACCTAATGTATTAATCAGTCAACGAACCAATAATTCAATTTACCAATGTGTCAATCACGATAGTATCAATTTACCAATACAGCAAAATGCTGAACCATGAATGTACTGTTAAATTCGTTAACAAAACGAAAGGTAAAAGAATCGAAGAGTTCGTTAGCGTATGGAGGCCACGTTGAATGTTGAAGTATCACGAAGAAAGCGCGCACCGACCAGCACCTCGAGAAAATGTATATCCCTTCCGGTACGCATCGTTGAGGGTATTAACGCGACGGTCTTAGAATTACACTCGTGTATTAAGAAGAATAACCGAACCGCGTGTAAGCTAACAAGACTTTATCCTTTAGTTACCGGTAACTTCCCCGGTGTAAACTGAAGCAGCCATAAAGTCTGCTAAAGCCCTGGCTCGTAGAAGAACAACGTCGTGGTGCCAGTACAGAAATCTCATTAAGGAACAGCCGACTTTAATAAATTCACCGTTTAAGAAGCAACACGGTTAGAGGAAATCGTAACCCGTGAAAACGGGTTGCACCGGGTCTCGTCGGGGACTCGTGCAGGTTACTCGCGGACGTAGTTATCATCATTATCCCGCTCCTTTTTTCCGAGGGCAGAGAGGATAATACGCGAGAACAAAACCAGACACACGTGCTTCCCACCCGAACCAGTCACGGATAATAGCAACGGAGATTTTTCACATACGTATCGGAAAACGAAACCACGCTTATTATTTCAGAAATTTTTCCATTAACATTCCGTTCTCTTTTATCTGTTTAGGATATCGAAATATACGGATATCAGCTTTTAGCGATATCGCTACTAGGGATATTTTGTGTATGGAAAGATCGAGGTCTTAGGACACTGATATGTAGGAATGTCGGTATCTAGGTATATCGAAATCTAGGGACACCGATATCTAGGGATGTCGATATCTACAGATGTCGGTATCTAGGGATATCGGAATTTACGGAAATCGCAATCTAGATATATCTGTATCTAGGGATATTAAAATATCGAGACCTGGGAATATTCCTTCAAAATTGCGACGAGCTCTATAGATTTAAATGGAACATAATAAAAATGGCAATATAACGAGAGTACGATACATTTCTACCGTTTTCACGATGTTATGTTCCAATATTAGTTGCTTGTTTTTTCGATTGATTCGTCTGTTTGCGGTGCTTTCAGTTGTGTCCATGACCAGTTACATGTTTTTCATAGGAACATATGGATGTTTTTGAAATTTGTTCTTTGAATTTATTTTTGTTTCCGTCGATTGGCTGTACTCATTCACATCGAACGTTGTTGATCTCAATTTTTCATTTCTTGTTTGTCTACGTGTTATTGGCATTCTGTAAAGATTGGACATGCTTTGACACAGGTTTAAACGACTTTTGTGCGCTTCTATTAATTGGAAAACTGTAAACATTTCTGTATTTTATTTCTCATTTTTCCTCGCGGTCCGATCGTTCTCGTCATTATTCCTGTTTTTTTTTTTTTTTTTTTTTTAATTTTTACCACGGTGTTTTATTGGCGGCAAACACGTTTTACGATACGCCCGGAAGCAGGTGCAGTTTTAATACAACAGAGTATTCGTTTAGTTATCTGTTTGTGCAATAAACGCGAAAAATCATTTGTTATCAAATAACGAAAAGTTTGTGTAACACTGCTGTTGCGGCTGTTTTCATGGGAGGCAAATTCGCAGTTTTCTAAACACGATAAAACACGGTGCACGAGGGAAAATATAATGTTACGTATTTTTTTTTTCAACGACGTGTCACTTTTAAAAATTTGCAAAATCGATTTTGTTTCATCGTTTTTTTTCGTTGTGATCATTTGACCTTAAAATAATGTCTACATCAAACACAACATTCAAACAATTTAAAAAACTTAGGGTAAGATAATGTTTTATCTGATGTCCCTACGTATTATCACTTTATTTCATCAATTTTTATTTTAAATTATATCTTATTTCATTTGGTTTGTCAATCTTACTACAAGACTTTCAATTTTAAATTGAAGCAATTTTAAGATAATGTAAAAGTTGTGCAACCATTCGCAGTTCAAAAGTTTCTCGAAATTCCCCAATTGGTTCAGTAAATTCTCTTAAAATCACCGAAACGGTTGGCTCTTCGTTTCCTCCTTTTTCTTGGCTGAAATATCACGTGGCAGGGACGTACACAGCCGCGAAAAACAGGAACGACTCCGGGAACTGAGCTTTTTTGACTTTGGACGCGATCCAAGATGGCCGAAGGCGTGAAACTCACAACGTTCCTTAAATCGTCGAAAATGCGGACGCATCCGTTGATCGATTCTTTGTTTTTCCGGACCAAAGTCGTCGGTTTAGTCGTCTACGATGGTATGTTTATCTGCTGAGAGGAATCGATAATTTGGTTCTTTGATAATGTAGTAACTTATTTACATAAAAACATATTAATTCCATAATTCTATAATTTAATAGTTTCAGAATGTCAAAATTTCGAAACAGAAAATTTAAATACATCAAATTCACAAACTTATAATCTTTAGCTTTAAACTTTCCAACGACACACCAAAACTGCCATGTAACTAATACTAAACCTACAGTGAATACAAACTGATACTACTGTCCGACCACATACCGACTCATACTACTTAAATTCTAATCCCCACTAACGACAACATTTTACAACGTTCTCAACAGATCTCCGAAACACTTCACAGTAAAATTCAATCCCGGTTTCAAAACAAGGTTCAACAAATATTGTTAATACAACACATACAAACACGGTAGATTTAACGTTAACATACAAACGAGATTAATGTTTCACTCTTCAATCTCGTATAATACGAAAGAGGATTGTTTATATCCGGAACGGCAGTATGCGCAGCATTTTTCAAATGAATTTCAGAGGACGTGGCCCCTTAAGCTTCACAGATCCTCGACTTCTGATTTTAATTGCATAACCGGCGAACGCAAATAAGAGTGATGTTTACCGACCGTTTGCAAAGTACGTTCAAACAGGGACGAAACAGTAACAAGTAAACAAACGGGGCACGTTGTGTCAGCTGGTGAAACAAATAAGTTTCCACGCTCAACTTTTACTTCACCCTTCTTCATCTAACTAGCGACGATGACTGTTCTGATTCCACAGTTACAAATTATCTACATAATTTCCATTGATATTTTCTGATATGCTATTTTAATTAAATTGCACCTTATCAATTCTTCACTATTCATGTGTTGCATATGTGTTTGTCCAATGAAATGTAGGTTCATATGTGATTTGTACTCTTGTTCACTGTATTTGAACTTTGATACTTTTGATCATTTCTAGATACATTACTATCCTGACAATTTACATAGAATGTGTATTCACATGTTTTTAATTATTATAACACTACACGTACATCTTGCATCAGTACATGTTTAAAGTCTCAAGAAATTTACGTTACTATAAGATTTCGACTCATACTCATTTGATTCACACTTTACATATCAGGTAATTTAAACCATTACACTTGCAAGCTAAGCCAAGATTTTTTCCAGTTAATTTTACACCTCACACCATCGAAACATTTAATTTCAGTATCATTCTGTCTCAGATTATTCCAGCCGGACAATTCTAAAATACCTCTTTCATTCTTGCAGAAGAAACAGAAACGTATCGATCCAGTTTTTAATCAGAAATCAATGGTTCAGCAGCGAAAGGTGTTGTCTCGATGCCGGTCGCATTTGTTCGGCATCTGGATGTTCCCGAGACGATCTTCTATACTTCAGCATCTTCGAGTTCACCATCCGAAGAGAGATGGATGTACGTGACCGACATCCTTCTTTCTGCCATCTGACGCTTCAATTTCAGGGCAATTCTCGACGGCGGAGCAGCAATTCGCAGGCAGAGCATCGAGCGTCGACACGAAACGAGATTTCTATCCGTCGGAATGAGCTAATGCACCGGCTGAATTTTCTACTACTTCTTCCCATACCCTCCTCTGATCCTGTGTCCTCGTTTCTGTTGCTCGTCGTTTTTATTTTTAATCGATTCAATTGATTCGTATCGCGTGCAATTCTCGAAGGAGATGGGAAACCCTCTGCATTCGAAAGATGTTCGGTTTAACACAAATAGTAATAAGTAACTGTTGTGTACTTACAAGTACTGAGCCTAATAAAAGTACAAACCTAATAAAATTACGAATAAAATCCTAATAAAAGTCTGAAACCTAACCTCACCTAACTTAAGCCTATTATGTTAGAACGTTAGAAAGAATTTTTCTAAAACTTGAACGATTTAGGGTTGTTATCAGTAAACAGGAAAAATATGATCGTAAAGGGATAAATTACCACAAAGAGGCGAAGGTATGACGTCAGAAGTGGATGGTTTGACCAAGTTTCAGATAGTCCAGATTTTCCATAGGATTCTAAAGTGTAACTATGTAAACTTTGCTCCAAATTAATCAAGTTGTTAAGGTCATCAACTTGTTAAGACCTTCTATTTAAGTTATCAGAAAGCGTTAAACGGGTGGAGCGAAGATTAGGGTGCGGTATTCAAACTTCGTACAAGTCTATCTCCTCCGCAGGGTGTTAAACTTGCGGGAATTTATCAAAATTAGGTAAAGCACTTGGGCGTTGATTAGAAACATAGATATTCTGTTTATTAATTATCATGAAGGGCGTGAAATGAAAGTGATGGACGTCGGTAATTATTTTGTTTAGAATCAAATAATTTTAATATTCATTATAATCGTATTATAAATTTATTGAAATTTTATTACAAGTTTATTTATAGTGTATTCAGGAAATTTGAATTTATTTAAACTGTTATCAATGATGGATTACAAATATAAACTGTATTCAATGATATAGACATGAATATTATACTGCATTCAATTAATTCCAATTTTTTAAAATTAAACGAGGTACTTTTTTAAACTGAATTTCTGCATTCAAAAACGTATTTCAAATTTATTTAAACAGTACTCAAAAATGTATTCCAAATTTATTTAAACTAAAAATGTCTCCCATTTAAATCGTATTCAAAATTAAACTAAAAAACACTGGAAGTAAACATAAAAGCAAAAATTATTTTTTGCAACAAATTCGAGTCATCATTAACCCAGAATGGCTGTTCACCTCTTTTGATCAAGGATCAGGGAAATCGTCGAGATAAACGGTGCCTAAAATCGAATCGTAAAAATTTGTCCAAGGGTCCGGAAAAAAAAGGAGGGAAGAGAAATGAACCTCGCCAAACACGGTCCATCGGAGCGAGTTTTTATTTGCTCGCGTGAATTCGCGGTTGAAACGAATCCTCCGTACTCTGCCGCCCACCCTTCTCTGTTTCTCCCTTTTTTTTTTCCTGTCCACCCCCCAACGAAATTTCGTGCTCGATCGCGATTCATGGATCGCTCGGTTTCCACGCGATTCCCGTTTATCGAACGAACACCCGTGTGTCCGGATGTTCGCTAGCTTAAACAGGTCGACGTTCCAATGACATCCCGCGATTCGTCATCCGCACCAGCTGATTAATTGCGCTCCTCGTAACTCGATTTAAACATCTCACAGCAAATAAACTGCTTTTTCTTCGGTACAGAAATGTGGACTTTCTTTATAGGTTTGTTGGGTTTATTGGCTGAATTGTTCATTTCATTTATTGGAATTTGGGAAATTGTTAGGTTTGGTGTACTCGATGGTACATTTATGAGCAGGAATGAAAACTTGAGAGATAGTGATTAGGGGAATTTGAGATTGGGAGATGTAGAAATTTTGAAGATTGAAATTTGCAGGAGGTGGAAATTTGCAAATTTGAAATTTGGCTAATTTGGAAATCTTAAAATTTTGAATTTAGGAGGTGTGGAAATTTTGAAGATTGAAATTTGGAAGAATTCGAAATTGTTAAGTTTGAAATTTGGAGGAGGTGGAAATTTTCAAATCTGAAATTTGGAAGAGTTCGAAATTTAAAACCTTGTGAATTCAACTTTGAAATTTCCAAATTGAACTATAAAATTTTGAGAATCTACGAATTTACGAATTTAAAATAATTAAAAAACGTGCAAATTTATTCATTGGACAATACGAATGCATATCGGATAAGTATCCACATCGGCCATAAACGAAAAGTTCCGGTCCGTATCAATTTCCTCAATTATCACTCCATTCATAAAGGTCCATAAAAGTCTATCGGTATAAATTCATCGCACATGAAATTTAAGAGGGCACATAAAGAGATCCGATAGCAGGTGCGAGTTTATAGATAACAAAATGGCGGTGTTTACGAGGTGGGATTGAAACGCCACAAGGATGTTTTTACAGAATCCATAGTGCATTAGGAGAGTAAGATCTTCCTGTGGAATATCGTCGGGAGTCGACGTTCTCGTAAGGAGGATACGACGGATAGAGGTTCGAGGTTGACCACCTTAGTGCTTCCATAAATATAAACTTCGAGGCGAATGGGTGGATTTACGCTGAAACCGTGGCAACCAGCGATGCTGAGATCGGCTGAGGTGAAAATTAGAAATTGACATTTAAGAGACTCTTGGTTAACTGTCTTCATTCTCCTTTAAACAATTTTAATTCTGTTCTTTTAATCCTAAACAATTTCGGAACTTTACGATGTACAAATTTAAGCAACTTCTTTCATAATACAGTATAATAAAGAATGAACGAAAAGCTCGGTTTTGTAGTCAGTTGCAAACTTGAGAAGAAAAAATGGAGGAAAATGGACGTCCAGGGTGGTTCAAGAAAAGTTGGCTGCGTTTGATGAAACTCTAGAAACTCGGCAAAAGTTCATAATGATAATCATCCCAACAGGATGAAACTTCTCGATGTTCTGAATTTTCTCGACTGACACACGTGAGACCAAAACTCATCGGTCGTTGAGGGAATCGGTGTGCGTTTGTGTTTATTTTGAGTTTTGTGCTCGAATGAATTTCGGGAATTCGCTGATGTTTCCGTTTCCTGCTGCCAGGTATAGTGTCCGTCATTTAAGCGCCAGTGAAATATCGGGAAGAAAATAAAACAGTACAAGAAACGTATAAACAAATCGGGAAGTAAAAGTACAATTTTACCTCCTCAGTAGAAACTGACATATATGGTCAGACACTAACAGATTATTTTAAATACAGCTGAACTTAATTTTTTAATTTCATCTTTCTGTTATATCACTGTCTTAGGAGTCCTCAAAAAGTCCTTTCGTTTCTTCTATAAATAATTAACTTCAATGTACAGTGACGTTCACATGTGACCACAGTGGAAACTGACATATATGGTCAGACACTAACAGATTATTTTAAATACAGCTAAACATAATTTTTTAATTTCATCTTTCTGTTATATGATTCTCTTAAGAGACCTCAAAAATTCCTTTCGTTTGAATATACTATAAATAATTAATTTAAATTAGCAGTGTTCACATATGACCACACTGATATGTGACATATGTGCTCAGACATTCTAACACATTATCAAGAGCAAATGTATTTAATTTATTAATGTCACCCTTCAGTCCATTCATCATCTCAATATTAAAAGTCCCCAAAAACTCCTCCTATAATTAATTAATTTAACTGAACTTGCATATATCACCACTCCGAATTCATACATTAATTTCCCTGTATTCTTATAAGACATTTCGTGGCAAGCATCGCGCTGAAAAGATGGCGCAAAGAACAATTTACTGAAACGTGAACGTAAATTAATTACTCGTATCGGAGATCGATTCTCCGCCGCGATAAAAAATGCATTAATATAATCTACCCGGCGAATTTTCGATACCGTTACACGTGCATCGAATGTGTCGGAGATTTTTCCAGCTCGGGAGAATTCGATTGGAGTGTCGATGGAAAATAGGTCACGAGTTCATTGTGGAGATCTATCTTGCATCGTGGCACCGCTCGAGGTGGTTCTTAATCAAATTAATTCTTTTTTTTTGGTTCCCTTCTGTGCATATGTGACGACTGATGGAGGATTCGAAGCGAACCTTTCACGTCCCATGCAGATATTAATCGAAGCTGATAAATTGCATCGACACGTGTCGAGTCTGCAGTAATTATGTAACATATGTATAAATTGTAACGAGGCTGGGTGAAAACATGCACAATTATTTAACCGTTCACTATTATTTTTTACATCTCGCTTTTTAACCTAACCATGATTCAGCTACGAATAAAAAAGTTAGCTATTAAAAGGGTGGCAGCTAAAAATTCCGATAAATTCAGATAGCACATCACAGATTATACCCGACCGATTCCTTTCTGATTTATTGTACAGCCTTGTTATTTTGTTATATCGTATCATTGAAAATTCATGGATAGTCGAATGAATCTATCGTGCAAGTAAATAAATCACGGCGATGATTAATTGCGTTTCGTTTGTATCGCAGCTCAGCTTCGAACTGTTCCATTTGTTTGATCTGTTGAAATATCTGTACCGTATCGCCGAGTATATTATTGAATGCCGTGTGTACGTGTATCGGATTGTGGGAACAGTGTACATTTGGGAAAACCGGCGTGGACGTGAATTGTGTAACAGAGAGTTCCCGAGTTTCGGACATTGTTGCATTTGTTTGCTAACTGTATCTAAATACCAATCAAAATTTCACTGCACCCGGTGTTCCTGTTACCCTTCACATTTATTTCCATTTTAGTTAAGAAACTCACTAATTGACCTATTCGTTTTAATTCCACCGTACGAGTACTAACTGGGGAAACGTTATTCTATCCCGCTATTATATTGCATCAATTTCAATCCACTTAGAAGTTATACATTTCTGTTTTGCTTCGTTATTGTGATTCGCTATTGTTGAACAGTTTTCGTAATGGAGTAGAAATATGTGAACAAGCATAGAGGATCGCGTGTTTGCGTTCGTCAATGGTAGTCGACGGCGAAGTGAAAAATTGTAGACTGTTCCCGGTGATTAGGGGAACGCCATTATTGGGGCGGAAGCGACAAGCGTTTCCGCAATCGTTTTGAAAGGTATATTCCCCAGTGACGATAGTCGAGCGTGTTTACCACCAACGTTTCGTTCGCTCAAAATCAGCCTATCGAATGCTAGTTTGCGTTTGTTCGCGGAAATCAGTTAAATGTACCATTGCAATTGTTCAAAATTACGAATACATTTATTAGTAGAAACAGTGAAGTTACAAATATTTCATTTACTATTTTCAGGATTTTTTTTCAGGTGTTTAGTACAGGTTTTAAATGGGTACGTATGTATAGTAATAAGTATGTAGGTGATTGTACACATGAGGCCATTGCAAATGTACTTAAAAAATATAATAGAAATTTTGCCAAATATGTCGGTAATTTTACCTAATTTCTGCAGTAATTTCGCCACTTCAGTAAAAAATACAGGAATTTGTATAATTGACGTGAAAATTCACAAAGAAATTACCAGATTCATTTAATTATCTAAAGCAGCTCCGAATTATCTTTCAAAGGCCCGTGAAATTAGAAACTCGGCTCGAAACTCAATATCCCTATCCAATATCCATAATTTAATGATTATGCCGGTTATTAGTAACATCATGCGCCGTAACAAAAAATATAACGAACGTTTCGTAACGATGGTTTAATCTTAAAATTGAACGTATAGCAAAGTAACTATAATTCTTGAGAAAAAGTAAATAGGTAATCGCGGTATTTAAGCTGCTAATAAATTGATGCCGGTTAAATGGCGCTCGCTGCCATCGAGATTAGAAACTGAGCTTTACACCACGGATTCAAGCTCGCCTTCTAATTATAGCTTCTGACTAATTGCACGATCCGTGGCGAAATACGGCAGCATCGAGATACAACTTTCCAATAGCGTGTGTGCGGAGTTCAGAAATTCGTTAGAGGAAGTGGTCGGAGTATGGGCTGCCTTTCACGATATATTGCCGGGTCTGTTGAATATTTTAAAGATACAAATCTGAATATTTACCTTATTATTTTGGACAATAGAGAACATGCTGGATGATAGTCATATTTGATGCAAATTATGCTTTTATGTTAAAAAAAATTGTAAAAATTGTTAAGAGTATGGTACAATATTTAGAATAATTCATTAGAAATGTGAACATAAAAGGAATTATGGTTTTTATAGTGGGCTGAGAAGGTTAGTGTGTCTATACATAGATTTGGACGTATTTAGAAACTTTTTCTTAGAAAGTTTTTTCTAAAATTTGAAGGCAATAAAAGTAGTGCAAAAAAGTTTGAACAACTAAGAATTAATAACCTAACCCATATATACTTATAAAAATGCACTCCTTTGAACTATATAAAAGTGCACAACTTTTAGTGCACACATAATTGATAACAAAAAGAGCAAGTGTCTAAACACTTTTCGCAAGGTATCGAGTACAAATTCGAGAAAAACCGTTAACCGTTCGATAATCAGGTGCAACGGCGTTATCTGACAAGGGTTCAAGTCGGACGCTAAATCAGCAGCGATTCAATTGGCTCATGGAAACGGAAGGAAAAACTAGGCCAAACCGGAATTACGAAGGCCAGGTCGATCTAGAGGACCGCAAGAAACTAATAAGGAAAGAATTCACGGAAACCCGCCGCCTGCGAACTTCCTAACGACCTTCTTTCCGGCCAGTGTCCGGCTGTTGGATCTCTCTCTCTAGCGGACACTGATTTTTACCGAGAAACTTCGATCGACCTGCCTCGAATTCTCTAGGGTCTGACCTCGCGTGAAAAATTGCCGCTTCGATTCGATACTTTTCATGCTCGATTCTATTCTCTTTTATGGCGAGACTTGCTGGTCGATTACTAGTAAGGGGTGTAGAAAATATTAACTGGGTGATTTGACATTGCGGAAATTGTACTTGAAAGGTAACCCGAGAATTTTCGTGTTTTTCAAGCAATTTGGTATTCTCTGAATTTTTATGATTTCAAATTGTCACGTTTCTTAGTTTTTGCAGTATGAAATTTTGTTGCGGACGTTTTTTAAATTTGTGAATAAATGAGTAAGTGATATCACCAGTGATATCAAGATAATAATTGTACAGAATTCAGTCTCAATTTAATTGCACATCCAGTTTATCTGATTTGAACATTTCTCAAGGATAAAACTGAAAATGCAAAGGATCTTAGATAGCTGCGTTAAAATGTTTATTCCTCTCACAACGTTATCGGCAAATAAAGATTTCCCTCTGAAATTATGCAGATGCCAGATTCGAAAAAGATAGGCGGTCTTGCCAACAGAATTAATTGAGAATCCCTATCAGCCACTTAACACGCCAGATTAATCCGGCTTCCTGGAAACAGGTCTTACCTATCGAGATCGGCAGCCTTCCAATCTACCTCGTTACTGACTTCCGTTCCTAACCTCAACGCAAAATAATTAAGCTAGTCAAGCTTTTCTTATCTTATATATATTATTATAAATTTATCCCTTTGTATTTTTGTTAGCAGGCAGTTACTATAAAACTTTTCTAATTGAAAAGTTCAATTAATTATTTTGAAGTTGTTATTAGTTGTCGTTATTGTCTGAAAGAAAAATTACAACATCATCAAAACCTTGCACAAAACGCGTTAAGAACCTCGTCAGAGAGACCTCAGCTATTTCAAAACACTGCAGAACAATCTACCTCGAGCAAACAGCCCCCTGAAACGGCCACTGCGTCTTTGTTTCGCGTACCACATAAATCGGTACGAAATTTCTGAAAAATTCAGCATGTTATTTCGTTAAAAATTCAGCAGATACGCAGCATATTAGAAGGCAGCGAGAACGTTGAAGCAAGTCCGTCGTAAATCTACCGTGGATACTGCAAATAGAACGTACCCCAGCGGACTTAATACATCGCGCCGGCTTTAATCCAGATATTTCAAGAATCCACCGAGTCGGCAGACACTTTTGAAATACTTGGCCAACTATGCGAAACCGTAGCTTCCCAACTTCAGGAGGGGGAGGTTAGCGTTAACTTTGAAAGTACGGTATAAAATAGCGCTTAATGTACGAGATGTGGAACGGAAGTCGGTTCGAATCACGGAACTTCATCGAGTTCTTTCACGGGTCAAAGCGCGTAATCCATGACGAAAAGTGGGCGAAAAGAGTGCTCTTCGATCGTGTTCGAACCGCTGCAATTTTACATCCTTCAATATTAAGCCCGGTTCATACGCTCACTCGATATCGATATCGATACTACTTTTTCACGTCCCAAATAAAATTAAGGCATCGTACAAGATTTAAATGCATATTGTATATTTATTAAACACGTACGAATTAATTGAACATATTGATAGGTTGATAAAATCATGCATTCGATGATTTATGTGTTAACTAATTAAAATGACATACGTTTAAGACTCATTAATTGAAATATTTATCTTACATTTTTATTTTGTTCATTAATAAAATGTACAGTAAGGTACTTAAAATTCAATCCTTTAAATATTTCTTGCATAAAATTCTTTTAATGGTGCAGTTGCAAAAGTAGCAAAATAAAATTGTACACAAAAAAATTGCAAAATAATATTCTAAAGAAAAATGGTTAAACAAAATCGTATAGAAAAGTTGTAGAATAAAATTGTCCCAAAAATATTGTAACATGAAATTCTACAAATAAAATTGCAAAATACTATTATAAAAATAAACGATAAAAAAAATTGGACAAAAAACTGTAAAATAAAATTCCACAAAAAAATAGTGAAATAAAATTGTAATATGAGAGAGATTTACTTAAAAGATAGAGCACATCATAGTACCAAGTTACACGAAAATCAATTTTTTCCCCGTTAAGTTGGCAGAGTTGATTGATCGTAAAGCTAACAGTAGATCTGAACGCGGCCGTGTTTCTCTTTTCCCCCGAGCTCCTCAAATGTTAACCTTGTTAAGTTATCAAAGAACGCAATCGCGGTGTCCAAATACGGCGTACGATACAGTAAAACTTTGAAACGTAAAGGAATCATAAATTAATCGTCGCGGTTTAAACACTTACGGTTCGCGAAACCGCGAGAACCCCCATAGAACGATTAAAGCTGTAACGTGATATTTTAGCTGAAACCGAGCGTACCAGAAGGTATTACGCATGGCTGGCGTTCCATAAATTACCATTCATTAGCGGTAAATTACCCGGCAGCTATAACGGCAGATTACGTCCACGCCTTCTAATTGATTACTATCACGATTAGATCGATGCAAATTTCCCGCCACTTTTTAAACCCCTCTTTCGTTACGCGCGTGCACGCATCGAACATCGTATACCGGAAGTCGAAGCTTTTCAACCGTTTCTTACCTTCAATAAACTTAATTGACATGCTCTTAATAAGAGTTCACTGCAATATTTTTCCTGGTTACATGTGCAAAATTAAATTAAAAATAATTTTAATATTGAACTGGTGTATGCACAGTTATTTTGAAATTAAGAATGAAGTTCAAAAATGAATAAGCAAATGTTAATTATACATATTCTTTATCTTGATAAAAATCAACGGAGATTACAAGAACCTTGACAGATTTTAGAAATTAAAATAGGGAACTTGTAAAATGGTCATTTCACCGATTTAATAGTTTCAGTGTTCATAGCTTGAATAAATACAAAGTTTACAAATTCGCGATGTAAAGTATAAATTCATGAATTTACAGTACCAGCTGCAAATTCATGAACTCAAGGTACAAGTTACAAATTTATGAATTTGCGGTGGAAACTACCTATTTATGAATTTGCGATATGAATCACAAATTTACTTTGCAGTATAAGTTAAATATACGAATTTATAGTTAAAGGTATAAATCTACTTTGCTGGAAAAGTTATAATTTTATAAATTTGTAGGAAAAGTTAGATTTACAAATTAACAGTACAAGTTACAAATTTTCAAATTTACAATATAAATTACAATTTTATGAATTTGCAATACAAGTTACAGATTTATGAATTTGCAGTATTAGCCAGAAATTTATTTTGCAGTAAAAGTCACAAATTTATGATTTTACAGTAAAGGTCACAAATTTATGAATTTCCAGTAAAAGTGACAAATTTTAATAATAAATTACAAATTTAAAAATTTACTGCAATATCCAGATGTACGAATTTGCAGTATAAGATCAAAATTTATAAATTGACTATAACATTCAGATATACAAATTTGCAGTATGAAATTTAAATCTATTTTGCAATATAAGCTCGAAAGGCCCTGAACATTTTGGACATAGCTCCGATTACATCTAATTGTCCAATAAAGCAGTTTCAGTGGTAGGAGTCGATGACAAAACCAATCGGTTGTAATGACCTAATAGCGAGACAACGAAGTGGCCGAAATTCCTCCGATATCCTCTGATTAGTTCACGCGAAACGATCAGGTTTTGTCACGATTATCTCGAAGCATCGTGGAAATTGAGCTCTAAACAATCGACGAGAGAGACACGCGCTATCCAATCTCGGCGACGAAAACAGCGTGTAACGCGATTCGAACAATAATACGACTCGGTTAATGAATACTTGTCGAATGCGGATTATCGTGTGCTTATCAGCGTGAAATATGACCGCCGGCGAATGCGTACGTTTAACCTTTCAAAGGATAATCGAACAAAATGGACGACGGAGTTCGACAATCAAAATCAGGCTGCATTTTCCTCAGTTTAACTTTTGTTAAATCCTTGTAACGCCTCTTTGTAAATCAGTGTCGAGAATTTAAATGATTAATTCAAGTGAAAACTTGGGCAAATATTATTTATACATATGAACATTTAACCTTATGTGACAACATATTTAAATGTACAATTCTAAATGTCACCATATGGCAACATATTATTCAAAAATGTAATATAGCATATCTGCTAGCAAATTAAATGAGAATATCGACGCATGATAAAATTATGAGGAAAAAAGGGTGTCCGGATTAAAAGTTGGTGTCATGTCGCAGCGTTCGTTCATGAAAACAAGCGGATTCTGCTCGTAGAAACAGTTCAGCGGGCTCGTCGAACGGAATTTGTCGAAAGTTCTCCTTTGTCTTTGTCGAAACACGCGCGAGAACCGTTGACGCTCGTTAATTGCGAACGCCACCGAATTTCGCGAACGAGTTCGAACGGTCAGGTCTTTGTTCTGTTCGAACAACCGAACTTCTGACACGGGATTGCGTTGTTTCAGAAACGCTGACGATGACTTACGAGCCCGATTTCGCGAAATCTGCAACGATTTTTTCCTTTCCCTTTAAATATTTACGACGGTTGCACGAAACAAAACGTCGGCGCGAACAATCACGATTTATGCGACCACGCGGACATCCAACCTCTGTGTACAACCCAGAGAAAATACGTTATCGCGAGTTACTCGACTTTAGTCGTTGATATTATTTACAACTAGATAAGAAATGCTGTATACACCACAAAACCACGTTTTCAACATCTACGTCACAAAAAATACCAATGCATTTACCGTGTTCGAAAGTGTTTTTTAAAACCTTCCGTTTAAACGAATTCTTACGAGTTATAATACATTAGGAACGTAATGCATTTGAAACGTTTTATAATAAAACGCTCTGTTCGAAACGAGGAATTCTGCGTTTTTTAAAATACGTCAGAGTACAGCGAACTTCTCGTATGTGCGAACGTTTGCATTGTTATATGGAGAAAAGTGCTCTGGATTAATCACAAACGTTCGGTGAATTATTAGTAATTAATGGCAAAATTAACACTGAAAACGGTACTGACACTATCAGATCTAAGAGTAGGTCATCGAAGGTAAACACGGTGCATAGTTTCCCTTTTCTTTAAAATTTAAGAAAAGACAAGTTCTTGCAAGCCTTAAAAGTTCACAGGTTGAAGGATAAAATAGTACTGTTATTTTTCCCCTTCCTAAGAAAGAGTTAGCTAACAAAAGCTAACATCCTGAAAATGATGATTGACAAAAATAGCCAATCGTTTAAAATTTATCGGAGAAGGTTTCAACGAAAGCGATTGTTTCCCAGGTAGATTTGTACGCTCGCTGCGAATTAACCGCATCGTTCGGACAGGCGATTCGTCGCGACTTAATAAACGTACGAGGTAATCGAGTTTTACAGTAACGCGAAAATGGCAATTAGCCAACGTGTTATACGGTGCACCGTAAATGCACTACGGCCAAAATTCGATACGGCACCGGAGTTCGTACCTATCCGCTACGATTCAATCAGAACTAATTACATTGGTTCGCGCAGTCTGCAGATTCTGGCGTCTCGTATATCGTTAGCGAATCGAATAATTTCTGGCCAAAAGCTGCTTTTCAATTTGTAAAGCGCTCAACAAGCGGCCCCGGATTTATTCGTCGGTTTGAACGTTCCTTTTTTTGCGATTAAAGTCGCTCGGTCCGGTGCCCTTCGATCAAATTAACGCAAATAACAGGCTATCGTCGATCGCACAAAGTTAGAAGGGATGAAACGTTGCGCGTTATTATTAGGCTGATTGCTGTTTACAAAGTTAGAATAAACGGTGAACCTAGAAATTCGATGTACACGACCTGTTAGCGCATTCAATCGGTGATGACCGTTTTGGTTATACCGAACCGACTAATTGAAACCGTACATAACGCGATCCATCGAGGAATTGTGTAACAACGTGGTCGACTTTCAGCGAATTAGATTTCTGTTTGTACGAACTATCTTGTTGCGGACAGAAGTGGTGTACATTGGAACTGCCATTTTTATTTCAACGTATATTGCTGGACATGTTGAATATTTTTATGCGACGTTTCAGTATACGGGTAAAATGTATTTGTTTTACGATGACATTTTTGGAAGGTAAGCTTTGGGAATTTGAGAATTTTACTATTTTATTACTTTATAATTTCATGGTTTTACAATTTTAAGATATTATAACTCCGTGGTTTTGCAAATTGATGATTTTATAATTCCGTTATTGTGCGATTTTATAATTTTATGATTGTACCATTTCGGGATTTTATAATTCCACGATGGCACAGTTTCACAATTTTATAATTCCGCGATTGTACAATTTCACGATTTTTCAATTTCGTGCTTTTTCAATTTAAGGATTTTACAGTTTTATGACTACAACAAATTTCACGATTTCACATAGCTTCTAAATTTGAAAACTTGTAACATTGAACATTTTCGAACTTTTAAATTAAAAATTTCCAAGCTCCTAAAGTTGTATATTTCTAAATACATAAATTTCTGAATTTATAAAGTTCTAAACTCGAAAGTTAAATACCACGCAGTCTTATCCTCAGTTCTTGTACAATGTGTTAAACCAGTGGTGAGATAATTATCGAATCGATAATTATTGCTAAAGAAAACTTGCGAGTTTAAAGTAAGTTTGCGAAAAAGAATCTTTAAACTATGAGATATCGACTTTTGCAAGTTTCCTTAATGCGATAATGAGAGTTTCCTCATTTGCAAGTGATTAACACGATTTAAAAATTGTTAAGAAGAAAAGTCGAGTGCTGTTTAACTTGTCTGCATTTATAATAAAATTTGTAGGAAAATACTGCTAACAGACAATTATGATCAGTTATTAAATTCTCAAGGTTTTTATATTGAAAAATTTTCAAATTAACTATATTTCCTACATGTTTCACATTTACCAAATTTTCTGAGTTCTTACGTTTCACATTCTGCAATTTTTAAATTTCTCAAATTCTGAAGTTGCATGGAATTTTAAAATTTTTCAATTTTCCAAGGTCTTACACATTCTATAAATTTTTTAATTCCCCTAGTTCTCAAGTTTTCCATATTCTACAATTTTTTAAATTCCCTAGTTCTCAAGTTTTCCATGTTCTAAAATTTTCAAAATATTGCACCTCCTTAAATTTCTCACAATCCACAACTTTCAAAATTTCCCAAATCCCTCAATTACCTACACTCAAATTGAAAAATTTCTCAATTTCAGTATCCCACATTTCAAATATCCCAAGTCCCTAAATATCTCTCATTCATCAATTTCCCAAATCCCCAAACGCACATCCCATCACCAAAACCGTGTAAATAGCCAAATTACAAGTTTGAAAAATAGTCGACCTCCATAACGCGGCATTTGTCGTCGCAATCAAGCGTTTCATCCTCTGCTCTTCTTTCCTCGCGATGAAAAGTGGCGAATCACCGTCGGGGAAGTTCATCAAAGTTGCAGCGAGTTCCACTCTCGAGGTCGCCGCGGAATCTTCCGGAGGGTCTTCGAAGGCCGGGATAAGCAGTCGCCGGGTGGACGGGTGTCAAAGGTGGAAACGCGAGCTTTCGCTGTGAACTCGTTTCCCGAGGTGGCAGACCGAACAAACGGCGGAGTGGTTGTATCCCTGTTCCTGCGGGATGCACGGCAGGAACGAGAGAAGCCGGGATGCATCGGTGCATGCACGCGATGACGCGCTGCATTAACCGCGACAGGACTTTGTCTGCTCGGGGCTGCGTGACGTCTCTTTCAGAATCAAACTTTCATCCTGCGGAGGGTGCTCAAACATCAAAGATTCGAAGATCCGGGGTGGAAACGAAAGCGAAAGAAAGGCTCGAACAAGGGGGATGTTTTTTTTTTGCTAATTTCACCGTCGCAGAGCCCTGGCTCGTTTAATCTCGCTAGGGATAATTTCAGGGAGTTCGGCTCGTTTATTTCGCGGGATTTGAAATGCCAAGGATTCGTCGACTCTATAGGTAATTACATTTTCCGCCGCTGCTTTTTAACATTTGTGTGCTGTTCGCTTTCGAATATTTCTCGAGTATCGCTTTTGAGTTGAGGAACGCGGGTCTCCTAATTGGTTGTATATTTTGTTGGCAGTTTACTTTGCTGAATTCCTGTGGGTTAATGGAACATCTATTGAATTTTAATAATTTTGGTACCTTGGTACACGAAAATTATGAATTTGTATATTTAAGGACTTGACAAACTTTAAGAACTTGAATTTGTGAAGTTTTGAATTTAGAAATTTTAAGTCAACAATACCTACAATTTCGTCCGGTATGCACCAAGCAAAGTGCATTTGCTCGCTGCTTTATTAGAGGAAAATGAAGATACAATTTCGCCAGACACTTTAAATGAAACCCTCCGTTGTAAACGACCCGACGTTCCATCGATCGTAAAAACCGCTCGAGTATTTTATATTTGTGAATTTTCCTTTGCAAACGAGCAGAAACGTAACTCTCGCCAACTTAATTTAATTTGAATTTCAAACGGGACCCGCTCGATAAAATTCGAAATAATGGCGGCGAGAATATAACAGTGGCACCGGTAAGAAACGCGTAATTCAAGAGGTGGATTTCGCGGAGTTTTATTAATTCATTAAAATATACCTTATCATGCGGCAAACTGATGGTCGTTGAATTTGCTCGCTCGCGAGGAGACAGTTACGCTCGGTGCTTTGAAGCTTTACAAGCTCCGTTTTTGTTCCTCCCTGTTTTCATTCGACGCGGTAAAATGCTTTTTAATCGATGAAATTTCATTTTTCCGTAATATATTAATTCAATCAAATTTCCCTCTGCTGAACGTTCAAAATCCGTTGTTTTAAATTCCGTATTTATCGGTAAGCATACACACGATTCTCGATATTTTTATTAATTCAAACCGATGTTACAACGAAATTGATTAAAAAATGTATGAAGCAACATATGCTGGTTTCTCGGAAAATTGTTTCGTTTAATCGTTACTTGCTTAATTAAAATTTTACTAATTTGATATCGAAGGCAATTAATATTTGAAATATTTTATGTCATGCAATTTGTGTAATGCACATCGTTATGCAATTTGTATAATGTAACCCATGAAATAATGTTTCGTGTCATTAACACATTGGGATAATCATTTGACACACATGGTGTGTCATTGATTCACTGAGATGATTACGTGACGCACAGGGTATGTTGGGATTTTAATAAGACAATATTTGACATGCCATGTGTGTTAGCAAATTAATCACGGCATTTGACGCAGCTGAATAGAAATTCTATAGAATTAATTTAAAACGTTCCGCTTCAAAAGCGATGGTCAAATACTCCGAAACATTATCGGGAATATCCGAAATATTTATTTAAATCGTGGCATTCGCGCGAACACGCGTGATATCATCGATTAAATAACTCGACCCCTGACGCACATTGTGCGTCATCGACATCAAACGAATTAATTCGAAAATCTCGTCGGAAAACCGATTTGAAATATTCCGCGGTATTACAGATAGTGAGCGGATATTCCCGAAGTACACAAGCCGGTAGCAATATTTATAATCGTTAATATCGTTGGTGGGAGAAAAATGATTTCGAACACGGTTGTAATTTCGGCCAGCGAATTTATGAAACTGTATCGCAATTTCAGCCACTCGGCCGCGAGCACTGGTTACCATCGCCGGAATCGGTATCGTATGCGGCTGACATGCATATTTGCCGAGCTGCAAGTTGTTCGGTACACGTTGCGCCTTCGGATTCGAGCGGTGTTTCGCAAGTTCGTTTATGTTCCGCTACACACCGTGCTGATTAGCTAATCGCGAATTCCACTTACAGGTAGCTGCCACGTCTCGATATTTACGTAACGAGCCAACTATGACCGTTGTTCGTTAACGTGGCCCCTTGATACCCGAACCCCTTCATAAATTACCAAGTTTCACCCGCGATATGAAGCAAGTTTACGCGTTTGATCGTACGTTACGAATCGATCGCTTTCAATCTAACGGATATTGAATTAAACCTTGCAGATTTACGATTTCGCAACTGCAACTCGCGGCGTTCGCAAAGTTTTAAGACTGATTTACATGGGACGGTCGGAACATAGGTCGCCTTGATTAGCTATTCATCATGTGAAAGTTCCTACGATTTCAAATATACGTACACATGTTACAGGTACGCTCCAAGATACTTGTGTTACAGGATATATAGGACTTGAGGTAACTACGTCCTTGGACACTTGAATATGAACGTAACTTCGTTCTCAGGTACGGTCTCCACATACTTAGGTCGTCAGTTACCTACGTGTCCACATACCTAGGTCATTACATACTCTGTGTATAAGATACTCTTATACACACCCTTAGGTAGCCACATTTAAATGAACTGCATCTTATACCTGCATCAAGGTACTCATTTATGGTACCCTCATTCATAAGTAGATATGAAGATACCACATACTCGGGTACCAAAAACTTCTCTATGTGCATTATAACGCAATTTAACTCCCCGTAATTCAGTGTTCTAAAACCGACGTCTGCACGTTTAAATTGTTGCGACGAGATTGGTTCTTAAGCTTCTTAAGCTTATATAAATTCGAAAAGCGGAATCTGGCAGATTAAATCTTGAAGTTTTCTGGAGTAATGAATCGGATTATATCACGTTGATTGCATCGGATTCAATAACGATTTCCATCTTCCTTCACTGTGAACAGGGTTTTTGCTAATCAACCACGTGGAACGGAGATAACGCCGCGGGAAACGCTGCCACCGGAAACTCGTGCAGCGCCGTAAACGGAAAACTAATTACACGGCCATTGGAACTGTTTACACGTACGTGCACCGATGGCCCGTTGATGTAATGGAATTGGGAAGATATTAACTCCGGTTTCCTTTGCTCCAACTTCCGGCTCCTTGATTAGGACACTCTGGGAAACCATAGTTGTTCCAATTTCTTGTTACCTATGCGTTCACGTCGTTGCGGTCCACTTTGTGGACATTGAATCTTAGTCTTAGAAGTATTTTATGTAATCGTTCACATCTTCGAAATCATTTTTTGTAATTTTGTACGCAGTTTCGAATTAATTTTATGCTATTTTAAGCACAGTTTGGAAATAATTTTATGTAATTTGGTATGCAGATTGGAAATAATTTTATGTAATTTTGTACGCAGTTTGGAAATAATTTTATGTAATTTGGTATGCACTTTGGAAATAATTTTATGTAATTTTGTACCCATTTTGAAACCAATTTGATGCAATTTTAAGCACAGTTTGAAAATAATTTTATGTAATTTTGTACACGTTTCAGCTGCATGTTCGAAGTTGGATGACATCGTTGAAATTTTCGACGCAAATTTTTTTTTAATACGATCTCATCTTTAATTTTTTAATTCTCTGTGCGAGACCTGGAGGAACTTGATGAAGGTTTACGATAAATATTATTCTGAGAATGATATACTTCGTGCATCCCCAAGGAGTCGGGTCAATGAGTCAAGAGGGAATGTTAATTCTCGAGACAAAGGGTTGTCAAGTAGGTAACCCCATTTTATTTATTTCTCGGTCGAAAGCAACACCGTGGATAAAATACAGTCGGATGACGTGACGGTTTTTATTCGACCTTTTCTTCCTTTATCTCGCGAAAGTTTCTTCGCGAAAACATAAAGTTTTCCGAACGTTTTAGAGCGCTCTTGTCTCGAGAGTTGTTAAGGAAGAGTAGGTACGTTCAGAAGTGAAAAGTTCTTGAATTTTCCTTGTTTATTCGTCCTCCATAAAAACAAACGAATAAGTCTTTAAGGGAGTATATATAAAAAGGACTGTTCGATATCTTTTATCGAATCGTTCCTATTTTCCCAGCTAATTCGACTTCACGAATGAAAATTGGCAACGGAATAAATATTAATGGTGCTCCTTTTCGAGCCGGGGAACACAATTCCAGAAATGTCATCGGGTTTCTATAAATTGTTGCCGCTACGATAAACAACACCTACCGTTTCGATAACGTAAATACTGCAATATTGTTTCATCAAACAAGAACTGTTCTCGACGTTTCGTTAAAGTTGTCCTCGACAAAGGAAGTTTGTTATTCTACGCTGAAAGTTTCGCGGAAATTTGATGACTCTTCTGTCGCATTCCTGCATTCGTTCGCTTTCGGTTCTTTTCGAAACAGCTTTTAATTGAACTTAATTTCACACGCATGAGTCTCAGGATGCTACATTTGTTGTGCTCTAAAATTTCTTGAAAAATTTCAATTTAGTAATTTAATGAAGCTGTCACATTATAGTGCGACGTGAAATCCGCTGAACCGTACCGTACTCTGTAATATCGCACGAGGAAGACAATGGTTAAAAATGGTTATAAAATCAGAAAACGAAATTTGAATACAACGCGAAACTTTTCACGTTCCGGTGAAATCCTTTCGACCACGTACTCGGCGAATTTCTGAATTAATCGCGGTAATTGTGTTGCAAATTTCGCGCTGAAAAAGCGTAGGCGGCGGGCGTACGAATAAAAAGAAACAGTGGAAGACAGTAGGTAGTCAGACAGCCGCGTAAAATTCAGGAAAAGCGTTGGTTCCGCAATTAGAGTCGCTTGTGCAAACATCGTTTTTCTCGAGAAAAATGTGATTCGAGATAGAACCGCTCGTCTTGGCCGTCACTCAGTCGGCCATCTTGTTCTTCCTTTTTTTCGCGACATCGTCGCGACGCTGCGTTTAATCGCCGAACGAAATTAGCTGAATGTAAACGAAGTAATCAGCGACGATTGAAGTGAATCGTTGAACAACGTCCGTTTACACTGAATCCAATAACCGTCCCTCTATCCGGCCTCATAAATTTCCATTAGACCAGGTTATTTTCCGATCCCTCCGCGCGTTGCATCGCTGAGATTATTTACGCAATCGTTCGTGACAGAAGATTGCGAATGCAACGTGTTGTTTTCGTTAGCGAATTTACGTTCAACGGATGTATTCGCTCGAGCGTTTTTTCGCTGGAGATTGAAAATTGTTTTGTTGCGGAAACTGACAAGTATATTGCGATGAAGCTCGATAAATTCTTTGTAGCGTGCTGCTGACGTTCTGCTAAACTTATCGCTGTGATACAAATTTTCTGATTTTCAGACATCAGGTTTACGTTTTTCACTCAGGTACTTTGTAAATATATTCAAATTTCAGGTACATGCAAGTTTTAAACCTTCAGAAGTGTATTTGGATATATGAAGATGTATTCGATATTCGTGTTCAGGGTGCATGCATGAACAGATACCTGCATATGTAGAAACACATAGGTACCTGAACATATGACAAATTGATATATCTATTCACCTGTGCATAGACACGTGGACACACAATTAAATAAACGTGAGTAACACAGACATGTGCACTCGTAAACAGGTACTTTGATATTAACCTATGTAACTATAGTAGAGGGTACATCTGCATTAAAGTAGAGAGAACTGCAACTGGCGCTAGGTCATAGCAATAAATAGGATGCTTAAGGTTCTCAAGAGGTTATCGAACTTCTTCCTCATTAAAGCAAGATGAAAGCCATAAAAGAACCGCCTCTTTATTGCATTTTCTACTTACAAGTCGATTGCACTCGTAAAACGATCTCGGACGAAGATAAACTCAAAAGAAATAGTAATAAGCTTTGAAACGTTATCGAACAGTATCGATTGGTATTTCTCAGCGTTACGAGGGACAAATGAAGTTGGCCAGACCGATTCGGTGAACGAAAACGACGAACCGGATTAACAACGGGAAACGGAATAATTGAGAAGTTTATTGGCCAAAGCGTGGCCCGTTAATTAATTATGTCCCGTTCGCTGGCCGGTAATCGGGCGCGGCGGTTTGTAAAGTATTCATGATACTTTTGGTCGTTGCTCCGCGGACTCGGTCTCGAAATTATTGACACTAATGAGATCAACGATACCATCAACTATGAATAAAATGCCAAGCGTTTTAACCTCTGATATTAAACCAACAATTGATACAGTGCATCGTCTTGGGTATCGGGTTAATAGGTTGATTGACAACTGATACTTCAGAATAAATTGACAATTCGAAGTAGAAATAAAAGTTAGAATAGTTAATGGTGAATTATGAATCGTGTGTCGTTAACTGTGAAATTGTGTGCTGAATTGTAAAATGAATACAGCGTCTGAGAAATAAACACTTCGGTTAGCAAACGAAAGTAGCAAGCAAAACAGTTTACCATCGGTTTTTCAGCGAATAAAGTGGAACAAACAGGGATTAGAGAGACGAGAAAAGAAGCGAATTAGATAAGCGGTCGAGTTAGATTCTTCAAACGCAATTTCGCGGCGGCGTGGCACGAAATGGCCCCGGCGTTACGTTGCGGAATATAAAGCGGCCGACTTGTTTCACCAAGTTTTTCGCGAACGAAGGCAAGCGAAACGGGAACAAGATGCAGCTAAATCCGACGTGAAAATCCGAACTACGCGAGCATTCTCGGAAGAGAGGTAATAATTTTCGCTTTTTGCAGTTCCGCCCGAAAGAGCGTTAGGCAAACATAATTTAAACATACCTCCGTCGAGGCAGATAAATCAATGGATCAGTGAAGTTCACGTTTTTTAACGGGGAAACTTTTTCCAACCTCTCATGTATAATTCGAATGGAGTGTGTTCCTCTCCACTGTCTGAAACGTTAACTTTTTCTTTCCGCACCGAATGGCGGTTGGAAACACTTAATTAAGAACAACTCGTGAATTTTTCGTGTAAAAAATACATTTTACGTTATCGAAATATACTCCACATTTTTCAATATTCTACTTGTATACTTTGAAATATTTTAAAATTGAATTAAATTTGATATTTTAAAATTTACTTCTTAACAGTGCCTAAGAGGTTACATCTGTGAGATATTGCAAGGGGTTAAATCCGATGCACAAACAATACAAGGGAAGACAATTCTATTCACAGTGTCCATAATCTATTTGAGATTCGCTTCGAAGTTCTTCAATCACCGCGAAAAACTAGTTTCCCTAGTTGACTACAGCAATTCCCAGATCGAACGAGGTCTGAACTCATCTCCGTAAACTTCAGCCGGTCCTCTGATTCTTACCATACCCTCACGAGCACCGTAGCTTATCGCAAGTTATAAAACGTTCTTGTTCCCATTCTCATTGCACAGTTTACGGTGTACCTTAAACCAAATTGAGTTTCCTGGAGAGTGAACCTCGAGATTTATCTGGCAATCGAGCTGGATCATACATAGACTATCAAGTATACCACTGCATTTTTTATGGGTACTTGTTGACTTGTCATATTGCGAGAAGATATACGAACAGTTGAACTTTCAAGAAATTTAGTCTGCGGGAGTATACGAGAATTCTCTGTTTGAACTTGTTAAACGCTGCTGGATTCTGCGTGGAGAATTATGGTGGCATAATAATGAGAATGAAGTTTATTCTACACCGTGCATGCGGAAAATTCTGTAATATTTCGGAAATGGGTCATGATATATTTTCGTGCGTTGCATAGCACGCGTTTCAGAGAAACATGCAAGTCTCTCTAAGTGCTATTAATTATGAACAGTGAGAAGCAACTGCAGTGATCAAAGCTGTATTTATATCTTTGTATGCAGGTGAGTTGGTATTATGATTAAGTTCTTCACATTCTTAGATCTACAATCTAAATTGTACAATTACAAAACTCCCAAATGCTGAGCTCCTTAAATCTTCAAACCATAAGATCCCTTAATTCCCAAGTCCCCAAAATGTTCAAATCCTAAGATCCCTAAATTCTCAAATCCTCAAATCCTCAAGTACTCAAATGCTTCAATCGTCAACTCGTAAAATCCTCAAATTACCGAATACTTAACACCTCAAGTCCTCAAATCCCAGATTCCCACTATATCCAGATTCTGAAATCTCCAAATCCCAAATTCTGAAAATCAAATCAAAAAATTCCACTACCTCCCAAATCCCGAAATCTCCAAGTGCCACAACCTCCGAAATCCCCAAATCCTCAAACGACAACACCTCGAATATAAAAACCGCAAATCCTCCAAGTCTTTAAACCAGCCGCAAATTCCCAAGTTCCCAAAAATCTCTGAAAACGGACGAAAAGTACCTTCCGGCTTGTTTGTCATATTTCCCGCAGGAAGTCAAGATTTACTGCCGACTGTACTTTCCCCGAGGAGGATTGTAAGCAGCGCGAAGGAAGCGGAAAAGAAAAGCGGAGCCGAAAATGCCTGACAGCCCTCCTTCTCTCTCTTACTGCCTGTTCCGCAAAGCGTACAC
The DNA here is from genome assembly GCA_945859555.1 of Megachile ligniseca. NCBI lineage: Eukaryota > Metazoa > Arthropoda > Insecta > Hymenoptera > Megachilidae > Megachile > Megachile ligniseca. The sequence goes on from OX243784.1 coordinate 7,606,675, forward strand.
GATGAAAACAGGGCGTGTAGAGGAGCTATTCAACGGCATCAAGCGAAGCATCAAGCCCCGCGATGCACGAAATGGAAACTGAGTTGGCGTCCGGAGATTAATTACCGAGTTTCAAGGGGATGGATCCGGAACGTCCTGCGAACGCTGTAACACCTCGTTAGGGTTCGCCACGGTTTCACGTGGCGCACACCGAGTGGCTTCAAGTACGGCTCACAACGAACGAATCCTGAAACTCGTCGGATTAGGGGGTTGAACGTGTCGTGTTCTGTGTCGACCGACTTCCCTTTGCCACTTCCGTTTCCCTTTCGGACGCGATAACGTGTTTGGACGTCGGTGTCGATTGATTTGCCACCCCGAGGTCGTTGGATTTGCAGGGATTAGTACGGATCTGCTACGGATTTCAGGAACATCCGAAGACTCCGGAAATGATTTTGATGAATTCTTCTCCTTTCTTTAGGAACGATTCGATTCATCTGTTATTGCCTTTGGATGTGCAAAGTGGTGGTTAGGATACGCTGGGGGAATAAACTGTTAGGTATGTGGGATTTGAGGAATAGTTCATTCATTTGTGATTGGATTTGCACTTGGAATTTGATCAGGATCATTTATGATTTGGGTTCTGTTTGATATCAACATTTGACCATTATGGAGAATTATTATTTATTTAAATCGTAGTCATTGGATTATAAAATTTGAGATTCGAAGAATACCATTTAAATTTCCCACCCCTCCTAAATCATCCCTATTTCCTATAATTCGCTAAACTCAAATCTGTCCTAGCATTCAAAGACCCTCTCAAAGGTCCTCGCATTTCCACATCTTCCCAACATTCTATACTCAAAACCCACTCTACTCCCCCATCTCTAAAAATGCAAACTAGACATAGCAGTTAATAACCGTCGAGAGGATTCCCGAAACGCGAATATCACGGTACAATACAGCGAGCGGTATGGCGTAGAAAATGTAATCATCTTCGAGCGTCGCAAGAAAGATGATGCATTGCTAATTAAAGTACGGGAAAAGTTCCGTCCCCGGCGATGAACTTGGTAGAATGGCGATTAACCCAATCTTCCTCTCTTGAAGACCTTCTGGTTCCCAAATGTATGATAAATGCGTCACGGTACAGCCAGAGCAAGAATCTTACTCGTGGAACAGGTTTCTCGAAAGCATTTTGAAGCTTTGTAATACGCCGAGTTGATGAATGGAGTCTGGCCGAAGCTGCAGATACGTGTTTGTCGATGGTGTATCGAGGGAACGAAAGAAAGTTCGGTAACCGTTGAATGCTCGCTTCTTCGACAGTTTCTGGATGACTATCGTCCTACTTTCCGCTACATATATTCCTGCCCGGAAGTGCTATTATCTGACTCGGTTGTGTCGAAACGTTATTGAAGTACCGCATTTCACAATCTCGAACTTCGATCAAAGTTAAGAAATCTTCGGTTGATAAAATGTTCGCGAACTCCAAGTAACTGTTCAGCGATTGTTCGGCGAGGTGAAGTGTAAGATAGGAATGTAGGTAGGTGGGGAAATTGAAGCTAGATACAGGAGATACAAAAATCTAGGGACATGAGATTTAGCAGTACAGCTTATTTGGTATACAGAGATGATATAGAGAGTCATCAGAGTTATAAGAATCTACAGATACAGTAATGTAATCGAACTAACATTGTTATAAGGATTTCAAAACACTAAGAATCCTAACAGCAAATGGAGGTAGACGGTACACATGTGATCCTCGAAAGCATGTTCGCGCAGTTGCACTAAAATTCATCCGGGCTGCCTCATTTTCGTGCTCCGACCGTGTGGGTTTAATGAGACGAGTAAATGATGCGTGCCGGATCGGAAGTTTTACCGTGGCTATTCATAAAGGAGGTACAGAAGGTGCAGCCGTCTGCACGTGGAAACACCTCATCAAGATTCCCGGAGCGTCCCCCGCCGCAGCCGGTGTCCCCGTACGTCGTCGTCGAGGAATTGTTCCGTGAGGAGCCGCCACTCGAATTACGTCTCATCAGCCCGAGTAACGTGCAATATTCAAATTATCCTACCTAGTACCGCCGCCTAATGAGAATGTATGCAAATAACGCGAACATCCGGGACCCGGCCGCTGCCGAAGATGCTCCACGCAACACGCGAAGCCCCCCCCCCCCGCACGCCAATTATTTAGCCGGGCTAATTGCTGTTTGGTGAAGCACGCCAACCGGTAACGCTATCGGCCGGAATTCGCCGAGTATGGTGCGGTGGACGTCGGAAACGGTTTAACAGCTATTTCGAATGCGTGTGCACGTGTACGGAGCGGAACGGAACGGCGGAAAGGAATTGGGACATGCAGCCGAGGATTCTAGAAAATCAAGGACACAGAGGACGGGTATACCGGTGTTAGGGGATTAGGATGCTTTTAGCGAGAAACTTGCTACTGCGGATCGTGTCATCCGCGCTGGACGAGAGGGGGCGTGTAATTGATGCTGGGCCGATTTCGAGTGGCCGCAAGAGCGGCGACGCACGATGGGAGCTAGAATTGTTTTAGGAGCTAGAAAGGTTTTAGGTATGACGATAGAAAAATTGTAAAGGACACGTATTAAAAGGACCATTTTTAAATTCATATTTTGTACATTTTTTAACCCCCAAACTTTGACATTTAAAAATTTGTGAAATTCATAAATTTTTGATTTTTTTATTTCTACATTTTTAGATAGTGACCTATATTTTGTAGCATTCAACCCTCTAAAATATCTGGATATCTAATTACCTCAATTCTTTTCTTTGAACCACCTGAAAACTTTTAAACCTTTAAATTCTCGTGATCTAAGTATCTCAACCTGAATCACATATTCTTATGACCTGAATCAAGTTCTGTGATCTTGAAAATGAATGGCACTGACGGAACAAACGGCCGTCGAAACAATCGTGTATCCACTATGACATCGATAATCGAGCGATCGAATAACGTCGAGTGACGGTTAATTAGGCTCGTGCGCGGACCGCTATAATTCAGCCTCGATTAAACCGTTGTTGCGACATGACATATTTAAATTGTTCGCGCCCCGAGTTGAATGGGGTATTCATACAATCAGCGATCAATATTTCGCTAATGAATGAATTACCGTGAAAAAGAACCCTTGAACTCTTTCGAGCTAATCCCGGTTCGATTAATCGTGCGACGATGTGGATCATAAATAGCAGAGAATCGATTCCGGTATGCTTAAGGAGCGAACGATCGTCTACTAAACGATTCCACCCTCCACGAAACGTATTATTATCGTTTCGTCGTTCGATGCAGGGGATTCAAATTACAGGGGGTAGTTCCAAGAAGTCGTTTCTCGATCGAATGCAAATCGACCCGTGTGACGTCCGAAGATACCAGAAATTGTAGTTTCAGACGATTATTTGGTCCCGTTAATGGTTAGGGTATATCGATATAGACATGATTAAACGATAACGATTATTAATATCGTATTATCTTCCTGAGTAGATCCCATGATAGTAACGTTCTGGGTATTTATATTCTATAGTATGTCTAGGTAGTTATATTGTATATTATCGGTTTGGAGATACGTGTTAAAGTATTACTTCTCAAGGTACCTGTATCCCAATATACCTACGTCCCAAAGTACCTATACAATTATTTTCGTTTGTCAAATTAATCTTAAAAAGTTTCGGATAAAATTATTTTAGACACTACCAAACTCCATCAGCCATGTCCCATAAATGGCCGGAGCACCCTGAAGATCGAAACGTTAAGTTATTCCGCCATCGAGGAAACGTATTTCTAACTGCGCCCCGTGCGATATAAGGTGTATTCAAATTACCCGGGATCGTTTCAAGAAGTCGTTACCGGATCGAATGCAAATCGACCCGTGTGACGTTCGAAGATACCAGAAATCGTCGTTGAAGCCGATTATTTGGTTCCGTTAACGGTCAGCCCGTATCGATACCGATATGATTTAACGGCGACGATTATTAACACGTACCGGGGGATATTTGTTAGACCGGACGGAGAGTTATTGGCGTTCAGAACGCGATAATGCGTCTATCGAGTAACAGATCGACGCATGGAACAACGACATATCGGTAATTCGCTTAATGTAGCTTGATTACTCGCCGACGAACAACAAAGGCTGTTTTGTGCGCGTTTATTAACCCTTGCTATTTGCGTACAACCCCTTGAGGATAGGTTAGTTCGCTACGCGAACGCCTGCACGGTAAACCGCAACGTTTCTAATTGATACTTCATTTAATTATTTGAATCTATCGCTGTTGCGAGTGTTGCTGTATGTTCGAAATTAACGAATAGTAATGATCACTATTATAATATAGGATGATAAATACTGTCGTGATAATTGCAAAAATATTCATTTTTAATAAATATTGTATATTGTTCAAACTTGTGTAATTTAATGAAATGTTCAACTTTCTATATCTTCAAATTTGAAAATTCTTAACTTGTCAAATATTGTATATTTTGAAATTTATATCCCCACATCCTAAATCCCAAAATTCCAAACTCTCGTTACATTTAAATTCCAAAAAAATCCCGAAATCGTATAAATTTGCACGTGTGCTGCCTCATTGCGACGTTGTTCCCGGAGAGTGCAGATTTGCGGTTGACTGTACACATCCGCGGAGAGAAACAGGAGTTGCAGGATGAAGCAGAGGAGTCACCGGTGCAATTTCGGCGCTGAACCGCGTCGGGACGGGAATCTCTCCGACGCTTCAACGGAAAGCCATTCCCTCGAGCGACTGAGCGGATAGGGAGTTGTACGTGGCGGAACAGAAGCCTACAACACAGCAGGCGAGACTTTTGTTTTCGTGGCGGCGGTGCTGCCGAGGTCGGGCACAATGCACCGACATGCTCAGCGTTCCTCTTTTCCCTTCTGTCTTTTTTCCACTACTTCTCTTTTTCATCCTTTTTCGACGCTCGCGTCGCGCACCAACCCCTCTGTTCCGCCATTTTTGCGCCGCGTTCCCGCGCGATCGAACTTTACGCTCTTGCTTCGCGGAAACCGGAAACAACTGTAAAACGGCTTCTTCTTAATCGCTCCTCAGGATCCTTTAATCCTCTCCATTTTCACTTTCAAATCTTTTCAGATTTATATTCCTATACGGTTGCACAGCTGTTAATACTGATTTCAACTTTTTGGTTCTTGTTCGAATATTAATTTATATTTATCTGTAAATTATTACAGTTTATATACTATTTTGTATTACTTATCAATTGACTGTATTTCTTGATGTACATAAATTGGGTCAATGAAATTTTCTCAAATTATTACTTCTTCGAACCTAACCTCTTCTATATTTTAAAATGACTGATACTGAATCCAAAGGATAATTTGAACTAAAAATATTACCAAAGTAAATTCTTAATGTTTAACATTAATAAACAGCGAACAATCTTAATGCTTTACGAGTAAAATATTCACACAAATTAAATTTGATAAACGAGCTGCACCGTTAACGTAATACCAGCAGTCAAGAATTGTTTAATTAAGATAATATTTAATTATCCTCCAAGAGTTTTAATTTCCTCTTAATAACGAATGAGATAACATTTAAACAAAATTGTCTAGCAAATTCATCGCACTGCAACTTTTTACAGTTTGAGTAAAAGCTGCTCGTTCGAGCCGTTTTTTAACCCGCCGAATGCGCGATGTTTATGGCGGTCGAAAAAATGCGCGAAACGAAGAAAACGCATAAATCTGTCGGGCGAACGCGTGAATTTTCCCGAGATGCGCAGTATAAATCTCGCGAAGCAGCGGTGGCGATTTTTATGCATCTCCGCCGTCATTTTTTTTTTTATTTCCGTTTTTTGTCGAATCGCAAGAATGTGCAGTGTAACATGACGCGACTGTAACACGGCCGACAAAAGCAGGTCGCGGGACGTCAATTCGTGAATTACGGCCGTCGCGTTTGAAGGAAAATCCTCGAGTTTTCTGGATCGATTCGACCGCAAGATAAATCTCCGAGCAACGAGATATCGACAGAATCTTCGGGGGAAGATTAAAGATATCGCAGAACGATAGACAGCGGGATTTCCTGAAGAAAAGATGACGATGGATAGACTGGTAACAGAAATGTATCATGGGAAAAAAGCATTTGTGTCGGAAATGAATGCAGCATTCGTCGGTTATCAACGTGTACCAAGTGTACCGACTGATAATTCTTAATTTTTTAAGAAAATTTGGGAAAAATTGTTTTATTCAAAGTATCTTCACTAGCTATACATTTTTTCCACCTTCCTCCCCAAAAAATTGTTCACAGTCATACAAAATACATTAGACTGTGAATATGCATCCAGTGCAATGCAGAAGTTAAGAATTATTAACCTGATAATTAAGCATTCGAATGTTAAATCTACATTAATTACAATTGACATTTTGGTCGTTCATTTATATTTTTCGCCAATCAAATTTATAAATAATTCTCCGGCTTAAATTAGTAGCTACATTCGAGGAAAATTCACGTTATGATATAGCTCGTGAAATGAAATTAATTCGAGTAAATATTATTTGTCGCAGCCGTGAATTCCGATCGATTAAATATTTATGTTTCTCTGCGCATACGAATAAATATCTGCAGAGATTTTGTTTTGTACATTTTCAATTAAGCGACGGGATCTTCAACGTTATTGATGGCTTCTTGTTATTGGTATTAATTCCAAACTGAAATCGAGCCACCCCATTTATCACTACTCATCGGATTTCATATCTAGGGACAATGAAATATTAAATTAGCGGCAATCCATTAATTGGATTGTCCAATTTTCAGCGATTCAATTGTCGTTAATCATAAATAAAACAAGGATCTCTTTCGAATATTGGGGTCTACAATTGAAGTTGTACTAAAAATACGTATAAAGACAATTACTACTTTAACCTCTCCAGCCATTGAAAATTTCACACGTGATATAAATCCAACTCGTGTCACTATATTAAACATTATCCAAATGACTCGATTCGCGTTATTAACCGAATTGATTGTCAATCGCGCAGAACACAATATTTGCGAGCACTCGCAATAATCGGTGAAACATACGCGACACCGTACGTTCCGCTCGTTCTGACCCCAGGGTTTGTTCGTTTTTAATCTGTACGCATCATTGACCATCAGCAGGGTCTAGTTTCAACCGGGTCGTTGAATGAATTGCGGTTATTTTGTACGTCCTCCAGCTATTGCAGGAAATGGAGGCTGACGAGTTCGAGAGTAAACCGCGATTCTGCGGCGATATCACGGTTACTGCGTCAGCGGTTCGATGTTCATATTACAGATACGCTCGCGAAATCGCGGTACGCAATAATCCACGTAATAATATACGTTTGCTAATGCTCTCCGCGTCATTTGCTGTCCGCTCGAACCAATTCGTGTTACAGAAGTGATAACGAGTCGTTGCGAATCGATGCTGAATACGAACGATGCCGATCGGTTATCTCTGAATACAGGATTCTATAACAAACTTTGAATCCTAAACGTGTTTGCTAATGTACATACATCAAACATGTATTGTTCTAATAAATATGGACACCTAATTGGGTTTACAAATGCAGTTGTCAAGGTCGCATGATGACAATTTTGTGACACGTTCGATATCGAGTCTTATCGCATTAAATCCTTGCACTATGTTGATGAACTCGTGACGTACTTGTACTTTAGCTAAGATGAATTTTACTCGTATTTTTAATAGTATTTAATAAAGTCTGTTAGACATTTGTTTGTTGGACATTTAGTATTGAAAACAATTTTTAACCCCAAGTATGTTCCGACATTTTTACAAGTTGCACACTGAAGCAGTTGAAAATGTGTATCACTAATGAATTACGCAAACAATCTTTTATAAATATTTATCAGTCAAAGTGTGAGGGTTAATATTTATCAGAGTAGCAGTCAAAGTGTTAATTGTACACCCAACAAAACAAAATTCGAGGATAAACGACTAAAAGCCGAGTAAACAATTCATTTCGATTGGAATTTAAAAAGCCGCACATGAAAAAAGAAATAGTCGAAATTGGGAAACTATTCTCATTAGGTGAAGTTTTTAGCGATCTGTTCTTTGTGGCGTCGGCCGAAAAGGACGCCCGATACGAATCGAGAGGAGCGAGGGATTTTAATCGGAAGCCGATTAAAATTTTATCGCCGCTTTCGTGGCCCCTGAATATTTAAGCTTTCATTGCTGTCGACCAACGAGCGATCGGTCGGATAACGAGTGGCGCGAATCAACAGGGGGTAATTTATAAAAGCCGACCGTGTCCTGTGTAGGGGACGGGTCGACGCTCGACTTCGATACAAAGGACCTCGTTGCTCGTGGAAAATCAATTTTTCCACCCATTCAACCTGCTACGGCCGTTTATTCGCCCTCGTACAGGACCGTTGTCCACTTTCGACCACGCCACCATTTTTACTAAATGATGATTAAACGACCTATCGCGTGATTTTGTAATACACTGAACATTCAGTTGCCCCGATCGTTGATTCGCTAAAATCGTAACCAATTTTTATGGGACTCGTTTGTCACCGCGATTATCGATTGCTTATGCATGTTTTTACTATTTTACCTTTTCAGTTAATAGATTTTCATGGTGTTATTATTAGGAATGTCTCGTCGAATTCACCTCATTCGTACATAGTTTTAATATTAAGTAGAAAAATGAAATGTTGGAAAATGTATCAAATGAGAAATGACTGGAAACAATTATCACCTCATTTGAACCTCCCACTTTATCGCACTATTCTTTTTATTACACTATTTTTTAAAAAGTAAATGAGAAACGATCGTATGTTACCTCATTCACTGAAGTCAAATAAAGCGATAGTATCTGGAATTAAAAAATATGCGAGTAATAGAATAAAATTTGAAACGAAAGCTGGAACAATGATGGCCCAATAAAAGTTCATTGGATTCAGTTAATCGCGTTCAATTTAGAGAATCGTATTACATTGGCAAACTTTATGATTCGATCGAGGCATCGGTGCAATGAATGCTCCCCGAGGAACGAACGTAAGAGCGATATCGGTCTAAGATTTAATCCGGATCCTTGAAATCGAATGAAAGTTTACGCAAGTCGTGTTCCAGGAAGATCCGTAAAGAAAAGAAACGGAAGAGGAACGTTTGACTCCGGCGCGGGTAATTGATCGAAGAAATTCGTGAGCCAAAAAGATTAAATGTCGCATGTGAAAAGATCGTGGACGGGGGTGGATTTGAGCGTCGTCAGGTGACGTGTCTCAGGATCGTTGAAACCTACCCCATAAAACCCCGTTGATCCTTGCTCTGTGTTCGCGAGAAGAAAACTACCGGTTCTATTCAAGGTAAAATTCAATCTGACCTCCCTTCCATTTGCAAATTAGTTCGAGCCACCTGCCAACCCCTTCTCATCCACCCCCTTTCCGTTTCCATTGCCTCGAATTCAAGCGAAATCGTTTCTAGGAGTCTACGTTGCTTTTACTAGTATTATACACACACACGCACGCGTCTTTGATCGATTCGATTAACTCGGAAAGATGATGTACTTTATGAAACACGAAGCTTCACGATGAGGTTGTAACTCGTGTTAGGGGTGATGGGGTGGTTACGAGGGTGAGGAAATTGTACTGAAATGGAGTTTATTAACGTGTCAGTTACCATGGAGTTTCTGAAAAATGGAATGAAGAATATTCATGAGAATAATGAAGAGGTGATGAAGGAGATGGAAGTGTAAATTACGTTGTGTTGTATTTACGGTGTAAGAGAAATTTTGAGGCTATTTCAATATTTTCTTTTCATGTGGGTTAATTGATATTTATTCTCGCATGTTAATTTTCTGATTTGACTCTTCAGATTTTTAGCATATTTACAGCATATTAGTACATCTATTGACATGTGTCGACATACATATATGTGTCAGCATATGTAAGCACGTATCAACCAATGACACATGTCAACATATCGATATGTATTAACATGTATCAACACATACTAACATGTATCAGTATGTGTTAATACATCAAGTATCAGTATGTGTCACATATGTATCAGCATGTGTGACATATCAACATATGTCAATAGATATATCAATATGTAAGCAACATGTATTAACGCATATCATCATGTATCACTATATGTCAATATATACAAACATGTATCGACATGTATTAACACATATCAACATGTGTCACTATATGTCAACATATATCAATACAAATAAAAAGCATCAGTATTTTGTTAAGAACTTTATATGCGATTTTCGACACAGCGATATATCACCGTTGTATGCATTAGAATTCAATGGGGTTAGAGTAATTTATATTTCAACCGGGGGTGCCAACGACTCGAAGTCAGAGCGGGGTGAAAGACCGTAGAAAACAAAGAACGAAAGAAACAAGGGATCGATAGAAGAGGAAAAAATAAACGACGGAGAGAATCGATAGGTGGAAATGGGGAAAGAAGTAGAATGAATGAATAAAAGGGGTTCGAAGAAGGGGTTGGAACAGTAAATTGGCATAAAAGAGAAATTAGAGCACGAGGGTGAAGTGGAATAGGAAACAGCGATGAGGAGAACAGTAAAGTACAAGAAGGAAATTGCCCTCCTGTATTAAAAGAAATTTCATTAAAAGAAATCGAAAAAAAAAGGGGGTTGGAAACGGCGAAGGCAAACACAAAGGGGCACGGAAAAGCAACAACCTGCGGGCGACTATAGAAAATTAAAAGAAAAGAATAATGCAACGGTCGGAAGGAGGAAATGAATCGGTAAGGAAGTTGAGAACAGATAGCGAATCGACAAAATGGCGGCGCGAGAAGATACAAAGGGGGAGGACGTGGAAAGGAAAAACTAGCGAAAAACGGCGTTAAAGGAGCGGCAAGAAAAAAATTGTTGCCAAGATAAATGGAGACATTAGACGCAGCTTGCGGAACGGGATGAAGGAGCAAAACAAAGCGTCAGAGGTAAAAAGGCAGGGAAGATAATGGAACAGGTAAAAGGAGAGAGACATTACATCTCGTGCTTGTAAACTGATATTATTTTCAAAAAATTCTAACGGTTTTATCTCTTCATTCATTCATTCCGCGCGATTCTTTTCTTACCGAGTTGTACTTTTATGGCACGAGGCACATTTTTCTGTTATTCTTGAGTTTGTATGGACTGCGAAATGAAGGCTGTTGCCATTTTTTAATTACCTTTATTTAAGTTACTGTATAAACTTCATCGTCCTTTCTGAGTATTTTTATGGGCTGTCCAGAGATTTATATTGGTTTAATATTTTCAGAATATATTCATCTTTAATGGTTTATATTTGCATATCTTATTCTTTATGGTTAAGTCCGATTGCTGTTTTAGTAGCTTTCAATAATTTAATAATAGAAATTAGATTTTATTAATTTGACACGTAATTCGATGCATGGCAATTTAATATGTGGTAATATGTTGTAATTCGGGTTGTGGTGATGGATGGTAATTTAACGCGTAGAAATCTAATGCGTAATAATTTAACGCTGGGTAAATTCGACACGTGGTCTTTTGACGCGGGATAACTCGACACGTAGTAATTTAACACGTGGTAATTTCACGCAAGGTAATTCGTTACGTAGTAATTTAGCGCGTTGTAATTTGACGCGTGGTAATTCGACACGTGGTAATTTGATGCGTGGTAATTTGATGCGTGGTAATTTGATACATAGTAATTTGGCGCGTGATAATTCGGTTCACTGGTAATTCGACGCGTGGTAATTCAGTTGAATGGTAGTTCGACGCGTGGTAATTCGGATGAATGGTAATTCGACGCGTGGTAATGCAACACTTGATAATTCCACGCGTGTTAATTTGACATATAGTAACTCGACGCGTGGTAATTCGACACGTGATAATTCAACATGTGACAATACCACGCGTGGTAATCTGAAGCATAGTATTTCCATCCATTGTAATTCAAGTAGTACAGCGACTTATAATTCAAACCCTGCTGATTCTGTACACGGTTATTCATCATGCAGTAATTCATCCTTTGCTAAATCAACTAATTAATTCGATGCGTGCTAACTGAACACTCAGTGAACGTGAATCACTGAAAAATTGCTAACAAATTATCGACAATCATCAAACAATGTAAAGATCGCAGGCAGAAGGAAACGAAGCGAGAAAGTCATCCGGTAGATGGAATTTCGCACAAAGGGGGATGATTTGGGTATGCGTACGAGGGGTTGTAGAGCCAGGTCGTGACAGGGTGGGCATCAGACGATGACCTTCGAGAGGAAGGGTGTCGTTAACCAAGGGACAGGGCACATGAAATTGTAACTGGCCGACTGTGCGAAATTAAAGGGTGGTTTCGAAACGAGGCGAAAGGACAGCAACGCTGGTTAATAGCGTAGGAGCTGTCGCTGTAAAAGCAGCCAGTTAATAGCCGGCGAAAAGCTGTCGCTGGGAAAATTTATAATGACAGGGCCTGCTCGTACGGATTCTAAGAAGATTTCTGGCCGATCGGAAATCGGCTGAACATCGAGGCCGACTAATTGAAGCCGACGGAGACTCCCACGCGGATGATTTATTAAATTGAACGGAGAATTTTACGGGGTATTTTATAACCTCACTGTTCATTAATTCTGAATACATTTGTATATTGTATATCTTCTGCAACGTGCTGTTCTCGATTAAGGTTGTTTTTTATTATCGATAAATATCAGGTTGAAATTATATTGAATTAATTTTAATAATTCATTGAATTTATTTATCGAATAATCCATTTATTACCGTGTTCATATTTTAACGAATTTATGACCACTCCCCTTTTTATGAAATATGAAGTTCATCGTTTTTTTTTCTGGTTTCTTAAACTTTAGAGGAAGAGATTGCAGTTTTCGTAGTTGAGTCTGTATAAAAGTAATAGTTCAATCTGTATGCGTTATTGTCAGTAAAAGTATACCGAGCTTATGTAGGTCATAAGGCAAATGAAAAGTGGAAATTTCTTTTCTGGTTATAAAGCAACCCGGTTAACCTTTTTAACCTGAAACTTGCGAGGTCGTGCGAATTTGCAATTCAGAGAAGGATCAAAATAAAGAAATTCACCCTCACGTGTCGTTTTCTGAATCGCTTATTATTTGAAATTGAAATTAAAATGATATGCATATATTCATTAACAATGACCACGAGAGGAATGATGAGTTCCTCGAATGAAATCGCTGAAACCTGACGAGATATTACGCTCGGAAGAATGCACATTCTGTGCGACACAAATTTTCGAGAAACATGCAGTCAGCACTCTGAAAATATTGGTTACAATTATTGGCTACAATTATTATAAAAAATTTAATTTTTATAATTTACTGTCGGATATTTTATTTTCTGTTTAATGTTGACTGATTATATTGGTACCATGTAACTTTCAGAAATTAAAATTTTTCGTGGGTAATTTATTGACGTCACATGACGCACATATGACGCACATTGTGACACACATTATGACGCACCTTATGACGCACATTGCACTTCAGATACAACAAATTAAAATCGTACTCGCAGCACGTTTAAATGTAACGTTTAATAGCAATTATAATTAGCATCATCAAGGATCTCCAAATTCATGATACACCTAAAATTTTAATTTTCTATATTTGTCTTAAAATTGCAGGACGAATAAATTATAGGTTAGGACCTAAGTTAAGTTAATATTTTGTAAGTTTCGCAGTTACCAAGTTCCCACTATTTTCTAAAGGCACCGTACAAATGTTGAATGTTGAACGGAGTAAATTGCAAGTTAGAGCAATTGAATATTCCCATGACAGCAATCGTCAAGCGGTTAATAGCCTCAGACGTTCGGTGTTCTCAAACTTTGCTCATCGCTCTCGTCAAAGGCAATCAAGGATCAAAGGATAGAATTTGTATCCTCGGACGACACAGTTGCACGGAAGATTGAAGTATCTAATTCGTGTGATCATCTCGCAAAAAGCTACGGATACTATAGCAAAGCGACGGAACGTCTAACAATCGACGCTCGCAATTGATTAACGAGCAGCTTGCCAGTAGATTTACCGGGCGAGCGGGTGCTCGATGCCCACAGCGGAATTGCATAACAGATCGTGTAATTGTTAAGCTCCGACGAAATATTTCGCCGTTTACGAAACCGACTGGCGAACTCGTTTCAAACTAGCTTTGGAAATTCGTTCTCGTTTTTGTTCAATTTCTGCTTAATAGGAACACGCGTTCCTTTCGTATTTTCGCGTGCTGGGAGAGGCACGACAATACGCTAGATAGTAATTAAAAAAGTTCCTACCGACGGTAATCACGAATGTGGATAGAAATATGAAGCAACAAATGTCTGACGAAAATAACTGACTACGAAGTGAATGTGGATGGAGCGAATATCTGTGCAACGGGATAATATGCAATTGTTTATAATGAATGCGTGTATCGTTGCGTGTGCACAATAAGTTCAGCCGAAAACACTGGGACTGTATGCTGTAAACATACTGCTGTATTTCCATATCTATGCATTTTTAAATTCACAAATTATATTTTCAAAATGTCTAAATATTATAAATACACCCTGCACGCACAATGTACCACTTAACCACGTTATAAGGCCAATTTATTTTTCAATTCCCAAAGAACGCATCCAGTTAAAAAAAAACGGTAATCGAAGTGTATGCAGCAGATAAAAAGATCGTCGATCGGTTTCCCGCGACGATAAAACATCCCCTCTATGGATTCACGGTCGACAAACGCGAAAACAGACTTTCATTGCAAAAAAAAAAAAAAATCGCGTGGATATCACTCGAGCGGCCGATCTACAGTTTGTACCCTTCAATTTTCCATCGAGTCTATCGCCGTCCCGGAAATGACGTATCGATCGATCAAACACAACGAACGGTTAAAGCGTTCTTAATGTCTGCAGATGTCGAAGCGATCGAGCAATCGAGCACGACGAGAATTTCGTAGCCGAAACAAACCGCAGCTGCTCCATAACGGACATTTCGGTGAACCATCGAAAGGCATTTCGATGATCGAGAATTGCGTGTAAGCGTGCGAGTACGTGCGCACGGGGAAGTTGAGTAGCTCGGGGGGCAAATAATGGCTAGGCTCGAAGTAGATTGAATGCAAAACACCGAGGGGATCGAAGTGGATCGTCCCACCTTTGCCCGATTCTACTCGAACTCCACGATCGATGTTCCAGGTGAAGCTTCCTAACGAGTTCGTGAACTTCCTAGCTCGTTCGGCTAATTGGTGGTTTTCTGTTTAGATATTTCCCTCTCTGATTTTCAAGAAATCGGAAATATTCGGGAAATAGTGGCGCGATTTTTTGGCGTCTAGACAAGGGAAATTGCAGTTGAAAAAGTTGGGGAAGCATTGATGGTACTTGAATGACTTTTTTTTAGAATTGCGAGGTAGAGGTATATTTCGATGAGTAGAATTACATAAGTTGTGTGGAAGTTTTATGTTCGAGTACATTCAAATATGAGACGAGTTTTGCAATTTTGGGATTGTGAAGTATTGTACCTGCAGTAAACACTTGTCTGACTATAATCAAGTCTATACTACTGTACTATTAAGTTTATACTACTTATTCTCCTTGTATTTCAAAATTTTTTCTCAATATCAGAACAGTTAAGAACATGTTTTCTCATAGAATTATACAACTTATCATGTACAATGCAACTATGCAAAATGTTCAACCATTGAGTGTACAAAATACTCTCTTACTCAATTACATGGTATATTTTTCTGTAAAGAATTTCTTATAATTCTGTATACAGAATGATCCCTTTTGCATTACAACTTTTGTGATATTACAGAGATATAAAACAAACCGAAACGTATTTATACGACAAATTAACCGCGTGCAATTAAAATTAAAAACCGACATAGGTAATTTTCCGAAAATTGTTCTCTGACGAGCGGAACAAAAATATTCCGACTATTTCTATTTAATTGAACAACGCGTATGTCGCAGCATCGAAAGAGTGATGAAAAACAAATTGGACAGAGTAAGCTCCGTTTATACACGTCGATCGGACTCGAAACGTTCCCCCTCGTCGAACGATCGACGAGTTTTTAATTTTATACGTGGCTAATTGTACGACACACGTCATCGGGTCTCGCCATTATAAGCGTGGAATGTTAATTAACGTTCCGCGTCAAATAAATCCTAATTTCGATCGAGCGAATTATCGAAAATACGCTGGCCCCGGATAACAACTGACCTCTCCACTTTTAACTCGGCCACCTCGAAACCGTCGGCTGCCAATTTTTGTTCATTAACTTCCGTTCGATACAATGGATCGACTGTGTTCCATTGAACCGCGATAAATTTCTACGTTATTGTTTAACGATATCAATTTGACTTTTTGGACAGGTCGTTTCTCTTTCGGAAATATTAATACCTGTCGGACGATATCGGGGAGAAACCTCGAAGATGCTTTTACCATTTTTGATGAATTGAAATTTTTCTGCAGTTTTGCATTTGGTAGCAATTTTAGCGATATTCTTAATTTCATTGTATTTTTTTTTAAGTCATTTGTTATTGAAAATAAACAACTCTTTTTTTAAATAATAGTTTTAATATGAAAATAATTTATTTATTTTTGAAGAAAGTTAAAAACAGTGAATTCATTTTTATAATCAGATACTGAAAATAATGAATCAATTTTCAAAACAATCTGATACCGAAAATGAATTTATTTTTCAATCAATCTGAAATAGAAAATAATAGCGATTCATCTGATACTGAGAACAATGATGAATTAATTTCCCAAAAAATCTGATACCGAAAATAACGGATTCATTCCCAAAACAATCTGATGTTGAAAATAGTATCGATTTCATTTTTAAAATACTCTGATACTAAAAATAGTACCAATTTCATTTTTAAAGTAATCTGATACCGGAAACGAATTCATCTTTAAAGCAATGTGAAAGCCAGAATATTAATGAAACAATAATTTCGATTTCTGTTATTAATTTAATAAAAAATCATACACAGGCAATATTTTCATGGAGTACAAGTTCTTAGCGTCGATTTGTTAGTAAGTCGAAGAGGGTGTCCATGTGAATAATGATTCAAAGAAGCCAGAAGAATCTTCGTGCTAATTCGTTGGCACAATGAACGTTTATCTTGTTTAAAGAGGCCGAGAAGCGTTAAAGTGCCGCAACCAAACGGAACCATAGAAGAAATCGTGAGCATAAATCCGCCACTCGTTATCTACACCCTTATCACGCTAGTTCTGTGGTAGTTTCGAACCACCTACCAGAGTACCGAAGCCAAAGAAGCGCTAGAAGTAATTAACATAAGGTTCTTAACTCCCGAAACTTTGGCTGATGAAGATTCGAGGTACATTCGGATCCATTCTTTGCGCACGGTTCGTGACGTAAATACCGTATTCGTTTCGTTTCTTTGAATTAACACGAGCGGGGGAACACCGATCGAATACCGTCTGGGTAATTCTACAAATCAATTACAGTTCTTCAAGACTCTCGATTTGAAGTTTCGAGAGTTGTAAATCGAATTCTCATTGACGCATTTAGGGCTCTTCGGAAAATACTGTTGGTAGGATGTGAATTTTTTTAAATTATAGATTGAGAATTTGAGGAGTTCTAGGTATTTATATTTTGAAGTTACAAATTTTCTTGATAGTAGTTCAATTTAATTTTAAAGTAATTCGAGTATAATTGAACCCCATCAAATTCTCACCATTACCTAACCCTCCAAGTCTCCGAAAGAACAATGAAACTGCTAACAACTTCACAGTAAGTTACCCTATCGAAATTTGGAAACAAATGAAATCTTCATCTAACTGACGCCTACCCCTGAGCGATTAATTTTTCGTGCGTTCAAGGCGAATAGCGAAAGCAAAGGGGCGAGGCTCAATTAACACGGTAATACGGTTTCTAAACGCGTCTGTATCGAGCAGATAAACTTCCGTAGCTCGCTTAAAGGAGAAACTTCCGCGAATAAGAAGCTTTGCGTTAATTACTTTTGCAACCCTTCGTTAGCAGCCGCCTCTGGTCGTTTAGAAACGAAATTAGAACGGTCGTAGCCACGCGATTACAACCCGAATGGAAATTCCATTTTTTTGTTTTTCATTACTTTCTTCTTCTTCCTGATATCGAATACCGATAAAACGCGGTTGCATGTAAGCAACCGACACACCGCGGGATACTTTATCGTACACCGTACCGCAGCGTGCGTTATTAACGAGCAACGAAACAGTATCATGGCTGAAATTTAATTATAAAATAATAGTTGGTGCTTCGTGGTGCATTTTTATCGCGAACTCGGCCTGCGAGAGTTAATTTAATCGACGATCGCGGCTCGCGTTCCCCTCGGTAAATTAATAACACGGAAACTGCAAAACGCTGACCGCGAATTCTATTAATTAACAACAATTAAAACGAGTCTATTGTAAGCGTTAGAAGATTCTTCATTGTTTACGTTCCATTTAGGAGAAACATTGTTCAACGCGGTGCTTTAAAATGGACGGCGAAGTGAGGTTATGTATACTTTTTGTACGGTCGTTCATTATTTCTATAATCACGAAGATTAATCCGTGGTTTCATTAGTAAGGATTATCTGTTAACCTGTAATGATAGGGGTATGTACTAATACCTAACTCGATTAGTAGACGATATCGATTAATCTCCAATTATGGGCTATACTAGCTTCCAATTTGATTATTCGAACGACTGCGTTTGCAATTTCGAGAATATTATATGTACAAGCTTTTAAACATGCATTGATCAAATTATCATCGGTAAGTGAATATTTTTTGGTGTAAAATTGTTAATGTTTTCATTGATGAATTTTTAATTCAAACTCGTTCAGAGGTGGAAAGTTGATTTTAATCCAAGGCCGCATCAATTAGCAGTTATCGATCGGTCATTGAAACTTCTAATTACGAATTAAAATTTAGTTTTTAATCCAATTACTCGTACAAACTTTTTAATAGAAAATTGAAATCTCTCTTAAATACTTTACTGATAAGTGTCATTAAGAGATTAAATTCTTTTCGTACACTCAAAGGGTTGATTTTACACTTTATAGATCACTTCTTTTTACAGTAGCTGCAAACTGTATTTATTCTGTAAATTGTTTTGATAAAAAATTTGTTAATATCGATATTAGAATCACCTACTTCAAAGGTCGGTAATTTAATTATTCCACTTACCGAACTTACAATTGAAATTCCCTACATTTGCGCTATTTCTGATTCACGTAAATTGTCAGAAAACATAACTGCCTTCGTATTACCACTTTTCAAATATTAATCAGTGCCGAACAAAATGAAATTCCTAACAAATGACTTCACATCTGGACTCATAATTACTCTATTCGCCGAATTTAATAATGAAATTCCTCGCTCTTATTCTTTATCCGATTAAGTCAATTTATGGAAAAAATAATGAGAAGCTTTGACAAGCGTCGAAGCTCAACCATCAAACCTCAGATTTAATTATGCAAAATACCGGGTTGAAATATAAAATTCTCTACTTCTTGTCATCAAGACGATATTCTCATTTCCTGTCGCGCCACGGACCGTAAGATTTCTGCAGCAGCTTATTTCGCAAACAACAAACGTCTCCTATCAAACGACATAATCTCCGTTGCCCGGGAGAAGAAACCCACAAACACCCATCCGAGCCACAGGCACACGTACACTGTCTGTCAGTTTCAGGCCATAGTAGCAGAAGCGTGTCCAGGTGACACGGGGACGCAGTCGTCTCGTGTTTGTCCTGGAATGACGTAGATTGGTCAGGATCTCCGGTGTACGTTTCCATGGCCGCGACGTTTTCCATTAAAAGGAAACACCGTTGGCTGCTCGCGACACCGACGCGGCACAAAACGTTTCTGGAACGTGACGTCGTGAACGAGCGAGAGGATTCGGCGCGAACCGTCATAAAAAGCGCCGATAAATTCGCGGCGCACGCTCCCGATCGGGACGTGCACGGAATTGGCAGAATCATAATCGTCGAGTACGTTTCGATTTTCCTCCCGCGAACTGTCCGTCCATTTTCGTGATTACGTAATACCCCAATCACCACTCTTTCCCCGCCACGAACCACCGATTCCGCCATTTCCGTCGCGGGATCCATAATGGAGAATCAATCAAACCGAATTGCTCATTTTCGATGCGTTTACAATAGACTTTAACGCGGAAATATTATCGAGATACCGCGATGGAAAATATTTTGTATCGACACTTTGCGATTTCTTGTTTTTGATTTTTCGTATATTTATTGAAATACTTGATTTTTCGTGTAATTCGCGGTTCACTTAAAATAACTTTCACTTATAAATTAATGTACAAAATTATTTACAGGGTTAGCATAAATTCGTTTTGAAAAGGCTTCTTAGAAAGTATTACACGTACACATATGAAACAAAAACTCACTAAGTACACCCTCTACAAATGTTCAATATGTGCCTCATCCCATAAGGGTAGTATTTGAGGTTAGGTATTCATTTTTTATTTAAAATTAAAATGCATCAAAAGAACATATGAAATATAACATACCAGAGTACAAATTATATTCATTTTAAATTGATGGAAAAAAAAATATCAGAAGCCATAGTAATGTGGCCATTGGTTATTGAATTGAACAGGAAGTGAATATGTAACAGTATGCTCGAAGAAGTAAATGTGCCTAGAATCAATGTTACAATGTAACCTAAATAAGCAGGAACAATGTGTTATTCGAGATGTTTGAGCAGACGGTACTCTGTAACAAATGCCAAACGTCTCACACGCGTTGTTTGACCTACTTAAGCATCTCAAATAACACAGCACCCTTGTTTGCTAGGGTTACAATGTAACACGTTGCTCCGAGCGATTGTTCCGATACCTGTTCCTGCTATAAACATGCCATCGATAAATCCTGCTCTCACGATACACTGATATTTTTAAATAAATGTTTATTTGTTTCCGTGATGGGATATTTAGAGTGCTTCGAGGGATAAATAAAATATTCATGCAATCGCAATAAAAATGCAGGAAATATAATTAATTTTGTATTCGCTTTTTTAAATTTGAAAGATAGCTTTAAACGCTGCAATTTAATGGTAAATATTTTCGTTTGAAAAATTTATTCGGATATTTTCTATTTATCTGTAAATATTTAATGATTTTGATAAATATTTGAACTTGAAAGGATTTATTTACTAGTTATTTCAAAATTTAACTTTCAATTTAACCCCTTAGCCTACAATATCGTGACGCACAATGCAGTTAGTGTAACAAGACTCGTATTTTCAATTTGAACTGTAAGTCAAGCATAACCTTAAACGTTAAACCTTAAAATCTTGAAAATCTGAAAACTCTTACCACACGATAGCTCGAGCATCTATCGAAATAAATAGTGAAACTAAATACAAGTAATCGTAGCGAATTTATGAATACAAATTAAGGTAGGTTGTTACGTAACAGCAAGACAGCGGAGAAGAGGATGAACGTTGAAACCAGGAGAAAAACGGACGACAGGACGTTAAAATGGGGAAGTAAAGAGTAACGAGGATCGAAGGGGAAGCCACGAGGTGACAGGGTTGAAATTAAGGGGGCGGAAATGGCTGGAGTAACTGCTGGATGGCCTAGTTTCCGGCTGCCCGAAGAAATCAATCAACCAACGACGGTGTTGCGTAATTATTAGCGAAGCGTTGGCACCCTGGTTCCCCGATAACGCGGCGATATTACCACCGTCCCGTTTATTAGGCAAAATGGCACAAAGCGGGCACTTATGAAAGACGAACCGCTGAGCGACATTATTCAGTATTTCAGTCTTGTGTCGTCAGCTGCATCGTTGCCGAGGCTCTGTTATTAACGTGTTGTCCACTTTGTCTTCTTCGTCTCCTATCAACAGTTTCACTCGATCAAATCACTATGGAATCACTGCATTAATTTTACGTTAATCGTTCACAATTGTTACTTCTGTTAGAATATTATTAACGTGATTATATTATACATCTTTTTTGTCCCCTATCAACAGTTTCAGCCGATCAAACGACCATGGAATCACTAAATTAATTTTGGGCTAATTAATAAACGTTTACAATGGATCAGCTTTATTACCAATGTGTTTTGAATATCTGGCATAACTTGGATTAACATGTAAAATGAGATACTAAATTGTGAATGTATAAGATTATTCATAATTATTGTTGGTATGAACTAGAAGTCTAGAAAGCTATAAATTCAGAAACCTGAGCAAAAACCCTCACAACAGAATTTAGTAAAACACCTTCCAAATTTCCAAACACAGACCACCACATTGCAAAACCGAAACGTTACGCATTTAGTCCAATTCGAGTAGCGAATAAGGTCGTTCCGCGAGCTGCAAGTATAAAAGTAGTATAACCGTATAGGTGTTCAAGTAGTAGAGGCAGCTAATTACTCGGACGCGACACCGGGGCTCGTTACCGCAGGGTCGTCCGCGTAGCTCGAACGTTAGGAGGACCGTAGGTACAACGTATTTCCCAGCAAATACTAATTTCCACGGCAATTATAAGTAACCACGGCGCAGCTAACGTACTCTCATTGGTATAAGTAACTATTACGTAACACGGCGTTGCTAATGGAGCCTCACTGTAAGAACTAACCTCGACCAAACTGTTACGAAGACGTTACCGTTGCCTCCGTTAATCTCGTTTCAACGTACCTACAGTGCTCTACGAACGACCTCGTTAAATTTACAGGTTCGTTAACGCGAATCGTAGAATGCATGATTCTACAGGAGCTACGATCCGTGTCGTTCGTTCTCACCGGACGTCGGCACGTTTGCATTAATTCGACGACTTTCGACTGCTTTTCACCGGTAAACAGTAACTACAATGATTCACTTCGTGTCCCTTTTGCTCCTCTGGATTCTAAGTTGATGCCGGGAGACGCTTAACAAGCTTCGTATCGTTTCGTTGCAAACTTCTTCACACTTTCGGAGGAAGCGTAAGGTAATCTTGTTAGCGAACCATAATTTGTGAACTTTGATTATGTCGGGAAAGACAAACGATTTATCGGATCCTTGGAACAAACAAGTTGGAAGTGGTTTGTTTACTGTTTTGAAGTTGAAGGAATTTTATTTATTAGCTTCTCCATTTATTACAGAATTTTGTAGTTACTGTATAAAATGATTGGTAAAATACATATATTATGTATATTTTTGACAGACAATTGAAATTAATTACGTCGAATGCATTAATTTTCTACTTTGAATAATTAATGTAATTTTCATGGAATTTGAAATTATATAATTATTGAACCGTATTAAATTTCTTATGATTTGTGAACTATTCCCAGAACTAATTATGGTAAAATCAATCATGTACCCCTGGGAACACAAATTAATATTTATAATTCATTTTTCAAACTAATTGAATCTAATGCACTAATTATTGATGTAATTTTCATCACGATTGTTTACTTCAATTACCAGACTAAATTTAATTACAAGAACCAATTACTTAGGTGACCTACACACTGTTCAAATGGTTAATTATAAATTTAGATTAAAACTGCTGTTGATTTGAATTATTATCATAATTTTCTCGGTGGAAGAAATTTTATGAAATTACTGTGGTCTATTTTCGATAAATAAAATATTATGCAAGGCGTCAATTGTCGGTGTAAATTTAAATTCGTAAATGAAAGTCTTATTACTGAAATATTCACGTTAATCAAAATTTCATCTATTTCAACTAAATTAAATTAATTAGCTTTATTATTGGCGACCTAAATAATTCTGAAATATGAGTAGAAATTTAAATTCAATATGTCAAAATATTCTGCTTTCATCTATCACTGCGGAAATTACATTTTAATTACCCAAAGTAAATTGCTAAGGTTAATTACTTAATGACCTACATAGCAATTACCGTAATATCTGTAGGCATGAATAAACAAGTAATAAGAGGTAAATTAAAATTATTTACACAGCAATGTTTACGACCAGAATACTCTTATTTCTATCGAATTATTTTTTTTTTCGAACTATAATTTCGCAGAACAATTTTGGTACATCGATAAATTAAATGTCGATGCTTAAGGTTGTCTCATAGGCGGTTCGTGTAATCGAACGAGAAGCAATTTAAGTTACGACGTTTCCAAGTTGCGGAAAACTTCGTTACCGATGACAACTTTGTGATAGGCGGATTAAGCGAGTACGTGTAGCATGATCGAATTAAAATTGTCTAGTACTCAACAACGTTATCTCTCGACTTCAAGTTTTTCCTACTTTCTTCTCTTCTCGCAATTTTTCATTTCCTTCGTTCCGCATAATAATTTCTCTTGTAGCTACAGAATGTGTTAATTCACCGTAGCTACAAAATAATGTATTATATCACTCCAGCTACAAAATAACACAAGAATATTTTCGTTACGTGTGTTCGTTTCAAGATTACAGTCAAGACTTCAATTCAATGTTTCGCTCTGTGGATGTTTGGAAAACATCCTTTTTACGTATAACTTCATCAACCATTGCATTTAATATTACACGTGTCCCGGATTTCGGCCATCTTGTACCTCGTTGCAGCGACATTCGAAGATCTCGAAATTAATCGCATTTTCCAAGACAAAACTCTTCCCAACTCATCCCGGATAAGTTTCAAGCATTCTCACGAAACAATAGCAAACCATGTAATTTCCTGGTATTATTTATTACGGGTGAAACGGTTAGGATCGCGAGCTGCCGTTGTACTTCGCGGAAGTCAGTCGACTTTTCGTCGGGGTCCAGGAACCGGATGAAAAGGTGACGTTTGCAATATTCCCTGAAAGCCCGATGAACGACTGGATGGATGAGAGAAGTAGTTTGAATAACGGGGAGTCGGATAAAGGGGAAAACACCGCAAAGAATAAAAGGAAGAAGAAGGAAAAAGCTTTTGTGATCATTTTTAAGATACCGCGTTGTCTATGAGGAACTTTAGAAACGATATTGTTAAGACATTGAACGGAGCTTATGATCCGGATGAAACGTTCCCTGCGATTGAAGGATTGCACTTAGGACGATTATTCTTGATGAAAATATTTTATTTGACGTGAACCTAACTTTCGGGTACCTCGACCTGAAATAATTTGCGGAGACGAATTCAGAGGATCTTTCAATATTAAATTGAAGCAAATGATTCAAAAGTGTCTGACTGATCGGACTTCGAAGTACAAACAGAATTAAGTACCTAAATGTACCTGGAAGTATTTGAATATTCTCGAATGGTTTTAAAAATACAGCACCTTAAAGTACACAAGTACCTATGGTACTTCACCTATCAAAATCTAAAATAAGTAGCTGACTATAAGTATCTAAAAATAAGTCTAAATTAAAAGTATCCACCTTCACAATATCTACATCGTGCCTGAATGTTGTATATCAAAATCAGGTACCATTGGAGTTAGAAAAAATCCCCGAATATCGGCAGATGCCGAATATTTGTAAATAACAAGAAACAAAAGATGGAGGAATATTATAGTATTACTCGTACAGTAAGTTTCATCCCGGTCGTTGTGTAATTTGCAGACGAGCCCTCTGATAAGAACGAATTAATTCCGTCGAAACTTTGCCACCAAGCAGAAACGCGGTTGTTTGATAATTCGTGACTAATTGCGTATACTCCGCAGGGCAGGGAGGCCAAAATTGAGCCAGACTACCGCCGGCAAGAACACGTTTTTCCTTTCCCTCCAGGGAATCCTTAATCCCGCCTCTATTTATCTCTGTCAGCGTTGTTACCCATATAACTCCCCCCTCGTACCTACGAAAATTTGCAGCACAAGCAAGAGACCACCTTCAGCGACTGCAACTTCCTAAGCTTTATTTATAATAACTCGCTTTGTGAAACGGGAGGGAAAGAAGGAGAGTTTTTCGGCCGGCCAAAAAAACAAAAGCGTACCGACCGAAATTATGGAGTTCCGGCGTTAATACGGAACGCTGAAGAACTTATAATTTGCATTAGCCTTCCAGCGTGTTCCGAGCGGCAATACCGCGGGAAAGACGGCGAGAGAAGACCGTATTAAAAACAATTGTGCCTGAAGTTGTCCTCGTTATTGCCAAAGCGGATGCTCCCGATTTTGCGGGCTCTCCCTGTTTCGTTACGCTTTGACGTCCAACTTCCGCAATGAATTCGACTAACAACGTTGCACTCGAGAGCACTGAAAAGGCTCGCAATACCTTTCAACCGTCTCGCAGAGACAATGATCGCCGGCAATAATCATCATCCTATTTTCACCGCTTCCGCAAAAACGACAATTGACACAGAGCTCCTTGATATTTTTAAGCTTGTTACAAAGATTAAGATTTTTATAATATGGATGTTAGCTATAATCCGTTTCGTAATACTGTAGGATTTTGATACAATTTCTTCGTAAAATTTTACTTTTCCAAATGGACTCGGACATATCCGAATTAAATTAGCACAAGTTCTCTGCTATTCTAGTAATTTATCTCTGAAGTTAAATCCGAGTTAAACTACGTTGCATCAGGTTCAGTGAAGCTCCATCTATTATAACATGACTTCAGCTATGAGACTAGTTCAACTTATGAATTTGTGAGTCCATAACTAATACACAAATTACTTAACGGCTATAAACAATTGTCTCACATAAATGTCCCCATACCAAACAAAATATTCTTCACCCACAAATAAATTACAAGCAGTTGATCCCTTTTATCGAATCCCATCCAAAAGTTCAAAACCCGAAACATTCCATAAGCAGCGAACGCAACAGGAAGTTGACGACTCTGGAGGATCATGTTGGCCAAAAGCTACAGCTTCCTCTAATTCATCGCATCGAGACTGGCGTTAGTCCCCCGTGTTATCCTGGACACATAAATTCCTAGATAATCCAGAAACTCGTCGCTCCCTGTCGAAGTCTTGGTATACACATATATAAAGTGAGGGAGGGGATATCGACATTGAGAAATTTCATAGTTTTCCAATATTTCCCTGGGCGAGGGTGGAAGGATGGTTTAAAATACGGCACTAAGGGGTCGTTAGTTCACCACGGAATTTCAAGCCGGTACATACTTTGCATATATATCGCGTATTTACTGCATCCACTTCCGCCAGAAGATTTCTCGCGAGGTTCTTTCAATTCGATACCACTCTCTCGACTGCTTGCATCGAGAATTTCGAGTATCGATCGGCCACGTCCGATATCCTCTTCTTATTTCTCGACGCTCGCGTTCCTGGCAGTCGCCATTTTTGCCTAAGACGGCCATGATGCACGAGCTGGCCTCCATTTCTCTCCCCTGCTGCAGATAGTAACGTATGAACATGATCTTTCTAGCACCGATACACGTCACTACACTCTGCAACGCTTCCCTCGGATAAGGACTCGCGTGTAAACTCATAAATTTTTCACCTCGTAAATTTTCATGGGGTAACATCATATTTTTCAATGCAGGGTTTTGAAAATTTTTGAATATTGTAGTCTTTAGATTCTTGCATTTCTATGTATGTAAATATGCATGTTTACAAATTTCCACTATTGTACAATTTTACAATTTTCTACAATTCTCCCAAATTTTCAAAAATCTCAAAAATCCCTAGAAATCAATGAACGACCCCTCTGTTCCTGTTGGTCATATTTTTCCGTATGGAAAACAGATTTGCAATGGACTGTACTCGCAGCTCGATGCACCTGGACACGTTATTGTCGGGATAGCCAGCTCTTCCTGTATTGCACGAACCTACGTTGAAATCGGGGTCGTTGGATACTTTCCTTCCCTTTTGGGAACGTTCAATTTGCCGGGATTTTCTGCTACGCGTTTGGAACTTCTGTTGAGGCGATATCAGCTGACAGACAAGTTTATAAGTTGATTAGAACTTATTAACTTGATTATAACGTACTGTAAGGGAGAGATCATAAAGTGTCATTTCACGAAGTTTTCCGCATTTGGACCCGGGAGCCAGAGTGTGAAAAGTTCACCTTTTTCGAAATTGCGTTTAGGAGTTCTATATACTCCTCCGTTATCACGTATCTCCCATGATTCCATATCACCGTGACTTCAGATCTCTGTTTAACTTCAAATCTAGATTTCTGCATCGCTAGCTTTCTATATTCAGATCACTGTCTACTATCTTATAGGATTTCCATTTTCGTAGATTTTTATATTTTCGGATATTTATATTTACGGATACCTATGTTTCGAAATTCCTATATTCTTCAATTTTTGTATCTTCAAATCCTTATATACCCAAAATCTATATATACCAAAATTCCTGTATCTTGAAGTTGCTATACCCCTAAATACCTATATTCCGACTTCTCTATTTTCCGAAATTAATATATCCCAAAATCCATACGTTCCAAATTTCCCTATGCACCGAAATCCTTAAATCCCAAAGTCCTTAATCCCAAAATCCCTATATCCTCCCTATACAAGAATTCCTAGTGTTAGTAGGACAAAGTGGTTAAAAATGACCAGATGTCATTATCAATTTGCTTCTGTCACATCCATCAAAATGTAACAATTTTTCAGCGGAAAAGGGTCTTGAGAGAAATCAACAACCTGTAGATGCAGCTGCCTCGTCGGTGAAACCACAAGCTCTCTGTAACCGCAGCACGTACTCGCCAGCCGTAGAACCTGGACAAAAGGGACCTTCTAGGCCAGGTTAACTAGAAGACTAGCGTGATCGCCAGGTACGTGTCGCTGCACCACGGTAAATCGTGCCCCGCATCCCCATGCATGCTGCTTTCAGCCGATGAAAGGCTCGTCTGGTTTGGACGGCGATCGAGGTCCAACCTTCGAACAGACTAATCGACCTCGGCGATGGATTCGACGGTAATCGCTGCGAAGTAATCGACGACGCTTCGTGATCAGAGCGACTACGTACCACTTGATCTAGGCTTAATTTACCATGTATCGCACGGTCGGATTAATTGTATCGATGGTTGGTGATTGATCAATATATTCAGATACTGTCGAAGATTTGTCAGATTTTTTAGATATAATGTTTTTCGGATTCGTGTTGACGGTACTTGTATGCGTATGTTTTTTGACGGAATTAATACGCGTATGCATATGTTCATACATATTACAACATATGAGTGTCATATGTTTTGAGTCAGGTACAGGGTGGTTCGTGTGAAGAGATTCTTTTTATTTAATTTCTAGTACAAATGCGAATAAAGACTACATCATTAAAGTGACTTTAATTTAAGTGGGGTTAACTTGTTCTTAGAACGACAATTTCTAGTAACGTAGAAATCACGTTAAATCACACGGTCTGAGAACGTAACAGAAATACTAAGGTCCGTAAATACGTATCGGTATTTGATTAAATCTCCAATACGTTCGAGTACAACAAGGATACGAAGGTGGATGGAACAGGTCACCAGATGCGCCGATAAAGTACCGGAAATTTAACCAAGGAGGTAAACACCATTCAAACTACTCGATTACTATCGCATCTTTTATCAACGTGCAGCTGTGATCGATCGACCACCAACGTCCAACGTATTCACGATGCAATGAATCGTGATCTATCATGTGCCACCATATTTTCAGATCGAATTTCGTACTCCCTCAAACGTGAATGTTTCACTACGAAAATTGCATGACGATACTAAGGATGGGGCTACAATATGTTAACAATCGAACGAGAAATAATTATAGTAATATTGATATGCTACATAAAATATAACTATGTAGCGCTCACATATAAAATGTGACGATATGTAGAATATATGTATGATATAATTATATTAATTAATAATTTTCTGACTGTCGTAAATTTTTCGAAAATCCTGCTAAACAATTTTCTTCATAATTCCACTTTATATGAATACAAAATATCTTCCCTCCCAGATAATTTCATAAAAATTTCAATATATCGTCTGCTAAGAAATAGAGCATGATTTCAATGTATCTTGAATAATTGCAAGAAACACCACAATGTTAATGAAAGGATTCCCTAATCAAAGATTCAGATTATTGTAAAATAATGAAAAGTTACGATTACAGTATACCGCTACAAACGAGAACTTTAGAAAATAAATTGCAGCAAATTGGCAATTTACAGATTGCAGCCAAATTTTATTAAGATTCAAAGTTTAATACCTTCGTAGAAGTACCCTGTAACATTTTAACGATGTTTCGCAGTTTCCATTAACCGCCCCCCCCAATTAGATAACTGAAATCTTCCACTACAAAATGGTTGACAAATTCCTGCAGAAATTCCAGCAAGAAGCATCATTAAAAGCAACGGTCTCGCTAAACTTCCCCTTTCGATTCAAGAATATCCTCGACCGAAAGTATCCTCGAAGCCATGGAACAAGTTGTTTCGGAGGCAACGCATTACAGCGATTGAATTCGTTTCGGTGCTAAGAAAACGCGGCTGCTTTAACGAGATGATCGTTTAAGATTATCTTAAGAAACCGCACTTTCGACCCTACGCTTCCGTTCTCGTTTAACACGGTTCCATAACCACTTTGTGTAATTACCCTTCGACGTTATGGTTCATTTTCTTGAATTGTTGTGGGGCAAAGAACTTTCTGGAAATCGTAAATAAAAACGTCATGACTGTTAATTGGACAGGGGCTGTACACTTTGACCAATCAAAGAGCTAATTAAAATCGACCCAAGCCGCCGTGAATTAATTATTCGACTTTTTTTTGCGACGAAAAAACAGGCGGACAGAATTGCTCCCGTTATTTTGCTCTGGGTGGTCTAATAATTGGCTCGTTAGTGCGCTCGTCGGACGAATTAGATGTCCCGACGATCGTTAATTAGTTGAACTTTCTGTAATATGCTTGTTACAAAACTTTCGAAGCTAGGATGGTTTTCAAGATATTTATGGACGCAATGTAACGCGTCCAAGTTTCTGGTTAAATGAGTTTTGGGTTAATTATTGTGGACCGTTTGGGACATTAACGGTGGAAACTTTCAAAGGCGAACGTTTAATTTCTTGATTAACTTTTCGGAATTTTGGAGGTATGAGAGGTTGAAACTTTCTGTGTTTGATATTTGCAATTTGGACAATTTTGGTATATTGTCACGCTACGTAATATTACTCTCTGTATTGTCACGCTTCGCATCATCACGCTCCATACCGTCACGCTCCATACCGTCACGATCCGTACTGTCACGCTCCATACCGTCATGATCCGTATCGTCACGCTCCGTACTATCACGTTCCGTATTGTCACTCTCTGTATTGTCATGCTCTATACTGTTACACTCTGTATTATCACGCCTAATATCGTCACGTGTCATACTTTCAAGCACTATATTATCTTATGACGCGTTACATCACGCATGGTATACCACTCTAAGTTGTGGTAATCACACATATTCCGTATGTGTTATATTAATCACACACTGTTCTCTATATGAGTTGTATCAACCATTGTATACCGTACGTATTGTATTCTCAGTCGTTGTATACATTGTATTTTAATAAGTAATATTTTAACAAACATTCAGACATTCTCGTACGTTATTCCTGTGTCGCGAGCAGTTTGAACTGCTTCCTCGATAAATTTTCATGCGAGGCCGACGTTGAGGTGTCCGTTAATTAAATTCGCGATGAATATTCAGAATAATTCAAGTATCTCGTGAACCTCTGTTTCCGCGATCTCTTTCGCATCATTTCTTTCGTTCGGTTGTGTCATTCGAAGAGACAGAGGATCCCTCCCTGTTGATTGCGAAAGCTTCGGTTCCGAGTCGCGCTTTAATTAGAGAACACCGGTGAACGTTAACGACTCGCAAAGGCACGCTTTATGAACTTTCAAATGGAATATTTATCGTCGAACAAAGACGATTTACGAGTTGATAAAGCTCTAGTCGTAAATGCAACATGAATCTGCTTCTAGTGAATAGTATACTTTATTATTCAACGGGTAGTCGTTTAGACTGTAAGGATACAACACGTGGCGATATAACGCGCGGTGATATAACGCGTGGCCATATAACGTGCGATTGACAGAACGCAGTAAATTAAACGCGTGAAAAGTGAAATATGTGATCCCAAAATTCAAATATCCAACAGTCTGAAACTTCAAATATTCAACAATTCTAAAATTCCGAAATTACAAAATTACCGAAATTCCGACGTTCCTATATTCCATCCGACATTCCCTTTCGCTTTGATAAAACCGTATCTCGCACTATCCGCATTGAATTAAGTACAGAAACTAAATATAAAAGCATCGAAACCTTTGAAGTGGTTTGAGCCAGTGAAGATCTCGATCCCTAATGAAATGGTTAATATCGTTATCATAGAGAGCGCAGGATCGAGTATGTGCTTGAAACACGATCCAACAGATCTACAGTATCCTACGATCCACTTCATTGGCATAAAAACTGGTGCATTTATTGGTCAGCTTTGAAGAACGTTCGTAAAGATCGGTCGATCGTGTAATTACGTATTCCGACCATTAACCATCGCCGGTTGAACGATCGTTTCGATTATCCTCTGCTCGATGAATTATTAAAGCCTCCCAATTCTTGGTACGTTCCTCGACGGATACATAAGTCTCTTTCACGGTTTTCGAATTCAACGAGTACGCTGTTACCGGCAACGGAAAATAGAAAGTCGAATGGTGTTCGTCTCGGTTAAATATTCTCGCGGTATCGAGGCCACCGAAAGCATCGAACTGGCTCGTTAAAATTCATACGGAATAAACGAGACTGCCTACAGAAACTGTTATTTTTCCCCTACTTGTTCTGTTTTTATTTATTTGTTTTTCCTTTTTTTTTTTTGTTCGTCTCGTGATTGTTCGGACGGCTATGTATACACGGTTCGAATGTTTTTATTTAAAAATCGGCTTTCATTCGCGTCGCTTGAGCCGCCGTGTAACGCTCGTAAATTGACTTTTTCGAGGGAAACGGCCGAATGTAAATTTCATTGGTTTTGTCGCTTGAGGAAAGAATCTCTATGGTAATAGGAACGTGGATTTCTCGGTGAATGTTCAAGGAATATTCATACGGCCACGCGAACACCGAGATGAAACAGATTGTCCCTGATATTGCACGGTTGTGCAGAGTTATACGGCTTATAATCATAATCGGTAATTGGAAATCTGGTAATCGTAAATTTTCAAATTAAACGCCATTCAGATTTACATGTTCATACATTTGCTAATTTACTCGTTCAGAAACTTGAACCTAACAAACTAGAAGTTTGACATTGTGAAAATTTAGGACTTTTTAAATTTATGAAATTTATTAAAAAATGTAGAAATTTTCAAACATACAAATTTTTTTACAAATTGTCCGACCGCCTCACTATGAACATTTTATTCCGAGTCAGCGATGTGTTAAACCCGAAGGCATTAAAGACCCACATCGATTCGATTTTACCGATTCGTCTCCGGTTTTCTATTTTCATCGTTCTGCAATGACACCAGACAGCTTCTGTTCATATTTCACGGTCTGCACGAGGGCTGGTTCCGTGAGCGCGAGAACTGATAAAGTGTGTCACAGACGGGCTGTTGCACCCCCGTTTCGCAAAAGCGGCGTGGAATAAAATGTTTTACGGCAGCTTCGTCGTTAACCCCGAAGCGGTAATACAATTTTTATTCCCGCCGTTTCGTTGTTTATATTTCGCATTCCCGATGCGGCGACGGGACTTGGACATTTCTCATCCACGTGAAGCTGGATCACGATGAACATCTGTCCTCTGATGCTCTTACGACATTCCGATCAATGCTGTATTGCTTTCGTCTGCTGTTCTGAATCTTGTGGTTTTATCGCCGATACGATAAAATTACTGCTAGCTTAATTTTAACCAAGACTCTACTTATTTCAGGAAACGACCATATGTTATTTCTGTGGACGCATATGTGGAGGTTATGTATGTGCAAGATTAATATGCATATATCATTATTTATGTGGCAGTATGCATATGTATTGGTAACGTACGTAATGGTTACATATGTGGATGTTATTGATGTGGCAGTGTACATATATGTGTAGGTAACATACGTAATGATTACATATGTGGAGGTTGCATATGTGGACGGTAGATATGCAGAAGTAACATATGTAGAGGTTGTATATGTGAAAGTTACATATAGACGTTACATGTATGGACATAACATATGAATTATTGCATATGCGAATATTACATATGTAGTGATATACGACACCACGAACATGATCACTAAATAAAAAGATATTGTACATGTGAATGTTGCATACGTAGTCACACATGTAGGTTTCGTATGTGTACGTTAATTAAAGTTTTCCAAACTCTGCCACTTTATTTAATCGGTATTGATTTAAAACGAATAAAATATTTTGATATATCGTCACCAAGCACGTTAATTAAAGTATCCAACAAATTGCTGTTGAATTAATTTCGGGGATGAAATAATTTGTCAAAGGAGATCCAATTCATATTAATTAATACACAGAAGAGATTACACAAAATAGTATTAAAAGCATCATCCCGTATTTACAACTTAGTGACCTTTTACTTGTACCTTTATTTAAAAAACGAATAGTTGTATTTATAAAAAAGAAACGGCAGAATCGAATTCGCCGATATTGTACGCCTGTTGGTATAAACGTCGGATATTGCGGAGCGCAGATAACTGGTATCTATAAAACACGATCGTGAAAAAAATTATATTGAACAAATTTTAGAAAACCAACGCAAACTGGCATAAAACGCATTGTGTGCCTATTTGAATTTAACAATCGTGATGCAAAAGGTTATCCCTGTTTAAAATTTCACATGTGCGTTGAATATCTACGTGAATTTCACATATGAGTCGAGTAACAATATAAAATTTACATATGCGTTGTACCTATGTAAATTTTACATATGCGTCGCGTACCAATAAAAATTTTGCATATGCGTCGAGTACACGTGTAAATTTCACATATGAGCTGAGTACCAATATAAATTTTACATATGTGTTGAGTACAAACATTAACTTACATGTGTTTAATACCAATATAAATTTCACATATGCGTTGAGTACCTATACCAAGTACCTACGCGAACTTTACAATATCGAGAAATACACTTAAAGTAATTTTCTAAACAAGAACGCGAGAAACGTGATGTTAACTCGAAGTATGCGAGGTAATCTTAGAAGACGCGGAACGAGAACGTGGTAACACGTTAACGCGCGACGACATTTAATTTTCGTAATTCTTTCGACGGGATACTTTTGATCCTTCCAACTGAATTTGCGAGATTATTCGGGGAACTTTATCCAGATTTAGCGACTTCGTTTCATCGCGGTGAGTTTCCTGCACTCGCAATTTACCAAGTTGTCTAGCTTTAACGACTTCCAGAAACCGTCGGCTTAAAGAACGTAACCCGCGATCCAATTAAGCGTACGAGCATCACGAATGCTCGAAGGACTACCTTACACTTTCCACCGACTAACAATATTGTTAACTAAAACCTCTCCAACAATCACGATGGAGAACTCCATTTTCACTGACTAATTCCTTTTTCGTTCAAAGTTTTAATTCCTCGCTGTTGGATGTGGGGTGGTTCAAACTGGGATAAATATACTTATTGTCTCAAAACGGCTGTATACCGTGCTAAATACAATTTTGTATGAAGCATCACGTTTAGAAACATTATCTTATGATTTAATACTTTTAAACGTATACGTGATTCAGAAACGCATAGCAAACATAGGTATGGGTTTACGGAATCACATATGACCATATGTTGATCTTTCTTCATGTTAACATTTTGGGGTGCAATAGTTCATTCGAAAAGTGAGGGTTCATTCGATAGTTCATTCAAACAGTGATAATCGTGGTTCACTGAGATTATACTGTGAGTGTTACACAGACACGAAGACATGTGTTACACACATGGACTATGTGGACAGACAGTGCACGGTCATGGATTATAAACGTTTTTATGTCACTTAGAGGGTAAAATCGATACCAGGTAACACCAGCAAGAATGTCTGGCTATAAATAATCTACGGTCTTGATGCTGTGAAAAATACAGATGACTGATTTGATATATCTATCAATCAAATGTCAATATTTATATTTAAGTGTCTGTATTATTACGTCAATATTTAAATCTAAATGTCTGTATTAACCAAATAATATTGACCTAACTTGTATATCCACCTGCATTGAAGGAACCTCTTTTTGAAAACACGTGTACGAGGCATATAGAGGGTGCGACCCGCAGGCAGGGAAATAACGAGCCCTCAATCGTTCACGCCACTTACGGGCGGGGTCCTAGGTGGCCGGGTAATTGCTCGAGATGCTCGGCAATCTGCCGGAAAAAATAGCAGGAACAACGGGTCGTTTTTGTTCGATTCCCGTGGAAAGCTGTCGGCCATTCACCGGCGTCGCGTCGACGGAGAGAAGCGTTTGTGTGGCTTTTCGAAGCCGACGAGCTTTGCACGCGCGTTACGTTTGGCCGGGCGAGTAACGGCCCTCCCGGGCTGGATGGTGATCAATTGGAAATTGGACGTGCACTTTTTTTTTCTCCTGCTGCGCGTGTTCCTGACTGATGGTGGATGAGATGTCGATGGCCGGAGTATCGGGAAAGAGGGTGCGAAGGATTTTGATGTTTCTGTTTCGACCTGGAAGCTTTTATTTTTATGGTATCTGTCGGTGACATGGGAATTTTCACACATGTTTATCGATGGGGAATCCAGAGGGAATATATGGATAACGTGATAACGGTGCTAATGTGATAATTTTGTGATGTATGATCATTTATGTGTTTAGGGTTCACTGATGTGTGATCATGTATATGTTTATGGTGTAGTAACGTATGATCGTATACGTATGTTTAGGATTCACTGATGTAATGTGTGATCATGTGTATGTTCTGTAATGCAGTGTATGATCATGTACATGTTTGCGGTTCAGTGATGTAATGTATGATCATGTATGTTTAGTGTTTAGTGATGTAATGTCTGATCACGTGTTTACTTATTCTACTTGATACTGAGAGAAGAAATAAAAGCACAAGGTAGATTGCGAATACATCGTGTTATTACTACAGCAATAATAGAGAAATATTGAAAAATATTCGACAAGTTTTGGACAACTTCAGGATTCAGTGTTATAGAATGTGTCTCGTACATCATTGACCTATACTACTAACTATTGATGAGAAAAGAAAATAAATACTTGAAGCAATAGTAATAAAGAACAATTGCATACGTTTCAAGTAACTTTAATGACAATTAAGTGTTAATAGTTTCACTATTATTAATAAAGTTAAATTAGAGTGATATCTGTCTGACCAAGCATTGACCTCTGTCACTGAAATATCAGCGTCTGACAAAATATTCGAAAAAACTATGAATTCCAATCAACGAATTCTATGCTTCTCTTGTTAATAATTCAGTACATTAATATCAATCAATATGCAATCACTATCTATGTTTATTAATTGATATCTCAACACGTCTGACCACAAACGTCCATTTCCACCGTGCATGTCCATATTAATTACAATTTAGCACCTATATAAATTCGCGACTAAAAACATTCCTAGTACCTCCAGAATTAAATTTTTAGTAACCGTACAAAAATGAAAAAGAATATTCAATAATTTCGAAGGTATTGTAATGTACAACGTGGATATTCACCCGAAACGGAATTTTAAAGCGACGAATCAAATATGTATCGCGCTAACCGAGCGTTGCCCGTTCGCATCAAAATGAATGAGATCAAAAATTCCTTTCCTTTTTTTAATCCGTTGAATAAATATAACGTAACCCGTTCAACGATTCGGAGTAATATCGATACGTTTTACAGCGACGTATTTCTTTATACGAAAGAACCGCTTTATCGGAGAAACTCGCGTAAAATATTCGATACTAATTACACGCAATTTTTTAACGATCAATTAAATATCTTCAAAGAGCATCTCATTAACGGAAGATCAGTTTACACGTCCATTTAATTCGATTCGATCAACTATTCAATTACCCGTGCGATTAGTTTCGACTGCAGCGTCCGAACTATTAATCGTCCATTAAACAGAACCAATTAATTCCTCATTAAGCGCACGGGGGGAAATTTCCGAATAAAATACTCTATTATTAAACCGCGACCCGCTTTGGAACGCGTAGCCCCCATTCTCTCTATTATTATTAATTTTTTTTTTTTATATCATCTCATAAAATGTAGTAAAGGTCGTTTACGGTGATGTAATTAAATTACAAGGGTTACGAAGTAGGTCGCTTTGAAAATAACCGTAATATCCACTCGTCGTTTTATTCCATAAATCTCGTCAAGGCGTTTATTTTTTCCCGCCTGTCATATGCTTGTTCACGTACCTTCACCCGAGCTGTTTTATTAATGTTCCTTTTAATAACAAACTCGTTCGCCTTTGTTGCCGAATTGCAAATTTATCGGTCAGTAAAATAGGTGCATGTCTGGTCGGACAGAGGCAATTTCAAATTTAGATGAGTGCTGGTAATTTACTATTCTCAGTTGACAAACTTCCAAACACAAAATTTGACATAAAAATTTTTTAAATCAAAGAACCTCAAATTTTCGGAGTACCAAATTTTCCGACCTGCTAATTTCGAATTTCCGAAAACCTACAACTGCACAAAGTTGCGAACATGAATTCGCGAATACGAGAAAAACATTGAAACTTTCAATAATCAAACGCGTTTCGTTAAATCGTACAAACAGACTTCCGGTCCGCAAGCGAAGTGTTAAATCCGCTTGCATATTAAAAAATTCAGCTCGTTAGCAAACAACTGATTTGCGGTTGAAAAAAGAAGGTGACCCAGTTAACTGGTTAAACAGGGTATCCTCGAATTTCATTGCACTTCAGGCGTCATCGAGATGGCGGAAGTTCGAACGGCCGACAAAACCGAAGCAACTTTAATTGTTCGAAAGGTAAACGCGGCCGGGGCGAGTTAGGTGAAAAGTCTTTTAAAACGTTGCGTCAGGAACGCGAACGAATGGCGTCGCGGCAGAAAGCCGGCGGTGAATTACGAGTAAAACTCGCGGCCACGGCCGAACTTCTCGTTTAATTAAGTTCGTTAAAACGGTGTTTAGAATGCGCTGGCTGGTCGCGGGTATTTCCATAATTCATCATATAAAGGCCACGAGGCGTCGGTGCCCTTCCTTAATTTGCTTGCTCGCCCGAAACAACGACCAACTTTCGCCCTGTGCAAAGAAACATTTTCGCGAGCTACGCAAATCGAATTGATGCCATTCAAAATTAATTGCTTCGACGATGTTTAATTAAAGATCACGTTTTCAATTCAGCCGACTTTCCTGCGAACGCGTTTCGTCGTAATTGGGATTTAAAATTTATGGATTTGGGGAATTTGGGAAATTTGAGGAATTCGGGGAATTTGGGGAATATGGGGAATTTGGGAAATTTAAGGAATTTGGGGGATTTGGGAAATTTGAAATATTTTACGCTTTCTGTCAATTTCATCAACGCAAACACTATCGAGAATATTAAAATTTTTGACTTCAAGAGTTCGAATAATTGAGAATTACCACATAGGAATTTCAGGATCCGAATATTAAAAAACTGTCAGATACGGTTGCTGATCTAACACAATTCGAAACTTCCGACCGACGTAAGAAGACATTTTCGCAAACGCGGTAGATGGAGCCAAAAATGAATTAAGCTCCGTCGTTCTAAACTACCGGCAGCTCGTTCTATTAATTCGATTTCGCTGTGCACGCGTTTCGTCGCGCTTGTCGTCGAACCATTTCAACGTTCCACGCAACCGCGTCGTATTTCTTGCTAATTTGTGCGGTTTCACCGG
The DNA here is from genome assembly GCA_945859555.1 of Megachile ligniseca. Classification (NCBI taxonomy): domain Eukaryota; kingdom Metazoa; phylum Arthropoda; class Insecta; order Hymenoptera; family Megachilidae; genus Megachile; species Megachile ligniseca. The sequence continues at coordinate 7,646,294 of OX243784.1, forward strand.
TACTTCCGTCGAGTACCAACAGCCTGTAACGATTAATGTCTGCTCGAGTTCCGATAAACAACGCTGTCGACTTTCGTTTCGGTTCGATAGATGCGGCAGCCGATGGATTCGGCAACGTGATGGGATTTACCGCGTTGGCTCGTGTTACGAGAATTCTAACACGTCTCGAAGCCTTCGACCGAGTTCTGAGGAAGTTGCGAAGCCTCCATTTATGGAAACTTTAAATCGAAAACGCCTTTGGCTTTTTATAAGGTCGTCGCGTGATAACGGGTAATCAGAGACTTCTTCAAGCTCGAGTGCGCTTCAGCTAAATTATTTACCGCTGATAACGTTTTAAATTCTTTGCTTTGATGTGTTGATTATCTTCAACTAAGTGAGAGGTATCTAGAGATACAAGAATATAAAAACATAGAATAACAGAATTACAATAGCAGAATTATGTCAAAATATATGAGTACAAAGATTTAGGTACTTGTGGACACTGTTAACTGCGAATCTAGATATATTGCAATATCCACTACCTTATAACAAATGACTCTTTATATCACCAAATTGACATTAATACTTAATCATATGTTTAAGTCCTAACTCATATGAAGTGAACATAATTACAAACTAATTTTACTGTGTTATCTAAATTGCAGATCAAATCGACTATCATTTTTATTAACTATCGACAGTTCGATCTTACCATCATTTCTGTAACATTTGCAACGAGAATCATCGCCGACAGCGCTATAGAAACTAAAATAGAGGAAGATCTCAATCGATGCACGTAGCATAAATCAGTTTTCGAGTACATAACCGGCGGCTGCATCCATCAACGCGGTGCAATTTGAAAATCGCAGTCCACGCAACGGATGTTGGACTAATCGATCGCATTATGTTAGTGTCGCAGCTTGTAGCGCAACGTTAACGTGCATCGCGGCTTGATTATCGCGGTGACGGTACATAATAACGAGGTTGGAAGCCCGTGGATGCCGAAAACAGCGTGCGCAACGACCGAATTAATTCGCATCTCGACGAAAAGCTCGTGAAAAATGAAACGTTCGCTGATGGACCGACGAACGGGAATTCGACACAGAAAATGTTGCTCGTTAATCGCGGACAACGTGGAAATAGCGGATTCACGAGCGAGCAATATGATTCATAAGCGATGACGAGATCGTTTCTGTCACCGATCGTTGAAACATTGCTAACGCGTCGTTGATTGTTCGCTACTGAATTAGAGTCTCTCTATATGGCGCTAATCTAATATCAGTCAACGAGCAATTCTTGGATGCTTGTTTGACACTTTCTGGTTGGGGAATGTATATTTTTGGGAAGTTAGGAATTTTGGAATTCAAGAACTCAGGAATTCAGGAATTCAAGAATTCAAGATTGCAAGAATGCAAGAATGCAAAAATTCAAGAATGCAAGAATTCAGGAATTCAGGAATTTAAGAATTTATGAAGTTGTTAAATTGAAGATCTTGGGAATTTTCAGAATTTTAAGAATTTTTAATTCCATAAATTTGAAGATTGTGGTATATCTGTATTTATAAAAGGAGACACCTGAAATTTTTAAATATTGAATATCTTTATTTATAAATTTAGACATCTGAAATTTTCAAACATTGAAGATCTTCATTTATAAATTTAGACATCTCAAGTTTGTAAATATTGAATATCTTTAGTTATAATTTTAAACATCAAAAATTTGTTAATATTGAATATCTTCATTTATAAATTTAGACATCTCAAATTTTAAAATATCGAATATCTATATTTATGAATTTGAACATCTTAAATTTGACAATATTGAAAATCTTCAGAATTTAAACACGTGGAACTTCCAATTCTCAAATTTTCAATCTAATAAAGTCACCCTTAAGGAGTCCATACAACCAAAATACTACCCTTAAATTAAGCTAAAAACTGTAAAAATGCAGAATTACTGTCATTTAACCTACTTCGATTCGTCAAACGCCACCTTTCACCCAAAAACCTAATCTTATTGATCGAACCTGGTAAAATGGGGTCGTAAGAAACCCTATTCTTGGCAGTTCAAACACGGTATTCGCGTGGTAAGCAACGCGTTCAGCTGTTCGTTGCACAGAATTCGTTCGTTAGGAGACGATCACGTTCGTCGTTGTAAAATGACGAGTCTTCTCGTCAGAGGGGTAGGGATAAGTGGACCGGAAGAGTGGCTCCTCCACGACACTCGGATGCACAGTCGGCGCTGGTCTGTTCCCGGTTAGTTCGTTGGTTTTTCCTCGCCGGAACAAAAGGGACGAGCGTCGTTGGTTAAGTAAAAGTCACGTTCGACGGTTACAGCAAGTGGCACTCGTTCGAAACAATCACGAACACGCGAATCGAGGGCTAAGTGACGTTTGCTCGATCGAACGGGGTGCCTCTCGTTTAATCGCCGCCGAGTGTCTCGAGCTGGCTGCGAGATCTCTTGATAAACGGCGTGCGCTTGCCACTTTACGGACCGGAAATTTCGATTAGCGATACTTTTAAGTGCGGTTGAAGGAAAAACGGATAACGACCGCAAATCTTCAGTTTGCAATATTTTTAAGTGGAGTCATAACGACCTGAAAACTTCCTTCAATTAGGGATATTTTTAAGTGGAGGCAAAATTGACGAGCTGCAGAAAATTTCGTTCAAGTACCGGTGTATAATGCATACATTTTTTTAAATTTAAAATAAGGCTGAAAGATGAAGGTTCAGCATAAATATGTTTGCTCTTTATTTAACCACAAAAGACTTCAAGTCTTTCAAAAATTAAAAAATCAACATCACAGAGAAGTACATTATTTAATAATCTGACGAGTAATAGTAATTATTTCAACAATTGTAGTAAAGTATAACAATTACCTTTTTACAATTTCAAAGAAAGAACAATTTTTACCCGAATGTCAATATATGAAATTTGATCAATGACTTTAAATCTGTTCGCCAAGTTCGTACTCGAATGATGAAATCTTGTACAACAGTACAGTTCGAAACGTGAAGAAGACAGAAATTATTGTTTTCATCTCGAAGTTCAATCGTAAAAGCTTATCGTTCTTTCTTTGTTCCTGTTTTATCGATGGCCGGGTGCAATTAGCAGCAGAGGATTTTTCAAAGCCCTCGAAAACTCTTGGTAATCCGAAGGGTAGAGAAATGATTCCGTTGCCCGGGGCTACCAGGTGGTAGATCGAAGAACACCGGAAAGAACAAAGAGAGAAAAGAAAGAAAAGTATCCACTATTCTTCGAGTTATCCAGCGTCTATTAACACAACCTGACCCTTTTTCTTCCTGCGATTGTAGAACAACACTCGGTGTTCGAGCTGTAAACCGTAGCCAATGTTGTGACACTGATATAACTAGTATGATGATATGTAAATTATGCTAAAAATTTGAAATTGGGGTAGACTCAAAATTTGGTAATATAGAAATTAGTAAAATTTCACAATTTAAATGTACATCTTGAGATTTAAGAATTTTGGGGTTGAAAATTTTGTGATTTAGGGATTTGGGGTTTGAGAATTTGGGGACTTAGGGACTTGGGATATTAGTACATAAGGGTTGATGATTTGGAGATTTAGAAATTCGGAATTTAAGAATTTAGGGGTTGAAGATTTGGGAATTTAGGGAATTCATATTTGAGAATTTGGGGATTTAAGTATTTGGAGGTTGAAAATTAGGAAATTTAGAAATTCGGAATTTAAGAAATTGGGGGTTGAAGATTGAGGGTTTCGGGATTTGAGAATTTACGAATTTGAAGTTTAAGAATGAATGATTTGATCATTTAGGAATTGAATAAATCAAATATTGTAATCTGAAAACTTGCAAGTTAGATCCATAAATCTAGATAACCACTTGATCACTAAAAACTGAAGACAGTCTTCATCCAAGTAATCCAGTGCTACCCCCAAATGTCCCGAAATGTCGCATTTTGCAGGTAAAACCCCCATCCCGATCCATCATCCGGAAAGAACGAATACGAGCGCAGTTTCGGGCGCGATCAATCAAGCTTGGCTCCGGGTCGCATTAAAATTAACCCGCGCAGCCGAAGAATTAATCGCGCAGCTAGCTGGCAGCCGAGCACGTCCGTGCAAATAATTATTTCGCGTTGTTGGACTGTTGGCGGAGCCGCAGACAACGGAAGCGGACACGCGAACGAGCGTGGAATTCCAAAAGGACTGAAAAATTAATTACATGGTTGGAGGGTTGATCCGAAGGCGGCAAAGCGGCTTAAATTCTTCATGGGGTCTCGTCACGCCACTCGACCACCCTCCAGTTAGCCCCATCCCTTTGTAACGAGCTTTAATTCCATCCCCTATACAGGTTTGCCAAGCCGACGACCGTCAACCGGCAAAAGGGATACGGGACACACAGGAACGATGGGGTTTCATGGGCCACTTCCTCGAGACGATGCGGCGATGGATGGTCGTTCGATGCACGCGCCTAATTATCTTCCGGTTAGTGAATAGGGTTGCGTGCCTACGATGCCTGTACTTAAGCGGCCCTGTTGTACCCCGGAGTTTCGCCAAATTGACGCCCATCACGGGTCTATGTTCCACTGTTTGGATTACGCGGCCGGTCTGCGAACTGGAAACTACAACATGCTGGACGTCCTCCTAATTGCTGCTATTAATGAACCCAGACGAGTGTTTAACGAGTCAATCGACGAATATGTGCCTTGAGATGGACAAACGGATCTTTTATGGGTCTTTTGAGAACATCGTGCTATACTTTGAAGGTGTAGTCCATAGATCTACCTATGTCCATAGGTGTCTACCTATGAGTGGCATATTAACTCATAAGAGGATCTACGTTTGAGGTACTACTACAATTACAGTATGGTTCATCTTATGCACAGACCATTATAACAGCTGCTACTAATGAACCCAGGGTGTTTTGTGAGTCAATCTCTCTGAATAATACTTTCAAATCAGTATACTAAAATACGTAGCTTCAAATCCTAAATGCTGGGTCTACAAGTGTTGCTCTTAGGATATTGTAGATGCGAGTGTACGTTCTTGATGGGAGGCACAATTAGCACGCTGATTAATGTGAACGTCGCGAACTCTGAAGATTGAATTAAAATCTTTCCTCGAGTAACATATCCTGTCAAGACTGTAATCACCTCAATATTTCATACTGAGTAACTATCCTTCACGAGTTTAAAGTTGGAATTATTTAGGAGACATTGAAGAGGTACAAGTTCATAACTTTCTGAACAGAATCTGATAATATTAAGCGACAGAGATAAAATACCAAAATTAACATCTCTTCAGATTCAATTAGAAATTATTAATTTTCCTTACCAGATCAGATAGAACCCACAATTGCAATCCGATAATCATTGAGAACTATAAAAGTTTATCTACTAATCGAGAATTGGTCTGTTGCAGCTCGGTTCAATTACTAGTACTGCGAATATCTGGACCACCTGTTAACTGCTTAGTTAACTGGTCAAGCTATATTATAATTAAAACGAAAATTTAATCAGAACCCTTCACCACATTTTTAAATTTGAGGACAATCAGTCACACTAAACCCCGAAAACCTCCATACACATCACATCAATTATTCTTAAAATCGCAGAAAACTCCCCCGAATAATTTGACCAAATCGGCGAATGCGAATTAAATCAATCTCGCAAAGTTTCAAGTACCCTCCGTGACCTCCATAAAGAAGGGTTAATAACTCTCTTACTCCGTGAACCTACTAACAATCAAATAACACTTCGAGTCTTTTGTTCCCTTTAACTTCGGAACTCTTTCCCGCAAATTTCCCTTATAAAACAATCGTATAAATCTTCCGACTGCAAATCTTTCTCCTGTCGAACCGAAGTTTCGAAAAGTTCTGGCTGAAGGAGCGGCAACCGCGAAAGGGTTAATCGTCGTAGCCGGAGGATTCGGAAATTCAAAGGGCAAAGAAATCTCGGTAACCCAGGTGGCAGGACGCGAGAGTTCTCGATCTCCTCGGGCAATCGGTTCGTTTGAAATAACTGGATCAAAGTGAAGGAAAGTTCGAGCTCTCCTGAAGGAACTCGGACCATTTCCAACCGTTGGAAAGTAACGAAAGGCGGACGCTCTGACCAGCGAACGTTTGCTCTTTGCTCGGCGAAACTAACGGGAAAACGGATAATCACATAACGCTCGCGGACACGTTGCCACGGACAATTCGTGCAATCGTTAGCGCCAGTCACTTTGTTACCAACTGTACAACACGTAAATTCTATTGTTGCTTCTATGCCACTTCGAGTCTATAACCTTCTCGTTGACCACGTTGCGAATTAGTTTATACTTGCATATGCTCGTAATTGGACCTGACACTCCTTAACATTGAAGCAAATTGTCAGAATTATTGTGGGATTCGGATGTGAAATGCAGTTATAATTAATTGTGATTAAATTGCAAATTAGTGCTAAATCTTGGAGAGTAATTTAATTCGATTATGAAAAACAGTGGTTTGATAAAGAACGGATTGTTTGATGTTATCACAAAATTGAGTTATTAATTTGAGATATATGATACGGTACGTGGGTGTATCATACACGATACACACAGATAACACGTGATCACACGGATAGAAATGAACACTGCAATTAAACAGCTAAATTGAAAGCATTGAGGATCGATGAGGATGATTAGCATTAGCAATTATCATCATCATTACGGTTAAATTTAGCAACTGCTGTTAACGTGTGTGGAGAGTAATTTCGGCTTTGATTATGCACAATGTAGCAAGGATATTTCGATAAAAAGGTAATACGTGCTAAGTACCTGGCGGATAATGATCAGTATGGAGTCGGCCAACGTTAATTTGGAAGTTTAAAAATGATCACAGTAATTCTAGGCGGATAAAGAACTGGAAACAACTATAAACTACGTACTTGTTGTAATGGTCCGCGGCGAATAATAATTTTCATGGCATAAAAAAGCGTAATCAGTTAAGGAAATGGCAAGGTTTAAAGTAACGACATATTTTCTGCAGTCACGCCATCCGGTGAGCTCATACGCTTCTCGTATGGACATCATAACGCGACATCGAATCTAAGTGGGTCACTTAGTCTTCCACACGTGTGACGCATTTATCACACCATTATGGTACTTATACTTCCGGTAATGCGACAGGTGATAATTTTCGAACTCGTGCACATTATTCAGAAAAATAGGCGGATCGCAGCATTGAATAATTCTACCGATGGTATCCATGGTAACTACTTCTACATGGGGTGATACATATCGTCCTTATCCCCATAAAGAATGTAACGTTTCGGGGTCTTGGAACTGGCAATATAAGGAGAGCCATCGTCGTACGTTACGATGCCGGAGACCAGTTAATAATGTGCGTAAAGTTTAGGTAAGAAGGATTTTGTGTAACGTATGATAAGTGTGGTCATACGACGCAATTCAGAATCTGGCTATATAGTGAGTGGAAAATTTGGATCTTTCGAAATTTAAGATTTGAGATTTCGAGAAGTTTGGAGAATTGTGAAGTGCAAATTTAGAGATTTGGGTATTCGAAAAATTTGAGAAATTCAAATGTAACACTTGGCAATATAACGCGAGGCAATTCTACGCTTGCCGAAATAACACGTAAAAACTCAACATTTAATTATACAACGGGTGGCGATATAACACGAGACAACTCACAGTATAGCAAACGGATAATACAAATGATATAACAGGAGTCTGCCATATATTAAATTTAAATAAATTCTCGTTATTATCCTGTTTTCGAAGGTTCACGTTTATATCGTACAAGTAGTTTGACTATATTACTCGTGATATATCGCATGAACGTTTAAAGACAAGTATCAAGATGAGTTACTGAAGTAAATAAGCTTTACGAAGAATTATGTATCCATAGAACTCCTGCTATGTGTGTCAAGACTAAGCTGCATCGGCATCTTACAAACTGAATACTTAAAAACGTATAACGTATTCCCCTTCCGCATATTAAATCAACCGCCGTGCATAAATGCACGCGAACTTCGTCAATGCCATATATCGATCGGTCATCAATAATTGAACATGATCACAGTGCTATAGCACGAGGAATGGACGGAAAATTGGAGTTGTATGGTCGGAAGTTACGCGAATGCGAAGAATTAACGCGTTGAATACCAGTTATTAATAATTAATTTTACGATGTAAATTATAAGAAACTTATAAATAGCAAAATAACGCAATCAGAAAATAGTACAACAAATAATGTTACTATAAAAATATCGTTTCGTGTTTGAAAAATATCCAGACACGTAAAAATCACATTGCAGCGTATCTGACCCATATACGTCAATTTTGTATTAAACGTCAACGTGTTAAACAAGGTACAAGCACTAGGTAACTGCATATTTGTTCTGAACGAAACTACTCAGAACTAAAATGTAATCGAACCACGAGCACGGTGGCTTTTGAAGGGAAATTGATATTTTAAAAGGTGTCTGGGGTTCGTTCAACCCGGTCGCATACCACAGGGTTGATTTCATGGGCCACTTGCTCGATATGGTAACGGCGATCCTAGTCCTTTAACATTCAGCGGTTACTGTGTGGTTACATATCCCCTTCGTATGGTTATGTGGCTCCCGATAGCGTTACGTGTTCAAAGGCGAATCGGTGGTAAGACCATGCGCGAGTCTGACTTGCGATAGAAATGTCTGCAGAAGATCCAAAGCCACTGGTTCCACCAGAATAACTATCAAAAGAATTCGTCGAAGAATCCCAGAACTTGAAGTTTCCGAGATATTGAGACGAGTTGCGAACGGTTGCAATACAGCTGCGATATGTCACTAGATACGTTGCTCGAAAAATAGAAAATATTCAAGTGTATTTCGTATTCTGATCATATTACGCGATGCTGTATTAAACATTGCAATATTCAATAACATATATATGCAAACCACCTGAAATAACAATAACGTAATATTCTTTTAATTTGTATATCAGAAAACTTCAAAGTATACTTGAACTCTCTGTTTCTGAGATTGCGGTATCCAGGTTGCCTGATACAACAATCGCAGAATTGGTTCGCGATAAATCCGACCTAATCTACAGAATTAGTGAACCGCGAAAGACCGATAGTTGTTGCATTATTTCGAATTTATCTATAGACAACGGTATTTGTTAGACTGACCGAGATGTAAACGGCAGTTGGTTGAAATATTGGACTTGGAGGAACAGAACGTTTGTACAGATCAATTAGTTGAAGCGGTTTACCGAGACGAACATACTTATCGATTTGCTGCTTCTCCGCAACTGAAATTATTCTCAGCACAATTTACATGTGGAGCAGTAATGGACAGTTATTTATGGATTGTACTTGACTTGGTTTAACTACTGTATGAACTCATGAATAAGACAAGAGTAAGAGAATTTCAAGAACTTCGAACTATGTAGTGTTACTAGATAGTGCTAATCATTTTACGTTATAAAATTTCATTGATATAAAAAGAGTGTAGTGACAAATAAATCAGGCATTCCACGTAGCTCAGAGAAGTTCAAATGTAGACCAGACAAGTGTAGATGTCATATATGGGTGAGACAAATAGTGTGAGTTTTGTAGGTCAGACGAGTAGTTTAGGTAACATATGTTATTCAGACAATTAGTTCAGGTACCATATGTAGGTCAGACAAATAGATCAATGATATATCACTCAAGTAGCATAGGTATGATATTGATCAGACAGGTTGTTCAAATACCATATGCGGATCAGACAAGTAGTTTCAGTACCATATGTAGATCAGATCAACCATGGTATACAGATGAACCATATGTTAACTAGACATGTGATGTGGGTACTATATGGGCCAGACAAGTAGTATGAGTATGTGATCAGACAAGTAGTATACGAAATCTGTGCTATCAAAATAGGCAAACAATATAAATATTTTGTACAGTCAGACAAGTAGTATACGCATCCTACATGGTCAGACAAGTAGTACACGCATCCTACATGGTCAGACAAGTAGTCTATATACTCTGTAGCGTCAGACGAAAAATATACATACCCCAGACAGTCAGACAAGTAGAATAGCTATCCCATATTGAAGAGTCAGTTCAAAGACGCTGATCAGACCAGTAGTACGAGCACCGCATACGGTCAGACAAGTAGTATAAGTCTTTCGTGCGGTCAGGCCAGTAGATGCGAAATGGCAAGTGTATAAATGGACCAATACAATTGGGTATCAACAAAATACATCTCAAAAGATTTTATACCGCCAGTATACTATATTTGCCTGTACTAAATCTTCCTAAAGATGAATTATTACTTTCGTTTCGATTTACAATTTCACCCTCGAAAATCTTTACACGCGTATCATCGGCATCAAAATTCAAACAAGCTCTACGCAACTTCTTTCCAAACTTTTTCGTCGAGGGAAGCTCAGAAACATCGATCAATAATCCATCGAAATCCCATAAAGTCGAATATCGAGGATCGGCAGCCACGTTACGACCCCTCAAAAATAAATCGAGCGACCAAGTCTGCGATCTTATCGCTAGCAAGGAACAAATCTCCACCGTCAGCCGGTCTCTAGCTCCGCAAGAAAATATTTTCTGCGACCGCTCGAGAACACCAGGTGCGACGCGGTTTCGACCCTGTTAAAAGGAAGATTAACGCAGCCTCCGGTGCGAGAGTAAAATCGGTGTTTTAGAGCAACGTGGTCGAAAACGTGACTGCGAGATACGACTTGGGGTCTGTGCGTACCCGCGCCATACGGCTATTAAGACGCGATCAACAGAACTTCGTGGTATATTGCTTTTTCGCTACCACAATTCTCTTTTAAATTAACTCCGAACGTGAGAGCATTTTTCATCTGGACTTAATTTTAACCTTATTTCGGTACAAAGAGTGTTCTTTCACTGAAATTCGCTTGAAAGTTTCTTTAAGAAATAGATACTTCTAATTATCTAAGCAAAATTCGTGGTATTTCATCGATCTTCGTCGTTGCAATATTTGTCACATTATGCCATCGAGAACTTCTGGGAAAAGACAAACGATGATAGATGAACTGAACTTAAATTGTTTCATGCTGTATATTGCACTCTGAAGTTCACTTGTCGCTAGTTAGTTTAATTTGTTGCATAAGTGTCTACATCACAGTGCATCTCAAAATCTGCTACCAGCTCTTTGAGTCTTGACAATTATTGAAAAAATAATTCAAATAATTAAATATTTGTTAAATATTTGCGTAACAGCTAGTAACAAATGTAACACGATTTATCTCAGGATATTTGTCTTCCTATCTGATATTCGCTGAACTTGTAGCACCAACAGCCTGATATTTCTATTCACACAACAGCGTAACAACGCGGTAGTCGCAATTTTACGAACGGTGCCTTAAGACGCTTAAGAAACTTCTGAGCTAAGAAAGTTAAGCTCAATACGTTGCTAATGAAACATCCAGAATGCTAATTCTCAATGTCGGAATGCGCCATCCTGGAATCCTTACACGCGTTACGCTCTAACTCCATGGTTAATCTGTGTAAACGTACTCGAAGCTTATTCACAAATACCGTGTATCTTGCTGTACGACAACTGAATTGTAAGCATCTTCGCAAATAATGTACACGAAAGTATTGCTGGAGAAGTTTATTTTAGCTGCTGAAATCATCGCTGTATACCTTTAAGGTAAAATAACAGTTAAAATGAAGTCACGCGATTCTTCCATTCCCTATGCCCCAGATTCTGTTTATAATAATAATTTCCTAGAATTCGTTGAAATTTGCATTTTGGTTCCACTATATTTCCTAGAATTTCCTCCTGGAAATCGTCATCACTCCATGAATTTCCTAGAACTTTCCGTTCCCCGCAAACTCTAGATTTGCAAAAAAGTACCGAACAATTCCCCTAAAAATAGAAACGAATGACGCGTAGGAGAAAGTAAACATCGTTAATTCGAAGGCGTCGCAAATCAATTAAACCTTCGAGGACATCGCGGCAGGGCACTCGCCTAATTTCCAGCCGCCCCTCCTTTCAGCCCCCAGGTGTCGTTATTTACCCTTACTAATTCTCTCGGTACTCGCGAGCAAACACGCGCGGCCGTACCTCTCCGAGCCGACCTCCGCTCACACTGCAATCTGTTACGTAACTTCCGGCGATAATTAAGTTCGAGCACTCCCGACAGTTTTATTGGTAAGTGCAGCCGGTAATTTGCATTACGCCGGTGGCGCGTGGCCAGCAGGGAACTCCAAGCTGAAAACGAACTTGAACGATTCTCTACCAACGCCATATACATTTTCGCAACTTCTCAATTACTTGTCGACCCGCATTGATACAGCAAGTTCATTTGAATAATTCAGGATATTAGGTTCACTTGAACAGGTCACATCATCAAGTTCACTTTAACAGGTCACATCATCAAGTTCACTTGAACAGGTCACATCATCAAGTTCATTTGAACAGGTCAGAACATTAAGTTTACTTGAACAGGTCACATCATCAAGTTCGTTTGAACAGGTCAGAACACTAAATTCATTTAAACAGGCACATCATCAAGATTTCTTAATCAAGTTCATTTAAACAAGTAGCAACATTAATCTAGCAACAAAAGCAGCGTACATCAACTTTGAACGATCCTGTACATCTTCAAGATTAATTTTACAACCTGAAATGTGAATACGCAATTGTTCGAACGCAACTTTCCGTGGAAATAATCTGAAGAGCCGGTCGAAAAAAGCGTCAAAGGACTGAAAGTCGTAGGGAAAGGGGCCTCGTGACACAACGCATCGCTCGCGCGAGTAAACCGAGGAGGACGCGGAGCGGCATAAAGCGGGCGTGATTTTCGCATGCGAACATAAGAGGCTGAACCGTTAATTACGGTTTTCCGTCGGAGTTCCTTCGAGTGCTGCTCAACGTCGACTGGAAGTGACGGTTTTCGCGTGGAAAACAACCGAGTGCCGGTTGTCCTGTCGTTTCACCACACTTAGGGCGCGTCTACATTATGCAGGTAACTGCTGCCACTAACCTTGCCCGTAGACGAATTTTTGTTTCACTGCTTCGTCTGTACCAGGTGTATCGTTGGAGAAAGAAGGCGAGACGGGAAAGAAACCATTTTAAGGGCTTTTTAGAGTATTAAAATTTCGAACTGATATCTAGAGATTTAGCGATTTGTGGGTCTAGAGATTTAGAGATTAAGCAATTTGGGGAATTTGGGGAATTGTGAGAATTTGGGGAATTTGGAGAATTTGGAGAATTTCGGGAATTTGAAGAATGAGGGAATTTAGGAAATTTCGGGAATTCGGGGCATTTGGAAATTTGAAAAATTTTGAGAATTTGCGAGTTTGGGGAATTTATGAATTGGGGAATATAGCTATTTGAGGGTGAGAGATTTGGAGGTGAAGGGATTTGGGGATGCAAAGATTTAGGAATGTTGGGATTTAAGGATGTAGGTATTTGGGGATGTAAGAATGTGGGGATGTAGGGATTTGGAGATTTTGTAAAGAGAATTGTTTGTTTCCCTTCTGTTTCCGACAGACCCGCAACAGGCAAAGTAAGAAACGCAAAAATTCGCCTCACTGGTAGAAAGTCTACTAGCACCAGTTACTAACGTAATGTAGACGCGCCCTTAGCCAACAGCGTTTACGTCGTCTTCGCGTCGTTGTACGTCGACCTGGACAGATCCCCCGGAGACGAGAATTACGATCACGTTTGGTATTTCGTCGTTACGTCGCTTCCGAACGAAATACGACGCTGTAAATTCGAGCTTTACGCTCGTCGTCGACGGACCCTCCACCCGCCGTCGGAATATTATTTCGCGTCTACGAGGCTTGATGGAATTAGAAGGCCGGAGGGTCGGATAATTCGACGGAGAAGCTTGAAATTCGTAATTCAACCACCTTTCGCGTTTCGGATATTTCCACGAGATTGAAGAGGCGCTTGCTTATTCCAGTCACTTGATTAACCTTAATTAATTCGAGAGAGTGCGTCATTATTTTTCCACGCGTCGAAGCTCCTTTGTGCCGTCGATACTTCGCCGAATAAATTAAGACACTTAATTCGTTGTTATTAACCTGCGAGCGCTAATTCGGCTGATTTTCTGTGCTTTGGCTGTCAACTCGGTCGACTGGTTAATTAAATTTGATTCAGTAACCGTGAAACCCTTTCTGCAGGGAAATTTTAATAACGTCGTTGTGTACCACACGGTCCTTCACAAGGGATAGATTATTGCTCCAGTGTATAACACACCCGTGTTTTGAACTTCGTTAATAACACTGCGAACAAGTTAATTTGGGTGCTAAACGCGGCAAGATGGAGTTTCAAAACAGTTTATTCCCGACAGTGTTAGAATTTGTTTAGGATAATGAATAACGGCGTCATGAATAAATTTCATTCGCGTTTTACGAGCAAAGAATAGTGAAATAAATTTCAAAAAAGTTTTGATAAATCTCCAATCTTTCCTTATTTTTATATCTTTTATATTTAAATTCACAAATTCGTAAATCAGCAAATTTCAGCACTGTGAAAATTTCGAAATTCGCAATCTCTAGAGAGAAATAGTCGAGCGCAGATTTCAATGCACGCGGGAAATTCAAACGCGTAGCAGGCCCGTTTGAAAATTACCGCTCGCGATTAAACGAGTCCCCGGTCGAGTTTGTCTTCGGTGTTTGAACGACAGAGAGGTGTTGGCTTTCAGCTGCAAAGACACCACCTGTTAAGCGTTGTCGAGCGGTGCTGCAAACGAGACTGTTTAAAAGTCACCCACGACTCGCGTGTTCCGCTTCGCTTTGACTCAAAGGCGCGATCGTCCCCCGCTTTTGTCTTCTTCTCGTCCCGCCTCTGTCTTCCTTTCTCCTTCGTCTTTATACCGTCGGTTTTAAGGACTGCGTTCGCGTGTCTCCCTTCTCGTTTTTTATACCATTCCTTTTTTTCATTCCGATGGCAAGGAAGTCGTTAACGCTGCTGAATGGATGGGGGGATAGTTTCGAGCCGGATATTCATTGGTCTTGCCCCTTGAATATCGATTGTTCGGTCGATTGAAATGTTCCCTGTTTAACATGAAAAAAGAGGAAGCGAGGCGCGGTTCAGTCAGTCATTTTCAGCCGTCCAAACACGGCATAGTTTGTTTTACACGGAATATCGTTTATCTTGTTCATCTTGTGATTTTATGTTCTCAAGTTTTCAATTCTCACTCTTTCATTTTTGTAATTTTCAATTTTTTAATTCTTCAACTTTTCAAGTTTTAATGTTTTCAAGTTTTCAAGTTTTCAATTTTTCAATTTTTCAATTTTTCAATTTTTCAATTCTTCAATTCTTCAATTCTTCAATTCTTCAATTCTTCAATTCTTCAATTCTTCAATTCTTCAATTTTTCAATTCTTCAATTCTTCAATTCTTCAATTCTTTAATTTCTGATTTTCTCGATTTCTCAATTTCTCAATTGTTCGATTTCTTACTACGTTAGGTCTTTACAACATAACCAACATAATAACCATATACCAATACTAACATAACCTCAGATTGTAACTTGTAGCTCAAATATCAGAGTATGTGACCTGCTCGTATTCATATGTCGCAACATGTACCTACTTTCTTCTTTCTGAATAGGTGAACTGTACGATGTAATAATTTTCACCCGTGTTTCATGCAACGCCGTATTTTTTCGTTTCCGTCGATTCTCTTTCACCGGATGAAGTCGAACCGTTCCGGTCTCGGTGTAACGAGCTCACCTTGATGAAATCGATAGGATACGGGCAACCGGAAGTACGCGTCGCTCACCGCGTGCCGAAGTAACAGAGACGCACGATCGTGATTGACAAATGCACTTGCCAGTGCTGGATGGAAATTAGTCGGTGCCGCGTTGCATCCACTGCGACGAAATTGTTTCAATCCGAATCGAGTTGCGTAACCGAGTTACACGATCTCGAAGTTACCGGCGCATTTGTGCTCTCGAAAGTTGTCGCGAAATGTCGTTAAGAACAGTACGACTAGTACTTTGTACACCTTTTTCCTTGTTACGCAATTATTGTACTGCTTGAGATACAAATTTCTTTTTGCAAGGTCATTATTCTGTTATTCGAGTTTCATTTGATAAATCTTAAATTATTTGATAAATAGGTACGTATGTCTTCATATGATCTCATGTGTGTGGATCGCAAGTTCATGTTATAACATTAACCTCTTCAAGGATACTTATGTAAACTCTTAGTTCGTATTTAAAAAAAAATCTATTTTAAGTTACACAATTTTGTTGCACATATTCATACATCACATATCGTATCAAAGAAAACCCACATATGTGTACTGAATCTTGCACATATGTTAAAATTCGTATGTATACAAATTTATTATGTATCTACATAATTGTTACAAATCTGAAGACGAGAAAAATGGAATTACACCTTAAGGGGGGACCTCTATGTAGGAAGCCGAAATTAAGCTGATTTTGAGGAATTATTTTGAAGCATAAGGAATGAATAAATATTTGTAAGGTTTGGAGGACTATTTAATAAGTACTTCAACTTCATTTCTCAATTTTTGTTGGTTAAATAAAATACAAAATGGCGGCGGTACAGTATGATATGTTAGATGCGTCGCGAAGTGACTTCGAAAACGGTGTACACTCTAGAGTCTGTTCTTATTATCTGAGAGAGCTAAGCAAAGAAATCTGATGAATATATAGTTGTCGTAAATTGATGAACCTAAAAAATTGAAAAAAAATTAAAAATTGGAATAATGACAAACCTCAGAACACAATGTTAAAAATTTTTCGATAAAATTTTACTCTTTGTTGCAATAAAAAAAATGTTTATATCAATGATTTTAACTTACATTTAGGTTCATCCAGGAGACAGTACTTCTAGTAGAATGTGTACAAAATTTCAGCCCGATTAGTTGAATAGTTTTTGAGTAATCGTGTACACCGATAATCAACTTCGCGGAAAAATAAGTTTCGAGAAAATCGCGTTTAAAGTTTAATTTGCCTGAGCGTATTTTAGTACAAAAGGTTGAATAATTTTTATACCTGCCATTACTTTGAAAATTCTGCATAAGTACATCTCCCAAAACATTTGATTAAACTTTATTGCAAGCGTAGAAGCACTTCAAACATTAAATAAACACCTTCCCGGTCATTATACCACCGCGCGCGTCTCGGATCGGCGCGAAGGTGGGTTACGGATTTAGGCTCTCACAGCAATAGCTTTGTGATTCAATCCAAATATTAATGCGTGTCGTATTCTATAGGTTTCAAAGTAATTTTCTAAGTAATAAAAAAAAAATAACTTTTTTGACCATTCCTACATAGAGGTCCCCCCTTAAGATCGTCTCTGAAAAGATAAAGAAAGTCCCTAGATAACTAAAACGATGTCAGCAACACCTTTCACTGGTAGTCAGCTGTTGTCCAGCGAACGAAAGGGATAATTCGGCTTAAGGAATTTTCGAGTTGTCAAAGTTAGCAAGTGACCTAGGGCCGCATCGTTTCGACGCGTTTAGCTAACGAGCACCCTCTACTTACGATGGAAACCAAATTAGCTCGTCCGGTCGAAGCAGACGGTTCCAGCCGGCTGGCCGGGCACGAGTTCTCTAACTGGATTTGCAAAATCGCCAAGTTTCCGCTGCATGATTTCACAGCACCTTCGATTCTTCCTTAGAAAGTGCGAGTCACGCTCGTGATTATTGGTTGGCGAGCATTTTCCCAACATGGACATTCTGACGCGTGTGAAAAATTGCTCGAGAAACGTTCTTGCGTGTCAGTGTTGATTAATATCACTTTGTGGCGAACGTGAACGTTAGGAGGCCCTTAAGACAAGTCGTGAGAAAATCTGATTTCGGTAGGGATGGAGTTTGTGTAGGGAATTGTAAGGGAAATCTAGGAATTTTGGGGATCTAGCGATGTTGCAGGTACTTGTAGACATAGAAAGTTGGTGATTTTGAGATATGAGAATTTACGTAGTTATGGACTTAAATATTTGGGGATGTGAAATTTCATATATTTGCGAATGCACATATATGTTCCATCTGATTTTGTAATGTTACACAATTGACAATGTTATTGAACACGTTTTAAAACATCGTCAATATTAGTAACAATAATCAATATTAACATGATATTGTGATAACAACCAACACATATTCAGCATTGAAAAAACATTGACAAGTATAATATGTAACGTACAAGCTATCTGTTAATTGGACAACACTGAAAGTCAACTCGAAATTGACTATATTGCCGGCAAATATTGAACGTGCAAGGTAAATTCTGTTCGCCAATAAATATTGACAATATTGACGATAGATATCGATCTGGAATTTCATTCAAAGAGTCAGAATTTGAAAGACTGAATAATTTGATTTTTTTAAGTGCTAAAATAATTATTCCTAGATTCCCAAATTCCTAGATTCCCAAAATCTCAAATCCCCAAATTCCCCAAATCCTCCAATTCTCAACTTCTAAAATTTCACATCTTCGTACACACGTCATTCGAATAATCCACCGCAAATAATTCTCCCAACACAAAGTTTCTAATGTTGAAAACCTCCAGTAACCTAAATTCCCAGCTTCTCCAAATCCTCAAATTCCACATGTCGTCCGTACACACAAGCGATTCAAAGAAATACAATATCCAGCGCAAATAATTCAGCCAACACGAAGTTTCGAAGCATCCAAGTATCGTTCGGGTCCTTTTTTCCGGATTCCTGTTTTCTGACGATTTCAGTCAGGTTTCAAGTTCCGAAGCACTCCAATTCCGCGGAGCTTCTGGCGCGCTTTATGTTTCCGCGCGAATCGCAGGCAGGAAGTGCATTAGCGTCGAATGTACAGGTCGTGGTACTCCCATTATCTCCGTTTTTACGATCGAAGGTGGTGTCGCACGACCTACATTGGTTTCAACGATGCTCGACGACAGATAAGAAACGGGCTAAGCGTATTTCTATCCACCTCCCTCTCGATACGGGGAGAGGAAAAAAAAAGAGTCGGACCGATTCGACAACGTTGTTCGAGGCAACGTATCGATGAACCGATATTCTCGTCGAACCGTTTTGACTTCGGTTCTTGAAAACCGGTCAACGTATAAAATTGACGGGCTACGTCGGTGCACGGTTCGTTGAAAATAAGCGCAGCTCCATCGGCGATTTTACATGATTCTCCAACGATCCGTTGTATCCCTTTGAGGGCAAAAAAAAATAAAACGAAAAAACGTTTGATCCATCACTGATAGTTGGTTATTTTTCCGTGGATACACTTTGAGCGGATGGGGTTATATAATTGCACCCGTAAATGGCTTCTTTGTCCGGCGACTTTTAGCGTACAAAATGGAGGATGGCGTGTTTTATGTGACGCTTATGAAACACTTCAACAATTGTAATGATAAAATCTGGAGCAAGTTCTGGTGAATATGTAGTATACTTTTTATATGTATTGTATTGGGAATGTACATAATATATTCGTTTATATGTATTATGTTCTTGTGGATATGTGTAGTATATTGTCACCCTAACTAAATATTAAAATTCTGTAACAAATAATACTCAGTCCTCCAATAAATCACAGTGAACTATTAAACCTCCGTAATAAATCAAGCTCAACCATCACGGTAGTTTCCAAGGGTTAAATACGATCCGACAGCCGAAACTGATACTTTTTCACGAGATACGAAGAGGACGTCGAGCAGTAGCTCGTTTGGAGGTCCTGAAGCGAATACCGCACGGAAAAGGACACCGAATGGTATCACTCGACTGGATCGTTGCTGGTTGGTAATTGATGCTCGATCCAAGGCAACCTTAAAGGCCGTCGAGGACACTCGAGGATAACGGCACGCCACCACGACTCGTCTTACACGATGGCGGCCGACTAAGCACCGTTCCTGCTCATAGCACCATCTCGAGAACGCTCGCGGGATATGAAGATCGCCGAGATTGGCGTTGATGATGACGCTATTACGTTTCGTACGTGGTTGAAACCCGTTCGGCTAATAACGAGATCAACGGATGACAGAAAGTAGCGGGGTAAAAAGGACTCGATGGATCCCTGCGGGAGCTAATGAAAAAACTTGGTAACCGGCCACGGTGTACGTTCTGTTCGAGGGAGTTCGGAAACTATTCTAGTTTCTCGTCGAACGACTTATAACTTCAATATCGGAGGAATTCGATCCCGTTACGACCGATGAACAGCTTGTTTTCTTTGCTACGGAGAAAGGATTCGTTATGGACGATCTTAATTGTTGCGTTTTGTCGGGAAAAATTGCGGGAGTTGGTCGTGAATGGCTGGAACGGATATTTTATTGGCGTATCTGGAAGCAATGAAGTTTTATGTTGCGAAACTTTTAAATGCAGGTGTTTTTAAATTATTTAACTTTTACATTTTGAAATTTGGGAACTTTTGAATTTTTGAATTTCTGAATTTCTGAATTTCTGAATTTCTGAATTTCTGAATTTCTGAATTTCTGAATTTCTGAATTTCTGAATTTCTGAATTTCTGAATTTTTGAATTCTTGACCTCTTGAATTTTTGAATTCTTATCCTCTAGAATTCTTGAACTCTTGAATTCTTGAACTCTTCATAGTTTCAGCGTGAACCTAACCACTCGTACCTAACCAATAAGGAACGTATCTTCTAAAAATGTCGAGTTAAATCGCAAAGGTTGTAGGGGTCACAGTCAAAAGACCATGAAAGGGGTATTAATTATGAAGGAGGGCACTTCTGAACGAATTCGGAATCACGGAAATTAGTGTTAATGGAGTGTCGTTAGGTTCGAGACGCGGCTGAATAATTGAAATGACCGACGACGACCCCGACCGGCAGAATTTTAAGGCAAGCACCGTCGGACACTTGACTCCATTAGAATTCGTCCGATTGTCAGATTTTTCAATTAAACTTCCAATCAGTCGACGACCGACAACAGACTCGATCGTGTTGCTCGACAATTCCTCGCCGAATTACGACAGCTGAATTACAGCGGTTGATCAATTAGCTGATTCGATGTAACGTTAATTAACCTTGAAACAGGCGGCAATATTTGCGCCGGGATAAATATTGACGGTACCGAATGCGTTTTACTTGTTTTGCGAAGGATTTCGATGGTAATTGACGTGTCTGACTAATGACGGTCTTATACTACTTGCGGTTGGCCTTTGAGGATTGTTAGGTTGACAATTTTTTATTGTTCGACTGGTAGATTACATAAGGAGAAGCTATATTTGTTTAGGAGGTGTTCCTTTAATGAATTTCAGTGGAATAGGACCGTATTAGTCAGCCCCAGTCACTGAACTAGTGATCATATCAGACTTTGGTCAGACAATAAGTGCTTTCAAATTCTAAAATGTTTCTTCGAAAAATTGAAAGTTCTTAACAAACAATTGCAAAACAATTTACAACTAATATGAAGACCTGATAATGTTATAAATGTTCACAATGATTAATGACGTAATACTGTACATATTAATGTAAACATTGAACAACACAACATTGTACATAATAATATACAAAATATTAAACGACATAAGATCGTGCATAATAATATAAAAAATTAACAAGATATTGTACTAACAATAATTAACCGTACAATAATATAATTAAAATATCGATTTAAAATGTACGACTCGACAACAATCAGTGCGAAGACGAACGCAGGCAACGAAGCGAAATTAATATAAAATTCTTTTACGACATTGTGAAAAGCAGCCGGAAAAATCGACAGTCTGACGTCAATATCGTCTGTGAACAATAAAGTCCTCGAATGCTCTGCTGGAGCCGTAGAAATTGTTATTCAGGAGGGCGAAAATATCCGTGAAAGAGACTCTCGAACGCCAGGTATCATCGAAAACAACATAAAGCACATCGAACCGGCTGAAAGCGACGATCAGAGGCGCGTAAAGCGGCTCGCGTGGCGAGGCACCATAAAATTCTTCGAGTAATACGGGGATCGTATCATCTCGCGAAAATATCGCCATTTTAACGTTCACGACGCCGAGACTCATGTACGAAATAACCAACAATATATTCATGACGCTGTAATTTTCACCTGGCAATTATAGACCTATAATTTCGAACAAATTTTTAGGTTAAGTGTTCTCGTATTGGGTTACTAGATTATTGGATTAGGATTAGGTTAAGTTAGGTCAGGTTAGGTCAGGTCTGTTCGTATTAGGATAGGTTGTTCACATTAAGCTAGAGTGGATTATGTCTATTCATGTTAGGCTGGATTAGGTCTATTCGTATTTGGTTAGGTTAGATCGGATTATGTCTATTCATGTTAGGTTAGATTAGATTAAATCAATCCATGTTAGGTTAGATTAGATTAAATTAATTCATGTTAGGTCAGATTAGAGTAAATCAATTACACTAGGTTAAATTAAGTTTATTTAAAGTTTAGAGTAAATCAATTCATAGTAGAACAGTCAGGTCGAAGCTTATCAACTTATAAACTGATATTGAAATGGTGTTGAACTAGATGTGGTTAAGTATGTTTAGTTTATTTATACTAGGTCACGTTGGACAAGTCTAAGTCTCATTACGTCCTTCTATATCCTCTTATAGTTGCTAAATTGATCATTCCTACCACATATCACAGAATACTCATCATAACTAAACGATCAAAATTTCACAACAATTATACACATGCAAGATCCTCTTCATATTCATGTATGTACATAATTACTGTACTCGAATACTTATCCACCGAAGGTGAAGCCATTAAACGTATAGAGCGCGGAGAATCAATTACCCGACGATCACGATCCATATTCCAGAGTTTACTGGAATATTAGCTGTGGACACGGGTTGAGGTTCATCGTTTGCTTTACAACGACGAAATACTTCGTCAGCTTATAATGGCGTTACGGTCAATCTGAAAGCTTGTTAAAGTGCCTAAAGGTGTTAGGCAGATCCATAAGGATGCATCTATTACAGCTCGGTTTCATGAAAGATCACTTTTAACAACGCTGTCGGCTATCGTGCTCATCATATTTGATAAAAGATAATACTGTTTGAGTCTATCGGCTTTAAACCGTGTTCCTCGCTGGGGATTTGTCAGGCTTATAACGATGCTGCTTCAATTCTTGACGAAGATTGGTCGAACAATAACACGCCCATTTTATGGCTCGCAAGGGGCTCTTTTTAAGTACCTTCTGATATTCTTCAGCTAATATTCTTTATCTTTCGGCTGATAACCTTTCAGATAATATTTTTCATATTTCAGTTAATATTCTTTCATTCAATATTTTCGGATGTACAATTTTCACTTACGAATTCAAAGACTGTATGCTAAATATAAAATCTTATATTTATTAGTTCAATCTCACATTGAACTTGTTACATTTTAACATACTATGTAAAAACATCAATGATAAATCAAATTTCATAAATAACAATAAAATTTATTTTTAACGCTCATACGATTTATCCCCAGTAACTTTTGCACACATCACTAGCTCGTTCGATAAAGATACACTCTCGAACGTCGAGCAACCGTGAACCACGGGTTCGCACTTGGCCGTCGACCCATGTCTCGATTAGCCATGCTTCTAGCGAAGTTAAAAAGAGAAGTATCGGAACGATAGCGAGTAACTTCGTTTCCTTCGAGCGAGGGCAACGTTTTCCTGGACGGTGGCTCGAGAAAATGCTATTACTTAGAAAGAGCTTTAAGGGGTTAGGCTCGGCGACTGCGCGATAAGGTACGGCGGTAGACAAAATTGGGAAAAACGTTGGTGTACGTGGTCACAATTTTTCTCATTATATGACGTCGTTTTGAACTGGAATTTATTCGATAGTTAAAGGATCAATTGTGGTTCCATATTTGATACTCCGACAGTAGGAATGTATCAAAATGTAAAAGTATTTTCAAAAGATAAAGCAAGCATCAATAGTGCATCGATACCACATTATCGTAGATTCCAAGTATTTCTCACCCAAAGAGTAACCCAATCAGCAAGCGTTGTTCCGTAAAGAAATAAAATGGGACCCATAACCGGGAGACCGGCGAACGCTGAAAACGGGGCAATAAATTCGATCCGAATTTTGGAGCACTCTCCTTTTTCTCCAAACGACTCGATTGTGAAAGAGTGTCGTGCACTCGGGAATATCCGTCTGGTTGCGTATGAGTCTCCTTATCCATTATTCGTGCGTATTCCAGTTACAGCCGACTGGTTTCCACGTAACACGCTCGCGCGATAGGCGTCCTATATCACCGCGTGAACGCTCGACAAGCAACTCGTCGACGTGGAGGATCTTCGCGTGTAATGCACCTCCCGCTGACAACGGTGTCGTACTTCGGCAAACTCTCTATCAGGTATTGTGTTTTCCCGTTACCGAGACTGCTACCCCATTCTTCCACCCTTCGAAGTCACTCGACCTACATGCACGTTACACGTACGCTGACTGCGGGTTGTTTCTTCGCGTCAGACCGGGAGGAAACATCGGTCTGTCACCTGAGAACAACGCCGCACGATTGATGCATATGTATACGGGAAATTACGTTGTTCGAGGTGTTGCTCCCGGCAATCTACTCTTGTCGAGGTAATCACGTCGCAGACAATTTTGGCCTATGCGCTTTTGGTGTTTGATCACGATATACTGGTCACATATGGTCAATTTCAATGGAAGTGTGGGCACATTTCTTCCTTAGACATGATTTACTTGGAATAGACTTGTATTTGTTCTGGTCGGTGTTTTTTTAGTAATCGTTCAAACCCCATTTTTGCAAAGAACGAAGCTGTTTGTACTCATATGAGTATACTGGGAACACATGTGTACATTTCATGTTTTATAAAAATGAATAAATGCAGTGTACTCATATGAGTACACTGGTACCGCATGTGTACATTTCATGTTTTATGAAAATCAATGAATGCAATGTACTCATATGAGTACACTGGTACCACATGTGTACATTTCATGTTTTATGAAAATCAATGAATGCAATGTATTCATATGAGTACACAGGAAACACATGTGTACATTTCATGTTTTATGAAAGTCAATGTACTCAAATGACACTGGGGCAAAATGGGTTAAGTAACGAAATTTTATTTTGTACCTTCAATTTATTTTTTCACACGAAATCACCCCTTTTCAGGGTATAATATTGTGAGATCATAGTCTTGCATACATGTGTAAATTTAATGGCGCCAAATTCAAACGCACCGAAATGAACCATGCACAATCTCTATCCACAAATATCCGTGACCCACGCTAAAAGTGCTGAAAGGAACAAAAGGATCGATGCGCAGCAAAGTATGCACCAATTCTGAACACAAAAGAAACATTTATCCAAGGGACAATTTCCCGGCAACAGAAGAGGTCCAAGCAACGAAGCCAGGTCCACGATGCCACCGAGCTGGATACCGGCCAGACTGTGCCGACGTTAAATTAAGAAAGCTAATATAATGTTGCCGTGCTAATATTTTAGGCCGGTGCTTTTACATCCGGCGCGGTTTAACGGCGCTTTTAGCCGGACCCTCTTACGTTCTCCGATGTGTAAAAACCGGGTTTTATGAAAATTGCCGGCCGGGATGCTTAAATATTCAGGAAACGGCATTGTTG
The DNA here is from genome assembly GCA_945859555.1 of Megachile ligniseca. Classification (NCBI taxonomy): domain Eukaryota; kingdom Metazoa; phylum Arthropoda; class Insecta; order Hymenoptera; family Megachilidae; genus Megachile; species Megachile ligniseca. The sequence continues at coordinate 7,671,751 of OX243784.1, forward strand.
CAACCTACTCGGTATAATACTCGGAGGAAACAATTCGAGAACGCGGATGATCGAGTGAAGCGTTTGAAAAAATATGACGAACGCGAATCTTTCGTGTACGTTCTTGTACCGCGCTCTGGTTTCCCGTTCCGCGGATAATTGAGATGTCTCGGATGATGCTTCAACCGCGTTACACCGGCAGACGAGTAAATTGTACTCGGTGTGTGTACTCTCGGGCTAAGTTACCCCCGTGTACTCGGCAGTAACGTCTCTGGGGTGTGAAAGCGCTCTTAACATTCACTTTGGCCTAACCCTCTTGGTGAATTTACATGAAACGGAGCTACGAGTGCCGTAGTTGATTAGCGCGACGAGACGCGCCCGCTGTCGAGGATCCAACGCGAGAGACTAACTTTTTGGTGGATTGATAATGTTTAGTTTCAGTGAATGGAGGGTAATGGTTATACTGCAATGCGGAAGTAAACCCTTTAATGCTAACGGATACGAACTTCTATCGTTTATGTAAACGGCTTTCAACCTTGCCTTTTACCAATTACGAGCTACCTTAATTACTTCTACTCTTTGCATTCGTGAAAAAACTTTGCGTTGCTACACGATTTCACCTTTTCATATTGTTACTTTTCTAGTACTGTTGGATTTCCATCGATAATACGATTCTGCAGTTCGTTTTCGCAAAATTTACAGATTTGCCAACTTTCAAATTTTGTTATTCTATTTTTCAATTACTCGATTGTTCGGTAGCTCGATTGTGCCATTGTTCCATTGTTCGTCTGAATTTTTGTATACGTAATTCTCTTAGCGGAGCAGAAATTAAGATATTTTTATTTATTTTAAATTCATGTTGACAATTGAATGCAAAATATAACATACAATGTCACAGTATAATATAGACTATTCCAATGACATATCATTTGACCCGAATTTTTCGCATCACAGTACGTGGTCAAAGCAAACAACTTTAAACTTGATTAAACACAATTAAACGATCGATAAAGAGTTCGAAATTGAAGCAAATTGGAAAATCTGTTTGTACCTATCAACGTTCCCAGTTAAAAAATAATGGTCATCTTGATAGTCCGTTTAACGTTGATTCGTTTAACAGACACGTAAATAACAGGCGCGCGTATTTCGCGTTAGAAATGCCGCGAGCGAAACGCACAATAAAAGCCAGTACTGAAAAGCTATTGCTCTTCATCAACAGCTCGCGCATCGCGAGAAGCAATTCGTGGCGCTTCGATGCCGAAATTGTGCGAGCTGTTATCGCGAGAGAGCCTCGTAAAAACGAAACATTTCGTCCGTTGAACAATCGCGTTTCAGGACAACTCCATTTTCTTTGCATTTTCTCTACACTTCTTGTCCTCGTTCCTCTAACTTACAAGTTTCTCTTGCATCCTTCTCTTCGTATTTCGGCCATCTTACTTACGGTGAAAGTACCACACTTCGTCAAATGTTTCAAACTTTTGTGGAAAATATCACGCTGTAGGTTTAAAATATTTCGTGCATTGTTGCATGCTTGAATGTTGTAATTTAATATTTTTTTTAATGTAGTTGTCAATTGTCAACATTAATTGTTAATATCAATTTTCAATATCAATTGTCAACATCAACTGTCAACATCAACTGCCAACATCAACTGTCAACATCAATTATCAACATCAAACATCAACATCAATTATCAACATCAATTATCAACATCAATGATCAACATCAATGATCAACATCAATGATCAACATCAATTATAAATATCAATTATCAACACCAATTATCAACATCAAATATTAACATCAGCCATCAACATCAACTGTCAACTTCAATGATTAATATCAATTATCAGCATCAACTGTCAGCTTCAATGATCAATATCAATTATCAACATCAGTGATCAATATCAACTGTCAGCCTCAGTGATTAACATCAATCATCAACATCAGTGATCAATATTAATTGTCAGCCTCAATCATGAATATCAATCATCAACATCAGTGATCAATATCAACAATGAACATCAACTGTCAGCATCAATCGTCTACATAAACATAAATTTGAGCAGTCAACATTAGATTTTGTGATAAATTAGATATTAATGTTTTATAAAAGAAAGCTTAAGCGATTACAGTAGGAATTAAAAGTGTTTTATATTTGATGAGATCCATTGGAACGTAGCAGGTAATATCGGGTCAAGAGAAATTACCTCGCCATTATGGCAATTGCGACTATCGTTCAATCGAACGAACGGACACAGAGAGCCGTGAGGTTCGCAATGCCAGCCGCGACAATCGTCGATGAGAACGGGATTTTCCTTTGATCGCCGCTTACGCGACACGACACGCTGAATCGACACGTAACACGCGCGATACGTGAACCGAGTGATCGACGATCCATGCAGGTTTAACTAATGATCGACCCGTTAGCGGAGAACAATCGAGAGGGCTGCAGCCACCGTTGAGTTTCGATCGAAACGACCCTTTACTCGCTTAATAGAACAAAAATTGATTCGTTGCTCCAGTTACCTGTGAAACGATGATCGAACTGGATTCCCTTTGCTAATTACTGTTGTCAAATATATATTCTATCAAACATATGCTGTTTTCATTTCTAGTAGTATGTTATTGTTATTATTGATAATAATGTATGTTGTTGATGTGTTATGTCGGAATGAGGTTCAAGGTTTAATATCATTGATTGGAAATGAATTTATGTCATTTTTGGAATTCGGAAGTGGTCAAATTTCAAATTTGAAGGACAAATTTCAAATTTGTAGATGGACAAATTTCTAGTTTGAAAATTGAGATAACAAATTTTTCAATTTTTCAATTTTTCAATTCTTCAATTCTTCAATTCTTCAATTCTTCAATTCTTCAATTCTTCAATTCTTCAATTCTTCAATTTTTCAATTTTTCAATTCTTCCACTCTTCCACCCTTCAATTCATAAATTCAAAAATCTAAATACCCAAGAAGTCAAAAATTCAAAAATCTTAAAATCCAGAAATCTAAGTCCCACAATTTATAAAATGAAAAATGAAGAAACCCAAATTTTCGACTAATATAATTAACTACTCATTGCTCGCGAGTGCCCGCCGTTACTCTATCCTTTACAAAACGCAACGAACTTAGAAACTCGCCAGATTCATCGCAGCAGAGCGAATTCGGCTCATTGTTCGTTTCTTTCTCGTGCAAAGTTCAACAACCGGGTAAAGACAGAGCAAACGAGTTTCACGTCGTCTGTTGCGAGCATGCTGGCTCGAAAAGAAGCAGCGGGTTTCTCTTTGACCCCACGCCACCGTCACTTCGCGCTTAATTAAGATCTCGCGAATCCCGATCGATAGTCGGCTATTTTAATCGTCGTGGAAATCATCGAACGGAAGTTAAGTCGCGCATTTACATATTCATCGTAAACCGTGGACGTCGTATCCACGCTCAAAGACAACTTTCCTCTTTGACACGATGCACGACTCACGATGTTGTGCCGAGCGTTTGCTTAGACACCAGGATTCAGCGATTTGTTCTCTTAGTTGGTATTCAGTACGTTTCTTGGTCATGGAAATGACTTTAGGTCACTCGATTGTCATTCTCAAACGTTGCGAATTGTCAACAGTTACTTCCAAGTTAGCGTTGAGGAAACAGACAATGCTGCGTTGAAAATATATTCTGAGATAACAGCTACTTTAGTCGAAAAGATAAATTGCAGTGTGTTAAATTAATTTGGATGTACATAGTGTTCGTTGTTCATTTAGGGTAAACTCACGAAAAGAAGAACACCGAAAAATTACCCAGTTCAAACAAGTACTCTATAAAATAAATAATTGAAGTACATTAAATTGCACAATGAAATTTCCCGTTCATTTAGGGTGACATCATATGAAGTATATTGTGTTGTAAATTAAAAGCTACCCTGTCCGACAGAAAATACGGTCAAAAATAAATTAAAGATTGGAAGTCCTTTATGAACCTTTTTATTCATTTATTGTTTGTCCATAGAGAACTGTAGCAACACGGATTTTTGCAGAATTAAAGGATTAATCAGTTTATATTTTGTGTACGTTCAAGCTTTCAGAATGAGTTATTTATGGTACAGACTTGCATGGATCAATAGAAAACTGAGCCAAATCTTTCTACATATTCAGTTCAGAAGATAATAGCCATATTTAGAGTGCATCAGCAATATTCGTGACTATATTTCATAGATGGCTATTCAGTTCTCGAGAGGCACAATAACATGAAGATGTGGATCGACGCTGCTATATTTAACGCTTTAACACACGATTCGAGATGTTTCTTCTGGAAATAAGGGTGAACTCTGGTGACCTCTTATGGTGGAACTTGGGATTTGTTTTAGGGATACAAATTCTCAGATATCACAACGGCAACAAATTCAAAATTGCAATAAATGTGATTCAGAAATATTTGATAAATATTTGCTGAAATATTCGATACACGTGCCTGTATTACGAACCATAATTTCTTACGAAATAAGAAATCAGTTTCCTGTCAAAAATGTAGTTGCCATATTTCCTGCTACCTTCACGACCCTAAAAGTTTCCAATCCGGAAATGAAATTTCGAGCGCAAGCCTTTCGATTTCAGCTCGACGTAGCGTCTTGAAGCGTTCGAAAATCCGACAGCAAATAACGAATGGAGCGATCCTCGACCCCTAAATTTGCCAGTGCGATTTGCCAAAGGGAGCAACCGGCGATAAGCTCGGCTTAAAATTCTGCCACGAACCAGATCGGAATCTGTTTGTCGACAGGATGAAGCTACGACTGTTGTGCGCGACTGTATGTAACGGCTGACACGATCTGTCCGCAGGATGAGTTGCGAGAAGCTCGTGATGAACGCGTAAACGACCGACAAGAGACGTCAGAACTTTTTGACTTATGGCAGAAGCCATGTTGCTTATCCAACTTTCGAAAGAGAGACTACTCTCCTGAATAAACATCCGACCACTCTCATTATTATAATAGAAGAGAGAATATTGTGTTAACGCGATCGAGCTAGAGTTTTTAGCAAGAAAAGTTGCAAGTTTAAAACTATCGGTTATACTTGCTTTCGATGACACGTGCGTATTTTACAGGTTTTTATTTCGACGTTTTTGTGTTCGCGAAATTTTCGAGAGGCAAGTTTTGGAATTTTGATTATTGTGAAATTTTGAAATTTAAATCGGGTCAGATGTTTAACATGTGTGGGAGTTTTCAGATTATTTTAAGTATTTTATTTAAGCATTTATGTACTTTGTTCTTGTACTTTGTTCAAGTATGATATTCAAGTATTTTGTTCAAGTATTTTGTTCAGGTATTTTGTTCAAGTATTATATTCAAGTATTTTGTTCAAGTATGATATTCAAGTATTTTGTTCAAGTGTTATATTCAAGTATTTTGTTCAAGTATTATATTCAAGTATTATATTCAAGTATTTTCAAGTGTTTTATTCAAGTAGATTCTTGAAATATTTTTAAGTATATTGTTCAAGTATATTCTTTAACTCCATTCAAAATTCAAAATTAAATTTCTTCAATCCTAAATTACTGAATTCCAGAACTCTAAATTAGGAAATACCTAAACCGTAAATTGAGGAATCTTCAAGCCCTAAATTATAGAATCCCAGAAAATGATGAGATAACATAATTTAAGCCCTAATTTTGATAAAGCCAAATTGCTTCATCGGAACCACCCCATATATAAATTCAGGTCGATCTAAGGTCAACCGTGTAAGAATAATGTTACATCCTATTATTATAACATGTATTGTTTACAAATTTGTAAATTTTCCTTATATCGTATATAAGAAAATCTCAGGTTGTTTTTACCGGAAGAAACCGATATCGCGACCTCGTTCGCTTGCACGAATCGACCCAGTAAATCCAAAGACCTAAAAAAAGTATTACCTCCTCCGTTTCGCTTTTAAGGCAACAAACCGTGTCGTTTCTCGTGGTAACTGCATTCCCAATGACCTTTCGAAACGTTCGACGAAGGTTCGATTGAATTTTAACAAGCATCCCCTGTTAATTGCACGTCGTCAAGAATAATGAACGAAACACAGGCTACGCGTTGATTTATGCCGCAGGACAGTCCATCATGGGTCGCATCATCAAAGCCGATGGCACATTTTATAAAGGTTAAATTGTTCGATCAACCGGAAGAACGGTATCACATTTTCGATTGAACTTTTACGTGGAACGTGTAATTATTTTATCGACGTATGACGAGAAAATTAATAGAAACTTCAGCAAACACGGTCTTCGTACGTCCGACATTTCATTTCTTTGTTTACTGATGCTTATTAAAATTCTGTATTTATTTCTTGCGAAGGAAAATTACAAATACAATTGCGATAAGTATTACACAACCTTACATAACCTATTTTCATAAAATGGTCGCTTTCAAATTAGGTTTCAGTTACAACTTCATTAACGGTTAATAAATTTTGATTATCAAAACATTACTTGAAATAATATTTTTTATCAACATGTTCGAAGCAAAATGTAATAAAACGTAATAGACTACGCATGCTCGCGCATTTGCGATGAGGTAAAATAACTCGTGTAATTCATACCTGATGTTATAGGTTACATGATTTATGTAGTTCACAGACGTTGATATATTACAAACGCGTTAACATCCGTAGTATAATAACAATGTATAAACATATGAAATGTAGGACGTTTCACTTAACTTTGACAAGTCTGACTCATAGTCCAAATGACAATTCTTATTCAAATTTTGAAGAACCTTCAATTTGAAGTTACCAAAAATAGAAGGAGTTAATGTAAATATAGTGGATATGTACTTCAAGGTTTCAACGTGTATTTCAAGGTCATTAATTATTGATCAATTTCTGCCAACAGCAAAAGTACCTATAAGAGGATTACATCTCTTCATCGAAAGTGTTCGAAATAAGTGAAACGTGTATACAAAAGTGAGTTCCAGCAGGTGTGAAGGTTACAAAAACGTCTTCTGTGCGACGCTCCCTACCCCGGAAAAAGTTTGTTTCACGAGAAGCATCGACTAATGTCAAAGTTCAAACTTGCGTTTTCGAATTGTCGTGACCCCATTATCCCTTTCTATCCCCGAATGGAAAACCCGTTCTACGAGGGATCTTTTCTTTCGTCGAGCAATTTCAGATAACGACGTCGCCCAGTCACCTCAGCCAAGCAAATGAAGTCTTACGCGAGAACGGCAAGATTATCGGAAGCAGCCGTCTGAATACCAAGCAAGAGTAACGAAATGAGAGTTAAAAAAAAAAAAAGAAGGAAATAAAATTGCGACTCTTTGAAAGAAGCATAGTAAAGGTTCTCCGCGAAATCGCACGACCATCTTCGAAAAGGTACGTCACCTTTGATCCGGCAACGTCGAAATATTCCTGGTTCGAGAAAACCGCGTAACCGAGGTCGATGCCTTTCGAGGCTATCGAACTTTCCTACCAGATAATCTAATGGATATTACGGTAACCACGGACTTTAAATTAAAAAGTTATTACGGTATAACAGAAAGGAGATGCGTACGAACAAAGTTTATTACGCGAACGGTGCCTTTATTATAATATAATGGATTTTTGATGGCGGAGTTATGGATATGAGCTATCACGGTGATGGTTTAATATGGTAATTCGGGAGCAGAAACAACGAGAGATTTCGAAAACGAGAGTTCGCGCGAGTTCGAGATGCGAAGGGCAGATCAAGGGCCCGGAGAGAAAGTCGGACGAGTGGGGAATTGGGAACTTGAACATTTGAGATTGGGGAATTTGGAGATTTATGGAGGTAGGGGATTTTAGATGTTGGAGATTTGGGGTTTGTGAGATTGCAGATTTGAGAAGTTGAGGGTTTAGGAATTTAGGGATTTTTTTCATTTGGGAATTTGAGAATTTGGGGTTTTGAGAGTACAGAGATCTGTGAATTTAGGAATTTGAGAAGTTGAAAATTTGAGAATTTGAAGATTTGAGAATTTGGGAATTCAGAAATTAAGACATTCTTATATATCCAATAATAGGATCATGTACCCCACTATTCAATATTCAGATATATAGACTTTTAGCAATATAATAATTACAAATGTCGGTTTTGATATGCGAATATCTTCAAACGCCAAAACTTAACCCACCAATTATAATTAAGTTCATGATTCCCACACAAAAAGATCCCATCAGATAAAAGCGATCAGTCAAAAATTGAAAAAAAATCGAACCTAATAATTATCAAAATAAACGTGACCTGAATCCATGTTGAGTTCAATTCACTTTACGAGTACTGTTAAAAAGTTCTCGCATGATACAACAAATATAATTACTATAGTTGAAACAAATGTATGCTTCATTCCTAGAATCTTCACTCGGAGCACAAATAAACAGAATCCTCTTTCTGAAGCTCAAGCTGCAGAAACAAAGCTAATGAACCTAATAGCCCTTATAATAAATCATGAATAATAATTGTTCACTTCGTGTATTGGTTGAAATAACGCGTTTCCATTCTCGTAGCCATCGCTTAAAATACACTTTCGTATCAACTCCAACTGCGTACACACTCAGTCCCGACTTTTCTGAGCGAACGTCCATAATACTCAAAGGGTTGAGCACGATTCCCGTACGGGATAAAAGAAGGGTGTTCAGGGTACTCACTGTCTTTCACGCAGAAAGCGCCGATAATCCAGAGTGGGAAGAGTGGCACGATGAACACGTTCCAGTGTCTTGCATTCGCGTTGCACCGTAGACTCCTCCCGACGTGCAGCCGAAGGTAAATCATGATCGTTCCACGTGAACTCTCCGCGGCTCGATCATAGCAACCGATAATCAAGCATCGTGATCATCATCCACCAAATTGCACAAAGATTCCGTTTATATCTCTTCCGTCTCACAACTCTCGCGTATCCTCCAGCGTGTCTCTCGTGCACATTTCCCGCATTTTCCTAAACAACGATTAGGCCTAAACAACGCGCACTCACTGTTCGCACTCACCGATCAACTCGCGGCGATCACTCTACCCGTGACATCACTCGCACAGTTTAACGCGACTGTCAAACTTTCGTAAATCGTTAGGGGTAGAAAACGGTTAGCGACGTAATGCGCGCCACTCGCACACAGCGAGATTTCGCTCGCTCGCACTCAATCAGAACCGGCCCGGAGCACACCGCTGCGTGCTGCTATCGCGACCGAGGCTGGTGTCGCCACTGTCGCTTCCAATGCCACCACTACCGATACTACCCCTTCCGAATAAACCACCCCACCGCTACGACAACCCCCTCTACTAGCTTTACCCCCACTCAGACGATACCGCAGCTGCACGAGCGGAATCGCGAGATCTACGCAAAAATTCCGTACCTTATTAACCCTTTCACTGGGAATACTATCGATACTTCGATCTTGACACTATTTTCATAAGAGGGTGCTACATTTGGAAGGTTGAACCTTTCATGATTTTCACTCTGGATATATTGTCACTCACTAGAGATATATTGTCAAGTTTGATATTCTGAATTATGTTTAGACGTATATCTATCAATGTATAAGACTTGATAAACGGGGACTTGGTACTATTTTATATCTTTCAAGAGGATAAATTTGGAACTTATTCGATGATGCACCTAGATATATTGTCAAGGTGGACACAGTGCAAGTTATGCTTGCGTGTATGTATATGTCCTTTGCATCTATCAGTGTATAAGAATTGATAGATGGAAGACCTGTTTCATACCTGTTGTATGTGGTAAATTTGAAAATTAGGGAACCTCCTGTGATCTCGATTTTGGACCCAGGATATGTCAACGTAAACATTCTGAACAATTTATGTTTGGATATATATATGTGCATCTATGTGAAAGAATTGATATACCAGACTAGGTACTATTTTATACCCCTCAAGAAATAGACAAGAGGGTAAAGGAACATAAGGAACCTCCTATGACTCCGTACTTTGAGATATGTTGTCAAGGTAAACATTCTGAAGAATTTATGTGTAGAAGTATAATACTCACCCTCGTAGATCTATCAATGTTCGAGGGAGGATCGGTAGTTGGAGAGACTGATACTGTTTTATGTCCCTCGAGTTGGACGGAGTATGTGGTAGACTTAGGGGACCTCTGATGATCTTGACTCAAATATAATTGTCAAGATAAGATATTCCGAATAATTTATCTTTCGTCGTATACACCCTCGTACATCTATCAACAGGAAGGGTTGAGGAAGTTGATACAATTTTGTTTCCTAGTAAATTGACGCAGTTTGTTTCATATATCACGAGAGATTCGGATGTTTGGAGAACGTCCAAACATTCTTAATGTTCAAATTATATTGTCAAGGTAAGATATTCTGAATAATTTATCTTTGACGCCATGGTATACCTATCAATATACAAAGAGTAGATACGAAGGTTTGATTTTAAGAACTTAGAGAACGTTCAATGACCTTGATTCTTGACCTTGAAATATATTGTCAAAGTAAAATATTTAGGAAACGTCCAATGATTCTTGACCTTCAAACATGTTATCAAGGTAAGACATACAACGTCCAAAGATCCTCATTCTTCACCTTGAAACATGTTATCCAGGTAAGACATAGAACAATGCTGATGTTTGACCTTGAACTATATACTCAAAGTAACACATTTAGAGACCGTCCAATAATCCTGGTACTTGACCTTGAAATATGTCATCAAGACATTTTGAATAATTTATCTCTGCACGTGTATTGCCACCGATACCAAGGGGAGGTTTGGTAGATAAGAAGTCTGTTCGGTATCTTTCAAATATGGAGCTCATGGGACCTTAAGGGACCTCTGATGATCCTGATTCCTTACCTTGAAATGTTTTGCCAAGACATTCTGAATTATTTATCTTTGGACGTCGTATACCCGTTAACATGTAGGGGAGGATTGATAGATAAGGAGGCTTGATAATATTTTTATCTCTCGAGTAATAGACAGGAGAATGTGATATGAAATATTCTCCAGTGATTTTCTTGTCCTTGAGATATATTGCCGACATTAGTACAAAACTTTTTGTACTAACCATTAGTACAACAAGGGAGAATTGATAAACAGAGAGCCTGGGTACTGTTTTTGTTTTCAAAGAGAGACTTGTAAGAAACCTTCGATGACCTTGAGTCTTGACCTTGAAGTACAGAGACATAAACACTGAACAACTTTTGTTTGTATATGTACTAGGGCTCAGCCATAGTTTTCGAGGCAGTCGTAAAAATACGTTGGATTGGTGCAAGTATCAGTGTCAGATTTATGCATTTGAGATATTGGTTCAGTCGAGTGCATCGTAGACTCTTTGTGTCAGAATCAATATTTCCGACGTTTCTCACATTCCTAAGTTTCTTAAACCACGCTCTCATACTTCCAGATTCATTAACGTTTAAATAGGCGCTCTTACATTTAAATTGAAACTGAACTACAAAAATAATTAAACAATACGTATATTAGCTTACAAAATGACTTTCCTCGATAAAGGTTAAATTTGATAAAAATATCATAACAATCTGAAATAAGAAATTCATTCTGACGGGTTCTCAAAGAGACACAAGTTCCATTAATATTAGATTTATTCTTTTAATTACAATTCGATGTCAATGAACATACAAATACGATTTTGTCCTGACCTTTATCTCACGGTCATCTCAGATCATTATCTCAATGATCTTCTTCAACAGACCCACCAAATTAAAAAGACGTATTTATATTTTAATGACAAGTGATTGAACATAAATTTGCACCTTCAGTTTGAAGTCAATGAACATACAAATATGATTTTCTCCTGTCTTTCATCTGACGAAAGGTCGTACGACGTCGTGGTGCTACGTCGATCGAAAAGAGGCTTCTTCGTGTACGCGCCCGCGCACATACTCTACCTCGCATGCGTATTGAACGCACCGTTCTTTTCTCTCTCCCTCGAACTATTTCGCCGTTTGGGGTCGTGTTCGTCGCACCCGCTGGTCCAACACTCGCGGGATATCGGCGTCCCAAGACTCCCGTGGGTAGCCGGGAAAAAGAAGCCGACCAGTGAACGAGAAGGGGAATTTATGTTAATTTCGAGCATTGCACCGCGGCACTGTTTGAATGTAAGGAGGCGCGACGCCGGTTGATTATAGAGAGAATTGAGCGGAACTATGGTCCTCCGGCTATATACTGATGCGATGTACGCTTCTTTTCAACGAGTGAACTTGAAAATTTTTCCATGTATAAATTTTTGTATTTATGAATTTATAAATTATTTCTCTTTTTGATCTTTCAATCCATTATATTACCTAGATTTCAAACCCAAAATTAATATGTTTCCATATTGGAATATTCTTATATCCAAAAGTTTATATTACCCAAAATTCCCTATATGTCATAATATCAATGTCCCAAAATTCCTATATCCCAAAGTCCCTATATCCTGAAATCCCTATATCCCAAAATTCCTATACCTTAAAACTTATATTACCCAAAATTCCCTATATCCCATAACGTCCCAAAATTCCTACATCCCAAAATCCATATATTCCAAAATATACCAATCATTCCAAAATATACAAATTCTCATACATAAATCCCCATTCAACGAACAAACGTGCTCTTCGAACTACGGTAGCTTGATTTTGTCAAGAGAAGGCAGATTTGCCCTCGACTGTACTCTGTTCTTCTTCCGTTTTTAATCTTGCTCGTTTTCGTTGACCTCCGATTCTCTTTGCGTCAATCGTGCTTTTCTTTTTTATTCTCGTTCTCTTGGTCGTTTGTGTTACGGAAGCTCCCGGGTTGCTTAACGAGACGACGGCTACAGGTAGCCGAGCGAGGTGGCGGTTCCTACGGGATACATGGATATATTCTAGCGAAATGAATTGCTGCAGGCTGCGGACGTTGGCAGATACAAACTATGAAGACTCGTGAACTTCTTGCCGGTGATAATTCATTGTTTGCGAAATTAAGATGCGTTTAATGGAGGCGACGTATTAAGCGCGCGATAACTGCTACGAGATGTGGCGAATATTTTTTTGCGCAAATTTTTTGTGGTATTGGTCAACAACAAGTTAAAGTTCGTTTATTGATATTTGATAAACTAGAAGGTATCGTTTTTCTTTGTCGATCATAAATTGATAACTGTATGTGTTATAGGCAATTATTAATAAATAATAAATAAATCAGTAAATAAATAAATACATTAAGAGAATTAATTATAGAAGTCATTGACATTTAAATACTAAATAATTACTAAATATTAAAATTACTAAATAATTTACGAAATATCTGACCCCTTATCACCCAAATAGAGCAACATTCAGTGATTCAAGGGTTAAAAGAAGCTAATACGATAAGATCTTTAAGACAAATAGTCCTATAACAGGGGAAACAGATGTATATTCCATAACCTGTATAAATACACCATCAAATTCAATAATGTTAGAATAATGTCCTTACTGAGGGGTTGATAATAGCGGACTAATCGTATGAATCGCTTCTTTCGTTTCAGTTTGTCGTTTCTTTGATCAGTATCTCCTACTCGACGTTGACCGTCTTTCCTTTCGCTCTGCTTATCTCAGGGGTTGTTCCTCCTTTTGTGGAACTAAGTTCATTTCTATGCGAATTAGATGCAAGGAGTACGCATCTATGTTGGAATGCGAATGGAGAACAGATGAGATGCAATTGAAATTGCTTTTTTATTAGGAGACATTTTTTTTGCGAGTCAAGGATTCCTGTTATCATTTGACGAATATTAACATTTTTTAATTATTTGAATTTGATCATTTATAAATTTACAAATTCTGAATTTCTTAAATTTTCACATTTTAAAATTGTCAAATTGTCAAATTGTCAAATTGTCAAATTGTCAAATTTTCATATTTTCAAATACCTATATTCCCAATCTCCTATATCCCCAAATTCCTGCATTTCCAAATTTCTATATCCCCAAATTCCTATATTTTCAAATCCCTACACCCCCAAAATTCTATATCCCAAAATTCTTATATCCCCAAATTGTACTATCCCCACATTCTTACATCCCTAAATTCCCATACCACCAAAACTCTATATCCTCGAATCCCTATATTTTAATCCTTATAACTCCAAATTCCCACACTTATAAAACACCATATCTCCAAATTCCTGCATCCCCAAAATTTCGTCCTCCCTATACATCGAAATCCTCAAATCCCTAAATTCCCGCATACTCAAATTCCCATCTCTCCACCCGCAGAAATCGCTAAATTCCAAATTTTCCTCGCGTCCTCACTCCACAGTTCCGTCGCTTTAAAAAGGAATTTACTTCGTCGTCCCTGAACTTCTTTCCGATTCTCTCGCACCCTCTTCGCCGCGATAATCGTATTTTCGCTACGTTCTTCCTTCGTCCGTTCGTGTCTCCTCCTTTTTCACCTCTCCCGTTCCATATTTTCTTTTTTCTTCCTATAAATTAGTTTGCTTAATCCATTCGCTTTCGCCTCGCACCGTTTCCCCTGGCACCGCCGCTTTCGCCTCGCAACCAACTTTCCTCGTGGAAAACTTCTCTGTCTCTTTTTCTTTTCTATCGGTGGTGAAGCTTATCGCCGATGAAAATAGAGAAGCGTATCCATGGATGGGCGGGAGGAACGTGTATCGATAAAGGAACGGGTGAAAAACGATAGAGCAGGGGCGGTGGGTGAGGGGTGAAAAAATACGGAGCGAAATTATCGATACAGTGGAAATAGGATTTGACGAGTTTCCATTCGTCGGGGTTAAAGAGCCGCAAACAAACGTGCTTAATTATGAAAAGCACTGACGGGGGAAAATTTCACTTCCCTAGGGAAAATTCGACGACCGGTCGTCATCGCGTTTTCACGCAATTCTGAGGGAATTTGAAGATTGAACAATTTTATGACATGGAGAATTTTGGGATCTAGGAATGTGGACATTTTTAGATTATTGGCTGGAAGATTTGGGAATCTAGGGACTTTTATTGAGAAGTTTGTGAATTCAGAGATTTTTAGGGTTTTAGGGATATTTTATCGAGAAGCTTTGGGTAGAAGGTTTCAGGGATTCTTGGACTTGAGAATATAGGGATTTTGGTACTTTGTATTTGGGAATTTTGGGGTCTATTATTTTCGGGATTTTGGGATTTCAAGATCTTGCAATTTTGCAATGCAGAAATTTGAGAATTTGTGAATTCCTGAATCTGTGAATTCGTGAATTTGAGAACTTGAGAAAATAAGAAATCGAAAAATTTGAAAAAATGATAATTTCGAAATATAATAACTTACGAAATTACTAACCATAAAATTTGAAAATATAAATATTCATTAATGTAAGAACCCTGAGAAATTGGAGTAACCTAAAAATCGAGAATTTCAAAGGAACGAAAGTACAAGAATTAAATAACCTTCAAGTTCCACTAGATGTAGTTATCTAAAGGAAACGAACGTTGCAGGAGATTGTACTCGTTTCGGATCATCTTCGTTTTTCACCGTTAGCCTCGTTCTCTCGTTTCGTTTTTGCTTCACGGTTCACGGGTTTATGCTTTAGTTCGAGCTTCGCGGTCACCGTCGTGCTCCTTTTTCCTTATCCTCCTTTGACCGTCGTTCTATCATTTTTTATGGGGAAACCGTACGCTCCCGTCAGCTTTGTTTTCTCTTTTTCATCGTATACTTCTCTGTTTTCCCTCGTACACGCGGCAGAAATTCTTTGAAATAATACGTCGATGCGGAACCCGGAAAACGTTTCGCTAGCCGAAACGCGAGGAATCGAAGCTTCTAACACCATTCTTATCCTTAAGCAACATTTTTGTTTCTGGTCACGTTTCGAAATGCTGAACCCCGTGGTTACCGGCGATGATGTATATACGTCGACATGCTTGAAAGTCGACCGCTAATGGCGCCAGATTGAATTAACGCCGAGCCATGATAGCGTTGAAATTTCCTTTGGGAACGTTCGAATAAATAATTTAACGATCGATTTCGCTATATTACTGATGCATACTTCAAATACCAGTTTGTTTACAATTAAATTAGATAGAAATACTGTACAATTTACTATACGTAATCATAACCTGTATGTTCATAAAAGTCTAAAGTCTTGGAATCACTGAAAACTTTTGTTGTAAGATATTTTTCTTGAAAGTCAAAACTGTTGACCTTGTAATTCAGAGTCATTAAGTGAGCAGTTCCCCGCAATAAATAACGGATCCCATAAGAACCCCATAGAAATTTGATAAACTGGAAGGATAACAGAGGTTCTAAGCTTAGCGAGGATAAAGAAAGAAATCGGAAAGAAATCGACATAGAATAACGGTCTTCCAGGTGGAAATAAAAAGGAGCCGACGATAAATCATCGCAAGAGACAAACGAATTTAGCGAGGAGAGAATTTACCCGGTTTCTGATTCCAATTATCACCGTTTCTTGCAACGGGTTACTCTCATTTGTTAACAGTCAGCGTTTCTGGCTAGAGAAAGAGAGAGATTAATTTTATTTATCCTCACGGTGTTGCCGGGGGACCACTATTAATCCCGTTGACGTTTGAAATAATAGTGAAATGTAAATGCCGAGAATACCGGAAATGAAGCGAACCCTTTTGCGTCCACCGTTCGCTTTTTCCGTCAACTCCAGCCTTTTTGCATGCATGAGTTACGATGTAAGTTTCACGCGGCGAGCACGTTAGCGAAATGGACGCGGCAGAAAAGAGAGGCGACACTCAACGCCGGCTGACAAATGTTTATAGAGTAGCCTCGACCTGCTGAATTAAAGTGAATTTTATTCGCACGCGTGAAACTTTCGCAATTTACTATACTTCGGCATTCATCATCGATCCGTTCAACGATGAAACATCCATTATATCCACGAGTTCTTTCAACTATTTTATTCTACTATTTAAGGGTCAACTTAGAGGGATAACACATTTGTGCTCATATGACAAGACACATGATTTTGTACCTACATGAGAAGGTACACTATTTTCTTGCTGTATGAGAAGGTGACCTTGTCCCTATATGAGAAGTACATGATTTTATCCACATATGAGATGATACAGGATTTTGTCCCCATATGAAGAGATACATGATTTTGTCCCCATATGAAGAGATACATGATCTTGTCCCTGAATGAAGAGATACATGATTTTGTCCCTATATGAAGAGATGCATGATTTTGTCCACATATGAGAAGATACATGATCTTGTCCCCATATGAAGAGACACATGATTTTGTCCACATATGAGGAGATACATGATCTTGTCCCTATATGAAGAGACACCTGATTTTGTCCACATATGAGAAGTCACATGATCTGATCCCCATATGAGAAGCTACATGATCCTACCTCTACATGAGAAGGTATGATCCATTACTCTAATTACTAAAATGTTATACACATGCAGAAGAGCCAATCCACAGCAGCAATCAACCACAGTTCGATGCAACGAATACGAATACATGAAATGTTCGATCCACCGAAGAACTTCGAAGTTACTGTATGTTCTTATTTCTCTCGCAACATATTTCATCGACCAGAGAACTCGATCAAATTTCTATCCACCGAGACGTGCAGGATAAAACAGCGAACATGAAGGATGGATAAAAAGGGACTCGAGCAAGCGATCACATCAAAATTGTAGGGGAATCTTACTTCTCCTTTTTTTTATCTTTCGGAGTATCTTTCAGTTTGTGTCGACGCTCGATACGAGCATGCACGAATTCAGAATTCACGTGAATTTCTTCCTGGTCGATGGACACTGTCTAGCTGTTTTCCTTTGGTCAGAGAACTTTTCTTCCGGTTCGATTGCAGAATTTATAAAGAAGGTAGTGAAGGAACTTGAAGAGGGTGAAAACACGCGTTGAAAATTATAGAAAAAATATGCAACGGTCAACTTTTATTTTCTTCGAGATTATGGTTGTTTCGTGTTAATTTCGAACGATCTTAAATGACCATCTTCGAAAATTTCTGTCCACCAAAGTTGGAACGTTGCTGCAACGAGACCCCTAAAATGTAATGTTTTATTTGTGCAAATTTTTAGGAAGTTTGAAAGGGAGGAAAAAAGAATAGTAATAAGAGAGTTCGTAAGAAAACGTTAAGGGGGGAATGGGAGCAATTGGCGTGCATTCAAGGTGTCGGTAATTGGTGCCACGAATCGCGATGCAAATGCGGTCGTAGTCAAAATTAAAGCAAATCCTTTTTCCGGTATACTCGGAAACGAACGCAATCAAGTGAATTCCTGAAGTTCCGTCCGAAATAAACAGCCCCGGAGCTGGAACGTAACGCGATTCCCTTTAAGCGTTTCACGGGTTTTGCGAAAGGTGTTTCCGTTCAAAATTCGTGACAACAAAGGCCCATCGAGTAAATTTCCATGCTTCTAACAAGCATCATTCACTCGGCAAATGTTACGTCGTGTTCTATGGAATGCTTCTGAAATGTGTCGTCTAACTTTTGAGAGCATATTCTACCGATTATAACCGTGAGAAAATTACGTATAAACGTATCCGACTTCACAACGTTTCGCGTCTAAAGTGTACTTCCTATACTTTTCCATCATGGAAACCGTACGAAAACCAGCTTCGAAAGAACTAATATCGCATTCTGCTTTTGTGTCATTTTGGATGGTTGTGTAATTATCTTTTGTTGAGTATTCGTGCTAATTGATGGATCAAGAAACGGTAGGATAACGGTGCGAAATCGGAGATGACATACAACACGTGGCGATATAATGCATGGTAATTTAGGAATTTTCAAGTTCTCAAACGAAAATTATAAAATTTCATAAATTTTCGTGATATAACACGTGGTTCTATAACGAGTTGAGATGTGATACGTGATGGTACAGCATGCGGCAATATAACACGTGGCGATATAACGCGTGGTGATATAACACGTGGATAAGTAACAAGTGGTTATATAAGACATTGCTATTTAACGTCCGGCAATATAACCCGTGGTTATGTGCCACATGAAGATATATACGATAACAATATAACACGAGGTAATTTAACGAGTGGCGATATAATTCGGGAATATTTTGACGAAAAATATAACGAAGAGAATTTCCAGGAAATTGTGGCAGACGAAGAAAGAAAATTACTAACCATTGAGAAAATTGAACGGCACCAGTAGCGCGTGTAGTTGACCAGCTCATTACCCCCCTAAACATGACAGATCACCGCGAACTGGGTAATTACCTGCGGCTTATGAATCATCGTGTTAATCAGCGGGGCAGCATTGAAATCGTCGGCGAGGCAATCCCGGTTAAAGAACGATTCGGAAAGGTCAGAAGAAAAGCATCGCGTTGTCGACGGTTGACTGGTGATAATTAATTTAGCAAAATAGTTTCACTGACGAGGCACTAATTCTAACGGCGATATCTGCTCGCGAAACTCGCGTAACACGCTCCCATGAATTATCGTACTATAAATCTTGCTGGTATGTTGTTACTAGGAAAAGTACTTAATCTTCTCGGTGAAGTTTTGCGAAAGGTGGGTGAACAGAGGAGAGCGAGGCGGAAAAAAGGAAACCGGGGAAAAAGAATTATCAGAAACGGTCGTGCGATTGATACGGTAAAAGGAAATCGTGCCACGACGAGGATTCGTAACCTGCGAAGAAAAAGGTGCATTCTTCCAGTGAAAAATGGCACAACCTTCGTGTCAGAACTAACGATAAATCTGCAGAAATATTACGTAAACGTTCGGTCATGTAGGGGTCGATGCTAACAACTTTTACCATACTAATCTGACTGTCATTTCATAATTATCAATTTACGAATCTTTCTATAATAATAGGAAATAATAACGTCTTACGTAAAGGACAATTAATAAGAAATAATAAGGTCTTACGTAAGTAATAATTAACAAGAAATAATAACGTCTTACGTAAGTAATAGTTAATAAGAAATAATGACGACTTACACAAATAATAATTAATAAGTAATAATAATGTGTATAATGATAATTCATATAAATAATATATAGAAAAATGAACCATTAAAATTAATATAATTTCGTTCCAGTTGTTCAATGGAAAATACGCGAGAGGGAATTTAATATAAATTTTGAAGGCAACATAATTCCTGAAGTAGCGCTCGATCAAGATTTTCCGTGAGTCAAGGCAATATTCGAGAAACCCTTAAACACTCGACTACTCGTTTAAAAGTTTTCCGTGAACCGTATTTTCCCGCTACTAGTTAAAACATAACGAAGAATGGAGGATAACGTACTCGTTTCGCGGAAAAATGACCGCGAGCGCGTTGCGAACACTCGATTCTATGCATTTTTGACGTCTCATGAATTACATATTACATATAGGATGAAACACGGTTCCACAATGAATATTTATGCAATTAAAACGGTTGTTTATCAGGGTCGGCGTAAATAATAAAGATTAGCTCGTTCCTCGTGTGCGCGTGATGGGATTCTGCATAATTTAGAGGGCGTAAATAGCTAGGCTTTCGCTGGTACACGGAAAGTGCACCGGAATTATTCCGAAAATGTTGCTTGTTCGTCCAGAAGGAATATTAAATAGTCTCACGTGCACCGAAGACCGTTTACATTCTTGTTCTCTGGTGATTTTGCGGTTAGACTGATATGTAACCTTTTACAGTCGGTACTTCAAGTATTAGAAATTATTCTGTTCACAAATTTATACGAATATAAGAATATAAGAATGTATGAATCTAGGGATACAGGGTTCACGAATGGAAAAATTAGAGGTGATAGGGAAATATGGAGTTAGACAAATTTAGAAGTATAAAGGACGGAGAATGTAGGAATTTGACGATGTAGAGATTTGGAATACAAAAAATAATGTACATATGTAAGAATTAGCTCATATAAGGATTTGGGGATACAACAATTTTTGAATATAAAAATCTAAAATATTTTATTTAAAAAATAAAATTATATTCATAGAGACTTGAAGATGTGGAAAATTAAATATATAAAAATCTAGAGCTACCAGAATTTGAATATACATCTCCCTATATGGACATATACCAAAATCTAAAAATCATCCCCTGTTGCAGACCCATGCATAAATATACTTTCGTTTTCAACAGAAGAATTAAAAATAATGTACAATAATGGACCTGTAAATGTACTCTCCGATCCATGGAACATGTATTTTCGCTTCAAGCGATTTACTGCGTACGTCATGCGATAAACGCGCAGTGGAAAATCTAATCACAGTTATGAACAATTTTTTCATATAGAGAACAAGATAAAAGCATATCCTCGAAACCATGCAACTTGTATCGGAAAAATTCCCTCTTTTTTCGGGATTCGATATTTTTTGCAGCAATCTATTTTTAAATTGTTTCGGGACCATCAGTGATTATACTTTTTGCTTTAAAATATTATTTACGCGGGTTTTAAAATTTTGGAAATTGAGAAATTCGGTGAACTTGATGAACTTGATGAACTTGATGAACTTGGTGAACTTGATGTACTTGACAAACTTGATGGACTTAATGAAATTGATGAAACTGGTGAAATTGATAAATTTGATGAACTTGATGAACTTAATGTATTTCATGAAATTGGTGCAATTGATGAACTTGATGAAGTTGATGAACTTCAAGAAATTGGTGAACTTGATCAACTTAATGTACTTGATGAAACTGCAAACTTAAAAAATCCCAAAATTGAAAACTTTAAAAATCCCAAAATTGCAAACTTCAAAAATCCAAAAATTGCAAGATTACAAAATTTGAAAATCGCAAAATTCCCACCTGCCAACATCACAAATTTCCAAAATCCCAAACAAAATTCCATCGCAAACTTACATTAAATAATCCTCGAACACATTTACCGTAAGAAGTAAAATTTATTCAACAGTATCTTACGTTCGAAATTTCTGTTCGAAAAGTAATGTTTCCGTAAAGACGAAACTTTCCTCGCAGTCCATGAATCGCTACGAGATTCAATAAGCAATCTCGCCGGAGAAAAAAAAAAGCTTAGAAAAAGGGAGGTGAAGACAGGGTTGAACAGCCCCTCTCGATAATTAGATGTTGCGCTCTCGACGTCGTCACGATAATTAGCGTGAATTGTTTTTCTCCCGGCGGCAATTATCGAAGTTCTCCTGTCGTTTCTTCTTCGTGAACGGCCTCGAAGAGAAACGAAGCGGAGAGGAAAACCGTGTATGACACGAACGAAGATAATCGTAGCTGGTTCGGGACGCTCGGGAAACTTTCTTACGTTTTGTGCAAGTAATTACACTTTTACGTTGTCGGTAAACTGGCCTGGCTTTGACGAACTTGCAAGCTGCTCGCCCATTTTTACCTCATCATTTTCTCCGTCCACTTTCGCCAACTTGCGAAGTTGAAAATCATTTGGCCGAGCTCTTCTGCGCCCTCTGCTTACACTTCTCCGTAATTAATTTTGTACTTTTCAGTATTTGTCAACGTGACACGACCGGTCGGTAAATATTTGACTAAGAAAATCACCAGTTCCTTTCAGTTTGAAATGGAAATGGAAATATTTGTTTACTACGTGATTGTTCATTTCATTTATTATTTTCGACATGTTTAAAAACATCGACGTTCATTTTTGTTTTATTCAACTTTTACATCTTTTTGAACAGAGTTTCGATAAGTTTATTAATATTGTCATAATTAATAGTGGTATTGAAGTTCATTAATGTTGTAATGTACAATAATATTGACGTTTATTAATATTGTCACAATTAACAACAATATTGTTACAATTAATAATAATGAAGTGTATTAATATTGTCGCAATCAATAATAATATTGTCAACAGCGTTTATACACAACAAGTGAATTTAATAGGACTCTCTCTGTACCAATAATTTATTTATTTGATGAGTTTTGGTAAAAGATACACGTAACGTTTGAATGAGGTGGAAGTAGTTAATTTCTTAGAAAGAAAAGAATTAGGAGGAAAGAATACGATCAATAAAACCTTTGCTTTTTACTGTTGCAGCGCGTTAAGGTAGTTCTAAAGTCGTCGATGCTGTTATTTAAGTTTGAAAATTGCCTCTCTGCTTCTCCTTTCAGCCGTATCGCCGCGACTCGTGCATTTAATTCCCCGGGAAGTTTTTCGATTACAACGGTTCGCCGCCAATCGATGTAACACATTACGCTCGATAGAGAGGGGTAGAATGCTTTACACGCCGGCCACGAGTGTCCTGGAACGACGATAAAAGCCGGGAACGCTTTCTTTCCGGTCCCGGTGAAATAATATTGTTCCGGGCTTGTTTCCGTTAGCGTGATCGCAGCGAGTGTGCCCGATGTACCTACTTTCTTCGTGTAATCAGACATAACGTTCTGCTATGATTAAAAGGACACTGCGAAACTACGGAAAAATTCCACGCAGAAATTACAGGCTGAGAACACCAGCTGAATCGTCACGATATTTTAGTAATTATTCATTTCTTTTCGGATTTAGGGATTTAGGGGAAATTTGATGATTTCAGACTTGAGAGGTTGAGGATTTAAAAATTTCGGAATTTAGTGATTTGAGAATTTGAAGATTTGAGGTTTTGGAAATATGGAAATTTTGGAATATGAGAATCTAGGGATTTAGCATTTTAGAATTTGATCCACCATCCGTCATATCATCCCTCAATTATTATTCACTATAATAAAATTGAAATCATAACATGCTGAATACATCACCGTCTGAATATATCTCCGTATGTACTCATAATAAAGATGAACGAGGTGTACGGCTGCAGGTGTCAATACATTGTTTGTTTGATACTGTATCAAGGCTAAGTGCACGAACAAGAAGTAAACTTGGAAAGAAAATTCATTATTCAGCGTTCCAAAGTAGACTCGATTATTGATAGGAAGGGTAATGGAGTTTTCAAGTTTGTCATTAAGTGTACGAAGTACCTGGAGTGGAATGGTAACAAGCACCGGCGTAGAGCGTGAAATCTCAATGATCGAAAAGGTCGAAAAGCGTCGACAATATTAGGATTTTCAATTTAATGATGTGGGCGGAGGAAGACGGATAGATTCGTAAATCTGTTTGAAAAGTCGTAGTTGAAGGTTAAGTTTGAGCGTCTCGAGGTGCCGGAACTGGGTCACACGGTGAGACTCCGTATGATTAAAATATCAGAAATTCGACCTAATGCTTTCACAGGTGGCCTTTCGAAATTAAGATGCTCGGGAGTTCTAAACACCCGTCAGGGATTAATATTGCGCAATAATTATGAACTTTATAATAGGGTGCTCTAGATTGCACGGAATTTAACGTAAATTTCACAAATAAGAAAGTACGCGATTACAAATGTGAGTTGTGAGTTTCTATATTCGAATACCTTTCATTTCAAAATCTCCCCAATGGTATTTTTTAACATAGTAAAAACTACGGTTCAAGCGAGACAAATCTATCAAAACGTTCTGAAATGTTACGCGGGGTGCAGAAGCGACATAAAAATAACTGGTACGTAAGTGTTAAGTTGAAAAATAAAACCGGCGCAATTATCAAACGCTGATGAAAATTGGGTCAGTGTACTAACGCTTAATGGTCGTGAAAATATGGTGGAAACTCGTTGCATAAGAGTGCCAACGGCACCGTTCCATTCGCCATTTTCTTCGCAAAATTTCTATGCAAACGTAGAATGGTCGTCTAGCGTTATTAACCGTGGCACGGTACGAATCGGGCGAGAAGGAACGCGATTTGAAATACGAGCGCAGCTGGAAAAACGGCAGAAAGGCAGAAATGACCGGGCGAGACAAAACACGCCGAGAAAGAATTGTATAACGCGGAGAAAAAATGAGCTCGAGGAAAATACGGGAGAAAAATAAGAGAAATCCTGACGGGACGACGAGCAAACGCTGAAGAAAGCAGCGTGGAACGGTCAAGAAGAAAAAGTGCGATATTATGTGCGCAATTTTTTGCGTGATCCTATATGAAATATTAAGGGACATACGATGAATTATTATAAATTCACGGGTTATTATTTATTTACCTCCTTTTACACTGTTTAGAATTGTCTCAAAATACCTCAAATTATTCAACATTTCTTAGAATTATCTGAACTTAAGCTCATCTTAAAATCATCTATATTTATCTTGAAATCCTTGGAATTGTCTAAACTTATCTAAAGATGCTTAAAATTATCTAACACCTGGCAGAATTTATCTTAAAACTATCTAAAATTATCTAAAGATGCTTAAAATGATCTAAAACTTAGCACAATTTATCTTGAAATTATCTAAGATTATCTGAAATTTTCCAAAATTATGTAAAATTATTTTAAACAATCTAAAATCAGTTACAACAACCTAAATTATTTCTATTACTCTTACTAGTACGAAAACTAATAATTTTCCCTATTTTTAATAATAATAGAAATAATTTAGAAGTTCAGCTTAAACGAACTAGTCTTAACTAATTGTTAACACAATTGCATAAAATTTAATGAAATTATGGTAGTTCGTGATTAATGTCCTAAGTCTTCGTTCTGAAGACTGTGCTTCAATTCAGCAGCTCTGACTTTAATCTCTGTACGCTCCGTTAATTCTTCACTCTTAATTCTTATTCTGAGTTTTAACCTCTAAGAATCTGATGTTCTACTAACTTCCATTACTTGCAAGTCTCGTTTTATACTTTAATTCTCCGACTCAGACATTTGAAGCTTTGTAATTCACAGATTGTTAACCCTTTGCTCTGAACTTCTATTTCATATCTCATCTGTAAAATTCTGATCCTACATTCTGTGCACTGATAATTTTAAACTTTGTATGACGTGCTGAACACGAAGTTCTACTGTTTACTGCGATCCATGAATTCCATGTTAAATGTTGCGTGGAAAATAATGTACTGTGGAGCTTGAGCTCCATGAACGTCCTTGTAAATACTCCTTGAAAAATATAGAGAATTTTTCAAAAATTTCATTCTTCGAATCATTGAAATATTTAAGTACATTAAATTATCACTAACACTTAATTTTAGACTATACCATTTATACTGTCCCTAACCAACCCTTAAAGGGTGAATTTGTATAACTAAAACAAAACAGCTAAAATTAAATAAAAATAAAATAGCTAAAGGTAAATAATCAAGATAAGGAAGCTACAAAAAAGTAGTAAAAGGAAGCTAAAATAAATAACTAAAATAAAATTAAAATAAACATAAATTACAAATTCATAGTTGCACAATAAATTCGTAGAAATTTGAGAGTCAGTGGAAATAAATCGGACGGAGCGTCAAATAACACCGGAAGTAAGCGCAGATACAAGGATACGCGTTTGTACACGCAGAATGCTCTTTCGGGTAACGTTTCGTCGTTTATAGCACGAAATCACTGGCGCGCATGAATAAGGGATCAGCGGAAGCATTAATCCAGGTGCAATTAATCCTGGCTGCAGGCTGCGGGATCAAGGACAACTGAAATTCCCACTGAACATATATTGCATCGTTGGTAGCACGATGCTCTTCGAGATTAACGAGGCTTAACATTTTCGCGATCACTGTTCTGTAGTTTCGTTTGATCTTGGATTTTCTCGCGGAGAACACGCGGTTTACATTGTAACTGAAATGCAGGATCAAGCGGGCTAAATTCGTTATATAATCCTAACACAGCAGAAATATTCAACGGAGAATTAACGTTATATTGTTATTCGTTAAAGGGATCAAGGAAAATATCGGTTAATAAATATTGTCGGAAAAGGATTTTCATATTGTATTTATGTATGTATATTTACGAATGTAGGGGTTGGGGAGAACATGAGATGTATTTGGGAATAATTTATGGTTCGTTTGCTCTATACTTCAAGGGGTTAATGGAGATGAATGGTTATGATAGAACCCTTTGCAATTTTCATTTATATGGTGAATGAATACTTGTTGGATAACAATGTTTTAGATAGCTTGTTAGATTGTTATTAATTGTAGTAAAGTAAGGGCAATCGTCATTTATTGAATTATCACGAGTCGAACAAGTATTCGTTGAACTACCACGCGCTAAATCACTACGCGTCGAATTACCACGCGTGGTGTGCATCACGCAACGAATTACCACGCGCCGAGTTAACTACGCTCCGAACTACCACGCGTCGAATTAACTACGCTCCGAACTACCACGCGTCGAATTACCATGCGTCGAATTACCACGCGCCGAATTACCACGCATCGAATTACCACGTATCGAATTACCACGCGCCGAGTTAACTACGCCCCGAACTACCACACGTCGAATTACCACGTGTCGAATTACCACGCGTCAAATTACTACGTTCCGAATTACAACGCTTCGAATTACCACGCGCCGAATCACCACGGATCAAATTACTATGCCTTGCAGTTACCACGTATCGAATTACAACCCATGGTGAATATCACGCGCCGAATTACCACGCACCGCAATCACCATACACTGAGTTACCTACGTATTACATCACCAATCGTTGCGAATATTACTCGTCGACCCACACACATCGTAACAACTACAGACCGTAATTACCCCTCGTTGTAAATATCGCGTTCTGTAACGACCAACCATCAAATCACCACAAGTTGTAAATACCACATGTTGTATCTATTGATCGTCGAATTACCACGCTCCGTAATTACCACACGTTGTAATTGCAGCGTGTCGTAATTACCAGGAACCTTAATTAGCGCGCATCGTAATTATCCCGTGTCAAATCGCCACGGGTGGAAATCACCGTTTAAATATTATTTTTATAAATGGTAAATTGTCGCTGTTGGAGTACAAACGATTGTATCGAAACGTATTGTTGCATACACGTGTACGTGCACGTACACCGAAGTAGGTCAGGATGACAGGCAGTCGGAGGAGCGGCAACAACAAGCTAACAGTCGTATTGTTTCGTACTTATTCGCTGCCTTCACGGAAATACAGGAACATCGTTGAATCAGAATCCTAAACCAGTCGAAAGTTCTCTCGGTTCCAACGGTGGTATGTTATTGGCTTTCTGCCCAATTACAAACAATTCTACGATTTGCACGTGGCACCAAACGTTCACCAAATGGACCTTCGTTTGCAAAAGTTGCACGAAATGGTCGTCCGACATATACGCGTGTATTACTTCCCCAAAAATTGCTGATTCTTCTTTTTGTCTTCCTGTTGACTTTTTCGTTGTCAAAGGGAATATTGGAGAGTATCAATTTTTAGATGTATTACTTTTTTAACCGACTTTTTTTTTTATTGAAAATATCTATTGCAAAATGAAAAAGTTGACGGTGAATGTGATGTTTCTAATGCATGGCTGCGATCAAATAATTAATCTATTGGTAATATGTAATATTATACACATTATATGTAATATTACACTGATGCAATTTATACGTAAATAAAATAAAATTGTGAATAAAGATGTAGCTGCGTTGTTTTAAGTAAAACACCTTTAATAATTGTTTGTAAGAAATGACTTTGTTCCCGATCGATCAACAGTCGTTTGACGACTGTTACTGCATATAGAATGGTACATTATACAGTAAGAAACGGTTACTTACTACAGATGCTCGATAAATTCATCGAACTTCTCCCATTAATATTTATTGCCGCCTTCGACTCGTGTCTCGATTCACAAACTATCGTTTTCCCTATCGTTCTCAATGGATTCTTTTCCCCAGCGGTTTCCTTCAGTCTCGTCGCGCAAACAAAAATATGCATCGACGACTGGTAACACCCGCAAATAACCGAGTTCTTTCTTTACTTTTCTACCCGTAGATTTTGCGGTATCGAATGCTTCCTTTTAAACTCGTTCTTCGATGAAAGGTTTCGATGTCTTTCTCACTGTACACTCCTGCAGGCTTCCCTCGAATGATACGCTCGAAAACTTGACGCGTTTCAAATTAGAGAATGTCTACATTTTTTCATTTCTTAGTTTTTAAATTTGCAGACTTGTTTGCAATGTCTGTTATTTTCTACATTTTCAATTATTCAATTCTTCAATTCTTCAATTCTTCAATTCTTCAATTCTTCAATTTTTCAGTTTTTCAGTTTTTCAATTTTTCAATTCTTCAATTTTTTAATTTTTCAATTCTTCAATTTTTCAATTTTTCAAGTTTTCGCTTCCAAATTTTTCAAACATCCAAATTCCCGAATTTCGAAATCCTCAATTCTTCAAAAAAACATTGAGACTTTGAAATTTCATATATACCCACATATCGTTTCCTATATAACATTTTATTTTGCTGGGAAATAGCACTATTCATCTTCCCTCGCGTTATATCACCACTATCCTACCCCTGTACGTACACAACAATAAAAGTCTCCCAAATTATTTCACATATTCTCAGCAGAAATAAAGCTCTCAAAGAACCATTAACCCAGTAAAAATCGTCGATCAGTTAAAAAAAAGAAAAGGATCGCAATTTCAATGGAGCGTTCATTCAATTAAGTCGTTGAGCAAAGAAGCCAGTTTTCGTCGCGTTGAATTTATAGCGTGCAAGCCGGCCATAAGCCGTGGTAAATGATTGTAAGCACCCGTGTAAGAACATTGGCCGTAGCACGTGGTTTTTTCGTGGCGATAGCGTGAGCCGCGGCAATAATACGCGAGCGGCAAAAGAATGGTAAGCCGGTCTCTGGACGTTGTTTAACAATAGCGTAACAACGTGATCGGATCAAGAAGGCTGAACTTTTAAATCCTCCGTTGCTTTAGCCGACCGAAGAAGGTTCGAAATAGGTCGTGGCACAATATCGTTTCCACGTTTTCCTCCGGTATTGCTCGCTGTCACGGGAACAGGCCATGTAAGCATTCGTTTCGCCTCGTGTACTCGAATAAACTGCCGCGAGAAAGCTCCGATATACCGAGATATCCACGGCGTATGGCTGCTTTTTGAGGTCGAGCTTCGACAAGCTTGAACTTCTGGGATATCATTTGGGTCGAATCGTCGGTTCGGAACCGATAGAACAATATATACGATTTGTTCTGATCTACATGCACATCCAAGTTCGAGGTAAATGTTTCAAGGTTGGAAAGTACAGATTTATTTTATGTTACTTTTATTTGGAGTTTAACGTAATTGTAGCTATGGATATCTGTAATATAGTGTGTTATATTCTAAATCTCATTAACTTCTATTGTTTCACTATTTCACTGGGTTACTGAACTATTATAGTATTGTATTAACATACTGCAATACCAAGTTACCAAATTACTATGTTACCATACTACAACATTTATACTGTTATGTAGTATTACACTGTTATTCTACTATACTACTACGAATTTTTATATTTTTTGAACTTTTGGATATTATAGGATATTGAATATACTTGAACATTATCAGATATCTACTGAATTGCAATTTCAGGAAAAGGAGTAAGAATGGCACTGTGAATCTTCCAAGTTAATGACGGAAGAGTTAGAGCAAAAGAGAATATTAATCAAGCTATCATATCACCGACAGTATCTACATATCTAGTAGAAATAACGTACCCTTCCCCATTCTCGACCTCTTCTCATTATCATTTCGAATTTAGATTTCATCCACGTTTTCCTCATACAATTCGTGACTATTTTTGGAACGCAATCATCAGTCACATCCTATCTAATTTAATCTCCTGCCTGCTTGGGTATAATATCCCCAAGTATTTAAATCCCAAAATTCTCAAATTCTGAAATTTCCAAAATCGGAATGTTGTCTCCACCCTCACGTCAACGTTCCAACAACACCTCCAACTTCTTCCAATCACCTTCATCAAATTCTCAGATCCCAAAATTTCGACATGTGTAACATCTCTCCCTGATCACCACCGTCCCCTCAAAATACCAACAACACCTCCAGCTCGTTCCAATCACCTCGACCAAATTCTCAAATCAAATAAAATTCGATTAACCCCGATTAATTTCCGCGGTCGATCCGGATGAAAGAAACGGCGATCGTCGACGCAACAAGCTTATCCGTCGCTCTCGACATGTATCGCAGCGTTCTCCCCTTGATCCCGGAATTTTTCACACGGTTGCCCGTGTCGCGCTTTATCGCGTCTGATTAAACACGAACGGCGGTTCTTATCGGCGAAACGAATTCAGCCCGGGGCTTTGACGCTCGGATCAAAGCGTTCCTCGTTTTCATCTTCGGATCTCGTTTTCGCGCACGGAGATTCGTCGAGGATCGGCAGCGTGATCTCGGGTTCCTCGAGCGCCCAGCGTCGCGACGCCTCGACCGGCTGGAGCGAGCAGCCGAGCGTGATAACGCGGACTTCCGTGCCGGTGGCGCGAATGCACGCGCCTCTCCCTCGGGATTTCCGAGGTCGCGAGCGTATATATTCGTCCTTTTGTTCGTGGGGCCCGCGTCTGCCTCTCGATCCGAATATTTGCAGCTCGACTTGTCTGATAACGGTGGCCATCGATTTCGCATTTGCTGCAACCCCTCCGACCGACACACCGGCTTCGTTGCGCAATTTTGAACACTTCTGTCGTTTAATCGCTTCCGGCGTCTCTCCTACCGCGAACTTATATTCCAACTTTAATTATTCACGGCCGAACGACGACCAACTCTCTCGAGGAAGTCTTCTTCGTAACCGACCTCGTTTTGCCGCGGATATTTTGTACGCTCCGCATTTCCACTCCATTTTCAGAATCTGTACGGTCACTTAGAGCCATCGGGGTTCTTCGCGATTTTTTATGGAGATTTTGGGGTGACCTTAGGAAGTGTAATTGTGGCATCGATTTTAGTAAAAATCCTTGATGTAAAAATTTTCAAAATAGTTTGACCTAAAAATTGTGTGTTTAATGTAAAAACTGAAACAGTAGTTTGATCTAAAAATCCCATCATGGATACAAAAATTGAAACAGTAGCCTAATCTAAAAATTGTGTCCCTGACATAAACATTTAAAGAGTAGTTTCATCTAAAAATCCTATCTTTAATGTAAAAATTGAAAAAATAGTTCAACCTAAAATTTGTGTCGAACGTAAAAATTCCAAGAATATAATAGTATGTAAAAAGTGGGCAAGATTTAAGAATTGTGACAGCAAACTGTTGAATATTATTCTTGACATAGTACCTGTTGATTCCTTTGAGGGTCGGTTACAATCGAATTCTTAATTCCCTCTTCGTATATATCCGCTCGAATCGTGTGATTAAAAATGTATCCCCGTAAGCGTTCCAAGCGAACCGACTATGCTGGAGATTCTTGGTCGCGTTGGCTCGCTCGCGTCTCAGCCTGAGCTTACTTGTTGCATTTTGTATTCCTCTACGTGGCCCGTGGAAATCCGTGTGCATGTTAACCTCCATAACTTATGCGAAAGAATGTAATATGCATATCGTGCAGATAGACTATCATGTTTTCTCGGTGCTCTGGAACGCGGCTTCTTTTTTCTTCTTTCCCCCACGTGAGGGAATATTGAATGCACCTACGTCGCTGCACGGCTTAGCAAAATTTTCATCTTCTTTATCTTTTTTTCAAAATATCGCTGCTTCATAGAGAAACTTTATTTTATGTATTACGAGAATCTGCTGTTTCGGTACACGGTTCATTTTTCTTGCAAATTTTTACACCTTTTTGTCGAAGTATATTTTTTGATGAAAATTTAAGTAAGCAAGTACATTTGTTGTTTGAGGTTTTCTGAAATTCTTGGATGTTTTAATTTTTACAATTTTAGAAATTATTTTCGTCTCGGAATTTCAGCTTTGATACTTCGGGACGTTTAGACTGTGAAAATGTAATATCATTTTCGAATTTTCATTCGACAGGTACCTTCGAAACCTTGAGATCTTGTAATTTTTGAATTCTGCAGCGAGTTTCAAACTTTTAGATTTCGCCAGTCGTACTCACATCTCGGTTTAATGAACCTGGCGCCTTTCCATCAGACTACAATGCATTCTTGCTGAATTTTAAACGTAAATTTCCCCGATATTTTGAAGCGTTGCTCGCTACGATTTTGCCAAATCATTACTTTTGATATACATTATAATTACACCCCCTTTGAATAAAATCGGCGTTGCAAACATTGTACCCTTAACTAAGTTACAAATTTTTGACACAATTACAAAATTAAATTATAAAATTTTGACTTAAGAATAATTTTTAACTTAAGACAGGTTATTACGTAAGATTTTTTCGTTAAATCTACAAGATTTATATTTGTTCAACTTTTATCAAACTTGCATCTTAAATCGCTATGTTCATGAGGTCGCAAAGCAAAAATTGTTTTACCAGACACGTACTAAGTATTTCACGCTATCGCAAACCCAGTTCATATTTACTGTCGCGAGTTAACATGTGTCAGCATACATTTACGTACACACGTTGATGCACGCATAATTCGTGTCAGCACGCGTCGGTGCGTGCTTTCACGTGCTCCGGCAGATTAATCTACAACCCCTTTTAAAACGTCCACAAAATGACAGCGTTCTGGTTTCTCATGAAATTTCCACTCCTTTATTTCTTTCACACATTCTACTACTTTTGTTGTTTTATACTCTTCAATTGGACTTTTGTTGTTTCATACTCTTCGGTAAAACTTTTGTTGTTTCATACTCTTTGGTAAGACTTTTTTCATACTCTTCGGTCAACGACTTTGGTCTTGTTAAAATACATGATATATGTGAAGTAATTTTTAGCACATCTAATAAAAATAATTGATCAATGTACCATTGAAAACTGTGTATCTTCCCATGAACGAAGATAACGCAAACATTCTTTCATTTTTCTTTCAGTACGTATCTCCGTTTAGTAAAGATCACTAGATCGTGACTTTGTACGATGAGCTCTTTTCACGTTGACTGGTCAGTTAACGAAAATTCGGGGCGAACACGAATCAGTATAGAGCAGCAATTCACGAAATAAACCATCTCGAATCTCCTGGTGAACTTCGCCACTCGAAAACTCAGTTTGGGAATTGGACACTCTGTGTGTAGGGTTCTCAATTCAATGGTCTGCATCCTTCATAGCCGTACTTTCCGTTGCTTGTCACGTTCCTCCTCTCGCTTTTCTTTTCTCCCCTTTCCTTTCGCAGCAACACGATTCACGCGTGCAATTCGATTTCCTCGAACGCTCTATAACGTGTTCCAATGAAACTGGATTCCCCTGAATTCCTACGCGAGTGTACAAACAATTATCGACCTACCCGTACTGTACACAGACAAACACGTTCCTATTTCAGATTTCGCGTTTTTTATTCGCTTCTAATGCTTGTCTATATCGACATTTTCCTGGTGAGTTGGCACTTATTTGTATACTTACAAATTGATAATATCTTATATTTGGAAATTTGGAAAATTCGAGGGTTGAAGTTTGAGAATTTAGGAATTTTGAAATTTTGAAATTGAGAAATTAAACAATTTGGAACATCAGAAGTATGGAAGTGCAGAAATCTAGAAATATAAAAATCTAGAAATCCATAAATTTGGAAATCCTCAAATCTAGAAATCCCCAACTCTTGAAATCCAAAAATCCCCAAATCTAAAAATCTCCAAATAAAAAAGTCCCCAAATCCCCAAACCCCCAAATCTCCAAATCTACAAATGTAGAACTTCAAAAACTTTCAAATTTACACCATCTAAAATTTCTGTAATCTTAAAATTCATACCGTTCCAAACTCAGTGTGAAACTCCGTAATCCTCACCCCGAGGAAACCAGCATTTAACTACAAAACTGCCGAGTTAAAACGAAGACAAATTCTACCTGGCAAGATTTCTTTGGTAAAGAGAGGAAGAAGAAGAGAAAGAATCCTTGAGATTTGATTTAAACAGTAATTTTCAAGCGACGAGAAAAGGAAACGAGAGAATCCTCGTTCCGGAAATCATCGCTGCAAGAATTGTCCGCGATCCGTCGTTTCTCCAGAGAGATTATCCAACGACGACGAGTTTCAGCCCGAACAGATGGAAATGAGTTCTGCGGTTGGTAGTAGGGTGCGGTGGACCGATTAGATAAACTCGTTAATGGTATAATTCGCTGATTAATTAATTTAACGTTCTGCCTCTGAATCCGGAGAAGAAAGAGTGCCGGGCGTTTTAATCGTCGGCTTTTCACTCTGATAATGGCCAAAGGATTCTGAGGAGAATTGTTCGGTCTGGTTGAACGATAATTGAAGCAAGAAAGGAACGAGGACTGTCATATTTGTCCCTGGAATTATTCATTTGGATAAATTTCATTTGTCCTTGTAATTTTCGATCGTTTCAATGTCTTCAAGCATGCTATGTACAGATGTCTTTTAAGCACCTGAGTCTTTATAAGACAACTCGTGGGTTGACATAGGTATGTACATATAGAGATTCAGGGATTATAGAGATGTGGAGATACACGAAGTGGGTACATTAAAATTTGGTGATGGATTTGGAGATATGAGGTTTGATATAGGGATCTAGATATGTAAAACTAAAACGCCCTGTTTAGAAACTGTGCCACCATACTCAGCTCTTCTGCCCCTACTTCTCCATTTTCTCTATGAAAATCTAGTACCTTCCTCCAGGAGTATCCAGAGTAGAATAAAAAAGCTTGAAGCCATCCCCTAGTTCGTCATGTTCCCTCCGAAAAAGTTCGACTGTTATCCACCGTATAGAAATATACACAAACTCGTATACGGCCGAGTAATTTGTGTAGCTGCAAGCGGCGCAACTCGCGCGTACCGCTCGTAATACGTTATGGGCTAAATGCCGCGAAACGATATCGTAAAATTGCTATTTAAAGGGTTGCATATTGTACAGGGGTAGAACGAACATTCGTTTCTTCCGCGTCGCTCGCGAACCGCGATATAACTGCCAATACGAATTTTCCACCACCCCGTTGTTTCCTTTTCATTTGTATCGTGATATCGTTACATTGTGATACGCGCCGTTATGTACATACATTGTTACGTCCGTTGTTCGTTTTTTTTCAGGCTTCCATTGTTTCCTTCGGATTTAATACCGATAGCTTGTTATAGGCAGTTCATTCGTTCAAGAGTGTTTGTGGACCTTTACTGCTCTCTAAATGAAGTTGCTCACTTCTTTAGACCTTTTGATTGGCAGAATTTTATATTGTTACATTTCTATATACAATTCCCTAAATTCTCAGGTACCTGGATCTTCAGATATATAGATGGACACTAAGATCCCTAGATATTGTGGTTAGATGTATACATGTCCAGATTTCTAGACCTTCACATACTTAGATCCACATACATTGAAACAGACACGTATGTTCTAGATTCTGGTATACTTAGATTCCCACATATCTCCATATCCTACGTCACTACATACTAATATCCACAAATATTTACATCTCTGAATACCTAAATCTTCAAATCCTTCAATTACCTATCCCTATATATCTATCCTCCTATATCTATATAGTTATATCCCTAAATTTTAAGATCTCTAAAGAGCCTAATCCGAAAGGGTTAGCGGAGCAGTAGTCGAAATTCCTAGGATCGTGCGAAACCGGAAGAGTGAAAGTAGAACCGTCGCGAAGGGTCGCAATTGACGAGGGTGTCGTTAGATGTTAATGGCCGACAACGATGCTTCGGTACGTTTCGACGAGTAAAACGAACAAACCAAGAGGGAGGAAGCGTCAAAGGGTGGCTGGGAAGGTGAGAAGTGTGCTCGTTCGCGAAACGTGCTACACGAACGTAATTCCACGGACGACAAAGCAACGGTGAAGTCGTATCACGTAGAGAAGACGCGTTTTAAGGCCACCACCTGAGATTCACTTCGCCCTGGGATCCAGACGAAATTTACTCCACCGCTGCGTGGGAATAAGAATTTATCGCCCGGACGAACAAACCCTGACCGTTCTACCGAACACCCTGCTCGAGCTTTTATCCTCGTTTGACGTACGACGGAAAAAGAAGAGCAGACCGGCTTTAATTTCATTTTCTTTTTCTGCTTTCACTGGAAGGTGTCGCGAAGTTACTCGATGATGCTGCTTGCGCTAAATTGGAAAGAACTTTTGAATTTATTATTCTGCGTTATGACAGATCCACAAAGTTCTTCATAAATTGGAACTTTTAACAAAAATAAAATAAAATTTGATATTCTTGGTAATATTGTATTCTGCGAAGTTTATGTGAAAGAGGAATATGTGGAGTTTATAGTTCCGGTGGTTTCTTCATAGTCGTGGAACTTTTATGAAAGCTGAGGTGTTAGTGGTAGTGAGTAAGGGTGAGTAAGGGTCTAGTTAGGGAGATTTTCAAATGTTTAAATTTTTATATTTCTAAATTCTACAAACCTCACTTTCGAAATTTCCAAGTTGTCAAAGCCATGTCATAAATTTCAAATCTCCTAAATTTCCTAAGCCATGTCACAAATTTCCAACTTCGCTAACTTCTACCATGCTAAATTTCTAATTTCCCAAATTTCCATCAATTGAAAAGTGTTCTTTAAAAGTATCTATAACCAGAACCTCTAACTCTTCCACCAGAAATGAAAAATAGAACCACTACAACTTCGACCTAAGCATCAAACACGCTTCTTTTTGTGCGCTCTCCAACCCTTTTGGTGACGTATGCAGCGGTGGAAATCGCTTTCGGAGATTCAAAGAAACAGAGGGATGAAAAGTTTCGCCCCACGAGCCTCTTCATCCCCTTTTCGGCAGTGTACAAAGTGGCGATCGTGCCGTAGCAAATCAAAGGGCCGACAATTTCGATTCTTCGGGGTAATTTCTCTCTATTCAAGCGTCGACGCCTACGACGCTTCCTCCACGAATCCTTCTCCCGTTCCGTCTTCGTTTATGCCCGATTCTTGCTCTGACATCGACGCCTTGCTTGCTCTTCGTCGGTAATCCTTCTAAATTGGAATTTTATTAAGCTCTGCCTTTTTCCCTACCCTCTTTCTGATCTTATTCTCTTCCATTTGCTCGATGCTCTTTCGAGCCGAGTGCCTCGATCTTCCTTTTTAGATTTCTGATCATTTTCCAACAGCAATTTTTTCTTTCTTTTCACTTTATTTCTGTGTTGAACTTCAATGCTTTGATTTTCATGTTTGATTTCTTCCTGGTAATTTTCTTTTCTTCGCAATTTATTCTTGTTTGGCGGTTATGCTAACGGAGTGGGAGTGCTAAGAAAAATGAAGGAGAGTGGGAAGAGAGCGTTTCGTCCGGGACCTGCTAGTGGACTCGTCAGTAAGGCATCCTAGCAGGCCCTTGCCTTAGACGCGGGGATGTATGGAAGGGATGGACAGGAACTATATGTATGAATAGGAAGGCTCATTGAGTACTAGCGAGAAAGTCTAGTCTCGGTCTTATGCGCCGTCTAGTGGCGATGAGCGTGGGAGTGAAACCGCCACATCACCCCCCTTCCAGTGATTGAACGTAGAATATTCCAAGTTCCGAAGGTTGATGGTCCATCAAAGTCCCCTGTTGGCGTCTGCTGGCTCTCAGTGATGTTCGCATGGCGTCGTTGTCGTATCGTGCAGAAGTAGAAGTTCCATAATTCGGCGCATTCGTCCCTTTGCTGTGTTAAATCCTTGGAGATGTGGCGAGGCGCGTGCTCTCTAGCCGTTTTATGGACGCACAGCAAAGTCCGAAACTAGGCGCGCCGTCTCTTGTCGGTCCCGGGATGGGCGACGCTGAAAACGAGCACAACTGTAGCTCGGCGAGTGGTCCCCGATCGAGAGTGGGCCCGGACATCGATCGATCGTGGGGAGGGCGGCGCAGCAATCCGAGAGAGTTGTCATAGCGTTGTCGTCGAAACTGCCATCCCAGGAGCGAGAGAGAAGCTGGAGCATTGCCTCTAGTCTTCGTGCCATGTTGAAGAATGTTGTCGTCCTTTCTGCGTTGGTTGTTGGTTGCGTGTTTTTCCTTGGAACGTCGGGGTCACCAATTTGGCGGTTATGCTAACGGAGTGGGAGTGCTAAGAAAAATGAAGGAGAGTGGGAAGAGAGCGTTTCGTCCGGGACCTGCTAGTGGACTCGTCAGTAAGGCATCCTAGCAGGCCCTTGCCTTAGACGCGGGGATGTATGGAAGGGATGGACAGGAACTATATGTATGAATAGGAAGGCTCATTGAGTACTAGCGAGAAAGTCTAGTCTCGGTCTTATGCGCCGTCTAGTGGCGATGAGCGTGGGAGTGAAACCGCCACACTTGTATTTCTTTTGCTGCGATTACTTTTTTATCAATTTCTGCTAGCTTCTTTTCTTATTTTTATGCGGACTTTTGCGGAAGTTCTTTGATCTTTCTGTTTGATTTTCGATCCTGCTAGCAGTTTTGCCTTACTTTATTTTTTTTTGTGGACAGGTTCTTTTAAATTCTTCGATGCTCTAGAGTACTAAAGAGTAATTTTCTCTACTGTTTTCTATTATTTAGTGCACTTTAAGCTCTTCTATGAGAGTGTTTCGACCTTCCTTTTATATTTAATGGTTCTTTTAGAGCAATTTTTCTTCTTTGCTCTTCTACAGCAAGTTTTCTTGTGTTTTTTATTTTGTGGACATCGTTTTCTGCGATGCTTAGTTTTTTTAGGTAATAGCTTTTTTAATTCTTTCTGAAATTTTATTGTGGACGAAGTGTGAATTTTTAGTGCAATTTAAAAATTTTATTTAAAATTTAATTACATTCATACAAGAACAATTTTGTGTTTACTGCACATTAAAAATGATGAATATTATAATTTTTCTTTAAACAATATAGAAATTAATTAATCCATGATTACCATCATATCGTTAATAAGACATAGTATTTGTTGCACGTAAATAATACGATATTGTACTTCGACCGGTTCATTTCAATACTGGTTACCGAATCGAACCTTTATCTACCACAAGAACGCTAATTATGTCACGGTATCGTTATCGACGATTCTTTTTAATTACATTGCTACAATAACCATAACGAAACATTCCCATTATACGGTTGAATCCCCTTCTCTTTCAAGGATCGAATATTCTTGCATATTCGAACTCTCCCGTGTATGCAATAATACTCTATATGAGATCAAAACCCGTTCTCAAACCTTTCAGAACTGTACAAATATTTATCGATTATTCATAACAGAAACCTGAATGAGATTTATATATTCAATGCAACCTTATAATTTCACGGAAAAATGAATTCATTGTTCAGTTCCTGAATTGAAATGTCTATCATGTTTCGAAACATCTGTTAATTAAATATTTTCTGCTATTTGAACAGATAAATAAAAGTATAATTTCAACGTACATATGATCGCATATACGACCATTGAAGACATGTTTTCAATAATGTTAAAATTTGTGCGAAATTTTAATTGAGAGATAAAACAAGCTGTATATTGTACCTGTATGATTGTAATACATACATACGTGTAAAAATAAATCCTTCGATCTAATTATATTTTTAGTCTTAAATATTTCATTATCAAGAACGATTAAAAGAATTTGCAGCAGAGCAACTTCGAAAACTCGACAATGAGATTCAGAAGGAATCCGTAGAAAAGAACAAGGAATTTAATTATGCGCTTGATGCAAAAAACGCGAGAATGTCCCTAGATTGTTCTCGTATCCAACAGCGCAATTACAGCGAATACACGAAATTCCGCGGCCACAATATATCCGGGCTGTTTCTGTTCCGTGATCCTGAACACGTCATTAAAAACTGAAATCCGGCCGCAGTTCAATTAATACTTTCCGCGGTACGTCAATAATTAAATCCAACGATCGGCGTGTCCCGTGGAATTGTTCATAATTCACTGGTCCGTGTTAACCGAGTTTCAGCCGGGCAACATTCATCAACTACCTTCTCTATTCCCGTGGTCCCTTCTAATTCCATGACCGTCGCTCCACTGACCCGTTCAACACCCTGAAAATCCATTATTTCGTTTCGTAGAGACAAAGGATCGACCCCGAAATGTACCATCGAACCTGAACGTTCCTTCTATTCGATTAGGTTCATTCGAGATAATGAGAAATTCCTTATTGCAAGAAAGCAAGATAACACTTCTAGGTCGACGATCAAGAAAATATGTTATCGTGATCTTTGTTCGCAAAAATGTAATTGAATTATTATTAAATTTATGTAAGTCATATGTGAAATTGAGGTGTCACGCGTTATATTGTCACATGGTATTTCATCACGCAACGTATCAAAAGCTCCACTTTTTTTCAACAATTGTCCATACCGAATTCGAAAGTTACATCGATGTAAAATGTTATTCGTCGATATTAAAAGCAATCGTTTGTTATTGTTTCCATTAATTCACGGCATCGATGGAACGAGCACGAGTTACTTCGAG
The DNA here is from genome assembly GCA_945859555.1 of Megachile ligniseca. Classification (NCBI taxonomy): domain Eukaryota; kingdom Metazoa; phylum Arthropoda; class Insecta; order Hymenoptera; family Megachilidae; genus Megachile; species Megachile ligniseca. The sequence goes on from OX243784.1 coordinate 7,712,727, forward strand.
TACGAATAAATACACGCTTCGTTTCGACGCAGAACGATGAACATGAATCGATACTTGATCCCGATAAATTGATACCGGCAAAAAGAGTCTTGACGTTACGAGGCGTTGCGCGAAAAGAAAAATGGACTTTCATAACCGAACGAGAAGGATGCTCGAAGCGATCGCGCGATTAATGCAGAATCGCGAGTCAGAAGTTTCCAATTTCATCGAATCGAACGTCCCTTCGATCATTATGTATGAAGGAACTCGCACAATCGGGGAGGAAGAAAGGAGAAAAAAAAAAGAACGAGGAAGCAATCAGAAGCACCATTCGGATTAATAAGATCCTGCTGGAGGAAAGAAATGGAAATCAATTTGAAGGATAATGAAAAAATACCGAGTGAACACAGGAACTACGATTCCTCGTTGTGTTTCCATCACGATGAATACAAATTCAGACGATTTCGATAAATAAATTGTTAAATTTCATATATTTCTACAACTAATGGATGTAATATGTAAGCACATGTAAACACATGTGTTATACAATATGTCAACATTCATGTTATGCAATTGTTGATGTTTCAGAGTTTAGTTTTTCATGTGAAAAATGGGAGACTATTTAGAATTTAGGAAATTTTGCATTTTTAATTTACGGAATTGCTAATTTAAGTATTTGGAAGTTTTAGTATTCTCAAGTTTATAAATTTCTAAATTTTCAGATTCTCAATATTTGTAACTGTTATTTCCATATTTCCACGTTCCATATCTCCCTATTCCCAAATTTTTTCATTTCAAAATCTAATTTTCAAATTCCCCAGTTCCTAAAATTCCTGCCTTATAAAATATTCCCAATATTATCCCAAAGAACGTTTAAATCCCATAATTACCGCAGTTTAATTTGCGAATTATGAAAACTCGGACGGTCTCGTTTAATGCCCGTAAATAAATAAATATCGTTTATTTCCCGCGAGCAATCTCTTCTCCCTCTGTTTTTGTATTCGAAAAGCCAAACTCGCGTTTATCACGGGCATTTACGCCCAAGCAGCGAAAAACTGTGGACGAACGTGAAATTGCAGTTGGCACGGAAAACCATGCCGGATCGACGATTTTTATTTAGAAGCAAAAAAAAAAGGAAAAAAGAAGGAAAAGTGGAAACGGGACAAAAAAACGAGAGAAGGGTGCGATGCACGCACGTGGGCAGGTTTGCGCGCGAGCATTCGGCGTGAAATCGCTCTTTATTCGAGCGGGTCAGTCTTAAAGCTCTGTCGCGTTAAAAACTTCGTATTAGGCCGTTCAATGGCCGCTCGGCTTCCGGCCGGAAATTCCGCCATTGAAATACGCGACTGGCCGAAATATGGACGCACTGTGCTGTATCAATTAACTGTTTCATCGAACGAATCGATTTCTCCGCGAACTGGCTACCGATGGAAATTCGTTCATTTTTCCTGTCAATTTTCCAACGCGGTATATATTTATCGATGTCGAGCAAATTATAATCGGGAAAATAAATAATAGTCAAAATAGCGCTTTCTTTCAAATTGGGTTGCTCAATTAGACAGTAAATATTGATCAAATTTAATTGAAAATTGTATAAAAATTCAATGAAAAATAATAAAATTCGACTGCGAATTGTCATGAGACTCGAGTAAAACTTGTATAAAAATTTAACTGAAAATTGTCCCAAAATTCAAATCAAACTTGTATAAAAATTTAAGTGAAAATTGTATAAAAATTCAACTGCAAATTGTACTAAAATTCGACTGAAAATTGTTTAAAAATTCAATCGAAAACATTCGACTAAAAATTGTTTTAAAATTGAACTGAAACTTGTATAAAAATGTAACTGAAAATCCTAGCGATAGAGAAAAAGCAAATTTAATATTCGTTTAAAAATTTTACCATGTTTTCGAACCCTTTCAAAAACCTTATTAAAAGTAAAATTTGTTATAAAATTTTTATCTGTATTTTTTGAGTGCTTGAAGTTTAATTCTGCAACGAAACTTTTTACACTGTTTTGGTTTAAGATTAAACAAATTTTAAGTTTTGCTTGTTTGCTCAGAAAATGGTCACCTTATTTTTTTGAATGTATAATAAAGATTACGTCCAGAAAATAATTTGAAAGCTATGTTTGTAGATGCACTTTGTACCTTGCTATTTTTATTTATTTAATTAACAATATGTTTCAAATTTGACAAAATTAAAAATCAGTGTAGAATTTTATTAAGATAAATTTACAATGCAACATCATTTGAATTTCAGTGGAATTTTTCAGTGATTCATAATTACAAAGCAATTCAACAGTGCATTTAATTCGTAATTAAGAGCTGTCTTTCAATTAAATTACAATGCAGTCCAAAACTGCAACTGAAGTACAATTATAGTATCATGTAATTAAATCAGAATGTTGATTTAAGAGATAACTAAAGTAAACAGTAATTAGAGATGAAGAAACACGTAAATGTTTAATTAACAGAACAATTATAAAATTATATTAAATTCACAAATTCATACGGTGTTCATAAATTCATACATTCATAAATTCATAATAATTGAACTGACGAAATTCACATATAGTCATGATTTCAGTAATTAACAATTGACTAAATTAATACGAAATTAAAATATACTGTTACACGATTCAATTGTGGTTCAAATAAAATTGCGATATAAAAATACAACTACATACAAATACAAACGCTTAATTTATAAATATAAGTAAAGAAAAAAAGATGTGATATACTTGCGATTAATTTAAAGATACAATTGTAATTTTAACTAGAAGTCCATCGTAAGCCATAAATCATAAAATTAATTAAAAATATTCGCTGTAACAGTAATTATCAATTTACCAGCGTCAGTCTTGCACGAGAGGTTCTTTCAACGAATATCAGCTTTTAAATGAATTCATTACTCTATTATTAAGTAAGGTAGTCCTGACGTGTGCCATAAAGATCGTAATTTGAATAAAAGCGAGTAATACGATCGAGAAGAGACTAAAGCTTTCGGAATCACAATGAAGCCTTTTGGTTGTCCCAGGTGTCCTGTCTAATTATCTCATCGTGGCTCCTTTTACCTTCAGTTCTTCTCCGGAGACTGTCTTCGGTTAGGTTCGTTAGAACCGTCAAGATTGGAATAAAATTTATTATGTTAGTTTACGACGTTAGATGGCGGCCCTGCAACAACGTCGATCAATTTGATTAATGGTTTGTTATCAGGTTTTGCAACGTGCTCGCCGGTTCGTGACTTGCCTCGTGTTGCTCGAGCTACTTTTAGGAAGATCGTGCTCCAGAAAATCTTGCTCTCCAGTAAAATTAACGCGTTAATGTCCCACTTCAATTTTCAACGTGTTACACCGCAAACTTACAGCTCCAGTTTCGAGAAAGTTCAACCTTAGGTTAATTTACTTCTTCTTATCGACCTCGACAAACTTAATCGATTAATAATCAAATTTAAGTAAAATCGGTTAAATTAAATTGAGACGAATTAAATTGAATTACATCAAATTGAATTAAATTAAAATGAATTACATGTAACTGAATTAAATTAAATTGAACTACATTCAATTAAATAAAATTGAATTGAACTACATTAAATTGAATAAAATTAAATTGAACTACATTAAATTGATCTACATTAAATTGAATACAATTAAATTGAATTAAACTAAATACAAAAGAAGTTAACACTAAATTGAACTAATACTAAATTAATATTAAATTTAAAAATCTACTAAGTTCCTTAATTATAACAAAGATCACAAAAGAATAACAAATCTTTCCCGCAAAAAAAAATATATAAAAATATATCACAGAAAACCGAACCAATTCTACAAATTGGAAAATAATCATCTAAAAAAAAACCCTTCAATTATTTCTTATATCTACGTATAGAATATTTTCGAGTAGTCATACAATAAATAAAAAATTCCCTAAAGATCTCATTTTACCCTACTGTCCCCTATACTTGATACACCGCGACTTTATTGCATTATTCAGCCGCGATCCACGAAGTGAAAGAGACAATCAGGGTCACTTTTAATCCTCTTAACGCTTCATTATTTCGCATCTGTCTGAGACAACCCTACAGCGAGCAAAATTGAGAGACATGTATCTTGTCGTAGCTGCTGAGTTTCGAAATGAAGGGACGAAACCGCCCTTTAAAGGACAGGGACGAAGCTTATCCCTCTCGTGTTATCTCGGAAAGTCTTGGAGATACAATGCGCCTTTCTGTTCGGTTAAAACGTTCATACTCGACGCCATTGTTACAATCACTTTGATACTGTTATTTTGTTCAGTTTGTTGGAGAATGTATCTTCTATGTTATCCTTAGAAAAATCTTTGTACACGTAATATCAGAATTAATCGTTTCATTATAAGAATCGTAAAGTGACGCTTTGTTGGGTGTGACAGTGTTTTGCATATGTATAGTCTCGTTATATGGCTTCTTGAAGTTTGGTGAAAGGGATCTTTTTTCAGGAAGACTCGTGTGATGATATGATAAGAGTCAATTTTACTTTAGCAACGATAGTAAATGTAAATAGGGGAAGAAACAGGCTTTTGAATTTTGTTGGGAAAGTATTTAGGAATTTGGAAATGTAGTGATCTAGGAATTTAAAGCCCTAAATATTTAGAAATTTTAAAATCTAAAACTGCAGACCTCCAGAACCCCATAAATCACAGGAAATCCACAAACTTCAAAAACGTACAAACATCGTAGCAAAAATTGAAGAAAATAAACGTACAGAAATAACGACACGTTAATTTCCAATTTCCCGTTGTTCGAAAAGCGTCCAATTAGTTGACCCATTTAAAATCCTATCGACAGTAACAGTTCGTTCCGACGAAACAGTTAACCGTGAGTTGAAATTGCGATTATAGATTAGTTTATGAAGTGCATCTGGTCGAAATGGTTCGAATGAAACGTGGAGGACGTGTTATTTTTCGTTGGAACAATGGCGGCAGGACGTCGCGGGTGCAATCACGGCAATTTAAAATTCTGTATGATAATGGTCGTCGGCAGACGGGGATCAGAGGGATTCTCATTTTCCAGACGGCTGGTGGAGCATTACACACGCGGATCGCACGCGCGTTCACTAATTTCCAAGCGCAATTACAGCGCGATCAAACGACACGGTCATCCTGCTCGAAAAAAATCCCATTTACGCCTCGTTCGTGCCGCGAGAGGTGAATATTTGAAACACCGGTGAAACCCGTTGGACATCCACCTCATATCCCGCTTGATTCTGGAGTTAAATAAAAATCAAACTGTTTTAAAGGCTTTCAATACATCCAAATATTCTTACATTACGTGACGCACTCTCGGTTCATATGGATAAATCTTTAATATTTCTAATACGAGAATTTTTCATTTTTATTACGGGTAATTTTTAATTTTCAATACTAATTTTTAATTTACAATTTGAAGTTTCAAAGTGACCTTCAAGTTGAAGGTCAACAGTCAAGGATCATTTAATACTAAGTTAACATATTTTAATTTTCTTTATTTGAACCCCTTGCACTATTGTGACGCACTCGTGACGCACTCGTATTTCTGTGACCAATTTTACTCTAATTTTGAATACGTTACAATTTGGAGTTCAAGTCCAATGCATAGTCAAGGATTGTATAATAGCAAATTGAGATAACATTAGAACTCTGTCTCTTTTAATATTGTGAGTAGTTCTGACGCACCCGATAAATAGTGCAAGAAATCTAGAGATATGTAATACATTTTACAACATTCTAAATATCTATTACAGAGAAATGGTAACGATTGTGACGACCATTTATCTGTTGCGTGTGCAACACGCGTACATAACAATTTACTAATTTCAATCGCTCGAACGGCAAAACCCTGTTGACCTAAATCAATAAGCCCAGCAACGAACGAAGTCGTACAAGCATCCAGCATCGATAGGAGAGTTTAATTAACAGTTAATTAGGAACGACCCCAACGATTGTATCTTGCATCGCTCCGCCATTTACTCCCCCCGGTGTATTATCTAATTACAAAGCATCGATCAGTACGAGAACATCAATTGTTTGTCCTCCCCGTTACACTCGCAAACATCATCAATCTTGAAACGTGCCGTTTCCCGAACATCATAAAACTCACCCTCGACAAAGGATACGCTCTTTCGAGTCGTGCACTTACAACCCCAACATGAACGTACAGATGTTCACCCACGAGATCCAAAAGATCCATCGTGAACACAGTTACGGCAAATAAGAACAATAACTGCTGAACATAAGACTTCGAGGTTTGGGGATTAGGGATTTTGAGGGTTTGGGAATGTAGATTCAAATTTAAATATATAGAAATTTGAGAATTTTGGAAATTCTTGAAATCTTCCACAAAACATCCACTACCTATTAGTATAAGACTAACCTCGTCGCCATTTTTCTCAAACAGTGTTCTACTCCATTTTCTCAGTGAAAATCCAGAGAATACTGAAATCTTGTACCTCATGAGCCAACTCGTGGATTAACGTCGGTACGTTTGCCCATAGATTTTGTTCTTCTATCCGATCCCTAGGTCGTTTCGCGGGTTCATCGATTTGATCGGTCAGTCAATCGCGGCCATCGCGCAAAGCGACCATTGTCCGCTCTAACGACAAAATGGAATCGACCGGACGATAATGGAGCGACGGTGTAAACGGATCGAGCCTCGATAATCCGTCGTTCACGGAAGAACTCCGACTGATACGACGAGAGAAACGTGGCCGTTTTAGCTTGAACCTCGGATAACGCGGGGGTTGCTTTGATCCGCGGTAGGGTGATTGTTATCGCGACCAGCGTTAAGATTTTCGGAGACACGGAGATACGTTGAACAGGAGACATCTTGAAGGATTTTCACTGGAATCTGTGAAATTGGGTAGCTTCTAGTGTAAATTCTGAAATTTTTAAATTATAAATGTACGTTGGATTATTAAATCTTTGATTAATTGGTTTCAAGGTTTAATTACTTAAGTTTTAAATTCCTTAGTTCATCAATTCCCAAATTCCCAAATTCTCAAATTCCTAAATTTTCAAATTCCTATATTCTCAAATTCCTAAATTCTCAAATTCCCAAAATCTTCAAATTCAAAAATTCCAAAATCCCAAAATCCCAAATTTCTCAAAATCCATAATTCTCTCCCCAATCCCCTAATTTCACTCACCCCAGAAAAAGCAAATTCCGCAGTAATCTCGCTCCACCTTCCAGAATCACCCCCGTGTGCCCTATAACAACCCCCGGCATCTCTCAAAACGTGCCGGAACTAACAAACACCCTCCATTCTACAATATTTTTAGTGAACTGATCATTTTACGATGTTCCATTATTACCCCCGAACATCGTACTTCAGTTTACATCGATTAAGAATTCAGCGACGAGGCTCGTTTCTTTCTGTCCGTTCGCTCGTGCACGAGGGGCAAAAGTGGAACGTTAAAGGTAAATTCGAGCGATAAATTTACTCCCTGAGAGAATATTTGGTGGAATGATCGATGAACGAGCGGATACTAACGCGAATGGGGTGAGAAATTTAACGTTTCGTTGTTCGAGACAGGCTGGAGTGCGTTCGTTACGCTTCTCGAATTCGATATTCGATTTCTGTCGATCTCGCGGAGCTACGTTATTGAAGTATTGCACGGGGTATAAGCACCCTCCTACCCCTTCTCACCCCCTATCTGGAAAATTTCGAATACGTCAATTTAATTTAATTAAAATGTTCCGGTAATCTCGATGCGATTTCCTGTGCGGCGTTTAATCGACGCTACGCCAGGACGATGTGTTATTGCTCCGACAGAACGATATATGCGAAAACATTTACCGCATTTCAACCGATGCGTGCTGTGGATACTGAATTTTAATAACTTTCAAACCTGCGTATTTGCAAATTACCATTATCTGCGACGTTTGACATATTTGTATGTCTTCGGTTGACGAGATTTCTATTCTTTAGATTTCAGTGTGATTTTGAAAAATTTATTTATGTGATACATTTTTGTGGTGGTCATAGAATAGCTCGAAGAAGAAAACACATGCAATAAAATATTGAAAATAGTTCATGGAAAAAGACATTTTCACATCACGATGATTGAGCAAATTTAATAATGTGTAAACAGGTTCAAGAGAGGTTTGAAAAAGTTGAGCAAGTTTAAAAAGATTGAAAGCTGTGCAAAGTTCATCAGATCATAAATCTTTCAACAATTTTTTCCCAATTACGTGCTGATTAAAGCAAATTTCTTGTATGCATCAACTGTACATGCATTACGTATGCTACAATATTTGATCACGTTTAATAGAGTTGAAACATGTTTAAGTGTAGAGAACTGAGAGGTTTGAAAGAGTTGAAACAAGTTTAAAAAGCCCGGAAAAAGATTTCAGCAGCAGTTCATAAATCTTTCAGCAGTGTTTCAACAATTTCCATTTTTAATCGAAAACCCCAGTTCAAGTCCCAGCTGCTTTTATCGATCAATCGTTTTCCATCGCACGTAACAGCGTTACGAGGACTGTAAAACGTGCGAGTCGCTCGTAAAATATTTCGATTGCCATCTAATCGTATCCCCATCACGCGAACGTAATAAAAAGTCATTTCTTCGTTTTCGAAGCCGAGCACCGTGTCTGCCTTAACGCGAATGTTAACCACGATGTGATCTGTACGTCGTAAATGTAACAACCGTGGTAACAATCTGAATTCCGCCTGTTCAGTAATGCGAGAAAGGCCCCGTTATTTGATTTACGGGATTAAATTTGCTTAAGCCGATAATCCTGTTAACGGTAATTTCCAAATTGTCAACCCTCCCTCCACCCTGTTGTGCAGCTTTCTGAACATCTGCTAGAATAATATAAATGTAACAGATAATGGAGGCATTTTGTAAAATGTTCGATGTGTATAATGGGTATTTTATAAATGGTCCGGACATTTTATATAATGGTTCATTAAGTAGCATGTTAAGTTAGGTGAGGTTTAAGCCAACATCTCGTGTTCAATCAGAAACGAGGTCTACAACTGTTCTGCTTCACATGTGATTTTCGACTCTCATGCAACGGAGATTTTTCAAAGTTACAAGTAGTATAGTCCTTGGAACCTAACTTAACCTCAGATTAATCTAACCCAACATCTCCTTGGTTTAATCAGAAAAGAGGTCTATGACTGTTCTCTTTCATATGTGATTTTCTTCATTTCTAACAAGACATCCTAAAGCGCGAATCGTAAGTTTCGTCATCCAAAACCGATTATCGCCAGAATTACAGTGCCGATTTAACGAGTATCATAGATGCTTCGCAGAATTTCCAACGCGTCCGTGCGCTCGTTGCGTTTCAATTAAATCTCGCGGAGATTTTCATGAAACGGTCCGGGACGAAACAAACGGCCGGGAGAAACGAACGAACGAGAACCTATTGACGGTGCGGCATTTAATTTAGGAAAACCTACGGACTGGCCGGAAAATCGTTTCCTCTTGCCTAGTTTCCGTGCACGGTTTCGTATTCGTGATTCTATGGGGGACATATATTTATGTGACGTGGACGTCCGTGCTGTTGCCGCACCTGCATTTGCACCGCTAATATATCGTAATGAGAGTCAGACCGTTTGGCAGACGGTAAATCTCTGTATCATTTGTCATAGTATGTGGTACCTCGTTTTCCACTAAATTAATAGTCCTTGTTCTATTTCGACGATCTATGGTATCTCTTTGTGAAAGTTTAATTACCTTCTGTGAAAACTTACTTGACTCTCTATTGGATATACTCGGGAATGTGGTGGGGTTTTTTTAGGAAGAGATTTTAGGGATAGAAAGGTAGGAGGTATAGGTAATTTGGGGACTTGGGGAATTTGGAAATTTGAAGATTCTGAGGGTTTGGGGAATTTTAGGGATTCGAGGGACTTTGGGGATTTGGGGAACTTGAAGAATTTGGGGAGTTTGTGGATTTAGAGATCTGCAAATTTGGGGATTTTGAGATCTGAAAATTAGGGGATCTGGAAATTTAGGATTTAGTATTTAGGAGTTCGAAGATGTGGAGGATTTAGGGAGTTTGTATTATTTGTGAGACTGGGGGTTTTGCAGAATTTGTGGAAGTGGATTTGAAAATTTGATATATTTCAGAAATCTGAAGGCAACAGAATTTGCATCTTGGAAATCTTTACAGAAATATAAAGAACCAAAATAAAATAAAAACATAAACGTAATAATTAAAAAATCGCTAAGTCTACACAACAATGAAATATCCAACAGTACATCACAAACGTTACCAAATGGCATCCACCCACGCCCGAAAATCGGGCATTTGACGTGCAATAAGTTAGCAGTTTCACGAGCAAATAGCGTCGGCCGATATTCGAAAGCAGAAAGAAAGCACGTGGATGAACGAAGAGCTGTCTGCATGCCGCGTTTTCCATCCGGTTCAGCGTACCGGAAATCAGTGAAACGTTCGAAAGTGGCGGCGGGAAATGACACCGGTTGAAAACTCGTCGTCAAGCGAATCGGAGCTAACTCGAACCTGTCACCGGCGTATGGCCGTCTCTCAAATGGATATAAAATCCCGTATCCGGATTAAGCTGTGAATTTTTCACCGGTCCACAACGTTGGACCACGGGCGATTCGATTAAAAAATCCTGGCGCACACGCACAAGCAATGGACGACGATTTCCACATGCAACGTCGGCGTGTTCTACCTTTGACAGGTAACAAGGTAATTTCTATTCATCATCCAACGGATGAAAATATAATCGTGTTCGTCCGGCGTGTTTACATTAACGCTGATCCCTTGGCTGTCTGTTTCTCTATGCACGGAATTTGCCAGGATATTAATGGACCTTAAAGTGATTAGGGGATTAAGTCCCACGACGTTTCTCTACGGTGTTTCCACCAGGAAATGTGAGTTCACTTTAACAGAGGAAGGTTTTCGGATCACTTGTTTGCGGATCATTTTCGAAATTTAGCTGCTGATTTCTGGATGTGGGGTATTAGAGGTTTCTTAGGCTGAACTTTAAATTTGAAGTATATTAACAATTGTATGTACAATTTAAAATGTACAGCCAGCTCTTCAATAAAATTTCATGATATCTACCTTGCTTCTCTGTTCGGTAGAATTCGACGCGAATTTAGAGTAAACAGTACTACAATGACGACTACTGTTTATTGAGGGATGTAGAAATTGAAAAATTTAGAAATTGAGAAACCTAGAAATTGAGAAACCTAGAAATTGAGAAACCTAGAAATTGAGAAATCTAGAAATCTAGAAATTGAGAGAGGTAGAAATTGAAAGATATAGAAATGGAGTAATCTGGAAATTGAGAAATCTAAAAATTGAAAGATCTGGAAATTGAGAAATCTAAAAATTGAGAGATCTAAAAATTGAGAAATTCAAATATTGAGAGATCTAGAAATTGAGAAATCTAAAAATTGAGAGATCTGGAAATTGAGAAATCTAAAAATTGAGAGATCTAAAAATTGATAAACCTAAAAATTGAGTAACCTAGAAATCGAGAAATCCAGAAATTCAGTAGTCCAGAAATTCATAAATCCAGAAATGGATAAGTCCAGAAATTCATAAATCCGGGAACAACTTAAATAACCAATTACCCGCGATAAAGCTCTCAAAAAAAGTTAACGTTACCTGCCTCACCTTTCGTATAATTTATTAATCAGCAGGGAAAATGAATCTCCTGAACGAGGAATAATGTCGGAACCGCTTTCAAATTTATGAGAGGCGATACTTCAGCCAATTAAATCTTTTCGAACGTCAAACACAACGGTTCCAGCATGTTGCAGCGTCGGAAAGAGGATTCTGATGGCTCACCGAAGAAAAAAGGAAGAAGCTAGAGCAAGAATGGCGGAAGGACGACGGTACGAGGGGGTGAAACGAGAGACGAAAGACACGCTTCGTGTCAGAGCGATCTAATAACCGAGGAAAAAAGGCATCAGATTAAATGCGACGTGACGCTTTACGTTCATCCAGCTACGGCAAAATTCACCGCCCGTTGGCTATGGGACATAATAACGTGGAAGCGTGTCGTATGCGTGCTAAGCGAAACGCAAATATTTACTTTAAACCCGAGGTTCCATGCGAATATCATCAACAACGATGCACCGTGATCGCAAAATATTGTGCGTCGCTGTTTAACGTCTTCTGAACACGAGTACCTATTGCAATTCGCGGAAACAACACGGAATGTAGTGGAAGCAATTTGCATCGCCGTTTTCAACGGGCTGCTAAGCAGGCAACGTAGAAGGAAGACAATTTAGACTTAATTTTATGACTCGGATCTTGAAACTCTAGATGCTTACATTTTCATATTTTTAAGTTTTCAACATTTTTTAGGTCTTTTACTGTTCAACGTTTCATATTTTCAAATCTTTTAGGTCTTCAAGCTTTTAAAGTTTCATATTTTTGAATTTTTGAATTTCAAAATTTGCAAGCTCCCAAGTTTTCAGGTTATTAAGTTATGGTATGTCAAAGTTTCAACGTATCACAGTATTCAAGTATTCAAGTATTCAAGTATTCAAGTATTCAAGTATTCAAGTATTCAAGTATTCAAGTATTCAAGTATTCAAGTATTCAAGTATTCAAGTATTCAAGTATTCAAGTATTCAAGTATTCAAGTATTCAAGTATTCAAGTATTCAAGTATTCAAGTATTCAAGTATTCAAGTATTCAAGTATTCAATAATACTAGATTTCAATTTTTCAAGTTTTCAAATTCAAAATGTTTCAGGTTTATTTAGTCTTCAAATAATAATTAATAAATGTACGTTCTAACCTAACTGCCGCACAAACTATACTGTTACATCAATAATTAATATATAATTATGGAAGAGTAAGTTAAATTTTGTTAAAATAGTTGCCGTACTTATGTACATCGTAATATAATTCTGCAAACTCGAACTTTTGAAGCACGAACGGAAATCGATACCGCGATAGCTCGGAAGTCCGGCAACGTTTTTTCGAGAGATTAATATCGCAATATCTTTGGTAGTCAAATATTTGGCAAAAATGTTGAAGGATTTCAAAAAATAATCTGTAAGTAAACGAGCGTTGTAAACAGGATCAGAGTTCCTCTAAACGAAAAGATTGATATATTGCGAAAGCAGTGATGCTCTTTGGTCCTTTATGCGATGAAATAACTTCACGTTAGTCACCGACGTATTTGTTTTTCCGTTTGCTTTCTTTGAAAACACGATACTGCACACAGTGGCTTAGAGATATAATACATGCGATATATATCGATTTTTAATATGTGAGCATTGTTCTATCATTTTTATTTTAATGTGAAAAATAATTAGTTATAAAAATAATTGATCATTGTATTAAAAAATGATTAATAGTTTTTTGGATAACATATGTCTTTATCTACATATGAGTGCAATACTTTAATATTTAAAAAATTTTTTAATTCTAATTTTTACAAATAATATTCATTTGAATTCTATTGTACACGTGTACATTATTTATTTAAATATACTCTAATGAGATTTCCCGTACGTAATAAATAAATGAATACATAAATGAAAAAATAAACGAATGCATTAATGAATACGTTATGAAACAAATAAATGAGAGAATATTAAGACAAAATTAACTCGGTATCAAAATGAAGCCACTATAGTGGACTATAGTGTTACCATGAAATTCATAGATACATTTATCAGTATCTGATTTCGGTAAATATCAAATTTCACTGCGAAATGATCAGTTTTCATTTTCAGGGTACATTTTCCAATCTATCCGTCGAGCTCTGTTCGTGCGTTCAATAATGTTCCACGGTTCGAAAACGGGTATCAGACTTATCGAAAATCTGGGAATCCATCGTGCAATGATGCTGAAGGGGTTGAATTTTAGACGGTTCGATACGAGAGGGTGGCAAGAGGAGAAAAACGCGTGCAGCTCGATTGAAATTTTCAGACATTTTTGCGGCTCGCGTTGCGAGATCCACCGAGGACTTTTTCTGGAATCGATAATTGTTCCGCTAGCGATAGACTCGATCCGCTTCGGGTTCTTTCGCGTAGCTACGAGCAAAATACGGAAACTTTATTCGAGTTTAAATCCCTGTCGAAACATATTCCGTAGATCGAAAGTCTTCGAAACTTCGAACCCTTCAACGCGGGATTCGTTTATTGAGATTGAAGAACGTGTTCACCATCCTTGAAATTCTACGAGTCGTTCGATCGTGCTTTTAAACTTCTACGTTTTCACTGATCGCAGATCTTCAACTTTTTGTGTAATCGGGAAATTTCAAGGAGCTGATTGAAATTTCAGTTTCTCTTATCGTGTAGTTTCAAGCATTTTTCTAATCGAACTATTTCGAGTATCTGTACAATCTAATCATTTGAAGTATTTGTCTAATCGAACTATTTCAAGAACATATGCAATCTAAACATATGAAGCATATATGTTACCTACAAATTTCAAGCATATGTGTAATAGAAAAATTTGAAGCATTTGTCTAATCAAACAATTTGAAGTTTTTATGAAATCTATTAATTTGAAGTATTTATGCAATCGAACAATTTCAACAACATATGTAATCTAAACATATGAAGCATATATGTAACCTACAAATTTAAAGCATATGTGTAATTGAAAAATTTGAAGCATTTGTGTAACCAAACAATTTGAAGTTTATATGAAATATATTAATTTGAAGTATTTATGTAATCGGACAGTTTCAACAACATATGTAATCTAAACATATGAAGCATATATGTAACCTACAAATTTCAAGCATATATATAATTGAAAAATTTGAAGTATTTATGTAACCAAACAACTTCAAGAACATATCTAATCTAAACATATGAAGTATATATGCAACGTAAAAATTTTGAGATGCATCAAAAAATATCCGATAGAATTAAAAAATATCCGAATATTAGTTTGACCATTTTATACATAATTATACAAATAAACGAAGGACGTAAAAGTGGCTAAGGTGACGAAAGGGTAAATCGAGTATGTAACAGGCGAACAAAGGGATGATTAACGAAGGGCACCGATACAAAGTGGTCGAATAATTTTTCCATCTAGGAGACGAGAAACGGGAAAGGATCGAGGGTTGTAATTTATTTCATTAGCAGGAGAACGGCGATAATCACGGCGATGGACGTACGAGAAGAAAAACCGTGGCAACCGGCCACCTGATCCGATCCTTCCTTTCACAGGCCTCATGAATTATAGAGGCAACCCCTCAAGTGTCGTTAACCGCTTCAAAATTCACCCACGAGCTATCGATTTTACCCCCGATAGGCTCTGCTACCTCTTTCATTCCCGTCGACGACGTTAAACGCTGGAAAATTGAACGATTAGCTGTTAGGCAAAAGATCGATGAATCTTCCCTACGTTTCTCCAGCAAATTGTCAATGACAAATGGATACAACTGGAAATTATCAATTGCGAATTATCAAACTCCGATTTCTCTGCGGAATAATTACAGATACATGTTTTCGGGTGAACCGTGTGGACCTTTATTTCGCTGTTTCGAACAATATGTCCTCGTTTTGACCACAGCTGAAATTTCTGATAATTCAATTACCAAGCTATTTAATGATCGAATTTGATTACATTCCATTTTAGATGTATTGTATATCAAGTATGTTGTACTTTCATTGCGGAGTGATTTAATCACACTGTATTGCAGTTGTATAATAATTTAATTACGTTCGGCTCCAATTATTCCTTTGCGAATGTATGGTAACTCGATTACATTGTATTTCAAGTGCGTTGGACTTTAATTATGGAGTAATTTAATTGTACTGTGTGTCAGTTACGTGATAATTTAGATATGTTTTGCTTCAGTTGTGTTGTAATTTATGTTGCTTTGTAAGAACATAGTATTTATTATGTTGTAATTCTGTATTGAATCGTGGTAATTCAATTATATTGTATTTCGAGTGCATTGTACTTTAATCTTGTAATTCAATTACACTTTAGTTGTACAGCAAGTCGATTACATGGTACTTCAATTATATTGTAATTCAATTATATTGCACTTCAGTTACACAGCAACTTAATTACATAGCACTTCAATTATATTGTAATTCAATTATATTGCACTTCGATTATATAGCAATTCGATTACATTGTGATTTAAATTATATAATTGAAACTTTACAATTACTTCAATTGTTAATCACTTCAATTCTCAATCATAAGTACAATTGAATTGCACTCATTCCTGTTTAGATACTATTATGAAATTATACATTAATTTCTAAATTTTATAAAATGACTTACCTTTCGTGTTATTATTATTCTACTAATTAAATAAGAAATGATAATAATAAACTTGTGTTGGAATAATTTTAGTTCAAAAATTAATGTAGAATTTCACGAAGATGAACCTGACAACGGAGTTGGATGCAGAATTGCATTTGAATTATTCAATGAATTGTAAAGTAGGTATGAATTATTCAATAAATTATAATTATAATGTAGATATTAGTTGACGAAGTAATAATAGTAATAATAAACTTGTCCCAATCAAACCTTTTTAATTAAGTGATTATACTAATTGAATAAACAGAATAATAATAAAGTGATCGCAGTCTAATTTTACAATAAATTTCCTTCGACCTTAAAAATCATTTTATTAGTTGACTAAATAATAATAATACTAATAAACTTCTCCCAATCATTTAAATAAAAATCATGTAACAAACTTGATCATTTAACTTGATCAATGTTATTCAGTTAACATAAACATTCATTTTTAAACATGATAAATGTTCATCCTAATAATTATACGAAAGATCATAGTGAGATCCAAATAAAAAGAAAACAAGTTACCTGCCGTAATTCTCGAGAATAAATCATAAATAAATCATCCACAAGCAAAAGTCACACATCCATTTCGCACACGACGCTGGAACTTCCAAGTTCAACGATAAAGCAACTCCGACAACTCCCTAATCTCCGACTGCGATAAATCGCGAACTCTGATTAATGATTCGTTCGAATTCCATCGATAAATTCGAGGTGGTCGTTCCGACCTCATTGACCTTTCCCAACCAAAGAACGAACCGTGTTTCTTGACCGCTCGTATTTTTCCTCGCGATTACATCGATCGAAAACAAAAACGTTCAGTGAATTTAACCCTTTGCGGTCACTCGTACACTGAGATAAGTATGCTATAATATTGGTATGATATAATATTGAATATAATATGGTCGTGTATGAGATAATACACATTTTTCAATACCTATATCGTCAAATGTCCACATGTCAAAATTTCTACATCTCCAAATCTCTACATTCCCAAATCCCAGATCCCCAAATCTCTACATTCCCAAATTTCTACATCCCCAAATCTTCACATTTTCCAATCCCTACATCGTCAACTCTCCACATCCCCAAATCCCACATCTTCAAATCCCTACATTCCCAAATCCCTACATCCCCAAATCTCTACACCCCCAAATCTCCACATTTCCCAATCCCTACATCGTCAACACTCTACATCCCCAAATCCCAGATCTCCAAATCCCAACATTTCCAAAACCCTACATTCCCAAATCCCTACACCCCCAAATCTCCTCATTTCCCAATCCCTACATTGTCAACTCTCCACATCCCCAAATCCCACATCCCCAAAAATCTGCATCCCCAAATCTCTACACCCCTAAATCCCTGCATTCCCAAACCCCTACATTCCAAAATTGCTAAATCCTGAAATCCCCAAATCCTCAAATCCTCAAATCCTCAAATCCCAAACCCTCAAATCACTAACTGTCCAAATATTTAAATTGCCAAATTGCTAAATCCCCAAATTGAATTTATCCTCCAGAAAATTCGTCCAATACGTTGAGAATCAATTTCGTCCGAGCGAAAGTGTCGCAAAAGAGTGCAAAGGGTTAAGTTCCGTGACAAAGTTTCGAATCTACGAACAGCATGTGGGATGCACAGAATTCCATCGTGCGGGCTATTCCTGCCGGGTTCGCCCGAGTATTTTCCATGAAGAAAATTCGATGACCGTGATCTTCGATGTTATCTCATCAGGATATCCAGTTTTCCACGGACCGCGCGTTCCTCCATTGTCGTCGAGCACAAAAGCAACAGACTCGATCAATTTTTTCACCGCCAGAAAAGAAACTCGGAAAAGGAAAGATATTTCCGAGCCCTTTTTTTCTCTGTGTAGTCGCGATCGAGCACAAAGGGAATCTGCGAAGGAAATCTGGAGAAAATAGAATCGACGGGAATCAAACGCAACCGAGATAATACAGACTTGTCCCGGTGAATTATGATAATTCGACGTTCATCGATTATTCATCGACGAAACCAGTTGCGAGGCTCGATCATGTGCTACGATTGCACGGGACTGTTTCGCAAGAACGAACGAGAAAATCATTGCACCGGCTCTTATCCGATTGATCGTGACGGATGGGGGCAAAAAAATACACGATTAAGATGGATGTCCAGAGGTTGACAGCCGTTGGAATTGTACCGAGGGACGGGGAAGAAACATAGGCAAATAGCTTTCATCGCTCTTCGTTGCTTCTTGTATATTCTACGTTAATCGTGTTAGAGAATTTTTCGAGATAGAAATCTTATAATTTTCAAATCTGTGAAAACTCAATTTTTTCAATTTTTAACTTCACTCTTTAACTTCGATAAAAGCTACCTATCGAGAAGTTGCATATCGATCGCGTCTCTGGACTGCTTTATTTATTATTCCAGGATGAAATTAATCTGAAACTTACGGTACACTCAGAGGGCAACTTCGATCGAGGTTTGTACAAAAGGTAATCCCGCAACATAAGTTTCAAACACCGATACCATCTAGGTTGCTTGCTTGTCTTTCGCTGTGTCGCAACTTAAGTAGTGATTTCACAGAATTTTCCTAACATCGAGTTTATAGCTGTTCACAGTAAATGTCTCCTCTCTTCAAAGTAAATTTATTTGCGATTAATAAGTCAGACTTTATTTATCATTTTTTTATGTTAATGTCTCTTTATGTACTTTATAATACTTTGTATGGTGATATATTCAATTATTGATACTTTAAACAAATTCTTATTTTGGGACATACTTATGGTACACATATGATATACTTATATGTTCATGTATAAAAATGTGCATAATAAAATTCTTAACTATCTACAAAGTTTATTAGTAACTCATATGTGAATTATATTTGTCAATAACATGTTATATTTATTCGCATACATATGTGTAATTATGTTACTTATATCACATATATGTGGAACATATCAAAACATGCATACAAATTCTTAATTTATTTGCACTAAATATTAGTAACTGATATGTGAAATATTTTAGTCAATGACATATGGTTTAAATCAATATTTATTCACATACAATCATTAGAATTTGAAACAAACACACAAAATAGGAACATAAAATTCATCGAAAGAGATAAAGCGTGAACTGGGTCCGTTATCGCACCTCGTATCAATAGCCATCGATTCGATCGTCATTAAAAGAATGTGCCATTTCCGAGTGACATTTACCAACGCAAATGGACGTCGTATGAGAATCCTGCGCACCGAACGGTGAAATTACTCTCCAATCATTCATCCCTCCAGTCAGCTTTCCGTAGAAGCATTCCAATAGACAAGATCACCAGAACGTTGGCGAAAATCGCTATGAAGCACAATCCGACGATGTACGCCGTAATCCACATCAGATCCAATGTTATCGCATCAAGGCAGCCCGGTCTCGGTGTGCTGCTCTTCTTCTTCTTTGTCCCGTTGTTATCGTCTTCGTCATGGCTAAGTACAAAGGGAACATTCGACAAATCAGAGAGAGACAGAGGAAAGCTCGCGTTTCACGTCTTCCATCTTCCTTTCCACCCTTTCTATTCGCGAGATGCTGAAGAGATGCAGTGGCGTAGCACGGAACAGTTCTTTCCGCGTACGTGAATATTGCATATGTATTTACATATGTGGTATGTACTTGTAAGTATAATATTACGGATATTATTTGTCGAATTCGTTTTGATGTTATTAATGTTTTGAATGTGGGAGGTATTTTTAGGGTATTTGTGGATGAAGGTTTTTGAGGTTTTAGTTTGGGTGGTGACTAGGATTAGGTGGTGATTAGGTATTTGATCTATGGAAGTTCAAGTTTATTTTTAAGGTTCGAGATGGTTGATATTATAGTGAGCTTTTGTTGTATTGATATGGGTGTAGTAGGAATGCCAGATTTTTGAATTTGTTATTAGAATGAGTGGAGAATATAAATCATTGTTAATGCAAAGTGTGGAGAATACAGCGCTTGAGAAATACAATGCGTTGATGATACAACGCGTTGACAGTGCTCCAAATAATTAATACAACCTGTACACAGCACAACTCATAAATAATACAACATATATATGCTGAAATCCATAAATAACAGCGCGTAGACATTAAAGTACGTAAAGTTATAGCGTTATACGGCGCGTATAATCTTTGCAGATACAACATAGAGTACTTAAGTAGTATGCACACCGTAAGACAAATGTTGATGTAACAAATGTTGACCTAACCCGTAAGCAACTCAAATACATCAATTTACAAATTTTCTTTTATATCGACACACAACCTATGACACGATCTCGAAAGTGTGTCAAACCCGAGTTTTTGCGTCGAACCAGCGCGAGCTTAATGAATGGGATAATGCACTCTATTCGCGGAGAGTATGCTTTATTCAAGTATGTTGAAGGAACTTTTTTTTTTTGTAGGAACACGGGTCCATTAAAGTTCGCGTTAGAGTAATAGTAGTATACAGAAGCTGATGAAAAAGTAGTAGACCCAAGTGGGATTCGAACCGGAGATCCACGGGATGGCAAGCCAACACGCTATCCCCGAAGCTATCGTGACAACGCTGACTTTGCACTTTAACGTGTACTTTTATTTCATGCAATCAACAAACAGCTGCTCTAAATCTGCCTTTAAGCGGTATGTTTACCGGACTTCCGATCGCGGACAAACACGTTTCTAACGCGACTTTTCGTCACAAATCAGCACGCAACGATCCGCGCATGCGCCGAAACAATTACGCGCAAACATCGATAGAGATTTCGCGGAGTATGTGGAAATTGGAATAAACCAAAGTCTCTGTTTCGTCGACACTCGGATCAACATCGATACCGGCGCTCCTAGAAAAATACAAACGGAACGATGTTATTTCGGATTCTCGATGAAAAAGCAACACGGGCCGACCGGTCAAACAACATACGACTCGGCGAGAAGTAATTAGAATCCATCGGTGCGTTGTTTCGAAACGCAACACCCGGCTAAATCGAAGCGAAACGTACGGTATACGGTGCTTCGTTCGATGCTATACTTCTCGTATTAGTATTCGTTAGGTTAGGTTTCATTTCAAATTGGTTCGATATGAAATTAGGTGATTAAACACCCAAATTTACAAATCCCCAAATTCTCAAGCATCCAAATCCCTAGATCCCCAAATCTCCAAATCTCCAAAATCTCAAACACCCAAATTCCCAAATCCTGTAACTCCCAAACACCCAAATTCACAAATGCCCAAATTCTCAATCAACCAAATCCTCAAATCCTTGAAAAATTCTCAAAATCCCCGAATCCAAAAATTCGGAACCTCTCAAATCCCCAAATTCGCAAAATGTCGTTGAGGAAATCCGTTGCTACGCCACTGACGGCCAGAAGGGGGAAAAGAGGGAAGGTGAATAGCGAAGTGGCGTTGGTTCCTCTTCGGGTGCAACCCTCTCGTTGGCACACTAATGAGACGCAAAAGCTTTCCCGCTTAAAGGGTGACGATGCCGTGGCGTCGATTAATGAATGTCGGCTGTTTCGTGCGTCGTGTCCCCCGTTAGTTATCAACGCGATAACGGTCCCGCGTCTGCCGTACGTGCACCCACAGCCATCTACCCCTTTTTCCTTTCCATTCCGAGACGTTCGTGCTTATTTTTTCCGGAAAAGCGTGGCCCCCGGGGGCCGAGTCTGACGACTGTAATTACGGGCTGGCGCAGACACGTTAAGGAAAGGGGGTAAAGTACGCGTTACGCGGGGGAGAGATCCGCGGCAATATTTTGGCCTGGGTCGTTGATGATCGTCGACTGTTCTCCAACGAACGAAAAGTGTCTCTGTTGCTGTTCGAGCAAGTTGGAACCTCGGTCTACTTGAGGCTTGATGATAAGTAAACATGTGGTGACTGTGTACCCTACTCGTATGAACTAACACGGGGTAAATGAGTTAACCGAACATAAACATTAGGGTGTGCTTTTGATTAACACTTGACGACAAAGAACGAGATTATGTTCTGATGAGAAATGCTGACCGGAATATCTGTCACTTCGTATCTAACAATTTTTTTCTTATTGCGCGATTTTTCTTAACGTGTACTGAATTTATATTCAATTCTCTTTTACACCCTATTTTACAAATTTACATTCGTCGATTATTGAGTATCCACACATTCTCACTCAATTTTTAAATCAGCGTCAAAATTACGTTCAGTATCTTTTGAACATATATGTAAATAATTATATGCCATGCGTAATAGAAATGTCAGTTCAGTCTGTAAAGTTTGTCTTGACAAAACCGTTAAACAATTATCCGGCATTGCAAGTGACATTTTGTCACCAAGAGATTACGTCCAAAGTATTTAGGAATTTCGTTCGATAACAGGTGACGAAACTATTCCTGTCGCGAGCTGATTCTCATTATCAGCCGTCAGTAAACCGAGCTTGATTGCTCCCTGAGTTAGGCCTAATTGTTTGACTAAGTGAAACTTAATTGCCGTCTAACTGTGTAACCAAACTTTCGACAACGATATCTTGATAATGAGATCTTGGATCGCAAAAATTGTCTCTCCGGAAATATATTCGTAAATATTTAATGGAAAGAGGTTCCTTAGTTGATAGATTGATAAAACACTATTTAATGATTAAATGTTATTTAAGGACCGATTTTTATTTGTGAACGCTTTTGATTGAATGGTGAATGCTTACATTTCTGTAGACTTTTATGCGAAGCTCAATTCATTTGGTGTTATACAGTTTATATTGTATTCGTTTATTCATTCGTTTATTCATTCACTCATCTATTCATTCCCGGTCTTTAATGATCATGATGAAAAGATGGGTTCATTTGAAAAGCTAGGTTATGTTACCTTTGAACAGTGAAAATTGTGTTTGAATTACAATTTAACTTGCAAGCTGTTCTGTATACTATTTAGAATTGATCAATCGTTGTTTAAGAGAAGTTTGCAAAAATTCTGCAAATACTTTTAGTAACAAAAATTATACACTGCGAAATACAATTTTTTTCCAGTTAAATCTATAAATTATCCTATACAAAATTTACATTTAACAAATCTGTATTATTTAAAAAATGAAATCTAAATACCCTTTCTGAAAGAAATGATTTTACCAAAGTTGCAACCTAAAACAGTCTTAACAATATTAAATAACGAACACCAAATCTCTATACGAAGTTGATCGATTGGCAAGACGGAAATAACAGAAATAACCGTAAAACAAGGAGAGAAGTCGTTCGAGTTTCCGGAAGCTGTATTCCCCGGAACAGCCTATTCCGGTCCAATCTAATTCGAGGTGAAACCAGTCTTTAGAAAGAGCGTCTGCTGAAATTGCATTCCTCGCGAGAACGCGCGGCGCATTCGCAACCGCACTCGAAGCACAATGAGCGACGCGAATGGCGGCAGAAGAAGAAGAAGAAGTCCCCGAAAGGAACAAACAGCAAGAATGAAAGAAACCCGGAAAGGGAGAGGAAGAAAAAAATGTGAAAAGCAAACCAGCACACGCGTGCCAATAAAAAGGTGCAACGCGACGTTGAAACGCCGGCGAAGAGTGCTCCCGAGTGAAGAGGCGAAGATGAACGGCGAACGAAGAGAGAAAAGATTTTTCTTTCCTCTTCTCCTTGCCCCTTTTCTCTTCTGCATTTGTCGTGCACTCGCGACCGGCCGTGTAGACGCCGGAAGAGCTTCGTGGAGGACGAATATCGCGAACAATGGGGCAATTAAGACGGCAGAGGACGCGAACGGCAAGACATCTCGCGCGTTTCTTACGAAAACCCTAGCACGGGGAAAATGAGAAGGAAATTGTTGATCCGTGAGGCTATCACGTTGCGAACAAATTTCCCAGTTCGAAATATCAAATTTGTACACTTTTTTTTAGATAGTCATATGACTTGGTTAGGTTAATAGGTAGTTTATGGAAGTTGCTCTTATTGGTAATATTTAATTATCGGGTAGTAGTGATAAGATGAGAAATTCTTTTTAATCATGAACAAGGTTTAGGTTCGGGGTAAATGAAAATGAAAATCAACTGAAATTGTTGATCCATGAGTAATTTGTAAGAAATTTTTAAATTCCTTACTTAAGAATCTCAACCTCTAAATTCAGTCGAAACCTCGTAACATTGCATAAATTTGGGTCAGAATTGACCATGTTCCGAGGGTCAAACCCAAAACCGCTCTGGACGATACTAATTTATCAGAGACTACGAGTATCAGTGCTTTTCACAAGGGGCACGCTACAAATCATCACAAATCACTGGAGAAGAAATGATTCAGGCCAGCACGGAAGGGTGGTTAAGGGCACAGGGGTTGGTTCTTGCCGAATACGTTATGAAATTTATGAGCCTGTGGCATGAACGAAAAAAAGACAGGTGAATTATTTTCCGGTTAAATTATGAGCGTGGCATAATCGGCTGCTTATCGTGTTCTTCGCTCGGCCTCGAGAACGAGGAACGCTTGCGATCTATGCTTTTTTGTCAACAGTTCTTATCGCTTCCTTGTACAAAGCTTACAATATTAATAGTCCAATAACGCTTGATTATTAACACGCTGATAACATGGTAACTTGTTTGTTGAATTATTTTAATAGCAGTTGCTCTGAAATGTTAGGTTATGTGTACAGTTCGAGGTGGTAGTTTTATTCATCCACGAACGTAATGAATACAGTTAATAAATAATAAGCAGTAAATAAATTATGTAATTGATAGTCAGTAAATGAGTAAATTATTCACAGTAAATAGATAAATTATATATGTATTCATATTAAATAAATAAAATAATCATACTGTTCGTCTTTGTTAATCCTAATTCCTGTTTATGTAAAAATATTTATCAAAAACAGAAACTATACAATAATGAAATAAAATAATACCTTGTAAATTACTGTATGCAGAATACAGAATGCTAATTTCTGTTAAGTTTGTGAATCACCGAATGCGTCATATTTACGTATGTGGACAATAGCCGTTTAATAACAGCGACATAATTTGTCGTTTCGTAGGATGTGTTTACAACGACACGGGTCATAAATAAACGAGGAAAGCGCAGTCTATCGTTCATTTTGATGAAACCGTCGCGTCGGTTTTTCAATTTACTCCCCGTTAAACCGAAAAGCGCAAAATAGATTCGGATAAACGTTTGTTCCCCTATACAGGATGCTTAGCGATGATTTTCACGTGAATTTCCTGTTTGCGTCGTCACCGGTGGAAAATCGGATTTTCTCCGTAAATCCCGAAATCGCGGTAAAGAACGCTCGTACTTCTCTCTCTCCCTCGTTCCCTCTGTGATATTTCGAACGGATGAACCTCCGTTCCTGTTTTCCTGTTATTAAACAGCCAATTTCGCCGATCCGATTTCCCATGAAATTTATGGACTCATTCTATTTGTACGTAGCCGCACAACATTCCGCTGCATCTTCCTATTTCATCGCGATTCTCGTTACATCTGTATGTGTATCGCAGCGTCAGTGATAATTAAACGGCGTGTGGAATCATTACGATTCCACACAAGTGAAGCTTATTTTGCAATGTACTTGACTTTTTTGATTTTTTACGTTTTACAAAAGAAGTGGGCAATTTTTGTGACATTGATGAGGGAAAACAGTTTCTGATTTTCTATTGGTTTAGCTAAAATTCGGGTGGAGATGCGAGTGACGTATGAAGTGGGTCTGGATTTTCTCCAAAGTGACCTAAGTAACAAAACCAAGAACCTCGACATGAATAGAAAACTGTAAACAAAAGACTCTTCTGCTAAGGTTAAGTCACAGCCAGATGTGACTGACAATAAAAAAATACTCGTTACAATGCGATGACTCCTTGGGTCTTGCCGCCACGGGTAAAGAATTGATTTGAAACTACAGATGTGAAGGAACGAAAAACCGTTAAAGCATCGCTAGAAACTTGCACCGAGGTCTAATCCTCTCGCTGTAATAGGCATTCTACGAAATCGGTGAAAAAGCTGTTAGATCATAATCATCGCTCTAATAATTATATTGAACCTGTGGTATCACGTTTTATATGACCTATAACTCGTGAGTAATATAACCTTTATTTTTTCTACAGAATTTTTACCTAGCGTGTTCGAGAGGCGGTTTATTCGCCAGGATTTAACCCCGTGTCAAATAACCGAGCAAAATCGAAACGCTAAAATTTCAAATTCGATATTACCTGATAGAAACAATGGAACAGGGTCGAGATCGAGTGTATTTCCACGTCGTTTCGACGGATGAAATGTAAATGTTTTTTGATTGTATTTTTATACGTCGACCAAAGTATTTCTCTTTCACAGGGTTGGATTAATGTCATGTCGGACGATATTATATTTCAGCGGCTTTATCTTTATTTTTGTAATTGAAATTTTAATGAGTTTCGCTGTTATAGCCGATGAATTTATGAGTCCGTAAATTTTACAAGTTCAATGACTTTGAAATTTTGTGCTCGATGAAATTTTTATAGTTCTAAGTATTTTAGTTTGTAAGTTTGTAAATTTTAATTAATTTGCGATCTTCTAATTTCTAATTTTCGAATTTTTAAATTCCTAAAACCCAAATTCCCAAATTTTCAAGTCCTTAACTCCACAAATCGCGTAACGCTCCCGCATTCAAACCCTCACATCCCCGAATGGAACTACTTCGGCCATATTTTTCGCGTGCAGCGCTGCTCGATTAAATAACCCACTCGTATTCGTAAATACCATATCAAGTGGTCAGTGTGCCACGAATAAATATTTCTTCAATCAATTCTCGTGTCAGGAAGCACGAAACACGCTAGTAAGTTCGTTTTTTCAATTCCGCCGTGTATATATTTCGAGTCCTCGTGACGGGCTAATAAAACCGACGTGGTACATTAATTTCGTTATCAACGGAAACGTCACGAATAATAATATCACGAGTGTGACGTTTATTCGCCCCTTTGGATCGCGTTTTCTTTTTTCCCCATCTCTGAATGGCACATCGATCAATCATGTTTGCGCAGAGCAACGTTTCGATCCACAGAATAATAACGGAATGCTTAACACGACTAAGTTGTGCCCTTTTCTTCTTTTATTTTCCTTTCTCTATTTTTTATCCGTCAAAATATCGTACATTAATCTTGTACTATCGAACGAATCACGAAAGACATAATTTTACACCTCTACATGCATTGCTGGACGTTACTTCGAACAATGAAAAATGGCGCGAGCATTAATCTTCACCAGTGTCAGAAATATCCGGAGGAAAAAAAAATCACAACCTTCACAATTCCAACGGTGGATTTTCGAACTTTTTATCGGTGAAAAATGTTGCGAAACGAGTTACAATAAAAATCACACGGCCCGTGTAATCTCTTCGATCGGTACACGATGCGCACCCGTTGTTTGTATTAATTTCTTGTCATTTAAAGCGTCATCGGAGACATGAATCATTTTTATTGTCGCGAACGTTCGACGATCTATAGGATTTCTTCAAATTGTTACACTGTTTGCTTTATATCGGAATGCATTCTGTTGCATTGACAAATTATTCATTTACAAAATATATTTTTGAACTTGGAAATTAAAAAATTCATTTCTACAAATTTATTGAAATTCATATTTATGGAAGCAGGTGAAAATTCTTACAAATTTATGGAAGTTGATGTTTATAAAAATAAATAGATATATAAATAGGTAATATTAATAGGTGTGTAGCACATGTGTAACACTCTGTTCATTAAAAAGTACATATTTTATATTGTTCAGGTAAACCAATGAGTTTGAGTCACCTTTGGTGTGCAGAGGGTTAAATGCACAGCATATGTCTAACACTAGATTCAATTCAAAAATACCTATTTCATATTGTTCAGTTAAACCAATGAGTTTGACCTTCTTACAGAGTTCCGAAAAATCCAGTGATAAACCAGTACCTTTTCCGTACTCCATAATTTCAGCCAGATAAGCGAACCCCCTGAACATAAAATAACCGTAAGAGAAAACGTTGGGTGTATAAATATGAATCGTATCGAGGGTAATAGGACTCGTTCCAACCCCATTTCGCGCGGAACATCCGTCGGTTTCCCCGTTCGACCTGTAATTCCCCTTTAAGCTCCTTCCAGCTGGTCCACTCGCGTGTCACACATAGCGTGGGGGATGAATACATAGAGGCACCTTGAGGAGGCCGGGTCTGGTTGTCCCCGATACACGACGACATCCGTGTCTATCGGCTTCGGCTTGTATGTGTATTGTCCCCGTGCATGTACGGGGCTGGCTTAGGCCCGTACGCTGGTAAGAGGCTTACCAAAGACTACAACCACCACCGACCGACATGCCGAACAATGGGACGATTAACTCGAGCACATGGAAAAGCGCCGATAATGGAAACTCTTCGCGAGTCGAGAAAGCAAAGAAGCGTGAAAAGTGTGCCGAGCGTGCGTTCGCTCGCGAGGAATGGGAGCTTCTTATAGGATTCAATTAAAACCTCACGTAGTGAGGTTGCAATCTTTAGAATTAATAGACACGGTTTTGCAATCGTGGGGATTTTTGGAAATTTTTATTGGTTGTGGAAATGTTTTTGGAGGGTTTGGAAGTTCGGGGTTGTAGAAGATTGGGATTTTAAGTTTTGGGACGTTGGGATTTTAGTATTTGAGAATTTCGGAGTAGGTGGAACTTTGGGAATATTTGAAAATTGTAGGTTTGGAAATTTAGAAAGGTAGATTTTTAATATTTGAGAATTTTCTGGTGGTGCAGCTTTGGTTTAATTTTGAAACTTTGTAGATTTGGAAAAGAAAGAATTTAAAATCTCCCTACTGGGACAAATATATTTTCTTACGATTATTTCAACAGATACACCTGAAATTTAATTCGGAAAATAATTCAATATCGTTAGAAAGTTACGTGAATTCATAATTATCTTCTCACTTTTAACACCATCCATTACCTTCTACCGATAATATCAAGAAACTGTTGCCTCGAGAAAAAAAGGCAATTTATAAAGTTACTAGCAGCGGATGAAAGCAAAATTGAATTTAAGTATCAATTGAATTATATCGGAGTCGATTGTTGAAAGCGTTTCGAATTTAACCTGCTCTTTATATCGGGGAAATTTTAACTTACTCAAGAAACTCATTAGTTACGGAAGTACGGGGTTAGAGAGAAAGAAAAATAATCTAACTGTACAAATTTTCTACTATTCCATAGAAATAAATCAATGCAATTAATAAATTTTAATAATTTCTATAATTATAATAATATTAATAATTATGAGCACATAAAGATAGTAAGGGGTAGTTTTAAATTTAACTTGACATAATCTGAAACCTAATAGAAACCCGTAATGAGAGGCAATAAATAGTCTGTCATTGCTGGAATTTATTAAATTTTATACTTTTATAGTTTCATGAAAATATCATGAGATTACTATTAATATATTGTGTAGCATTAAATTAAAAGTTAATTATCTGGGTTTCACTCGTCGCTACCAAAGCTGGTACAAATATTTTCGTTGACTTAAATAATGAATAAGGTTTCCGTAATTTTACCTAAATAATAAATGAGCTTTCTATAAACGCAACTAAATTCAATTGAAACAGTATTATACAAGATTAACCTTTTACCCAACAAGTTTTATCGGCAGTTGACGTCAGTCAGACCTAAATTATTACTGAAGTGTTAAAATAAAGAACGTTGAACTGTTAGTATATTTTCGATTTATTGATCTTCAATTGTACAAATTACAATTGATGTCGAGTCTGACTCGATGTCTAGAGGTTAACAACCCATGGAGAAAAATGTCACGAGATTTTTCTGAAAGTGATCGCACGATTCGTTGCTCTTTTCGCAACGAATAGGAGAAGCAATTAGAAAAACGAGGGTTTATACCCTCGCGATCCCCTAACGAGATTAGACACGAGACTCTCGAAAAGATACCGCAAGTGTAATCTAAGGGGTGGAAAATCGATATGCAACACCGAGACATCCGTCACGGCAAGAATGATCGCTTGGATCGTTATCGGAGCCGAGAAACGCGGAAGTTATCGGCAGTGAAAACGAGAAATGATCGTATCGGAACTTTCGAACGTCAATATTGTACTTTCCCGCTCGCTTTCGTACTTCCTCGATATACTTCTCGATTTTGTTGGAGAAATAGACACAATTTCTTCTCCTGTTTTTTCAGGACACGGTGCAGGATGTTTTAGGCGACAATTCGCGGTAGACGCGAATAGTACAATCTTCCTCGAATGTTTTCTGCGTTTATAGGAGTACTGGTGCCATATAACGGGTGATACTGGAGTGGTACATTTTTCAGATTTAGAAATTTACAAATTTGTTATGTTATTTGAGATCTGGTCATTTAGGAGTATGGAGACTTGCAAATTTGGGAGTTTGGGGATTTGGAAATTTTGATCTGGTGATTTGGAAATTTGGACAAATGGGAATTTGAGGATGTTTGGGAAATTGAGAATTTTTGGAATGTGTAGAATTTCTGGAATTTATAGAATTTGTAGTTTTATGAAACTTGTAAAAATTACAGAATTTGTGAAAATAAGACATGCAAAATTTTGTAAATATTTGAAATTTGTAAAATTTTTGAAAGTAATGTTTGTGAATTGTCTCCAAATTCTAATAACAATTTGTCCCACCACCCTATATACAGAAACCATCTACTCCCATGAATAGAAGAGTGTACACACATCAAAAACTGATCAAAATTGATCTTCTCCAATATGAAGTTTCGTACAAAGGAAACTATTTCATACTTTCATCTCATTTTTCCACGACGCCCTATATATATTTCCCGGAACGATGTCACTGAAATGAAGTCGGTCTCATATGTTATAATAAAGTAAAATATTTCTTTAAGAAGATGAATTGTTTTCTTTTTTTTTCCATAAAACCACTGCTATGAATAAGAATTCCTATGTACCGTGTCATAAAAACAAGCCTATAAACCTAGTTACTCTCTAGGAGACAGTTACTAATACACCCTCGAAAAACAAGAGAAAACGTCGATAAAGTTGGAACATTCGTTGATTAAATTAATTTTATTTCTTTCAGTCAGCTTTATTGTAACGAGCTATTTGTTCATGAATATTATTCAGATTTTATAAATATTATGATGAATATTATTTTGTTAAAGGGAAATATGTGAAGGTGGCTAAGTAGAGGAAATTTTGTATAATGACAAGGGGAAGGTATGGTAATAAGGTAGGATAGCAAGATGGCGGAATATCAAGATGGTAGAATAGTAAGATAGTGAAATGGTAAAATGGTAGAATACTTAAGTAATAAAATAGTAAAATATTAAAATAGCAGAACGGTGGAATGGTAGAATAGTAAAATAGTAAAATAATATAATACAGTGGTAATGGTACAGTGGTATAATACTACAGTAATAGTACAATAGTACAATAATACAATAGTATAATAATAGTACAATAAAACAGTAACCCAATAAAACCATAAAATACTTCTACCCATAAATATCATAAATACCACAAAATACGTAAACCCCCAAATAATTCCGAATTTTTCTAATTAATCTGCAGCACAGTTGTATATTAACGAAATGAATCGCGAACATTCGAGCCGCAATTCTTTTCATCGACGGATCGATGGAAAAATTGTCGGATCGAACGTGTAATCGATTTACCGGCCGTTGAAATTACGGCCGGCGACGAATATTTGCATTAATGAATTTCATTTCGCGGCGGAACGAATCATGTCGAATACCGATTTGACGGGAAATGAATTCCGGATAACGACGTTTACAAGACTGACGGGTTTACTTTGCATTCTCGTGCGTTTAATTGCAAAATCGTGCGCGCAATTTCATTTCCCGGACTGTGCCGGAAACCCAGCCGGTTTAACTTTAATCACCGAATCATGCCAGCTAACAGTCGATTCTCCGTCAAATTCGAGAATTGCCGCGGTTAATCGCGTGAGGCGTTGTTCAAATTGCTGTCGGACGAAAGTAAACCACTCGTGTAATTTAAGTAAGTGTCTTCTTGCGTGGATTTACCACGGATCTAATTGAACATATTACTTCGCGAACTTATCCTTCGTTGCGAGTTAAATCAGTTCTGGTAAATTAAGTTCGAGGGAGACGTCAGTATGTATTTTAGACTACGTTACCAAATTAGTATGTTTCTATGTGACCGTATGTACAATCTCTACGTTCGTAGCTGTGTTTATCAGGAAACTTAATAAGCGTCTCCGCTGCGAATTACTTGAAAATGAAACTTTGTCATGCTATAATCCTTTGTGATGAAATAAACACTCTGTGATGAGTTCTAAACGCTTCTTCTTTAAAAAACACGTATAACAACTCGTTCAATAGTGACATAGTGAGACATTGAAGTACCATCATAATGGAATAATAAAGTATATAATATAGTATAGTAGTACAGTAGTACAGTTATTGTATAAAAACAACAATATATGAGTACAGTCACATATTAAAATAATGAAGAGTTGCAACAGACATCAACATAATTACAGAAAGAGTGTAATATCAAAATAATAGTAAAAGTCGAAAATATGTCATAGTATAAACGCAAAGTTTCCAGCATCCCATTAATTATTAGCAGAACCGAAACACGAGATGGAACGCCGTAGCCATTTCCCGTTGGCAAACACAACAGAGATACTAAATCGTTAATTAGGAGTAACATCGATGTCACGATGGTTCGGTGGATAAATTACACGGTACGTAGATCGTTCTGAGGAGCAGATAACGGTGGAAGTCGGTGTTGGTAACGGTGCCGAGGCGTTAGCCGTGTGCCCTAAAAGCCGAGCGGGATCGATTAAGTGGCATCGAGAGGGTTTCTTTAAAGAGGAACCTGAACGCTTAGCGGGCTCGTTGAATTCTCATCTGGCCGACGAGTCCTCCGGGCAACTTGATACTAAATCTGAAACTTGCGTTCCCGTCGTCCCAAACTACTCCAGGCTATTTCGAGGATGCACCAACCTGGGTTCAAGACAGAACGGCCTGGCTGATGCAGTCGAGTTCCTCCTCTCCACGGCCATGTTGTTCACGCCGCAACATTGTAAACGTGCCTTCAGATAAAAACGATCGATACGCTTTATCGTGTACGGTATATACTTTATCGCTATTGTTCGTGACGCTTTGTAAATTTTTCAGTTTCTACGTTCCTGTGTTTCGATATTTTTTATTTCTCCGGATAACGAATTTCCAAGTTCCGGAAGTTTTAGCGTTCGTACGACTAAATTTCTGAATTCTTCAGCGATTGAGTGACCAAGTTTAAAAATTCCTAAACTTTCAAGCACTCGTGTTACCAAATTTTTTTGTTTCCGACATTTAAAAGTTGAAATTACCATATTTCTTCATTCCTGACCTTTAGAAGTATGAAATACCAAAGGCTATAGCCGAATAAGGTAGTGAAATGTGCCCTTGAGTCAAATGAAAAACCCAATAGGTCAGTCGGTAGCATATCCAAAAAAAACATCTCACACCAAGTTTCAACCCCCTATCTCATCCGTGGGGGTAGTAAAAGGGAAAAAACGAAATTCCGGTTTTTGGCCTATTTTGCCTATTTAATTTCGTACAAAAATTCTGAAAAAATTCTTAAACATTGAGGTCCACATAGCGCATATTATAGAATTTTTTCAGATTTTTTGATCGCAAAGTGTACTTGTGAAAAATCAAAAACCGAAAAAAAATCGGAAAAAATGCGATTTTTTATGGAAGATGTCGGAGCACTACTTTTATATTAATGTGGTAGTTAGGTATTGGTACAACTATTATCCTCTAATTTTTTCAGATTTTTCGGTGAGGTGCGCCGTAGTTAAAAAAATCAAAAACCAATTTTTTCGCGCGAAAAACAAACTTCTACTTTGAATTTTTATGTCTTTTTCCTATAAAATATGTATTAAGTAGTTTTAAGAGGATTCACGTTCACACAAATGATTTATGGATTACAACAATGGAATTATCTTAATTAATTAGTTTTATGTTATGTTCTCTATATACTGAAATGTTTAAGTGTTTTTCAACGGTGCCGATGGCGCAGCGGTTAAGGCTCCTGACTCGTAAACCGCTGCGTGTTCTTTTTGGCGCTGGTTCGATCCCGCCCAAACTAATTTTTTTTTTCTTTCTTTTTTTTTTTTTGTTATTGTTAATTTTCTTTATTCTGATTATATAGCAATTGATACTACGTATTTAAAAACATTTCTAATGTATCTTAGGAATATTTCAAGGTTTGTTTTTTTTTTTTTTTTTTTTTCAGTGGGGGAAATGCATTTACGCACAGTCCTGATGTTCTCGGACTAGTGTGGGACTCCTACGTTAATCGCAGACTACCCACTAAAACCCCCACTACCTATTGAAATAAAAATAATTTTAAGTATTTTGATTACATGTCTTAATTGTGCTACGATTTTATATATTTTTAATTTTAAATATTTCATTTTTCGTAACTTACCACTATCCATTGTTGAAGAAATATTGTGTCTACCGTATCAATCGTCATCGCTATCTTCATTTATCACAGGTATCACTTGCTCCGTTTCGAATATTTTGCTTAATATCTCTGCAGGTCGTACAATCGTTGACAAGTACCGTGCATGACTTAAGTAATAAATTATTGCTGCTACGTGTGAACAACAACCAATGGTCCGATTACCATTCGCACATTCGCAACAATAACGTTTAATTCCTGAATAGCCTATTGAATTTGGTGTATAATCTATGAAACATCTGTACGTTTTACTATTTATATGACGCGACCTGACCTGAAACTTAACTATATGCTCTTTTTCCTTCAACATAAGGATATTAATATTATTATCTACATCCATTATTTCAGCTAAATAAGAAATTGCTTGTGATAATTGGTACGAGCCGGTAAAAAGAATTTTCAAGTCATTTTCTGTCATCTCTGGAAAGTCGAGAAGATCTGAAACTACTATTTGTTTAAATGGAATTGTTCGTCTATACCAACGGTTTGTCTCGACTTCTAATGCTAAAGAATTACTAATATCTTGTTGATTTAACATTCGATTTATGACTTCATCTGTATTCTCTACATCTGAATTTAAACGTTTGCCAAACTTATTATTTAAGAAACCTACAATTCTACAATACGAACTGATTGATGGAAGCAATTTATTATCTAACTGATTATGGAGTAGACGATACTTTTTCCCCATAATACCGTGTACGGCTTCGACGACCCATCTAACTTTCGTTACTTGGCGAGAAGCATTTGATTCTGCTGTTGTTAATTGGCTCCGGTTGCCTTTCAATGCGGGCATCAAAACTCTATAGCCCAATTGTTTCAAATATGCTTCTATGTCCCGAAAACCCCTATCAACAATACAGATGTCTCCTGATTTCATAATACTTTGTAAACCATTCGGATCTTGCATGGCAATTTTCATAATTTGCGCATCATTTTGCGTTGCATAATAAGGACCAAGGATGTCCACAATGTAGCCATTTGTGGTGCAGATTGTAAATGGTTTACAAAGAGGAACTTTTTTCTGACCGGAATATGATTTACGTTGATATTCATTATTTGAACTTTTCTGATGGCGAATATATGTTCCATCAAAAATCAGTGCTAGCTGATCAGTTATATTATATAAATGTTTGGCAACTGTAGAGGTTTCATTTTCTATTAAGTTCTGCCGTGAACAAGCCGCGATTCCGAAATGTACTGGTAAAATATCTTTTTCGAACGCGTTTAATATAGATTTACAAAAAGTTGAAACTTGCTGTTCATGTTCTAAGCCCAGAATTGCAGCTACCATACTATTAGAATTACCAGTACGCAATTTGAATAAAAAAACTACAAGAGCTTGAGTTATATCGCGACGATTCGATTTCCTCATAGATATCATCATTTCTTGCAATTCGATAATATTTTCCCAATTTAATCCCGTAAATACTTTTAATCGCTCTTCTGATAATGCAAAATCACCTACTTTATCTTTAATACTTGAATTACTATGTTCATCTAAATATTCAAAATAAATTCTGACTTCTTTACTGTCCAGAAAACTACTATTAGACTGTGCGCGTAAATTCTGTATTAGGTCTTGAAATAAACGATTTTTTAATAAATGATCAGGACAGCACCGATTTCCTTTGGGCACATATAATCTCCGCATGATAAATACCTGCTTCCTAGTTTCGGGTGGTACGTTAATAATGTTGCATTTAGATCCACAGATGAAACAATATCCATGACTAGAAATGACTCTAGCAAATGGCATTTCAATTAAAGCGTTATGTTCATCGCGAATATTTTCTTGAATTTGAAATGACGGATCTTCTGCTGACGAAGACGTAGGATTTGAAGATTCAGAAGATATATGTTGTAATTGATTAAATGAAGTTACATCAAGGGTGGATTCTTCAACATACGATATTGTAGTCGAAGATGTAGGCACAAAAAAAGTAATGTCGGCGGACGATCGAGCAGACGATGTACCGGCTACAGATGCTGTCATATCAGTCATGGATATTTCATGTGTGGATTCAGATTGTAGACGCGGAGTAGGTACTTCAAATAGCTCTGATACTACACTATGCTTATATAAAAAAATACGACACGAACCGCAAAGAATATCCCCAATAACTACTACTTTTCTTAAAATATTCGAAAATCTTACACATTCAACATTGGTGGATATTCTTTTTTTTTGACCACGAGATTTTCGGATTAATCTATTGCACTTAATGCACCTAGTATGCACGGTTTTCCTGTCAACGAACTGCACTTGATCACTTGACATGATGGTAACACAAGTCAAACAAAAATAGAAAGCAAAATACTCACTTCAAAAACAGACCACGAAATAACTGTTATCTGTATGGAATATCGTCCAAAACTGATTACCGTTTTGTATGTCTCCTTCGAGGTAGAATTTTTACATTGGTGGGAGGTATGCAGAAAATACAAAAATTCAGCGTCTATTAGTAGGGGTAAAATTGTCCTTTTCCAATTGGCTAGTTCAAGACGCTAAGTTTAATTTTACAGCTACTTCTACAAAACTAAGCAGGTTGTGACCGGCTCTTTAAAGCCCTTTAATAACCTGAAGGGACCATGTCAGGACCGAAGTTTGAATAATAAAAACGTACGGTTACTACAATAAAACTGAAAGTGAAAATACAGAAAACGCGGTCAAGGAATTTTATTTCTTTATTATTTTAGTCACAAAAATGTTCAGGTATATTTATTTGCTCCATTTTACAAACGGTTTATACAGAACGTGCACAACTCCTTTTTGCTAGGTAAGAAGCTATTAAAATTACACGTTGAGATTATTTTAAGGATGGATCGAATTGTCCATTTTTCAAGCCCCAAGTTTACAACATCCCAACATATAGTGGTCGGTTACCTGAGGTGGGAAAACCCCAATCATCAACTATTCAAGATTAACAATATGCCTACAACAATAAGTAATAGAAAGACCTCTATTATTTAGTTACCAGAAATGAAATATTTAAAAATCGGACAGATATATTTACTCAACAGAGAAAATATAAAATCGTAGCACAATTAAGACATGTAATCAAAATACTTAAAATTATTTTTATTTCAATAGGTAGTGGGGGTTTTAGTGGGTAGTCTGCGATTAACGTAGGAGTCCCACACTAGTCCGAGAACATCAGGACTGTGCGTAAATGCATTTCCCCCACTGAAAAAAAAAAAAAAAAAAAAAACAAACCTTGAAATATTCCTAAGATACATTAGAAATGTTTTTAAATACGTAGTATCAATTGCTATATAATCAGAATAAAGAAAATTAACAATAACAAAAAAAAAAAAAGAAAGAAAAAAAAAATTAGTTTGGGCGGGATCGAACCAGCGCCAAAAAGAACACGCAGCGGTTTACGAGTCAGGAGCCTTAACCGCTGCGCCATCGGCACCGTTGAAAAACACTTAAACATTTCAGTATATAGAGAACATAACATAAAACTAATTAATTAAGATAATTCCATTGTTGTAATCCATAAATCATTTGTGTGAACGTGAATCCTCTTAAAACTACTTAATACATATTTTATAGGAAAAAGACATAAAAATTCAAAGTAGAAGTTTGTTTTTCGCGCGAAAAAATTGGTTTTTGATTTTTTTAACTACGGCGCACCTCACCGAAAAATCTGAAAAAATTAGAGGATAATAGTTGTACCAATACCTAACTACCACATTAATATAAAAGTAGTGCTCCGACATCTTCCATAAAAAATCGCATTTTTTCCGATTTTTTTTCGGTTTTTGATTTTTCACAAGTACACTTTGCGATCAAAAAATCTGAAAACATTCTATAATATGCGCTATGTGGACCTCAATGTTTAAGAATTTTTTCAGAATTTTTGTACGAAATTAAATAGGCAAAATAGGCCAAAAACCGGAATTTCGTTTTTTCCCTTTTACTACCCCCACGGATGAGATAGGGGGTTGAAACTTGGTGTGAGATGTTTTTTTTGGATATGCTACCGACTGACCTATTGGGTTTTTCATTTGACTCAAGGGCACATTTCACTACCTTATTCGGCTATAGCCTTTACAGACTTCATGATTTGCAAACTTTTAAACTTGCACATTTTCAAGTTTACAAACGTGGAAATTTGGTACTTTTGGAACGTAAACATTTGACAATTTAGAATCGAAAAATCCAACATTGAATAATTGAATAATTGAATAATTGAATAATTGAATAATTGAATAATTGAATAATTGAATAATTGAATAATTGAAAATTTGAGAATTCAAAGTTTAAAAATTGAAAAACTGACGTATGAAAATTTAGAAATTAACAAATTAACAAATTAATAAATTAATAAATTAATAAATTGCCTACTATCCAGTATTTCATTTACCATCCACCCTTATACTAACAACTGGGAAATGACAAACGGAACATAAATAAAAGCGGCACGAACACTGACGGTTTCCACAATATTTCTCATCAACGTTTACGGAAACCAAAGATTACAAAGGTTGTAGAACAAAAAGTATCTAAAAGGTAGAGATAATATGGAATGAAACGGTATAAACAACGCGTCGCCGTTGAACTTTGAAGTGTCGGGTGTTTCGCGCGAGTCGACGACGGATGTTTAATCCCTCAGGTGACGCAGGAAGGAAGGGGTGCATAACCGGCAAAGTTCACAGACCTGTCTCTCGTTTCGACGCGGAGAAACTTCATTCGAAGGGTTTGAAGAGAATTTTTCTCCCCTTTTTTTTTTCAACGTCATAGTCGGTCTCGCCGTGCTCGAAACACGCTCGAACCATGACGAAAGAGCACGATCTTTTTAATTTAATGACGAAAATGATGAATTTCATATCCTCGACACTTAACTCACGGGGTGATTGAAGTTTCAATTAAATTTCTATATAATTAAAACGGCTATTTCAGTCGACCGTCTTTGACTTCTCTAATGTCACCCTTGACGGGCAAAAATTAATTCCCTAGGGAAAGGAACGTGTTACAAAATTAATATTTCTACTGTTCCTTGCGAACGAACACATTTCAACATTTATCAAATAATACTTTATACAGCATCAATACTACACTATTTCATGGGGAAGTTGATTAGTGTTAAAAAATTGCTGCGAGTTGACTTTTTGGTTATGTTTCATCTGTCTTTTTAAATTGTGAAATTCCTCAAATTTATCTACTTCATCAAATTCATCAAAATAATAAAATGAATAAATTTAAAGAAATGTAAAGGTATGAAACTTAAATAAACTGAAGGGGATGAAAATAGTGTCTTCAACTTCAGGCCCAAAATGTCGAAATTTTTAAACAATGTCAAAGTGAAAATGAAGGCGGAAAAAATTGGAGAGGTCGTAGTAAAAATCCCTGTTTTCAACGGCATGACTCGGGGGTTTTGGCAACGCGGTCGAAGACAATCTTTCGACGAGATTCCAAAGGCACTGTGCCAGGAAGCTTGTTGACGGGCCTCTCGACACTTTTTTCCCCATCCCTCGGCCTTTACCGGAAACGATTTATCCCACGTTGGTGGTACGAGTCCGTTGACCCGTTAACGAACACACTCGGTCAACGATACACACGCGAATTAATCTGGATTTCGGAAGATTTGCCGGATGATCGCGGAGAGGACGGTTTTTCGACGACTGGCCGTCCCGATTGAAATTGCAAATTCACCGATACACTGTGTTATCCGGACACGGTTACGATTAAATTATCGCAGCGGACGTAGCTGTATTTGCTTCGTTCTTAAAACGCCACCGGACGTTAATCAACCGGTCGTGTTCACAGATTTATGGAATACGTAATCGAACGCAAACGACACGGAATCTGTCCTCGATCGTGCAAATTAACCGTTAACGTTTCCAATTCTTTTTCGCCAGAAAAAGATTGGCAACGTGCACCAATTTACGCTTTTATTAGGAATGAAGGCGGATTTTTATTAACCGTAACGTGCGGAATGGTTGTGCGGCAGCCATTTTGTGATTGCTAGCTTTCAAGTTTCTGTACATCAAATTCTCAGGTTTTGGAATCTCTACATTTTGAAAGGTCAGTCGCAGAATTTCCATATTGTCATATTTTTGGAGAACAATTCGATGTTACATCTTTAGACACTATACATATACCGAATTACTACATCCCGAACTCCTACATCCCAAATACCTACATTCTGAAACCCTATGTCCCGAATCACTATGCACCGAATTCCTATACCCCAAAACACCTATTCCTCCAAATCATTATATCCCAAATCCCCATGTCCCGAATCCCTATTTTCTTCACCCCTACATGCCAAATCCCTTTACTCCACATCACTACATTACCAAATACCTACATCCCTAAATTCCCAGATCGCCAAATCATTGGACTCTCATATCTCCAGAAGTGTCCAAATCCTCACATCCCCAAATTCTCAAATTCCAAAAATGAAAGATTGCAAGACCTCTCCCTTGATTCCCATATTTTCTCTATAGAGAAGCTTCCTTCCCAGTTGCCCACAGTGCTAATCGAACCTTAACACAGTTCGTCTGAAGAGGCTGGATCGAGTAGGAGGCGGATCAGCGTGTCAAACAGATTTGAAAGAGTGGCAATTAGGGTGGCGGAAAAACATGGTCTTCCATGGCGAAGTCCGATAACGATCTCTGGTTGGATAGGAACGGCTGCCAACTCGTCCTTATTTTGCCCGTGTCTCCGCAACGATGAGGCCGCTTTATACGGATTAATTCGTCGATAAACGCTTGCCGGTTTATTGCGCGATCCCGTTATTTCCCTACGTTTACCTTTCGTCAGGTTATTAATCTCCTGGCTCGTTTCCTTCCTTAGCTTTCGCCTCTTTTTTCTCTTTGACTGTCGCAACTTTTATTCACCTCTTCTGGATCTTTCAAACGACCGGCTGTTTGGCTCCGGTCTCTTTGACCCTTTTCCGATACCCCATCTGTTCCCTTTTTCGCTTCGAATTCTCTTGTCGAAACTCGACATTCAGCTCCATTTCGCTACGCTTTTTGGTCACGTTTCAAATTTCCATGGAATCTCCCATCTTTTCACTTTGATTTTTAATTTCTTTCCACGGCTGACAGAGCCCGTGTTCCGCATTATTTCACCCTCGGTCTCCGCCCCGTTTCCTCTTTCTTCGGTACACCTCTTAACCTTTTTTACGCGAGTCCCTGCTTCCTCTTCAACTGTCTCACGCACGTGCACACCCTTGCACTTCAGACTCAACCCCTTTATTGGCGCTCCCCTTCTTGCTTTATCTTACTGACTTCCTGCTCGATTTATTTGCTACCCTATGCTTTTCTTCTTGACCCCCTTTCTCTTCATATTCTTCCTCGACTTCGTTAAAATCCTCTACCGATCCCTGATTGTCTTCAACTTCTTTGACCTGACTTCCTTTACGCTATCTACGACATAAATCGCTGGATCGTCAGCGCTTCTTTCCTTTCTTTACTGCTATTTACAATATTCTTCTTGGTACTTGCAAATTCGGTACCTTCCTAAGTATTAAATTTTCAGATTCACAAAATTTACATTTTCAAACTATAGATGTTTAAATTTAAAAATGTTTAAATTTTTGTATTTAGAGGTTTAAGGATTTGGAAGAAATTATGAAATGTGTAAGGATTTAAAAATGTTTAAATGAGAAGTTGTAGAAATGGGTCTCCACAAATTTTCCTAAAAGGTATCATTCATATGAACCTATCCAAAATTTCCCTTACATCTCCGTCCGCCATATAGCGAGACTTCACCGTAACTCTCAGTCAGTAAATAATAAAGTAGAGTCTTCATCCCTAAATCAATTTCCCCAAGCGAGTTCAGTTTCCGAATTCGTTCGATTAAAAACGGGACTAATTTTTATTACTCTCCATTTATGGAATTCCGATCTCAGCGCCTTTCCTCTGCACCCCTTCTGCGCCCCTTCCACCCCCTAGTCGGCAGATTGCTTACACCCGAGCAAAGAGTTACGTACCTGCATTAAATCCCAGGCAGACGAGTGGTTCGAGTAATCTCGTAAACGAGAAGTAAGCGCGGCGTTAATCCGCTCGCGAAGCGTCCCGAATAGAAGCGCCGCTCGTTCCGGCCGCGATATTAATAAACCCGTGTCCTGGCGGAAAATGGCGAAGTTACGGTAATCCCAAGCGTATCGCGCACCTTCGCGAACGAAGCGTTAACAGCCGCGTGTTACACGCGTGAAACTGACTCGACCCGTTGTTTGCCTCCCTCGTTACGTCGCGTCGTTAACCCTTTCGTCCTCGACAAATGTCTATACGATATGTACACTGGCACACGGTACCGATACTTTCCTCGTATTGTAAATTCAAAAAACACCGAGAGCAAGTTTTGTATTTGTATTATATTTTGAAGGGCCATTTGGGTACTTGAATGTTACATATTTTTTATTTGGTCGACATATTTAATATTTTTCTGGAAACTGTCTTCAGTAAGACAGAAATTGTCTGGTTTCAATAATTATCACACAAAGGATATTAAATGTGTCGTAATTGTTTTCGTTCATTTTACACGTTGAATTTCGTAAATTTGCATAAAGTTTTTTTAAATTAATTCTTCAAAAAAATTGCCCTGACATTTGACAGCTGCTGCCACTAAGGTGTTAATATAAGGAATTATTACTACAAAGATATATTTAGATAATGAAGTTCAAAGTAAATATAAATATCCTCTAATGTACAAAACAGTAAATTATAAATAAAGTTTGTATTCGATTTCCCCGCATTTCATTACCGCCGCCATTATTCCTAGCGCGTACAGCGGTTCAGATACAGAGTATCCGATAAAAGTCTAAAGCTTTAAACCTCTTTGCTTTACCA
The DNA here is from genome assembly GCA_945859555.1 of Megachile ligniseca. NCBI lineage: Eukaryota > Metazoa > Arthropoda > Insecta > Hymenoptera > Megachilidae > Megachile > Megachile ligniseca. Next base: position 7,756,164 of record OX243784.1, read on the forward strand.
TCGTGTATAAAATAGTGCGTCACAAGGATCAAAGATCGCGTTTGATGGCCGACCGTAACGCTGTTGATGATCGTAGATCATAAGAAAACGATAAAAGTAAAAGGGCGTGGAAGTGGTTCTAGCGATCCGGGCGTTTATTCGACCGATCGTTTCGCCGAAAAGAATTTACGAGGAGACGTGACCGATCGACCCGAACGGACACGCGGCAGGGGCTAATCCGGAAATCCGAGATGTTCCACGATTTACCGAGAACACACGATTTTTATAGACCGTTTACGGATATCCGCCGGAATCTGTGCTCGAAATTCAAACGACTAACCGTACGACTACCGTTTCCTCGTTATTGTACGCAACTAAATATTTGACTAATTCCCTTTCTGGGGAAAAAACTATTTGTTACTCTCAGATAGATTTTTGGAGTGGGTAATTGACTGAGGTAGAAGGGGGATATTTAGATTTATTTTTATTTGTATCTGTACATTTTTGGTTTGGGTAATTAATTGGAGGGGTGATATTTGTTGTCTGGGGTAATAGATATTTAAATTCATTTTTATTTGTGTATTTATACATTTTTAGATTGGGTAATTGATTGGAGAGGAATATTTACTGTTTTCAGAAACAGATATTTAGATTCATTTTTATTTGTATTTGTACATTTATGGACTGGGTAATTGAGGTGGTAGGTTATTTTGAGAAATAGATATTTAGATTTATTTTGTATCTATACTTTAAAAAAATAGTTAGTTGGAAGGGGGACTATTTGTCAGTTTGAAGAATAGATATTTAATTAAAGTATCAGTACTAGAACTGTATAAATTTAAAAACATAGAAAGTTTACAAATTCAGCAAACCTTTAAATCAACACAGCTTGAAATAGCAAACCTTGAAATAACAAACCATTTACCATCGTAAAATTTCCAATTACACCGCAAACAAATGAAGCGTAACACAAACAAAGACTATCATCGAACATATTAGAGAAGGTAGAATTTGAAATTGAGATGAAAATCCATCCCCGAATCGATAGCAAAACTTTCGCCGCATGGTAGAATTTCCAATTATGCCACGGATAGATTAAGTATGATTCGAGAGAGGAAGCTGCGGTGAAATTTGAATTTTCACGAAGACGGATGGTTGAACGAAGCAGGGAAGTGTACGAAAGAGACATAGAATGCGTTAGAGGACGCAGGACGGAAGTTCCACACTGTGCTCCTCCATCTTGCGGACTTCCCGTTGGATCCAGGCAAGAAAGTTCTCGCGAACTGAAATCCTCTGCTTCCACCACCGTATTTACGTATTGTCGTTGCCCGGAATTACATTGTAACGCGATTCCGGTTTTCGAAGAATTTAATTGTGCTCTGGGGAAAGGTTTACGATCCCGTTGGAACACTTGAGAGTGCGAGGGTTTATAACGTGACCAAACCCGCGAACAATGTTAACCGGTCTTGTTAAAGGAGAAGCTCGAATAAAAATGAAAGGAAACTGTAATAGAAGAAAACGTTACGTTATTCGATTTTTATCGATATATTGCGATTCACAGTCTTGTACAAAAATAATAAGGATGTGGAAGAGAATTGTACATCAAAAGAATTAAATTTATGCTCCGTTTACATTGCGAGAGGAGACAAGCACGTTGGAAGCTTTCGTGAGAGGGAAACAAGACAACATGTATGGAAATAGTTTCATGTAAATTGAACGATAATTTTGAAGGTGGATGTTGAAATTGTATGATATGATATGAATATCAAATTGATATTCAATTAATTGATGATAATGATTTTCTTGATCGACGTGACTTACATAAAAGCACGACAAATCACAGCATTCTTTCATACCTGTACACAAGATAACAAGAGCCAGACACAAAAGAGAATTTTACATCAAAAGAATGGAATTTATGTTTCTTTTGTACCTTACGAGAGAAGAAGATACGATGAAAATTTCTTTTATATTGTAAGAAGAATGCTTCCGCATTTTTCCATGAAAATTGACTGAAGTTAACTATGATCAAAAATTGTAGAAAATAAAATTTTCTCAACTACCTGATCATTGTATTTGTGTTACAGAGACGCAGGCACATCGTAACAGCCCATTATTTTTTATGGGATATGATAAGAGCCAGGTGTGAAAGAGAATTCGATATCAAAAGAATAGAATTTATGATGGAAGGAAGAAGGTGCAAACTATTTTTATACTAAAATGGGGAGAGTTTAATATTTTTTAATTATAAATACAATCAGGAAGGTTATTTCTAATAGAAAATTTTGGAACGTGTACTTTTATAGAACTTTATGGTATGTAATCTTTTGAAAAATTACAGTTAGAAAAAAATTCCAACAATTCCAAAAATTCCACAAATTCTACAATTGACTAAAATCCCAAGAACCCCAAAAATTTTAATAATCTTCAAAAACGCCAAAAATTCCCAAAAACCCAAAAGTCCCTAGAACAATTTTCAGAAACTGAAAAGTTGCAACATTCACAAAAATTCCAAGAATCCGTCGAATCCGAAAAATTCGAAAAATCGCCAAAAGTGAAAATTCGCAAAATATCAAGAAATCTTCGAAAGGCAATTTTCAACACACCTGTCCATCGAACTGACTCCAAATAAATTCAAACCCGAAATAAAAAATGAGAGATACGCATACGATCGTCGAATTCAACGAAAGAAATAATAGCTTCATCGGAGCCGGTCACGAAGCCAAAATTTTCGTCGAAACCGCCGGAGGCAACGCGGCAGAACGATACTTCGCGAAGCTTTTTATTATGCCAGGCATCGCGTGACGCAGACTTTCCACGTTCGGGCATAAATTTTCTAATATCTGGCTTTTAATTAGTGGGTAACAGTAGCGGTCCCGCGAGACATCGTTCGTGAGTAGATGTTAATCGCCGTCCACGAATATAAAGCGCACGGTTTAAACACGGCACCGCTTTCCACAATTGTCGGCCCTTTTACCTCGCGAAAATTGTTCGACTGATAAAATAAAACGTCGCTGTCGTTGCACGACCGCAATCGTGCGTGTCGCCTCGCGTTACTTCAACGATGAAAATTTACTTTCGATTCGCTCTTTCGTCGTCGTTTTATTTCGATGCTAATGCGAGCTTGAAATTTGATTACAGACTCTTTTCTTTCCTTATGGGCTTGTTAAGATTTAAAAGCCGTCGTAAATGACGCATAAAACGCGATTATCTGAAACTTTATAAGTGATTATTGCAATTGTGCTGCGTGTTTCATAAGTGGGGTATTTAGAGATTTGAAAATACGTATATTCAATCTATTCTACTGTACTATTATACTGATATCTGATATTTGTTCTATTTCAGAGGTTATCCTACTACACATTTTATTATGCACATGTATCTCACATATGCACACATGTATCAATATTCTATTTATCGTACTCTTTTACATTCATATACTACTACTTATACATTACAGTGGTTCTTTCAACTTTGTGTACAACTATGGTATTTTACTGCTATTGTCCACATGTATTATCTCACATATGCACACATGTGTCAATATTCTATTTATCGTACTACCCTTTTATTTTCATGTATATGATAAGTAGTAGTATTACTACTTATACACTACAATTGTTCTTTCACCATTGGAGTACAACCATGGTACCATTGTGCTGCTCTGTTTCAGTATGTCATTAAACCCCTATTATAATATCCTACTATACTATTCTACTAGTTTAATATTCTATTAAAGCGCACGAGCTAGTACTGACGCACGATGCGACCATAATTCAAGTCAGACCCGAATTTACAGAGTGGAAAGGTTCGACTAAACGTTTTATCAAATCTCGAATCCAGACTCCTCCGCCGTAAATTTGAAAGAAGTGTAATCATAGAAGGAAATTGAAATCGTAGAATGATATAAATTGAAACCGTAGAATGGAATCTTTTATTGAAACTCTGCTTTTGCCGACCTCCCCCTGAAATACTTACGAGAAGTCCGGTTAAACGTTGTCAAACGAGACGTAACCGCGTCTTAAAGCCGCTTTAGACGGAAGCCCGGCGGTGAATTTGGCCAACCTCGAAACCGCAAGAAAATTTGTGGCGGATTTGCGGACTTTGAGCTTAAATATTTACACCGAAATGCCGGAATTAGTCGAGTAATTGCTACTTTGCGTGTACAGATGTCACGCTTCATTTCTTTACAAAAAAATATATACAGAGTTGGACGTAGAAAAATTTGCATATTTTCAAAGGTTAATTTCATCCGTAAGAATCGGCGATTTCATTTCACGTAATTAATTGGAAGAATTAAAAGAAAATTTCAATATTTCAGTTTGCAGGAATTTATTAACCCCGTCATTCACAGCTAGCTAATTATTGCTACTACGTTAAGGCAATTAAAGGAAAATGTTAAAATGCTACATTTTGCCGGATTTAACCTAACCTATAATTCTGTCTTCAGCGATCCATTTTGCTTTTGTTAAATTGAAAGACGAGATGTTTTCGATATAATTGCTAGGTATTTTTCAGAATACGAATACAGAGGGTAGTACGATGACACAAGAAAAATATTTTGTGGAATAAGTGTCCCAACTTCCGTGACGATCCAATATTTCCTACGACCCCAGACAGGCTAATACGCAAACGTTCGGTGGTCCCGAATTCGTCATAAAATATTCCTTAAACATCCCTCGCGTCTGGAGGAACACGAGGAATCGAGGTTCCAGCCACGAAGGGGATGGAAGCAGAGGCCAGTTTCCGGTGTCTGCCGAGCGAATATAAATTTCAAGCCACCGTCTCTGAAACGAACGGGAACTTTCTCGCTGGTTGAAGCAGCAAAAGAGGGAGACGTTACAGGCTTTCCCTGCGCCCCCGACCCTTTCCCGGAACCAGCCCCGCCGTGTCCACGGTTTTCTTTTGTTTTGTTAAATTCCTTTTTGCGCGGCTCCGGCACCGCGTCTGCAGCCAGGAAACGATGTCAACGATACTCATCTTAATGCCTGTTGAACCGGAAGTGCAAGGATGAGAGCCCTAAGGCCTCTCCACTCTCTGGCAAGCAAGCGTAATGAAAACGCGCACCGAGAAAAACAAGGGCTCGCCTCGGTAATTCGTGCATTTTCCTTCGTTCTACTTTCCCTTTTGCCGACGCTCGTCTCTCTATCGTTCTTTACCGTGATCAAACACAGTCGACGATAAACGGATGCTACGAGACAGCTTTACTGGATTGTCTGACAATAAACCATTACAGAAATATAAACGTTTTTGTTACCTACTTCTGTGACGTACTTTCTCAATTCTTATTTTTCTGTATTCATTCGTGATTATATGTACATTCCAATATTACTTGTGTCACTAGATGACATTATTCTAGGGAAGTTCTAATAAAAACGTAAAAATAAATATAAAATAACGAAAATAATAATAAATATAAAATAACATACATAAATAATAATGTCCGTAAAGAATGAAAAATAATCAGCTTGATAAACATGTTCGCAGTTCACCCAGGCGTTCACTGTAACAATAAATTTGAATATGCAAATAAATTTACTTAACATGCATTTGACTAATTATTCCCGTAAACTCCCGCGATAATAATGAGGTACATCGCGCACAATGTTCTGCAGTATAACGACGTCGAGTCAGTTTCGAGTGAGTAGAATTTGTGCTTCTACTTACGGATGATGACACTGAGTCCTCGAGATCGGAGTAAGCGGATTTGCGGTAGACGATTGCGTGGCTTGCACAGAAGGTCAGGAATATCGTGCATATGGAGAGAAGCGTGATCACCTGCAATGTAAATTGATTTATTTGTAGAGTTTCGTATTGTCCGTTCAAGCGAAAACGTACATTTCATATGTGCACGTGTTGCTGGAAAAATTCTGCTTATTCACCCTACTGGATTCTTTTCGATTTTTCTTATGTGAAGTTCACGTCTTGCATAACCTAACCTTTTACTATTTTTTTACCTTACAGTTTTATCTATAATTAGTTGTTATAAATTTAAAGTTGCACTTCTAGAAAAATATTTGAAATTTCTTGCAAGGGGTGCTTCAGACCCTCCGCCATCTTTCTGCACTTTTCACCATTTTTCTAGAGATGTCCCATTTTGGGATTCCACAGTATTTTGACATCGTATTTCCAAAGCTTCGCATTAATGTTTCACACTAATTAAGCAGTCGAAAGTACAGCTCCGCGTTATTCAATGATAAACGATTACGTAAAAGAGGTTAAATCGCACGTGCAAACATAAAGCAGAGTATACGCAACGCATCACAAACAACACTGCAGAGTCAACAGTGCAGTCAAGACATACTAATCTAACAGTGTATTTTCAAAATTTACAGCGACGTCTGCAGCTTCAGCACCCCACAAATTTCTTTCGTTATTCGCTCCGTAATCTCCCTCGATAAAGCCTCGATTCTTATTAACACGGCGCTACATTATTTACACCGCAAACACAGAAAAAAGGTCTGAAACTGGAACGTTTAAACGCGTGATTGACGCAATGTAAGCGCGGTTTGTACTTCAGATGAATTTTCAGGGAATTCGAGAACTCGAAAGCTATTTTTCTTTGAAACATATTCGAGGAAGTATATAATATTTGACTTATTTGTAATTCATAACAGAAGTTTATTTTACCATCGATGATGATTAATTTCAAGGATTTCATCGTTTTATGGCTTTTCAAAATGGAGGCAATTGTAGCGTACACAAACGTTTAAAAAAAATACAGCGCATCGAATCGATTAAACTGTCTAAACGTAGGGTGTAAACTAGCTTCCCGTTCCCAGTTGATCGAACGAATTTTTTCGCAGACACGTTCCCCGTTGTTTACCGAAAACACCGAGATGAGAGGAGCGGTGTGCGTCGGACCGCGTCACGTTTCCCGCGTTAATACGTTGCGCTTGTAATTCGTGGACACCGAGCGTTTAGTTTAAATCCGCCACGGGCCAATTATCCCGTGCCCACGCAATTTTCTGCGTGAATATATCCGAAATTCCACGTGGACACTTTGTTTTTTTAGCACTCGGGAACGTGACTGATACTCGACGAACAATAAAAAGTATCGTTGGTTATTCATCGCGAACGAATTTGTTTAATGTCAGGAACACGAGCGATAAATAATTGACACTTGGGCGAAGTAATTTATGGACCCCGTTTTCTATCGTGAAATCTCGGAATTGGATTTACGAGGAGACGGTTGATTAAAAATTTCTCTTCTGATTGATTTGCTGCTATGAAATCGGTGTTATTCGGATAACGGAAAATATATGGTATCGATGCTTGAAATGTAATTTTTGTAATTGGAATGACTTCTATAATACATGGAGAGGACAGAAATTGGTGTAATTAGAATTTTCATTAGAAGGGGTAGTCATAAATCGCATTGTATAGTATGCGTTAGATCGCCACGTTCTACGTTAACATACATCATAGAGAAATATCGCTGTATTTAGATCTGTATCCAGTATCACCGCAGCACATATATCGCAACGCGTTGAATTGCTACGCATTAAATGTCCAAGCATTATATCGCTGCGCGTTATAATCACTACATTTTGTAATTTCTACGAGCCAAATCGCAACACGTCGTTACGCGTTGAAATCACACGTGTTATATTGCCGCCCATTGTGATTACCGCGTCTATTCATTTCTACGTACTATATTGCCAAACGTTGTAATGTCCAGACATCAAATCTCCACGTGTTAAATTCCGTCGCGTTATATCGCCTCTCGTTATATCGCCACTCGGTATATAATTGTGCGTTGTACACACCACATAAAAATCGCACGTATTGTCGCACATTGTATCGCCGTGTATTATATCTCCACATTCATTCGAACAACGAAGTAAATCTACCTTACCGTCTACATAGTTTCACCAATGGCAATATAAGTAATCTAAAGTTCGGTAATGCTTTCCGAGCAAGAAGCAGAATTGCACCAGAAGATAAAAGTCAAAACTTCGAGGCTATTTATCAGTCGGCACGGCGAAAGGTGGAAAAAAAAAAGTAACCGGAGGCTGTTGCTATCGGATTTATATTCGTTGGTATAGCCAAGGGCCGTTTTATCGTTGGCTACTTGTCCCTCGGACAAATGGGCTTTTCCCGTTTCCGTAAGAGGGGGTGGAGTCGATACGACGACCGAAAGGGACGCTCTCAAGAAAGAAATAGAACGAAGCTATTAGGAATTTCGATCGATCGCGCGACCAGCTTGCGGATTGCTGGCCAGCGAAAAGCTCCTGTCGGTGGTTACGACGATTAAACGCGAGGATTTCCGTGGTCGAACGTCGAACGGCAAACAGGTTCGATTCACGAACGGGAATTTACACCTTCCACCGTCCGTGGTCTGGCTTACGAGGAGATTTAATCCGACATACCTTTTGTGGTCGAGGAATTGGTCAAATATTATCGGTACCTGTTTACGGGCCTCCGATCTGTCTTTAATGATCGTTATATCGCATCGAGTGTCCCATACCGATATTAGGTTCATTCTGATCCCTATTCGTGTAATCAATAATCTTTAATCGATTAGTCAGATTTTGTAACGTTACAAACTTATAGCAAAGGTGATGGTATACATTCTTCATATTTCCCTGTTAGATAAATTCCCGATTATTTATACACATTGCTCTTAATGTGTAGATTATTGCCATGGAATATTGAAAAGAACATATGACGTATGACATTTCTTCATAATTTCCTACTACGTACAGCCCCTGGCGCAGGAAAATATGGAACGTTCATCGTATAATTTCTGACCGAGTTGAGTTAGTACAATAGTGTTCACATATTTTTCTGGTTCAAACAATAGAACCTTGTATCCCTACTCTAAATAGACTAAATGGCAAAATACTGAAGGTTACGAGTTACAGGAAATTTCCCTTCGGGGAATTCTTTTCACCGCCGCGAATAAATCTCTTAGCAACGTTTGGTTGTTGCTAATCGATAAATCGGTCTACTGTTAGCCAACGAAACGGCGTTATTACACGCTTATTAACCCAATAAATTCGCCTGTCCGATAGCCGCCTCCGCGAACTTTTGCATATTCGATCCGTCGTTCCAGAAGAATTCCACGGAGCCCGGAGCTAACCTCTTGCATAAATCCATCCTGGGGTATGGCTCGAGTTTCGTCGATGTACCCGAACCTTTCTGTCCTCTCGTTTCCTCTTTCTATTTGTTTGCCCGTTCCTGTTGCACGCGACAACCGCTTCATGCATCTTTGGTGAACCGCACTCGCGCCACGGCTCGACAGCTTCGGGGCTCAAACAGCCCCGAATCCGATCGTCTTAACGGTCCTAGTTGAAAAATTCTTGTCGTCGCGATGTTTCATGGAAATTTACCGCGCCGAGCCGTCGAATAATTTATGAATTAAAGTCGACCACCACGTATCGTCTGCGATCTTTTACGGTTACGAGGTTGCGATAAGTTTCTTTTATAACGGAATTTATGAAAATTAAGGAAATATGTCGAACGGTTGAATCATTAAGTGATAAATCACAGGGGAACATAAAGTACCTGGAATCATTCTGAAACTTTGGAAAAACTGTGAAGAAGAGTTTCATATAAACAGGGTGATTCTAGGGTATAGGAGAATTTGGAGAACTCAGAGGACCGTCAGGAGATTCTAGAATTTATATCATAAACCTTGTATTTGCATTCACTTTTCGACAGAAGTTATCAAAACAGCTCCAACCAGATGTACTCTAATTCCGCAAGTAAGTATATTAAGCTGAGAATTGAAACGTCGAGGCTATTCAGCGTCCCATATTTCGCCACTCCGAAATCTGATAATTGTCGAATACTTTTAGCCAAACAATGCCTTAACTGGAATGAACAAGTACGGCAGTATCGTAGTTTCTCGATGTTCCCTCGGTAGCCAGATGTTTCGCGTCGAAACAATTTCTCCAGACAGGACAATAAGGACTTTCACTGTCTTCGTGCGGAATAATAGACCTCGTCACCTATTTACGAATGAGGAAAACAGAACGTGCAGAGGCTGCATTATACACGCGTTAAAAGCATCGGCTGTTGTATCGCGATGAATAAATACACCGGACCAAAAATACAGTTGTTCGAGAATGTTAATAAACGATGTATCATCAGTTCGGTCGAAATTTTCACCTACTATTTTGTAGCTTTAATACGGTATGTATCTTTTGTATCAATCGATGTTTGGACATCTCTGCGTATATTTGTGCATCTGTGCGTTTCTGTGTTCGTATACCTGCACGTTTGGGCATTTGTATGGGCTTGTTTATCTGCACGTCTTTGTGTGTTTGTACATCTGTTGATATTCATGATTTCAATTATAATACACATGCTGCGTTAACTGATGGAGTAATTTAACCTTTGTACGTCAAAGGAATTTTGGTCTGGTGTAAATTGCGTATTTATGAACTTTGTAGAAAATTATATTGTTATAAACCAAACCTTATATTCGTTACAAAGCATTCATATTAATTCACTCAAAATAAGATATTCTACACCCCCAAATCCTTACATGTTCAAATACCTACATCTCACATTGGTATATTACCAAATCCCTGCATCCCCAAATTTCTGGACCACCAAGTAGCTAAATTTCCCAATTCCTAAATCCTGACATCTCTACATCCCTAAATCTTTAGGTCCTCAAGTAGCTAAATTCACAAATTTCTAAAACGTGCAATGTCTTCAGCCCCAAACCCCTACATCCCCAAATACCTACATCCCCAAATTCCTCCATCTCCAAATCCTTATATCTTCAAATCCTTACATCCCCAAATGCCTACATCCCCAAAATCCCAAGTCCTGAAATTCCCAAATCCCCAAAATCCTAAGTCCTGAAATTCCCAAATCCCCAAAATCCCAAATCCCTAAAATTTCAAAATCCCCAAAAATCCCAAATCCCCGAAATTCCCAAATCCCCAAAATCCCCAAAATCCCCAAAATCCCCAAAATCCCAAGTCCTGAAATCCCCAAAAGCTCAAATACAGTTCTAAAACCCAAAAGCAAGTTAAAATGTGAGGTTAGGTACGCAAAAAGTCCTATCAATAACTTCCACTCGCCAGTATCAGTCAATTTTCCATGTTTTTCACTTTATCATCCGCAGCAGCAAAGTGTTATTTCACATTTTCCTTTTTTTCGCACGAAATCGTCCGTTTTCAGCTCGTACCACCAGCTACATTTCACCGCACAGCATCCAACTGTAACTTTCAGCTATGACACCGAATCGCGACACAATTTCCACGTGACATCCGCGAACAGCTACCCGATCCCGTCCATTTTCGCGTGTTACGTCAACGATAACCTCGGAAGATGTACACTTTCATTCCCCTTTTCGCCGGATAACTTCGACCGTACGGGCTCCTTGAAAGCCGGTCCATTATACTCGAGCCAGATGAATGATTTAATTTATGCTCGCTTTTTACGACTACCCCTTGTTAATCGATACAATGTTTCACGGATTCGTTGCAACCCCTTTTTGTCGAGGCACGTAATTTCGTGGACGCGTTGATTGAGTGAAAACACGGTCGCAATTTTCGATACGGAATTGTTCAACGGTTTCCAGCCACTTTTGTTCGCCATTCAAAAACTGCGAAGAACTTGTATCGCGGTTTCCGTGTTCGATATGGCATCAAACATTCAACGGGAAACGGTACGGCTCGAAATCGAAAGAAAACAAGGGTAAAAGAAATAATTCGGTGGCGGTGTAGTGTGCTGTGCTGAATACGGAAATCGAAAACATTAGATGAGAGTGTACTTGAGGTACAAATGCTAGGGAGAATTTTAACATTTAATGTTGAATTTAGGGGAATTTGGAAATTTATTAATTTGAAGATGCCCACATTCTTAAACTTTTTTTACCAAATTATATTTTCAATTCTTTAAGCTCGAATCAAATTTCTAAATATCCCCAAATATCCCAAAATCCTGAAATTTCCTAATTTCATCAAATTCCCAAATATTCCCAAATTTTCCAAATTCCCCAAAATCTCCAAATTTCCCAAGTTCCATATCCCCGAAATTTCGAATTCTCCAATTTCAAAATTTTCCTAATCCCAGAATCCCCAATTTCCAAAATATCCAAACCAGCAAAATACCAACCCTTAAATTGTCTAACCAAAGGCGTAAATTTGTCCGTGCGAACGAGCTGAAACCGTAACTTCCGAGCGATAAAAAATTAACGCAACCTCGGACCAGCTTCGCAGTGAATTCAGCGAAAGAAAACGGCGGTAAAGTAATCGGGATTCGCGTACCGTAAGTTCGCGTATTCGAAACGGCAGTTTCGATGATGTTTACACACTTCGTATCCCGGGCGAAGAAACTCGCCCGAACGAGAAAAGGGGAACATTAATGAATAACAGAGGTGTCTTATTAAAATCCTGAATGCAAGAGTAGCCGTTCGGTAAAAGTTTAAACAAGCAGACACGCGGACGTTCCGTGGAAAATATTTCAGGTATCAAACGGCCGGATCAATATTTCATTTGCGTCGAACGATGCACTCTCGCATTGGCCCCGTTTAATTTTAATAATTGATTAGAAACGAACGATATTCCCGATAATTCAAGCACCATTTCAATTTTGATTATTCTTGTACAGCTATTGTGCAACGGCGGCGAATTACGGCTGTAATCGATTCGAATTGCTTTGAAAGTAATTAGCTGTGTTTGTGTTGATTCTCTAATAGTAATATTAATATATATATGTTCTATTCGTATGTATATTTTTTGACAAATAACTGTGAAATAGCAAATTGGTAAAATGGCAATACCCACTACATTCGTACAATAGAAGTGCATTCGTATTTTAAACGTCGAACGATTTTTATTCGAAGCAAGTTAGACGCGAGTTTAAGTAACGCTCACTTGATACCCGAGGGAAAAGAGGAAATTCGTGTTTCGCAAGAGCAGCCATTCCCAAATAAACTGCAGGATCGCATCGAGCCGTGTCCGGCTGATTTATAACAGGGAGGTAATGTTGACATGTTTCGATCGAGCTATACTTGGATTGCTCCTTCGTGATACGCTCAGGTAATCCGGTACGTGATCTATAATGCTTGCATACTGATGAATACTTGTGTACGGGTTTAGCGGATCGACCGGAACCCGACGAGGAAGTATAATTCCAGAAAATTCCCTTCCCGAAGGCACTAAAATTCTCTTATCTCGCGAAAATACGATCCTACTTCGATATTCTACTTTATCGCTACAGTTACAGTTCATTAAATCAGCTGAAAGTCAACAATCCAATTAGTTTCTTCGCAAACCTATACATTCGTAATGTCCATTTTCTTTTCAGCACAGACACAAACTTCAATCACAAAGTTGAATAATGTTTAAATAAAATTAGGAAAGTACATCACAGAATCAAGTCACAAAAATAAATCACAATATTGATTCACAAAATCAAGTCACAAAAATAAATCACAATACTGAATCACAAAAGCAACTCACAAAAATAAATCACAATATTGAATCACAAAATCGGGTCACAAAAATAAATCACAATACTGAATCACAAAATCCAAGTCACAAAAATAAATCACAATACTGAATCACAAAATCAAATTGCATAAATAAATCACAAAGTCAAGCTACAAAAGTAAATCACAAAATCAAGTCAGAAAAATAAATCACAAATTTGCACCACAAAGCAACATTACCAAATAAAACATAAACCTAAATTCATGAAACCAAGTTGACCAAAAATATTAACCCACAGTTAGGTACACGTAAATGTTCATGCACATTAATAGAACAATTTGCAAGTATAAGTTCAACAATTTCCAAACAAGTTCAAGCCGAAAGAAGTCAACAGAATTTTTATAAAATATCTCATAAAATTGCAGTTATTCTTGAACTCGTCGATTCCACTACCTTGGAATTAAAAAAAGCAAGGGGAATAGAAAAGCTGTACAATGTTTGCGGTAGATACACAAACAGTGACGGATCTCGAAGGGAAAACGATACAAGGGTAACGTGGAAGCGTTAGGCGAGCATCAAAATAAATAGAAGGTAAGAGGGAAAAGCCGTGTGTGGGAAAGAAAGGATTAAGGAAAGAAGAGTAACGCGAGGGATGAAGCGAAAGCTGGTTATAGACCTCGGAAAAGAACTGGAGAACACAAGAGAAGTAGAAACGAACGAAGAGACGGTAGTAAGGAGAAAGAAAAGAGTACCTCGGGGACACTGGTGGCTCATGCACGAAGGCAATTTCACGAACATCCAGGCGAAAAAAGGAATGGCAGCCAGCGTGAAACGAGACGGTCGAGAATTCATTTTTTTTTCTTTTCTTAGTTTCTTTTTTTCTTTAGCAACGGTTCACAGGAAATACTCTGTTTTACTGTGTATAGTGGACCTGGGTCGTGGAGGATAATTTGACTTTGAAATATTTGGGGAATTGGGGGAATTTTGGGAATCTGGGGAAATTGGAGTTTTGAATTTTGGGAGTGTGGCGACTCTGGGCAATTTGGAATTTTGGGGATTTTGGAGTTTGGGGATATTGGAATTTGAGGATTTTGCAATTTGGGGAATTTGGAATTGGGGGAATTTTCAATTTGGGGATATTAGAAATTGGGGATTTTACAATTTGGGGAATTTAGAACTTGGGGAATTTGGAACTTGGAGAATTTGGAATTTGGGGAATTTGGAATTTGGGAAAATTGGAATTTGGGGAATTTGGAATTTGGGAATTTGGAGAATTTGGATCTCAGGGTTTTTGGAATATTGGGAATTTGGAAATTGGGGATATTGGAATTTGGGGAATTTGGGGGATTTGGAGAATTTGCAATTTGGAGGTTTTGGAATTTGAAAATTTGTAATTTGGAGAACAGCAAATCTGAGGAATGTGTAATTTGAAAAATTTGAAATTTGAAGTTTAAATTTAGAGAGTCAGAATTTGTGAAATTTAGAGTTTTTATAATTCAGATTTGGGAGAATTTTGAATTTGAAGTTTGAAATTTCTGAATCTAGAAATTTTTGAACAATGTAATCCATAACTCATACAATTTGGTAACATCAAATAAATTTTCATATTTCCAAATTTTACTATAATCTTGAAACTAAAATTTCATTAAACAAAAACTGAAAAATCATATCTACAAATTTACCAAATCGACCATTCCAAAACAAGAAATACCGAAAATCTGAATGCCACAGAACAGACTTGTAACATCCAAAAGCAACCCGAAGCAGAGTTGGAAACTCGAGCGCAGTACATTCGATCCATCGAGTTATCGAAGTCGATGTCTCTGTAACCGCAAATAGCCATGGCATAGTGTTCCTGCCCACTACAAACTCCTCTATTTCTCCCTCGTCGATAAACCCCGTCTCTCCCTTGGCAAACATCAAACGGACTTTTATATCGACCTTAATCGACGCGCAAACATTCACGCTCGTTCGTCGGTGCATCCGGCTAAACCGGGTTAAATTAATTGTCCGCTCATACACGGACTTATTTCACTGGCTATGCGTCTCGCCACGATCTTGCTTGTATCATTTGTCTTGCGAGATATCATCGTTTCAACGTCTGTCCGAGTGCACACCGTCCCATTACTGAATCACGTTTGATGTCAACGCATTTGTCTCTTTACTTCGTGGCAATCCGTCCAACGGCAACTTCATTTATAATGCAAACATGGCGGACTTGTGATCTCCCCGTTTATCATGCGATTCGTGTGTTTCGTGGTTTATGCTGGGTTTCAGGTTGTTTCTGTGTTGTACAAATTTTGGTGGTGAATGGTTTCGGGGTAAGTTTCGAGGGGTGAAAGTTGGTTCTCAAGAATGCGTTCTTTGGTAGAAAAATTGAAGGTCATGTCTTTTGTCAACTTACTTGTCCTAATTTGGGAATTTGGGAATATGAGAATTTGAGAATTTGGGGATGTAGAGATTTGGGAATGTAGGAATTTAAGGATGTAGAGATTTTATCATTTAGGAATTTGGGAATCTGAGAATTTCAGAATTTCAGAATTTGGAAAACTAGAAATTTGGGGACGTAGGAATTTCGAGATGTAGAAATTTGAGAACCTGAGAATTTGTGAATTTACTTATTTGGGGATGTAGAGATTTCATCATGTATGAATTTGAAAATCTAACAATTTGCAATCCTGAAAATTTGAAATTTAAAAATTACGAATCCAAAAAAACAGTGCCTTTAAAAATCGAAAATTTGAGGATTTCTAAAATTGAAGAACTATAAAATTTCACCATATATTTGTTAAAACCAGAAATCCCAAAATGGTTCCTCAAGTCTGATTAAGTATAATTTTGATTGTTCTTTCGAGTCCTTTAGAAAAGATCAAAGTAAAAATTGATTTGCTAGAAAATCTCGCTCTCAGGTTTCGGAGAATTTCGTGAATTCAGAGTTGAAATATCCGAGTGAAATGTTCCGGCGAAGATACTGGTAGATGGCTCGTGGGAATAATATTCGAAATGGATACTGCATTTGTGTGAGTTGAAATGATCAAGGAAAATGGTAAAATACGAACAATTTTGGGTACGTATTTGATCAAAATCTTGGGAAATGTTATTGGTTCTGTGACGTAGAGTATTGTGGCTTGTTCGTCATGTGGATCCTGTATTTCTTAAAATTCTTACTTTTGCGGTGAGCTTTTGCACAACTTTTAGTTTTTATTCCATAAGTTCTCTGATACAAATTTTCGTTGATAATAAATATCAAAGTGACTCATATGTCATGCACATTTTAAGAGGGTTCATTTTCATGTAATATTTAATAAAGAACTGACAATTACTTGAGTATAAATAAAAATTAGATTATATATAAATAAAAATAAAATACAGATAAAAAATAAAAATAAAAATTCGATTGTCATTTCCCTAGCTTTCTCAATCTCCAAATCCTCAAACCATCAAACCTCCAATTACCCACCTATCAAATCCCCACCTTTCCCAAACTTCCAAATCCCCAAGTTCACAAATTCCCAAATCCTCCAAAAAACCCATCGCACTCTCCATCTCGATCGGAGGCACCATAATGCAGCCATAATGGCGGTCAGTTGTCTCCGAAGATACTAGGCCGGTAAGGATACATCGTAAACCGTGAGTTAATAGGTCGAGGCATCTCCTGGGGGAAGATTGACCCCAGGGAAATTTATTTCCGTTGCAGTCTGTCCGTCATAGATCGCGGTGAAATCGTCCGGGAAGATTTAAGTGCCGGTTCGAACGATGGCCTTCAGCTTTTCCTTCAAATTTTCCCTCGAATTTCACGCGCACAGCCGAAAGGTTTTCCGATCAGCCGAGCCTCGAGTTTTCCCTCTCGAGTATGGCAACGCTCCAGCCTAAAGGCTCGACCTTTTCGGGCGGGCAATTGGCGCGGGCATTCATCGATTTTATCGAGCCCGGCAGACCGTGGGCTACAAACTAGATTTTCGTTGTTACCGTACGAATTTATCTTTACATGTTAAGATCGACTGCTCTTTCGTGTGGGTAATATTTTTTCAGGAATCGATATTTTTGGGGAAATCGGTGATTTTAGGGATTTTTGAACGTAATGGGAATTTGGTAAATATTCCTAGAGGAAAACTGCTGCAAAGTGCAAGCTATTTTCCGTTTTAAAGGTCAATGGCTTTCGAGATTAATCACAGGGTTGAATAGTGATTCGAGGTTTGGCGTATTTAGTGATATACTGGACAATTTGCAATAATGAACTGTTAAGAACGTACCTATGATTTTATAGGTGTAATTATAAATTATTGTTATATCTGCACGTTCTAGAATGAACAGCTCGTAGAACAGCAACGTGTTAATTAGTTGAGAAAATAGTCTTCGTGATCTCTTAAACTGCCCGTAACTCAAATTGTAACGCGACGGAAATTAAATTACACGGTAAATTTCATTTTAAACGCGATGTTTGCGCTGTTCGCAATTTCATTTTCAAGAATTAAATAATTCTCTGTGGAAGAAGAGTATAAACTTGACCCAAAACTTTCATCGCATCGAGTACAGGAATCACGGTTACATCGAACGCATACACGGAGCATAATGCAATAGTCGAATGCATAATCAAATATCCAACAACCTGTCCGCGTGCATTACGATCAATATCGATTAAATCAGCGCCCACCATTGTCGGCAATCGTTGTCAGTTTAATCAAACATTCCTGCAGAATTATTAAACACTTGTCAGCTAGTTAACGGGCAAATCAAAGTATTAACAAACCTACGATACGTAAAACGAATCATTTAACGAGCGGTAATTAAACCGGAATTCAACTAAACTTCATCTCTGCGCGTATCGTCGAACAATCAAATTTGTTTAAAATTATATTTATTGGTGGATGTTCAAATTATGGACGCGTTGTCGATGTCAACCCACGAGTTGGCGCGTGAGGTCCAAAGTGAAAGGAGCTTCGAGGTACAAAATGGCTGACAGAAAATTTGAAAGACATGATTATATTTCCTCTCTATTTTAATTTTAAATAATCACTTGATTATTCATTAAACTGTACGAGTCAGACTGAACAAAATAGTGCAAAGGGTTAAAGTAAATAAAGTTTTTGCCCAGCTGAAGTGTTGACGGTGGGAATAAGTTCTTTTACTTTGGATCGACGTCAGCTCGTTAGTTAACATCATTTTATCTGGGTCACGAATTATGTCATTGCGAAGCGTTTTCTTGGAATGAAAACTGTATGATGCTATTGAGAACGTTTATAAACGCCATTAATATGTCTCTGGTCGATAATATCGAAGAAAATAGTCGACGTGAGCCGTTAGGATGTAACCGGAGCCGGAAACGACGGAGTGAACTGTCCGTTCGGTTCTTAAGCCATTTGGAACAGGTGTTCCGAACGACGTGCGCGAGCACAGAAGCAAACAGCCCCGAAAGGGCGCGTTTCCAACAGTGTTTCAGCCACGACACGAACCGACGATCTACTACCACCGCCTTTTACAATGTAAACCTAGTCCACTGTGCTCGTAACTGGTGAACACGTCGTTTACGTCATCGATCATGCACCGTTCTGATGGCTTGTTCGATTGTTAGCCCTGTTACAGTCGTGCTTACGTGTGCGGAGAATTTCTTCTTTGGTGATACGATTATTTATTTACTTTATCCTCCATTGCGCTGGTTCTTAAACTGTGCCAAACAGTTTTTTTTCTAATTCAATAATTTAATAATCTAATTATCTAAAGATCTCCTAGTGATGGGAAGATTTCATACAAGAAAGAATTAAAAATAACATTTCATGTCACAGGTCGCAACTTTAAAATTGCAATAGAATAATACATAATAGAGACATACAAAAGTTTCACGACAAAAAGTGAAAAAAAAATTCCTCCGAATTTGAAATGTCAAATGCACAAGCAGATCTTTTTGCAGAGAGCAGTTAATAACCGAACGACCAGGTATAAAGTTTGAAATGGGTACAACCGAAGACCCATTCCGAAGAATCCCACGAGGGTTCGGTACAACTTCTCAATACCATAATTCCGAAAGCGATTTCCGCACCCGTTCCTTTTCCTCGTTAGTGGCAGCGATCGGCCATAAATTTCACGACTGAAACATTGACAAGTTACCTTTCCAAGCACAAACGAATAACACCGACTACGAAAAGTAAATAATCGGCCATTTATCAATCACGGCCCGATACGGAAGCCAGTCATTTCGAGAGGATTAATTGAAATCGATCGTTCGGACGTAGAATATTTTTGTCCATGAATTTGATTCGGACCGCTCGCTTCCGGTTCGAGCATCTCGCAAATGTTTCATCCAGATAGCGCTTTAATTTAGACCCGTTCGGCGCAATCTGGCCCGGCCTCGCGGCGATGAAAAACGCGGGAAAAAAAAGGACAGAAAGATGGAATTCCAGTTTGAAAAAGGTGCAGCCTCGTTACGCGATAAAAGCGCTAGATAAAAGAAACGTGTTCCGTTCGTTCCGTGTGTTGGGCAGCAGCTACGAAAGGAGTGGTTTCAAATGACGATGCTACAAATTTTTTATACCTCGACGACGCTAATTGGCGTTCACAGAGTATGCTGAACCGGTTCGGAAGCGGAGAGGTAATAAATATCTGAGAACGATGCAAATGAGAATATAATTACAACCAGCCACCGAAATAGGATCCAATTTATTACGTGTGCCTGAAGGAATTTTCATGTGCTTCGGACTGTTAGCATTTTTTACTCGATAACAAGACAAAATATAGGCATACAAGAGGCGACATGTTTGGAAAATTTCTCCTTAAATTGCTTGTGCACGAGCGGGAAATTTAAAACGAATAAATCTAATTTCATATTCACCATCAGTAATTAGAAGTCTATTTGTCATAAATTTTCTCTATATTGCTAATATTGATCTCTGAACTATTTACATCAATTTTACAATTTTTGAAAGAAAAAAAAGACAAGCTTATATTACAGAAATGATTGTTACAAATAATTTATAAAGAAATGACTATTACAAGAAAATACAGATGAATGTGTTGCAGAGAAATGACAAAATATTTGTTACAAATAAATTACTGGTGCAGTTTGAAGCGTTCTTTGCCGACCGCCATATTTGCACACGTTGCGCATGTGCATTTCGGAATACAGTCGAAATTGTACCTCCATTCATTTAATTCGACAATTTAAATTGGTTGTGTCTTCTCTCTCTAAAAAGTTTCCTTGTCGAGTGTCGTTTCTCGTCCCTGTTTTTTGACCAAGATACAAAGATTCAGATCTAATTTTGAGTTTGGACCATTTTACGATCCTCGAACGAGAACTCTACGCTATGTTTTAATTTTCGCAATCGGTTTTCGAGCTTGCGGAAAAATAGGGACGGACAACAGGTACTTGACACGCCGACTGCAATCGATTCGGTGTTTGCGAACAAAATTTGATTTCCCTCGCGCACGTATCGCTAAGTGTTCGAAAGATTGATACGATCTCGAAGAGTATCAATCCGACGTAGAAAAATATCCTCGGGATTTTATTGTTACACGGCTTTCAGAATTATGGAGTATACGATCGACGTGGCTCGTATTTTACTGCCTTTCTTTCGAACGGTTAACGCGATATAAATTTTGAACGTAAAAAAAAAGTTCCGTAGTAAACGTCGTAATTTATCGAATATGGAATTAATCGTTACAACGACAAATCTCGCTGCGCAACTTCGGTAGAACTAAATTTATGGCTCTAACGATTTTTTTTTAGCTCCGTGCACGTTCCATAGAATATTTAAAGTAGACATTCCGGAAATAACTTTGTTAGTATGCGAGCAATCAAATTTTCAAATTTTTCACAAAATTTTTCGTATAATACTATTAGCATCGCAATGTAGGTGAATATACATACTGCAATGTAGTTACATACTGTACAATCAATATTTGGTAGTATGCAATGATTCTTTTAGGTGCTTTGGGACTTTGAAGTTTCGCGGATTTAAAACTTTGAAATATTTGAACATTCATGCTTTTCAATTATTGAGACTGAAATTTTAGACTTAACTTTTGAACTGTGACACAGAAATTTTGTAAGAAAGCTTTGAAAAATGTCCAAACTACCTCTACCGATCTTTCGAGTACAAAACCCAATATTATTGAATATCTTTCGACTATAAGTAAATAGCAATATTCCGTCATTTTTGGACGCAACATTAACACGTTAAGAGGTATAAATTTGTCTGCGAATTCAAGCCCAATTTCATTTACAAGGTTCCGTTCCTTGTCTGAATCGTCCATGCAATTTGAGGCAGCACGTTCGCCGCTTCCGGTGCAAGGTGACGTCCAAGTTGGCCGGAAGCCCTTCAATTACCTCTCGCACTCTTAGGTAATAGCGATGTTTCCTTAATTAGCCGCGGAGAGACAGGTGTAGGAGTGGCTTACCGGTAGCAAAGAGCGTCGGCGTCGGGTCACGTTGTGCTGCCTGTACATGATGCATGAGGCAGGAAACGTGAGCGTCCCGACGACCACCATATAACCGCTTAGGGCAACGACGATCCTGGTAGGCTCGCGCACCAGATGGATCATGGGTAACCGAACCAGGAAACACCAGACCCCGGTCAACAGCAACGTGCACGCCATCGTAAAGAGAAACGTGCCGCTGAAGAACAGGTAGAAGCTACTGAACGATACGCCATCTTCTTCAACCTGTAGGAAAATTTGTTTTATGCTAGCTTTCTTTGCGATGCATTTGCTGTATTTTAATTTTGTCGGTTTTGTGAGTTGATAATCGGGTAGTAATTTGGGGAATTTGGGAATTTGGGGTTTTAGGGATTTGGAGATTGTGGGATTTTGGGATTTTGGGATTTTGGGGAATTGGAAATTTGGAGATTTGGGGATTTGGTGATTTGGGAATTTGGGAATTTGGAAATTTGAGAATTTGGAAATTTGAGGATTTGAAAATTTGGAAATTTGGAGATTTTGGGATTTGGAGAATTGGAGATTTGGGGATTTGGAGATTTGAAGATTTGGAGATTTGGGAATTTGGGAATTTGGAAATTTGGGAGATTTGGGGATTTAGGAATTTGGAAATTTGGGAATTTTGGGATTTGGAAATTTGAAGATTTGCTGAATTGGAAATTTGACGAATAGGGAATTTCAGGAATTAGGAACTGGGAAATTAGGGAATTGGAAGTTTTGGGTATTGGGAATTTCAGGAAATTGGGGAATTGAGAAATTGAGAAATAGGTACTTGGAAAATTAGGAATTTGGGAATTTGACAATTTGGAAATTTCAAATTTTGGGAATTTGTAAATTTGAAGATTTAAGAATTCAAGGAAATTGGAATTAAGGGATTTAGGGATTTGGGAATTTGTGGATTTAGAAAATTAAAAATTTGTCTGTTTGATAATTTGTAAATTTGTAAACTTAGAAATCTTGTAATTTGGTAATTTGAGAAATTAGCAGTTAAGAAACTTGAAAATTTGGAAACTGATCTATCTGACCAGGTTGGGTTAGTAAGTTTGTAAATTTGAATATTTTCAAATTTCCCCAAAATTATGTTGCACCCTCAAGACACATGAATCTTCTAACAACGCATCGAAAAAGTTGGTGCGTTGATTTGGAGACAAGCAGACGACAATCCGAACCACTTCTCCGTCAGGTGAATACCGAATACATTACCTCGGTAATGCAGTTCGGACATAAATTAACATACGCCGGCGGTTAGAATCGCCATCGTTCCTGAAAGCTCCTTAAAGTTTCAATGGACTGCGAAAACTTCTCGACGAAATGAAAATTTCCAACGGGACTCCCTCTCGTCCCCCAAACCGCCCCATGGATCGTCTTTCTTTATTCTTACGCAAGTCCCGAGGCTTATTACGAGTTGGTTAAAGTACATTCTGAAAAGATTAATCTTATCCTTTCGATCGATCTCCCTCTTTGCATTGCATGGAAAGTACTGCGAATTTCACCTGGAAAAACGAAATTTCCCGTGAAAATTTTACCAAGAACGGAGAACTTTCGTGTACTTATTACAAGAATTTAATCTGCTTTCGCGAGCGATTTAATTTTAAGCTGTCTAACGTATGAGCTCTTATTCGAATAATTTTTCCTTAGTAATTTCGTTCCTTATGTTGGGTCATTTTTATTGGTGCATGGACATATGTATGATGAAATACATTATGTACATTTTTAACAAGGTTTTCTCATCTTTGTCCAGGGTCATTTTGCATATTTTTCAGATAGGCAATATATTACACTTGTCTTATCGATATGCAATAATAAAGGTTTCATACACACGAGCTAGTATAAATTCATGAAATAATATTGTATCTGTATATTTTGTATAAAGTAGGAAGGTTGATATTACGACTCTGAAAGATAAATGTGATTTATGGCCGGAGTAGTAACGCGGTAAGTAGTATAAGTACACGTGTAGTCAGACAAAGCGATATAACTTGATACAGTTGTACAATCTTTGCAGATCTGGAAATTTGAGAGATCCAGAACCTTGAAACTTAGAGAATATACAAATTTTAAAAAATCTAATTTGTAAATAAGAAAATTTGATAACCTAACCTGAAAAAAATATTTGAAGCCTCCCAGAAAACTAATGCTTATTATTAGCATAAGACTATAAATCGGAATTTGTGGATGTAGAGATGTAGATATACAGAGATCTACGAATTTAGGAATCTCCAAATTTGTAAAATTGGAATTTGTAAAATACTCTTCTAAAAACCTGGCGCGCCGTGGCATGCTATTTACCGTTTCCTTAAACTCGTTCCATTTCTCCCGAACAATAATTCGAAACCTTCCATTATTACATCCCGCACATAGTTGCAAAATCGTCGCTTTACACACCAAGCTATACCATCCAATAATACGAGGTATAATTTAAATTCGCCTCGGCAGCAAGTTTCTCCGAACAGAAACTATGTCTCACACCGGAAGAATCATTTTCGAGGAAACGGACATGTTTTATACATAACGGGGTGATTCTCCGCAATTGTCCATCGTGGAGAAACAGTTAGGCAAGTGTACGGTTCGCCATTAATCCACAAACAAATGATATCGACCCAAGACGATATCGCGGTTCAAGTAGCTTCGTATCGATCTCTGAGCGAACAACACGAGCTCGTGTGTACGTTAAGCTGTTATGTTGCGTTTATGGGTATTTGACATTGATTTCGATTCGCCAGAATTAGATTACCAAGGGTAGTAGCGTGAGAAGCAGCGGTGCACACGAGCGTACTGTACACAGACACCGACCGAAATTGTAAGACGTTGTGATGTCAAGAACAAATATGGTTATCTTACGATTAATATGGTAATCAAGGGGATATTTGTTGATTTTTCTGTTTGTTAACATTTGATGGTTTGAAGATGGGGTGGAATTATGGGGACACAAGAATTTGCAGATTTGTAGATTTGGGAATTTTAAGATTTACAGATATGGGAGTTTGGGATTTGTTAGGATTTCACATTTTGGAGGTAGGGTGAAAATATGGAAATGTAGGACGATTTGGGGATGTAGGAATTTGGGGATGTAGGAATTTGGGGACGTAGGAAATTGGGGACGTAAGGATTTGGGGACGTAGGAATTTCTGGCACATAGCAACTTGGGGATGTAGGGATTTTGGGACGTAGGGATTCGGGGACGTAGGAAATTTAGGGACGTAGGAATTTGGGGACGTAGGGATTCGGGGACGTAGGTAATTTGGGGGCATAGGAATTTGGGGATGTAGGAATTTCTGGCACTTAGCAACTTGGGAACGTAGGGATTTGGGGACATAGGAATTTGAAGACGTATGAATAAATTTGGGGACGTATGAAATTTGGGGACGTAGGAAATTTGGGGACGTAGGTATTTGGGAAACTAGGAATTTATTATAATAGATATTTGAAGACCTAGAAATTTTGGGGAATGAAGACTTGCAAATGTCTCTACTTAGAAATATATGGATTTGAAAATTTAAGAATTTGGGGGTGTACTTTGGTAACATAAGAATATGGGAATATAGGTATTTGGGGACCTTGGAATTAGAGACCTTGCAATTTTAAAATATAGGTAATAACCTCACAAGGTTATTACACTATAATCTAGGGACTTGGAGTACACAAATCTTGAAAACTAAGAATTAAGTAATGAAGAAACTTGCACACTTGGAAACTTAAAAGTATGAAAATGTGCGAATTTTCAAGTTTATGTACTCTTGTAGGAAGTTCACGTTGCAGCAGAGTGTATACGCCGGTATGGCTGCAGATGCAGCTCGTCAAATATTTAGAGAACGGTAAGTACAAAGTTTACGTTCCAGCTGTTACAATTGTACTTACTTCTGGCTTGACTGTAATGAAACAGATCGATTTGAATCTTAACTCATCCCCATAAATCCTCAACTTGCTTCGCAACTTGAGATCACTCTAATGGTACAGTTTCGTATTCAAATTTTGATTAATTTAATCATTAGTCAAGTTACTGGCAATTAATATTTCAATTTTTACTCTAATTGTAACTTGCATATTCTTTTCGTCAATTTTAATAGCTAATTCAAGGTTTAATTAAATTGAACAATTAATTATAAAATTATTTACTTGTTTTTTCCATTAATTTTAACGTTGCACTTGGAAATTTTAATATTGCTTTTTTACTCAGAATATTCCAACAACTTAATACAAAAAAAGTATGCAATTCTATCTACAGAAAAATGCACTTGCATTCATACAAAAACTGAAGTCCAAAAAAATAAAAACCTTCGTGAAACCATTGAAAATTATTTTCCCATCAAATTACAATAAACCTGTTCCTTTTACGCTATTATAAAACCCTGTCAGTCTATTCTAAAATAGTGAATTCGACAGGTAAAGATCAGGAAATGATTAAACGCGACATGTAACGAGGCATATCGTTATAATGGCGGAAAAGCCATCGGAAGAGATTTCGAGTCTGACGGACGTTGAAACGACTTTTCCGAAAGGCGATCAATGAGATCGAGATCAACGAGCCAAACTGATAAGATCGTTTCACAGACGAACGATCAAGCACGGCAGGTCCCTTTTGAGGAGCATACTCAGACTGCACGCAATATCCAATTATAGTTCGCGCATGGCGTATCCGTTCGATGGGATAGGCTTTGTCGCGTCGTGCGAATTCTCCCGAGACACGGCACCGTCGTTAATTATTAATCACCGTCAGGTTATCGAGCGCTAATGACTAAGCTGGATGGCCTACGGTGAAAAACCGACCAGACAGGAAGCCTCGACTTATCTCGAACCTCGTAAAAACTTCTCTAACAGACCCTTCATTCGCGCCCTCGAAGACTTTTTTCTTGTGATTTTCGAAACTTAACACTTGGGAGAAGGGAAAGTGTTCAACGAGCTGCAAAGTGAAGAGTGTTGTTAGGTTTTAGGATGCTTATTACAGAATGTAGAAACTAGGAAATTTAAAAATTCAGAAACTTGGAAGATCGTAAATTAATTAAAATTTACAAGCACAAAATTTCAAAGTCATTGAACTTGCAAAATTTACGGACTCATAAATTCATCGACTATAACAGCGAAACTCATTAAAATTTCAATTACAAAAATAAAGATAAATCCGCTGAAATATAATATTGTCCGACATGACATTAATCCAACCCTGTGAAAGAGAAATACTTTGGTCGACGTATAAAAATACAATCAAAAAACATTTACATTTCATCCGTCGAAACGACGTGGAAATACACTCGATCTCGACCCTGTTCCATTGTTTCTATCAGGTAATATCGAATTTGAAATTTTAGCGTTTCGATTTTGCTCGGTTATTTGACACGGGGTTAAATCCTGGCGAATAAACCGCCTCTCGAACACGCTACGTAAAAATTCTGTAGAAAAAATAAAGGTTATATTACTCCCGAGTTATAGGTTATATAAAACGTGATACCACAGGTTCAATATAATTATTAGAGCGATGATTATGATCTAACAGCTTTTTCACCGATTTCGTAGAATGCCTATTACAGCGAGAGGATTAGACCTCGGTGCAAGTTTCTAGCGATGCTTTAACGGTTTTTCGTTCCTTCACATCTGTAGTTTCAAATCAATTCTTTACCCGTGGCAGCAAGACCCAAGGAGTCATCGCATTGTAGCGAGTATTTTTTTATTGTCAGTCACATCTGGCTGTGACTTAGCCTTAGCAGAAGAGTCTTTTGTTTGCAGTTTTCTATTCATGTCGAGGTTCTTGGTTTTGTTACTTAGGTCACTTTGGAGAAAATCCAGACCCACTTCATACGTCACTCGCATCTCCATCCGAATTTTAGCTAAACCAATAGAAAATCAGAAACTGTTTTCCCTCATCAATGTCACAAAAATTGTTATCCCACTCCGAGCTTTTGTAAAACTCATATGATGAAATTGAATAATTTGCAATTTTGAGGTGACAGTTCAAGTTGGACAACTTCCAAAATCGTGGCAAGGTTTAAGTCCAAATTTATTCAAGTATCAAAAACTTTCAAATAAGGAAAAAGAAAAAAAAATTAAATGAAAACATCTGACCAAGTAGAAACTCATAAATCTACAAGTTTAAAAATGTAACCATGCCTTAAATGTAAAAAAGGTCGTAACTAATTTTGTACGCGAATTTTAATGTTCAAGACTGAATTGCGAGAGTAACGGAAAGTAATACTCCTTTGTAAACTTTGGCAGTGGCCAGTAGGAAGTTTGAAAGGTCCTTTTGTAAACGGATAGCTGAAACAAATTCATTAACAAGCTTCTGTACGCGTTTTAATGAAGACACGAAGCTGGCCGAGCAAATATTTGAAAAGACTAATTCCCACGCTTCAAGGTTTCGCGGTTTCCTTGATTCAACGAGACACATTACGGTCGCTAATTACTTTCGCGACGACACGAAAATTATAATGGCATGCGGGTGAAATTACAGCGACCGATTTTCGCTTGTGTCAAACATTTCGCGACCACTTATCTCTCGCCATTTTATTTTTCCTCGTATATTTTTTTTTTCATACCGTTCGAATGCAACGTTCAATTGTTGAAAATACGAGTGCACTTGATCGTAAATTACACTCGAAGTGTTTTCGATATATGCATTACTTTTCTAGCATTTATTCGTTCGCCTCTTTTTGGACATAGTAATTTTAATCAACGCCGACAGATCGCGACGCGTATTGTTCGATATAAATTCCCAACAAATTCTCCAAGTGTCCGGCGGAATATTGAAATTCCATTCTCGCTATGTATCAATGAAACATCAGTTATTTCGTGAAACTTTCAATTACCGGTCGAAAAACACGCGATGCTATTCAATCTGTCCTAGGAATCCAATGTTCATTTTCGTTTAAAACGATAGTAACTCTTGAAACAAATCGTCGGTGCTGTTATTAGTTAAATTGAGCAACGACGCGTTTCAATCGGACAAATGTTCACTTCTGCTTCAAAACGCTCGTAATAAATTCGTTAATTTGTATTAAGGTGTGTTAGGATATCCTTCGTTCACAATATTATAATAATTAATACTAAATTGTATCAACTAGTGCATTCAAAATTAGTATAGCTTAATATAGTATATACATGTAGCATATGTAGTACATGTATACTGTGTATAATATAATAGTATATAATAATATATAATATATATGATAATATATAATATGATAGTACATGTATAATATAATACTATAGATAAAAAATATTTATTTTAAATCGTACTGAACTGAATGAGTGAATCACGTGTCAAGTACAAAAATACTTGTATTTTCAGTCAAAAAAGCGAAGAATTTTTTAATAATACAGATATTACATCCGTATAGAAATTGAAGTGTCCCAAATATAGCGACATAGCAAAGTGTTAAAACGCGTCTTAATTCGCGCGTACAAATACGTGCGCGATGCAATGCACTTAAATGCAACGTGATATATGCACACGTTCGCAGTGATAGCATAATGTCGCGCGATTACGCTACGGCGGGCAATAACAATAACATCACCGGCAAAGACGATGCGACGACAAGAACTGGAATATAATAACGATATCACTGGGTCAACGTGACGCTGCCAGCTTACTAATTGAGATAAATTAATAACGACGCGAATGTCATGCGTTGTTCCGCATCCGTAACGCGTTTATCAATTTTCCCGTCTCTTGTGCACGTATGTACCTCAAATCATATGGTAAATATATGTGTACGTTTGTTATTGATGGGTTTTCGGTATATTATATAATCGCTTGATATTTTGGTAATTAATGAGAGTACAACATACACTTGCTGTATAACGTTATATGGCCTAACATATCACAATTTCGTGCTATACCATGTGTATATCCACTTGTATAACCACATGTTACATGGACTCACATATTACAACTTCGCATTGTACCATGAGTACAGCAACATATACACCCTACAAGTTATTCTATCTCTCCTACAACCTCACCTATATTCTCTATCAATCCATAAGTTGATTTCCACACACCTCTCTTTTTTCCCAAAGCCAGTATTCATTGAATATCACGATTACTCAGCGAAGACAAATTCGAAAAAGGTCTGAACGCCGTAGAGCGTCGTTTATCAACGATAAGATCATTCTGGAGTGATCGCAGCAGGGGTTCGAATGACGAACGAGGACCGGCCCAGTGAGTGACAATTAACGAACGATTATTAAAGCATCCCCTTATCGCGGTAATTGCGTGGAATAAAAGCAGCTAGCTACCGAACGACGACGAGGATGTCGTCGCTGCAATTTTCTAGCTCGACGAGTCTCCGGATGACGATACTTCCTCTTCCTCTTTCAGCCAACCCCTCAACTGTCTCTTAACCAACACGCGATACGATAATCTTTTTATCCGACCTGCCGTTAATCGCAGATCGATTTTGCACCCTTCAAGACCGGTTGTTGCATCGCGTTCACGGATTAAGGACACGTGGGACGAGGTTAGGGTGGTCGGAATTGCCGACAGGACATCCTGAGGGCTTGTAAGCGGACCCGACAAGCTTCTGTTCCTTCGCTCGAAGCTTTTTGCACCCCAGACGATTTTAGTGCGAGACACTGATTAGTTATGGCGTGGCTTGTCGAGGCTAGTTTGTTTCTTTGTATGTTGCAGAGTATGCTAGGCTTCGCTACGGGAAATGGAGGAGGCGGAGATGGAGGATGTTTTGTTGCTTTTTGGATGCTCAGATGTTTAATGAAGGTTGGATGTTTAGTGAAGGTTGGTTATTCTGTGGTTCTGAAATTTCCAGCAGAAATCTAGGGATTTTTAGGTTAGGATTGAGTTTTGGAGATTGGACTTTATAAAATGTATTTCCTAAAAATTCGCCAATAAAAAATCCTTACCTTCCCAAACATATTTCATCAAAATAACCTAATACGCTCTTTTATAAAATATTTCTAAATTCGAATAAATCCGATTATGTAGAACGGCAACGAATTAGATTTGCAACGAAAACAGATTTCGAATCTCTGCAATTGTTATCATTTTACACGCAGTGAAAGCAGTACGATACAAAGCGGTATTTCCCGAGGCAGTCAACAAAATCTGATTCCGTGCGACGGGGTTCAATGTTTCCGAAATTAATTAACGCTCATGGAGTCATTTACAATGGTTAAATTGAATTTTTCATCACAATCGTCGGACCCCCACCGCGAACAATGCACTCCACTGTGTCGATAACAATGGTTGATCGTTCATGGGTTCGGTATACCGTTCGTGGCAACAATCAATCTTGTCAGATGGCTCGTCTCATTGTCTAATAACAATCATTTACGCTGCTGACGCGATTAATCAGCGGCTTAATAATCCTGCAAACAGCACTACATCGATTCGATATCATCGATGTCCCGTCTCCGATTAAACATTTATTCGTCTGTAGACGAATCGCGTATTGCTGTTTCTAATATCTCCGTTGGAGAATTTGGAAAATTGCTATTAAAAATATGAATGCGGGTAAATAGGTAATTTCATATCGTGCGATAGATAGAAAACTTGATAAATTGAAATATTGTAACATTTGGAAATTTGAAAAATTGAAAAATTGAAGAATTGAAGAATTGAAGAATTGAAGAATTGAAGAATTGAAAAATTGAAAAATTGAAAAATTGAAAACTTGAAAAATTGAAAAATTGAAAAATTGAAACATCGAAAAATCGAAAAATCGAAAAATTGAAATAGTAGTAAATTGGAAAATTAGAAAACTAGAAAGTGAAACCACAAGAAAATCTGTAAATAAAAAATAGAAAAATAAAGTAATTAAAAATTTCACGAAATCCCTTCCCGAACACAATCATACACAAACTCTTCTTTCTACTCCCAATTTCAGAACCGTAGAAAAATATTTACTAAAAGCTGCGCGGTGATTTTTCAGAATTCCATGTACCCGTACAAGATTGATAAGGATCGTAAAACTTCAGAAAAATTTCCTCCAAGGTAAACGGCATGAACAGCATCCATATATTTATTCGCAATACACGAACATTTTACCTTCGGAATATACCTACGAAGTTATCTCGCATTTGCGTTTCAGGAACGTCGGATATAATCGAGTCCACCGGCGACCATTTTGCCTGGAAACATTTTCATTTTCGCATCTTTCGTGGCAACACGTGTCCCGATAATATTTCCAGGCTGCGTGCGCTAATGGTCGATCGATTTTCGAGTTCTTTTTAATGCATAAATCATCCTGACCCGTTGACGACGATGTATCGCTGCAAAATGGAGCACACTTTTTTCTTCCTCGAACAACCAATGATATTGCTGTTCGATCAATTGATCATTATTGTCACATTTCGAGTATCTATCATTCGAAATTATTTCCTGATGTTACTGTAACTTTTGGTAATTAACGGTGAGAACAAGAATTATTTCAAAATTGGTGAAAGCGATATAATAGACAAGTGAGGGGTACGTAAAGGGGTGTAGCTATTTAATAACTTTTAATATTATTTTGCGTTATAAATATTTTTTGATAGAATGCATGCCAGAAATATTAATATACAGTACCAATTGTACATACAGAGACAAATGTTGTCAAATATATGCATAGACAGATATACATGTAGATAGAAATATCAAAATTCCTATCTATTCAAAGTTCAATACCGTGTAACATAACGCAGTGATAAAACTTGTGATGAATTAACGCGTGTTGTTGCACTATTACGTGGTAATCTAGCTCGAGATAATAGCTGTTAATAAAACAGAGTTAAAAGTTGCAACATATGACATTTTATTGTTATCAAAAGTGAAATATGATGTTACGTGCAGTATCCCTCGATTTTGCACGGCACTTTACTCGAGTTCACCTAACATTTAGAATAACTGATTCAAACAGAAAATTGATAAAATTTTAACAAGGACACGACTTTCGTACATATTAATTTTTTTTATTATAAAATTTTTACTTATAGATTCCAACATTTTTCTGATTAAAAACGTACCGAATTCTGCACCCAGATTGTGTAGAGAATTTCGTGAAAGAAGTGAAATAAGTTGTACGATAGGATAATAAACGGTGTATCGATACGTATCGAGATTAATCTGTTCGGTATCGGAAGGTGCACCATCGGTTAATGCCGTTCGAGCGAAAAGATTATTGGAGCACGTGTCGAATGCAAGAACGCGTGTTCGACAATGCCGTCCAATCGCGACCGCATGCGAGATCCGACTGGAAGCCTCGAATAGCTCGATAATTAGCGATCATGATCGAAATGCGTTTGTTCTTGTCAGTGGGAAATGTCTTCGATGGTTGACGCCATTGTCTTCGTTGCATTCCCTCATTAGGGCAGTTTGACGAACCGAGACGGACAGAATTTCGCTGACGGACGGCCATCTTGTTAACAGATAACTGACTGGAGATTATTATCCCCTATTTATTTCTATTACTATCTTTCCTGATAACAGAGCGATAGTAAGTAGATTTTCACGTGTAACATCCAAGTAATTACTAATCGATAAGAAACGATCGTTACCGCGAGTGGCACTCGTCGAAATAACCATTTGACGAGGTAACGAGCATTTTAAGTAGTAAGTAATGACACGCGATTGTTCCTTCGTCGTTTATCGCCATCTCTAATTGAGATCACTCGTTAAGGCTGGTTTCAATGCGATTTAAGGGAATTGCGGATGGTACATAGCGGTTTCCGCATTCGAGATCGAACCTTCGTATTATTCGATCGACAAGTGGAAAGTTGACGGGAACGATGTCTACCAATTATCGGAAGTTACGAGTGGGCTTAAGCAAAATTAACGATTCGATAAGTTTTCGAGCACCGTGTCATATAATTTCTTCTCGTTAATGGCAACGACCGCGCCGATGAGTTTAAATTCGAAAACACTTCTAATCGTCGCTCGGGTAATGATCGTCGAATTCGCCTAAGTGGTTCTCTGCGTGGTCAGGAACACATGATCTCGGATGAACGTACAAACTTGCATATTCATTTGGAAAAGGTCTTTCAACGTTTTTCGGTACTTTAATATTATCTCGCTATGCTATTCTTTGACCCATTGACATAACAGTATCGATAAGATACACATATGTGTTGATATCACATATGATTGATAATACAAAAATTAGAATGTCGATGATTTTGCACATAAGTAACTTTAAAATAGATTAACCTAACCTATCTTGATTTTATCTTTTGAATTATATATACGATAAATAAAAATATATTTTATTGATCCCTACATGTATTAAGAAAAGCATGTACATGTTATAATTTATAATAAGAAATTACTCGTTCGTATATTTCATAATTAATTTTTGCTTCAGTGTCTGCAAATTTTACCACGAAATTTTTGGGATGTGATTCGACGGAAGAAGAGAACGATGGAATTAAGGGGGAATGCAGTTTCCGGTGATCAGGCTGTAAAACTGCCGTCGAATCTCGCGTTAATGGCGATCGAATTTACAGGCGCGATATGTGGAGAGCTACGAAGGAAGGAAGGAAGGAAGGAAGGAAGGAAGGAAACGGGGTACGGTCAGTGTCATTTCCGGAACGAATATACGAGGGGACAGACCGGTGTATACCGCCGATAATTGCTGCTCGTACACAACCGGAAAACACGTGAAGCCATTCGCCAACAGCCTCGTTCGCCATTAATTTATTCATCGACTAACATCGAATCGTAGTTAACGAGCAATTTTAACACCCTCCGATCTTTTATGGAAAATGTTTGATCATATTCAAATTATGTTTATCTCCGTTTATCGATGCAATCATTTTCAAATTATTCTGGTCGCTTTATGCACTCTCGATTTTCTGTCTCCTGGAATTAAACTGGTTTTGTTACGTTGGAGTTTGTCAATTTTGGTAGTCGTTATATTTGTCATTTTTAGGTTTACAAACTTGTGATTATTTTAGATGATGGACTCCACTTATGGATACGATGTATACATGCAATTTATTATATAGTTTAATAAAATATAATAAAAGCTTTCAAGAGCTCTTAATTCAGACAATTAATTTTAACAGCTTAGAAAATAAAATTTAAAGTTTAAGTACCCTCGTAATACGTAATCTCGAACATAACCTCTGCAATATCAAACATAATATGATATATAATACCCAACCTAAATTTAACAATAAAAGTATTATATAACAGTGATAGTACACATTCTGTAATAAAACTTCAATTTGCTCGTTAAATACCTTAAAAATGATGAATCAAAGTGAATAAAATTATAAGGGAAGTTCAAAGAAGAATGGCCGCGTGAAAGATAAATGCATCGATTTCGTAATGGACTGTATTAAATTGGATAAGGAACGTCAGATATTGCAATTCCATTTACGGGTATCGACCGTCTGTTAATTATTTCGCGGCTCGTTATCGCGATACTTTTCAAACGAAATCATTTGCGACACAGCAGCGAGCCGCGCGCGAAATACCAATCAATTCTGGCCGCGATACGGCAAATCCGATCATTTTAATAATCGTTTAAAATAATGACATTAATTCGAACGGGACAGCCGTCGAATATCGTTGCGGTCCGAACGTCACGTCGTTCGTCCATCGAAAAATATTATCACCCTCTCCGATTCATCCCCCTATCTGTGGTATTAAAACGAGTCGTCCTGAAAATACATCGGAATCTGCTTTTTCATTTTTAATCGAGCGAAATTCGCCGATTTTTTGTGCGGAGATTGAACGTCGATTCGACGTCGATAGTAAATTGCATTTAAATCGTGGCAAAAATTTATACGAAATGTTTATCAGTAAAATTAGTAATCATTTTTTTGTAAATTATTAGTAAATTATTGATCGAAAAAATGTATTAGACCCGAAGTGAATTTGGATTTAAGTTTTAATTAAAATAAATTGAGTTTAAATTATAACGAAAACTAAGGAATGTGGTTGATTTTAAAGAGAGAATATAGGAATCGATAACAGATTATTAATTAATACCAGCATTTTTGTTTGATTTGCAGAGGAAAAATGGTCGAGCACCTTTTTCGCGATTATTAATTAAAATGTACATATTAAAGAGAATATTGGGGATGTTCTTATGTATATTAAATTCCAATATTTTATTTCTGTGCGAGACTTAAATGAATCTTAAAATAAAATGATAATTCTGTATTCATATCGATATAATGAAATTTTCTTAAGATTATTCGAAAATACGTCCATAATGAAAAAAGAATGAACGAAATATATTTTCGTTTTAATTAATCTGCCTCGGAAACTTACGAAATCTGAATTGAAAATATTAATTAAAAGAAATCAAAATCCGACTAAACGTAAAATTTGAAAGAAACCCGCGCAGAATGGCGAATATTAAAGAAGCGCCAAATTATTAATTAAAAGCAACAAGAAGCTAGAGGATCTAATAAAACAAAGAAGCAGTTACCATTCAACGGAACTTTCTTCATGAAAATTATCGCGAGTTTATAATCCGCGTAAACCGACGCAGACACCGTGGATCGCGAACACGTATCACGGGGGGTTGGTTGCTACCCCGAATTATTTTTTCCCCGTTTCGCAAAAAATTTATGCGAGCAACGAGATTAACTTTTTAATTAATCCGCGCCGGTGTTTTACGGTTATTTCACAGATATTGAATCAACGGTGGAAATGAACTGGACTGGAAGGGGTTTTAGAGGGAGGGGTGGTGTGAAATTCTGCTCGATCATTAAATGAAACCCGCGAATCGATCTGCCTAACAATGTCCAAAAGCCCGCGTAATCCACTCCGGGGATATTCGACGAGAACGAAGCCCATGCAGGAAAATAATGCTGTCTGCTCGTCAAAGCGGAAGATTACGCGTTACATCGTGAAATAGATATGGGCTGGCTTGCTGGCTATTATTTCGTGAAATTCTGATGGACCTCTCTGGTTAAGACCGTGAAAGGAAAATTGATTTTCGAGGATAAACCCTGATACGGATTTTCAGCGGGAAAGAAGCGGAAAAAGGACTGGACATGAAATCCTTATCCTCACAGGATAACAGCTCTCAGAGTATTACGTTATAATTATTTCAAATACACTGTTATTTTATACTGGCAAATATTAGTGACACAGCTAAATCCTTAAACATCATTTTTTTTCATTACTATTACTACCTTGCACTATTTTCACGAATCTGACTCGTGACGTACACACGCTTCATATGTGACAAATCTTACAAGGATCGCTAAATACGAAGTTAACATATTTTAACTTTATTTGCTTTAACCCTTTGCACTATTTTGACCAGTCTGACTCGTACAGTTTAATCAAGTGATTATTTAAAATTAGAGAATAACATTTTTCACACTTCGGCTTTCATCGCCAACGCGCTCCCTCACTCATTCCCTCTCATTCTTTCCTCACGCAGCCTATCATTCGCTCCGTTTACAAACAATCTAACTACCCATTCGTCCTTTTGAAATCTCTCTCTTTCACACTCAATCACCACACATAAAGGCAAAAAATGTTGTAGGATGTTTACATATATGACCGCTATAAAGATACGGCAGTGTCAACGATATTCTGTTGTTTAACGAAAACGCGTCGCGACCTGCAGATTCAGCAGTCGTATTTTGAGCTCCTCAAGAGAACAGTCGTGGAAAGCAGTGCCCGGAATTCTCTTTTACGTGTGTCTTCGAATAAATTGTTCATTTTTCTTGTTTATTATATTTTTGTGTTTCCCTCCTCGCCATATCCTACATGGACAACTGATCCGTTAGATAAACCCTGTTGCAGGTAGGAAGTGTTATACCACCGTCATTAGGACACCAGTCCCTGTCGGAGGCAATAGCTTCGAATGTAATGCATGAGGTAAAAAATCTGGGAAGCACGTGCGGTTTGTACAAAAATATTTCAATTGAACAGATCTTTATTACCCATTGTAGCACGAAATCCTCGTGATTCAGCAGATACAAATTGATTTATGACCTACCCTCGCTGAAGTCCTACCTATTTTCTAACAGTACTCCACGTGGACCGAGTTTCTTCAAAATTACAACCAATCACGAACGTCGTCAGAAAAAACACCCACAAATTCAGTTTACCTGTAAAGCAACGTTAGCGACAAGTCAGCAGACTCAAAGATACGTTCAAGTAGGTAACATCAAGCTAATTCGCTGAAGGAAGCTTTTTATTTAAGTGTGTTACATACTTAGACTCTGTACGCTATCTTTGATAATTCAGAGATTATCTGTCAATCTTGAGGTGAGTATTCCGTGAAAGTTTCTATTACTTTGACCATTTTTAGAGACTCTAACTATTAAATATTTTACAGGTTCAGAAATTGAGCAATATAGACACTGGCGGATATAAAAGTTTTAATATGACTTATAACAAGTACAGGATTTCGTATATATACGATGGTGGGTATGGAAATTCGAATATGAACGCAGGCAGGAAGTTCAATTTAAACATTCGCAAATATAGAAATTCGAAAAGGAAGACATGGATCGTCAGAGATCTGAATATATATATTAACCTCTATAATGATGTGAAGCTGCAAGTACGCACTCGAGTAAACACTCGAAATACGAATAAAAACATTTACAGATGTAGAAATACGAAGGACAATTGCGATATTAATGTTTACAAATATAGGAAGTTGAATGTATACGTACGCGACCATAGAAATGTACTTAGAAACGTTTACAAATCTAAAAATTGGAATGCGAACGTAGACAAATATTCAGATCAGGAAATGAATTTTGATATGTTTAACGATTCGGATGTGTATATAAATATTCAAGAATTTTTAAATTCTGACGTATAGAGAAAATACAGGATTAAGATTACAAAATTTTGAAATAGGCTTTTGCTGCATAAGTATATTATACACCAACGTACCTCAAAATCATAAGTCTTTCAAATTTTCTGTCAAATCTATTTAACCCGGTGCCCTACGTGACGCACACAATTCATATGTCACACACGTGACTCGTATTTTCGCTGCTATTGAATTTTGCGTTTGATTCTAATGACAACCTGCATATTCAAGAGTTGTCGAAGACAGAATGTGCTTAACATTTCTACTTTCGTTTTAACATTGTAGCAATAACTAGTTAGCTATGTATGACGCAAGGCTATGTAACCGCTTAAAAAATCGTAGGTTAAGAACCATCGATGTACGAGCGTTGTATCCCGAAGCGTTACATAAATAAACAAATATTTATTTACTAATTAACCTTTTTATCAACCTTTCATTCTTTGTTTCCCTCGCAAAATGGGTTTTTAAAATGATATAACCAATATTTCAGTCATATAAATCTTTCAAATTTTCTGTCAGCCAAGATTCATGTACAAAAATTGTAATGTAACTCGTTACATAAATTAGTCACATAAATAAATATTCACTAATAAAGCTTGTTATTAACCTTTCATTTTTTCCCCATGTCCCATGTCCACAACCCGAGTATTGGTTTCTCAGCGAATTGGGTTTATGATTCAACTGGCTGATTTCTGTAATTGTATTAACGAGATTGTACGTGTTTCGCGATACCAACACGGAGAACCCGGTGTAATATATTAGCGACGAACCATCTTCGTAGCATAGAGCCGCTACCTCCCACGTTTGCGTTCTGAGACACGTGCATGTCATGTCAGCTCGATACATCAGGAATTATGTACGTATATCCTTCAACCCCTTACTAACGTTACGTGCATATATGTACTGCAGCATGTCATACTGTAACTCCTCATCAGGAATATAGCTCGAACTTTATGTCCCTTGTAATGGAATCATTTAGAAATTAAGACGGGAAATTAATATCGTTTACTTTCGTGTCTTTAACGTACATAGACATTGTCACGTGGCGTGTGAATATTACGTTTAATTCGAATGCTTCATCACGTTCACGGAGGTTATAGGTTATTGTAGATTATTCTAGGTGACTGGTATTATAGAGGTTATTGATGATTGACACCTCACGTAATCGAGTAATTTGAGATTTTCGCGGGGTACTTGTATATTTTAAGATTTTGGTGATCAATTTTCAATTTTATTCTGAGCTTTAGAAAAAGGGTTTTGAAACTTTTGAGATTTAAAATGTACATTTAGTAATTCAAAGGTAGTTTTTCCTAAAAAATTTCAAATTTTTTCATTTTCAAATTCTTATATGTCTATATATCAAATTCTCACATTTCCTCAAATTGCTCAAAAGTTTTCACGTTTCTGGCGGTATAAATTCCATCAATGAATTGTCGAAAGCGGGGCACAGAATCCCTTGTTAATTTCTCAACGAGGCAAAGGTAGGCGCTGATTACGCGATTATTAATGCGAGTACTATTTATCGTCCGCATGATCGATGGCTATGAATAACGGTGTGTGTATCTTTTCAGAAAATCTGGCGTGTATGAACGGGGCCGCTGAACGTTGGCGAAGTAATAACGCAAAAAAGAAATGGCTACCACGTTCGCGATTGATCGTTACGTGCTTCGAATTGTAAGTACAAAAAAATGTTCAGAATTACTTCGGAGATTAAGAGTTAGTTGTTTTATCGATTACTTTACAAGTCGAATGACATTTCATTTATATCACGCGATTTTAATGAAATTTCATTTCATTCTGTGGAACTCCTTTTTCAAACTTTTAATATTGGAAGTACCGGTTTTATTTAATTATGTTGTCTTTAGGATCAAAGAGGTGCTTTTATTAATATTTTGTGAGGGGAAATATTTTTATTTACTTTAATATTTTATAAGGGTGAGTTAGGATTATCCCTATTTCAGTATAAATAGTAATAAAATTTTGTACAGGTATATTAAAAGCTAATTTATTTTGCAAATTGTAACGTGTGAAGTAATTTTTGTAAAACTCCACTTCTGTTTGATTTTATCGCTTAAATCCATATAATTCATTCGTGTTCATGTACTCTGACAATAATCATAAATATAAAGCAGATCTCGTGTAATAAACGATTAAGCCTTTATTGCATTCTACATAAAATATATGTACAATGAAATTGTACTTTGTCAAGCAGTATATAAATTTCATAATTAACAAAATGGAACACATTTTGTATTTTTCAATACAATTTTTTCTTCAGTCTTATCAAAATGTTTCAATTCTGCAATATCGTATCTTTTTTCCAGATAAATTTTTTAAATAGAAAATATTTATAGTCATTTATGTAAACAGAAAATATTTATTTGTATAACCTTTATGAACAAAAAATGTCTGTACACATATTTTTCAATAAAAAATATCCACTCGTACTTTATTTGAACAGAAGATTATGTGCCTAATATAAAAACAGTTTAAAACAGCACCATTTCGCAAGACAAAAGGTCATGCAACGCGGAGTTAATACCCGAAGAGATTAAACGAACAATAAAAATGTAAATAGAAAAGAACAAAGATGCAAAACGAACGTAACATCGTTGCTCGTTTTTTCCTCTCTGTTTACAACAAACGTTATGATGTACGTCGTTAATACCATGCTAGCCACGTATCACCGAATCGTCGGCCAACATCGTTGATACGGCATCAAGCGTGCGTCACGCGCGAACATTACACGATCGCACGCGACTCAACAACTCGCTTTTCCGTTGGACCTGGCATTACGAAACAATCCCGTAGATCGCCATTTTTTTCCCTTTTTTTTCACTCGCCGCGAAACCGTACAAAATCAGTTCGCGTGTCGCAGGTTGCCGACCCCGTCAGCCCGCGACACTCTCGTGTCCCGACGTATTAACCCCGAAACTCTCACACACGTGCACACACACGAATATGTACGAGTACGTTTCATCGTGTGCATCAATTGTATTCAACACCTTCGAGCCCGGTAAATTTCGAGCCAATCTGAAGCCAAAGTCACTAGGGTTTTCAATCAAGGTAGCTGAAACATTTATTGTTTGATTGTTTGAATTCTCAAAACTGATAAGGTGAATTATACTGGACGTTTTAGTGATGTAGAATACAGGTACTTATACATAGAAGGTACTTAAAGTAATATAAAGGTACAACAGTTATTTCGAAGCACGAATCTATCTTCTTGATTCCGTATTTCAGAAAATAAAGGTGTGGTACAATTTTCATATAAGACCAACCGGATGTCTATTAGGTACATAAATTCGGCTGGAAATGGAAGTCCGAATGACTGCGGTGGTTTTATTCCCCAAACCGTGGCAATAAAAGCAAGCAATACCTCGACATGTATAGAAAACTGCAAATAAACTACCTAAATAAATGAGCTACCAGATGTGACTAATAAAGTACTCGATATAATGACTCCTTAGGTTCATGCTATTGATTCACAAAGTGCCCGTAGAAAATAAAAACGGTATATTGCATCTATAGAAACTGGGATCCTGTATTGTGTTGGAATAAAGTTTGTATGGCGGGCCATGTGCGTTTTGTTAGGACACTCGCAGGGAAACGTTTTCAAAGCCAAAAGGACAATGAATAGTCAAGGGTGTCCTCGCGGCACATGGAGTATTTGAAATGAGCAAGGCTTTAAAAGACCTTCTTTTATTCCATGAATTTTTAACCTCTATAGTGGCCTTCGCGGATAGCATCTCTCTGTACCACTATAGTGGCTTCATTTTGATACCGAGTTTTGTCGATTATGGCAAATTATAATTAACCCTTTGTCGTACCCTTATTGACCCTATGCACACTCGTCAAGAACATTACAGATACAACAAACCTAAATAGTATTTGCACCGTGATTGAGTTTGGAGGTTAACCTCTTAGGCACAACACTATAGTGGGTAAATTCACGCCCTATTTTTTCCTGATTTCTTATAATTGTATTCTGACACTTGCGGCTGATAAAACGTCAAAAGTGGTGTACCTCGATGAGAAACGGGACAGTTGAAAATTCCCAGTTCGTGGATAGAGTTACGAGAATTCATAACTGTCCGATGGATTCGCGTTTCACTCACGGTCGCATAAATCGTGACCAAGAACGATTTCGCGTTTTCAGGACGGAAGAAAAGTATTCGTATGCAACCGAGTGTCCCACGGGCGCGAAATATGTGTCACGTATAAGTATATGATGCCTCCTGGAGAACTGGCGTTTGAAAGATTTCCTATTCTAATATTACCTGAAATCAGTTGGGAACGATTCCAGCGACGTGCGAATTTTTCTTCTTGTCATGTTTGACAGATTAAACCGTTCGACGTGGTATTTGTTCAATAATAATCGTAAATCGATCGTTGAAAGCTTGTGGAATTGAAATTGATACGAACACCTTAGATGGTGAAGATGGTTGTAGACTCTTGTTATATTGCCGGGAAATTGGTATACTGTATTGCATAGATTGAGATTTCTAAATTACCCAGTTTACAAGTTTACAAATTTCCAATATTCTAAAATTCCAAAATTTCAAAATTTCAAAATTCCAAAATTCCAAATCTCCAAAATTCCAAAATTTCCGAATCTCGAAAATTCTAAAATTCCAAATCTCCAAATTTCCAAAATTCCAAAATTCCAAAATTCCAAAATTCCAAAATTCCAAATCTCAAAAATTCCCAAGTTTCCAAATTTCCAAATCTCCAAAATTCCCAAGTTCCCAAATTTGCAAATCTCCAAAATTCCCAAGTTCCCAAATTTCCAAATCTCCAAAATTCCCAAATTCCCAAATTTCCAAATCTCCAAAATTCCCAAATTTCCAAATCCCCAAATCTCCAAAATTCAAAAATTTCAAATTTACAAATTGTATGGCACAACAAATATCGCCAACGCATTGTTTGTCCGAATCGAATTTAATAGACGGTAAAACGAATAATTTGATAAATTGGTCGAAAGATATTTGAGATGCGAAAATATTTAATTTGTAAAGGATGTGCAGAGCGAATATTTGCAGAATCCATGAGAGAACGATTAACGCTTGATTAATTAAATTGAATAATGTAGCCGAGGTAAACGGTTTAACAATTTCGTTTGTTTCAATATTAATACACGTTTTTGCTTACCGGCAGAAATAGATTTATGTCTCGATGAATCGTTTAATGATCGTTTAACTTCGACTGAAATTACGAATAATGTAACTATAATTCCAGACATTTTATCGTTCGAGCGACGAACAACGATCGAACAAAACTGCACTGTTTATTCGATCTAGTTTATTTTCCGGAGGAAGTCCCTGTAACAAGCAGGTTGTTTACTGCCAATATTTGCCCCGACAAGGTTCCTTGTAATTCGAAACGATTTGTTAGATGAAAATTGCTGGAATATAGTTAACTAGGGAAGAAACTTGATAGCTTGCGATCAAAAGATGTAGGACAACATAATTAGAAGAAATCTGACGGATCTTGAAACTCTACTTTGAAAATGATGGTAGGAGATCAGATTGCTGAGTGAAGAATTTTCAGATCTTAAAATTTATAAATTTACAAATTTTAAAATTCTAAAATTTTCACATTCCTAAATTTTTATATTTTCAAATTTCTACATTCTCAAATTTCTGTATTTTCAAATTTAACACTCCAAATTTTTACATCCCCAAATTCACATATTTTCAATTTATAAAATTTCCAAATTTTCACATTCCCAAATTTCTATATTTTCAAATTCCAAAATATCCACCCTCTCAAATATCTAAACCTTCAGAAGCACAATTTTCCAAACTCCTAAATTTCATAATTATTCCAGTATT
This sequence comes from Megachile ligniseca, assembly GCA_945859555.1. NCBI lineage: Eukaryota > Metazoa > Arthropoda > Insecta > Hymenoptera > Megachilidae > Megachile > Megachile ligniseca. The sequence goes on from OX243784.1 coordinate 7,800,528, forward strand.
TTATTGCACCGAAATATTCGTATTTAAATGTGGAACTACCTGTGCGTAATATTGGTTCACGTTCGTGTTTGTCAAAATTGTGTGTACGCGCATAAATTAATATATAACAGTATAGTAATTGTTTCTATAAACAAGCGTGCACAGAGAATGTACGCTTGTATGAAATATGCAGACGCGAACAAAATTATATAACATTTTGGGGCGAACGATGCGGTCAAATTTGTGCACCTGCTGGAAAATCAGCTTCAGCTGCAATTGCAGCTAAATTGAGTGAACTTGTTATTAATCGCGTCATAATTGTGTTTTTCTGCTTTTTAACCTTCGTGGGAAATCTGGGTCGCTGCGGGTACACTTTTCTTTTTTATTCAACACGGATTTTTGTAGGTTACAAGAGTGAAAGTTACGAAAATGTGACTGTAAACTACTTTTAAACATTAATACATTTTTTTATTTTAAAATTTTTGCTAATTATCAAATTTTGTTATTAGATTTCAAAATATTTTCAAGTTTTGAAATTCACAAGTTTCCAAATTTCTATATCTGAGAATATATAAATTCCAAATTCACAAGAGTCCAAATTCCTAAATCCCCAAATACTAAACTTCAAATCTCAAAATACCCAAATTTCTAAATTGTAAATTTTTAAATACCCAAATTCCTATATTCCCCAATTCTTGTATCCCCAAATCCTTATATTCCCAAATACCTGCATTTTAAAATTCCTATGTCTCCAAATCCCCAAATTTCAAATCCTCACATTACCAAATACCAATATACCCAAATTCCTATATCCCCAAATTCCTATATCCCCAAATTCCTACATTTCAAAATTCCTAAATCTCCAAATCCTCACATTCCCAAATACCAATATACCCAAATTCCTATATCCCCAAATTCCTACGTCCCTAAATCTCCACATCCCCAAACTTCCACATCACCAAATTTCACCATCCCAAGTCCTAAAATCGTCAAATTCAGCAAACGCAATCGCTCATTCAAGAAGCGTACAAATTTGAGTATTATGCAAGAAAAGTACCGTTTCCTGCAATATATCAAATGCGACCTTTCGGAAACATTCGATCTCGAGGACAATCTTGCGTCGGGATTACAAAGTTCCGGTGAAATGTTTTGTTAACGGTGAAAAACGTTCTTTCTCCCCGTGAACAGCAGACTACCCTAATATAGGGCGAAAAACACGAGATAACGCGGTTGGCTCAGGTGATGAGAACCCATACATTAGGGGGATAAATGGGGCATGAAACTTGTAAATTTATGCTAATACAATGCCACGTACATTGTAATAAATATGTACAAATTTTTCGATGAGCACGCGAAGCCAGTGTACTCGAGGGGCTGTTGCTTCCCTTTAAACTTACAGCTTGCCACCCCTGTGTCTTTATTCCTGCCCTCTTTACATCCTCTTTCACAAGATGCAATTTCCTTAAACCTTCACGCGCTTCTTGGATTATCATTAGAGCTTTTAAGTGTCGCTGAATATTCATGCAAAGCGTTGAATGGCCGTGCCACATTTTTACCTGCCTCTTCGAACGTGTCCAGATAGATGTCCCGCGATATATTACTCGTAACGTTTTAATCACCTATTCACCCTCGTTTCACGTTCAATTCACCGCATTTGCGTAATATATGGGACAATTTTGCTACCTTTATATCTTGCAATTTTTGCCAAATCACGGATCCTCTCTGAATATTTTCAACTTTACAAAAATTGACAAAATTTTGTCAATGGAGTTTTCTACTACCGGTTAATTCTTAATTTTTTTTTTTAAGAAAACAATTTGGAAAAGAGGAGCAAATCCAGAATGAAGGGCAGGTGGAAAAAATGTATAGCTAGCGATGGTACTTTGAATAAGGCATTTTTTAATATAACATAAGATTTTGATCCAGCAAAATCATAAAATGTACCGATAAGGATGAGACGTTTGGACGTAGCATTTACCTGGAAACAAATTCGCCTACGCGAGGAACAACGTCGAAATAAAATTTCTCATCCCCATAACCACCGCACTAACATAAGAAAGCAATTTTCCGAGTCCATTCTCTGGCAATTCGCAAGGAGAACAGCCCCGAGCCACGCCGTTAGCACTTATCCAAAGCAGGAGCGATAAAAATGCTTAGATAAACGACGGTCCCTTAACCTTTAGCCGGTTTAGCCGGCGTGCGAAATGCATTCGCGAGAAAACTTGCGAGCGTACTAGTCTCGTATTCGCGAATGAGCTCCGTGTTTCCGAGTAGCATAATAGCAAGCTCGTAAATTACGGTTCTATCTTCGAAAAATGGACGACACGAAATTCACGCGACGCCGGCCACGTTAACAAAACTTTCGTTATCGCTGCGCTACAGGGACTCGAAATTCGCGATATTTCGCCGCTTGTTATCGGTTCAATACGCAATATGTAGAGACACGTGGTAACTTTGAGTACATTAATAAATTTTATTATCGGTGTACTTTGAAAGCTGTATAGCATTGAATTGTTCACATTGGCTTCTGAAAGAAATTATTTTACTTTAGTTGTTTCGTGACGTTAAGATCGATGATAAGAAAATTTCAGATATAATCACGTGTTTGTCTATTATAGGACGCATGAGATGCGTCATTTGTTTTAATGCTCCATTTGATAAATTGAATAGATAGACGAAGCATGAGTCATTTGTTACATTAAATGGATTGGCGTATAGTGAATCGTTATATGAACAAGACGCATACGGTGCGTCACCCGTTAGGTTCAGTATAGAACGCACACGGTGCGTCATTCTCCTGAAGAGTACCAAATAAAAACGAGATTTAGACAAATTTTATAAATGAAATTTCCTGACTCGGAAGTGAAGATATTTCGAAATTTTCAAGGTGTGAATATCAAAAATTTTATGGACAAGTATACGACCGTTCTATGCAATTCGCATTGAAGCTGTGTATCCCAAAAGCGTTGAATTCCACTGATAAAAATTGATAGCGCACAGAAGCGCACAGCTCTACGAAATTGAGTGACAAGATTTATTCTCGTCAGTTCCATGCGGCAATAATTGAAAAGCCGAAACGGAAGAAAATTGCGGGTTCGAATGAAAACGAAATAGAGATGTTTGAACAAGAAATTCTTATCTCTGGAATACGGTTATTCGGGTCATTATTGTGCCTTCCCGTACTTGATATTAAATTCGACGGAATAATGTTTTAATGGAAAGATACCGCGCGCGGAATATAACATTATTAGTGCAGGATTGGCGTAATTAAAATGCGAAACGTGTTTCGCACGACGGCTAAACGAAACGCAAATAGACGAGCCACTAAAATGGGGCTGAAACAGGAGACGGAACGAACAAAATACAAATTATATTCGTCATTCGACTACCGACGATGAATAATAATTTCAACAGATTTTTCATGAAACTATTAATCGCTTCAGAAATTTCATTTCGAAAGGAACTGGATGCGGATGAGACGCATACGGTGCGTCGTTATGTCAAATTGATTAGACGCACACGGTGCGTAAGATATGTAAGTAGGACGCATACGGTGCGTCATTTTCTGCAATAAATTAATGACACATAGGGTGCGTCATCTTCTATAATACGTGAGTAGGACGTATACGGTGGGTCGATCTTTACAAGAAATTAATAAGACGCATACGGTGCGTCATTGTCTACAATAAATTCATGACACATAGGGTGCGTCAATCTTTACAATAAATTAATAAGATGCATACGGTGCGTCGTTCTTTACCTGAAGTGAACGTGACGCATACGGTGCGTCGAATTTTCCTGAACATCGAATACGAATCTCGCCAGTTTTCAACCGTATTAAAGAAGAATAAGACAATCGATTGTCAATTTCCGTAGCACAGAATCGATTGGAAACAAAACTTTATTCAGCCAGCAAGGAAATCGCTTTACGATCGATTAAACGGCAACGAAACAAAACGATTAAAGGAATTAATTACGGTCACGGAACCAACGATCGATAAATGCTACGCGATCGGTCGCGAGCAACGTGGCGTTAAAATAATCCGCGTGAACGCTAACACGCGATCGAGCAGGCATTCGTGTGACGCTGTTATTTCTTGTCCCCGTGTATGCTCTCGTTTTTTTTTTTTTCATTATTTTCAATTTTCATTCTGTTTCTTCTAACCTGTTTCACTTCGACGTTTGGCCGGTACCGAGGTTGATCCGCTGGAAGAGAATTTACACTGGATCGCGCGCTTCCGGTTGTAAATCGCGTTCCCGCTTCCTCTGCACGGCTTTTCGCGTCGCAATAATCGATGCTATCAGAATCCATCAGTACTAAGCTTTCGTTTCACAGAAACGGAAGATATTGTTTATAATCAACCGTCTGAAACTGGAGATAAGTCGGTGTACACGAATTTAATGGGAAATCGATTTTCACGTTGGGAGATGTTCAGGATAAATAAATTGAATAATTCATGAATCGGCCGACGTATCATAAATTTCTACGTACACTGCAAAAATGGATGAATACAAATTTTTAACAAGTTCACATCTGATCGTTCGTGTCTCCTTAAAGATTACAGTTCCACGAAAACACTTGAATAATTTTATACGAGTCAGAAATTTAGTATCAACTGTAATTGAATCTCTAACTGAAATATTATACCATTTATAGATTAGATTACTTTCTAAAGGTCTCAATTTTAAAGTCACTAATTAAAGGCAGAATTCATGAATTAGTTAGTGAAGAAATTTTTTCATAAATTCGCTCGACTAATAGGGTTGTTCAACCCTAATATAATTAATAATAATTTCATACATTTTGAACGCTGTAACGAGAATATAGTTATGTAATCAAGTTGATTAATCTTTCCAGGAAACATTTATGCATGCAAACATTACTGGAAGAACCACTGGTTTTTCCTCTTAAAGAACGGTAACTTCGTTTAGAAACACTTTTTACGCGGAGCCAAAGTTAAGGCAAACATTTGTATGCATTATTCATACCGGGAGACACGAAAGCGTCGAAAATGTAAAAAACAGTGTTTTCGAATGTGTGCACGGCCGAAATTTTGACGCGATAAAACCGTCAGAGTGGTTAGATTCATGCGTACGTTCGAATAAAACGAATCACGAACACTGTCGTTGCCGTTTCGCGAGAAACATTCAGCATTTTTCGTAATTCACGTTTTCAAACTCGAAAATAATGGCTCTGCACGTTCCACGCTGCGTCCATCGCAATTTTTCCCTATAACACTCAGCGAAATAACGTTGCATTCGAGCGAATTGCAATCTTCGGTGATAAACAACCTAAAGTGAAATCAAAACCTTTCTACGAGACCTTTATACGTGATTAAAAACAATATAGTCATTCGCGAATTAGATCAACGCGACCTGAATTCTTACGGTTCACGTTTTCAAATATGTTACTTGTATTACAGTGATTTTGTTTATAGTAATATTTCATAGGGAAAATTAGGGATTCGGTTAGGGAATTTGAGAATTTTCAGACTAACAAAATTTTCAAATTTCAGCATACGGTGTGTCAGTTTCTACTGTAAATTTATAAGACGCATAGGGTGCGTCATTCTCTGCAACATATGAGTACGACGCATACGGTGTGTCAGATTCTACTGTAAATTAATAAGACGCATAGGGTGCGTCATTCTCTACCGATTTAGGTGTTAGGAAACTTGAGAATTTCGGTATTTATGTACATAGTAATTCAATGCTTGAATATTCCCAAACGATACTCGCAAGTTTGAAAATTATTGAATTCTAACATTTGATGATTTCAGACTTTCCATCGAGAGTTTGCGAAGTTCCCAGGAACAAACAGATTGAAATCGTTTGTTTAAACTGACAGGTTGATTCGAAGACAGAATTGTTCGACAACGAAGAGGGCAAAAGCCCAGTCGAGTGGTTTCTAGTTTCATCCAATTATCGACTGCCGTCGACAGCTCGAATGCGTCGCGTGTTCCCTAGGGTCTTATGTTACCGCAGATTACGTTTGATCGCTGTTGAATATCTTTGCGAAAGCCTCTCGCTTGTCTCGTGTTTAATTTCCGAAAGCAGATTCCGCTATAAATACGCTCGTCGTATCGAGGAACTCCTTTTCGAAGTCGCTTCGGAAGCTAATGCCTCAAGGGAAGCGTTATCGAGGTTTAACAACTTACATCATAAACAGTTTACAGTTCGTGTAGCTTTGGTTTTACCTGGGGTTTATTAAATTAAGAAGTTTGCATCGTCTTCCTTGCAACGTCTCAAACTGTTGGCCAACGTTCGACGGTCCTCCTTTTGCGAATATTAAAAAGTTCGAATTAAATTTCAGGCTGCTGCGATGGAAATTAAGGCAGTCTTCCGTCTGCTGATGCTGCCAGAAACTGGATGGAAGCGAGTTTCATTCAATTTAATACAATTTAAAATGTAATTAAGTTAAAGCTGCAATGTTACAGTGCAAAATTAACGTTGCACGAATGATTTTTTATTCATATTCGTCGAGAAATCTTAGGAAAGAAATTCGAGGCGGGCAGAAATCGATGGTCTGCGACGACTTTCGCGACGTCTGTCGGCGAGTTCTTGAATCAGATTCCTCTTGCAATTAATATCAACGCTAGATACGTTTTCTTAAAATATTCCGATTTAATTTCACTGTAAACTTAATCTTTTCAAAAGACTGTGATTTCACTTTAAATAAACTAAATTAGATGAAATAAATGCACATCAAGTCTTGAACAAGATCTTACCTGTACATCTTTTCTTAAAAATTCCTACAAAAACGATTTCTAACCAATTTCTCCGAACAGAAACGTTATATTAAAGTCTAAGGAACAATAGTACGAAAGCAAATCGGTTTGACTCAGAAGGGTAGAAGGTTATGAAATAAAATGGCGGAAAACGCAAGTTCTCGAAGAGTGATAGTCTCCGAGAGCCTACGTTTGCCCGATGTCTCGCGTCCCCTGCTGAAATACAATAGATATAATATATTTTATGTAATAACGTAAACAAGATAGTGGTTTTGTACAAATATCCCTTATATAAAAATCATGCTCGCCCGGCCAATCACGGATCGCGTAGCGCGCTCCGATCCTCGTTCTGGCTGCACACAGTCGAGTGCATTCTCACGCTCGCAAAGTCCATCGACGATGAAACGGAAAAGCAATTACGTAATTACAGAGACGGACAATGGACAAACGCACAATTAGACATCGATTGGAGACGATCGTCGAACGTTAATGTCGTTAATTCGCGCAATATCTATACAAAGGAAAATAGTCGTTCCTCGTCGGAGGCTCGAACGAGCAACGAGATGGTCGTTCGCGATGAAAATTCGCGCTTGTCGAGGTACTTTCGATTAGTCGTTCCTTAATCCTACGGTTTCGCTGTTTTATTTTATTCGTAGTCCCTTATAATTAACATCCTTCAATCGTTAGAAGCGCAAAAACATTGTCTCCGCTTATCGTCGTCCGACGACACTCGCAGCTATTTCGTCGACGAGATCTTGCTATTTTAAAATCGTTGTCGTTGGCTACGACGATCGCTGCGAGTCGATCCGCAATTCTAATTAGAGATACGCTGTTGATCTAACTAATCGATCCTGGAGAGGATGAACGCGACAATTCGCGATGCGATTATACAACTTTCTTTCGATACGGTGGATTTCAAAAGGCACTCGACTTCTCAGTTACCTTCGAGGTCATTTTTGTTTAAGATCTCAATCGTGGAACTTTGAGGACTCTGAAATATAAGAATTCGGAAGTTTTCTAATTTGAGACATCTGGAATTTACAAACTCTTGACACTTCAGGACTGAGAACCTTCGAAAAATGAAATTTCGGAACTTTCCAAAACATCCAAATTGCAACAGGAAAGATTCTCAAAAACGAGTCCCCCTAAAGCGTCAAGTCCTGTACCGGAATCAAGAAACAAGCGGTACAATTTGAAATCCGTCCGCTCGAGTCCACATCGCAGCTCCAGCAAACGCCGCGTGCTATCTATGGTAACCATATCCGGGGCTGGTGAACACCGTAGCCTTCAATGTGATGGAGGACACCTGTGACGTAGGACGAGGCTTGGTCACGCAGTTCTTGAGGCACCTCTTGCGTCTGGCGTGTCTCCATATCTTGTGAAGCGCTAGAGAAGCTTTGGTATGATAGGGTCGACAGATAGATCCCCTGGCGAGAGCATCGTTTGGACAAAGTCGACACTTGAGCATTCCTTTCCTGTCCGGTTTGCATCGATACCTCTTCCTCAGGTCGTCCAACACCTCCTCGGTTGTCTTGTCGGATCTCAAGGTGACGTCCTCTTGACTCTCGTCCTGCTTGCTCAGTGAGGGCAACTCGTCGTCCTCGAAATCCTGGATGCAGGTCACCTTTCTGGGCAGACTCTGTTTCCTGGATCGTCTGCGGCTCCTGTGGGCATCCCAGCTCCAGGGGCAATCGGACGGCTCCCAGGATGACTGACCCTCGGTCGCTTCGGCGACGGCTCGATAGCTGTACGCAAAATCACGATTAAGTACGGTCGCGGTATCCGCGCCGGGTACTGAAGCGTCGTCAAGATGGCCGCGGTTCCGAGTATGTTTCTCAAGATGGCCGATGACGGTGAGGACGTGGCGATGGTGCTCGTACTCGTGGCCGCTCGACCGCCTCTCCTCTTCCAAGCTCGGGTACGCCATTGTCGCTGCAGTTGCAGGGGAGTTTACCATCTCGTGGCTGCAACCACCGCGGCACTGTTCCATAAGTTACGTTCGCGTCATTTTTTCTACCAACGAACGGAGCCGCCGTTGTGACGGGACGACGTTTGTTTTTTTGTTTTCAGAGAGAGAATAAACAGAGAGTGACAACGACATAGAACAGTGAGAAGCACGGGACCGTGCACCGACACGCGTGTCGTGACGACACCGAAAGCGGGCATACGAAGCGTGCACGCGCGGGCGATTCAAATAAAAAAAAACGTTAAATCAAAAAATGACGCTGCAACGTAACATAAAATGGAGGTGGAGGGCGGGAGAGCGGGTGACGAGCGACTTCGGTGGCAGCAAGAATTCTATCTTTCTATCATCGTCCGTCACAAGATGAGCTCTGCGAATTCAGCAGCTTTATTTTCCTTATTTTTCCATCTGACTAGCGTGTGTGCTGCAATCAATTCGCTCGAAGATGACGAGCTTTACATGAAGTCGCACTTCTCTCGGTATCGGTACTCATCTTGTGGCGAACTGTACTTTGAAATTATGCAATCAACAAGGGTACTGCTTCTATTTGTAATCTGCCACCGAAAATGTGTCGACCTAGCAACATGGACGGACACAGAATTCCAAAAACAAAAATAAGCGCGGGACTCGCAATCTAAAGGCTGTCGCTCATTTAACGCAGAATGATGAAAAATTCTTTCGGTCAGCAATTTATGACATAAAATAGATTCATCCAAAGGAGGATTAGATTGCATTGAACGCACATGAGTATCAATGATATATTTCTAAAATACATATGTATGATTAAAAGAATATACTGCAGTTTTCTCGATGCCAGGTTAGGGTAAATGAGCAGCAGCCTTAATTGTTCTCAAAGCGGTATCTTTAAAGACGTCAACTTTGCTATCCTCTTATCATCTTATTCAACAACTTCAAATCAGAAAAATATACCTTGAAAATAATGAATGACCTTGAAGAACATGGTCCTTGTATCTGACTCATAAATTCGACGATAAATAAATTTGATGTTACATCCCTTTAATTCCCATTTACCTTCAGTCGCAAAATTTCAATCGAACGAGTACGAGCAAAGATGACCTCGCAAATTGCACGCCGAAGTGTCAATTAAAAGAGGAGGAAATAAAAAAGATAAATAGCAGAGGAAAGGGATGTGGGGACCGGAAGTGAGCAGGATGCTTACCCGAGTATCGTTGTTGGCGGTATGACGGTGGTAGCAGGTGCGATGGCTGGAGCCGGTGCTGGAAAAACTGGCGGACCAGGTGGCGGTCGTCCTCCTCCCGCGGGGCTGTAAATTTGATAATTAACGATAAATAAGGTCGCTCGCGAATTATCGATGAAGTACGACACTATTGTGATCCACAATTTCACGCTCGTGGTGACCTGCGAATTTTCGAAAATTTCTCTGGAGACGAAATACTTCTGAATTTTTTCTATATTCTGCCCCCTCGATGGTCGTTTTCTGTACTTTGGTTCTGAATCTTATTATACTGCTGCTACGATTAACTGCAAAATTATTCATACCCTGCATGTTCTTCGATGTTTATAATTTGCTGTATGTGCAACACCTTTGAGTCCACCTGAGTGTATGCAATATTTTTTAAACTTTATATCAACTGATCAGTTTTCAAGATGATCTTTGACAAGATGATTTTTACAAGTATAAATGTGTGTATATGTGTATGAACATCATATGTTAAGTATATTTTCAGCATCGTGTAAACACAAATGTGACGAACTCTTCCGAAGCAACAATCAAAAGCGAGAACGAAACAAACGCGTCGAACGAGGGAATTATAATTAATCGCGCGTTTCAAAATGGCTATTCGAAATCGAATGGAGTTTAATCCCGCCATGCAATGTTTTTGATCGCCGCAAAATCAACGAACCGCCGCTCGGTCGGTAAATCCACGCGAGACCGGGCGATAATTCTGTTTAAAGATGGCTAACGAGCTAGAGAAACACGCGATTGAAGTTTAGAATTCGCTCGTGCTCGTTACATTTGTTCGATCGCGGAACGGAAACGGGGGAAAAATAACAGCGGTGGATTAGTCGCGTGGCGATCGGCTTTCGATGAAATCGTTTTAATGAATTTCCCGGTCGCGTTCTCCGGAAACGATCAAATCCGCGCGGCTGTTAAACCAAACACTCGTCGTTCGATCCAATTAACACTCGGCCAGCAATAAATGCACGAAAAGCTGCGGGAACTTCGAAAGCCCCGAATCCCGTTCTCGACGCGTTTTTAGACAGATTAAACCTTGCGGATTGGTTGGGGATTGCGTCAGAAACGAACGATTTTAACGAACTTTTCGAACATGGAAATATATTAAATAATTAGTGAACAGAATATTATGAAATTGTATATTTGCAATTGGGTGATTTAAGCAGAAATGAATTTTTAAAATGACCTAAAATTAGTTGAATATTTAGATCCAATGGTTTTGGGATTTGTTATTTGTTCAGAAGTGTCAATGTGGAATGATTTGCCACACGTTATATTCCCTCGCGTTATATCGTCTCGCGTCATATTGCCACATCTTGTATAACCGATTGTGCTAGATTGCTTTGCATTATCACGCATAGTTTCACGACGTGTTAATCCACTAGAGACTATATGCAATAAGCTCTACCCTTGCAATATAACAAGAATCCACTATGCTATATACTATAGTATATCCATTGCAATATAGCAAGCGTTCACTATATTTCCATTATAACTCTCTGAAACTCCCTTACATATTTACAGTAAAATATCTCTACACATATCACATATCTGTAAAATATATCTACTCTCCAAAAATAAAAAAAAAATACATATACCAGTTTTATTCATGAATGTACCATATACCTCCACTTAAAACCCAGTCCCCTATCAATCCCCTATAACCTTGTTAAAAACCAGCATTATACAACGAATAATCTCCACAATGCTATAACTGTATAATGCTATAAAACTGACGAGTAAAAATCTAATAAGCTTCATAATGCATTATAGACATAAAGAAGTGAGATAAGAACGCATCCTTACTGCAATGGTTGCTGATGACGATTATTCGGCGGCGGTGCAGCCTGAGCGGTAGAGGTCGCAGGTGCATTGGCGCTGCTCACACGATGCACATGCAGCTGATGCATCTGCAGCTGCGCCGCGTCTTCGCCGAGGAAAGAGCACCTCGAACACTGTCGTCTGTTGTGGACCTTCAGCACGTGAGTCGCGAGACGCTCGGCACGGGCTGCTTTGTACTCGCAGAGCGTGCACGCGAAGGGTTTAAGGTGCGTGTTCAAGTGCCGTTTCAGGCACCAGTTATC